>CM056995.1:23225538-24508038 GCA_029891345.1 Dryococelus australis | reverse complement strand
GCTAATAAAATATTTGAAATCACTCACACACACAGGGCCAGCGTATCGACCACGATGCACAGAGGCACGCCATTCCACAGACGCAATGATTAACGAAACACACGTAACAGTATATTTATTACTGCCGTGGAAACATAGATTTATCACAACATCGTAACTTGCCTAGGTAGGTTTAAAAAACACACACTACGTCTATAAACGTGATGTAATTTCAAGTATTTTTCGGAGTAAGAATAATTTGCACTTCGTTTGGTAAAACAGCAACATGGCTCGCCACGTCTGCCAACTTCACTTTGTTTCTGCCCCGCCATCATATCTAAACATATTAAAATAAGTATTCAAACATTAAAATCTCTTTTCAGTTGTAAATTAAACAAATTCAGAAATCATTATTTTGCTGTAATGAGTATGAAATATGCTACAATTGAAAACATGTACAATTTCTGTTCGTACTATCGAAGCGAAACTTCCCGAGTGTGAAAGAGACAAAGACAGAGAGAGAGAGAGAGAGAGAGAGAGAGAAGAGAGAGAGCGACAAAGCTCGCTCAGCAGACAGTTGCTTCAGAGTTGCGCTCACTCGATAAAACAACACCGTACCATTTTCCGCTGTTTTTTTTTTAAACTGTAAAAATGAGATATGTTGCCATCGGGACTACCTAAATATTTAAATATATCGATAGGCACCGGTTAGTTTACAGTTAGTATACTAAAAAAACCAGGTTAAAGTAATATTTTAGCTGTGAACTATTTCTTACCGACCGTTGCCAACACGTCGATGCTCTCGCTGTTGTTAATTCATATTTAAAAAGAAATAAATATTACAAGTTATAGAAGATATTAAGGTAAAGTTTCATTTATTTAATAATACAGTACTCTAAAGTAAACCACAGTGTTATATATTTCTGGAATACAGATTATTGAAAAAACAGGTTGACATGTTTTGCCTAGGGTGTTTTTTCAAAGGTTGATTTTCATAAGTCGTTTCCAATCGGGAACGGACTATAGATGTTGACATTACAGTACTGGTACAGAAAAGGCATGACGACAGGACTACAAACTCATATTTACGGAAAACAATTTTAAATTCGCACTGAGAAAATGGTTTTGTTGAATCAAACAATATTTGTTTGGTGCAACCAAATCATTTGTTTGTATAGGGGCTATGAAATATTTTGTTGCTGAAGTCAAATTATTTTGTTGTTCTCATTTGGTTGCCCCGAACTCTGAGATTTGATTGGTGCAAGTAAAGATTTGTTAGGCTACACTTACGTTAAACAATTTAGGCCGATATGCAAAATTTAAGAGCTCGACCGAGCTGCGAGCGTAGATCACCTGCGTCCGAGTGCTGCGCCTTAGTAATCTCAGCTAATGTGACAATTCATGACGCCGCAAAGCTTTTAAATAGAAATACTGCAAATATTGGGCAACGTGTGCAAACAAGTATTACAAGTTTTACAGTTTTACTTGTCAGTTTCTTGTTTCATTGTTTTATTAATGTGTTTATACGATTATTAAGCATCAATAGATGCGCTGACAAACATACGGTAACTATCATAATTGTCACAAAAAAATATAAACAAACTCTAGAGCTGTATGTTTGAACGAAGGCAGTCAGATGAGTGGCCAAATAAATATACACAGTTGATTCGACAAAATATTTAGCTGACAGAATTTTTTTTTGGCCCAACACAAAGATTTTGTTTATTCAAACATATATTTTGTCAGACGAACAAAAGTAAATTTGTTGCTTTTCTAATTATTTGTGCTCAACAATAATATATATCTTGTTAGGGCAACTAAATATAAATAAATAAATATATATATATATATATATATATATATATATATATATATATATATATATATATATATATATTTGGCCCTATAAAAACAAATATTTTGTTAGATTTACTCTCAGTGTGTCCAAAATTGGCCAAATCCATGTTATGGCGTAAATACGAGTTATGCTTGTACTGCGGTGTAAGGTAAACAGTTAATCGGTAGGGGCCTGCAAAATTCGCGTTATTATTTTACATCAGGCTAAACTTCACACTACTGTACGTAAAGGAGACAGCGACGTTACTCCATTGGCTGCTGCATAGATGTGAAGTCACGCCCTTTTTTTTTTGACTCAACTCCACGTGATTGGGGCACACAAGTGTTCATTTATTGGCGCAGAGCTATCCAGGGCGTTCCACATAATGGCAAACGTATAGCAAAGATACGCGTGTTTCAAATTTAACGTGTCTCCGAATAATAACGCGAATTGTGCAGGTCCCTATTAATTGGGTACCTTCAGAATTTTCTTAAAAAAAAAAAAAAATTAATGAAGCTAGAGAAACCAAGAATCCAATATGGCGGGGAAAGTCTTCCGTGAAAGAGCTGGACCACACTTATCTCAAACTGTTCTTCATTGTCAAGTCCACCAACACGATAATTTCTGTTCATATCCTAGTGTGGTATGCCACGAGACTTCAGATCATCGCGGGTGCATTGCTTGTTGCCTACGTACCCGGCCAAGGTATCTGGGGGTTGTCAACTGCACGGCCTTATTCCTCGGAAATTGGTTGGGATTAAGGCAGTTATGTAAAAAATATTTCTAGTTTATCTCAACGCGTTAAGGGTCCTGTGTAATGAAACGTTTTCTGTGAAATCGTTATTTTCGCCTAAACGCGTGTCTCGGTAAATAAATGTTCTGGAAATACTAAGTTTTGCCAGAAAGCATAGAAAACTATTGTCTATGTCCCTATCTTTTTACTTTTGCCAAATTAAATGTATTAGTGGAGAAAAAAATCGTAGAAGTGGTCAAATATCGCATTTTTTAATGCTTGCCTATGAAGTTTCTTTAAGAGGTAAGAGAAAAGTACGATTATACGCAGGTAGTTTGATCTGTGTACTTTCATCGCGTGTAACAAAACCCCGCAGTTACAGACCTAGTCTATACAGTAAAGAGTTAGGACGGAAACACTGCACGCCTTGCGCGTAGGAGCGATGAGGCGCTAGGTGTGCGTGTTAGTGTCGCCCGTATCGCTCCCTCGCCTCTTGACCTTGGACACGCAGTTACATAGTCCTGTTCATTCATCATCCGCCACTCGAAAAGTGATCAACTATCGTGGTCTTTCTGCCCGAACTTCAAGGGGACGTATCGCCCTTGGGAGATTGCATGTTGTATGTATGTTTTCACCTTATTTTGCAGTGGTGAATATATGAGCTGAGTTTGTTGTCGTATTTATGAAACATGCAGTATATGCGAATAGTAGTCGTAGGGTGCAGTTTTCAAAGAATGATCTCTTTAAGTGTTCAGCTCAGGTGGCCGCCTGTTTGAAGGAGTTTCGCACGTGGGAGCGCTAGGGGCGACCGAGACATGCGCATCAACTCTCTCATCGCCTCTAGGCGCAAAGCATTGAACTGGCGCGCAGTCTTGCCGTCGATAACACGCCCCTATGAGTCTTTCAACGGAGACCCTACCATTCTATGACGTAGTAGTAAAAATTAAGGTTTGATGCACGTCCCAATTCTTTTTTTAATGTTTTGTACCGGAATATTCCTACCTAAAAATGACCGCGAAAACACCTGTTCGAGCCATTTTCGCTGTCACATAAACGTGCTTTAGAGAAAAACGGAGGAACTGGAAACGTATACAGACGGGTGAAGTTTCTTAAATGCTATTCGTAACCAGACCTCACTCATGCCCGGTTGCACTAACATCTTCCCCGATCCTAGATCGAATGATCCTAGTTCCGAACCAGGATCCAGTTTGATCTTGGTTCAAATGTAAAAGTGTTGCACCAACAATATTTCATGATTCCGGATTTCCGATTCGTCGATTTTGGTACGAAAGTGAGAGATCGAGATTAAGTATGAGACAAATTTTGCTATTGGTTCGTAATATATAACGTCATAGAAGTAGGAGTATTTTTCACTATAGATAGAACTAGATTTGAGATGTTTTATGTGTTTTAAGTCAATTATTGTTGTAAGAATTTTACTGAATAATATTCGAGTCAGTATAGAGTTGTTTTAATTTCCCAAGAAAACAATCGAACGTAGTTCTATCTGTTGGCGTATTTTCGAACTACATTTGCCGACGACGGCTGCTGCTCTCGGATCGAGATTTCTCTTCGGTTCGTAATGAACTTCGTCTCGATCTTCAGTCCAGCTCTGAATTCGAATGGTGCAACAGTTTTCTGTGTCGATCTTAGATTCGATGTCGGATCGAGTTTCGAACGACGACGGGTGCAACCGGGCATCAGACGCGTTGGGCGGATTTTTTTTTTGGATACGACGCTTTCTGCCGGAGCTCTGCACGTAGCTCGACTGCCTGCCCAGGCGGCCAGCTTAGCCACGCGATAGCCCGTCGAGCGACACCTCGACACGTTTCTCCAGCCAGCGGTGGTGTTGCCGGACGGCAGATCAGGAGCTGGAGAAGGGGAGGGGAGCTGCAGCGGCCGCCGTGACACGGAGGCGTGGAAAGCCAGCCCGGCATCGCACACGATACACTTTCGCGCGCCGCGCTCCGCGAGCGTTTTCACAGTTGGCACCGCTGCCGCGCGGCGCCCGGGTGAAAGCTGCGTGATTTGCTGCACATGAGAGTGTGCGTGCGGGCGTGTGCCGTGAATATTTATGTCGCCGCAGGGCGCGCTACTAAAGCCGTGTCCGAATGCAGGTGCATACTTGCGTACTTGGCACCGAACTTGATGAAATCGAACAGCTAATGGTTGCTCACGACAAACTGAGCACTTTTAAACCAACCTTTGGAACATGTCGCTCCCTCGTACCTGCATATATTTTAAAAGTCGCCCGAGTTGCATGCGCCCGTAAGGTTGGTAACGATGGATGGGAAGTAGTTTCGTATCTAAACGACGAATAAAAAGTCTTATGTAACCGTTTCTGATAACTTTGATTATTTCTTTCCCTCTCTGTTTATTTTTTAATGCAACGAAGTGTAAAAATGAGCAGATTTGTTAGATATTTACTTTACGAATAATTTCGCAGTTTCACTTCACCGACGCATGAATAAAGTGATGCCCGCGGCAATATTAATTGTATATAAGGCGGAAGAATACACAACGTGTAAACAAGTAGATTTTAGGCAGGGCTTTCAAAAGTGCTCATTTTAACATGAATAATCTATAGTCTTGTTGGCTTCGGAAACATCTATTAGCCAGCTGATCACTTTTGGTAAATGTGTTTTCTTACAAATAACTTCATAATTGCACAACGAGAGTTAAATAAATAATTAAATAATATTTCACTTTGATTTAAATAACCTTTGTTATCTTGCTGATTGTACGTAAGTTTGCTTGTTTTGTCGTAGCGTTTGTAGGTTATGAACATAGGCCGAGTGCGAATGTATTGTTTAGACCTTTCTACTAGATGCACCATGAGATAATTATTTACTTACAGTAGTTCAGAATTGTAAGCTATAGACTGTTCACGGTAAAACGAGCACTTTTGAAAGCCCTGCTTAAAGTATACGTGTATGCACGACATGTATTCTTCTGCCTTATGTAAGATTAACATTGTCATGGGCCTCATCACTTTATTCATGCGTCGGTCGAGTGAAACTTCGGAATTACTTGAAAAGTAAATATTTAACAAATCAGCTAATTTTTATATTTCGATGTAAGATAAAGCAGAAAGCGAAATAAATAATTTAAGTTATCACAAATGATTACCTAACACTTCTTGTTCGACGTTAATATATGGAACTACTTTCCCCTCGATCGTTACCAACTTCATTGGACACATGCCATTCATCGCGCCCGCTACAATATATGCGCTTTGAGACAATGACTTTTTTCCTGAAGTTGATTTCGAAAGTGCTCTCTTTGACGTGAACAGCCTTTACTAAGCAGTAAGGTAGCCCTGCTACAAAACCGAACGAGGTGCCGCGGTGGTAACTAGCTGGACTCGAATTCGGAAGGAACCGGGCTCGATTCCCGGTCCGGCCATCCTGATTTCCTTTTCCCATGGTTTTCCGAAATCACTCCAGGCGAACGCTGGGATTGGTCCCTAACGAAGGCCATGGCCGATTCCATCCCCAATCCCTCCTCCCTGCGCAACTTGCACCTTCTCTAATGACCTCGCTGCCGACGAGACGTTAAAGCCAACTACCTACCTACCCTACTAAAATTTAAATAAAAAAAATTACGTCTATCAATTAGTAACCTACTAATTACCTCCCTAAAGGGTGGCACATATACCGCAAGTACGCGAGAAATATATATACTTGTATACTTTCATACTGCACTTGCAATTTGGACGGCACTTGCATTGTCACTTCCGGAGACAGGTACGCACAAGTATGCACTTCAGGCGAATTCGGACAAAGCCTAAAGCCTATATGGCACGATGGAAGATTTATTGGACGATGCTATTGTACGGATGGTTCTATGGAAGCATTGGCCGATTGGTGGCCATTTTCATGGACGTTTTCGTAATTCGTCGTGTGCAGTGTTCGATCGAAGGTCTCCTACAAGGTTGATATTTCAGGCAATAAGAGAAGAGAGAGGTTGGTAGAGTCATTTTTTTTTTTTTTTGAATTTTTTTTTTTGGGAATGAGCGTAAAACTTTTACACTCGGGTTAAAAAAAAAAAAAAAAAAAAAAAAAACCCAAGTAAATGTCTACTTTACCTATTGTGTGAAAATTAAGTTAAACGATCGTATTTATTTAACGTAAGAGTATCAGTAAAACAAAAAAAAAACGCTGTGCATGAACACGCAACGCTGAAGTCGTGAGCGAAAATCGTTCCTGAACCACAGTCGCTAGGGGAATCGTACAAAATGCACTCGTCTTTACTTGCGCGGCAACGAGTATCGTTGAACAGGTTATTACAAAGGACCACCCTCACATAACCGCTTGCCACCGCGGCTTTGCTGGTCTGACTGGCGGGCTGTCTGAGTTGCGCCGGGACGTGCAGGGCGTCCTGATCTCTGGGCTATGTGTTCTTTGCGGTCTGGAGAGGGAAACTTCCTCAGCCCGCAGAGAGATACAACTGCTGCAACCGTATGGGTGGTATAAGGGCCCTCACAAGGGCCCGAGCACACCCCCCGCTCTGAGCTTCGGCAATGATGAGAGATAACCGCTTGCCTGTACATACGGGTTTTTAGAAACAAAACGAGATTTCCTATGGTAGACTTCGGCGTTGGGAAAATTTCCGCAGCTAGGTGCGCAGTGTTCCAAAAAGAAGATCTTCATTTACTTTTAACATCGCGTTACGTGCCGTCTGGGAACAACATCGACGTGTATACGCGGAGGAAATTGCGAGATTTTATTTCGTGTTGCGTACTTAAAAACTTTAGCCAGTAGAATAATCAACATAGAAAAGAAGAGTAGGAAGTGATTTATTGTATTTATTCGAATATCTAATTTCTCGAGAAAAAAAAAATTCTCTTTTGCTTTTTTAAAATAATACGTCTAAGTATTATATTCACTAATAATTAAATTTCTAGTCGCGCGTGATTTGTTAATAATAAGCCGCGGTACATTCACTATGTGAACCGCCCGCACGCTTTTTCGAAAACGTCTTATGCAGACGTCTCCCACGTACATTGATCTTGAACCGACCGAGAGAACCCTCTCTCAAGCCCCGGTCAAACTGTCAAATTTTCCCGTCAAACACTGCTTCCAATAAGTTTGGTCAAATAAAGTTGGTCGTTTATGACGTCATCGAAACGTCGTGAACGCCGCCACATTTACCGGAAAAAGTTGGATGGATTCAGTTTCCATCAAACATTTGGAGATTGGACCAGTTCTAAAATTTATTTGATGTTTGACAGTTTCAACCAATCGGAATCGCGCACGAGAAAAATGGACATCTCAAATCTTTAGGATAACGAAAAATCGCTGGAAATGGAATAAGCTATGAAGATAATTAATTTATGTCGAGGCTGTCTGGGCATGAATGCTATTTTAAGTGGCTATTGCACATAATATTAAGAACTCGGGAGACTTTAAATTTTATTGTTCAGTAACATTTCTGATAAATAAAATTTGAATTTAGTAATAACGTGAAAATAAATTACAACATTCGTTACGTTTCTTCATTTAATGGAATGCATTGAAACACAACAGCAGCATCTCACTTTGAAAATGATTGTAGAATAAATATTCAGATTAGATTCTTCAAAAAAAAAAAATTAACTTGAGAGTATGACACATTTTCAAACACATTCAAGATTATTTGATAACATTTGTTGGAAGGAAAAATTTGATGGCCGTATTTTATCCTCAAATTTGATTGTCAAATATGGTTGAAGATAAAAATTTGCCAACGTGACAGGGGCTTAAGGATTCGGCTTCCCTATTCCAACTAACAGAGCCTGCTGCTCAGAGTTCGTCCTCCTTCCTAGAGCTAGAACTGTGCAGTATAGACTTTTCAGGGTTAACTGAGCATCTTTAAAATCAACCTTTGAAAAATGCCACTGTCCCGACTTGCAAGTACGTATTCAAAGTGGCACAGTAACTGGCAAGTGCTCAGTAAAGTTGGTAACGACGAAGTGAAAGTAGTTCCATGTCTTCACGTTGAATTAATATCACCAGGTGAAATCTTATGAATGATGGAACTATTTTCTTTTGCTTTATGTCTTATAATTCACGCAAGTGTATTAACTAGCTAATCGTTCAAACATTTACTTTTCTAATATTTAACAGCTTCACTTGACCGGCGCATGAATAAAGTGATGAGATCCATTGCAAGTGTTGATTTTACATATAGTGCAGTATGTGCATACAAGTAGATCATAAGCAGGGATTTCAAAAGCGCTGAGTTTATCGTGAACAGCCTTTCGTGAGTTTGAAATAGAGTTTTTTTTTGACGAATATGTTCTCGCGTGTTGTCAACTTATCGGTGTAGGATGACGGAGGAGAGATGCGCATATGAGAAACATCACTTCGGAAGCCTCAGGCGTGGATAAGGGCGTCGTTTTTCAGACTGCCGTATTTAAAAATTTGTATACTAGTCATGCATGCGCAAAACTAATCAAGCCCCCATGATGGTGTCACCGCTTGAAGTCCGATAGATACACGCAACTCGGTGAGTACACTGCACGCCAGTGCAGAACCTTGCACTTAACGGCGATGGGATACTTGATACGCGTAGCAGTGTCGCCCTTAGCGCTCCTTCTCGGTTTCTAACGAGGAAAAGAGCTCCGTGGTATGTGTTATATTACAGATAGCAGTCGCCAACAGAAGTTCTTTTAGGATATTTCAGCAACTGGTGACCTTGAAGAATACATATCACGTAATTTTTTTCCTGGACATGCCTATATCCCTACAAAGTTCCTTAGCATTATGTTTTGCACCGCAATGAAATGTAAATATTCACAACTTGGAAATGACTCTACAGAAACTTGTCACTTACAGCTAAGTGGCTCACACGGTCCTGAGTCCGAGGTCAAAAACTCCGTTAGTGCTCGGCCACAGGGCTTAATTTAGTTCTACGAGTAAAAAATTGAATCTGACGATAAAAACAAATTATTTATAACTCAGGATTTCGATACCATTTAAGAACTCTCTTATGCATGTTAACCATGTATACATAACATCCTCTTTTGCCTAATTTGGAAAAGTACAGCTGAAACTTCTTTGTCTGGACTCACAGTATAAAAATATAGAAAGGCTGTTTACGGTGAAGAGAGCACTTCTGAATTCAACTATTGAAAAATCTGACTGTCTATACTGCTTGCATTTTAACGTGAAGTTGGTAATGCCGGAATGAAAGATGCCCCAACTATTTGACGTTGAATTTAAAGTGTTAAGTAAACATTAGTGAATACTGAAATAATTTATTTCGCTGTCTGTTTTTTTTTCTTTGCACTTAAATGTAAAAATAACCAACTCTGTATAATATTCAGTTTCTTAATAATTTTACAGTTTCACTTGTCCGGCGCATAATAAAAGTGGTCAGGTCCATGGAATGTTAATTTTACATATGGCGAAAGGATACACAATGTGCATACAAGCAGATATTAAGCAGGGCTTTCAAAAGTGTTGAGTTTACCATGAAAATCCTATAAATAAAGGGAACTGAAATGAACATCCTTCACTGCAACACTGAAATAAGGCCTCAATAACGTGATAAAGTAAAGGCTCTTATTAATCCCTCAGACTCTTCATCAGAACGTAAATACTGATGGGAAATCCAACCATCAGGGATTACTTAAAACCGAATGTGCTTATGTGCGCTTGTAAACCGAGATTATTAAAATAACTTATTTGCAAAGAATCTTCGGGACTCTCTATGTCTAATCCGGGACTCGACTCACCTTAAGAGACCTACCTCGACACGATAGGTGAAACCTCGTTAAAAGATTCATTGCTGAAAACCTTGTGGTTCAAACTCTGTGATATATGGCTCGACGAATCTAAACAAATATACGTATTAAATTAGGCGTGTTGGATACCTGGCAGACTTTGCCGTTGACCGGTGAGTTTTCTCTGGGTACTTCCGTTTCCCCGCTTTGAAGATCTCAGAAGTGCCACCCAGATCTCTCTTTTACTCAATAAATCCTTAAAAAAAAAAAAACTATGGCAATGTGATTATATCGATTCTCAGGTTAGAAAGTGTGAATCTTAGCGCCGAGTTAGTAAATGTGACTTGTGCTACCTGTATCTTCCGCTAAATCTCACGCCGTCTAAAAATAATCACGAGTGTAGTCAGACTAGTCTGCCTGACCTCGAGGTAAAAGAGAGAGAAGGAGAGAAGAACGTGCCAAGTGTTTGCGGACAGAAAAACCAGCTCGAGTTGATGATCCGCGCCGATTACAAGCTACACTGTGGCGAAACATCCAATTTGCAGTTTCTTGTACCAGCTTCCTTGACGAGAAAACATGTCATTACAAGCATTCGATTTCACAAGCTAATGAAATGCTAACTTCCTGCAAAAACCACCATTGCTTTGTATATCACCTCTTTCCTGTGCTGTTTTCCAGCTGCAAGAAAATTCTCTTCCGTCATAGCTGAAAAAAATAATACATGCATCACTAGACGATGCCCACCATGTAAATGAGACTCGTTGTAATATTGCAGTTAACCCTCGATCAGATGAAATGAGGCGATGCCCGAAATGCAAAGACGGGCGGACGAGAGTAATTTGAAAAAAAAATTAATCGCCGAACATGGGCGCCATCGCCCATTTCTCGTACTTACGAATAGTCCCGCACTGGGATAGAGCTATGGGACTGAACCAGCATCACAGCTGTTACAGGACATGGCACAATATACGATACCCCACGGCTGACGATTGTAATTACGAATAATTTCTTTTTGAACGTAGTTGAAACGTAATGGGTCCAAATACGCCCACCGAGTTAGTTCTGGTATCCTACCCAAATCGTCCTGAAATAATATAGTAGGTTATTGTTCGCAGTTCGAAGTTTGAACCGAAAACTACAGCTAACTAAGTAGTTTGATAAGAGGGTTTGTATTTGTTGTACTTTCTTATGAGCTGCCCTTGCAGCGTTGGCAACTTCAATGAGCGGTTAAGACCAGTCTTCACTGCTGTTTAGCAACCCTAATAAATTATAGAAGTTGAACTAAAAAATAAAACAGAATCCCCCCCCCCCGCACCACGCAGATTCTTTTCATTTATTAGTTTGGATTTAATTTGTTTAATACGCCAGGAAGTCGAAAAATGTGACTTCGCCATGTGACAATGCGGCCAGTGGGACTGATTACCGTCGCCGTGATTCAGACTACAATATACGAGTTGTGTCGATTTATGTGAGAACTAACCGGAGTGTGGACAATGCAGCTCAGTAGAATGTGGTTCACGCATGACGGGGCGCCACCACACTGCGAGAAAAGATAACAAGATATTGTTTGTAAATGGCCAAAAATATATTTAGTTGCCCCAACAAAATAGTTTGCTCAGTAGACAAAACTTGAAAAACAACAAATTAATTTTGTTCCTCTAACAAAATACACGATTGAATTAACAATACCTGAGTGTTTGGCTGAAAGAAATCGGACTCTCAACAAACTATTTGGTTGAATCACATGTATATATATGTTTGGTTACTCATTTGATTGCCTGCATTCGAAAATACAGCTCGAGAGTTCGTTTGTATTTTTTTGTGACAATTAGAGTTGTAACGGTGTTTGTTAGAGTGTTTTTTGATGTTTAATAACTATATTAACATCCTAATAAAACAAGTTCATAAGGAAATAAATACAAAAGCCGTAAAACTTGAAACATGCGCACGTTGGCCTGTATTTTAAATGCATGTTTTTTTTAAAAACATCGCAGTTTACAGTCGTCACTTTAGCCGAAGTTGCAACTGGTGAAGATTCAAATCCCTGTCTCGCCTGAGGTGTTTCTTTTTAATTTAAACGAAACTGTTTAATGTACGTAGAGCCAAACAAATATTTAGTTGCACAAACTTCATCTTTGTTTGTTGCAAGTAAATAAGAACAACAAAATAATTTGTTTTCAACAACTAAACATTTAATTGCCCCTATACAAAAAATTAATTTGGTTGCGCCAAACAAACTATTTTTGATTCAATAGTGCACACCAGGGCATATCCGGATGAGCAAATCCAGCACAGGTGGATGGGTCGTGCAGGACCAAACTCGTGGCCTGCACGTTCACCTGATCTGAATCTAGTGGATTATTAACTGTGGAGATATCTCAAGACCATCGTTTATGCAACACACGTGTCACGGTTATTACAACGTGTGGAACAAGTTTGCAAGCAGATCCGCGACACACCTGGGATATTTGAACGTGCCAGTCACTCGCGCGATGTGTGCAGACGCGCATTCAGATGCGATGCACACGTCTCGAACGCCTCTCGTGTAAGGGTGAATCACTGTTGGTAGAGGATGTTCACGATAAAGTGAGCACTTTTGAAATCAACATTGGAAAAAAGTCACTGCCCCTACCTGCGCATATATTTTAACGGGCGCACTGGGTGACATGCGCCCAGTAAATTTGGTAACGATGGATGGGAAGTAGTTCTGCATCTTAACGTCGAATAAAAAGTGTTAGGTAACCATTTGTGATAACTTAAATTATTTCTTTCACTTTCTGTCCTTTTATTAATTCATCGAAGTATAAAAATGAGCATTTTTGTGAAATATTCACTTTTCTAATAATTCCACAGTTTTACTTGTCCGACGCATGAATAAAGTGACGAGGCCCATGGCAATGTTAATTTTGCATATGGCGAAAGAATATACAACGTGCATACAAGTAGATACTAAGCAGGGCTTTCAAAATTGCTCATTTTACCATGTATAGGCAGGATTTCAGTGATACACACACAATTCGAATCAGTGGAAACCCACAGATTCGCAGCGAAATTAAACTACTCGAATCAGCGAGAATTGCTCCACTTATAATCAGCGGAAAACCACGGATTGTTTCAGTGAAAAAATTCTCACTCTATCAATTAGTGACTTTAAACAATTTCACTGATTGAATAAGTGACAGCCGATTGCAGTAGCGAATTAAATACTGTCTTTCCTCAATTTAGTGAAATAATTACGTGAAATAAACATATTTACAATAGTTTACTATTTATATCGCGCAATTTACCGTAATTAAAAAAAAAAAAGTGAAATATTTTCTGAGGTGGCCGTGGCAGACCTTAGATCCCTTTTCTAGTCCACTTTTAGGCCGTGCTACCAAATTAAGATGAAAAATAAGAGGAAAATATATGTGTTATATTTCTTATCGAAATCGTCAAAATTTAGATTGTACGCCTTTATTTTTCATTTTTGGTTTAATTGGAACCGTTAGGATTGTTAAAATTAATAGTATATGTGAGGGCACTCTCTTCACCACATTATATGCGGTTTAAACCTTCAAACAGATTACTGTAATGCTTACATGAAAACGAAATGAAAGACGAAAAAAAGGAATGAAAGGCTGAATGTTCATAATACCTCATAAAATGGTGTTTCGGAAGAAGAAACATATTTTAGAAAGTATTGTCTACAGGTATTGTTAGTTTATTCGTTTTTATTTCACTAGATACACGTTGCCTAACGGCGATGTTTTTGAATTGTTTGGCGGCCATTTTTACACGCTGTTTAACTGATCCATCAGCAATAAAAGAAACCCTGAAAAACAGCGACAAAAATGACTGATGAGTCAGTGTAAAATGTCACTGAATCAACAAGTGAAGTAAATCTGTCTTTTTTTTCACTGATTCACCAGTTAAATTCACTTAAGTGACTTAAAGGTACTGTTGACTGATTGAAACAGTGAAATTCTCAGTGATTCAAATTTAGATTTTACCAGTAGGAGCGAAGCAGGTGTGGATATAAAAAATTCCAGCAGAACCTGGGAAGAACTTATCTCGGGAACCATCGAACATAGGTCTTATCTTTATATGGATATTTTGTTTTGTTTTGAGATGTAATGTACACTCCCCCGTTACTTCTCACAAAATACTTGCATCGCCGCAGTATAAGATCGGAGTGCTATGCTAATGGCCACTAAGTTTCTATAAATCGGCTAAAGAAATAAAATAACAATGCTTATGGGTTTTTGGTTAAAATTATTTTCCACAATATTTTAGCATACGAAATCCTTTTCCGTTGTGATATGAAATAATAGTCCGGAAAAAAATGTATGAAAATGAAAGAAAATTACTATTCAGAAAGTAATAAAACTAATTATAAAAGTTAAAAAATATATTTTTTTTAGAAATCTTAAAGTAGTTCAAAAGTAGATAATGCGTTAGGCTACAGTTCAAAACAATTGTTCATGTTTTTAGAATGTGCCTGAAGAATATTTCTTGGAAGTCTGGTATGCAGTTCACATGTATTTAAATTTTAACTTTTGAGATAAACTTTAAAGTCAAAATAATTTATAGCTAAACCTTTAACGCAGGTGAGCCAAGTGTCGTATTCCAAAGTAATTACATACTGTCGTACCTGTGATTTCAATAATCGCTATAGCTGGAACGAACCTTTGTGATCAAATAACCATTTGAAATTTGTGGAAATCAAAACTTTAAGTTAGAATCCTTTTCAAATTATTTAGTATTTTTTTTATGGAGTTACCATCAGTATAATTTACGAAACTATTAAATCTCCTCAGAACCTAGAGAAACAGTTTAACTCCTTTCCTTGACATTCTAAACAAAGTGGAATTTCAGTACCTCCAGAATTAATTGGGAGATACCAATTACTGGACCCTGAAGGAACCTGGTTGGCAATCTGTTGGGGGTGTCTAGGTGGATTTGGGGGGGGGGGGGGGGGGTTAGTATTTGTGGTCGATCGGCGACGCTTCGTGTAAAGGAAAATCGCCCTCCTGGTATAGGCTGTTCACGGTAAAATGAGCACTTTTGAGAGCCCAGCTTAAGATTTACTTGTATGCAAGTTGTGTATTCTTCCGCCATGTTTAAAATTATCATTGCCACGGCCTCGTTACTTAATTCTTGCCTCGGTCAAGTGAAACTGTGAAATAATTAGGAAAGTAAAGATTTTACAAACATGTTAATTTTTCACACTTCGACTGATTAGAATAAACAGAAAGCGAAAGAAATAATTTTAAGTTATCACAAATGGTTACCTAACACTTTTTATTCACCGTTAAGATACTGAACTACTTTCCCTCGATTGTTACCAAACTCTACTGGGCGCATGTCACTCAGTGCGCCCGTTCGAATATATGCAAGCAGGAGCAGTGATTATTTTTTTTAGAGTTTATTTGTTAAGTGCTCACTTAAATGTGAACAGCCTTTAAACACACTCCAGCCAGAACGCTACACGGCCGGGAGTTTTAAAAAAGAGGAGCGGGCTAACTGCTAGGGCCTCAAGTGGCTTGGTGGTCGTCCTTGACGAGATTCCCTTATACAAACAGCCGCTGCTAGGTCTGGAGAGGAGGTCAGTGATCGGGAGACCTAGGTCACTACCCGGGAGTTCTCAGACGGCCGGATGGGACGATTGCTATCGTATCCCAGCAGCTCGTCTCGTACCCGCGGTGCTGAAGCATTCTTCTCGAGGTCACCTGCCTGGGTTGCCAAGCGGGCACTTCTACTTCAGCCGAAAATTAGATCATGTTATAAATCTGCGCAATATACACTATCTGCCAAAAAAGTAATTGGGCACCCGTGAAGATAGGTAGTTCAGTTGACTTGTGTTTCACGGCCTTCGGCGTAGGAGCGCTGGTGTTCGTCCGTGGTAGCATGAACATTATGGACAGGTGCCCAATTACTTTTTGGTAGATAGTGTACCTTAGGGATGTCTACGCAGGTGTGTTAAAGTGCCAAAAATGACTTGGGTGTTTTATAATTCTGAGGTATTATATCAAATAGCAGTCTGATGAAAGCAGAAAAAATCGTTACAAATTAATTTACAAAAAATAATTACGGAAGTTATATACATTTATAATTTATATGCTTTTGCTGTAATTTTTTTAAATCTAGATAATGAGAATACTTGGCTATAGTTTAAATTAATTGCCGTCATTAGAATAAAATAAATAAATATCGTGGAAATTCCTTTCGTGGTTCGACCATAATTTTGTTTCGAGTTTTACAATAAAATTTTAATTAAAAACTGTTAGAAGTTAAACATAAACAGTAGGCCAAAAAAAATGCTGGAATTTGAAGATATTTCTTTGTGGGGTTCCTAAGACTTAAATAAAAACTTCGGCTGAAATTAGACATTGTATTTGTATAACATTTTGTAATAAGTTTAGCACAAAATTTAGGGTTCAAATACTTATAGGTATTTATATTTGAAAAGCAGGTGGGAAATGTTTTTAAATTGATTTAACAATTTGATTCTATTATTATTAACATTATATTACAAACAAATCTCTTGAAAATATAGAAAAAAAAAGTAGTCTTTCGAAAGTTCTTTTTCTGTGCGTTTAGAATACATTATCTTTCGTTGTGACATGAAATAATAGTCTCAAAAAAGCATGACAACGGAAGAAAATTACTTTTACAAAAGAGAATTAAAAGAGTTATAAGAGCTGGTTTTTTTTTTACAAGATGATACAAAATCAATACGTTAAGCTACAGCTCAAAATAATGGTTAATGTTATTAATATGTCATGAAGGATATTTCTTTAAAGATTTTTACGTTGTTCACCCGTATTTAGATTCTAAACTATTGAGACAATTTTTTCCCCTCAATTTTAAGGATGGCAGGTAACAGCTAACCTGAAGATGGAGTCCTAACGTTTAGGAAATGACCGCATAATCCTTCGAAATACAATCCAAGGAATTCTGGGTTTTCTCCCGTTGCTACGATCTCACGTCTACGTTTCAGTTAACTGCAGTCTTTCTCAGGCGAAGTAAATCTGCGCGCGGTGCGTATATCGTATCAGAATGTTCCCACGCACGCTGCCAACGAACAGCCCGGTTGTCCCGCGTAACCAACGTATCACGACTGAACACGTTTAGCTCGTTTCTGGAACCTTCTGATCGGTTTCTTACTTTTTTTATTTAGTCAAGGTCATCACGAAGGAAGCTGAAGTAACGTGTCGACGTTCAGCTACTATATGTTCAACATTGAGTTATCGTGTGTGCTGTCCTCACGCGCGGGTCCTTCGCCTCACGGACTCGGCGGTTTTTCACTTTAAGGGGAATTATGCACGAAAGCAGTATATTTACCCGATTTTCGGTATAAGTGGTTTTCCAAACGGTTTATCGAGATTTTTGGTTCGACAAGACGTAAATAATAATTCTCAACGCCTTTTTCAGTTGTTAGATTTTCACTGCCTTCATTATTCCTGATGGAAGAAAAGAAAGGATTTTTTTTTTCTTTTATTGAATCAGAGATCCGAGAATAACGAACTCAGATAATTTTTAACCATGTATTAAGGTGTTTTAAAATGTTATTAACTTCTTGTCGAACCAAAAATTTCGAAAAATTCTCTGTAAAACTAATTGTGATAAAAATTATATAAATAGCCTATACGATTTTCGTGCCCCATTCCACAAGTTGAACCTTCCCCGGCAGATTAGATTATTCAGTCTTTCAGTAGCTTTTTTAGACTTATATTTAATAATGTACCCTTGTATCCACCTGCCTACTGACCTGACACAACAGTACAGACATAACGACTGAACTATAGGATGTTCACGATAAAGTGAGCACTTTTGAGTCACTAGTTACTTTTTCCTTTCGGTCATTTTTTGTCCTTTAACCACCTATTTTCTAAATAAATATTGCTATGGTCCATTCACGACTGGAACAGACTTATGAAAATCAACCTTTGAAAAAAAAAAAAACACCCTAGCCATTAGCTGCATGCATAACTAGTAAAAATAAGTGACGGATGCGAGTACTGTACCTGCACCCGCCACTTTTTTTTTTTACTAGCTATGCATGCAGCTAACGGCTAGGGTGTTTTTTCAAAGGTTGATTTTCATAAGTCTGCTCCAGTCGTGAACGGACTATAGGTAATAAACACAGTGTGGATATTCCACCACACTCGGAAGATAACGTCCCCAGCTAAAATAAAACGTATTTATTGACTATTATTCCAAACAAGAGGGCTTTCAAAAGTGCTCGCTTTACCGTGAACAGCCTATAAGAACTCGTATATACGTCACAATATTGATATTGCCACACACGGGCAGAATTAAGGGTCCCGTCTGCCTGGCGCCTGAACTGCGTCGCGGAGTGTCAGGAAACCTGGTTTCTTAACGAAACTATCAAACGTGCCCCCAGTATGTTTACCTACGAAAATACGACATTCCCCAGACGACGAAAGAATGGTATTCTAAGGCTACCGCGCGTGCTGTATATATTATTTTGGAGCTGTGCAATATAGTTGAAAACGGCCTTTTCAGATTGCTGTATCTGAAAAAATACTAAATGGACACAAACCTAACTACGATAAAGGCTGTTCACGATAAAGTGAACACTTTTGAAATCTACCTTAGAGAAAAGTCACTGCCCCTGCCAGCATATATTTCGACGAGTGCCCTGAGTGACATGTGCCCAGTAAAGTTGGTAACAATGTATGGGAAGTAGTTCCGTATCTTAAGGTCTAATAAAAATTATTTCTTACGCTTTCTGTTTACTTTTTAATGCACCGAATTGCAAAAATGAGCAGATTAATTTGATATTTACTTTCCAGATGATTTCACAGTTTCACTCTACCGACGCATGAATAAAGTGATGAGGGAATATCAGCGTCTTCTTTGATAACGCAGTGTAAAACTTGCCATATGTTGCACATACCCATAGATAGAGACCGGCAAAATTCGCATTATTTTTTGGCATCAGGCTAAACTTCACAGCACTCTATATACTCGAGCCGGCGTCGTTTCTTCACTGGCTGCTGCGTAGACGTGAAGTCGCGGCCTTTCTGATTGGACTACACGTGATTGGCATACACAATTATGAGGTGTTCATTTATTGGCGCAGAGTTACACAGGGCGTGCCAAATAAAGTATTGCCTAGTGGGAAACCTATTGCACAGGTACGTATGTTTGAAGTCTAACGTGTCCCCAAATAATAACGTGAATTTTGCAGGTCTCTAGATGCAAAATTCGCGTTATTATCTACTAACATGCCACGATTAACTGAACTGTACTCGAGCGGTATTCGCGGTTCCGTTGGATTCTGGAAACTATGCGGCATCATTTACACGTGTGATCGCTTCGCTGCAGATTGGTTGCTCTGCCGTCGAGGTTTTACTATTGGCTAATAGCGACCTTGAAACTTGCTACATGAGTTCTCGACCAATGGCAAAAGTCAAACTAGCATACAACGTGTTGGAGTTCGATCTGCAGCGCGAATTCCGCAGGTCCCTACACACACTGCACGCCCAGAGCGCTACTGGTGATATGACTCGGCAAACACTCAGCTACATCTTCTATAGGCTGCCGCTCGACAACTCGCCCATCGCGTTTACTCGTACGATGGGGGGCAATAGTCGGCGGTCACATTCCTAGGAGAAATCAATTTTATATTGGTGTATACCATCCAGTGGTGCTAGGTATAGGCAGTTCACGGTAAACTGAGCACTTTTGAAAGCCCTGCTTAAGATGTACTTGTGTGCAAGTTGTGTATTCTTCCGCCCTATGTAAAATTAACTTTGCCATGTGCCTCATCACTATATTCATGCGTCGGTCAAGTAAAAACGTGAAATTATTAGAAAAGCAAATATTTTACAAACTTTCTCATTTTTACACCTCGACGCATAAAAAAAAAAACTTAAAACGAAAGAAATAATATAAGTTATCCGTATTGTTACCTTACACTTTTTATTCCACGTTAAGTCGTGGAACTATTTTCCCTCCGTAGTTACCAAATTAACTGGATGGACGTCACTCAGCACGCCCGTTAAATGTGTACAGATAGGAGCAGTGACAGTTTTCTAAGGTTGATTTCAAAAGTGCTCACTTTATCGTGAACAGCCTTGTGATTAACTCCTCGTGGACAGCGAAGTCATTAGAGTAGCACAGGAATAGGGAAGGAATCGCCCATGGCCGATACCAAGTAACTATCCCAGCTTTCACCAGGATTGATTTCAGGAAACCATTCCAGCGCAGGTAGGAGTTTCAGTGGTAATCTATATTCTTCAGGGAGCTAGAATTTTTTTTTTTTCATCTTGATGTTGGGAAATTTGCCTTTCCACGATCTGCACGAGAGACATCGCTGTGCGATGATTTTTTTCCAGGTATGACGTCACGAATTTCGCCACTGTTCACTCGTGAAGTGTTGAAAACTTCCAGAAACCCTTAACTGAACTCTTCCAGTTACAGCTTTGCGGCTGTATAGTTAGGGCCACCTGTTTTTCGCGAAAAGATTCATGCGAAGACTAGACTCCAATATCCTACGGCATACGTGCAGTGTTCCTTTCGTTACTGGCCACGTGATTTTGTCGCCGACAATGAGTGTCCATGATTCGCGGCCAGACACCCGCAATGCGTGACAGTTAAATATTCCACTCAAGAAAGTGGATCTGAGCTTTAGTGTTTTGGAGTACAAGTGGTCCTGAAATCTATCCACGAAAAACGTGTAGCCCTATGTATAGTTCACGAATAAGCTGTAAACAGAGAAAATAATTTTGTGGAAGGGGTTGGGGGAGGGGGTGACCACGTCGGAAAACACAGCCGTGAGTTTCCGTCAGCATGTCTGCGTTAGCGGGTGTAGTCCAATCACAGTAGCTTCAAACTTTCCTGAAACCCTGCTGAAGTTCTACTTTCAGGCTATTCCGGAGCCCCGTGCAAACAAAACGTAACTGAGTCTAGAACATTTTCACCAAAGCGACAAAACGTGTAGCATTCGTGCGCACTCAGTGTAATGATATTTTGCATAATAACTATTTATTACTATGTATTACTAGAGACGAGCGCTAGCGGTGGCGCAGTGGCCAGGGCGCTCGCTTCCGGGCCATATACCTGGGCGGGTCCACTCCCGGACCCTCGCATTTGAGAATCGGGCTGGACAATGCCGCTTGACAGCGGGCTTTATCGGGGTACTCCCGCTTCCCCCGCCCTTGCATTCCAGCGCCGCTCCATTGCAGGGTCTTATTTCATGTCATGTCTGGGGATGACGGGCACCTACGGGTCCCAGCTGGAAAGCCCGTCACTCGGAGAGTGTTGCCTAGCCCTGGGTTTCTTTTTTACTATAGACTAGAAAAATTCGTGGGTACAATTTATTTATAGCGTGTGGTTCATCAATACAATTTTAAAAATAAAATAATAAAAATTAAATATTTAGTGACTTCGACCACTTTATTGCGTCATCAGACAAATCTTTGATGTCATCAGTAGGTCCAGCGTATGATAGCTGAAGGCATTCTAGGAGAAGATGACGTATGGTCTGATCTCCATAACCGCAGGGACAGGATGTATCGTCTCTGAGTCTCTATTTGTGCAACATAGAATTGCAGCGACCATGTTCAGTCCGAAGTCTATTCAAAACACCACAATTTCCTTTCTAGCACTAATTCGTCTTCGCTCTTTTCACCGAACGCGAAAAATGGACTGCTTATGTTCGATTCTGTCCATCTTTGCTGTCACCCCAAATATGGGTAGAAACCATTCGTGTCTAAGTTTTCAGCTAGTTCCAGTGGCGATTTTTCTCGACTTAAGCCTTAAAGGAACACGCCTTTAAAGATCCTCATGCAGTGGGGTTCCAATGGAGTTCCTTGCCTTAACATATTCCCGCAACAGTGCTTTCTGCCTCCTAATGTCAGGAGAGAGGATGTTAGACAATAACCCGTACACAAGACTTGACATTCGTTTGTCCAATAAAGCAGGTATCAGTATACCATTGGTTGGTTATTGCCCTAGTGAGAGACCGTGATTGGGTCTGCGATTGGCTCAGTGTTTACCATTGGCACAGATGATGATCCAAAAGATGTCAGCTTGAGTCGTGGGCCAATCGCAAAGAAGCACAAACGTACATTTGTTCAAAGTCTGGCTTGTCCCGAAACGAAAATGAGCATTTTTCAGGTCTCTAAGTATTATCAACACACGTATTATTTCTCTCTTTTTATCCGTATTAAGTATACAGGAAATATTATAATTTAGAAATAAAATAGAAGTAGAAGGCCAATAATAATGTGTTTTTACGATAGTACAAGTATAAAACGCGTGTGATACATGCCATATTTAGGAAACATCCAAACACGTTATACATGGGATGATTTTTAAAGTGTTTGATACAGAGAGTGCGAAGAAATCCGGAATAGGTAATAATCAATTATTTTGGTGATTGGAATTAAATGAAAGTAACGAAAATGATACTTGGCTTTTATGGTTTAAATCGACAGATTTACACTAAAAATCTTCCCTTTTGCACAAAAAATTGTGCGTTAGAACATCACAGCCGCGAGATATGCTGCCCGGAAATTTTTCGCCCCTCGCCGGAAAATTGCCGCCGGTCGTCGCGGGCCCACACCCGCACCACGTGGTGTGACGACTCAAGGTTTAGCTCCCATCGTTGTCGTGTACCGCTCGGTCGGACGAGGCCACATTTACTTCAATCGCGTTGTTAATCACGAAGTGTTACTTCTGGAGGTGGACCATCCCGCGAACGTTGCATCTCCATTTTGCGTCTTGGTATAGACTATTCACGGTAAAATGAGCACTTTTGAAAGCCCTGCCTGAGATCTGCTTGTATGCACTTTGTGTACTTTCTGTCTTATGTAAAATTAACGTTGCCATTGGCCTCATCACATTATTCATGCGTCGCGTCGGTCAGGTAAAACTATGGAATTATTGGAAAAGTAAATATGTTACAAATCTGGTCAATTGTACACTTCGATGAATTAAAAAAAAAAAAAAATAATAATAATTAGTTGTTACAAATGGTTACCTCACACTTCTTATTCAACGTTAAGATATGGAACTATTTTCCATTCATCAATACCAACTTTACTGGGCGCATGTCACTCAGTGGGCCCGTTAATATATATGCAGACGGGGGGGCAGTGACCTTTCTTTTCTGAGGTTGATTTCAAGAATGCTCACTTTATCGTGAACAGTCTTTACTGCATGTGCCGGTCTGATTTTAAAGACGTGTTAACTTCAAAAGTTTCCTCTGGGCTCGCTTATTCTGTGAGCTGAGGTGTGTTGTACGTCGCTGGTGTTTCTCCCGAAAGCCACTCACTGCCTTGCACGTTCATGTCTTACCGTTCGCTCTCCCTATATGGCATTACCGATCGTGATCTGCCCTAGCCTTCTATTACCTACCTTCCGCTCCAGACAATATTCCTTCTTAGGAGCGAACGTCCATGACTCAATCAACATAAGTTATGAGTCCAATTTTGAAGCTCGTGTGTGGCTAAGTAAATGATTTTCAAACCTTATATGAAGTTTCTTTATTGGTTTTTAATTAAAAGCAACCAAAAAACTGGTCTTGTTTTTCGCCTACTCGATGTGTTTTTTTTTTTTTTTTTTTAAGTACTTTATACTGAGTAAAAAGTTAATTATGGTAGAACAGTAATTTTCCTTGTTTCTTAGTGATGCCTATTTATATGTAATGCAATTTTTTTTCTACATATAAATAATAAAAACACATTGATTTCGTTGTATTATTGAAAAGGACTTCTATATAGATCCGTTTTTAACTACAGTTGTTTCAAACAGTGCTCTTTATTTGAATGAATCGCAGATGAAAACCGGTTCCATTCGCTCAGTATTACATCACTAGTTCGTTTATGGAACCCGACCGATTGATTGGGTCTCCTGTACACAACAAGTTCCTAACAAACCTTGTTCTTTAAGATCTGATACTCTTTAATATTCACTGCAGTATTCTGTTGTCAAAACAAATGCATACTGACGTAATCATTACCATAAAAGAACGATTCCGACTAATACATGGATTTTTAATAACTCTACTTAATAACTGGCCGGTAAACTGTGCTCTACAACGGAGAGAAACTGGTTTCTTGTTTCTCGCATGAATATTAATAGTTCGGATATACTATAAAAATAAGAGTACATTGTATGCGACTTTTAAGGATATTTACACACAGAAGAATGCACGGAAAAACTATTTATTAGTCCGTCAAAACAAAAACAAAAAAATAAAATGAGAGAAATCCGATTTTATTTTTATCTGCATTCTTTATGATATACTAATATTGTCATTAAAAGACAGATAAAACGTTACTTAGCTACACAAGCTTTATAATGCCACAAAATTTCATATTTTCACTATTTCGTCCAAGGTATGTTGTAAACGGCTGTAATTAACATTGCCATCTCATATTTATGTTTTGTGTTCTCTGTGGTCTCAAAATTCAGCTTAAAAACCACACCACATGAGGTACATATGATCAGATACCCTCGATATTCCAGTGTAAATCAGAAACCATGGCTTATATTTACGCGATGTTGCTAAACGAGCAAATATTTCGCTGCAAAATAAGTAAAAAGTTGACCACAAATAATTTTTATGCTGTTGACAGCTTATATCTCTGCAGATTGTTGAACGCAATAGAGAAACTTGCGCAAGATTTTATTTATGTAAGTGCACTTTAAGTAGATCCGTAATACGTAATTTGGCATTAAATTACCTGAACAGCAATTTGCATGTAATATTTCTCCCTTTGCTGGTATTAACATTAGAATTAAGGCATGGCATCTGAGAAGTACGGCAATTGTGGAATTCGAAGACGATAGTTTTATTTCTCGCCAGTGATATAATAATTAATGTGAAGGTTGTGTTGATAAATAAGTCGGTTGGTAACCAACGGATTTAGGAGGATGTCGAAGGAAGAATTGCTGAAAGACAAAGGATCACAATATGAACATACTTTCATAACCAAGCATAATATACATCTGTCTTTACACTGCTGGCAAACGCTTGAAAATGTATGCCAATAAAATACGTTTGCTCTTTTTAACAGAATGTTTGCGAATCGAATACAAAGATGAACTGCTTCACCGCGAAACTAGCAATTTTTTTTTTTAATGCACAAGTTTTTAGTTATTGTTTTGGTTCAAATTTAAGTGTAACACGCAGTATTTTTACTACCTCCAGAATGAAAATACCGCCTTTTAATACCGTGTTTTGGAGTTAACATGTAAAATCACTCTTGCCATGTAGTTAACATGCGTCATGGATGCTTTTCTGCAATTCAAAATTTAAGTTTGAGTACAGGCATACTCCGAAAATACGAATCTTAAGAGACACCTCTGCAGAAAGAAAGCTTTTTATTAATAAACTGAAACTTTTAAGTTAACGTATTAAGTTTCCCCAACTTTTTCAAATATTGAATCTAAGTTCTCGTGTCACTAAAACTCCAACAACACGAAAAATACACACCTACAAGCATGTGTGCCGACTGAAGTACGTTTTATTGCAAGAAATATCCCCTGAAGACTTAGTCATGTGTTCATTCCCGCTATGTTAATTACAGTACAAAAATCATCTTTTGTTCCCGGCAATGTGACATCATCACTGAAGTCAAGAATTACTTCGCTCTTTATTGTACGTTTATCTGATACACTAATTTAACAGAAATATGATAGTATGTGTTGTGAACCGATAAACACACACGAGATAAGAATGACAATGATTCAGAGTAGAGAATATTGTGCAGGGAACGTTGAATCAATATTACTTATCTAGAAAAGTGGGAACTGGAAGAACTTTTATTAGTTATCAGCTCTATGGTCCCTTGGTGCACGTGTTTCTCAAGAACGTTTCAAGGGTTGCCTTCAATTGTGGATTACGCATATTTTTCACAACGTGTCAACTATGTGACATTATTTACAGCTACACACTTACACAGAGCTGAGCCTAGTCCACGATACGGAGATGATGAACGATGGCTTGACCAATATATCTCAGTGGTGAATAAATCACGACTTTAATACTAACGCTAGTAAATCACATTCAACGTTAAAACGCACTTAACGTTTCTTACAGGCAATAAATTTGAAAAATAAGAGATGCTTCGTATGTGTGATATACCTCTGGTATACACTATTAGCAAGCAACCTGGAAGATTTTAACTAACCAATGGTTTTCTGAGAATTTTTAGATTTATAGGTTTTTCTTTATTAAAACAAAACAGAACGCTTTTTTATGTTTATGTTTTAAACGCGACAATACTTCGTGCGAGAGCTTGAAAATCTGCCTTTCCTTTATGAGATACCTTATTTATCAGTTGTGATCCAACAAATACTAGAAAGTCACAACTTGCTTTACAACTCCTGAAGTGTTTTGTACTTATAACTGATATGATCACCATTTTTCAAACACCTAAGATAGATCAGATGATTATTTAAAACTATACTCACTTTAGATACTAATGAATGTGCGCTTCTCAATGGGTTCAACTTCATGCGTCAAAATTTTGCGACCCCAAACCCATCATTAAAGTTTTAGTACGAGAACCAATTAATTTACATTTACGATACTAGTTCCAGTGCTTATACACTTCTTGACACGTGACTACTTGTAGGGGGAAATATTCCACTCTTACTGGGCATCTTTAATCATTCGGAAGCTCTCCAGACTTGCGTTCAAGAAAGAGGCTGAATTTAGTTCATACGAAACGCATATAAAACGATTTATTTTATTCTTCGCATTTCAGAACATTTGGTTACGGCAATCAGTGAAATATCAAGATTCAGAAAGTTATGCATGTTTATAGAAAAAAATTCACTCTCAATTAAGAAACACTATTGTGCGTACTCCTGGATTCTGTTGTGTTTGCTTAAGTAACGTCGGAAAAAACAGACGTCAGGTCCTCTTTTATCAATAATCAAGTTGTTATCAATGCGCCCCTTTTCTTCCCGAAGTTATTAAGCGTGTGATATGCCTGTGTCACCAAACGGTTTGCACAGCTTCAGAAAGTAAAATTAAATTACAAACTGCTCGAATAGTTCTGACTGAAACATGCAGATGAATCGCATTTACGAAATTTTTTTAAAATCCGAATGATAATTTCATTTCATATTCCCGTCATTCGTGTGTATTGCTGAACGAACGTTTTCCCAAAAATGTTTGGGTAGAAATTAAAATTCTGATACTGAGTATTTGCAGTAGTACATAAATGGAGAACATCCCTCTTTATTATTACGCCATAAAATATTGCATTTACTGCTAAAAGTCTCATAGAGGCGAGCTATAGGAGGAAGTACACTCTAAAATTGTACTGCTAGATCTAATTGCAGATCTGTTGAAACTGTCACACTATTATTGCAATTTTATCTCAGAGTCACTGGATTTAACCAGGTTCGTTACGGGATGGAGGTATTAATGAAATAAAATAGCTAATTATAATTTCCTAATCAATTTACAATAAGTACAATCCAAATTCTCTCGGCCCAAATCCTCACAACAAATTGATATCACTTGCTGTTTACAAGTAATGAATTCAATCACTACAATTTACAAGTACCTCTGAAAAATTTATGTATTTAAATTATTAAAAAAATTAGTGCCAATAGGCAGTGTATCGAAACCTATTCAATTGTTTTATAAATTATATGTCGGTATTTCACGGTTCCAATATCTACAATAAAGTTCGTATAACATGTCCCTATAGTCCCACCTCAGTTTAGTCCAGATCCCTCCAAGTCCGCATTGTTCTAAAGTTCTCCGAGCGTCCTCGTGCACAGTAGCCTTCACTTGCCGGGTTTCACGCCTTCTCGTTCATTCACACCGCAAACACCTCGTCCGCCATTGTCTCGCAGTTTCCCGTCGTCGTCCGTCCTCTTCACCGATGCCCCTTGACGCACTCAACCGCGCCTTGTTACTACACTCAGTCCGAAGACTTCTGCCAAGACTGCTGACAGTCCAGCTGTGGCTTGTATTTATAGGGTCGTAGATCATCGCCTAGAAATTTCTCTAAATGCCACGCTGGGTTCTAGTTACCAGAATATGCTTGCGCAGCCTCTACAATCGTCGGCTTCTCTAGCAAAGAGGGGGGAGGAGGATGGGCTGTGACACCAGCCAGGTCTCACGTCTGTTAATCATCGCCTTGCTGCCCTCGGAGGAGGGGGCGACGAGGCAGTGTGTGGGTTTGCCTGGGGAAACGGGAGGATCTAGGTAGGGTCACTCCCCACGGAGCCGGACCGCGCATAACGAGAGCTCGCGGCTGGTGCGAGCTACAGAGCGTAACACTATTATCAGTCAAATTTTTTATAAATATTTGATTTGATCGTACTCACTTATTTGACAGTAAAAACAAAAACTCAAGCGAGGAGTGAACCCAGAGCGAGGCAACACTCACCGAGTGACGGGTTTTCGAGTTGTTACCCGTAGGTGCCCGTCATCCCCCGGACATGACATGAAATGAGACCCTAGGATGGAGCTGCTCTGGAATGCAAGGGCGAGAAAACCCGCTGGTAGGCGGCATCGCCCAGCACGATTCCCACATGCAAAGATCCGGGAATGGACCCGCCGGGAATCGAACCCGGATCGCCTAGTTGGGAGGTGGGTGCCCTAGCCACTGCGCCACCGCCACCCCTATTTAGCAGTTATTTTTACTGATTTCCAGTGAATGGCATTAGACAGGCTTAGGCTTATTCTATGCGTGTTGGGAAGCTCAACGTTCTTAGTTTGGCAACTGGGAATTTTCGCTGCCAGGGCACTCTGGCGTAGCATGTGTTCCGGATTATTCCGTTTTGTATGTATCATGTATGTAAATGGGATTATTGCAATTTTCATAAAATAAAAATAATTGTATAAAATCTTTCTGTTCGCATTTTGTTAGTGCCTGCGTAAAGAACAAAGTTTGTTCTTAGCACTAGCGTGGAAATACAACGAAATATGTCCATATATTAACAATCTGTCGTAAAATTTGATTTAACAAATCATTGGCTTAAATTATTCATGAATTTTTAATATGACATCCAAATATAAAAAAATAGTGAAATTTGTTAAAAATAATATTAATACATAACGTACAGTGTAGGCCCGCGGGCTGGATCATGTTACTGTGGAATGCCATTGAAGCTGTAATTGGCAGCCCTATACCAACCCCCGAGGAGCCCTGATTTGAATCCCCTACACTTTTATTTGTGGGGATATTTAAAGGCTCTTGTGTATGCAACGATGTGGACTGCGAAACTATCAGGAATACACCAGGGATTCATCAAAGCATCTGGGAGTCCATGCAACGGCGGGTTGAAGCATGTGTACGTGCTGATGGAGGGCATTTTGAACATTTCCTGTAGTGCCGACATGTGTAACTTCCTGTGCAGTTCCTATTGTTCTAGGTGTACTGTCGTGGTGTGAGGTGCCGTGTATCATGCAAACGTACGCTGTAATGGCATTCCACAGTAACATGATCCAGCCCGCGGGCCATACACTGTGCGTTATGTATTATGGGTTGTAGTACGGAAACGAAGCGTTTGCGGACATATGTTCATGTAACATGTTTTCATCCTTCAGGTGTGAGGAATGTTCCCTCAAAGTATTGGCATACAATATTGCAACATCGTGTTTGTCACAGTCAAACGCGAACTTTTACAAACTAATAGTTTCTCAATTTGCCGACAGCCCTAGCGGTTCTTGCGGCAGAAAATTTCCCCGTGCCGAACTCTCCAGTATGAAATATCGTTTCGTTACCAACTTGAGCAGAATAAATCTTAGCCTGTTACTGAAATCTCAGTGCATTCCATTGATTTGCCAATGGGTAATATATAACGCCACGAATCTGTAAATGATTTCTCAGTGACAGGTTGGACATGAAGAATACGTGCCTTTCATGATTGGACCAGAAAGTTTTAGATACACCCTGGACGGCTCTTCAGCCAGTATATAAACGAGGGGAAACTGTGAGACATTTCCATTGCCCTTAAAGTGCCTTTAAGCCTTTATATCGTTTTAAGAGGATTATTTTCGTGGATTATTTTCTGTGAAATAGTTGTTTGTGCGTATTCGCGCATCTCAGTAAATAAATGTTCTGGGGATACGACTTTTCCCCAGAAAAAGTAGAAGACAATTATCTAAGCCCGTATATTTTTACTTTTATCATATTAAGTTTATGTACGGAGGAAAAAAATTGGTGAAAATGGTAAAAGAAACGCATTTATAAGTACGATTACATCGGCGTAGTTTAACCTGTGCACTTAAAAAGAATTCTGGTGAACGACGGAAGTTTTTCGTAAACAGTATATGGTGATAGTAATACGTATCAGGCTGAAAATGTGGGGATGTTTAGCATCTCTACTATACAAGGTTGGGAACTTCCCTACGCATTTGACTCTTTCCTGATCAACTGTAGGTACGTTGCCATGCATGCATGGGGAAATATTTTACCATTCGCGCGCTGTCAGTGCACGTGTACACTGAAACTGTAAGTTTCGCAGAAATTACGTAGAGCGTGGGCTTTCATCCCGTGTAATGAAGCCCCACTGTTATAGATCTGATTTTCGCAGTAACAGGCTGGGACGGAAAACTGCACGCGATGTGGCGCTTAGGAGTGCATGGTAGCATCTCCCGTATCGTTTCCTCGCTTCTTGACCTCGAATGCGCAGACGTGTACTCATTTCGAAATCAGGATGTTTTGACTGTCCAACAAATGTCCCCGGGTTCGGTTTTACAGGCAAGTCGGGGATTATTTAGGCTGAGATAACGTTTTCCGTGGGTCGAGAAGTGAATTTCTCCTCTGCCTCCATGCTGTAGAAGGCAGCGGTGAATGACAGCACGCGTCAATCACCTTGCCCTAGTCCACGTCTGATGCGCCACACTTACCTTCGTCGTGCTGGGGAATTAGGACAATCCTTGCAGCTGAAAATCTCACCGTCGCATGTTTTCGCCATTGTAAATTGCAACCGTTACGTGACGCACTAGATAGCGGGAACAATCGTCCACGCAGGTGGCAATTTCGTGGCTATGAGGAAGAATAATGCCGTTGTTTTTCATACGTGGATAGCCTGGGAGTTTTTTTTTTTTTTTATCGACAGCACGCAAACTAACTTTTAACCATAACATTTAATTTTTTAAGCTGAGTAAATAGATACATTTTTAAAAATAACATTTCGTTTTATTAGTTAAACACTAACTGATATAGTATATTTACGTCTACTTCCAATTCTTCTGGAGCCCTGCTTAAGTCCTGCTTTCAGGATATTCTTCCGCCTCAAGGAAACAAAGTTTAACCGAGTCTAGAAAATCACACCGAAGAACAACGCATTGTATTCGTGCGCATTCAGTTTAATAATATTTTGCATGGGAACTATTTATTACTAGGCGCTACCATGACTCCCATTTTCTCTCCGAATTTTTTAATTCATGTTGATTGTACATGACATATTTTAATTTATATATAAATGTAAGTAAAAGTTCAGTTAAATCAAGAATAAGACATACGTTAGCAGAAGTACGAAACACTACATTCTACATGTTGAAACCAACCAATCACGTTGAACATAGTGGAGATGAGAGATTTGGACGGCCCTTAACATTGACAGACGATGAAGGTTAAACGAGGTGAGTATGGAGCGGCGCCGCACTGCAATGGAGGGGAGAACAGGAGATCCCGGAGAAAACCCGCAAACCAGCGGCATCGTCCGGGCACGATTCCCGCGTGCGAAAATACGGGGAGTAACCCCGCCGGGAATCGAGCCCGGTTCGCCTTGGTGGGAGGCGAGTAGTTTAACCACAATACACCACCGCGACCGCGCGTCGTATGTAGGATGCTTTTTCAAACGCTTGACTCAAAAAGTGCAAAGGTGCTGCGAATAGCAGCTGAGGTGATAAAGGCTGTTCACGATCAAGTGAGCACTATAGGAACGAACCTTAGAAAAAAGTCACTGCCCCTGCATGCATATATTTTAATAGGCGCACTGAGTGACATTCGCCCAGTAAAGTTGGTAACGATGGATGGAAAGTAGTTCCATATCTTAACGTCGATTAAAAGTGATAGGTAAACATTTGTGATAACTTATAAATAATTCCTTTGCTTTCTATTATTTAATGTATGAAGTGTAATAATTAGCAGATTTGTAAAGTATTTACTTTCTTAATAATTTCACAGTATCGTTTGGCCCACGCATGAATAAAGTGATGGGGGCCATAGCAATGTTAATTTTACATTAGGCGAAGGAATACCCAACATGTATACAAGTAGATCTTAAGCAAGGCTTTCAGAAGTGCTCAATTTACAGTGAACAGCCTATACAAACACTGGTGGCATTGATGTTTTTGAAAAATGCCATACCCTTAGCCCATTGACTGGATTTGGGGTCCCCGGAATACTTGTGAAATTAAAAATAAATAAATAAATAAATAAAACCTGTAGAATGGCGTGGACTCAAGAAGGAATCAATTAAAATAGACAGCACGGATGTCTTACTTACTTTTATTAAGTTCAGTTCAAGCTCAGTGTTTGTGACACTTCTGATGGCCCTCGTGGTGGAAGGGAGTGTGGAAAGATTAGCCACCACTCTATGGCCCTCTTTATTGGCTCGACGGAGAATTGGCTCTCTACTCGCTGTATACTTCTCTGAAGTTTTCTAGATATAGTTTAAAAAATTCCACTTTTTTTTTTATAGTCAGCTTGTGTAAAACAGACACGAAAAAAATTAAATTAGAAAAGAATTGATGAATTGAACTGATATTTCACTATGGGGAACGTGTTTGCATGTATTGCATGGTCATGAAGACCGCACGAAATAACCAAACGATTTCCGAGAAAGACAGTTTTAGACAAATGTTTCATACGAACATTTACAAAGAGATGTACGACGCTCGCAAACTTAATAATATATTATTTGAATAAAAAATAAAAATCGTGTTACAATAGCTAACGTATGTCGTTAATCTGACATATGTGAGTTGATAAAATGAATTAATATTACACGCTGGAGAACTTCTTTGCATGCATCGTATTTCCGTGAAGACCGCACGAAATAACTAAACAATTTCTGAGAAAGACAGTGTTATAAAAATGTATCGTGTCGATACTTACAACGAGATATAACTTGCTTGTAAGGTCAATCATTTACCATTTTAATTTAAAATAAAATTTGTGTAATCATTCTTAACTTGAATCGTTGTTTACAGTTTTCCACTGCAAACAAGCAACCTTCGAGGACTTTTCTCACAACGATTTTTTCACATTGTCATTTTAAGTCTGTATACGTAACAAATTTTGTTGAATAAACATGTTTATTTTAATGTTGATGACTTATATGATTGATATTATTTTTCTTAGGATGATACAAAATAGGAAATGGAAAACGGCATCAGTCGTAAACTCTAAAAATGTGTTAGAAAATTTACCACATCAGGTTATACGTATAAAGACTATTCACGGTAAACTGAAACGTGTTAAAAGTGCTGCTTGAGCTCTACTTGCATACACACTGTGTATCCTTCCGCCATATGTATAATCGACATTGTAATGGTCCTGATAACTATTCCCAGGGCCAAAATAAAATATATTTATTGACTATTATTCCAATTGAGAGGACGTTCAAAGTGCTCACTTTACCGTGAACAGCCTATAAAGTTGTTTCCCATACATCCATGGCATATTTCCTTTAGTTATCCATGAACGAGTCAAGTGGATAGGAGAGTTCCCAACTTTATATAATATCGACGCTAAACGGTCCTACATTTACAAGCCTGCCTTGTGGTATTATCTCCATATAATGTATACTTTACAAACTTCCATTACAATTTGGGAAGTTTACTACAATATGTTTTACAGTGATCAAGTATAAATACGTTCCAGTTCTATGGGTAATATATTTGTATTGTGCATTGAACTAAAATCTTATCATTGTTCCTATTTTTTTTAAATACTTTATATTAACTCTCCTACGAAAATGATTGTGTACAAGCAATCTAGCGCAATAACACGTTTGCGCATGCAGTTAATGCTCAATCGTTTTCTCGATATCTGCTTCAAGCAACACATTCAACTTTGTGTTTGTGTTGTCCCATTCACGTTTACAGTGAAACATATCTAAAGAAGATAAATTACAAATATCGATATGAGGACGTTAATTTTCTTCACTGCTTTACAAGATGGTATACTCATATTTATTGATTCGCTTGTAAAGGTACCTAAGTGGCGCAGTGATAATCCTTCACATTACAGCCAAATCTGCCAAAACATCCGTGTAAAAAACCGATTAGTTCCTTATAATGAAATGTTAGGGCATATCCTCACACTCGTATGGTTGCCAGTCCGTCATTGGTCGAATGCATTAAGGGTAGGAGTAGAAGAGGCAGTTTATTTTGTGATTTAATTTTCCCATTACAGCAAATGTCATTGCAGTCCCTCAATCTTCGCCCTCCAAATTTCCATCAATTATAAAAGATTCTTGTTTAACTCGGCGAATAGAAACTAACCAAAAATTGTTATTATTATTGACCACCACAAGATTCGTAATTTGAGATATTTCCGGCCAGCCGGGAGAAGGGTCAAGATATGAGATGGTTGAACGTAGTAAAGAAATGCAAATTAGAAACGACGACGTGTTGGTTTAAATAACAGTTTTCATTTCTTAATTTACAGGTATAGGTTGTTCACGGTAAACTGAGCACTTTTGAAAGTCCGGCTTAGTATCCAATTGGCTGCACGTGTGTATTCTTCAACCATATGTAAAATTAACATTGCCATGGGTCTGATCACTTTATCCATGCGTCGGTCAAGTGGAACTGTGCGAGTATTAGAAAAGAAAATGTTTTACAAATTCGTTAATTCTTACTCTTATATGCACCAAAAAACGTAATGCTAAAAATAAATCATTTCAGTGTTGACAACTGTTCAACGTTCAAATACGGTACTACTTTCCCTCCGTCGATACCAACTTCTCTGAGCGCAAGCCAGTCAGTGTTCCCGTTAAAAAATACGTTCAGATAGGGCTAGTGACTTTTTTCAAAGGCTGGTTTCCAAAGTGCTCGCTTGACCGTGAACATTTTTTATAGGCTGTTCACGGTAAAGTGAGAACTTTTGAGACCCTAGTTACCTTTTTTCCTTTTAAGGCATTTCTTAACCTTTAACGACCTTTTGAAATAAATATTGCCATGCAATTAACAAACAAAGTGTGCATATCCCACCGCGCTCGAGTGTTAACGTCTAAGGCTACAATAAAATATATTCATGGACTATTATTCCAAACGGGAGGGCTTCCAAAAGTGCTCACTTCACAGTTAATATTCTATAGCTTGCGTGCTGTGTGAATGCATCTGAGAGTGTTTTCTCTTGTTGCAGGACTGCACGAAGTGCAAGCGCATGTCAAGATGCGGCCAGGCGTCTTTACAGGTACGTGGATATGCTGCACTGTAAAAAGAAATTTGAGGTAAAATTACCTGTACATGTAAGGGAAGCAAATTACCTCTACATGTAAGGGAAGCAAATTACCTGTACATGTAAGGGAAGCAAATTACCTGTACATGTAAGGGAAGCAAATTCCCTTACATGTAAGGGAAGCAAATTACCTGTACATGTAAGGGAAGCAAATTACCTGTACATGTAAGGGAAGCAAATCACCTGTACATGTAAGGGAAGCAAATTACCTGTACATGTAAGGGAAGCAAATTACCTGTACACTTAAGGGAAGCAAATTACCTCTACATGTAAGGGAAAATTACCTCTTAAATCCAGAGTAAATTTACATAACACGTAAAGTACTAGTCCCTAATCGTACGGAAAATATCAACAAAAAAAGGGCGGGGATCACATACAATTAATGAAAAATTTACTCTATTATATAATAAAATTATATTAAAAAATTTCCCGGAGTATTGTTACTGTTAATTTTTTATTACATCCTCTGACGAATAGTAACCGAAATCTCAACATTAAGATCCTGAATACTTGCTGGTGGGTGGGCGCGAACCATGGTAATATATCACGATGTGTCAATATGCTATCGATTTTTTTTGTTTACTTTATTGACTGTATACATGCGCCTTTTGGCAGAGTGTGGTTGACGTTTGTGACGAGTGTGGTTGCCGTTTGACGGTTGACAGTTTGTGTTAGACGTATGCTCAAATACACACCCATACCTTGCCAGGGACTCGAACCCGGCTCGCATTGATGGGAAGCAAGTAGTCTAACCACTACACCCCCTCGGCCTGCTAAAAATGTATCGTTCGTCTGAAAAACAAATGGTAATGTACACTGAAACCGTTTCCGTTCTAAAGATGACATCATCTACATATGAAACAGTCCCTATGCATCATAATTTAAATACAAATGTTTCAATTTACGAGGTAATGTCTGTTCTAAGGTGGGTCTATCTGCCATTTGCAGAGCCACGAAGTGAAATTATAAATGAGTGAAATTCAGTCACCATAATAATTGGTATCATCTACAACACTGACTTCAAATGGAGTCATTTTGACTCGCTTTCGCGAATACGGGTTTAGAGTAAACATTTTAATGTTTGTAACAATTTTACATTTTCAACTGATCTATGTCTGGATATTGGTATAACGCATAAATAATATATATTATATAATACATATTGAATATAATAATATATTGCAAAATGCATAAATAGTTGATTTTCGACGTGTGGCGGAAATATACATGTATACGTATTTAGAAATTTTCATACATTCAAGGAAAACTTTACTGACACAGAAACGCGTGCCGTGTTAATGGAAAATCTAACTGAGCTCTGTGCGTGGAAATAAAGGATCCTGCCCCGAATTCTTCATAGCTTCGGGTTTCTGGAACAGAGAGCGCCAAAGCTACACTAAGAGTCCTTTGTGCCGTTGTGATCTGTGGCGTCCTCGAACCCATTCCTTCCTAAATAAAAACTTAACACAATCCAGCTATAAAACGACAGCAATATCTCAGACACTCTAACATTGCTAGAAACAAAATAGAAAAAAAGAAACTCATGTGCGTTACTCTCAGAGAAATAAACATGTTCTAACTCCAGTTTTCTACGAGAACTTCGTAAGTGGGTAGCATGGGTAGATGGCCTCACTGACATTATAATTTTTTTATTCTTATTCAAGTTCCGCTCAGTGACAAAATATTTAATCATTAAAAAAAAAAAAAAACAGTTGTGCGCAGGGAAACACCAAGAAATTAAGATAAATCATTTTCTGTAACCAAGGATCACAGAACTGACTAGCAAATTCAGAAAAGAATCCTCGAAATCTCGGAAAGTGCTCAGATATCTCAGCAAAATTCGTTATTTGGGGTCGAAAAAACGAAGTGTACGCAATTTGACTACATTTTTCAGGATAATTGTTGGTAGTATTTTCCCGCAAATTAACATAATTTTAATGGAAATGCAGAGGACTGAAACCAGAAACGAGAAGTATTGAACCAAAGGCAACAGTAATATTAAAGCAAAAATCTTTAAAAGAAATATTTATAACCTGTTAAAGGCCGTTCACGATAAAGTGAGCATCTTTGTATTCAACATTAGAAAAATGTCAGTGTCCCTGCTTGCATATATTTTAACGGACGCACTGAGTGACATGCGCCCAGTAAAGTTGGTAACGATGGATGGGGAAATAGTTCTATATCTTAACGTCAAACACACAGCGTTAGGTAACTGTTTGTGCAAACTAAATTATTTGTTTTCTTTTGTGTTTTTTAATGCGCCTAAGCATAAGAATGAGCCTGTTTGTAACATATTTACTTTTCTAATAATTCCATAGTTCCACTCGACCGAACGCATGAATAAAGTGATCAGGGCCAATGGCAATGTTAATTTCCCATAAGGCGAAGGAATGCACAGCGTGTGTACAGGTTTTTAATGGCCCGAACGCCAGCACACCCTCCTTCCTCCCGTACTGGGACTATGCACGTATGTGTGGGTATAGACCACTCACGGTAAAATGAGCACTTTTGAAAACCATGCCTAATATCTGCTTGTGTGCACGTTGTGTATTTCTCCGCCTTATGTAATATTGACATTGCCAAGGGCCTTATGACTTTATTCAAGCCGCGGTCAGGAGAAACTGTGAAATTATTGGAAAAGAAAATATTTTACAAATCTGGCAATTTCTATATATCGATGCATTAAAAAATCAGAAAGCGAAAGAAATAATGTAAGTTGTCAGAAATTGTTACATAACACTTTTTATTCGACCTTGAGACGTAGAACTACTTTCCATCCACCGTTACCAACTTTACTGGGCACATGTGCACTCGGTGCGCCCGTTAAAATATATGAAGTTAGGAGCAGTGACTTTTTTCTAAGGTAGATTTCAAAAGTGCTCACTTTATCGTGAACAGCCTTTAAGCTAGTGTACAGCACTGTTTCTCCTCTTCCTAGCTTCGTTCTTCAGCCTGTGCTGTTCTGTGTTCTCTGTACCACCGGTTTTCTCTGGTTCTTTATAAAAACCTGCCCCCCCCCCCCCCCGCAGCATTATGAATGAGCTCATCCCTGGATGTTATCAGGTCTTACCAGAACTATTCATAATGGATCACTGGAACTTTTTTTTCTTGTACACACAGCGTGTGTACTAGATGATCTTGAGCATAGGGGGCCACGGTGGCTGAGCGATTCGCCTGTTCGCCTCCCACCAAGGCAAACCGGGCCTAATACCTGGCTTGGTCCCAGGATTTTCGCATGTGGGAATCGTGCCGGACGATGCCGTTAGTCGACGGGTTTTCTCGGGGATATCCCGTTTCCCCCACCCTTTCATTCCGGCGCTGCTACATATTCACTTCAATCGCCCTCATCGGCTCTCAATACCTAAATGTTTTCGCTCTTAAGCAGGGATTTCAAAAGTACTCATTTTACCGTGAAAGGCATATAAAAGAAACTAATTAAATAATTATTAACTATCCGAGCTACGAATTGCTTAGAATGTAGATGTCACTGTTCACGGTAAACTAAACACTTTTTAAATCAACTTAAAAAAATCTCTGCTAATGAACTGCGTATAAGCCACCGTCTACACTAGCACGCAGCCTCACAGTTAAGTTGGCGGCAACTGAAGTTAAGTATTTCCATGTCTTGACGTTGTATTGCCAGTGAAATGTTTGTTTTATGGAAAAACAATTGAGCGTGTTTTAGCTTTTGCATATGAGTAACACATTTAGGTTCTTAACAACTATAGGCTGTTCAGGGTAAAGCGGGAACTTTAAAAATCAACCTTAGAAAAAAGGTACCACCCTTACCTACATTTATTGTAACGGGCGCACTGAGTGATGGTCTCCCAGTAAAGTTTGTAACGGGCGCACTGAGTGATGGTCGCCCAGTAAAGTTGGTAACGGGCGCACTGAGTGATTGTCGCCCAGTAAAGTTGGTAACGGGCGCACTGAGTGATGGTCGCCCCGTAAAGTTGGTAACGATGGGGGTGGAGTAGTTCCATGTCTTAACGTCAAATAAATAGTGTTAAGTAACCATTTGTGATAACTGAAATTATTTCTTTCGGTTTCAATTTTTTTTTATATTGCATCGAAGTGTAAAAATGAGCAGATTTGTAAAATATTTATGTTGTTATAATTTCACGATTTCACTCGATGGACACATGAATAAAGCGATCAGGCCATGGCAATGTTAGTTTTACATTAGGCGGAAAAATACACAACGTGATTACAAGTAGATCTTAAGCAGGGCTTTCAAAAGTGCTCATTTTACACGTTTTCACCTGACTGATGCATGAATGAAGTCATTATTAGACTTATAGTAACGCAAATCTTACAAATGGCACATGAATACAAAATGAGGAGAAAAATAGTTTTTAAACAGGACTTTCTAAATTTCCACTTGCTATTTCCTGACAGTCGAAAACTATAATCAACAATTTTTAAGTACTATCATTCCAAAATTATCAGTGTTGGGTTTAAAAATGTTTATCACATTTCGCAAGACAAACTGGTTAATCAGTTTTCTGAATAAATCAATGCCGTTGTGCAGTCAAAGATTTTGGAGTCACGTTTTGCAATTCACTGTAAATACGGAATTTTTACTCACTCGTCTCCCGCACATGAACGTTCAAAACCTTAATCTTATGTAAATATTGGAGCTGTTAATGTATCCTCGTTACTCCTGCGCCATCTCGAAATTCAGCCAAGGCACACTGCTTGCACGCATTATTTTGTGGTTTTAAGCTGTTACAAGGATAACATTTTGCGAGAAAGGAGTTGAAAACTTCATTATCTGTGAGGCAGTCGAACCTGCGCTGTGAAACAACTTACTGTCTGTACCCAACTTGAACCCGCTAGACCTCCGGATGTTGACCAGAGTTTGAGGCAGGAACAGTAACGTCCGGTGACGTCCGTCCGTCATCCGTCCGAAAGTCACGCGACCGACAGCCAATCAGAGGTGGCCATTAATTCTACCCGTCCGTCCGTCAAAACCTTGGCGAGCTTTGACTTCTGACGGACGAACGGATGAAATTACAGCCTTCTACACTTGCGCGTTTTGTTACTCGTTCGTCCCGAGTTATTTACAAGGCTGTGCAGTGTGTGCAGTGATTTGTTTCGGTTGTCTTTTGTTTACATATGTTTTATGTAACAGTAAAATGAAATTAAGTTAAATTTTTCCTGAACATTAATTCATAATTACGTTTGGAAACACGAGCTCGTTTTGTGCAATAGTGAAAATAATAAAAACTACAAATTGCTAAAAACTACAGAATTCTGAAAATTAAGAAGTAATGATGAAATATATCGCAACGAAGAAAACATAACAGAAACAATACGGAAGAGACGATTGTAATTTTTTGGACATTTATATAGAATGGATGGCAACAGGTTAACCAAATTGATCGTAAAAATTTTTATGGAACAAGAAATCAACAACAACCTGGATTCAGGAAGTTAAGAAAGATTTGGAAAGAAACAATATAAATGAAGAAGAAGCAATGGAGAGAAAAATTTTTAAGAAAAAAAGTGTTAAAAATGGAAGGATTCCAAAGCAGGAAGGAAAAGAAAACAGGCTCGAAATGGTTCGAGGAGAGGAAAAAGATAAATAGTGAGAAGATGAAGGAGTGCTGGAGGAAGAAGGAACAACAAAGGCCGAAGCATTGAAACTGGTTCGTGGTTCCTGGAAGACCCTAACGGAAAAAGAAGAAGAAGAGAATTAAGCTTTATATGCAGTTAAATTTTTTTTTACATATGTTAATTTCCGTTACGTGCGTGTATGTGCGTTTGGGGTACTTAAAAATACAATACCACCAAAAATTATCGCTTTTTATGGGGAATTTTTTCTTATTTGTAAATATTTTTGTTTTTATTGGTTTGCAGCATTGAACTTACGACGGACGTACCAAGTTTGATTGTGAATCGCTCGTCTGGGCGACGGACGAATATATGACGGACGGACGCCACGGGCTATTGTAAATCCTGCCTGAGAAGGAGTTTAATGATAAGTCGATATGGCGAATGAGTGGTTCGCGCAGGATACAGCGGATCTGCAACAGAAAGTAAAGCAGATCACTGATACTCGCAGAAAGATGCGGTAAAACATGGATGCTTCTCAGAATGTTGGCATTTATAAGCTGTAGTGCTCAACTGAGGAAATTTATTTTATCTCATTTCACGAAATGAAAATAACGCTGTTAAACCATTTCTCACTCTTCTACGAAGCTGACTTCCTCTTAATGAGATACCGAGAATTAAATATGTCGTATAAAGGCCTCAGCATCTGATTGACAGTAAATATCGTTGCCATTATCGAAGACTGATACACTAGCACAAATCATGTTCGGGAAATATAAATGAATAGCGGATTTTGAGTTTGATAAGCACCGATGTGACTATCCACAGTAAAGTGAGCACTTTTGAAAACCCCGCGCATTTGGAATAATAGTCGATAAACAAATTTTGTTTTAGCCTTAGACTTTAACTTCCGAGTGCGGTGGAATCTACGCACTATGTTTATTACTTACATGAAAATATTTACTTTAAAAAAGGTAGTTAAAGGGTACAAAATGGCTGAAATAAAACGGTAACTAAGGTTTCAAATGTACTCATTTTACCGTGAATGTCCTGTAAAAGAATTAATCCGCTAGATAAAATAACCAGCAAAGGCATGGCACAAGATGACCAAATACGTTTTTATTTAGTAAGAAATGTAATATATCTCCGTTAAATTTAACTCAAAATGCGTATATTCAGAAACAGTATACGCATGAAAACTACTTTGTGTGATATTATTAGTAAAGCTGTTTCCTTTAATTGGTGAATATATGTAATTTAACTAATTTCGGACTTCGAAGTATTAAGTTATATTGTTAACAACACAAAAAAGAAATATAATTCAGTCAATCATTCATAAAGCTATTTTCAAATAGCTGCATTAATAACAGAAAATGTATTTCTAGTTGGGTAAAGGTTATTTTATTTTAAATTTTTATTTTGAAATAGTAAATTATATATATACCGAAGAACTGCATTTTTGCTCCCACAATAAACCACGTAATTATTGTAATATTTCATTGATGTGATCGGTATCAGGTATTTTATTTGGCCGTTACGTAAGCTGCTGTTTTATATCTTAGGCTCAGTATTGCATTGCACCTGGAGTGTGCTGTACGTTTATTATTTTCTATGGCTTCTTTTTAAGACGGTGTTTTCTGTTTTCGTTTGGCTATTACAGACAGATTCCCGTCATCTTACTATAAATAAAGCCACAAATATAATTACAACACTGCACCGCGTCTTTAGGCGTTTAACCCTGCCACACTCACCTCAAATTTCTCCAGTTTCGTGTATAGCTGTGTGATAATGACAACAATTTCAAGATTAACACGAAGGTGTTTGTAGTTAGATAAATCACCGCGAAAGCGTTTTTGGTATTCTGCACGATTCCCATTAGCTCAAGATGGTCTTGACATTTTAATCTTGTTTATAGAAGTTACGGCAACTATTTGAAATCATTTCTGATGTCATAAACGGAAGGAGTTAAATAATAGCCAACATTCTCTCACCGTACGTGCCTCGAGAACAAGCTGGCAACGTTGCGTAAGAGGAGACACGGCGCGCGTTTCTGCGGTCGCGCTGGTTAAAACCAATGAGGTAACCAAACAGCGGGCAGCTGGCGATTATGCAGGAAACGAGGAGGCTAAAATGGCTTGGTTGTAATGATAATTCGGGGTCCAATAATTCGCCACTCCTCCCGCACTCGTGGCAGCGACTCGTCTGGCGACCTTGGTTTGCTGAAAGTGACGGGAGCTCCCGCGAGCAAGGTTGCACGGTCGAGTCCGGATTTTAGAAGGGCTTGCAGAGATATTCCTGCGCAGCGGCCACGAACTAGCTTCACCTGGTGGAAGGGAAGTAGAATTACCGTGTAATTCAACGTCGACGACGCGGCCGAAAAGACTGCAAACACGCCAGCGCGGTTCACTAGCGGTAAGGCCACGTCGAGACGTGAACATAAACGACTAATGAAATCAAAGAAGAAAAAAAACAGTGTATCTGTAGTGCAGAGATACACGTGTATGTAACAGCGCCCTTGTGGTCGCTGCTTAGAATGAACTTTCTCCGAAATGGCCTTGTTGAAATACATTTTTTGTTAGCAGAACATAGTTCCTGTTTCTGCCCACACGTCGTGTGTCAGATGTCATGATTTACCATTCGAATAACCAAGCTCCTTCAATCAGCATTTATGATAGGGTTCTAACGTAAGCCATCTTTCACTGTGTCCATGAATTTGTGCATTCGAAATTAGAATATCAAAAGTTAACTTATTATATTAAACTGATTATAGAATAAATACTTCTGTACTCCTTAATTTTTATTTCGTATATAAACAGCAGTAAATAAAACATCGTAATTGGGCATGGCTTACAGTATACGCTATGAAATGGTTACCAGTTTGTTGGGTCAACAGTCGGGAGGAAATCAAGTCAGAAATATGACATGACGTGTCATGATGCTTTATTGTAGGTACTGTCTTATTTTCAACTCCTTGCGAGTATAAAAATTTACCAGCGCAATACCTTATTTCAAATTGTCAGCGTTATTGAAAATTTGTTGGGCATGGCGAAGGGTGCCAAGTTCGAAGCCCGAAATCGTAAATATATTAATTTTCTGCCGGACTTAGAAAATATCGGACGGTGTTTTATGGCTACCAGAAACAGACATATTTTCTTGAATAATTAGTGGGCGTAACTGCTGATCAGCTTCAGGTAAGTCCGAAAACACCCAAGTTGAAGACTTCCGAGCACCCCCTGTGTCGAGCCGAAGGCTTCCGAGCACCCCCCTGTGTCGAGTCGAAGGCTTCCGAGCACCCCCCTGTGTCGAGCCGAAGGCTTCCGAGCACCCCCCTGTGACGAGTCGAAGGCTTCCGAGCACCCCCCTGTGACGAGTCGAAGGCTTCCGAGCACCCCCCTGTGTCGAGTCGAAGGCTTCCGAGCACCCCCCTGTGACGAGTCGAAGGCTTCCGAGCACCCCCTGTGACGAGTCGAAGGCTTCCGAGCACCCCCCTGTGTCGAGTCGAAGGCTTCCGAGCACCCCCCTGTGACGAGTCGAAGGCTTCCGAGCACCTCCCTGTGACGAGTCGAAGGCTTCCGAGCACCCCCTGTGACGAGTCGAAGGCTTCCGAGCACCCCCATGTGTCGAGCCGAAGGCTTCCCAGCACCCCCATGTGTCGAGCCGAAGGCTTCCGAGCACCCCCCTGTGACGAGTCGAAGGCTTCCGAGCACCCCCCTGTGACGAGTCGAAGGCTTCCGAGCACCTCCCTGTGTCGAGTCGAAGGCTTCCGAGCACCCCCGTGTCGAGCCGAAGGCTTCCCAGCACCTACCTGTGTCGAGCTGAAGGCTTCCGAGCACCCCCATGTGTCGAGCCGAAGGCTTCCCAGCACCCCCATGTGTCGAGCCGAAGGCTTCCCAGCACCTACCTGTGTCGAGCTGAAGGCTTCCGAGCACCCCCATGTGTCGAGCCGAAGGCTTCCCAGCACCCCCCTGTGTCGAGCCGAAGGCTTCCGAGCGCCCCCCTGTGTCGAGTCGAAGGCTTCCGAGCACCCCCATGTGTCGAGTCGAAGGCTTCCCAGCACCTACCTGTGTCGAGCTGAAGGCTTCCGAGCGCCCCCCTGTGTCGAGTCGAAGGCTTCCGAGCACCCCCATGTGTCGAGTCGAAGGCTTCCGAGCACCCCCCTGTGTCGAGTCGAAGGCTTCCGAGCACCCCCCTGTGTCGAGTCGAAGACTACAAACTTTGTCCTTAGTCGATCCTCAGTACGCGGTTCTCAGCCGCAGCCACTCACTTCCATTAGAAATAGATTGTCCTCGCAGCTCCATACGTACACTATTTATATACTTTGGTTTCAAAATATGAAAAAAATTGTTTTGCTGTAGGAGGCTCGACGCCCATTTATAGACGAACCGTCATATGAATTGCTCATTTTCTTTGGCACTCCTACACAAAGTATTTTGGTAAGATAATATACCATTCTGTGGCACAGGAGCCGGGAAGCTCAGATCCACACCGTACATCCCAAAATTCTGAATAAACATTTATAACCCCAAAAATTTGTTTCTACCACTTCACTAATGATTCAATACCACAGTAGCCAAATACTGACGTAAAAATAGGTTCGAAGTGTAATTTTGGAGTTCATTTAGGACTCTCCTTTTAAACGTGCGCAAACGTACTCCATTCTCTATCTCGTTTACCCTCTTATACAAAACTGTTCCCAAACCACTGAAAGTTTGCGAAGCTCACTCAAATCCTGTTGCTTAATATTTCACTCCACTCGGTTCCAGCCAGGCTTTTAGACACTCGAAGAACTTCCTTCCTATAATAACAAAGCGAATTATATGCTATACTTAGCTCATGCAAAAAAAAAATGAACACAAAAAATAAGTAAAAATTTTGAGGTTAATCCAATGAAAATTCACTACATGCAAACAGCGAAGTTTATGTGAACAAACATGGCATAATCGAGATTATACTTCGCATGTGAGTTACCATACGAATCCGTCGAAATTTGGGAAGTTCTCAGGGGATTATTATATGACAGACATTTAGACAAACGTAGATGCATACGAGCACGATTACATGTATATACATTACTTTTTTGAACGAACTAGCTAATGTAAGACCTTATTTTAAGATATCAGATATTTATACTTAGTATATGATAGTTATACATATGTTTTGCTAAATATGTTAGGAATAATGTACCTTTGCCAAACGCTGGAAAATTCAACATGAACCTACTTCAGCCATGGCATATCTTATTGTCAGAATGACATCGACAATACATTTTCTTTAATGTCTCCGATTATTTCCAAACCTTTTTAAAAATCCATTAAATTCTATACACAATTAGTTTGGTTATCAGGTTTTTAAACAATGCCTATTCGAAACTCAAAAAAATTAAATTAATTAATTATTAATTGACTGACGAAATAAAATAATTTTTGGAAATAAAAGGATAGCTAAACAATATTTTTTTAATTTATCTGAAAGCCTGCCAACACCTTTTGCGTAGTTTGTTGGGATAACAGCGTACAGTGGAGGTGGTTCTGAGAATGCCAGTTAAGTGTAACCGAGTTTCAGATTAGTCTTTCAAAATAAAGCAGAATATTAATAATCATAAATTAAGGGACTTTATGTAAATATTAATGAAGTTCATATACAAATACCAGTTTATCAATAACAATTTTTACAACACTAGTAACCTTCGAAAGCTGCTCAAACTGTAAGAAATGCATTTTGAAAGAAAGCCATTCACGAAGCAGACCTTTAAAGATGTAACTCGTGAAGGGAGAGAGAGAGAGCGAGAATGAATGAGAAGGAAACAGAGAAATTAGTATACTAAATTACTGGAAAGAAAAATTAATGACGAACAAAGTCAGCCACTACAAGCTGAAGTTCAAAATATTAATATTGTCCGGCTTGGTCAGCCGTGGATTGCTACATCTTTGGTTCATGTTACAAGTGATCGTTCACCAGTCCAGTTACGAAACAAAACTAAAGCACGCGTGATTGTAGCAATCTCGGCGGCTGGAAATTGGGTCACGCCTGATCTGGCATTTTAAGTCTACGTGTGGCAACCAAAGCATGAGTTATATTGATGACGCGATGACGACAGCTGCACCCAGGGTAGTTAGCCTACCACCGAACCATTTCCCTACCTTTTCGCAGTACGCCAGTGTGGAGCTATAGGCTGTTCAGTGTAAAGTGCGCACTTTTTAAGGCCCTTCTAAATTTTTCCTTTCATCCTATTTCCATATTCCTGCTGCTTTTTAATATAAACATTGCTTTGTGACGAATAAACACAGTGTATACATTTCACCACCTTCAAAAATTAATGCCTGATGCTGCAATAAGATATATTTACTAGTGGTTAAAGCCTGTTGGAAGGGCCTTAAAAATTTCTCACTTTACCGTGAACGGCCTATAGCAAAGGCGAACCTACCGGATGATGGGAAACGAAGTCCTCAGATGGCTTTCCGACAACTAGGTCATTAACGCAAACTTAGTCTCCAGAAGCTTTAAAACTCTTAAACTAATGCCACTGCATAAAAATGTTCAGCTATACACAGTTAAAAATTACTTGCGGTAATAGCCTACATTCGCCAGATTTTTTTTTTTGCTTCTAATCCATTCCAATTCATCCGAAATTAGTTTCAAAAATATTTTTTTTAAATAGGCTACATGTAAAACTGAAACGCTGTAATTTACCGCGCTTTCGGAGACTTGCTTCAAGTAAATAAGTTTTTTTTTTTTTTTTTTTAAGTAGACGATACAAATTACCCCAATGATACCGGTACAACTTTGTAGTAATTTGTAACCGTTTTAGATTCAAATGCTTTCTTATATTAAAAAAAAAAAAAAGTTTATTAACGACAACAATTCAATCCTTTCAGTTAAAAATATGAAAATGGCACACACACGCTCAGGCACAGCCATGGTTTACTGAGAACTCAAACCCAAAACCTCTCACACTGGAAGCTGGCGTTCCGAATAACAAGATATTGGAAGTCGGCTTTTACGGATGTCAAATTGATTTCGGAAATGTCTTTGGGGCGAACGTAGAATATTTTAATCAGGAAATTAGAAGAAAAAATAACTGTAATTTAAACAAGTATAGTAATTTATTGTTGCCACAAAATATTCAAATATTTTAGTTTAGAGAAAATTAACAGTTCTGTAATACACACGTTCTACTGGAAGTATATGTATTTTTCGAGCGAATGGGCTTTTTATCTTCGTATGCTATTAAAACAGTTAGTATCCTACACTGTTAAAAATCTTCGTGTATTGAAGGAAAATGTTTACGGAGGTGTACAATAAATAAAAGGAAACGCAATCCATAATAACGAAAAATTGAGTTAAGCTCGTAAATACCAAATACGGAAAGTCTCCGTATTTTTTTTAGAGCTTCGGGTATCAGAGACGAACAATGCCGAGTCCACGCGAAGCTTTCTTCGCAACTGTATAGGCTGTTCACGGTAAAATTATCACTTTTGAGAGCCTTGCTTAAGATCTGCTTGAATGCACGTCGTGTATTCTTCCGCCTTATGTAAAATTAGCATTGTCGTGGGCCTCATAACTTTATTCATGCGTCGGTCAAGTGAAACTGTGAAATTATTAGAACAGTAAATATTTTACAAATATCCTAGTTTAACACTCCGATGCATTAAAAAAAAACAGAAATTGAAAGAAATAATTTAAGTTATCAGAAATCGTTACCTAGCACTTTTTATTCGATGTTAAGATATGGAGCTACCTTCCCATGCATCGTTACCAACTTTACGGGGCGCATATAACACGGTGCGCCCGTTCATATATACGCAGGCAGGGATAGTGACATTTTTCTAAGGTCAATTTCAAAAGTGCTCACTTTATCGTGAACAGTCTTTAACCAGAAAATTATCGTTTCTGCGGCAGTTAGGTTATCCACGCCACTAAAACTTACTCTTTTAAACTATAAACAGTAGCACCAGGTATCTGCAACATTTATCAACACTTAAAATACTTCAACTTTAATAGAAACCAATGAAATTGTACTTAAGACATTATGCAAGGGTTTAGGTGAATTATTAGAGTCGTGGACTCGAAATTTTTTGACTGGGTTTCAAATATTGCTCAAGTGAAAATATTTATTTGGCTATGTTCAGACACATTTGATGGATGTAAAAAAATACTTTCAGCATAACAATTTGGTCGAGACTGGTTAAACGGTATTGTATATATTGCAACTGAACCTAAAATATATATATTCCCGCCATTTTGAAGATGCAATTTAAACTGCATATATGAACATGACCTACAACAGTATTACTTATATGACAATCATGGCAGGAATCGGTTTTGTAGTTACCGATACATAAGGTAACACATTTAGTTTGCATGCCACACTATCTTCCAAAATGGAAGATAATAGCATTTTCACTTTCTAAATTCAGTGCTTACACCATGCACTGGCAATAAACCAAATTTGATTTAAATTGGTTCAATAATTCCTGAGATATATTGGAAAATTTTATTTACTTCAGTTGGCACTAGCTTTAAAAATTGTGTATTAAATACATTAACACTTTCTAAATCCAATGCTTACATCACTTACTGTCGACGCGCCACATTTCGTTTAAATCGGTTGAATAGTTCCTGCGATATATGATGGAAAAGTTTCATATATTTTATTTGCAGTATTATCCAAAATGGCGCTCTAATAACATTATCGGTTTCTAAATAAATTCTTACATAATGCGCTACCAACGAAACATATTCTGTTTAAATCGGTTAAATAGTTCCGAAATATAATATAAAAACTTACTAATTTTTCATTTGCACTATCTTACAAAATGTCGGACTAGTAGATAATCACATTCTAATGTTAATGCTTATATTACATTATTAACGTATCAAATTTGATTGAACTCAGGTAAATAGTTTTCGGGAGGGTAGCACAGTGCCTTATATTTTAAGTTTGCCGTCATTTTGAAAACATTTATCCGGAGTGATTGAAAACTACAAAAGTCAGATGACATTACTAAATACTATATGTGGACGTTATTTGGTGAAATTCGGTTGTCGGGTTTAAAAGTTATAAGGTGCGAACATGCATTCCAGACAGACAACCAGGTGAATACAACAGCCTATCTTTCCTTCGGAAAGTAGGCTAAAACCTAACTCCCCTACAGAAATGAGATAATTCACATATAAATAAGATGCCTAAGTTACTTCAAGAAATGTTTGAAATGACGACGTGAAAACCGAAAAACCTATCTCTTTGCAGCATCGACACGGTGGCAAATGTCGTGTTTGTAAGTTGTATCTTGCCAGCACATGAGGTCAAACAACGTGAGGTCAGGTCAAGTGCCCCGGCGCGTTGGCGGGGGGGGGGGGGGGGGGACGTCTCCGTAACTGGTTCGAAGCATTCAATCACACAGAATTGCTATCGGTCAGCCGGCACGACCATTAGTCCACCCAGACGTGGAGACCTTTGCAACACCGGCCAGCCAGCGGCCTACATTTCTGGCCAGGCGGGACAATAGAGGATAATCGTGGGAGGTTGGTGGTGTGGCGTCGGTGGGGTGGGGGGGGGAGGTGGTGGCAGGGGTCACCCACTGTGTGATACGGCAATGTTGCGCAAGTCACTCCCACGCTGGCGTTTCCACACACCACGATCCGCCCCCCCCCCCCCTTTTCTCGTCAAGGCGTCTTGACCCACCTGGTTCGTGTTGGTTCTGGAGCAGTTCCGTGGCGCAAACAACCCGCTGATAGCACACTTCACCGTCTCGTTGGGAAACCAGCGATCTTGTCTTGACCCTCCGTCTGGAGCACTTGACCTCATCTCAGGCCCAGCTCTCGGCGTTACTTTCTTCAGCTTGCGATATACGTAACACAACGATCAGCTCATTCGTACTCTCACATCACGATGATATTTAAAAAACATTATATAAACATCCAGGAAGCGAGAGAGAGTATAGGCCGTTCACGGTAAACTCAGCACTTTTTGAAGCTGTTTCATCAGACACAATAACCAATCAATATATTTCATTGCTGCCTCGGACTTTTGGTTTTGGGTATGGTTAATGTATACACTGTGTTTATTACTCAGATGGCAGGGTTTGCATTAACAAGTGGTGGAAGGATATGAAATGGTCGGAAGAAAAAAGTAACTAGGGCTTTAAAAGTGCTCATTTTACCGTGAACGGCCTATACCAGCGAGTTCGCAATAATTATCCTGGTGGAGACTTCAATGCTACGATAGGAAAGAAAAAACGTCTGCCGTAAACCCAGATTAATGATGCACAGTATTTTCTTAAACGTGTTTCTGTATATTTGAGAAATTTATTTTCTCTCCGCTTTTGGTAAAAGAAAACTAACTAATACATATATTAAATTGTAATACAATCTGTAACCTCTGATAGTGTGCCTATAACTTTCGTAGAGGTATATCGTAATATTTAGAACAAGAAGAACTAAATTATTAACTGAGAATTAGTTATTTTTGCTTACACGTGAGCATAGAAAGATAAGTGTTTACAAGTGTACACATACGATTATATAGGTATTATGCAAACATACTTTACACAAACTTTTGCTTTGTCTGAAGCAACATCATACATTAATAAAAAAAATTATGTATCTTCTTAATTTTTTTGCAATTTAAACTCTTACAAGAGTAACATTTTATCCATTAATGTAACAAATACGAACAAAAATTAAGGACTTATTATACAATTATTTTCTAAAGTAATTATAAGTTGTAAATATTGTATACTAAGCTCGCAACAATATCTAACTGCCAGGTCGTCTTGTTAAGGTTTTCTGATACACTTCCAATGATCGTTAGTAATGAAATATGTTAACTCCCGATCATGAAATGTTCATTTACTCATTAAACATCCCTTCCCAGGAATTGTCCATGTGTGTCACGTGTGTTTTGATGTCGGTTAAATTATGTGAAGTGAAGAGATTTTGGGCGGCTCTTAACAGCGAGGTCTTGAGAGCCGATGAGGGTGATTGAAGTGAATATGGAGCGGCGCCGGAATGAAGGGATGGGGGAAACGGAAAATCCCCGAGAAAACCCGCGGACAAACGGTGTCGTCCTAATTGCTCAGCCACCGGGGCCCCAATTTCAAGTAGGTGTATCAGTAAATGAATCAGAGGACAAAGATTCCTGCTCAAAACACTTTTATGGATAACTATTTCTGGAAATAAAAGTATGACTAGGTAAGGGCGTGTGCTATGGTCAAGACCTATGCATCTAGCACACATAACTGCATGTCGAAGGGGCATTTATCGTTCGGCGATAACCAACTAAAACCCTCACCTCTATTTAAGTTATGGCTAACGAAGTCCGTTCAAGGCTTTTAGTAAATGATAAACTTGTTAGGCCACAGGAAATCCACGACAGATTTTCTGAGTCGGTGCTTCACGATGCGAAAGAAATCAGAGTTCATGAGTTCGGGTAGTTAGAGCTACTATGGCGAAATATCAGTTTTTGATGCTCCAGATGGATAGCCTTTCCTTCGCTGACGGCGGGTGAAATCGTCCATCTGCCCGCTTCCCCTTGCTATCGGTTGTATAGGCAGCCCGGCATTTTTTTTTTTTTTTCCGATTCGGTCATGGCCAACTGCCTGCAGTTTACCCAGCGTGGGAGCTCACAGCTGGTTTGGTACATCGGAACGCACTGTCGGCTTCAGTAGATGTATATTTTAATTCGTTTAACCCCAAAGCTCAACTTAATGTACAAAAGCGGTCGCTGTAGCCTGTCTTGAGTTCTGAGTAGTGGTGAACGCCGAGACTCACGGAGCGAGAAGCCCGTACAAAGACACTTAAGCTGTCTTGGAGCGCGTCGTGCACAGTTGACACAGGGGAAACTTTCAACATTAATGTTACCACTAAACACAAATAAAATATACAACATCGCAAAGTTCACAATAATTGCCATTTACTTCTGAAATTCTTACATGAATTGTACAGTTTCACTCGCTATAAATAACATACGCAACTAATTTTCCTCATGCAATATAAAGAATTTTAGGATATATAAAACTGATGTTTCTTTATGGGAACTTCGTTCTCCTCCGACCGTCCCAAAGTTTTAAAACACAAAAATAATGACACGTACAGTACCCAAGTACTTTTACGATGATTCAGGCCACAAGTTAGGGTTTGACGAATTAATTTTTCGGGTGAGTTAGAATGTTTGAATCTATGCAATTGAAGCCCTTAACTGTGATGAAGGAAACTTCTGGAACAATATTAGGCGCAATTCAAAGTTAAAATCTTTCTGAAGTACGCATCATAGTACGTTCTTTTCTCCCTTCTAGCATCTCCAACTCAGACATGATAAGTTAAATACTCATTCTGAAATTTAATCCCATATATTGGTAGATATAAACATATACGGCATGCCTCACTTTCTGAACATCGAGACGGAAATCAAATGGTTCGAAACTCACTCTAACAATTATGTCCCGTCAGTTTTCTGTGGACAGTCGTATGGCGTGGAACCCAACTCGTTAACCTAACTATTATTCTGTTTGCCTTAGAATCGTCTGACGAGTTATGGCTTCCAGCTTGGCCAGTAGCACCAATGTTCATTGATAACTGAATAAAGGTATTTGTGTAGTACGTAGCGTCTCGACGAGTATTGAAGTGTATACTGAAACGGAATGGAGTCATGACAACAGTAAGAAAAGGGAAGGAGTCAGCTGGCCATCCAGACTTTTCACTTTATATTGTTCCAGGATTATTTTCACATTACTTGTGAGAAAGGTTCGTTCGAACCAACGAAATGCTCCATTGTACATGACCATATGTAGTGTTGGTTCAACCAATTTGGTGCTACATTTTAAAGTTAGAAATGTTAATTTTTAGTGTTGTGAATAGCCGAACACAGATATTATAGCCATACTCCTTACCCGCGTTACTGATGACATGGAAGTAAGAGTCCTCATCCCAGGTACAAATACAGAATGGGGCAAGATGTTCAATGTTAGGAAAGGAAAAAAAAACATTTGAGTGAGCGAAGAAAGTATCACCTTCTTTCATGCAGTTACCAGTCGTGGCACAGTTGTCTTACCTGGAAAAGGTAAATAAAAGTATCGTAAACTCTCCGAAGACATAACATGAGGAGAGTAATTTATGTTAACAATCAACGAGAGCGTTAGTTTGCCTTGCTGGAGTAAAGGTCGTCGTAGATATGGATTTGGCGGATCCAACGCTAAGAGTCTGGATGGAACCCAGAGTAAGCCAGTCTACATGCTCCATCGCCAAGCTGCCTGTGGCAGCGGCCTTCGACCTAGCAACATTACCACCAACAAGTGCAGCCTCTGCAGAACACTCACTGTGGACATATCAGGAACGTAATTTTCAGTCGACGAACAATGTAAAATATGTACCCAGAATGATAAATACATGTAAAGGCTATTCACGGTAATGTGAGCACTTTTGAAATCAACCTTAGAAAAAATTCACTGCCCCTGCCAGCATACATTTTAACGGGCGCACTAAGTGCCTTTCACCCAGTAAAGTTGGTAACGATGAATGGAAAGTAGTTCCCTATCTTAAAAGGGCACGGGACATAAATTAATGGTATTGAGGTTTATCGCATTTTACAAATTTTATGGAAGACAATAGAGAAAATAAAGGAAGGGCAACCATACAGAATAGTTTTTACTAACTACGAGAGCAAATATTTTACCTGAGTGACGTTATTCTGCCGAGATATTTCTGACGCCCAATTTTTGTGTGTTTTCTTGGCGTAAGACACGATGCGAAATTGATACAGTAATACTGCAGAATACTTGTTCGTTAAGTTGGCAAAACCTATTATCTACGATTGCCATTTTTACTTTTTTCTATGCTGACTTTCAAAAACCAGTAAACATCAATTTACGTATTTGATGTAAATTTATGTCCTAAAAAAAAGTGTTAAGGTAACCATTTGTGATAACTTAAATTATTTCCTTCACTTTCTATTTTCTTTAATGCGCCGGAGTGTAGAAATGAGCAAGTTTGCAAAACATTTATCTAATAATTTTACAATTTCACTTGAGCGACGCATGAATAAAGTGATGAGACCCATGGCAGTATTAATTTTATATGAGGCAGAAGACTACACAACGTGCACACAAGTAGATCTTAAGCAGGGCTTTCGGAAGTGCTCATTTGACCAACAACCTATAGTCACAAGATTTTTATTTTAACTAGGCTCGGCAGTAGCGCAATAACGCATCACTGAATGCAGTTAACTGGGTGGAGAATGGCTGAAGAAGTTCTTATGCCAACACTGTCCAGCCAGGTTCCAGCACTGCAATCCCTGCTGCGCCTGATTTCCTGTGCCTAGAAGACAGTCTGTGCATACAGATGCGATTGCAGGCACGCAGGATTAACATATTCGACGGTGTACGGGAATTGCAGAGGAGAAAACTGCACACATGTGGAAATTCAAGAATACAATGGAAATAGGAACCGATATGATCCACACTAAACGACCTGCTGAGTTATTTCTTCGTAATTCAAGAATATTATTAATTAAATTTTCCATTATTTAAGACTTAACATGAGTGAAAGAGGCGAATAACATTCTGTCGTCCAATGAATTCATTGCATTCACACTTGTCTTTTAACGTATAAAATTAATTTCAGTATTAGTTCATAGATTTTCCAGTAGCAAATAAGACAGTGTAAGCTACATAGAATTGTAAATAATCTTTTTTTTTAACCTCGAAATGCACAGTTTGCCTAAAAATCAGTTAATTCTTCCTGTTGTGTAGTTTCCTCCAAAAATCATGTCTATGCCACTAAACATTTTATCTGCCCTAACTTATGTGGTATTTTATAATTAGATTAGGCTTATGAATAGTCGGCCGACAGCTAGCCGAACCTAAGCAACACATGCCACTACCTGGACGGCTATATAGCGTCAACGGTCAATCACACATATGATTAATACACCGTTGGAAGGACGAAATCGAAATTAATAATGTTTGCAAGGGACCATTTTAAGATATCTGAGATTGTTTTCTTGTTAGTCTTTGAACTAGTTTATTCTTAACTTCACTTATTTTTGAGAATTGATAATTGAAAAACGCTACAATTATGCCATATAAGTAATCTTTCTCAAATTAATACGTGTGATTATTCGGTATAGTTTGGTAGTGAATTTAAAACAAGCTAGAAGAATATATTTTAATTGAAATAATATATGAAGGATCACTTTTTCCCCTCTGTTAATTTTAGCCACATACTTAGTTTTTTTTTTTTTTTGGATTTTTAGGAAATTCTTTGGAAATTTGTTGCCAAACATATTTTTGTATTGCAACAAATGAATAAGAGTAAATGTCAGGAAACCGCAGTGTGAAATGTGTAAAACCAATATGGACTTGAGATTTATTATGAACACTGATCTACATAAACAATCTCGTATATGTCTTCTAAAATAATGTGTTGTAAGTATATATTATTTCAGATGTTGATCTGCAAGAGAAAATTTGGCAATATTTTTCCATAGCATTGCTCGTAACAAACACAGATATTTTTTTCACTTCGTACAACATTTTTGCACAAAATATTAAAAAAAACGCCGGCACAGGAGATTATAGAGGAAACCCAAAACGTTGTTTCAAGGGCGAGAAGAACTAATGACCACATTTAAAGTTTTATGATTTTTTTCTGCCGTGTCGAACACAAAATTCCTAGGCTATTTTGGCAGAAAAGCAATACAATGCTAAAACACGGGGAGAGGCTACTCGCAGCTCACATGGGCACTATGCCCCATATTTCCTTTATGGGCGTACCTTTTCTTTAGTTTATGGTATAAGCTGTTTACGGTAAAATGAGTACTTTTGAAAGCCCTGCTTGATATCTACTTCTATGCACGTTGTGTATTCCTCCGCCGTATATATATATTTAACATTGCCATGTTCCTCTTCACTTTATTCATAAAATAAATATAAAAAATGTAAAAAATAAATATTTTAGAAATCTGATCATTTTTATACTCAGAAGCATTAAAAAGAAGAAAGGGAAAGAACTAATTGAAGACATCACAAATGGTAACTTAACACTTTTTATACTACGGTAAGTTATAGAACTCCTTTCCCTCCTTCATTAAAAACTTTACTGGACGCATGTCACTCAGTGAACCCGTTTAAATATATGCAGCCATCGGGCAGTGACTTTTTCCTAAGGTTGATTTCAAGAGTGTGCTCTCTTTATCGTGAATTGCCTTTAGTAGCGGTTGACATAAGTTGTAGTGAGCATGATGGTGTTTTTCCGTAGGTAGTTTCCTAGTTGATGATAGTGAGTTGGCAACCATGATGTGGAGAGAAACGTAGGCAAAGTAGGTGGAGACTGTGGCGAGACTTGGCACTAGGACATTGCAGTGGAGTGCCGTTACCTTCTGCAGAAGCGTGACCTGCCAACCGCTTGAAGTTGCAAGAGTCTGTGCCGGGAGCTCAAACCCGGATACCCCGAATGAGAAGTAACGAAAGGCGCGGTCGATGTTTGTATAGATCTGTCTCTGTTTCTCACTGCTGATACCTATAATAGGTGTATATATATATACCTGGTACCTCACGTGTATCTCGCCTGCTGGCAATACCTTGCGGGCACAGGGAAGTTGCCTCAAGCGTAGCTGCGGGTGAAATAGATTACAGGAAATTCATGGTTAACTCAGCGCTTTTGAAATCAACCTTTGAAAAATGTCACTGCCCCTACCTGCATGGAGGCCACGGTGGCAGAACGGTTGGACTGTTTTTTCTTTTAATTTATTTCTCTAACTTTACTTAGCAGTACAGTCATCCAGGGTGTTCAATTCTATCATGATTACTACAATTTAACAAACAGTATTTTAGATATATAGATTCACAATTTTTTTGTGGGAGAGCGACTGTTCGTCTGGGCACCCGTAATTTAAGCTACAAATTCTATTTCTATTCAAAAGCATCATTCACACTTTCTAGGAAGGTGGTGAGCTATTCTTCCCCCGACCGAGACAGCTCCCCGACGGGTATCCTTTCGGCCGCCCCCCGTTTCGCCGCCTCCGCCGGAACAGACCAAGGACCGGGATTTCTACGAATCCGCCCGCGTAACCAGACGCCGTCGGGCCCGCACACAGCTAACTAGCCTTTTGACCGGTCCGCCATGGCACCCAATGGTCGAATGGCCCCGCCCACGAACCCGAAGGCCCCCAGCCCCCTCCCTATCTGTACTATTATATTTTGTTCTTTTTTGTTTTTTCCCTCGTCCACCGTTCTGCTCCAACCTAAGCATCGTCCAGGACATCGAAGTACCCCTTCTGGACACCCAGGCCTTCGTTTCCCGGCAGACGAGGGAATGGAGCTCCGCTCCTACGGGCGCCACCCCCCCCCCCCTTTTTACACAGACATATACACAGGCATCAACCAACATATTTTCACATATCATATCTTTCCCTCATTTAGATTTTCTTCTCGGCAGTTCCTTCCGTTCTTTTTTCATCCGTTTCAGATTTTGCCCTTCTTCTCTTTCTTGCTACTTCTCCTCTTTTTCTCTCTTCTGTTGTTCTTCTGCATTCCTTCTCTGTTCTCTTCCCCATTTTATTTATTCTTCTTCTTTCTCTTCGTTTTCTTCTCCTCCTCCTTGTTCTTCTATTCTTCTCCATATTTCCTTCAATTCTTCTTGCATTCATTTCAGATCTTGTGTTCTTCTTTATAACTGTTTCGTGTTGGGAGCTTTTCAATTTTTCTTCCCCACTGTTATTCTGCAAAACTTCAATATTTACTAAAATCCTGTTTCTTATCTAAAAGAGAGAGTTTGACTGCTTGCCTTCCACCAAGGTGAACCGAGTTCAATCCCCGGCCGGTTCACTCGGGATTTTCACAAGTGAGAATCGTGCCGGACGATGCCGCTGGTCAACGGGTTTTCTCGAGGATCTCCCGGTTCTCCCGCCCTTTCATTCCAGCGCTGCTCCATACTCACCTCACTTCACATTCATTGGCTCTCAACGCCTCGCTGTTAAGAGCCGCCCAAATCGCTTCGAATTAAAATTATCAAGGAAACATTTGTGAATATTGGAATTTTTTTTTTCGGGATTTTTTAAATGCATATATGTGTAAGAATTAGGAAATTTGTACAATATTTACTTTTATAATCATTCCACGGTTTCACTTGACCGACGCATGAATAAAGTGATCAGGCCCATGACGATCTTAATTTTACACATGGTGGAAGAATACACAGTGTGCATACAAGTAGATCTGAAACAGGGCTTTCAAAAGTGCTTAGTTTAGCGTGAACAGCCTATATCGCTGGTGTTGGGAGTATTATTCGTTGGCTAGGACAGGCTCCTTTGCGGCTGGACGAATTTTTCCTCAGTTTCTTGTGTGTACCTCTATTCGATCGTCTTTCGAGTTAAGTTGTCCTGAATACTTGTTAAGCTTGGCTTTTAGTTATAGTATTTTCGAAGTTTATGTATTTTTCCACCACCTCCCTCAGCACCAAAGATACCTGCGTGACATATAGATATTTGGAATTATTCTTTTTTTACGACCTTGCCTTATGCGTACAGGCCAATCACGAATTGGCTTACGTACATGTCCTTGATTCGCCTAGGATTCAAACCTAGACGTAGCCAATTTCAATTCTCGTCCGTTTCCCCAATGGCTCAGCGTTCGTTCGTCTATCAGATCTGAAATAACCACGCTCTCAGAAACCACGCGATTTTTCATAAAGGCGTGTGACGTGATCGGTTCGGCGCGGTATCCTTGGCATTTCAAAACGTGGCAGTTATTTGGTGGTCGGGTCAGGTGATGAATCTAATGATATCTCAAATAGCCCGCCCATCTTGTGAGCTCTTCCCGTGTTACGAGGCAGGTGTGCAATGTCGCCGAGTCTCTGACTCAGCGGGAACTTTACGTTTGTTCATTCTTTCATATTTTAAATCGTCAAAAAATGTTAGTGATAACGTATTTGGAATATCTATCCATCAGCTAGTTTTTTTTTTAAATTAGATTTACCACTTCCTTCCCGCATTTCTGACCCGTGAGCCTGGCTTAAACACCTGGGACCAAACTGTTTGAAATTTTCCACAAGGAAATGGAAATTCGTACACTGACGTGACGTTAATTTTGCATGCCGAAACACCGTCCGTAACGTCCAAACATGGAACAGTTTCTCTCCTCACAAAATAAGGAGTCTTACCTGTCTTCTCTGCCCAAGATAACCTGGAGCATTGTTTGTCGCCACAAGTGTAAATTTAAAGTGCCTGCAAAAACGAGACAACTCACACAGACTTAGTAGTAATTTAACAACATTTACTAAGCTTCCCCGACATACTACATTACCCTCATTCGGGCCTTGAGAGGCAACACTGCAAAATTGGCGTGTCTGAATAAAAAAATTATGTATTTTTTTCTATTCTTTAAAAATGGCATTGTGTCACTGCCTTTTTCTGTTAGGAATTAATTGCTAATGGCCTTTTTGAAGTTCCCGTGTAGTTTAGTTTATCATATCAATGCAACAAAGATTATGTGTAAAATAAATTGAATAAAAGTAATATATATATACATATGTATGTATATTTGGATATTTCACAAATAATTTAAAAGATCCACAAAATTAAATTAACAATTCTGGAAATAAATGTTATTTCAAACATTGTTGTGTAATTAAGAATTGTGTAATTTTTTAATTTGTTATCTTTGTCAAGTATGTACACGTAATTAACGCTGTTCTCTTGTTTTAAAGCTCTGCTGACCATGCTATGGGTACGACATGGGCCGGACAAAGCCTACGCTGTACAACCTGGGGTGAGTAAAGAGTACATGAGCCATATTTAAAACTGATGCCAATTGAGATTCACAAGAAATATTTCATTGGGCTTCGTCCACTACGTGACAAAAACTAGAAAGAGTAATACTATACCATGTGGCCCAAACAACGCTCGTTTTGAGCTGGATGAGTCTGACATACATGAAAGCAAGTTATTCAAGTGTATTTTAATATTTACAGATTATGGCATATTAAAGCACATATAATTGATTGGTTAGCGTTTAGGGATTTGGTGTGATAGTGTTAGAGCTGATTCAGTTATGCGAGACTTTGTGGTTGAAACGTTCACTAACGTGAGTAAACAAGTGTGATTTTATTGTATAAGCAAACTTTTGATACAGTACCCGTGACTCAAATTAACTTTCAATGTCTGTTTTCGTAAATAAATTCCAAAGTTTAGAGACGCGACTGAGATTGGATTGATAATGGAAAGAGAAACACACTATACAATAACCCGCCTGCGATAAACTTACCATTATGAGGGATGAATTCCAATATTTTTGAGAAACCCTAAACAGAATGGACACAGGATTTTGTTATTATCCTATATTTCAACGTGTTTTTGAGGTTTGCCCTGCCATTAGGTTGTAAAAACAGATCAGACCCCCCCGTTATGCATTGCTGTACGCCAGAACAAACTAATTTATAACAATATCACGGGGTATTTTGGCCACATGTTATATTAAGGTGACTTAGTAACTTACATTCCGAATAAATGGATGTGACAGAAGACGTCTGTCTAAAAAAATGTATCCATTTACTACGAGTTCGATTCGTAACGTATACGGAGACATAACTGGGTTGGTGCTAAATTATGACAAAGGAAAGAAGCCCACCTGTATTTGTTGAAATGTATATCACGTTAATTAAAAATAATGACAACGAATTTTCAAAAATACCATATTATGCAGCAATTCCCAAGTCAGCTCGTCCGTGATAACAGCGCCTGTAGCAAGCTGCAGTTCGCGGTGTTTGACCGTGACAGTCATTGCAGAATCCAGTATACGATCCAGGAACATAACCCGGATATGTGAACATGTTTAGTACAGAAGCGTTTTCATCCAGCACCATACGTAACCCATTATAATCAGGTCAGGTGATCTGGGCGGCCAAGCTTTGCGAGCACTCGTGTCTCTCCGTAAACGTTCTGGATCAGGACTGCGTTTATAGGTGCTTTTTTTTTTCTCAGAGAGACATCTGTTGTCATATTTGGAACGTTCGTCACCAGTCATTATGTATTTGTGTAGCAATTCGTACCCACTAATATAATTGCTCAAAAATGACAATTAAAAAATTAGTGCTATTCAACATTATTGCTGTAATTTTAATAACGGTACGAATCTTTTAGATTGCTTTAATTTACATTGTGATGTTGGTGTTCATATCAGCATACGGGTTCAAGTGATTGGAGAGCAAATCCCTGTACAAATCTTAGTTCTAATTTTTAATTAAATAATAAAGGAACGTAAATTGAAATGATGTATCCAAAGGTAAGTGATAAATAGTTTTAGTTATGTTTTAGTACACATGCTAAGTAAACTAAGACACTGTGGCAACCTCACTTGAAGGTTTATTTACTACTTCAGATTATATTTAGATTGTCTAAACACTAGCGTAAAATTCTACATTTTAGTTTCACGTAACCATATTAAGTTGTTTCAAGGCTCCCATATTTCGGCAATGGTGGTGGAAGTATTTTTTGTCCCTTTTTGTAAGTAATATGATGGATTATAAGAATTATCCTTGTATAAGTGGAACTGGATGTCCGTCTGGCAACTGTAAGACAATTATCAATCCGGATCACTTCGTAGTAAAACTCAGGACATAATGAGCGTCGAGGCACGCACTCCATTTATCAATTGCCATCTCTCTAAGTCCCTGCTGACAGTCAGTAGTAAGATAAGAATCGATGCTGACTTCGAAGGGGCAGCTGAAGATACTGCATGCTTCACATAAAACTCAGCCAACATGACATAATATTAATTACGAGTCACACTTTTAACATTTCCAGTCATAAAAATAATTCCATTATTTAACTTATTTCAGATAATACATAGGCCTACGACATAACAGCAAATCAAACTACGTTATTAATAATAAACAATTCTGCATAGGAAATATGCTACCTCTCAAATTGGTGGGACAGGAAACCACTTAGTAAAGAAACGGATACTCCATAGTTCAAAAAGGAAAGGAATAAAATTCACTTCGCTTTAAATCGTTACTGTGCTTAATACATTTGGAAATGATCCAGATGAAGGTTTATACAATAAAATATAAACTATTGCCATGGATTATTATTTACTTTAATCATCGGATTCTGTATAAAATATCCCTAACTTTGCCCTTTTCGTAAATCATATTTTGGCCAGTGACTATCTCGGGTAGTTTATATAATCAGACTAAACGAAAAGTCACTTGTTAACAAAGCCAATCTGTGTAGGAGATTTATATTATGGTAGTGTGGTACATTACTTTTGCATACATCGAACAGGAATTTCTTAACTTAGATGTAGGGAATAACAGTTGAAGCAGCATTCGTCAGAAACTGCGGGAGATTATGTTCTGATGATAGCTGAAAAGCTATGTATTGTCTCAAGAGATACATTTTGAAAAATCGTGACAGAACAAGTAATCAGTGCACGAGTTAGTGTATCTCGCGATCCACACTTTTATAAAGCGAGTGCTTACTGGCTAGGGCGGAGAGGCGGAAAATTCAACAATTGACTAGAAATTCCTCGTTCAGTCCAACTTTGTTAACGAGTTATTCCTGTATACTTTTTATTCCCCTGCAAAATAAACAGAGTAAGACGTGCTTTCATCAAGTATCGTACGCTGTAAGGATATTCCGTATAAGTGGCTTAAGTCACGAACAGTACAACAAATTTTTTTTCATTTTAGACACAACGTTTACATGCAATTTTAGCCATATATATATTCTTGACGGGAACTATCATTCCTTCGTTCGGCTTCGTCGCCGTTAAAGCTCTAACATATCGTGTTACGTGTTGTCTTATTAATTAATGCTTTGTTGCACTCATTAGTACAGACCTTTCCTTGACCAGGTAATTAACCAGCTGTTCTGTCCGCGCTGTTACTTTCTCTTCGTCAGAAGAAACGCTGCTAATAAGTTACGTAGGTGCAACGTTTCCGGCAAACGTTACACAATGTTTGCGAAAGCGGCTTGCATGACTTGGTACATCGGCGCGTGATGTACAAATGTGGTACGTTTTAATACAGTTTTTTTTTTTTTTTAATGCATCGGGGTCAATGACTGAAATTCCCACCTTTTCACGCGAGTGCAAGGCCCTCGTGAGGTCCGTTGCACAAGTCGGAAATTCCTCAGCAAACCCGACATTTCCGTAATACCGGACGTGTGCACAGTAGGTACGCGTGTAAAGTAATCAACTTCTACACAAGAGAGAAATCATTCAGTTACGAAAGTTATAACTTCAAAGGCTGTTCACGATAAAGTGAGCACTTTTGAAATCAACGTTAGAAAAATGTCACTGCTCCTACATACGTTATACTTTAATGGGTGCACCGAGTGACATTCGCCCAGTAAAGTTGGTAACGATAAAGGTAAAGTAGTTCAATATCTTAATGTCAAATAAAAAGTTTTATGTCACCATGTGATAGCTTAAATTATTTCTTTCGCTTTCTGTTTTTTTATGCATTAAGTGTAAAAATTACCAGATTTGTAAGATATTCATTTTTTAAATAATTCCATATTTTCACCTGGCCGACGTATGAACAAAGTGATGAGACCCATGGCAATGTTAATTTTACATAAGGCGGAAGGATACACAACGTGCATACAAGTATATTTTGAGCAGGGCTTTCAAAAGTGCTCATTTTATCATGAACCGCCTATAGCTAAACTGGAAACTTACTTGAGCCCCAAATTAGTTACGTGTAGCGATTTTACATAAAGTAAACTGAATCTAAGAATTTATGCTTCATATGGTTGTTTCTTAAAAAAAAGAATTTAATTAGTTTTTCAATTAAAGCACTTTTGAGACACTCAGCTAGCTTAAGGGTATCTTTTGAAATGTCATGCTGATACACTGTAGCCGAATAAAATTATCTCGTAGTTTAAATGCTTATAACACCACCACAACACAGTAAAAATAACCCTCGAGGCATTGAAAAGGTCGTAGAAATATTCATGCAATAAAGATTCAATTTAGCTCACTGTCCCCAAGTTCTTGATGCTCAAGAAAAACTTTAACCACCAGCAATTTGGGACCACGGTGGCTGAGCGGTTACCCTGATAGCCTCCCACCAAGGCGAAGCTGGTTCAATCGCCGGCCGGGTCACTCCCAGATTTCCGCAAGTGGGAATCGTGCAGGACGATGCCGCTGTTCGGAGGGTTTTCTCGGGGATGTCCCGTTTCTCCCGCCTTTTAATTCCGGCGCCGCACCACACATCGATCACCTTCATCGGCTCGCAAGATCCGGCTGTTAAGAGCCGCCCAAATCTTTTCGCCCACTCGCCAGCAATTTTTCTACAAAAAGTACAGTGTTTCCAGAAATTACCACGGCGACAGAAGGCGGTCGCTCTGCTGGTAACCACTTTGCGGAGTCTCTGCTGGTAACCACTTTGCGGAGTCTCTGCTAGTAACCACTTTGCGGAGTGTCTGCTGGTAACCACTTTGATGAGTCTCTGCTGGTAACCACTTTGAGGAGTCTCTGCTGGTAACCACTTTGAGGAGTCTCTGCTGGTAACCACTTTGCGGAGTCTCTGCTGGTAACCACTTTGAGGAGTCTCTGCTGGTAACCACTTTGAGGAGTCTCTGCTGGTAACCACTTTGCGGAGTCTGGCGACAGGGACGGCACTCACAGTGTGTGCCGTCACAGTGATCTCATGAACTTTCCTCATCGCATTTATATTTACAGCAAGAATAAATCTACCCACTCAACGCACCTCGGCTGACAAGTTGATATCTTGCACTAAAATATCATCAACAGATTAAAGCATATGCGTAGAACTTCATTCGAGCCTGATGCCTCCTGGCAATCATCAAAGATCGTTTTTCACGATAACAGTGAAACAACACATTCACCTCGTGCAGGGAACAGTAATCATTTAGAAGCTATCACACTAGAAACACAAACTCCGTTCGCATGCTTTCGCTCCCGCGAATACTTTTAAGCTCCATACTGGTTGTTAGTTGTCACAAACTCCTTTCGCATTCATACCCATCGGTGACGTCTTGCCGCCTTACACGTTACGTCTTGATACGGTGCGGGCTGTAATGTTTTAGAGACTCCTGACAAGGTGAGATCGAACCGGGACGCTGTAGCCTACTCGATCGCCCCTTTGCAGAGAGAGCTATAAATATAGAAAATTGTTTAGGTTCTGTATTTCTAATTTCTCGGAAATGCTTAATGATACTGAGGTAGTGCTTTCACGAAGCTACTAAACTGAAAAATACAATTGAAATATATACTGACTCAAAGCTGTTGATCAGTAATCAAATTTACCACGCATGCAGAGAAAAAAAAAAGAAACATAACGTTGCCCTTATTTAAAACCTATTAATTTGTTCAGAGATGTACCGCTTCAGAGAACAAGCGTATTGAGAAAGCACGAATTGCAAGTTATTTTCCATACATGCTGTGTTTTAGGGTTGAAATCTTTCATTACAGTTTAGAAAGGCTAGTAGAATTTTTACAGCGCAAAGAGACACAAAAATACTTATTTGAAAACATTTGTAATTTATATTTTTTCTTATTTTTAAATAAAATCAATGGGTTTGGAATTTTTTCAAATGCGGCAATCATAATAACTGCATGGTCTGTAATCGACGTCTGTATTCGAATATCAGCCATTCTTAATCAATAATCATAGCAGTCTTTACTTCTTCTGCGCACTTTCCCGGGGGGAAAGGTTATCGTTTCTGGAACATTCAAGTCAGATGTGCTGCCTCGTGACCAGGCTGAATAGGTTATCCCGCACTTGGCTTCGCTGCTCGCAGAAGAGCTTCGTCAAACTTCAACGTGAAATTATATCGACGTGAGGAATCGATTGTCTCGTGTGCGACTCTTCAGGACGTCGATCATAACGAAACGAAGTCTTGCGCATAAAACTAATCGGTAACTACGTTCGGAAGTAAAACTTGTCGAACTACTTTCGAAATCGTGTTTGAACACTCCCAACGGGACAGACATTTCGTACAACGCCCGAGGAGAAACGCGTTAAGGTAGCAAAAATTAGTTCGAGATTGCGAAACGGAATGTTGTAATCCATTGCACACGCATTCTAGCCGCAGGAGTTAAATAGATTAAATTTAAATGTAAGGTAATATTTTTGTTGGTGCTCAAGGCTAGAGAACCTGCCATTCAAATCTTGCCCTGTGAAAAGAATGCTATATTCCATGTAGCGTAACATGCTAAGTTTCATCATTTCTCATTCTTTCCGTGAGTTTAATTTCCTTCAAATAATCACTCCAGGTGGAAAAGGACCACGATCTTTTTCTAAGCGCTCTGATGTAATATTTCGTTTAGTAAGTGAACAATTACATTAAACAATGTAACGTTTTATTAAAACTCGTGTTAGATACACAACATGTAACATAAAATTTGTAAAAATTAAAACTGTACTTATTAAATGGCGCTTTTTAACACCTTTATGCCGAAAAGCTAATCGATAAACATATTACAATCTAAACTAATCTTAGTTTATATGTAAAAATACACAAACCAAACAGCCTTCTTTTCATTTCGTACTCCCTTGTAGCATTGAAACCAGTTTAAAGTGAGTGTACAAACTTCTTAAAATATCTGCTTTTAGCAACAGTGTTCTAACCTCAAATCCTACCCAGGCTGGTTTTATAGGGTTTCTGGCAGAAAAACAGTTCAATTCTGGAGCACGTAGAGTAACCAAAGCTCAGCTAGCGTGCGCACTATATCCCATTTTCCCTCCAATGTTCTGAGCTAACTTAGAATAGTTGATGAATGAATGACTGGCTCGTTTCCCACGCTAATTCCCCACTTAGTTGAGGCTGTTCATGGTAAACTGAGCACTTTTGAAATCAAGCTTTGAAATGTAAGTCACTTCCCCTATCTGCATGCTATATTTCAGCGGGCACACTTGGGCCGTGTTCCAAATAGTCGCTCTCACTATGGAAGTGACGTCAGAGAGTGCTGTTCCATATGACAGAGTGCGAGTGCACGAGTGCTTGTTGCGAGTGCGTGCTGATGCATGCTCTACACGTGCTCTCGGGATATTGTTTGTTTATTTACGTTTGAACACTGTCGTCATCCACACGATGCCGAACGAACAAACCATTTTTTTTTTTTTTTACTGTAAGTAAATGTTTGCAATAGTGAAAAAAAATAATTCTTTATTATATATGATGAGTTTGCTATTGTATATCGGGTTCTACATACGTCACAATAGAAGAGTTATTTAAATTGTACAAAAATAACAGCAGCCACAATTATACGGATTAAGAAGATTTGTTTGCTTCAAGTGAACGAAAAAAATTAACAACATACAATAATAATACTCGCAAATAGCGAGTGCGTGTGTGAATCTGTTCCTAATGACGAGTATGCAGGGAATTATGGGAGGGAATGTGAGTACAAGTCCGAGTGTGAGTAGATGTGCTGGTTATTTGGAACACGGCCTTACTAGCATCAAGGAGGTACTGCTTGCATAGGCTGTTCACCGTAAAGTGAGCACTTTTTAAGGCCCTTCCGTCAGGCATTAACATATAATAAATAAATATTATTGCTGCCTCAGGCATTACATTTTGAGGGTGGTGAAATATATAACACCGCGTTTATTGGTCACATGGCAATGTTTATATTAAAACGCAGGATGAAGATGGAAATTAGACGAAATGAAAAATTTAGAAGGTCCTTAAAAAGTGCTCACTTTACCGTGAACAGCCTATAACCTCCTTGACTATACAAAGGAGATTGTTATATGTAATATCTTTGACAAGCATGCACCCTGTAAAGTTAGCAACCACGCAGGGATAGTAAAGGCTGTTCGCGATAAAGTGAGCACTTTCGAAATCAACTTTACAAAAAAAGTCACTGCTCTTACCTGCATATAATCTAATGGGCGCGCCAAGCGACATGCGCCCAGTAAAATTGGTAATGATGGATGGAAAGTAGTAACACATCTTAACGTCGAATAAAAAGTGTTAGGTAACCATTCTTAATAACTTAAATTATGTCTTTCCCCTACTGTTTTTTAATGCATCTTGTGTAAAAATGAATAAATTTGTAACATATTTACTTTTCTAATAATTCCACTGATTCACCTGACCGACGCATGAATAAAGTGATGAGGCCCATGGCAACGTTAATTTTACATAAGGCGGAAGAATACACGACGTGCATACAGGTAGATCTTAAGCAGGGCTTTCAAAAGTGCTCATTTTACTGTGAACAGCCTATAGTTACATGTATTAACGTTAAATTTTAAGCGTTACGTGAATATGTGTAAATACTGAAAATGATTTATTTTGCTTCCTGTTTTAATACATAAAAACGTAATAATTAGCAAATTTTTAAAGTAATTGATCACTAATAATCTCACAGTTTCACTTGACCGATCCATGAATAAAGTGATCAGACCTATAGCTATGTTAATTATATACATTTAGTGGAAGAATATACAATGTACTGTAACACGCCTGAATAAAAAAAATAAAGGAAAACTGAGGAGTGTCAGATATATAATGCTCCGGCTAGATTAATTAAACTATGCGCTGTTACATAACAAAAATAAAGGAAAACTGAGGAATGTCAGATATATAATGCTCCGGCTAGCTTAATTAGACTATGCGCTGTTACATAACAAAAATAAAGGAAAACTGAGGAATGTCAGATATATAATGCTCCGGCTAGCTTAATTAGACTATGCGCTGTTATATAACATAAATTTTCTCTTTGTAGTAATTAACCCAAAAATCTAATACTTGGCCAACTTATACTTATTTATATAACTGAATCTGTATGAACCTCCATTAACGTATCAATCAGTATGGGTCCAAAAGAATTTTCTTCAAAAAAGCATGCAATTGTCAAATTAATTAAATATTTTAACAGACCAAGGTGCAGATATCAAGTAAATATAGAAAAATAAATAAATAAATGAAGCCTTGAATTTATAAGACCACTAGATGAATAAGGTAATCACCCTTGACACGATTTTAACAAACAATAAAGATAAATTTTGATTTGAATTCATTATCTATAAGTTTTAATCTGCATATCATATTTGTAATGACTCTCCTTGGTATGTTTTGAATATGAATTACAGATACTAAAACAAATATTTGCAACCATACAGACGTAAATGAAAAAAAAAAAAAGCTAATATTACGTTCACACCCCACACAAGCAAAAGCATGCAACAATGCAACATTGATGCACTATTGTGCACCGGATCCACCCATTTCTTAGTTGTTTCACAATAGCTGTCCTACTTTCAAAGTTCATGCATCTTTAATTATATATATATATATATATATATATATATATATATATATATATATATATATATATATATATATAGTAACGTTCAGTGCTACTACCCTGAACTGTTACAATCAATATGGAACAATCTCCGACAAATCAAATGTGCACAACATAAAACTTTCTAGTATAACAGAATAATATGACGGAATGTACAAATTATTATATGCATATATATATTTAATTGTTACTATTAATTAATTACTTCCCACGGATATGAGACTCTTCCATATAAAGTGCAAAAGTCAATATTACATTAAATTATGAAATAAAAATTAAAACCTGCATATTATTAAAAGATATGAAAGACTACAACAAGAAAATTATTTTACCACGTAAGCATTCATAGATAAGAAAGGAACTCCAATTTATTGTCAGGAACACCCTTCGAAAACGCACTACTAATTAACCTTTACAAAATGTTCATGAATAATATGGTGTATGCTGGACTTTCTGTTGGCAAGGAAAAAAAAGTAGTCCACAGCTAGATCTGCGGTTCTCCTGGGTTCGAATCTGGTACCTCACAAGTCCCTGTCGACTGCGATTCCATGACGGCATAGGTACCCCGACATCCTTCCTTCATTCACGGTCCTGGAGTCGACCCCCGTCTCAACCACTGAAGCGGTGACCGTGTTCCCGAAGGTGGAGCTATTCCTCGTGACGTACCTCCTTCAGAAAATGGATGATAATGTCTGACCAGAAGTTACTCGGAAAACCAAATGACGAAGTTCTCAATCCTCTTGAAAGTTCGTCGTCGACACCTCTGTTACTGACCACTCAATATTATGCAGTTACTTTCTTCTTTTGCATACTTCTGTTTCTTAAACTTAAAAACATTTAATAATAAAGAGAACACTTAGTGAAATAAACACCAATGTTAAATTAACTTCAGTAAAAACTCATTAAATCGGAACCTCTTAGTTATTTTAATTCCATAAAATAATATGTTTTAGAACAACCTTAAAACGTTCGTAACATTACATAAAAACAGTTTGCAAAACAAAACACTATCATAGATTAATACAGGATCAAATATCACAAATTTACAACTGAGGGATCTGTTTAACATTTATACAACTATTTTTTTCCTTTTGAACTGGATAAAACTTTACATATATGTACAACTTGTGATATTCAAATTACACTAACGCCATTAATCAAATTAGGAAGAAAAACCAGGTGTTACTAATTAGGAAGAAAAACCATATATATATATATATATATATATATATATATATATATATATACACATACATACATACATATTGTAACAACTGGTTATATATAATAGTAACATCCGGACTGGATATATATACATATATATATACATAGTAACACCGGGTTATATATATATATATATATATATATATATATATATATGTGTGTGTGTGTGTGTGTGTGTGTGTGTGTGTATGACAGACTCCCTTCACTCGTACCTTTGCTGATCGGGACGACGGACGTGAAACTCCATATTTGGAAGCTACGTCGGTTCAGGCCCGGGTCCTCTGACGACGTGCAGGCAACATCGGCTCTACGTAGCTAACTCATCATAATACATACAAATTATGTTCGCAGCTTAACGATGCAGGATTAAACCTTCCTCTGTTCTGGACGGATGAATTGTAGTTCAGTACAAAGGCTTGTTTCTGTATACATTCTCTTCCAAATTACATTCCCCTACGTGGAGACTTATACGTATACTGCCTCCAACACACTAACGTTCGATAATTTGTTCCTAATAATTCGCCGTTGTCGATGCAAATACTTATTTAAACATTCAAATAGCAAGGATAAATACTAAACTACCGTCTGTGAAGGCTTTCCAAAACAATTTTCTCGCATATACATTGCATACTATCCTTCAGACACACATTTGATATCCGAACATAAATTACGGCACTCAAAGACAATATTATTTTCCTACATAGAATGAAACAAGCTAACGTAGCCAGACGTTACAGTACATATGGTTAATACACGGTTATTTCCAACTTTTACAAAGCCCTGCTTAAGCCATACTTCCAGGATATTCCTCCGCCTCCTTAAATAAGTCTTGAAAATACACTAGAGGGACAACGCACCGCACTCGTGCGCACTCAGTGCGCGTTCAGTTTAACCAAAAAAATAAGGCACTTAAATACTAACACAGCTATAAAAATCTTGTGATACGGGTCGTATTTAGGAAACAACCAAACATGTCACACACGGTGTGATTTGTCATAGGTTTTGTTTGAAAAAAAAAATGGGTATGGCTGTGTTGGGGACATGGCCGTTTGTTTTGCGTGAATACGTCTTCGTTGAGCGCTCGGACGCCTTGATGTTTATTTTACGTTCTCGGCACCGCTTCACTCGATCATATGGGGTTTTCATGGGTATCACTGGATTGCTTTTGAGATGCTCTTTGCAACCGTATACGATTTCTGTACTTCGGCTTGGATTTTTGACAAGTATAGGCCGAAATTGTGTCAAGTTTTCTTAATTTTTTACATTAAAAAACATACAATTTCACCATAACCACACCACACAAATGTTTTCATACACGCAAGCAATTGATCTTGACGAGAGCTGTCGACTGAAATTTAAATGAGTGCCGTAGCTTCTCCAAGCCAAAAGTTATACTACGTGGAAGTTATGAGACGCGGCTAACGAACTCAAAATGTCCCCCCCCCCCCCCCTTATTTTTCTCACCGCTTCACGCGATACCTCGCAGTCCTCACTCAACGTAACATATTCTTTGATCCTTTGGCAATCGAGTGGTGTAATTCAATTTTGAATGTAGGCGACAGATTCAGAGCTGCAATGCTGTATCCCCCGATCTTGTTATCATTGGATTTTCTGGATTGCCTCCCAGTATGGTCGCAAATTTAATGGCGTGTTCACGTCAAAAAAACGTGAAGTAACCACGAGTAGAATTAAAAAAAAAAAGGGCTTTCAAATGTGCTCACTTTACCGCGAACGGCCTTTATTCAAAATATCAAGACATCGAGGTCAACGTAGGGCACTCGCGGGACGCCCTGGGCGATACACTTTACGAAGCCGTCCCTTTCCCCCCTCCTCATCCTGGGGTGCGGCCACCGTTGCATAGCGGGGCGACGGCGACGTGATTGCACCTCCGCGCGCCACCGCGCCGACAAGCCGAGGAATAAAAACAACACTGTCTCGCTATTGTTGTCCGCCTTCGGGGCCCCGGTGTTGCATGATGGCCGCGGAGCACCTTCACCACGCCAGTTAGATACACGCGGCATCTCCTAGTACGTGGCCGCACTTTACACAACAGCTCCCTTCTCGCTAATGCTTCATACCATGACGGTAGAGCATGCACTGTGCATGTTTTTGCATGCACTGAGGAAAAGGTAAAACAAGATTTGTTTGGTGCAACCAAATTAATTTGTTTGTACAGGGGCAGTGAAAAATTTTTGTTGTTGAAACGAAATGATTTTGTTGTTCTCTGTTAGTTGTCCCAAACTGTAAGACTTGGTTGGCGCAACTAAATATTCGTTTGGCTACACGTACGTTAAACAGTTTGGTTCGATATGAAACAAATTTACAAATTCGACCGAGTTCCGAACTCAGATCACGTGCGTCCGCACGCTACGCTACGCCTTAGTAATCTCAGCTAACGTGACAACTGATGACGCCGGAAAGCTTTTGAATGGATACATTAAAAATATTGGGCGACGTGTGCAAACAAATATTTCAAGTTTTAAAGTTTTATTTGTCAGTTTCTTGTTGTGTTGTTTTATTAATGTGTTTATACGGTTGTTAAGCATCAAAAGATGCACTAACAAACACGGTTACTATCTTAATTATCACAAAAAAATACAAACGAACTCTCGAGCTGTATTTTCGGACGAAAGCAATCAAATGAGTGGCCAAAGAAATGTATACAGTTGATTCAACAAAATATCTAGTTGACAGTCTAATTTTTTTTTTTGGCCCAACACAAGGATTTTGTTTATTCAAACATATATTTTGTTAGACGAATAAAAGTAAATTTGTTGCTTTTCAAATTTTGTTTGCTCAACAATATATTTTGTTAGGGCAAATAAATATATATTTGGTTCTAAACAAACAAATATTTTGTTCGATTTTCTCTCAGTGCGTTTACGAGAAAAATTTCTATTGCAACGAAAAATTTCTTGTGAAAAGAACAATTCATATACTTTATTACTACAAACCATATGATTTTATTTCATATTTCATTGCTCAAAAATACAAATGAAATTATTTTTACTGTTTTCTCGAAAACAACTATAACGAAAAGATGAGAGAGAAGTGGAAACAATACTATCTAAGTTTAAAAAAAAAAAAAAAAACATTTTAACAGCGCCAATCAGGATCCTTTTTAGTAAGATCGCATTATGTTTTGTATGGACTTGCGAGGACGAGGGGTAGGGGGGTGGGGCAAGTGACTATTTAGGAGAATTTATGTTAGTGGTTTAGAGAATTACTCCACTTCAGAATAACCTTAACAGCCGACACGCGGACTGCATAATGACTATTATATTATTGCAGAATAGATTATTTTATGAATGTTTATGTCGAGACTATAGTTTCTGGCATTACATATACTTACAAAATATTATTACAGGCAAGCCTGTTCGGGCGGTTACAAAAATTATTGTTCGCGGGAAAGCCACACACAACCACATGATCGTTTGAAGCTAGCTTTTATAGGAAAGCAAGGTACAAGGCGATTTTTTTTTTTACAATGGAAAGTACATTACAAAGAAATATTTCTCCCAACTAAATTATTATTAAGTACCAGATCATTTGAAAAAAAAAAAAAAAAAAAAACTTACACGCTGGTTTTAAGGGAAATAATTGAAAAGCTTTGACTTTGCCAATTAATGCCATCTTGATAGGAACTAACATTTTCTATACGTAAGCTATTACTAATATGGCTCTTGTGACGTTACGAAGGAGTTATTTTAAGAGGATGTTATTGCAATTTTGCAAAGGTTTTTTAATGTGGCAAGAACTTCTCGGTGGCATTTTCAAAAACAGATCAGCGTGTGTGTGCCTGCATGCATACATGCGCACACAATATTCTGTCCTTTCTCGACTAGAAATAAGGAAATCACTTTACAGTAAAAAAGCTTTCACACCCAGAAATTACGTATTCTTGTGCAGTTGGAGGATTCTGTAGATTCACCGGATTTTGTTGATCTAGTCTGTTACCTTCCAATTATTGCACTTGTGTGGTTCATGGCAAGGTCTGTGTTTTTAGATATTTTCACCGGAGCATACGGCATATGGGCTGTTCACGGTAAAATGAGCAATTTTGAAAGCTCTGCTTAAGATATACTTGTGTGCATGTTCTGTATTCTTCCGCTTCATGTAAAATTAGCATTGCCATGGGCTTCATCACTCTATCCATGCGTTGGTCAAGCGAAACTGTGGAATTATTAGAGAAGTAAATATTTTACAAATTTGCGCATTTTTAAACTTTGGCGTATAAAAAACCTTAAATTGAAAGAAATAATATAAGTTATCACAAATGGTTACCTAACACTTTTTATTCGATGTTAAGATATGGAACTACTTTCCCCCTTCATCGTTACCAACTTTACTGGGCACATGTCACTCAGTGCGCCCGTTAAAATATATTCAGGTAGGAAAAGTGACTTTCCCTAAGGTTGATTTCAAAATAAATATATTCAGGTAGGAAAAGTGACTTTCCCTAAGGTTGATTTCAAAATAAATATATTTAGGTAGGAAAAGTGACTTTCCCTAAGGTTGATTTCAAAATAAATATATTCAGGTAGGAAAAGTGACTTTCCCTAAGGTTGATTTCAAAATAAATATATTCAGGTAGGAAAAGTGACTTTCCCTAAGGTTGATTTCAAAATAAATATATTCAGGTAGGAAAAGTGACTTTCCCTAAGGTTGATTTCAAAATAAATATATTCAGGTAGGAAAAGTGACTTTCCCTAAGGTTGATTTCAAAATAAATATATTCAGGTAGGAAAAGTGACTTTCCCTAAGGTTGATTTCAAAATAAATATATTCAGGTAGGAAAAGTGACTTTCCCTAAGGTTGATTTCAAAATAAATATATTCAGGTAGGAAAAGTGACTTTCCCTAAGGTTGATTTCAAAATAAATATATTCAGGTAGGAAAAGTGACTTTCCCTAAGGTTGATTTCAAAATAAATATATTCAGGTAGGAAAAGTGACTTTCCCTAAGGTTGATTTCAAAATAAATATATTCAGGTAGGAAAAGTGACTTTCCCTAAGGTTGATTTCAAAATAAATATATTCAGGTAGGAAAAGTGACTTTCCCTAAGGTTGATTTCAAAATAAATATATTCAGGTAGGAAAAGTGACTTTCCCTAAGGTTGATTTCAAAATAAATTTTCCACAAACACAGACATTGCCATTAACGTGCCATTTAACGTGAGCGGCCATTATCAATCACCATTTTTTTTTGAGATTCCACTCTCATTCCGAAAGTTGTTGATGCATTTCCGGTGGTGTGCGACATGAAAACGATCGTATTTGTTTCTCCGATTTTTGAATAATGTTTACTCAAGAGGATATGGTCGACGTTAAACGGTGGCAGTGAGGGTGAAATGAAGTTAAGATGAAACAGCGCCAGAAAAACAGAGACGGGGGAAACGGGAGTACCGCGATAAAATCCATAGGCAACGTCCGCCACGTTTCCCACTTGCGAAAGTCCTGGGTTATCTCGCCGGGAATCGAACCCGGTTCGCCTCGGTGGGAGGCGAGCAGTCTGACAACTGCACCACCGCGGTGCGCGAAAAAAAAAAAAAAAGAAAGCGACCGTTGCCAACATGAAATAATAACGCTCTCACGACAAGCAGCAGAGTTAACTACTTCCTTTTGTTGTAAAACATCCCTTGTTTTATACGGTTTTAAAAGTTAAAAACCTCAAAAAAGTTTTGGTTACAGAACATCATGGACACATTTTGAAAACTTTTTTTCCGAGGTTTAGATTGTAAAATTATTGTTAAAAATTGCTTATTTTGACTATTTCGTTATCCAGTTAGCAGTAACTGAAATACCGATGTATATAGGCTGTTCACGGTACAGTGAGCACTTTTGAGACACTAGTTACTATTTAATTTCTACCACTTTTATACTTTAACCGGCTTTTTTTTTAAATATATATTGCCATGTAAGTAATGAACAAAGTGTGTATATTTCACCGCACTCGGAATTTAACGCCTTAGGCTAAAATAAAATATATTTATTGACTATTATTCCAAATGAGGCGGCTTTCAAAAGTGCTCACTTTACCGTGAATAGCCTATACTAAGTAGACCTGCTGCTGGCATGATTGGGAACCTGTTTCTGCCGCGTGTATCTCATCGATATAGACAGTAATTATATGTGGCTAGTGAGTGGAAGGGAGAGAGAAAAGGCGGGCCGTGTAGGCACAGAATAGATAAGCGTAGAGAAGCGAAATGGCGTGTAGATTTCTTCGATTTCGGCAGTACCCATTCTCTGGCTGCCCAAGGCATTGTTTAGTCCATTCAAAGTTACTTCCAACTATTCTAAAGCCTTGCTAAAGTTCTACTTCCAGGTTATTCCTCCGCTACATGCAAACAAAACTTAACCGAGTCCACAAACTCACACCAGAGGGACAACGCAACGCATTCTTGGGCACTCAGACTAATAATATTTTTCGTAAGATCTGTTTCTCGATGGCACTATCAACACACTTATTTTAAATTAAACATTATAATTTATAAACAAAATTTAAGTAAAATCTAAATTCAACCGAAAAAAGGGTAGTTTTATGTTATCACACTTACAAAACGCATGTAAAGGCTGTTCATGGTAAAATGAGCAGTTTTGAAATCCCTGTTTAACATCTACATATATGAACGTCGTGTATTTTTCCGCCTTAAGTAAAATCAACATTGCAATGGGTCTCATCACTTTATTCATGCGTCGGTCAAGTGAAACGGTGGAATTATTAGGAAAGTAATTATTTTACAAATCTGCTAATTCTTACTCTTTGATACATTAAAAAAACCGAAAGCGAAATAAATAATTTAAGTTATCACTAATGGTTACCTAACATTTTTTTTTATTTGACGTTATGATAGGTAATTACTTTTCCCTCCATCGCTACCAACTTTACTGCGCGTCTGTCACTCAGTGCGCCCGTTAAAACATATGCAGGTGGGGGCAGTGATTTTTACCATATGTAGATTTCAAAAGTGCTCACTTTATCGTGAACTGTCTTTAACACGTGACATATTTACGTAACAACCAAGCGTTCCATACACGGAGTGATTTTTCAAATGTTTGAATTATCAAAAGTATGAAGAACCGCGAATATGCAAGTTGTGTCTTGAATGGCTACTGCGTTCTGTGGAAGATTCTCTGTCAACAAAGTTGCCATTTGACAGTTAATTATCGGGAGCTGATAGGCTTTCCGCCATGTTTCTGGCCAGCGACGCCATCTTGCTAGCGAGTGAGGCTGGAGTTCACTCCTTTGTATAGTCTATTCACAGTTTTTCCACATTTTAAAAATTAAACCTTCGAAAAATCATACCATGTACGTCGTGTTTAGTTATCTCCTAAATATAAAGGCTGTTCACGATAAAGAGAGCACTGTTTAAATCAACCTTAGAAAAAAGTCACTGCTCCTACCTGCATATAATTTAACGGGCGCACTGAGTGACATGTGCCCAGTAAAGTTGGTAACGATGAAGGGGGAAGTAATTACATATCATAACGTCAAATAAAAAGTGTTAGGTAACCATTTGTGATAACTTGAATTATTTTTATCGCTTCCTGTTTTTTTTTTTTTTTTTTTTTTTTTTTTAACGCGTCAAAGTGTAAAGAGTAGCAAATTTCTATAATATTTACTTTTATAATAATTTTACAGTTTCACTTGACCAACGCACGAAGACAGCGATGAGGCCCATGCCAATGATAATTTTACATAAGGCGGAAGAACACACAACGTGCATACCAATAGATCCTAAGGAGGGCTTTTAAAAGTGCTCATTTTACCGCGAACAGCCTATACCATGTTTCACGCGCGTTTCATACTTGTGTTCAAAAAAGTATAACTTTTTTTTTTTTTGTTAATTTGAAATATTATTTATATTTTATCTATAGATCATAATGTTTCATCTATAACTAGTATTATTTAAATGTAGTGAGAAAACGTGTGTGTGTTGGTAAAGCCTAGTAAGAAATAGTTCTCAATGTAAAGTAATATTACAACTGAGTACGCACGAATGCGGTGCGCTGTCCATGTGGCGTAATTTTCCAGACTTAGTTAAGCTTGGTTCACACGAGGCGGCGGAATATCCCGGAAGTAGTACTACAACTGAGTACGCACGAATGCGGTGCGCTGTCCATGTGGCGTAATTTTCCAGACTTAGTTAAGCTTGGTTCACACGAGGCGGCGGAATATCCCGGAAGTAGTACTACAACTGAGTACGCACGAATGCGGTGCGCTGTCCATGTGGCGTAATTTTCCAGACTTAGTTAAGCTTGGTTCACACGAGGCGGCGGAATATCCCGGAAGTGGAACTTTAGCAGGGCTTCAGAAAAGTGCGAAACAACCGTGAACGGATGATACCTATTCATAGATTTCCTTTGTTTGAAGACTACCGCCTCTCTTGAGACTGCAGTGATAATAACGGCGAAGTTGCCCGGAAGACGTGGCAAGTTTATTCCACGTCACAGCCACATTGTCTTCCGTGAACGACTCCGGCAGTTTACGGTCGTCCGCTGACTGATTGCGCTGCCACGAAACAGGAAGTCGTCCGCGACGGAAGGACGTGACGCAGCGATGCGGAGAAGAAAAGTGAAGTGACACGAGCTCAATTCTCCGGCCATCGACAGAACTCGCCCGTGTATTCCGTACGCGAAGTGTTCGAACACGAACCGCTCGGGTCGAGGGGCCGTGGTGGTGTAATGGCTAGACTACTCCGCTCCCACCGAGCCGAACCGGGCCCGATTCCCGGCTGGATCGCTACCGGATCTTAGCGTGTAGGAATCGTGACGGACGATGCCGCTGGTCGGCGAGTTTTCTCGGGGATATCTTTTTTCTCCCTCCCCCTCATTCCGGTGCTGCTACAGGTTTGTAGAATATTAATTTCCTAGTAATTTCACATTTTTACCTGACCGCAGTAGAAATAAAGTGACGAGGCCCATGGAAATGTTAATTTTACGTAAGACGGAAGAATACACAACATGCATACAAGTGGATCGTAATCAGGGTTTTCAGAAGTGCTCATTTTACTGTGAACATCCTATAAAAGTAATTTATTTGGAACACCAGTGCTCCTGGCGTCGATAAGTTTTCCTATTCCAAACTGTTCAATAAGTAATCTCGTTTAATTCCAAACTGTTCAATAAGTAATCTCGTTTTATTCCCGGACTAACCAGAATAAACCTCAACTTGGGCAAAGACTGTTCACGATCAAGTGAGCGCTTTAGAAATGAACCTTAGAAAAAAAATTACTGGCCCTGCATGCATATCTTTTAATGGGCGCAGTGAGCGACATTCGCCCAGTAAAGTTGGTAACGATGGTTGGAAAGTAGTTCCGTATCTTAACGTCGAATAAAAAATGTTAGATAATCATTTGTGATAACTTAAACATTTTCTTTCGCTTTCTGTTTTATTTTTAATGCATCGAAATGTAAATAATGAGCAGATTGGTAAACTATTTACTGTCTCAATACTTTCGCAGTTTCATTTGACCGACGAATGAATAAAGTGATGAAGCACATGTCAATATTAATTTTATATAATGCGGAATGATACACAATAATAACACTACTGAGAGGATAGAGTGCACAGCGTTGCATGCAACACTAAGCGTTCGGTTCGCTAACACTGCGTATTCGAAAATATAATACTGTAACCAACACCAACACTGGCACAGAGTAAGAATGTCTCTACAAGTAGATCTTAAGCAGAGTTTCAAAAGTGCTCATTCTATCGCAGACAGCCTATACATGGTCACTCGACCTAAAATTCAGTTTGACGTGGATTGCAGAGGTAGACGGTCTACCACTGGACTTCGCGATTGCTGAGTGCATCGCCGGAAACAAGAACGGTTTTCATTTAGTTTCTAATAGCACCTCGGTCGTGCCAACACGTTTAGCATTGCCCGTTTATTGCTGTGCGAGGCAAAAAAAAAATACGCCACGAAAAAATTCGGGTGGAATGTGACTCGCTCCGTACGTAAACAAAGCTATTCAAAATGTGTAAGTTTTCTGACGTATTGCGAATGTAGTTTATTATGATTCCCAAATTTTCAGGAGTTTGTGTCTCATCCTTAAGTCCACTGCCTACCAGCTGGCAGCTGCGAAATTTAAATGTAAAATCGCGTGTTAAGGAAATGTCGCCTCGGGTGTTTCAAAAAAAAAAATTCGTTATTCACTAATTTTTAGGAGAAGATCCCTACAAGCGTATATTTTCCATATAGTTAAGCAGTAAACATTTTTTGTACGGTAAAAATCTCAAAAATTCCTTGTAATAAGGCTATATGTGTCATTGAAACATCTTCGCTGTAGAGAACTTTTTAAAAATTCGTTAAGAACACATTTTTGTTTGAAACGCCTATCTTTGAAATTAACTCTCTGGGGTGAAATTTCATTAACATAGAATTTCCTATTTATGTTTCCCAGCTGCCAGGCGGTAGGAAGTGTCCTTGATAATCACTTTAGGCCACGTGTAGTATTGTTTTCTACCCCATTTTACATTACGAAACATCTCACAGTTTGTTTCTGGCGTTCAGGATCATCGTTTATATTGTCAGTTTAGGTGGGCTATGGACAGGTAAACACGCCTGGGACCTATTCGTTAAAGTAACAATTCGACAGATGACAGGAGACAGTGAATTGTCAGACAGGTTTACAATCCGACGAATGTGCGTTTCTTAAAACTGACAAGTTTACAAGTTTGTCATGACAAATTTCTAGAATTGTGTGACAATTTGACAAATAGTTGTTTCGCTAAAGTTTTGAGCTGAGAGCTAGAAATTCGACAAATTTGTCGAATATTACAGTACATACTGTTTTATGAAACAGATAAATATAATCACTCGGTGATACATCTACAAATTTGTAGAAATATCACTGCAGAAGGGACAGGCAACCTTTCCTTTTTATCCAGTAATTTGTATTGTTTATATAATATGGCAGTGCAATCGTGTTTCAGTATTGTGTGAATTAAAACATTGCTCGCCAAATAACACAATTATTTCCTCTCGGATCAGGTTTAATATAGCAATGCTATCCACATTACTCGAAACATTCTGCTGCTGCAGTGAACAAAGTTATGTGGGTGGAATTATTATTTACCACTTAATTATTTGTGGTAGGAGTAGACTGTCCATGAATCGCACATAAGACTGCGATCGATTGTCGTAAGCGCAATTGAGAACTGTCTAGCGTGTAATAAATGAAACTTACGGTTTGACATATAATTGTCGTGTTTATGAATTTGTTACTTTAAGGCCGACAATTTACACATTTCTGCTTGTCAAATAAGGGGAACTTGTATTATTTATGTAACATAACCCTGTCATGACATACTGAGAAATTTGTCAGATTTTTACATAATTGTCTTGTATGTCATACCTGCCGCGTTTTATGAAATAGGGCCCTGGTGTATCTTTACGTCAGCGACCACGACGTGAGGTTTGTAATTTTAATAGTTTCCCGTTCCTCGCGGCGGATGAACGTACACGGGAAAAGTCCGCGCCCAGCCAGCGCAGTGCCAAGTTATTTCCGGCGAGGTTCGCGATTCGCGCCTTGTTGTCGAGGGAGAGCTGTCTGCGAAATGCTCGCTCGCGTACCGAAATGTTCGCCGTGACTGTTATCTAACCACGTACCCTGCAGTTTTACAAACTCGTTCCTCGCCGTCCAGTTCCCGCGCGACCGACAAGGCGGTCATTAACTCATTCATTTTCTTCTCGGGTCAGCTTTCTTTCCCAGCTGACTAACTACTTCATTAAGGCGACTGATGCGTGTAAGAATTCGGCGAAAACAAACGTCGGCTCACATATCGTTTACATCCCTGAATAAAAATGGGTTGGGCTCTGCTGAAGACACGGCCGTTTGTTTGGCGTGAATACGTCTACGTTGACGCGATCAGACGCCTTGGTGTTTATTTTTCGTTCCCGGCACTCGTTTCGCTCGATCATATGGGGTTTTATGGGTATCACTGGATTGCTTTTGAGATGCTCTTTCCAACCGTATACGATTTCTGTATTTCGACTTGTCTTTTTGACGAGTATAGACCAAAATCGTGTTAAAGTTTTATTAATTTTTTACATTAAACTTATTCATCTCACCATACCCACGTCACACAAATGTTTTTATACACCCAATCGATTGATCTTGACGAGAGCTCCAGATTGAAACTCAAACGAGCGTCGCTTCTTCTCCTAGTCAAAAGTTATACTACGCGGAAGTTTTGAGACGCCGCAAAACGAACTCAAAATACCCCCCCCCCCCCCCACTACCGGTTCTTGTCGAGTGCGATGCTTCGCAGGCCTCACTCTACGTAACATATTCTTTGATCCTTTGGCAATCGAGTGGTGTAATTCAATTTGGAATGTAGGCGACAGATTCAGAGCTGCAATGCCAAATTGTATCTCCCGATTTTGTTATCTTCGGATTTTATGGATTGCCTCCCACTAAGGTCGCAAATTTAAAGACGTATTCACGTCAGAAGAAAAAAGTTGTTGCAGTAAAGGATTTAACTATATAGAATAATTGTAGTTTCAATTTAAATAAAAGCTTAACTGCAGTAAGAATTTGCCTCTGCAGTCGTACATGTAGCGATTCAAGTGTATTAAGGACATGCAAAATACTCAAATATCATATTAACTTTTGCTTGGTTTAATTATTGCTAGAAATTCTTATAAAATTATTTTGTAACCCCGCACTACGAGAAAAAATACCTAATTAGTCAAATTTAATTGTAGAACGTGTGTGGATTACTATATAGCTCAAAAGTGAATACGACAGTCACGTGCAAGTTCAAAAGTGAAAGTAAAAAATACTCGCATTTTTTTTTCTTTTTCGGAATATGATCATTAATAACGTATATCATAACTGAGGGTGAAAAAAGTCAAATATTTACGTTCTATAAGATATGACACCCAGTGACTACTGGCAAATATTTAATCAAATTAACGAGAGAAACTTATTTGAGTATATTAACAAAAATACACGTAAAAGCTGTTACTTAAAATATAACACAATATCAGTTTAATCCTGCATGTACGAGTTTATGTAGTTGGATAAACGTAAACCCTAATGAAACATATGCTAACAATAGAGATGCTTTTAAACAGAAATCGTTAGAGCTATCGTGTGAAGAGGATTCGTAAAAAAAACGGTTACCACTTACACCTTGAAAATAAGAGAACCTCGGCACTATGCGAAGGCCAAGGAGGACTGTCTCACTTTAAATAACAATGAATATTGTAGAGGAATTTTTAAAAAAATTTACTAAACTCCGTTTCGAACAGAGAAACGGATAGTTGTCGCGTTTCTCTGCTCCTCATACTAACTATATTCATCCAGATAATGTACCCGCGTGAGCAAATCGCATAAACAAATGAACCGTCGGAAAAAACTGATATCGTACACAAGCGTGCATTCTTTAATTTAGCACTTAGATCATATATTACATCAAGAATCCTCATCGTACGGTATGCAATCATAGCTAATTATGCTTAGTGGTTTCTACGAAGAAGGCAAGATTGGTTGACTCCTTGTTAACTCTCTGACAGGTTGTGATTAAACCAAAATGATTAGCTAGGGTACCAGACACCATCTGGCCATAACGGTTATAAAATTACACACTTCGAATAGTTTTCGTCGATTCTCGTGATAATCAGTTAAACAGTGTTAACGATTTGGAATGGTTTTGGAAACTTTGTAAAAGCGAGTAAAACGTGTCAACTGGCGAAGAACTGTTTATTTTAGCTGCTGTTTGAATTAAAAAACTTGAACAAAATTCTTAACTCGTAACGTGGAAGTTGGGAAATCTTAAGCTGGCGACATGCATGGTGAAATCATGACGGTAAATAGTTTTTAAATATGCGTTCTCGGAGAGCTAGATATATGTGCTACAGAACTGAATAACTAAAGGTATTATCAGATTTTCTCATTTGTCTCTGAAATTTAATGAGGCTAGATATATTCAAGCACTACGACTGTGAATCGAGAAACAAATTATAATCGGGTAACATATTTTCATTAACTTTAGTATTTTGTCCATGTTGGACGATGTTGTACTGTGCATTGAGAAATACGCACACAGTTTCTGTTTCGGCGGCATAAAATCAAACATTATGTCGAAGTGAATAAACTTGGAAAATCTGATACTCATTATTTTTACTTTTAACGATTATTGCATTATCTACAAGAGAATAAGGATCCACCATATCCAAATTTACCTGAGCACATGAGAAAAGTTTTACATGTTAACGACGATTATTTCTTGCGTTCGAAATGGGTATTCAATGTTGTCACCGCAGTTCTTTTAAAACTTCTTGAACTATAAAAAGTGTCGCCCGCACACTTATTGAACGTGTGTATAGTCTGGAGGGAGGCTGGAGAGGTTCGTTGTTTCTTGAACTGCATCACCGAAGGAGATGGGGGCATCAGTCTATAGAGCTCTAGTCTCAAGAAAAGACCCATGTACTCATCCTGGTGCTGGTTGGACCCGGTAAACCAGCAGATCGTCGCCCTGTAAGCACCACGCCGAATAACACTTAGCAAATACGATTGCTTGAAGCACAATGTTATCAGTGACATCTTCGCAAGATGATTAGGTTTCGATTCCGATACGATACGTGTCTGGAAGTTTTCCCATGCGGGAAACTTGGCGGCTTCCGCCGAGATGGTCTAGTTTCCTCTAGGTGCTCGCGTTTCCTTTCACTACACTCTGTCTCTTCGTATACAGTCCCACCTCGCTCCACTCCGTCCATTCACCAGGCCGACGTTCACTACAGGTCCGCATGTCCCTTTGTTAGAGCTGTCATCTCCACTGAGTGTCAGCTCCGTTTCTCTGATCGTTTGTCGACCGTGCCTCGTAGGCGGGAGCAATTTGCGAATATTTTTTTACCCCTTTCGGTTGCATGGGTGCTTCGGAAAACTCGCAACTGTACCTGCAAACACTGTTTCAGATTAACTGAGTACCTCTGAAACCAGGCCTACCCCTTGAAAAAAATTCCTGACCTAAATCGCATGTATTTTAACGGACACACTGGCTGGTATGTTCCTAGTAAACTTGACAGCGACGTGCGAAAAATAGTCGACGTTACGCCATGTTAAAAATGCTATGTTTAAATCCATTAATAATTGAATAGCTCCGATTTAGCGCATGAATGAAGTAATTCGGTCCACGACAATGTTAAATTTTCATAGAGCAGGAAGAATACAAAAATGGGCATAAAAGTAGATCTTCAGCAGGACTTATAAAAGTATTCATTTACCCGTGAACAACCTATAACAATGGAACTCTGTTATAGTCAATTCACGGTTTCTTCGGACGTTTTAACAACCTTTGAAAAATCACCCCATGTATTAGATATTTCGTTATTTCCTAAATATGCAATGTATCAAGTGTTTTACACCTCTGTGAACACAGACGTATCATATTTTTTAGTTAAATTTAACATTCACCTATATTTTATTTATACATTACAATATTTATTTTATAATAAACACTAGCAAAAACAGTGAGAAGAAAATCTGTGTTGGTAGCGCTTAGTAATAAATAGTTCTCATGCAAAATAATATTAGAACTGGGTGCGCAGGAATTGCGTGCGTTGTCCTCCGGTGTAATTTTCCAGGCTTAGCTAAGCTTAGTTTGCATGAGGCGGAGGAATATCTTGGAAGTAGAACTTAGCAGGGCTTCAGAAAAGTGTGAATTAACCGTGAATGGATTATTTTCATTTCGGGACTAATAAACTTAGTGTGTTGGCGGCTGATGTTATTTGGCAGCCCCTGTAACATATATAAATATAAGGAATAGTTCCAATAACGAAAGGTGTTCTCCAACATTCAAGAACGTTCCATTTATTGGATTATGTGTACGTTTCAAATGATTGCACCAGCTTCTGTGTAACACGCAGGTGGCTGGTTTTGTAACACAAACTTTTGACGCTTAAGAATGATCTGTCAAAACTTAAGGGAGCACTTCAAGTGTAAAAATAATAAATAAATAGTATACTTGCTCGAACGTGAACAGAAAGTTCCAAAAACTTCCCTCTGTAATAACGCAACAGTAAATTGCCTTGGTCTGTACGTGTACAGAGTACCTTGTAGCCGCAAACTGGTGGGTGATAGTGAACGCCCACCTTCTGGTACGACTCAATTTACGAGTAGCGAGTCTGATTTTCAAGTGGTTCTGGGCCCAGTACGACCACGAACGACCTTCTGTCTTGCCACTGTGAACACACGCGAGACGTAGAATTCCAACTGCAACTGTAGATGTTGTATCTTACGCTCGTGAGTTTGGTTCTGAAGAGTTACATAACGTTTACATTCCAAGTTTTACGTTGCCCATAAGTTTGTATGTGCTCGAGTCTCTTGACTGTAGTGGGTTCCCAAACTATTTGTCATACGGATGGGTGCTCGTGAATTAGGAGTCTCACAGGAGGGCGTGTTTGGAACTGTCGCCGTATTCGGGCTCCTCATCACACGAGCGGCGCATTTACGTCTGCGACAGGCCAAACTTGAAAATAAACAATTTTGATGTTTTTTTTAAGCAGATACCACAGACTTCTTTTCACTAAAATTTGACCACAGTAAATTTGACACGTTCAAGAGGTATTTCTAACGGAAAATAAATCATCGGCGCAAGAGATTCGAAATAATTTTTAAAGTATCTCTGTTCAGTTCTTCAGGTATGTTGTTACAAGGTTGGTCAAACAATGTTGCGCGCTGGCTTATCACATCACTTCTGAGAAGTAGCTTTGGCCAAGTGATGATTCAAGTCTACGAAAGAAGCGTGATTTGGCAACGGGCGCTGGGTTTTCTCAGGACTTTCCCAGCCCCTTCCACTTGTGCATTACGTCTCCTATCAGTAAGTGCCGTAAATCAAACTTATTCTCATTGATGAATGGCAGCCATCCTCTTGGAGCCCCTTTCTCCAGTCAAGTGTTATCTTGCGCAAATTCCGCCCAATATAGTTATGCATACCCCATCTTTAGCAGAAAATTTAAGTATCTTGAATATAATTGTTTTGATTTTATAAACCTCGGTGCCACTGGCACCTTCTGACTTACCTGCAGGGGGAAGGGAGCAATGACCTCCTGGCCATCCTTGTTGCTGCACCCTTCCTCCAGCCGCTGGGGTCGCCGGTCCAAGCCCAGGCCCTGTCGGCCAGCGCGGGGTAAACTACTGTAGTGCGGGAGTTTCTCGAAGCACTCCCATTTTCTCTCGCACCCTCACTCCTCCGCGACATGCCGTTTCAGTCGCTTTAATAATGTTAAGGTATCCTTAGCGAAACTTGTTTTACAAAACAATCATATACTGCTACTAAAAAAAAACATGCAATAATATCCTTGTTTGAAGCAATTTTTTTGAAATTTCAATGTGAAACATCTCATTTCGATAAGTGAGTTAGCTTTTATTATTTATACATTCCAAAAACACAACATTTACGATTTTGAGATGTCATTGTATAAAATATATGCCATCTGAAACTTTTTCATGCAGTGAAATAATAACCCTACTCGTAAGTAAAGGCTGTTTGCAATAAAGTGAACACTTTTGAAATCAACTTTAGAAAAAAAGTCACTGCCCCTGCCTGCATATTTTTAAAAGGGCACATAGCAAGACATACGCCCAGTAAAGTTGGTAACGATGGGTGGAAAAGAGTTCAATATCTTAACGTTGAATAAAAAGTGTTAAGTAACCATTTGTTATAACTTAAATTATTTCTTTCGTTTCTTTTGCATCAACGTATAAAAATGAGCAGGTTTGTAAAATGTTTACTTTCATAAATTTTTTTTGATCGACCCATGAATAAAGCGATGACGCTCATGGAAAAATGAATTTTACATAAGGCGAAGGAATACACAACGCTTATACAAGTAGATCTAAAGCAGGGCTTTCAAAAGTGCTCATTTTACCTCGAACAGCCTATAATGTTTACAAGTTGAACAACATAACGCAGAATTATAAAATAATGCATTTTTAGGTGATCGGCGCCCTGTGGCTGGAGGTATTTTGCGCAAACGCCTATAAGTGTCGAGGCGCGAAGGGCGACCAAGATACGCGCAGCGAATGTCTGGTCGCCTTTACAAGCAAAGCATTGAGTTGACGTAGTCTTCCTTTCGTTGACTCACCTCATGGGATGTTCAATGGTGACCCTATCATTTTAAGGTGTAATAATATAGACAGATGTGTGCTATGCGTCCCTGTGCTGCGTTAAGTAGCTTGTACCGGAAGTTTCATACTTAAAAATCACTTTGAAATAGCCCTTTTTCACTTTAAAATGAAATGCCCTTTAGAGATGGAAATAGAAAACTAAGACTAGTATCCAGATTGAAAAATTCCTTAAATGCTATTCGTAAGCAAATTCCACTTGAATATGTTGAACACTTTAAATATGAAGATTACAACGTGTGAAAAAAAAAGACAGATTTGAATACCGGGGTTACGTAGAAAAGTGAACAAGTGTGATGAGAAATATTTGTGTCTTTTTTAGTACGGCCAACCGCTTGGTCACAGCGTCCCCAGGCATATAGCATATTGTTATGTGCAGTAACATGCATGCTAGTCTGATTGCGTGAGCACAAACATACCACGATGAAGTGAGAGCTTAAAAATAAACCCCTCCAGGCAGGGCCGTTTGTTACTAAACACGGGCCATATATTACGGCGAACGAGGTCTTTGCCGTCGAGACATTGCATAAGGAAGACGTCCAGAGATGGGGGGGGGGGGCGTGCCGTCCGCCGACATACGTCTAGCCGTCAGCCTACGGCATCGTGAACAAGGCGACGACGTTCCTTAGAAACTATTCCGAGTGGCTTTACTGTAATTAAGTAATTAAATAATATATTATAATGATGAGTAACGCGACGTAACCAATGAAAATATATTAAGAGCTCCTCCGAGTTAAAGACTAACTGAAAGGTTTGTAAACGAGATGCAACTTATATGATTTCAATACAGGACGATGAAGAGATAATTTGTGTTCGCCTTCGAGTTACGCCTAACCCCAACTTGTACGTTTGAGATAAACTATAAAATACCTACGACCCATTTATATAAAACGTAATAGTGTGATCGTGTATGAATTGCAGATGTGCTGGGAAAACTTCATACCGCGATTACTACAGTAGATGGGCAGATATTGAATAATATGCGAGGTAATACCCTGCGGGTTGCGGCCGCATGCCAGCGAACGTACAGCGGACACTTTGTACACGCAATGAAAAACCCCGCCCGTCTGACGAAGTGTTGTTGACCCCTATTGCGGACCGCTAGTTCGGCGCTGATGCTCGTACTGCAGAGTAGCGTCATTGCACGATATGTTACATGCGTGACTTTACAATGCATAATTTTCTTCCTTCATGACAGCGCTACATAAGGGCTGGACACGCAGTGGACAACGCCGTGGCTGACGGAGTGAGGTGGCTGTACCCCCCGTGCACGGGAGTACAGCCACGGCGAGGTTATGTGCAACTTTCCAGAAGGCTGTATGTTATATTCTTCGCTTGCGGTGCTGACCCCCCGAGCCGCTGGCCGAGGCTGTGGCGGTAGGAGTCGCCCGTCGGGGGAAGGACCTGTCCCTGGCTCCTACGGGACTTGGTATGGTGGACTGGTGATCCGTCTGGATTACAGATAGATTCCAGAAAGCCATACGGAGTGCTGGGAATAGCTCATATTTCTCCCTAAGAGAGAAATGGTGGAGGTATAGCTGAGTAGAAATCGTATTACATCTAAAAAAAAAAAAATACGGGGTCCAGACTAACAGCCGCCTTCTCACACTCATAACATCCAAGTGTGGGCCCCCTTAAAAATATCCAGGCCCAAAAGAAACGGTAGATCATTTTCAGCAAAATTGTATATCCATTTCATCAGTTTCATTAAGTAGTAAAGTTTATTTTATTTATATTTATTTAAACATACATAACTAAGAGCATTAAAGGCCAATAGCTGGGTACTGATGTAATTTAATTTGTTCTGTTCTAACCCGCGAGCCGGTTTCACAACCCAAACTGAGGCCTGTGGTAGATCTCGGAGTGGCGGAGGGGGCTCCAAAGAAGGAATTGTCTGGCGTCCTGGAGGAGCTGGGCCTCTCCTGGGTGAAATCTCAGTGTGCAGAGCCCAGTCGTGGGGACCCAGAGGATCAGCGTGAACGTCCCGGCTACGGCCCTATTGCTTGGGGGAGTCGTCCTGGATGTGTGCGTTTGCTTGTAGAGCTGCTGCCGGCTATTTTCGTAGTTCGGCTATCGGGCGCTTTGCGTTGTTCTGGAGGTCGGTGGCAGTTTTGTAGGGATGATGCTCACTTACGAAGGGACGCAGGTCTGGTCCGCTGCGAAGAGGACCCGTTCACTAAGCGAGTTAGTAGCGGTTGGTTAGGCCTCGGCCCCATCATGGTGGCTCCTGTCGGCAAACCCGGCATTGGTTGTTGACAGGTGAGGTTGGTAGCACTTCACCCACCTTCTATTGGCTGCATTCAACTGCAGTCAATTAAATCGTAATAACTATAACATTATTTTGTAAGCTGCATGTCTATGTAATGCCTTTTAGGTGCGCGCAGTCCGGATATATGAAACGGCTGAAGTGACAATACGTGACTGGTGGTGTCTGAAGATCTGGAGGATGGACTTGTGCACGCTTAATTGCTCTAGAGGTAGTTGTCGCCCTTAGTACCCTCTGAGACAGGGCACGGGAGGTTCAACCTGTAACGGCTGCAAGATAACACCAATTCATGTCCAGCTGGTGTGATGACCCCCTACCCCTCCCCCCCCTGCCCAACACACATACGCGATCAATAATAGATTCATTTGGGCCCTGAGACCAGACGGTTGGCCATAATAAGAAATAACCCGTACTTCTCTCTGTTTTCACCTACGCAACCCCGATGTACAATCTGCAATTTGTTTACACGATGTGTATACGACCGAAGCTCTGTGCTATGTATAGCCACATGGGGGAGACGATGTACTTAAACTTTTAGGAGTTCTTGTATAACACACGGTAAACACTGGAACTTCAGAGGCTGTTTCACACCAGATAAAGAAATTAATTAATTTAGTGTCATAAAAGAAGAGTCAGTGTCAATACTGAAAATGTTTCACTATAGAAGCATTACATCATTGTTGTGTGCAATTTTTTGTACCTGATTATTAATAGGCGTTACATGGTTGCCATTAACAGGTGAGAATGAATTAATGTATAAAATAATGTATTTATTGTATTATTACATAAATATGCGCCAGTAGTTCATATATTTTGAGTGTAATGGTTGGTAAAGTAATTATAGCTAAGCTTATACTGTCGCATTTTTCAACAAATACTCCCATATTTAAATCAGGAAGGATTAAATAAAAAATGGGGTGTAGCTGTGTTGGGGACACGGCCGTTTGTTTTGCGTGAATACGTCTACGTTGACGCGCTTGGACGCCTTTCACGTTCCCGGCACTGCTTCACTCGATCATATGGGGTTTTTGGGTAACACTGGATTTATTTTGAGATGATCTTTCCAATCGTATACGATTTCTGTATTTCGACTTGGCTTTTTGACGAGTATAAGCCGAAATTGTGATAAGTTTCCTTAATTTTTTTTACACTAAACGCATACAATTTCCCCATCATCACACTACAAAAATGCTTTTATAAACGCAATCCATTGATCTTGATGAGAGCTGTCGATTGAAAGTCAAACGAGCGTCGTAGCTTCTTCTAGTCAAAAGTTATACTACGCGGAAGTTATGAGACGCAGCGAAACGAACTCAGGATTGCGGCGCGTCCCCCTCCCCCCCTGATGTTTCACAGTCCTCACTCAACGTAACATATTCTTTGATCCTTTGGAAATCAAGTGGTGAATTGCATTTTGAATGTCGAATACAGATTTGGAGCTGCAATACCAAACTGTATCCACCGATTTTGTCATCATCGGATTTTCTGGATTGCCTCCCAATATAGTTGCAAATTTTAAGACGTGTCCACATCAAGAAGTTCAATATGGCGGATGGCACGGGCTCTTAAATCGACGACGAAGGGGTTGCTTACATAAGGCGCTGCGTATTTGGTGGCCGCCTACCACCTTCCACTCCGGGGTGGAGCTGGGCGGGTGAAATGGGTGAACATCCTGTAATGGGTGTAAGGCTCTGCTTGGTGGGACAACTCGCTACCCATGCGGAGCGATTGCCCCTGCTCTTTCATCCCCCTGGTGGAGGCCTGTCTCTTGGGCGCATGAGATGGGTGGCTTTAGCGAGTGTATTCTCGAACAGGTCAAGCCCTGTCCCCTGGAAATGGGGTAAGATGCGATTATATAGCCTCTCTTGCTCAAATCCATCTCCATCTCCACGATGGTAAGGGCTGGAAACACAGTGGACAGCGCTGTGGCTGACGGAGTGAGGACGAAGCGCTGGGCGTGTGACGGCCCCACCAGTGCACTGGTGATCGGTCACGGCGAGAGTACATGCTGCTCCCAGAGGTGGCTTGTATTTCTCGCCAGCGGTGATGACCCGCGAGCCGGCTGCATGTCCCAAAACCGAGGCTCGTAGTGGATCTCGAGGTGGCGGAGCACTAACGAAGGGATTGTCTGGCGTCCTGGAGGTGTTAGGCCTCTCTTGAGTGAAAACTCGGTATGCAGCGCACAGCAATGTGCAGAATAAATCGTGGGTGCCAAGTGTATCAGCGGTATTAGCCCCGGCCTTGGCCGTGCTGATCAAGGGCTGGACTATGGGTGGCAGTGGTTGATTACCCTAATGCTTGGGGGAGACGTCCTGGAGGGAAGCCCTGGCTGGAACCCAGCCGGGCCGATCCCACCCGGTCTGGGGAAAAGTCAGGATACTTCCCTACGAAGGGGCGCAGGTCTGGTCCGCCAAGAAGAGGACACATTTACCCAGTGAGTGAGAAGAGGTTGGATAGGCCTCGGCCCCATCAAGGTGGTGTATGTCGGCAAACTCGGCAAACTCTGTTGATAGGTGAGGTGGTTGCACTTCCACCCACCGCGATTGGAAGGAGCGTATCTCCTTCTATTGGCTGCATTCAACTGCAGCCTCTTAATAAAGCTTGATGGATTTTACTTTATGATGAGGCATGCTAGCGAGTTTTGGAGTGTGGACGGCCTGGCAAGCCGCTTCCACATATTATTGCTCGGGAGTCATTCCCCCTGTAATACCCAAAAGGGCTTAGGCACAGGGGGACCCGTCTTTCTGGCTTTGATAAAGCAAAACATGTTACGTATCCGAGGCTGGGGCTCAGCTGTTCCACTTGCGGCGCGGGAAGGCCAACAGATCAGCACGCTCGCCGCGGGTTGGTGAGGGGGCCACCCCCCCCCCCTCGTGAGCTGCAGTAACAGCTGCCCCACGGCTGCGGGCGTTTCCTCGCACGGGCACGGTGGCGCTTGTGTGCAAACACGGGGCCCCTACCCTCCGAGCTCGTTGGGAAACAACCTTCCCCTAGTGATGGGCAGTATCGAATTATTCTCGAAATCGATTTTTATTCGAATAGTCTCGTCTGAAATCGAATCAATCATTCGGATTCCGAATATTCGGTTTTCTTTCCTGTTTGTACCATTTCGTCATAATCGAAAGGAATGTATGTAAATGCTGTCAGTTCGAAAAGTACTTTTTTGAAGCGAGTAAACTAATGGCGTATTTAGCTTAAGTTATGATACTTGAGTTGATAAGAAGCTATAATATTTATTTGTATTTAAAAAAGGTAACATTTTAAGTTCTCGACCATTTTTCGTCCTAATGTGTATTCCGGAGTTATCGTAAACCTTTGAATATGAGACAGAAGACTTTTCACGTTATTTTATTTTTAGTCACAATTCGCTCTCGTTTCAATGATAAATAAATTTTTTCAAGTGTTTTGATGAGTTAAAAAAATCTCTTTGCAATTCACGAAAAGTTACAGAACTGGAAGAAAAAAAAAAAAATTATTTTTAGAAACCGAATTATTACAATAGCTGCCATTCTCTTTCCCTGATATTCGAATCAAACATTCACTTCGTGGAGATATGAATGAACATTCGCATAATGAAGCAAATCATTCTTAATTTAACAAAGTGAATGTTGGGTGGAATTTTGGTTTTTCTTAAGTAGAGTACTCAACGAAAACTGTGTTCAAAGAAAAAAATGCAGAGAGGAAATTTTAAATCTTTGTACAAAAATGGCAAAAAGTTAAAGGTCAATTGCTGATTAGCTTAACAAATTACCTAAACAGTGTAGCGCACCTAGCGTCATCTGTTGTCGAGAAGGAAATCTTCGAACCGAATGATTCATTCGAATACCACTGACGAACATCGAGAATTCGGTTATAGTGCAACAATCGAATGTTCGAATTGCTTTCGTTCGATTTTGCCGATCGCTACCTCCCTCCGCAGACACATCGCCCGCTGCCTGTGTGAGCTCTCGCGTATGACTCCTCCAACTCCCGCCGCCCGAGAGTGTTTGTCCAACACGAGGATGAACCTCCGGGCCCCGGCTCGAGGAAGTTGCGTCTTCGGATATATTATCAGTTTTTTTGTTGTGGTCGTTGCTTGCAGTGTCGCTGCCGGTTTTGCAGACGCACCAAATTGAGTGAGTAAATGAGTGAAGAGTTTTGGGCGGTTCTTCAGGCCATTGGTGCACGAAAGCGGTAGATTTATATAATTTGTGTCATAACTTATTTCGCAGCGGATTTTTAAAAATTTCTGGCAATTCAAGACGTAAATAACAACTTTTAACACCTTCTTACGTTATTGGGTATTCAATGCCGTCATTATTCTCGGAGCAATAATGTAAGAAAAGAAAGAATATTTGTTTTCTTATCTGCAATCAGTGCTCTGAGTATAATAACGGTAAGAAGGTGTTAAAATTTGTTATATACTGCTTTCGTGCACCAATGGCCTTTACAGCGGAGTCCTGAGAGCCGATGAGGGTGATTGAAGTGAATATGGAACGGCATCGGAATTAAGGGGCGGGGGAAACGGGAGATCCCCGAGAAAACCCGCCGAACAACGGCATCGTCCGGCACGATTCCCACTTGCGAAAATCCGGTGACCCGGCCGGAGACTGGACCCTGTTCGCATTGGTGGACCAAATCGAGATAATGTGTATACCAGCCCGTAGTCTCGCCATTTGTACAGCTTCGTGGTTGTCGCGTGGTTTTTTCGTGGTGCTCTATTTGCATTGTCAGGCGATGTGTTTCAGCTTCGTAATACTAATATCGCACTCCACAACACAGAAAAAAAAAATCAATACTTGACGGAGGCGTCCAACTTACACAACACGTCACAGGCTATATGTGTATCCCAAGGTCGCAGAGAGTTCTTCTCAGAATTGCTTATTTTTAAACGTACGGAACGTGTTTCTAGTCGCCTTTATACGTACGGAACGTGTTTCTAGTCGCCTTTATACGTACGGAACGTGTTTCTAGTCGCCTTTATACGTACGTAACGTGTTTCTAGTCGCCTTTATACGTACGGAATGTGTTTATAGTCGCCTTTATACGTACGGAACGTGTTTCTAGTCGCCTTTATACGTACGGAACGTGTTTCTAGTCGCCTTTATACGTACGGAACGTGTTTCTAGTCGCCTTTATACGTACGGAACGTGTTTCTAGTCGCCTTTATACGTACGGAACGTGTTTCTAGTCGCCTTTATACGTACGGAACGTGTTTCTAGTCGCCTTTATACGTACGGAACGTGTTTCTAGTCGCCTTTATACGCGAATAAATATTTTTCTCATTTCTCAAACACTGCAGGAATTATATTTCGTTCTTGCTAACAGAAAATTAATCAAACAAGTTGCAAAACGGAGAGTTATTCGCAAAATTGCGATAGATTCCTTGTTTTAGATAAAAAATATATTCTATTTAATCAAGAAATTGGCTATTAATACACTATTAAAAAAAGTTTTTCAGTGAATAAGAACCGAAAAATTATAAGAAAAATGTCATCAGAGTAGCTTGGATAGCTTATTAAGACCGACCATTAAAGGCTTCTTTCCTATTTTACGAGGGAATACCTTATTTGTTTTATAAATCTATGAACCCGTATAATATTATTGCTTGTGGTACTTAAGTTATAAAATGTTATAGCGGCATGTATCGCTTACAGTAATGAGGAAGTTTACGATCCTTAACGTCTTGACTACTTGCCAAGTCGTCCAAGTTTTTTGTCAAATATTTTTCTTTTTTTTTAAACTTATTTATGTAATTTTGATCTTGCAAGTATGTCAACAGTTTCTGGTTGCAACACTATGAAAAATATTTAATCTTCTTAATTGCCCTGGTATGCAAATACTACAAATACGTAATACTACAAATACTAAACATATGTATATCGTTTCTGTCACACGCACGAAAATGACTAAGTCTTCCTGAAAAATGTTTTGTATTTATTTACAATGAAAAATACATTTTATGGAACAATAACCAAGCTACACGATTCTCCAAGGCAATTTTTCGATTCACATGTGTTCTGAAAGTTACGTATTGAGTGGTTTTAAAAATCATAACCAGAAAATGTGAATTAGGGACACCAACATTATGTTGTTAAGTATGCAAACACAGATGAAAAAAAAAATCACTTATCTGAACGTTTGTTGCGGATATAATGGCATATGAACCCCCTCACATCCCGGATGAATGCTTATGTTTATTCCGCATATTAGTAGGTTTTCTGAACAGGATTAACGCTATGGGTGCTCAGGTCATTTAGTTCTGTTTCTAATTTGTGTGCAAGTACTGAACTTTTCCGCACTTCGTGCAGTTACATGACTAAGCGACGGTCCTGCCATTTTATTAGCGGCAACGAAAAGTTTGCAGCAAAGCTGAAGGTGGCTGTCTATCTTACACACTTAAATAAAAGTTTGTAACACCGTACTGACGTCATGTTTGTACAGTAGAAGTGAACTAATTCAACATAACACGTAATTAAATCCACATTCATGACTAATAAATCACCAGACGGAACCATCTCGCTACCGCATGTGCCACTGGAAACTGCAAGGAGTGGTTTAATTGGTGGTTGTCTATAATAACGGGTTTGTCCTCTCCACGGACGGATGACTTCTTGTACACTATAAAGTATGTTCTATATCAGGCTATCGAAATTCTGCTGTGGTGAAAGGTCCGAGTTCTCGATGACAGCATTCATTAAGTGCCCGAAAAGTGGTAGGTGAGGATGATGTGAAATTGCCGCTTTCAGCATGTCCCACACAGGCTTGATCTCCCTCGGTTCTGGATACTCTACAGGCCAGTCCGTTCGGATGATCTCTCGTTGAAGATATTGCCGTTCAGCCATGTACGGCAAGGTCTCAAGGTTCGGCCTCGCCCACCATGTTGAATTTTCCATTTATATGTCATAACTTCCTTTTCAGTGAAATGACCTAATATTTGTTACTATAGCATTGTCACAATTAACAATCCCCGTCAAATTTAGTCGTCAAACTTCATCCACATGTGATATGGTGATTGTAAAATGGCATTAATCTGTTCATAATTATCGAAGAAATACGGCATGACTACTTAACGAATTTTCAGAATTTATGTTTGTACTTCAGCGTAACGTATATTGCCATGATTGTATAGTAGCAGTTTCGTAATAAGTGTCGGTAAACAACTTAAATTAGCTAGAACCAATAATTCAACATGTCGTGTGAGACCGAGCCTTAGGGAAATATTCCCTACAGAAGTATATTTATAGAACCTGACAATGGCGCAGTGTCTCCCTTGGACGAATCGCGGCCAATCACAGTACTTTGGTTAAGGACTGCCTACAACTGCGCTGTCCCAACCCGTGTCCTGGGACAAGGATGCGCTGATTGATGCATGTTACCCTCTGACATCATGGTGCTGCCCCAAGCTCCCGTCTCCTAAGTCAACCTGTGTCCCATGTTAAAGCATTCAGACGACTGAACTCTTGTCCCAAGTTGTGTCCTAAGTTGATAGAAAAAGAAGAAGACTTCCAATACTTTCGCGCGCATTCGCGAAATGTTTACGTTGCAAATGCAAACAATGGATGTGCACGAGGGGCTTTCTCAAAACAAATGTGATGAAATGCTAATAAATAATTAGTTATGTCTTCGTTTGGACTGAACTATTTAATATGCAGGCTATAACTTTTGAAACGCAAAATTTAAAAAAGAAAATTTGGATGTCAGTTGGCGAGCTTATTTAAAATAAAAAAGATAAGGCGAATATTGTAAATAAATATTCAATTCACCCATATCTTAAACAATAAATAATTAAAAATTCAGCAAATTTAAAATTTACTACTCAACAACAAACAATGTGCCGAATCTGCTGCGACCTAGTGTCAGGTTCTGAAAGCTCGCTTCGGACAACGCATTTTGTAGACCATGTTCGGACCGCATCAATGTGACGTCACGTGACACCGAGTTTCGGACACGTCCACGTCCGCGTCCACAGGAACGGCCGGTTGCAGTAGAATGGCCTTTATGGAAGCAAGAACGAACCGTCCTCCGACCATCACTCCTGTCAATAACATGGCAGTGTCGTCTGGAGATCGTCCGCACACTCGCGCATCTGGTGCCATGTGGTCTCATCACTGAGTTTCACATTCCTCCATTCCGCTTTGGTCCAGTCGAACAGTAAGATCCCATTTCCTTCAGAGAGCTCGCCTTTCACGACGCTCTTCAAAACTTCTAACCTAACATATAAATTTTGCTCAATTTTGAGATGTACGAAAAAAAATAATTATAAAGTTCAAATTCCTACAGTTTTCTTCACTATTTTTTCTTTAAGTAATTTTCTACCATTGGTATATTTTTGAGACCATTATTTTATATCGTAACTTAAAAATATGCAATAATGCAAAATCCAGACAACTGTTTTTTATCCATGTATTAGGGGAGATCGAGATTCAATTCACGGTCCAACTATCCTGATTTTGGTTTTACACGGTTGTCCTAAATCACTTCAGGTGAATTCTGATATGTCTCCTTAATATAATGTAAGCCACGAAGACCTATTGAAACCCTATAACATCTTATCCTGGTAACTTATTTCGTCACGAAATATGCCCGCTGTCAAAGATATCTTAATACTTACCAAGCTACCTCTGTAAAGTATTGATCGATGTGCTGACAATGTAAATGACAAGGTTCACACTGTACAGCATTATTTCGATTGAATAGTTTTTTTTTTTTTGCATAATTACATGCTAGTATTTGTTTGGATGTTTTTGTAATACACGAATAAGAAAAAGTGAGGCGTCTGCTAACTAAACTGGGACAGAAGTCACGAGAGAGTATTTACATCGGGAAAATTTAGTAAACCATTTTCATCTGCGCCTAAGTAATGTTGAAAAAATATTCGTATGCAAACACTAGAGACGTTTTAAAGTAGCCAGTAACCGAAAAAAAAAAATTAAGATACAAGGTTTCAGCTTGGTACGTCGTTTGGTATGTCATATCGCTAAATAAAAAAAAAACCTGTAAGAGGTTCTAATCGTGCGAAAATTATGCAGCCGAAAAAAGTTTTATTTAATACGCATACCTGTGTAGTGTAAATTGACAAGTATTTGATAGTGAAATAATGAGGACAAAGGCATCCATAATTCATTACAGCACGTGAGACACAAATACATAAGTTGAAAATACGTCAATTGAAGTCAACATTTTTCTGTAAGCAAGTACGGAAACAAACAAGGTAGAGTGTTTGAGAACTGCGTGAGAAAATATTATGCATGGGATGATTAATTTCCGTTGAAATATTTCTCACATCGTCAAGTTGTAAGGCAATAAGCCAAAGAGATGTGTATGAGCCAATATTTGTTAAGATAAAAGTGGATTGGCTTCAAATATATTTGACTGTACAACATGCAGAATTTATCAAATAATTGTACACGCACTACCAATATTGCCATAAAAGTACACTGTAAAATATTTGTACTTTTTTTTACCTGGAAATTGTTTGTAAATTTACGAATACTTGTAAGAGTACAAATATTTCTCTTGAAAAACGATTTGTTTGTAAAACTACGAGTGCCGTGTTTGTAATAGACCTTAAGAAATGTTTATTCTATACTGAACCATTTCCACGAGCTTCAGTAAAATGGCGGACACTCAACAACGTAAAATCGTATTTAGGTGCTTGTGTAAAAACTATGGGTGATGTAAAGCATAGTTGCTTGCCAGAAAAGATGTTTGGGAGTTTGAATAACGTAAGACTCTCAAAACCACTCAAATAATCACAATAAAATAATATTTAAATAGAACGTGACCTTATCGTTCACTAAATGTTAATGTTTTCTAGCTACACAGAACTCTTAAATCAGCTCTCAACACCTCGTTGCTAAGAGTCATCCAGATCTCTTAACAACAGAACTCTTAAAATGAAATAAATGTACCTATTCTTACCAAGCAAATAACTTCATTAATATTTTGCAGGTACTTGCCGCTATATTTACTGTAAAAATAAGTTTTGAATTCGTAAATCACGTTGATATTGTGGCTAAGACTGCCGGCTAATGCTGCAAGGACTGTGAGTTCTGGTCTCCGTGCTGGCAAAGTGTAATATTTTTTTCGTAAATTATATTTTGAGATTTTTTTTTTAGTTATTCTCTGTTGTCATTTTATCACATTTTTTTATAGAAGAAAAAAAACGTAATTTTATGTACACTTCTCAAGAATGTCAGTTGTAATGCAAGGGTATCATTTGTAATATTACAAATAAATGTCTTGCAAATTTTACAAGTAAATTCATTGTAGATTTGCAAAGGATTTTCTTGGCAACTGGGTTTCCATGGGATTTCCATGTAAAAGTACAAAAATTTTTTATAGTGTACGATCTGTGTTTCATGTTAAAGAAGAAAAGAAATACTATTTTACAACACTATAAAATTTTTTGTTATAATATAGATGTTTAAATGTGTTTTTAAATTAATTAATAAGGGTATTTTAAATAAAATGTAAGCCTATTTGGATTACGTAAGCTTCAGAAATCGCACTTAGGAAAAAAAGAAAACTTTCATCAACTAAAAGACCAGCTAAACAATTGCCTTGGTTGTACCATTGAATATCTACAGATATTTTTAAAAGATGATTTTATGCACTTCCATTTCAGTTATAAAAATTATCGATTTCGTTACTGAAATGAATGTCCATAAAATGGAGATGCACTTAAATTTTTATGAAAAATAGACTTATAGAAATAGATGGTTTTATAGTTGAATTAATGATAGCCATGCATTTTACAGCAGTACAGAATATTTGCGTTCATACTAGATGTGCAACATAACTCGTTCTTTTCTGACACTTCTGGTAGTGTGCGTAATGCTCCGTAATGAGTTATAGATGTTGCACAGTCGGGTGGCAGTACTCCATTGGAAGCAGGGATCCGCGGTGGTGTAGTGGTTAGACTACTCACCTCCCACCTAGACGAACCAGGTCGGGCGAGATCGCTCCCGGATTTTCGCTCGTGGGAGTCGTGCCGGACGATGCCTCCGGTCGGCGGCTTTTCTCAGGGATCTCCCGTTTCCCACGCCCTTGCGTTCCAGTGGTGCTCCATACTCGCCTCACTTCACCCTCATCGGCTCTCAAGGGCTCGATATTAAGAGCAGCCCTTATATCTCCACCGCACTCCACTCCACTGGAAGCCACCCTCCTTCTAGTGAACTGGTCACGACTATTTGTTATAGTCTATTGGGGGTTTCTTCACACTTTTTGAATAAGACCTTTGAAAAATCACCCAATGTATGACGCGTTTAGTTATTTCCTAAGTATGCCATTACCACAGCCCTTTTATACTTATATTAACATAAAACTTCGTAATTTTCGTTAATTTAAAGTTTTGCCTATATTTTTATTTATAAATTATAATATTTCATCTATAATAAATGTGAATAAAAACAGTGAGGAAACATTTGTGTTGGTTGCGCCTACTAGAAAATAGTTCTGATGCGAAATATGATTACAACTGAGAGCGCACGAATTCGGTGCGATGCCGTTTGGTGTAATTTGATAGACGTAGTTAAGCTTAGCTTGCACGAGGCGGAGGAATATCCCGGAAGTAGAACTTCAGCAGGGCTCCAGAAAAGTTTATTGTAGCCGTGAATGGATTATATTTCATATTCGCACGGAATGATGTTCAACTTATAGAATCACTTACAAGAACTATTTCCTTTGCTTTAAAAAACTAAGCTTCATATTTATTTTGCACGACGGCATGTCAGAATCACGATTTTATTGTTTTCAGGACGTGCAAATAATATAAACTAACTCACTTACCAAAAATGAGATAATTCACTTCGAAATAAGATAACATGATGTACTTGAAAAAAATATTTCAAACCACGTTGTGAAATTTTTTCGCAATTTAAAAAAATTGCTCAAATTAAGAACATTTTTACATATTTTTTTGTTTGTAGCAGTTTACTATTATTCTGTAAAACATGTTTTGCTAAGCAAACCTTAAAATGAACAAAGACATGTTCTTTCAGTTACCCTTGTAAAATTTCCCGTATATGCTTTCCTTTATTTTTATTTGTTCTTTACGAAAACTCTAACTTTGAGATTTTGACATGCCATGATGCAAAAATTACGTGATATAAATCTACTATGTGATGCAATAGTACCTACAAATAACGTCTACAGGTAGAACGGCATTTCTTTCAAATATATAATATTGAGTTTAATTATATTTTTCATGAGTACCATTTCTCCCTAGGCATTACCAAAACACATATTTTCTCTCTCTTGTTATTCATATTAATGATAAATTAAATATTACAATTTATACATATAAAATAAGCAAAATTTCAATGCAACTAAAAAAAAAATAAAACACTTTAAGCTTAACAGAGGCCGCGGTGGCTGAGCGATTAGCACGCTTGTCTCCCTCCAAGGCGAACCGGGTCACCGGAATTTCGCAAGTGGAAACCGTGTCGAACGATGCCGTTGGTCGGTGGGTTTTCTCGGGGATCTCCCGTTTCCCCCGCCCCTTCATTCCGGCGCCGCTCCATATTCACTTCAATCACCCTCATCGGTTGTCAAGACCTCGCTGTTAAGAGCCACCCAAATCTCTTCACTCACTCGCATTAATATTAACACATGTATAAAATGTTTATGATACATGGCATAGCTAGGAAACACATACACATTAAGAATAGGGAGAATTTTCAAAGATTTAACTAAAAAAGTGCGAATGAACAGCGAATAGACTTGACAATATATAGTTGAAGGTTGGCCGTGGCAGAAATGCCGTAAGATCCTTTCAGTTGGCAACAAGTCAAGAATGCGCTAGAGCACGTCCTGTGCCCTCTCGGGGTCAAGAGTCGAGCTGCGCGGGAAGTTATGCGGCTCTGGGGCGGGAATGCCCGGCAGGGGAGGAGTTTGAATTGGAAGAATGGGGGGGGGGGGGGGAGGTGGTGTAAGGAATGCAGCTCGGCACACGCCTTCCTCGCCTTCAGACCCCCGCGTGCCGTCTTGCCACGGTGAGTCAAAAAGCACTCTCCGCGGAGCGCAAGGTCGCGGATATGTCAAGAACCCAAGGGGAACTTGACTCCCTTTCACCCGCGTGTCGGGCAGTGATGGCGGTCGGGGATCCGGGACGACGCTCCTCGTCCGCAGCCCGGCGCCGACCCCGCCGAGGTAAAGGTCGCCAATCACTAGGGCCCCACCTGTTTTTCGCGAAAAGATTTCAGGAAAACTTGTGCTCCAAAACACTAGAGCCCAGATCCACTTTACTGGTTGGCTGGGTTTAAGTGCCAGGCGTTGTAGGTGCCTGCCAGCGAATCATGGACACTCAGTGTTGGAGTTACCTAATTCTGATTGGCCCAGTCTGGTAAGGACTGTCTCCCGACAAAGACACGTGCCCACTAATCAAACTAAAACTGCACGTATGCCATAGGACGTTGGAGTCTAGCCTTCGCTTGAATCTTTTCGCGAAAAACAGGTGGCTCTACCAATTACTACAGACCTGAACAATTCGCGGATTCATTTTGGGACAAGCTAGAATCCAAAACACGTGTGTTTGTATAACTTCAGCCATTGGACAAGACAGTGTTTGACACCTGTCATCGGCACATTTGTACATGAGACTGTAGAGTTTAGCCTGCAGGTAATTGAACTTGCGAATATAATTCATTCATGGTTACTTCACACTTTTTGAATCAAACCTTTGAAAAACACTCCACGTATGACGTGTTTAATTCTTCCCAAATATGTCACGTGTTAGAAGCGTTATATGCTCATGTTATAATAAAAGTACCTTATTGCTGGCTATATTAAACTTTTACGTACATATTATTTATCAATAACAGTACTTTATTTACACATAATATGATTAAAAACAGGGAGGAAATAGGGTTTGGCTGTGATGGCGACAAGGTAGTTTGTTCTGCGTGAACACGTCTACGTTGACGCGCTCGGATGCCTTCGTGCTTTTTTTACGTTCCCGGCACCGCTTCACTCGATCATATGGAGTTTTATGGTTATCACTTTATTGCTTCTGAGATGCTCTTTGCAACCGTATACGATTTCTGTATTTCGACTTGGTTTTTTTTTTTTTTACTTATATAGGCCGAAATTGTGTTATGTTTTCTTAGTTTTTTTTACATTAAACTCATACAATTTCCCCATAACCACGCCACACAAATGTTTTTATACGCCCAATCGATTGATCTTGACGAGAGCTGTCGATTGTAACGTAAACGAGCGCCGTATCCTCTCCTAGTCAGAAGTTATACTACACGGAAGTTATGAGACGCGGCGAACCGAACTCAAAATTGCGCTTGCTTCCCCCCACCCCTCCACACTCCTAGCGCGATACTTCGTAGTCCTCATTCAACGTAACAGATTCTTTGATCCTTTGGCAGTCGAGTGGTGTAATTGAATTTTGAATATAGATCACTGATTCGGAGATGCAATGCCAAACTGTATCCCCCGATTTTGTTATTATCGGATTCTCTGGATTGCCTCCCTCTATGGTTGCAAATTTAAAGACGTGTTCACGTCAAAATAGATGTGTGATGGTAACGCCTAGTAATACAAGTTATGGAAAACATGTAACTGAGTGCGCATGGATACTGAGCACTGCCCTTTTGGTATAGTTTTTTTCTACACTCGGTTAAGCTTTGTTTCCACGAGGCGGAGGCATATCATTGGAAGTAGAACTTTAGCAGGGCTTCAGAAAAGTTTGAAGTTAACCGTGAACGGACTCTAACCACTCTGATTCCAAGGCGGCGACGCATATGAGGGTCGCAAAGCCATTGACCGTTCGGCTTAGCTCTTTCAGTCGCAGATAGGTAGGCATGGGCTGTAAAATAAGTTTATGTTGTTCTGAGGGATTAAAAATGTTTATAAATATTAACAATATTATTAAATTCAATAACGAGACTAAATTAAAGGTGGTTTCCTATATGTCGCTTGACCCGCGTTGTAACATGTTTGAATTATGCGTTTTTTTTTTTTTACGAGATTGTTAAACTTGACTCCAATATTTGACGACTAAACGGCACTTTCAATATATCACGCATTCTATTGCTAAACATTATTGTATAGCGCTCCACGGCTTTTTCAGACATCTGTATCTTAAAACAGGAGCAGCGGAGGGATGAAAGGGCGGGGGAAACGGAAGATCACCGAGAAAACCCGCCGACCAACGACATCGTCCAGCACCGTTCCCACATGCGAAAATCCGGAGTGACGCGGCCGGGGATTGAACTCGATCGCCTTGGTGGGAGGCGGGCAGGCTAACCGCTAAGTCACCGTGGCCACACCGTGGCCTTTAATGAACTTTACTACAGACTTTCTACCAGTAACATTATAGGATCACCGCTTAAAGCACCCATGGGTACACGCAACACGGCGAAAACACCGCACGCCATTTCAGAGCTTTTCTTATGCGTAGAGTCGATGGCGCATTTGGTGCGAGTGCCAGTGTAGTCCTTATCGTCCCCGCGCTTCTGAGCATCAAAACGCAAAAAAAATAGTTCCAGGCAGGCGGTTTCGTTAAGAGTGAAATTTTTCACTGACGACTGTTTCAAATCTATCACTTCGCTGACTTGTAGAAACGTTTGCTTTAGTGTTTCAAACACTGATGAAACACCACTAATATCAGTGGTCAGACGACTTTCACTCCAAGAGTGTCCTGTCATTCACATGACACTTCCCACTCTCACGCACTCCCGCCGCCTTTACGCGGTTTCCTTCTGGTGTCTCAATTCTCAGATAGCTCCGCGTCATTCCTTTAGTTCCATCATTGCAAGACAACCAATTTTAAACAGCTCTGCACGTTTTTTTTTTTTTTTTTAGATCCCTTAAGCGTTAATCCACCCAATAATAATTATCTATATTGGAACAATCAGTTAATAAGTTTGCTGTTATGACGTGTGTATATCTCACAATACTACTGGGAAAATGTAATGAAAATAAACGTTGAAGAAACCTGTCGTAGATATTACGTGCAGGGGGGAGGGGGGGGGGAAGAACCGCACTTTTCAAATGGTCAAAATCTTCGCCTCGTGCATCGACATTTCACAGATTAAAGTATGCGGCATTTTGAAGTGCGGATTTGGAAATCAGGCGTAGCCACGACAGTTTGTCGAGTAGTTGTGAAAAGAAGATGACATACCGTGATTTTCTTCTACTCTGCAATTCCCTAACACTATCCCAGTTACTGCCTGCAGACCCTTAAAAAAAAAACACGTGATCAAAAGGGACTTGTCCATTTGTTTCCGTTTGATTTTCCAACGCGTCCGTGCTTTTATTTTTTTTTGCGTACAAACTAGTTCCCCGATCGTGGCTTCGCCCGCATTAAATACACTAAAGACAGCTATTAGCCTGATTTCCTTTACCGAAGGACATTTTCTTCACACACTGGGGGAAAATCAAACAAAATATTTGTTTGTATAAGGCCAGATATATATTTAGTTGCCCTAACAAAATATACTGTTGAGAAAACAAAATTTGAAAAGCAACAAAACTACTTTTGTTCGTCTAACAAAATATGTGTTTGAATAAACAAAATCTCTGTTTGGCGAAGAAGAAGAAGAAGAAGAAGAAGAAGAAGAATAAGAATAAGAAGAAAAACTGTCAACTTAATATTTTGTTGAATCAACTGTACATATTTTTTTTGGCCACTCATTTGACTGCCTTGTTTAAAAAATACAGCTAGAGAGTTGGTTTGATTGTCTTGTTTTCTTGTGACAATTAGGATAGTATAGGCTGTTCGCGGTAAAATGAGCACTTTTGAAAGCCCTGCTTAGGATCTACTTGTATGCGCGTTGTGTATTCCTCCGCCTTATATAAAATTGAGATTTCCATGGGCCTCATCACTTTATTTGTGCGTCGGTCAAGTGAGACTGGAAAATTATTGAGACGGAAATACTTTACAAATGTTCTATTTTTTACACTTGTGTGCTTTTAAAAAAAAAAGAAAGTGAAAGAAACAATTTAAATTATCGCAAATGGTTACCTATCACATCTTTATTCAACGTTGAGATATAGAACTACTTTCCATCCATCGTTACCAACTTTACTGGGCGAACGTCACTCAGTGCCCCCATTAAAATGTATACATGCAGGAGCAGTGACTTTATTCTAAGGTTCCTTTCTTAAGTGCTCACTTTATCGTGAACAGCCTTTAACCGTGTTTGTCAGTGTATCTGTTAATGCTTAAAATCGTATAAACACACTAATAAATCAATGCAACAAGAAACTGATAAGTAAAGCTGTAGAACTTTAAAAATTTTCATGCGCACGTTGCCCATTATTTGGTGTATATATATTTAAAAGCTTTCCGGTGCCATCAGTTGTCGCGTTAGCTGAGATTACTAAGGCGTAGCGCTCGGGCGCAGGTGCTCTAGGTTGGAAACTCGGTCGAACCTGTAAAACTTTTTATATCGGCCCAAACTGTTTAATACACGTGTAACCAACAAAATCTTTAGTTGCACCAACCAAATCTTACAGTTTGAAGCAACCAAACGAGAACAACCGAGTAATTTGGTTTCAGCAACAAAATATTTCGTCACCCCTATACAAACAAATAATTTGGTTGCACCAAACAAATTTTGTTTGATTCAACAAAACCCTTATTTCAGTGCACCTAATTCCTCAGGTGCTAAGCTTACCAGGTGCTAGGTGAACTCTAAAAAATAGTAATTTTTCTGAGAAATTCGTTTTAATATTACAAATGCTTGTAACAGTACAAAGATTTTTCTTGTAAAACTACAAGGTCCCGTGTTTGTAATCGACCTTAATAAATGTTTATACTATACTAATCTGTTTCCACGAGCTTCAGCAAAGTGGCGGACGCTCAACAACGTATAAACCGTATAAAGCTGTTTGTGTAAAAACTACGGGTGATGTAAAGTGAAGCTGCGCGCAAAAAGAAACGTATTGCAAGTTAGAATAACTTAAAACACTTAAAGCAACTCAAATAATCATAATGAAACCTGGCCGTATTATTCAGTAAATGTTAATGTCTTCTAGCTACTCAGAACTCTCAAATCGCCTCTCAATACCTCGTTGTAAAGAGCCATCCAAATCTCTTAGCTCAATAGCTAAACTCCTAAAAAGAAATTAATGCACCTACTCTTCTCAGCCGTATAACTACAATTTTATTTTGTATGTACTTGCACCTAAATTTACAGTAGAAATAAGTCAAGTTTGTCTTGTGGTTAAAGGTACTAACTAATAATACACGGTGTGAGTTCTAATCCTTGTGCTGGCCAGGTGTAATTCGTCTTGTAAATTATGTATATTGTTTTGTTGTTCTCTGTTACTAATTCATCACATTTGATTTGAGAAGAAAAAAAATTGATATTTTATGTACACTTCTCAATAATGCCAGTTGTAATACAAGGCTATCATTTGTAATATTACAAAGAAATATCTTGCAGATTTTACAAGTAAACTCTTTGTAGTTTTACAAAGGATTTCCTTGGCAACTGGGTTCCCAAGAATTTATCTTGTGAAAGTTCAAAAAACTTTTTAGAGTGCGAGCTGACTCTAGAGCAGGTCACGTATGGAGCTGCCTGCGTGAGAAGCAGCACTCCCGAAGCAAATGCCCCTGGACCTCGCTTACATTCGTAAGGATATAACAGACCTTGAGAGAGAATTGCAGTCTCCTAAGTTTGAAGCGGTACTCGGATGAAATGAGCGGTACACGTCGTATGAAAACCTATTCCCCTCGCGCACATCAAGTTAAGATTGCGGCCTCAATTACATCTTCTTGTAAAACCTTCACTTGGAGTCGGGTGCTGTTGCAGTGTTTTGACGGTAGCATTAATTTAACCCCAACCTCGAGGCTGTGTGATGATAGGCCAGGGGCGAAGATGCTGTCCATGAACTCCATAGGGCAATTAACTGCATCACAAATTTTTACAACTGAGTCCTCAGATTTGTACCTAATTTCTACCCTTTCGAAAAACTTCGAGCAAACTGTGGTAATGATTTATCATATTGTAAACGTCTTGCTCACTCCTCATAACGTCTGCTAAGGTAATATGTTTTTTTTTACTATGTATTGATTCACTTTTACATTATAGACTAAATATTTGATAAACTGGTTTTGTCTTCTTAGCATTTCTTGTATTTACGCCTTTGGGACTTATTAATGTAGCGTTTTATAGTTTATAATTATTTCCATGAACAAAATATTTGATAAACCAAAAACAAACACGCGCCCTCGCGATTGTTAGAACACATGATTTTTTTCCAGTTCTCTCGATGATTCGCTAGTTATTCGCTCTGACACATATGTTTTCAAGAAACCAATTAAACGTTGTACCACAAAGATTGGTTATTGTGCCTTTGGCATGTGTCCCAGTATACACTTATTCAAAAATGACACATGAAAGTATTAACCGCGCAATAAAATGTGATATACGTATACACTACAGGATATCACAATGTGCAAAAACATTATGCAGCGTATTTCACAAACAGAGAAATCTATCAAGATGAAATATTTAATTGCGTACTGATTCAGCACAGGTCTGGCAACTTTGTCTGGCAACTGCAAGGCAAATTAAATCTTTGGTTTCGCAGTAACAGTCGAGTTTCCTTTCTATTCAAAAGTTATCGTTTGATAATTGTTTGCAATATATGCTGATTTGATAGTTATAGGAATGGACACGATGTGCTGCAGGTAACATACTGAAAATACTTTATACCTTATTTCACATTTTTAAGAGCTTGAATTTCACAAAATCCGAAAATTCCTTTTTTGTAATGTACGCTGCCAACGTTTGGAAGCAAACACCATAACTTGTGCAGTATGTTCTGTTAATCAACTATTGGAAAATTCATAGAAGGTACTTTTTTAAAATTTTTTCACATTTTTCGAAGAAGAAAAATGAACTGAATATTTAGTTCATTTAGCCAAACATTATTAAGTAAAATACTTAACGATGTCTTATTGGGTTAGTGAGCTATGGACGAGTCCCATTTTCATTCCCTTAACGGTTGAATTTAAAAAATCCTTAAATCGGTTTTTAAGTTTATATGTAAGCAACCTTTTGAAATTAAGAGCCTATACAAACACTTAAAACATATTTTGTGTTTTTTTTTTTTTTGTTTAACCCATGGGTGGGTGAAAAGGGACAAAATATATATTTTCGAATACTCCTCAATAGCTCACTATCCCAATAAGATATAGTTATATTCTTTACTTTAAAAGGTTGGTTTTATAAATACCTAAAAACTAATTCCGGATTTTTCTAAATTAAAACTACCTGAGAAGGTAAAAGAGGTTCGAATGTGTTTCGATGATACATTACCTACAGTACATAGTTTCTACGCTCGTAATATTCAAACCAACATATTCTGTTTAAAATTATCAAAGAAATAAACCTGTCTTTTACTCTTTATTACTATAATGTACACTCTAATCCACTGAAAGTTTTCTGTACGGCAAATATAGCCATTTCTTTAAGGCTGTTTAGTTTACAGCAACACAATATTGCTTTAACTTAAAGAGATGGTTAAAGAAATAGAAAGGTTTTCTGTTAATAAATGTTATCTTGGTAGGTTTTTTTTTTGTCTTATAGCAATATTACCTCTCTTTACAGCAAAGAAATTAACATTTCTTGAGCGGCATTTGTCCACAGTAAGAGAAATTTCTTCTTATTAAAGGTGACGGTTTGGCGATATTCGAGGTTTTCTGTCGTACATTGTAGTTTACAGTGCGTAGCTGTTGTCCCAGTGCAAACATTCATAACCCAATATATGAAGTTACCAAACTGCAACTGAGCGAACGCAGTGCTCCAGCATACGCTTAACGTCATTATAGAGGAGTGCAGTGAATCTCCAAATCACTAAACTCAGTTCTTTCTTAGATGTGACTTATTCTGGTGCATGCCGCTACGTGACGTAACATACCTATGAAAAGTGATCTGAACACAATAGCACTAATGCACGTATGGTGGAGGACATTAGCCTAGTAACGTTTAGGGGGGGGGGGGGGGGGGTTGAGTCTCAGAACCGTCCGTTTTTTTTTTTGTGAATATAATTTTTAAAGACGTGTTACTTAATAATCACGATTGTCTTCCAGGGCACAGATTTTCTTTACATTGTAACAGACATTAATACAAAGAAGTCTGCTGATCTAAAGTAACTGCCTTGCAAGTTTATCATCGTCGTTACTATATACTGGCCAAACAAACGTTAAGTTGTGGCAAGCCAACTTTGCAGAGGTTCTCATTTAGATAAAAAATTTTCTTTGCGGTGACCAATCACGTACTCTAGCAAAGAGAGCGTGTTTACAGCGCACAGTCGCCAAAGATGGCAGGGACAGATTTGAGAGGGGACTGCTCTTCACGTAGGCAGTTAGCTATACGTGGCGTCTAGAGTAAGCTCACCTATAGGCTGTTCACGGTAAAGTGAGCCCTTTTGAGGTTCTACTCACTTTTTTTCCGTTCAGCCACTTTCATTCTTTAATAACCTTTCTTAAATAAGTATTGCCCGTGTAGGTAATAAACATAGTGTATATAGCCCTCAAGACTCTGAAGGCTAAAATGAAATATATTTGAAGGCTGTTTCTCGATAAAGTGAGCACTTTTCAAAATCGACGTTAGAAAAAAGTCACTGCCCATGCCTGCATATACGTCAACGGGAGCACTGAGTGACATGCGCCCGATAGAGTTGGTAACGATATCTTAACGTCGAACAAAAAGTGTCAGGTAATCATTTGTGATAATTTATGTTATTTATTTCGTTTTCTATTTTTTTAATGCATCAGTGCGTAAAAATCAGCCGATTTATAAAATGTTTACTTTTCTAATCATTTCAAAGTTTCACTAGACGGACGCATGAATAAAGGGATGAGGCCCATGGCAATATTAATTTTAAATAAGGCGGAATAGTACACAACTCACATACGTGTAGATCTTAAGCAGGGCTTTCAAAAGTGCTCACTTTACCGTGAACAGCCTATATTGACAATTATTCCAAATGACACGACTTTAAAAAGCGTCACTTTACCGTGAACATCCTATAGCAATTAGCAATCCTAGCACCTGAGGACAGATCCACTATAGGCTGTTCACGGTAAAGTGAGCACTTTTTAAGGCCCTCCCAAAAGCCATTAACCGCTAACTGATATATTTTATTGCAGTCTCAGGCGTTAACTTCTGAGAGTGATGGAAAGTATATACTGTGTTGATTAGTCACATTGCAATACTTACGTTAAAAAGTGTCGGAAAAGTAGAAATTAATTGAAAGGAAAATTTAGCAGGGCCTTAAAAAGTGCTCACTTCACCGTGGATAACCTATAACGTAGTGTACAAAGAGGTTCTTCGGTAAAGGAAACTAGCACCTGCTTCGTGGAGTAAACGTGGGAGAAGCTGCAGACAGAAAACTTGTGCGTGTGTATGTGTGTGTGTGTGTGTGTGTGTGTAGACTAAAACTTCTCATACACGTACGATACGAGTCAGGCGGCTCGTGTCGGTTTGCAATCGGCAAAACTCGTGCATGTATGGGGTATGACGAGCCAGGCTAAAAGTCTGACGAGTTGAGTGTTACATGGCTCGACAAGGCCCTTGGCGGAGCTCAGCTCGGCTCACCGCTGGCTTGCTATTGGCTGGTGAGTGAGTGGTGGTGGGTACGGAGTCCGACTCCTCTATCGAAACACGCAAGCAGGATCGTCATGTTATGATTTGTTTAACTACAGAAGATGTTTGCTGCCACGACAGACTATTTACGTCTGCATCAGACATTGTAAAGTATTTTTCGTAGACATCAGAACTATCATCTCTGAAGCAAAGTAATTTTAATTGTGTGAATCTTGTATCTATCTAGCAGTCGGCTCTTAGCCCACATTTTCCTCTTCTTATCCGCTGTTCTCGCGAACTCACTGCATTCTTCTATAGGCTGGTTACGGTAAAATGAGCACTTTTGAAAGACCTGCTTAAGATCTATTTGTATACACGTGTGTTTTTCCGCCTTACGTAAAATTTACATTGCCATGGACCTCATCACTTTATTCATGCGTCGGTCAAGTGAAACTATGAAATTATTCGAAAAGTTAATATTGTACAAATATGGCAAATTTTTACAATTCGATGTATTTAAAAAAAAAAAAAACAGACAGCGAGTGAAATTATTTAAGTTATCACATATGTTTACCTAACACTTTTTATTCGACGTTAATATATGGAAATATTTTCCTCTCCGTCGTTACCAACTTTACTGGGCGAATGTCACTCAGTGCGGCCATTAAAAAATGTACGCAGGCAGGGGCAGTGACTTTTTTCGAAGGTACGTTTATAAAGTGCTCACTTTATCGTGAACGGCCTTTATAACAATTACTGCAGCTGCAGCTTGCCTCGACTAACTCATCTTGTAGACTGAAATGTACGAGCAAACGTCGGGGTTGTTCTTGTGTGCGGTCAAAAACATTCGATTCAATGCCGGGGGTTCTCAAACCGGATATTTCGGAGCTTGCTTGCTTGCTTGCGCCGTCCGCTTCATTCCTAACAAGCGTCTCTGATGATGTGGAACCATTCGGGGTGGTCGTGATTTATAAATATGCCCGCTCTCCTGGTTAGTATTCCTCCTCAATTCGTCACAGCTACTGAAATTCTATTACACTATAAACTCTTGCAATTTGTGCACTGGCGTGCATTATACGTCATGCAAAGTTTCGTCATTGACTGTAAATCGAAAATGTTTCAATAGACGATTAAAGTAAACAGAATCATTATATTTAAAGTTTAGACATTTTTTCATTGGAACTCGAAAAAGTTTTTTTTTTTTTATTTTTTTTTTTTTTTTTTCGGGTCACAATCGTCAGTATTTTCTACACATTACAGTTCAATAGTTCTTCAATTTGGTTCCTGAGAGGTATTGCCACAATTTGTAAAAAGGTTTTCATCGATTTAGCCCTCATCGTCGACGTTGAAATTTTTTAAGGGAAGCGATTACTGTGATAGCATTTGCACACCTTACAGGGAAGTCATGAAAACTGTATAAAAATGAGGACGCATATTATGCAAGATAGGCAAGTAGCGAGGGGGCGAGAAACCGACATCTGCTGTAGCGCTGGAATCCTCAGCAGGGCGCCAAGCCATTAGCAGTTCGCCTCCGAGCACAAGTACAAATTTTCTGGCTGTAATTGTTCAAATTGTAATGCTAAGTTAAGATGTAATGGAAGAAAGGAAACAAATATTATTACGATCCTGTCGTATCCTCACTCTACGCTAGTTATGAATGGAGGGGTTTTTTTTTTTTTTTTCACGAGTGTGTGAACCGCTGAGTACGCGGTTTCTGCGCATGCGTCCGTGAGCAGCCGTCATTACATTATTTTTTAGCTTAGTATCTTAACCTATAGGACCTCCTAACATAAAATAAGATTTTGGGTTAATACATGTCATTATACTTTATAAACATAATTGCCTGCGGTCATTCGAGGTCGAGGTCACTGCGATTGTGCACGAGGACACCTCAGCCACTTATACACCAGCTGTCACTCGTTAAAGGTAGGTTTAGGATGGGCTAGGTTATGGTGGGTGAAACATCGCATGCGCCGTAATAATGGCCGCCCACTTTTGAAGTCAACCTTTGAAAAATTTCACTTCCCCTACCTGCATGCATTTGAATGGGAACACAGGCTGGCATGCGCCCAGTTAAGTTGGTAACAATGGAGGGAAAGTAGTTCCATATCTTGAAGTTAAAAAAAAATAAAAATAAAAGCGTTGTGTAAACATTTGTGAAAATTGAAATTATTTCTTTTACTGTCCGGGTTTGTCAATGCGTGTAAGTGCAAGAATCAGTAAATTTGCAAAATATTTACCTTTTACAGACATTTCAGTTTCATTTGATCGACGCACGATCATTTGATCGACGCACGAATAAAGTGATCGAAACCATTGCTGATACAGTCTGTTCACGACAAATTGAGCTTTTTCGATATCAGCCTTTGAAAAAATTCACTGCTCCTACCTGCATATATTTGAATGGGCGCACTGAGTGACATGCGCCTAGTAAAGTTGGTAACAATGCACGGGAATTAGTTACATAACTTAACGTCGAATAATAAGTGTTAGGTAACCATTTGTGATAACTTAAATTATTTCTTTCGCTTTCTATTTCTTTTTAAAGCATCGAAATGTTAAAATGAGCATATTTGTGAAATAATTACCTTTCTAATTATTTCAGTTTCACTTAACTTATGCATGAATAACGTGACGAGGCCCACGGCAATGTTAATTTTACATAAGGCGGAAGAATACGCAACGTGCATACAAGTAGAAGTGCTCAGTTTATCTTATATAGCCTATAGTAGGCAGGCAAGTATATCTAAAGGATGACTTTAAGAAAAGCCTCAATTGACAGTGAACAGCTTGTAATTAATGCTAGTACTGAACGACTGTTTTTTTTTTTTTTTGCCAACCTAGGATAGTGAGCGGATAAATGTTATTGGTTGCTTCCCTGTTGTCGGTTGCAGTTTCTGGACTTCGACAACCTGCCCGACACGAACTTCTCGTGCGAGAACAAGGTGATCGGCGGCTACTACGCCGACGTGGAGACGGGCTGCCAGATGTTCCACGTCTGCACCATAGGTCAGAAAGGTAATTTAGCTCTTAAGTCGGCGCCTCATTAACCCCCCCGCGCGGCTGGCTGCTTTGGACGGTGGCTGCTGGTGTGTGTGTGTGTGTGCGTGCGTGGCTGTGGGGCTGTGCGGCTGTGTGCCATCGTCTAGGCGTCCCACGTCCGCGACACGAGGTCACGCTCCGCTGCTTCCTAACGGCTGTCTGGACGCGAGGTTGGCTCCAAGCGGAGGTTGTGCTGTGTGCTCCTGAGTGAGCATCCTCCAACACGTCAAGGCTGTTCAAGATAAAGTGCGCACTTGTGGAATGAACCTTAGAAAAAAGTCACTGCCCATGAACGCGCATATTTTCAAGAGCGCACCGAGTCACATTTGACCATAAGATGACTATGCGCGGAAACATTTCCTGTGAAATCGTCGTTTGCGCGCAAACACGTATCTCGGTAAATAAAAGTTATGGAAACACAACTTTTTTGCCAGAAGGGATGAAAAAAAAACTATAGCCCATATTGCTGTATTTTTACTTTTCTCATTATTAGTGTATTCTCAGAGAAAAAATTAGTTACTGTGGTCAAATATCACATTTTTAAAGCTTTCCCTAAGCGGCAAGAGGAAAGTACAAAGATACGGGCGTAGTTTAATCTGTGGGCTGTAACAAATCTAATTTGCACTGTACAGCGTCACGACGGAAACACTGCACGCCTTGCGCGTAAGAGCGATTAGGCTCTAAGCGTGCGTGTTAGTGTCGCCCGTATCGCTCCTTCGCATCTTCACCTTGGACGCGCAGCTACATAGTCCCCTTAAACTTGGTAACGGTGGATGGAAAATAGTTCCATATCTTAACGTCGGATAAAAAGTTTTAGGTTACCATTTGTGATAACTTAAATTATTTCTTTCGCTTTCTGTTTTCCAATGTATCAAAGTGTGAAAATGAGCAGATTTGTATAGTATTTACTTTCCTGAAAATTTCACAGTTTTACTAACTGACGTGCGAATAAAGTGATAAGGCCCATGCCAATGTTAATTTTACCTAAGGTGGAAGAACACATAATGTGAATACAAGTAGATTTAAAGCAGGTCTTTCAAAAGTGCTCATTTTACCATGAACAGCCTATAGACAGGTTGTGGAATAGTTTGCAAATTTTTTTTCTGCATGTGCTTGCCCTATGTTTAAATTAGATGCGCTGGAAATAATGGTAGTATTAAACATTCAGAGTGCTAAAGAATGTGGGAAGCCCGGTAGAGTGTAGCTCTGTAATCGTAAATCTAAGCTCTCGACGCTATTGAGCGGGAAGGGTACACTGTAAAAAATTTTTGAGGTAAAATTCCCTTACATGTAAGTGAAGCTATATACCTATACATATAAGGTAAAATTACCTCTTAAATCCAGAGTAAATTTACATAACAAGTAAAGTACTATTCCCTAATCGTACAGAAAAATGCCCGACAAAAGTGGAGGAAGTCCCATACAAGTAGGGTAATATTAACTATATTGTATAATAAAATAACATAAGGTAGTATACCGGAGTATTAGTACTGTTATTTTTTTATTACTTATACCCTGTGACGAATAATAACCGAACCCTCAACTCTGAAATCCTCGTCACTTGGTGGGTGGGCGCATCCCATTGTCCTTTGTCACGATAGGCCGAAACGCTATCCGTTACACCACGACGACAGCATGGCAGCATCACTGAATATTAGCGGGTTAAAGATTGTTTCGTCCGCCCGTCCTCCAACATAGCTGTTGAGTCAATGCTGAAGAGATACACGCATCGTAAGGTAATTTTCCCATCCATTTGTGGAATTTTCAACCGCTATGTACGTGAATTTTACTTCAGAGAGCGGTAATTTTATCTTACCCGTAAGGAAAACTATGTTCCCCCGCAAGTTTGCGAATGTTACCTTACACTTGTCAGGCAATTTTCCCATTATTTTTTACAGTAAACTGTCACGAGACTTCACTCCTCTTTTCTAAGAGAGTGAAATAGTGTACCCTTCCATCTGGCAGATCCACTGGTGAGCATTTCTTTCGTTCTTTTGGAAACGGTTGGAGCGATGTCTTGCGGTAGTTGCTTGTCTGCCCGTACAACGGCGCTGCGAGTCTACAGGTGAGATCACACGTCTGCCTTACGTCGGGGCCAATTAAACTAGCTTCACAAACTCGGGAGACCTTCGACGACTTCGCTCCTTATATAAAATGTCCATGGAACCCCGCTACCACTTAACAGCATCATTACATCGTAATGCGGTCTTTTGTAACGTGTTCTGCAACACGGAGATTTTTATTCTTATTGTGTTTCGAGGTAAATTGGAATGGAACTGATAACACCACAGGTAGAAACCCCAGCGTGTCATCTGGTATGAAGAAACCCAGTTTACGATTTCCGTGCAACGAAAGTTTCTCCGTCATTATGGAATTGCTTCTGCCTCCAAACCAAATGTAATGAAGCGGTTTAAGAATTTTCAGGAGACACGCAGTGGTGAAATGCTACCTAAAAATAGACTCTCAGATGTGCGTTAAGCGATCAATGACAATGCGCGGGCAGTGTTCTAAGAAGACACCGAGTCCTGTTTCACGTGAATTGTACCAACCAAGGTCAGTTGACTACTGAGTCCTGTATAAGCGGCTACTTCTCGATGACTACAAAGTCCAAAACACCCAGCCTTTGCAACTGAATGATAATCCGCTATGTTACGGATTTTCCTGTTCCATATACTACTCTCAATTGACGAAGAAACAAAACACAGATTACCCTAAAGAGTGAGTGTGTGTGTGTGTTTCCCGATGAAGCCACTATCCACATTTCTAGACACGATAGCTGCCATTGCATTCGATTATGGAGTCCTGAATACTCGCACAGCGCTATTGATCGTCTTCGCAACAACCCGAAGTTTAATGTTAGGTGTTACCTAGATTGTGATAAGGTCATATACACCTTTCCATTCGCCGAGAAAACGACAATGGATTATTTACGATATTGTAAGCTTGGAGACGCAACAGCTTATATGCAGGACGCTGCAATCCATCGATCTCGGTTGCTGCAATTCACGACGAATTAACATCTGAGGTCTGGGTTTGAATGCTGCTTGGACATTGTCAACCTTCATTTGGACGTCGGTTTCGAGGAAGGCCTTTGACATTGACTGTCGGTTAAGATTCTTAAACCACTTCATTTCACTTGGTTTGGAAGGATGAACTTCTCACAATGACGGCGAAACTCTCATACATACCAGATGACACTTGGGCCTATTTCTGTATGTGGCTATTTCTATTCTAATTTGCCCTGAAAAACAACATAGATATATTCTTTAGAATATTACAGCACTTTACAAAATACAACACTGATCGTTCTCTTGTCGTTCCGAAATATCTAATGATATTTTTAAAAATTGTAAAGGATATTTATGAACATCGTACATTATATTGAGTAATGGTAGTCAACTCTGAGTTTATTTTGACTCACCAGTCAACTCTATATGGTTAAATTTAGAAATTCGACTTTAAAATTAGGATTAAATCTATTTTAAATTTACTTTCAAGACATGGATTTCCTCGGAGGGCTACATACGAGTAAGCGATTCATGAAACAGGAAGTCAGTTTTTAAGTAGTTTACATTAATTTTATAGCATTTGAATGGCAATGGCAATGTGGTTATGCTGTCAACTGCTTTAATTGATGTATAAGACGTGTCAGGGGCCTTCCAACCCATCAGAGTGTTACTGGACTCTGGTAGTCAAGCCAATTTCATCTCTGAAACTTGCTTATCTCGCTTGGGTATTCCTTGTAGCAAGAAAACTCAGCCACTTCAGGGGCTCTCTCAGGCACCACTTAACATTGCTCGTGGTGTGGTATCTTGTTTGCTAAAGCCTTGTGGGCAGACAGGGACAGTATTTTCAATGGATGCTTTAGTGATAGCTCGCATAACAGGACACCTCCTATCTGCACCTATGGATCCCCAAGCCTGGAGCCATCTTGCCCATCTGCAGTTGGCAGACCCAGCCTTTGCGACTCCAGGTTCAATTGACATGCTGCTGGGTGCAGAGCTTTTTCCCTACTTTCCCTCCGGTGGTCAGGACCTGCCTAGCTCTGTGAAGATAAGAAGCATTGGCCACAGAGTACACTTCATCCACCTGCAATGAAGAGCATCGAACTATTGTGTTGCAGGCCACCTTGACACAGTCTCCATTCCTAGACTTAATAGAAAGACAGTCAAAATTTAATAAGGTAAAACGAATAGTCACACTGTGTTGCAGATTTGGGCAGGCAGTTGGTGCAGGTGGGTCATTTACCACAGGTCCAATTCAGTTGGATGAGGTACAAAGGGTCCTGAATATCCTAATCAATATCTCGCAGTTAGAATTCGCTGAAGAGATTACTCGTATTACCAGGCACCAACCTTATTCTCCATTCATCCAAAACCTGGCTCCTTTAGTAGATTCTGAAGGCATCCTGAGGGTAGGTGGTCGACTGCAAAGGGCTGAATTGCAATTCAAAGAGAAACACCCAATCCGTCTTCCAAAAAATTGTCGTCTTGCAGTGCTGCTGATTAATGAGCTTCATTTAAAGTTTTTCACCCAGGGTCCCAGATGTTGCAGTCACCGCTTCAAAGAGAATTTTGGGTGCTTGGCACCAGGAATCTCATTCACAGCTGCCTTCTTAAATGTATACGTTGCTTTCGAACCCATCCCAAACACCTCACGCCAATCATGGGCTGTCTTCCAGATGAAACGGTGCACCAGGCTAAGCCATTTATGAACACTGGAGTCGATTATGGAGGTCCTGTCTCTATCTCCATGGCTAGACTTAAAAAGCCTCGTGTGCTGCAGGCATACATATGCATGTTTGTGTGTTTTGCAACAAAGGCCATACATCTAGAGCATATTTCAGATTTATCAACAGATACTTTTTGGCAGCATTTAGGAGGTTCGCCGCTCGACGTGGACATCGTGCCAACATTTTCAGTGACTGTGGCACTAACTTTGTTGGAGCCAGCCATCAGCTGGAAGAAGTGCAAACATTTCTTGCTGATAGTGACACTCGCAAGCAGATTGTAGACAGTTTAGCAGAGCATAAGATTACCTGGCACTTCAACCCTCCAGCAGCTCCTCACTTCGGTGGACTTTGGGAGGCAGATATCAAATCTGTTAAGTCCATTCTCAAGAAAGTTGTGGTGACCCAGTTGCTGACATATGAAGAACTGAGCAATGTTTTAGCCCAGATTGAGGCAACACTCAATTCAAGACCTCTTTGCCCATTGTCGAGTGACCGTAATGACTTTTCTGTACTAACTCCCAGTTACTTTCTTACAATGGGTCCAGCACAGATATTGCCTGAACTGGACATGTCGTCAACTCCAGTCAACAGGTTGACTAGGTGATCACTCCTACAGCAGATCCACCAGTCATTTTGGAAGCAGTGGCAAGTCTTCAGCCCAAGGTTAAGTGGTCCAGTAGAGAAGACAACATAGCTGAAGGCAGCTTGGTTTTGGTAATCCTTGGTAGAATAATAAAGATCCACCCTGGGGCAGACAGCGTTGTGTGCGTCGCTGAGGTTCGTACCCAGCAAGGCACCTTCACCAGGCCAGCTGTTAAGTTGTGTCCTCTTCCTCTCAACTAGTGCAAGACTAAGAAATCTATCTGCGTATATAGAACCTGTTTGTGTAAATATTTATTGTTATCATATATATATATTGTATACTGTTAACGGGACTACTTAGCGTTGAAGTGTGGACCCTTCAAGGCGGGTGGGAGTGTCTGGACCATTGGTTCTGCTTGAACTATTTTAAATTTCCCTCCACATTGTGGCGACACTGTCGACGGTGGCGTTAAAGGCCTGGAGAGGCGCTGCCAGAATCTACAAGACCAGCTCGGCTTTGTTTGCGTGTCGGAAAGTCGCAACTAGAAATGTTTTTCGTTAAAATACAGTCTACATTGTTCTCGAGCCCAAACATATACCACGTATCAAAAGTTTTATACTTCTGTAAACATAAAAGTATCTTATTTTTTTATTAAATAAAATTTTTAATTATATTCTATCAATAAATTCCAATATATCATTTATAATATTAATTTGATAAAATGCAGAGAGAAGATAGGGGTTCTGGTAATGCCTAGTAAGAAATAGTTTTTGCGCAAAATATTATTTCACCGAGTGCGCACGAATGCGGTGCGTTGTCCCTGTGGTGTAATTTCCTGTACTTTGTTAAGCTTTGTTTGCATTGAACGGAGGAATATCCTGGAAGAAGAACTTTGGCAGGGCTTCAGAAATGTTGGAAGTAGCATTGAACGTATTATACTATAGGACTTACACGGACAGGGTCTGGGACGACGCAGGAACGTAAGAGAGCTGTTCAACTCTCAACTCTTATGTTACCGTGAATCAGTATAAGCGCTATTCACGATAAAGTGATGACTTTTGAACTCAGCCTTAGACAAAAAGTCGCTGCCCCTGCATGCATGTATTTTAACGGGTGCACGGAGGGACATGCGCCCAGTAAAGTTGGTAACAAAGAATGGAAAGTAGTGCCACATCTTAACGTCGAATAAAAAGTTTCAAGTAACGATGTGTAATAACTTAAATTATTTCTTTCGCTCTCCGTTTTTTTAAGTGCACCTAAGTGTAAAAGCTAGCAGATTTGTATACAGTATTTTCTTTTCTAATAATTCCACAATTTCACTTGTCCGACGTAGGAATAAAGTAACGAGGCCCATGGCAGTGTCAGTCTTACGTAAGTCGGAAGAATACACAATGTGCACACAAGTGGATCTTAAGCGGGGCTTTGAAAAGTGCTCATTTTACCGAGAACGACGTGTGGTCACTAGGGATCGAGTATTTCGTTCGACGTGGTTTGCAAGAAAACGAGGGCCTGAATTTGGTATGGCTGTTATCATATTTTGTTTAAAAAACACACGCGCACAGCTTGGCTGTATAAATATCCTATTATAAGTGAATTTTGTTTGTTAAGCCTATTTCAGTATTTTGCAACAGATTTTTTTTTTTCCTCCTAGGTTGCAGATTGGTACGTTCCTGTGCATTGTAGAATGGCTTACACTCTTGTTCAGGGCACTACCTTCAGGCTGGCAGCTGCGAAATTTTAATAGGAAATCCCTTGTTAAGGGGATTTCGCCTGAGTGCGTTAATTTTCAAGATAGGCGTTTCAAACGAATTTTATTCTCCACGAATTTTTTTAGGGTGAGTTCCGTACAGCGGAGTTGCTTCCATAACATGTACAACCTGTTTGTAAGAAATTTTTAAAAATTCATATTTTGCAAAAAAAAAAAAAAAAAAAAAAAAAAAAAAAAAAAAAAAAAAAACGTACTGCCTATCTGTATTGAAAACATTCGCTCGCAGGGATGTACTCCTGAAAAAAAAATTCTAGGAGAACACATTTTGTTTGAAACGCCTACGAGTAGGGATGATGGTTTATCGCGGGAAAGTCTACTGTTTGCTGGGATCGTTTTAGTTTCTCATTGGCTGCCGTGCATATACGTAGCTGCTACCCCCATTTCACTGAGCCAATGAGAATTCTGATACTATAAGTAGGGGTAGAGAAATTTCGCGAAAATATTTCAAGACAAGTTATATTTCAAAACGCTGTAGTGTCGTTCACCTATCTTGATTGGCTGCATTACCTTTTTTGGCACGTGTTAACTGTCTGCACACGAATCACGTAGGAGCCGTTCCGATGTTGCCGATTTCTGATTGGCGCGGTCAAATATAAGAAAACGCTTTATCAAGCGGACAGTAACCACTGGAAATAGACAAACTGCTGTTGGGTACCTATAGTATTGAAGTCTACCCTGTGCTCGTATTTTGTTTCGCAAAAAATCACTAGCTCTAACTATAAGGCAGAACATTCGTAATTAGTATGCAGACTACTTAGCCGAGTTAATGCCTTGCTCATCCAATCATTAAAAAATTAACTAGCTAGAGTATTATCGAAGATAGGTTGAATAATCCCCCCCCCCCCAAACTTTTTATCTGCAAACATGGGATTTTCTGTTGAAATTTCGCAGGTTTGCCCTTCAGTTTACGTGTTCCATGTCCGTTCGCTGACGCATCCGCGCATCACAGGACGAGTCTAAGCGATCGGAAGACAAGAGGGGAGAAGGTTCTCGACGCGCGCTATTCGCCTTGATATGGTAAACTGTTACTTTCACTCGCTCTCCTCCGTGGCCACTTTCATCGGCGCGAAGTGAATCACAGCACATCTTGCAACTCCCATTCCGCATGCGGGCCTCGTTTGAGTAGTTGGCTCGTTGGCAAGCAATACCGCTGTCCTGGGTCGCACGAAAAAAAAAAAAAAAAAACAATCGTTGGACATTTTCTATTCTCCGGGCCAGATTCGTCAGCACGGGAGGTGGACGCAGGCACATTCACTGAGATCGCTTGACTGCAGTGGCGTGTGGTGAACTGTTGCCAAGTATAGGATATTCACGGTAAAATGAGCACTTTTGAAAGTCCTGCTCAAGATCTACTTCCATGCACACTGTGTATTCTTCCGCCCTATGTATGATTAACATTGCCATGGGCCGCATCACTTTATTCGTCCATCGGTCAAATTAAATTTTGAAAATTTTAGAATAGTAAATATTTTACAAATCTGTTAATTTTTACACTTCGGTGCATTAAAAAAAAAAATCAGAAAACGAAATTAATAATTTTAATTTTCACAGATGGTTACCTAACACTTTTTATTCGACGTTAAGATATGAAACTACTTTCCATACATCGTTACCAACTTTACGGGGCGCATGTCGCTCAGTGCGCCCGTTAAAATATATGCATGCAGGAGCGGTGACTTTTTTCTAAGATTGATTTCAAAAGTGCTGACTATATCGTGAACAGCCTTTAAGCTGGTGCTTGCTGACTGCTGTACATTCTCGGTGCGCGCAGCGGGAACCAATAATCACTGTGGGACGTTGGGAACCTGACCGTATTTCGACCATTCACAACGAGCAGGCATGGGATCCACCACACGCTGTAAAATAAATGTGTAATTTTTACAGAAAAATGCTTCGTATTATTACAAATGCTTGTAACATTACGAAGATTTTCCTTGTAAAACTACGAGGGCCGTGTTTGTAATATGCATCGAGAAATGTTCGTGCTATACTGACATGTCTCCACGAGCTTCAGCAAAATGGCGGACACTCAACGACATCTGTCTGTGCAAAAACTATAGGTGATGTTAAACGTAGTTGCGTGCAAGAACAATGCATTTTTGAACAACGTCAATCACTTAAACAAATGAATTATCAAAATAAAACTACAATTTCAATAAAACGTGACCGTATTATTCATTAACTGTTAATGTTTCCTAGCGGCACAGAACTGTTTAATCGAGTCTCAACACCACGTTGTTAAGAGCCGTCCAAATCTCTTAACTCAACAACAGAACTCTTAAAATGAAATAAAAGTACCCATTCTTACTAACCAAAGAACTTCATTGGTATTTTGTAGTTACTTTCAGATATATTTAATGTAAAAATAAGTATTAAGCTCGCAAGTCAGGGTTAAGGGTGCCGGATAATGACGCAAGGGATGTTGGTTGCAGTCCTCGTGATTGAGAAGTATAATTTTTTTTATTCGTAAAGTGAATTTTTTAATATATATATTTAGTCATTCACTGTAAATAATTTATCACATTTGTTTTTTAGAAGCAGAAAAAAAGTAATTTTATGTACGCTTCTCAATAATGTCATTCGTAGCACTAAAAATAAATGTTTTGCAGATTTCACTACAAAAAATTTGTAGATTTACAAATGAATTTTCTTGGCAACTGGGTTTCCGAGGATTTTGCTTGTGAAAGTATTGTAGGCCTACAAAATGATTTTTTAGAGTACTCGCGTCCTGTGACGTCAGCTGCCAGACAACGTTTGAGTGATGATGGAAGTGTAAACTAGTAAACAGCAGCGTACAACACAGGTGGATATTTTCCCCACCGAGAATTGTAGCGGAAAAATTAAAATGTAAGTGACAAATTGAAAATGTATTTTATTGGGTTCTCAGTTACGTTGAGCCGAGTCTAGTTCAGTTAGGGTTTCAGTTGGAGGAAACGAAGCCTTAACGCCAGCTTACCTTGCGACAGTTCAGTTCAACACACGTCACTTCTTCACTGCTGTTATTATTTTATTTCTTCTCACACTTCGGGTGGTGAGCATGTGCGAAGTAAGTTGTAAATCATACATCCTAAAGGTATTGGTTAAAAAAAAAAAAAAAAAAAAAAAAAAAATCACTTTATTTGAAGAAACTTCTACCTGTGTGGTACCAACCTAAGTTTACTTCATATTACTTCCAATTACTTGTCTGGTACCAAGCTAAGTTTACTTCATATTACTTCCAATTACTTGTGTGGTACCAAGCTAACTTTACTTCATATTACTTCCAATTACTTGTGTGGTACCAAGCTAAGTTTACTTCATATTACTTCCAATTACTTGTGTGGTACCAAGCTAAGTTTACTTCATATTACTTCCAATTACTTGTGTGGTACCAACCTAAGTTTACTTCATATTACTTCCAATTACTTGTGTGGTACCAACCTAAGTTTACTTCATATTACTTCCAATTACTTGTGTGGTACCAAGCTAAGTTTACTTCATATTACTTCCAATTACTTGTGTGGTACCAAGCTAACTTTACTTCATATTACTTCCAATTACTTGTGTGGTACCAAGCTAAGTTTACTTCATATTACTTCCAATTACTTGTGTGGTACCAACCTAAGTTTACTTCATATTACTTCCAATTACTTGTGTGGTACCAACCTAAGTTTACTTCATATTATTTCCAATTACTTGTGTGGTACCAACCTAAGTTTACTTCATATTACTTCCAATTACTTCCAATTTCACACAGCCTTTCTTGAACGGAATCTTCTTCTTTTTTTTTTTTAACCTAAAATAAACTCAGTTGGGCATTCACAGGACGATGCAGAAATGCAAAAATTCTCTCGGAAAGGCTAGAATCAATAGCGCCTGTGGTAAACATTTGTTAACTAAAGCATCATCGTAAAAAGCTGCAGCTTGATGTCCCACGCCGTACAATAACTACCTTGTGTCCACGTTCTGGCTACTCAGGTTTGCGAGAGACCACGCTCTAATTATTTGCCTCCGAAATCAGAATGAATAGCTCATCACACATGCGCTAGTTTAGCGGTGCATGTTTTCACTGTCCTTTCACTTTTCATGAGAAATACTTCATTTCATTTATTCTTCCGCATTTGAGTGGTTCACAAATACTGGCATATCTTTCACTTTGTGTAAAATCATACGCGATTTATATATATAATATATAATCACACGCGATTTATATATAAATCACACGCGATTTATATATATATAAATCGCGTGTGTATATTATATATATGCCCATTATGCTTTAATAAAATAATTAAAATTTATGTTCCGTGTATCACAGTAGTGATGGAAAAAAATGGGGAGTGGCTGTGTTAGAGACACGGCCGTTTGTTTTGCGTGAATACGTCTACGTTGACGCTCTCCGACGCCTTGATGTTTATTTTACGTTCCCGGCACCGCTTCACTCGATCATACAGCGTTTTATGGGTATCACTGGATTGCTTTTGAGATGCTCTTTCCAACCGTACACGATTTCTGTATTTCGACTTGGCTTTTTGACGAGTATAAGCCGAAATTGTGTTAAGTTTTCTTAATTTTTTTTTTACATTAAACTCATACAATATCACCGTAACCACGCCACACAAGTGTTTTTATGCACGCAATCGATTTATCTTGACTAGAGCTGTCGATTGAAACTCAAACGAGCGTCGTAGCTTCTCCTAGTCAAAAGTTATGCTAAGCGGAAGTTATGAGACGCGGCGAAACTAACTCATAATTGTGCCTCCCCTCCCCCCCCCCCCCACTCACACGGCTACGTGAGATGTTTCGCAGTCCTCGCTCAACGTAACAATATCTTTGATCCGTTGGCAAACTAATGTGGTGGGATTTAGTCTTTTCACTCGAAACCTGTTTGGCAAGTTACGAAAGAAATCACGTGACTATGTAATTTCTTTTCGTGTTGCATAAGGTTGTTTACTTGGCACATTTCACTATAGCTGCTGTCAACTGTTGGAAACAAAACAGCTATAAATGAAAATGCTGTGGAGTGTCGTACTGCTGTTTTTTTAACACTTGCTCACCGTACTTAATAATGCAAACAAAAGTTAGATTTTGGCACCCAATAATTTTTAACAGTTGGGCTACATTTAGCTATACTATATAGTAAAGTTGGGTAGTTTTTCATTCAACATCATATTTGCCTGGAACCAATACTTAAAACTGCTCATTTCAAATTCTATTTTTTTTTGTGGCCCAGTATGTATTATCATTTGTTTTCATAGATCACATTTCATGTTTGAGTGAGTTTCGTCGTGCATACTTATGTATCCCCAGACTAAGCCAGGAAGGATCATCTGCGTTGCGGAGGTTTATCTACATTTTTAGTTTTACCACGCTTCAGAAATCAGCTGCTATTGGGCCACGGTTTTATTGCATTTAATTACACCAGTACCTGCTCCCACTTGCGCATGTCCAAGTGCCTATAGTCATTTAACTGCCACGGGCCACATACTTCGTCGACTCCCTAAGACATCGAAGTTAAAAGCTGCCCAGATCTCTCCACTCCACTTCGTCTTAAGTGCCTCCTCAGACCTGCGAGCCAAAGACGCAAGATGGCCCCCGAGGGAAGCGGATCTTTTGCGACACTCGCCTTCCACGAGACTTGGAGGGGGGCGAAGTATATCGCAAGATCGACTTAGCTCGTTGTGATCTGCGGAACGCCCACGACACGACTCGCCTCGCATCTACGAGCTTTCTGCAAATCTCCGTGTCCTTGACCGCCTTCGCAGTTATCCAGGCCACAAACCAAGCGAGTTGTACTGGCCACCCCATGTCGAGACATTCCAGGTGATTTATAGGTACTCCTTAAGAGAATATCATCACTGCTAAAACTGTGCATTGCAGACTTTCACAAATCGCTACTTTCAGTTAAGCTGAGTTGAGAGATTTAACAACGAGATCTCGAGAGCCGGCGAGGGTGTAATGAGGTGACAGTGGAGCAGCGCCGGAGTGCAACGACGAGGGGAAACGGGAGATCCCCGAGAAAACCCACCTACCAGTGGCATCGACCGGCACGATTACCCACTTGCGAAAATCCATTTGCGACCCAACATGAATTGAACCCGGTTCGTCTTGGTGGGAGGCGAGCAGTCTAACCTCTCAGCCACCGTGGCCCCAGAAATCACGTTTTCTCATGCTAAGCATTTAATATAGTAATTTAATTTATCAGCCAATCACTGGAAAATATGTCAATTAACGACTCTTATGGAAAATTTCTCAATTTTTTTTAGTTGTCTTTCATTCCTGCGTTGAGCCAGGTTTGTCATCTATCATTTTATGACTCAATCTGGTTCTCCATTTGCTAGAGAATTATGCTACATTCCTCTATGGTTGTTTTCGAATGTAGGGCGTAATGTAATTTCTCTGTGTAGTTAGTATAGGTCTGTAGAGATTGAAATGATAGAATGGCGAACCTGGCTCAACAAACGAGTTCAAAAAAAAATATATATATATTCTTATTCCAAACTGAAATAACACTTGTTCGGGATATCCAGCGTTGGTTCTGCTTACCACTGATGTAATAAAAGTAATAAAGTTTTAGCTTTAATCTCCGCTGTGGTCGCTTAAGTTTGAGAAAAACTTTTACAGCGAGAATTCTTCGCACACATTACTGGACCACTACTGTAACATGTGTTGATGCGCTCGAAACATTATGCTAGTCAGAGAAGGGGAGAGATATATTGTGTTGCCTTCCAACATGACCCCTGCAGAGGAGAGTCAACTTATCCGAGCTGCCGAGTCGAAGCAATTATTTTCCGATTTTTCTGATGAATGCTATTCTCCGTTGATTACCTGAAACGTTTCCCGGACAGCTGGAAGAATTTGTCGAGCATAAAAACAGTTTTTTTTATTTGTGTCAATTACTCTTCAACTTATAAACATAACATATATGAGTGTATCTATACATAGTATAAAACGAAGTCGCCCGGCCGCGTGTGTCTGTGTATTCGGCTAAGACTTCTAAACTACTTGATGGATCTTGGCGTGGTTTTCGCCATCATTTAGAGAATTTATTGAGGAAGGCTCTGGTATATGATTCGTCAATATCTAATTTAAGGATAGTAGAGAAATTTCGACGTTTTCTGATCAAGTGGGGAAAAGCTGCTTTTCGGGCGCTTATATGGCTTACGCTTATTAAACTACTAGATACATCAAATTAATGAACTACAGAAATGTATATCTCAATGAGGTCTACAAAAAAGTCCACGACAGCATAAGTTTAATTTTAAGAATGACCCAATGTAACCATTGTTGTCTTTTAAAATTTTATTAATAATACGGGTTTTCACTTACGAACACAACCCGGTATTGATCCTATGTTAGTTACCTTAAGCATTTAGCGTATATACTTGCTGTAAACTTAAACAACACCATATTTGTAAATCACAAGCGAGGCTGGAGCGGATCGTATATATATATATATATATATATATATATATATATATATATATATATATATATATATATATATATATATATATAATATATATATATATATATATATTATATATATAATATATATATATATATATATATATATATATATATATATATATAGGTGTGTGTGTGTGTACACATATTCTTATTTTTTTATACAGAGTGATACTTAACTACAAGTACAAACGTTGTGAGATGATTCCCAATGTAAATTGAGATAGAACACATTACACAATATATGATCTATAGCAATTCGCACGGGATGTAGATTCGCCAGAAAATCGATATTTCTAATGGTTTTAATTCAAAATAATTAAACCTGATTGAAATGAAAGAACAATTCCGTGAATTCTGCTGTCTTCGAGATCTAAAATCTGTGAACGGTTGTTGGGTAATATGATCCCCACTAATTCTGAAAAAAAAAAAAAATGGGGGTACCATATTAAAATCCCACAAATATATGTAACCCTATATATATATATATATATATATATATATATATATATATATATAGAGAGAGAGAGAGAGGGATGGAGAGAAAAGAAAGGGAAATTCTATATTTTTTTTGTAAATAACAATGAAAATAGTTTTGTAAGATGCAAAAAATAAATTATTTGTAATTATCATATATCCATTTTTAAAGGTAAAACATTTTTTTTGTGTGTGGGGCTGCCTTGAACTTTAAACAGTAACTTATAATAATCATAGCTTTAAAAATATCCAAAAATACCGTTTGAATTCGTTTATTCAACTCTTTTGTGAATTATGTTGTTAATTTTTGTGTGTTCCGAGAGTAATAAAATTCGGATTTTGACATATGATTACGAAAAAACGTTGAAACAAATTGATTTAATTGGCTGTAAATGACATCACATAGATATTATATAGTTAATTATTTGCTATCCAAAACTCTTTTAAAAAAAATCGTAATTTATTCGAATCAGTTCAGGGCGACTTGTTAATTCAGTTGTACGTCATCAGATGCCAGCTCACCCGCAGTTGCCGTGCTAACATGCTGGAGCCGGCTGGAATAACCGACTATCCAGATCCAGATAACATCTTATCAGACGAGCAGGTGCCTGTAATCTCTTGTACTTCGCGCCTTTCATGCAGTCGACGTCACGAACTGAGCTGCAGCACGCCCTGCTAGTCTTCAGCTGGACGAACTGCTGCCAGCTGAAATAAACACTGGATACCGTGCCGGTTGTTATTTTTTCCTCCTTGAAATATTTACTGGAATGGATAGGAAAGTATGACTGTAGGAACGCCGGACATTCGCTGGTTCGCGGAAATCTTAGCGTTATTTTGTCAGTATACATTCAGGTCAACGTAAACATAAAGTAGTACTTAAGGGTTATGTTGGCATTCCAAATAACAGCGTTCAATTGAAAGTGTAACGTTGAATTCGCTAACAGTACTCTTAAAATATTTTCCTTTATATTACGGAAAACTGCTGGTAAAAAATTCTAAGGATCTCTCTGTAAAATAACGGACAAGTTGCTTGTTCAATAACGGATTATCCTTAAATTTTATAACACTTCCTGTGAATTCACGGAAGTTCTCCTTAAACTTGCTGTTCAGTTTTTTTTTCTAGTCCCGGTATTAACAAAAAATAATAACCTGGAGGAATTAACTATTAGACCTAACTTTTTCCGTTTTTTTTTTTAATATGTAAAACTTTAAGAATGTTAAAATATTTTATTATAGACTAATAATTGATTACGAATCAAGAATTCATGAACATGTAACTGTTAGTACTCACTTAAGACCTCCTTTTCACAATGCGGGGTGTAAAGTTATTACTTTTACAAGTGTGGCAAACGTGTATTTTTTGCCGCTTTAAATGTTGTCAACTGTTAAAGGGGCATTGTGCTATTTTTTTTTAATGTTTTAAGGAATACGTTTAAGTGCCACGTAAATCCTATAACAGCTGCAGAAATAATAACTTCCGTGAATATACGGAAAGTTTTAAAAGTGCCTTCTAGAGTATGTTTCTTCTGGTTTTGTTCATATCAGAGTTATAAGAAACTCATTTTCTCAACGTGGCTCACATTTCTTACATGACTCCGTTCCTCAACCACCCAAGCTAAAATTTTAAAATTTGGCACTAGTATTCCTTTTACAAAAAATGTCAAGTATTTTTTTTTAGCAAACTTGGAATTATTTGTTCACTTTTTTTTTGTAAATATCTTAAAATATTTATTGCTACTAGTTCAATACTTCTTTTAAATTTGTAATCAGTTGTTGCAAAAGAGTAATTCACTTACCTGCCATTCGCTAACCACTTAAATAACGGTTGCCGTATTTGGAATACACCCGCAGCTTCAAAGACACTTGTTGGTCAGCGGCGAACTTAAATAAGTAATTTTACAACTTCTTTAATACCCAATTAATTCCTCTAAATATATATTATTTTAATGATTTTTTTTTAAAAGTTCTTGTCAAACGCTATTTTCCTTCAAAATTCTAACTTTCTTTTTCCTTTTAGAACCGTAGTTTAAATATTTGCACTCTCTTATTGACCCGTTTCCATCTCCCTCTCTTTTACTCTCTCTCTCTCTCTCTCTCTCTCTCTCTCTATTCCCCCTTTCTTTTTATGTACTGCCACTAACATATATGCCATTCCTTAAATGAAGATTATGTTGATTACATTAAATATTTATTATTTGTTTTCTCTCCCTACTCTGGCCTGAAAAATCGCCTTTAAAATTAATATTTCGTCATACCTTAATACTTGACCATTTATTTCCTTTCCCGTGCTGTATATACTTTCTGCCTTTTGACACTCTCCTTCCATACTTGCCACGCTCCCTTTCAACAAGCATATTTTCCATTCCCAAACATATTACGGCAAAGGAAATATAACATAACTGTCACAGTTTTGTTGGTAATTTAATTTGCTGAACAGAATTAAGAAATTCTGCGACAGTTTGCTGAAGCATTGTCCAAACTATTTTTGTTGTACATTATTAAATTAACGTAGCTGCTGCCTTCCTTTCTCATTATAGCGAAGAAGGATATTAACATTCAAAGCCTAGATTCCAAGTTCAGTACAAACTCTTATGCAGGGCACGAAGTTAACATAAACAGCTCTGAAAGCTGAAAGGACTGCCGTTTTGAAAAAAAAAAAAATAGCATAAAATACTTTTAAACAAAGTATTTTAACCTTTTTATTTATTACTACCACATTGTGTTTTTGAGGGGCTTGCATATCATGAACAGATTTAAAATGGAAAAACTTTGCCTTAAAACTTACGCAGTAAACATGGGACCAAGTCCTCCCTTTTTACAATTTACAAATCAAATGGCAGTACTTAATTCCAGCCAATGAAAATCCACCCCCTTTACAGAGAGTTGACAACTGAGCATCAGTTGACGTTAATCTTTATTTAAAAAAAAGGCATATTCTTGCTGAGAATCATCATTGTGAAATAATTCACAAATGTAAGCATAATCGAGCTCACGCAATTTCGTTTGTTAATATTTATTGATAATTTTACTGTAAATTACTTTCCATGTCACCAATATTTACGTCCTACCCTTATTTGCCATTTTCTCTAAACTTCTAATTTAGACGTTAAATTTAACAAATTCTTTCAGTCGTCGAGGTAAGTCCAAAGCCGTGCAAAAATTGTGAAGTTATGTTTCGATACAGCAAATGAGGTATCGCACTTGTATTTATATATAGTTTAGTATTAAGTTTTATTGAAATGTTAATTTGGAAATTGTAAACTCAGCCCTACGTTGAGAGTGCCGTAGTGTCGACGAATGTCTGGAGGATCACTCCAGTAATAACGACATGATCTTCGGTGCATCACACTGTAAAAAAATGTTTGTACTTTTACAAGAAAAATCCTTTGCCAAGAAAATACTTTGTAAAACCAAAGTTTTCTTGTCAAATCTTGCAAAACATATATTTGTAATATTACAAACGATAGCGTTATGCATTATTGAGAAGTGTACATAAGAATAATTTTTTCTTTTAGAAAACAAATATGATGAATTAATAACAGACAATTACTATAAAAAAAATATAAAAAAACTATTTAAAAGTATAATTTACGGAAAAATAAGTTACACTTCGGCAGCACATTGACTAGGACCCACACCTCTTTGCGTTATTAAGCTCGCACCTTTAACCACAACACCAATTTGACCTACAAACGTAGTGCTTATTTTTATGGTAAATCTAGCCTCAAGTACTTAAAAATTATTGAAATAATTTGATTAAGAAAAATGCATTTTCATTTTAAGAGTTCTGTTATTGAGTTGAGTGATTTGTACTGCTCTTAACAACGAGGTCTTGATAGCCGATTTAAGATTCTGTGTAGCTAAAAAAAAACATGAACGGTTGATGAGTAATGCGATCACGTTTTATTGAAATTGTCGTTTTATTACGATCGTCAGAGTTGTTTTAAGTGTTTTACGTTAGTCAAATTCGCAATATCTACATTTATTTTTGCACGCAACTACACTTTACATCACCCATAGTTTTTGCACAAACAGCTATAAACGGTTTTACGTTGTTGAATGTCCGCCGTTTTGCTGATGCTCGTGAATACGAGTCAGTATAGTAGAAACATTGCTTTAGATATATTAGAAACACGACCCTTGTATTTTTGCACGAGAAATATTTGTACTGTTACAAGCAGTTGTATAATTGCAAAGAATTTCTCAGTAAAAATTACATTTTATTTTTTTTTACTGTGCAGGAATTACGGTGTACACGAAATTTTTCTGTGGTAAACTGTTAAGGATTTATTACTGATGATTTGCAATTACAACTCTTGGACTCGGTGGCAGTGCAAAGAACGCGCTAGCTTCTTCCCGCCGTTATTTAGGCTCGAGTCTACGCGACTCTGGCGCGAACTGTTTACACGTGGAGAGGACGAGGAACGCTTATCAGTCGGTGGCCCAGGGTGTGAGCCTTGCTAATTGCATTCCACAGCTTCCCCATAACTCGCCACCACACCACGACATCCACTCAAGAAGGACGTGGAGGACAGATTAAAGGCACGAGAGATCTTCAGGACGCTGAGCGTTTTTTTTTTTTTTTTTAATTTATTTGTTTATCCATGGAAAACCATCTTCAGGTATTCGACCCCGGGCGGACTGACGCGTGATGCAACCGAGAGAAGCAGCAGGGCGAGGCGGACAAAACTTCACTCTAGCGAGGAACTTTATTGTCGCGGCCTATCGTCCGGCTGGGCGCTACAAGTATAAATCTTGCGTGACGCAGGTGCGCCTGTAAGCGTCGGATGGATCCCCCGCGTTTTGACGTGGACACGTCTTTAATTCCTAGCCGTAGCGGGAGGCAATCCAGAAAATCCGATCATGACAAAACCGGGGGATACAGATTGGCATTGCAGCTCCGAATCTATCCTCAGCATTCTAAATTCAATTACACAACTCGAGTGTCAAAGGATCAAAGAATATGTTACTTTGAGTGAGGACTGCAAAGCATCGCGCGTGGCTGGATTGGGGGGGGGGGGGGAGAAATTTTGAGTTCGTTTCGCGACGTTTCACAACTTCCGCGTAGTATAACTTTTGACTACGAGAAGCTGCGGCGCTCGTTTGAGTTTCAGTCGGCAGTTCTCGTTAAGATCCAACCTATTGAGTGTATGGAAATACTTGTGTGGCATGGTTATGAGGAAATTGTATACGTTTAATGTAAAAATAAATTAAGGAAACTTAATACAATTTCGGCCTATACTCTTCAAAAAGCCAAGTCGAAATACAGAAATCATATACGGTTGGAAAGAGCATCGCAAAAACAATCCAGTGATACCCATGAAACCCCATATGATCGAGTGAAGCGGTGCCGGGAAAGTAAAATAAACATCAAGGCGCCCGATAGCGTAAACGTAGACGTGTTCACGCAAAGCAAACGGTCATGTCTCCAACGCAGCGAAACCCAATTTTTTTGTCAAATAGTTGTTTGCGCGAATACGCGTATCTCGGTAAATAAATGTTCTGCAAATACGACTTTTTGTCAGAAAATATTTTAAAAAATAATAATAATTCATGCCCCTATTTTTTTTTTTTTTTTTTTTTTTTTTTTTCACTTTTGTCATATTAAGTGTATTCTTGGAGAAAAAAAATCGTGAAAAAGGTTAAATATCGCATTTTTCAAAGCTTGCCTATGCAATTTCCTTAAGCGGCAAGAGAAAAGTACAAATGTACAGGAGTGGTTTAATCTGCGGTATTTCATCGCGCGTAATAAAACCCCGCTGTTACAGATACAATTTTCACAGTACAGCGTCACGACGCGGCGGACACAGAACACGCCATGCACGTAGGAGCGATGAGGCACTAGGCGTGCGTGTTAGTATCGCCCGTATCGCTCCCTCGCTTCTTGACCTTGGACGTGGGGGGTCCATCCCACTCTGAAGGGCACTGTTTACCAGCTGGAAGCTGCGAAAATTAAACCGGAAATCCCTTGTCAAGGAAATTTCTTCTCGCTGCTTTAATTTTAAAGATAGGCGTTTCAACCAAAATGTATTCTTCTCGAATTTTCTCATGTGAAGTTCCCTGCAGCACCGATGTTTCCACATGTAGTACAGCCAGTTTGCAAGGAATTTAAAAAATGCATGTATTACAAAAAAGTACATACTGACTACTTACACTGAAAACTAGCGACCCGCCGCGGCTTCGCACGGTGAGCAATGTGACGTCATAGGTTTTTCCTCATCGGCTCGCTCGACCACTGAAATTATTTCGATGCGCGTAATTAAAAAATTGAGCCAGCTCCTGAAATGACATGTTGTAACTAACATATTAAATTTGATAAAGATTAATACTATGTGTTCAAAAAGTTATATTTTAAATCAAATTTTAAAAGACAAAAATGGTTACGGTGGGTCATCCTTAAAAGATAAACATATGCGGCAGCGGAATTTTTTAAGACGTTTTAGAGATCTATAATTCTGTAATACATTAATTTGGTGCATCTCTTATGGGATATATAGTCAGCGTAAGCCATGTAAACGTCCGAAAACTGGCTTTTCCCGACTTTATTATAAAACGTCGACATTTATCTGCTACCCTTAAATTAAATATTAATATATTATACACCTAAGCCTTTCTCAAGAGGTGCTCTAAATGATGGCGAAGATCGTATCTAAATCCATCAAATAGTTTAAAGGCTGTTCACGATAAAGTGAGCACTTTTTAAATCAACCTTAAAAAAAAGTCACTGCTCCTACCTGCAGATATTTCAACGGGCGCCCTGAGTGACATGCACCCAGTAAAGTTGGTAACGATGGATAGGAAGTAGTTCCGTATATTAACTTCGAATAAAAAGTGTTAGGGAAACATTTCAGATAACTTAAATTTTTTTCTTTCGCGTTGTGTTTATTTTTTAATGCATCGAAGTGCAAAACTGAGCAGTTATATTAGATATTTACTTTTCAAATAATTTCACAGTTTCACTTGACCGACGCATGAATACAGTGATGAGGCCCACGACAATGATAATCTTACATAAGGCGGAAGAATACGTAACGAGCACACAAGTAGATTTTAAGCAGGGCTTTTAAAAGTACTCATTTTACCGTGAATAGCCTATAGAAGCCTTATCCGAATACACAGTCACACGCCGCTGGGAGACTTTGTTTTATACTACATATGTATAGATATACGCTCGTAGGGATCTTCTCCTAAAAAGTTCGTGAAGAATAAAGTGTGTTTGAAACGCCTATTTTTAGAATTAACGCACTGCGGAGAAATTTCCTTAACATGAGATTTCCTACTAAAATGTCGCAGCTTCCAACCAGTAGGCAGTTGTCAGAGGCCATCTGAACGTATTTACCGACCCGTTGAAACTCCCAAAATTCATGATTCTTAGCAGATTTACAAATTCCATAGCCGTGTGATGAACAAACAGTAATGCCGATTTTGATTGTTCATAACATTGTCGTACAGCAGTTTGTTTGAGATGAAATTGAATGAAAACCAAGAACGTATCTATAACCATATATTTGTTCGATATGTTAACCTTCAAACATTACAATAATTCCCTGGCCTACAAGGATACTATTCACCAACTACTCATTTGTTGGTTGTATTTGTTAGTATCGTGCATGCCACATTGAGACTGTTTCTACAACTAAAAATCAGACATGAATCGTTTGCGCATAACGTCGCCCAGTTGGTTATAGCCTACTTATTTTCTCATATTTTGATATTGTGGACAACTAAACATGTTCTTAGCTCAACATATGAAAGAAGGTTATTTCCGAGAAGACGTAAACAAGTTTGTATTCCTTGTGCAAGACTGACTTGAGTATCGAATTACGGACGAATTAGGAAGTAATTTAGACGCAAAAGACTTCCTCATTAAAACAGTTTTTAAATTCATATAAGCTACAGTCTTCACCTCGTTAAGAGACTCATCCCCTTGTTTATGACAGATATTTTTTAAACACTTAATATTTAATATTCTGTTTCTTAAAAAACCGTACATAGTTTCTTTTTACTTTACGCTTGAAACTAACTATGCCATTGGTTGTTAGTTTCCTGCAGATACTTTTTATTAAGTATGTAACATGTCTCATCCTATTATGTACCCAGGTATTATGTTTTTCTGCTATTATTTTTAGTTACATCCTTATAAAGCTATTCAAACGAAGGCATGCTCAAAATTGTCGGTATAACTATTGGTGAATGAATTGTTTTTACATACCAGGATCCAGATACGGTACTTGTTCAGTATATTTCAGTCTCCAAGGCGCTGCATTTCTGCCCCAGCCATAGTAAACAAATTCCAACGAAGTTGCACCACACCACGACGCGACATGCGTAATAGGGCCGCGGTGGCTGCGCGGTTAGCCTGCTCGCCTCCCACCATTGCGAACTAGGCTCAATCTCCAGTCAGGCGGCGCCCGGATTTTCACAAGTGGAAATCGTGACGGACGATGCCGCTGGCCGGTGGGTTTTCTCGGAGATCTCCCAATTCCCGCGGCTTTTCATTCGGTCGCTGCTCCATACTCTCCTCAATCACCCTCATCGGCTCTGAAGACCTCGCAGTTAAGAGCCTCCCTGATCTCTTCACTCAATCACGATGTGCGGCAGTGGCGTGTAGTGAGTTTTTTTTTACAGGGTAAGTAATATAATAGCCCCACATATTTAGAGTGTTTTAGATAACATTTGCTAGTGCCAGGCTGTGGTTCCATTTAAAATTTCTACTAACAAACGCAACTTCCAATTTTTCTTACCCTCTACATGTATTTACCGTTTTATAATACCTAACATTAGTAATAAGAACAGAAACGAAATGAAACTGAATATAATTTAGAGAGTACGTCACAAATTATAAGAAAACTCCCGTTTTACCGAACACTTTCATCCACTTTCCAAGGTAAATGTAGGACTGGAGGAAGCAAACAGAACGACTGCTGCTTGCCCTGCCGGAGGAACGCGGCAGAGTAACTCGCTTGCGAGTTCGATTCATAGCTAGTCACTCCCGTTTGTGGAAATAAATACTAGATAGCAGCACTGTGCGTGTACAGTATGGGAGTCACGAAAACGCTGTTTCTTGAATCGGAAACGGGAAACTCAGATTTAACAGTGTTTAAATTTAAAGTTGCGGTGAAATCTATAAAGGGTCAAACATTTCCAAAATGTATAGGGTAAGCATTGGTTACCTTGCGTCTATGGAATAAACGCCACTGACGTGCGGAACGGTCGATAATCTACTTCGGGCGCTACAGCCACGTGCAGATATTGTCTGGCCGCTCCTTGCGCTAACGAGCGACCAGCTTTATCGGGAGAAAACATCCGTGAGATCAGTAGGTACTGGTGCGGCGGAGAAAGTTCATTAGCTTCGCCCGCTGGGGATTCGATCCAGCTGAACTGCACAAAATGAGTGAAAAGCGCGTGTCATCTTGGCGGCGGCGCCGCGTCGTTGGTTAACGCGTGCGCTGGAATGTGGATCGGCTCCTTTTTGAAGACTTCGTTTCGTTTCCTCTCGTGCCCTGGCCTAAAGTCACAGAACAGCATAGCATACAGAAAAGAAAGGGGAAAAGGGGCGGTGATGTGGTAGCCAGGCTTCTCTCCTCCGACCAAGGGCGAACCGGGTTCGATTCCCGGCGGGGTCACCCGGATTTTCGCACGTAGGAAACGTTGAAGATGTTGCTGTTGGCAGGCGGGGGTTTTCTCTGGGAGCTCTCGTATACCCCTCTCCTGTATTTCGCCGCTGTTCCATATTTACCTCATTCCACCCTCACCGGCTCTGAAGACCTCGCTGTTGAGGCAGTTGCCTATTGCTGGACCAGACGAGAGAAATTGTAGGATTTTACATGTTCACTGGTTTTAGGCAGGGATGTTAAAAAATATCGATATATCGAAACAATAATTATATCAACGATGTATCGAAATAAATCGTCGATATATTTCAACGGCATTTTATCGAAAACAATATTTCTTTCTAGGGATCTGGAATAAATATTGTTTTTAATGCTCATTTAATAAGCTCTGTTTTGAATACATAAAATTTTATTTAAAAATTACCACGTTTGCCTTGGCAACACTCACCAGAAACAGGCGCTACGTGTCTTCAATGTCTAATATCGCAAGCTATTTTACATTTGTCAAATCCTTCAATACATAAAATATCGTATTCCGATGTACCGAAAATCTATATTTTTCTTTCAATATATCGTTTGGTAAAAAAATACTTTTATAAATAACCAGTGTAAATAAATTCGAAATTTTTTTTCCGACATCAACATCCCTAGTTTTAGGCGTGTGTAAAAAAAAAAAAAAATGGCAGTGTGATCCGAGCAAAAATGGAAAAAGGTTTTTATTTTTTTTTAATTTTAAAGCTGAGCAGTCCCTGCGGCCAAAGTCGCTGACTACTCTACTCGTTATGAATAGAACAAACTATACAATACTTAAAACTAGAGCAGGTACGTTTCAGTATTGGTAGGTTAGTAGTTTTGAAATAGCTTACAATAGTGTTAAAATGAAGCCATGAAATGATTCTACACACGAATACAGTTTATTATGAAAATTTTAAGTTACACAAAAAAATATAATTGTAAATTATTTTGCAAGAACAATAGCAAATGCAATGACTCCCTGAGACAGTGGTTTCTGATCCAAAAACAGCTTAAACCATAACAAGGAAACGAACCACACATGTTCGTGACGGACCGTCCCAAAGTAAACTATCTCTTTATTTCCTACAAACACAGAGTCACCTCTGGACCCATCCAACCCTCCCCCTCCTCTTTCCGTTTTTTGACACACTCTCATCAGCCAGTCTCATGAGAAGCCAAGGGGAGTGACTGGGTGAGAAGAGAGCGGAATGATGCGCGGTACACGTGCGAGTTTGACCTCGAGAACATTCGCAATATCTTACCATAATGCTGGAAAATTATTAGATCTATTTGGGCGAGACACAGTAAATTGTATCTTAAATTTTGAGCTTTACTCATTCTAGTATATAGCTGATGGTTCTTATTATCCATTGATGTGCTAGGCAGCAGCGTTGAGCGCCGGCAAACACCTGCCCCACTCTTCACTCCCGAAAATAGAGATCCTCAATCGGTTCAGTGGTCAATGTAGCCTCTCCCGCGGTCGGGGGCTCCGATCGTATCGAATTCCCCGGCGTTCGAAGATTTTCGGGCAGAATGAGTGAGTGAGCGAAGAGATTTGGGCGGCTCTTAACAGCGTGGTCTTGAGAGCCGATGAGTGTGATTGAAGTGAATATGGAACGGCGCCGGAATGAAGGGGCGGGGGAAACGGGAGATCCCCCCTCCCCCCAGAAAACCCACCGACCAACGGCATCGTCCGACACGATTCCTACTTGCGAAGATCCGGAGACCCGGCCGGGGATTGAACCCGGTTCGCCCTGGTGGGAGGCGAGCGTGCTAATCGCTCAGCCACCGTGGTCCCTTTTCGGGCAGAGATGATCGTGCGGAAGAGCCAGGCCGGAACCACACCCTGGGTGAGAGGGTTTTGTTGGCGTACTCCCACTTCCTCCCCAGTTTTCATTCAGCCGATGTTCCACCTCCATGTCGTCTAACCTCTTTTACTTCTTCGGTCTGGCCCGGAACGACAGTTCTATCCCTAGAGCATATCAGCGTGCTCCAGTTAGCCCCAGCTTCCATTTATCCCATTTTGTCGACCCCGCCCAGAGCAAGAACAACGTATAGACGTATATTTACAGAATCAAACCTGCACTGAGAGAAAGGTTTTGCTAATTGAAACAAAGTTTATTTGGCGTTAACCAAAATACTTGTTTGCGTACGGGAAATATAATATTTATATTTAGTTTTTGAAATCAAATTGTTTTGTTGTTCTTATTCGGTTGCCCCCAAACTAAGATTTGGTTTGTGCAACTAAAGATTTGTTTTGTTATTCGCACTTTAAAAAGTTTCTTTCAATACGAGTAAGAACGTTTAAAATACTGATGGAGATTTGAACCCAGTTGAGATGCGCCTGAGCGCTGTGTCACAGCAACCTCAGCTGAAGTGCTAGCTGATGAAATTTGAATGATTTTACATAAATACATTTCAAATATCTACTGGACAACGTGCGCGAATAAATATTTCAAGTTTTAAAGCTTTACCTTTTAAGTTTCCTGTTGAACCTTTTCTTAATGTGGACGTTTAAGCCATCATAAAACATCAGTAGATGCACTAACAAACACTGTTACTATCATATTTGTTCCAAAAAAAAATACAAATAATCTCTCGAGCTCTATTTTCGAACGAAGGCAATCGAATGAGTGGCCAAACGAATACATATATACAGTTGATTCAACGGAATATTTTGTTGAGAGTATAATTTATTTTGACGCAACGCACAGGGTTTGTTGATTATAGCTTGTTTTTTTTATAAAATAAACAAAATCAATATTATTTTCAGAGTTTTATTTACTTAACTGACTATTGCGTTGAAGCAACTAAATATATACTTGGTCCTATACAAACAAATATTTTGTTGGCTGTTGTCTCACGCCCGGTTGCACCAACATCCTCCCCGATCCCAGATCAAATGATCCTAGTTCTGAACCAGGATCCAGTTTGATCTTGGTTCCAATGTAAAAGCGTTGCACCAATTAAATTTCATGATCCTGGATCTCCGAATCGTCGACCTTGGTTCCAAAGTGAGAAATCGATATTAAGTACGAGACAAATTTTGCTATTGGTTAGTAATATATGACGTCATAAATAGGCGTATTTTTCACTATAGATAGAACTAAATGTGGGATCTTTGATCTGTTTTAAGTGAATTATTGTTTTACGAATTTTACTGATAATATTCAAGAACGTATAATGTTGTTTTAATTTCCCAAGAAAACAATCGAATGTATTTCTATCTGTTGGCGTATTTTCAAACTACATTTGTTGACGATGGCTGCTGATCTCGGATCGAGATTTTGAACCGCCAATGTCGGCGGTTAGAAATGAACTTAATCTCGATCTCCAGTCCAGCTCTGAATTCGAATGGAGCACCAGTTTTCTGTGTCGATATTAGATACGATTTCGGATCGAGTTTCGAACCAGGATGGTGCGACCGGGCCTCAGCATGCTGCATCTATACCGATCTCCAACTACACTTACCGCGAAAATGCCCTCACTCGCCAGTAGTTTGGCAAGCTGCTCCAGCGCCGGCAGACGAACTTGCAAGTCGCCCGACAAAACTACAGTGTACTTCTACCAGCGCGATTTTGCTGATGAGACGTGCCTGGCCGAGTGCTCGGTAGCTTATTCTTTACAAACTTGTGCAGCATCCACCCAAGGAAGCTGTTATTGTCCATTCACGGTTTCTTCGGAAGTTTCAACACAAACCTTTGAAAAATCATCCCATGTATTACGTGTTTAGTTATTACCTAAACATGCCATGTAAAGGCTGTTCGCACGGTAATCTGAGTACTTTTGAAAGCCCTGCTTAGGATCTACTTGTGTATTCTTCCACCTTACGTAAAATCAACATTGCCATGGGCCTCATCACTTTATCAATGCGTCGCTTAAGTGAAACTGTGGAATTATTAGTAAAGATAATATTTAAAAAATCTACTCATTTTCACACCCTGATGAATAAAGAAAAACATAAAGTGAAAGAAATAATTTAAGTTACCATAAACTGGTATCTAACACCTTTTATTCGACGTTAAGATATGGAACTACATCCCCCCCCCCTCCATCTTTGCCAACTTTACTTGGCGCATGACACTCAGTGCACACGTTCAGATATATGCAGGTAGAAGCAGTGACCTTTTTCTAAGGTTGATTTCAAAAGTGCTAATCTTATCGTGAACAGCCTTTATCAAGCTTTTTATACATCTGTAAACAAGGAAGTATCTTATTTTTCGTTAAGCTTAAGTTTTACCCATGTTTTATTTATACGTTATAATATTTCTTTTAAAATAGACACGAATAAAAACAGTGAGAAAAATCTGTGTTGGTAGCGCCTAGTAATAAAAAGTTCTCATGAAAATTAATATTACAACTGAGCGCGCAGGAAAACGGTGCGCTGTCCTTTGGTGTAATTTTGTAGACTTGGTCAAGCTTAGTTTGCACGTGGCGGAGTAATATCCTGGAAGTAGAACTTTATCAGGGCTTCAGAAAAGTGCGAACTAAGAGTGAGTGGACTATATACCAATCACCAACTACTAAGGCAGCCACTGCGGCATCTGTCACCTTGTATGGACAGATTTCATGCCTGGTTTGGTAACAGAACCTGCCCTGTTTCCTGTGAACGGTCCCACGCCAGCTTTCGTTCATTGCAGCTTCAGCGCGTGGTCCGCTCCTCGTTGCCACTAGATTGATGATGGAATCGAAAAGAATGTTTCCAACCTAATGATATTTTCATGAGGTTGAAATCACACAAATAACAAAGGCAAGTAACATCGAGAATCACTAACTTACTTTTAAATACGGGTTGAAGACGTATTCCACACACACACACACACACAAAACATTACCCTCATAATTAAATATTTAATACGAGTTGTTCTTCTCATAACTATATGAAAATATATTTGAAGTGTTGTTTTGTGCTGTAAGCCCAATGATACAACTTCACTTTTTCACTGAGAAGTGATTTATAGACATGTGTTCAATACATTATATATATAACTTTTGAATGCAGATCGTAACTTCCAGTAAACAAACAATTGCATTATTATAACTTAAATAATAATTTAGTGGCTTCACAAAATCAATGCCATTGACTGAAAATAAGCTAATTTCCATTAAAATTTTCTAGTTGCCAATAGCAAAGAAGGAATATTAAGATACGCTAATTTATTTTGTGAATTGTGAAACGAAGAATTTAGGGTTTTTTTTTATTTTTTTTATAGCACGGAGTTGCTTGAGAAACAGCGAATACACTACAATAAAGGCTGTTCAATATAAAGTGAGCATTTTCGAAATGAATATTAGAAAAAAATCACTGCCCTTAAACGTACATATTTTAATGGGCGCGCTAAGTGGCATTTGCCCAGTAAAGTTGGTAAAGATGGATAGAAAATAGTTCAATATCATAACGTCGAATAAAAAGTGTTAGGTAATCATTTGTGACAACTTAAATTATTTATTTCGCTTTCTGTTTTCTTTTAATGCACCGAAGTGTGAGAATGAGCAGATTTGTATAATATTTACTTTCGTAGTAATTTCTCAGTTTTACTTGACCGACGCGTGAATGAAGCAATGAGGCTCATGGCAATGTTAATTTTATATACGATGGAAGAATACACGATATGAATAAGAGTAGATACTAAACAGCGCTTTCAAAAGTGCTCATTTTACCGTGAACAGCCTATAGAAGCTTGTACGAGAGCAAGTGTGACAGCAGTATCATGTAATCATCACGAGGACATCGGCGAGCGGGCGCAACTGCATCAAAGGGACCGCCTTGAAACTTCCCTTCTCTTGCCAAACCGTGACGCATCACGGATCAGGACTTCATGACGGATCAGGCCCGGATCGGTCGTAATCGCCAATTGGCGTCAGCGCCAAGATGTTGCGTCAGAGCCAAACGTCTATCGCGAGTTCATGAACAACCAGTAAACAATCGTGGTAGTTCGGGGACGATTGCGCTTAAGTCTCACCACTGCCGCTCAACAATCGTGGTAGTTCGGGGACGATTGCGCTTAAGTCTCACCACTGCCGCTCAACAATCGTGGTAGTTCGGGGACGATTGCGCTTAAGTCTCACCACTGCCGCTCAACAATCGCGTAGTTCGGGACGTAGTGGTTATATCACTCACCTTCCACCTAGGCGAACAGGGTTCGATTCTTGGTGTGGTCGCCCCCTGGATTTTCGCGTGCGAGTATCCGTGCCGGATGATGCCACTGGCCTTCTCGGGAATCTCCCGTTTCCCCTGTCCTTACATTCAGGCGTTGCTCGATACTCACCTCGCCTCGCCCTCATCGGCTCTCGAGACCTCGCTCTTAAGAGCTGCCCGAACGTCTTCACTCACTCAATCAAGTAGGGCTTTCAAAAATGCTCGGTTTGACGTGAACAGCTCGAACCTACTGATGTGTTGGTGCCTTTGAAAATGGTGGGAGCCAAGCAACACGCGCTGAGCCGCTTATAATCCATTCGTAGTTACTTCACACTTTTCTGAAGCCCTGCAGGATATTCCTCCGCCTCGAGCAAAATAAGCTTAACTATGTCAACAAAATTACACCAAGGACAACGCACTGAATTCGCGCGCACTCAATTGTAATAATATTTTTCATGAGAACTATTTCATACTAGGCACTACCAATACAGATTTCTTCTCACTGATTTTTATTCATGTTTACTACAAATGAAATATTATAAATTATAAGTAAAATACTGATAAAACTTCAATTTAACGACAAATGAGAGGTATTTAGTACTTGATATATATAAGTATATATATGGTATGCTTAGGAAATAACTTAATACGTCATACATGGGGTGATTTTTTCAAAATTTTTATTTAAATGCTGTTCACAACAAAGTCAGCACCTTTGCTAGACCCCTGAAAAATGCCACTGGCCCTGCCTGCATATATTTTAACGGGCACACTGAGGGACATCCAGCCAGTAAAGTTGGCAACAATGGACGAAAAGTAGTTCCATATATCATTAACGTCGAATAAATAGTTTTAGGTAACCATTTGTAATAACTTAAATCACTTCTTTCCCTTTCTGCTTTTTTAATGCACAGAAGTGAAAAAATGAGCAGATATTTAAAATTTTTTTCCTAGTGATTTCAAAGTTTCACTTGACCGACTCATTAATAATGTGCTAAGGCCCATAGTAACGTTAATTTTACATAAGGCTGACGAAAACACAGCGCACATACAAGTAGATCTTAAGCGGGGCTTCCAAAGCACTCATTTTACCGCGAATAGCATGTAAAAAGAGTGACGAAACAGCGTATAGACTATAGCCGTGGTGGAAGTTATTAGCAAACGTTGAATCCTCTTTAAGAGACTACAGCGGCCTCAAGTCTTCTGCGCGTAGTTGTGACAAGTAAAACCAAAATTAATACACCCTTGGTACTGGCATGCCCAACATGATAAAAGCTAATGTTAACTTCCTTTTCAAATAATTGAGTTGAGAGTGGAGTGTCTTCCAACATATTATATCACGAACATCAATATCACCGATCTCCTAAGACGCTGCATTCTTGTCAAAATGAGGCTTTCGGAAGAAACGCAATTCCAACAAACCACTACCAACTTTAGCAGTTATACTCTGAAGACAAAAGCGATACAAAAAAGACAATAATATATAACTCTCTTCTACATCGACTACCTTAACTGTCCAAGACCTATCATCTTTGTTGGCATCCTTAGTAAAAGACGAAATATTACGATATACCTTCCTAGTATAATACCGTGTCTTCTTCTCTAATGACACGGAGCAAAGTAATTAAATACAGCACGCAGCCTGGTTATATACCATACAATTCCATAGATAACATACAGACGAACACGCGAGAGCGAAAAACACAACTCCACGACCTTGAGATTCTAACATCCGGTCGAGCCACTGTTCTAACAATAGACTCGGCAAGCCTCCAACCTGGCAAGATGGCTGCTATACACTATGTGGCATTGGTACGGGCGACACAGCACGGCGCCCACTTTGAGCAGCTCCGGAATGCGAGGGCGGAGGGAAGCGGGATATCGTCGAGAAAAGCCGCCGACCAGAGGAACCGACTGGAACGATTCCCACATGGGAAAGTGCGGGAGTGGCGCGGGCCGGGAATCGAGCCCGGTTCGCCTTGGCGGGGGGAGGGTGCTCGACCTGTTGTTACAACTGCGGCCCCCTTTCGAGGAAATGGAGGTTAGTGCAAGTTGAAGCGAGAGACCTGGCAGCCATCTTCGATTTATTACTTACTAGCTGACCCGTGCGACTTCGTTCGCATGACATTTAGGACTTGTATTCTTATTTTTGAAATAGAAATTTCGCTTCGCTTAGGTTTTATGAAGTTATTAAAATAAAGCCCACCAAAGTTTCGCTAAGGTTTGATGTTTAGAATGGTAATATTGCTTCTTTCAGATTTAATGGAGTTATTAAATTCCACCCTTCCATCGAATCGCACATGTTTTATGGTTTTAATGAAGTAGATACCTACATAATACCTAGCCACTGGGCCACTGAGGCCCCACTTGATATATTGCTATCCACTAAGTCACTGCGGCCCCACTTAGAATAGCTCTAACCACTGGGCCACTACGGCTCTTGGGAAGGAAAGGAGGACAGCCCATGGACAAAAAGTAAGGAGAAATGATATAACTTTTTTTTTAACAATGCTTTTTTTTATTAAGTAATCCGAAGAAAAATTTAATCCAATACCTATGTACATCCCTGATCACCATCATATTTTCGGAACCGTTTGAGATATCTCGATGAAACAAAGACTAAGTTAGCCGGGTGTTATTATCTATAGACTGTATACACTTCATGTCAATACGTTCAGTGGTTTTTGAGTTAAATCCGGTCGGACAGACAGACACGAAAAAAGTTAAGATTAGATATGGCTTAGTAATCAATTATACTATATTGTAAAATAATTAAAAGTGGAGAATTCGAAAATCACAGAGAGATACTTCTATTTTATATATTTGTATAGATATAGCTATAATGTGTGTTATTGCTCAGCACATACTGTACATATACAGCTAGAGAACCTGAATTAATAACTCATTACTTCAGGGATTTAATTACAGGCGTGATAATAGCAAAACAAGAACAACTGTACTGTTTTTTTAAACCTAAGCGTTTAGCTACATAATTCCAAAGAAGTTTATTTTGAAACCACCAACACCAAATACATAACTGAAACATCGACCATGTTAATTTATGTTTACTTTTTTTCAGCTGTATATATTTTATATTATTTTGCTGATATAACAAGCATTCAATCTGGCATCGTAAAGGTTGTAGCTAAACTCTTTAATATTTTAAATATCTTAGTATGATATAGCAACACACCCGTATTAAACATAAACAGTTCGAAGCCATCTTAGCATTAAGGGTAGTTATTTTCCTGGCCTGGTATGCTGTATCCCAGAAAATAGTATTGTGTTGTTTGTTTACCTTTTATAAGTTACACAATTCTATAAAGTAATTTTACAATTAATTGTCTAGGGTGAAGGAAACGTGATATTTTTTTTTTGTTGACATACATCATTTTTACGTATGGCAGATGTATAAGTATTATCAAAAAGAATAGTTAATGTCGAAGAACGCAAACATCACTAATTAACTCTTTTCTAATGCGATTTAATCATTATTATATTCTAATACGGTTCACAAGATATGAAATTTCCATTCAGTGAAATCATCACAAATTTTTCTACAGCTACGTTCAAATTCATTAGCCAAGAGCCGTTACCTGGTTTCGTACCCCTGAAAAAGTGCATCGGAACTGTGACGTCAGATTCTCGCTGTCATCATTCAATGTAAGGGCACAGGTGCGCCCTAGAATGTCCCGTTCAGCTAAGGGCACGGGCCACATACCCCTATCGAACCCTTTATCGTTGGTGTTGGTTAGTTCTTGGTCACTTCTTTTTGGCTCCAGAACATACACGACAGAGATATGACTGAATAACAAGCACCGAAGATAGTTATAACCTGTGCATATTTTTTTCGAGCCTGCGGATTTTTTATATGTCAATTATTTCTATCGCATATCTTAGTATTTTTTCAGTCGACGCATATTAGTGTAAAATTTATAGATGCAAGAAAAAAAAAACACGAGGTCCTTCTACTGGCAGGAAAACTGCTTCGATCGAATTTCGCGCGAGCTCATGAGAATTAGCTTCAGTTGCAGAGACAGATAAAGCTCACAGGTGGCAGAAACATGAAAATATGAATGAACAAGGGTGTCTGAAATCATCAGACGCACACTTCGTCATTGGGGTATTCATTCATCGCGAAGGGAATGCGGCCCTGAATTCCAACACAGCTTACGTCATATCGGCATGGTGTACACACTAGACATCTTAAAGAACTGAGATTCAATGAGTATAACATGCACAATGTGCAAGAACTGCGACGAATTACGATAGTATTCTCGATATCAGTTCAAGCTAACAGGAAGGATTTGGTGTACTTCTCCTCAACGAAGGGAAATTCTCGATCCTCTCAGACGACAGCTTTAGTTATACTAGTTTACAATTAGCCTTCGACACATGAGTACGTAAGCAGTCTGCGACATTCAGCTACGTTCGCGGCGAAAGAGAATGAAGGTGTGTTAAAAATAACATGTATTTATCGTTCAAAGTAAAACAAGTATATATTTAGCGAGCGGAACGACCTATTGTGTACGAGGAAAGCGTTCATCATGGGCCTGTTTAAAGTACCCGTGTACGTATGACATCAGTCTTAGCAGATCCGGTTCACATTTGACATTCATTCTTGTATCATCTTCCTTAGCGACGAGAATGCGGACACCAAAACGTGGGATAACGTTAGAAACTTACACAGTGGTGTTGGGCATGTCACAGATATGTTTCATGTATACCTGTTCCACTTTATAGGCGGAGCAAAGGTGTATTTAAAATCAGTGTTGAATTTATAGTTTCTTGATCTGATGAAGATGAACGTTACGGTAATTCATGCCCAGTTAGCCTACTTCTGAAACTTAAATGTAGTTGTCTGATAATAAAAATATATCGTTCAACGAGAGAAGTAATTCTTTCGAAAACAAAGGCTTGAAACTTTTGGAAAACAGGCTTCTTTTTACTATCGACAACAATTTAAAATGGTTCGTACTTATTTATTTGCAAACGCAAAAATATTTATAAATAAGATTAAAATAAAAGTTTTTTTTTTTTCCCCCCTTCAAAATTGAGACTAATTTTACGTCGTATGAGTTAACAGTAACGCCCGTATGTTCATTTTATGTTGTTGTATAGTTAAACAACCAGAAATGATTTATAGTTGGTATGCTATTTAATCATGTACTCTCGAGTGGTATATTTTTAATCATCATCTCTGTCTCCAGATAAATATTAACTAAATGTCTCAATCATATACGGGCTATTCGCAATATATATATATATATATATATATATATATATATATATATGTATGTGTGTGTGTATATATACACACACACAAGGTGTTTTTAAACTACATCTCGAAATTGAAACCATTTCATCTATGGGCTAATATAAACACAAAATCCAAGTAGCAAAGTGTTAGGAACATTCATTTGGTATCTTGAAATTTAATTTGAAGTTAGCAAAACAGCGCTGGGAATCTGCAACTTCTGGTACCTGCGTGCACAACAAGATGCGTATGACGAAGGCGAACGGAACTGGCGCTCTCATGCGGCGAACGCTTGTACATAGGCCACCACGAGGGAACGCGCGCAGAGTCCGCATCGCCAATACTGACTGACGTTCGTGTGTTGTTTGGAAATAAAATGCAATCACTACTAGGAGGCTTTACCACTCAATTTCTTATCTCCCATTGTTCAAATAGTTTGACACGAGCGTTATTAACCACTCGCGGCAGATAAACAAACACACTTCCGTGCATACCACTAATTGTAGCGGTAAGAGTCCCTGCACAGGCTGTCCACGGTAAAATTAGCACTTTTGAAATCCCTGCTTTTAAGATCTACTTGCACGCACTTTGTGTATTTTTTCGCCTTACGTAAAATTAACATTACCATGATCCTCGTCACTTTATTCATCTGTTGGTCAAGTGAAACTGTGAAACTATTGGAAAAGAACATATTTCACAAATCTGCTCATTTTTATGCTTCGGTGCATTAAAAAAACAGAAAGCGAAAGGAATAATTTAAGTTATAATAAATGGTTACTAAACACTTTTTAATCTCCTTTAATATATGGAGCTACTTTCCGACCATTGTCACGGACTCTACTGGGCGCATGTCACCCAGTGCGCGCATTAAAATATATGAAATTAGGAGCAGTGACTATTTTCTAAGGTTGATTGCAAAGTGCTCACTTTATCGTGAACAGCCTTTAAGTAGAACACCATTTACAGAAACTTTAAGAAATTTGCCTTATTCTTGACTGCAAGAAGAAAATTACTGTTGTTGCAATCTAATCTCGCCCAATAATATTCGAGGACAGTGTCACTTTCTACAATAATATTCGAGGACGAGGGTACTGCTGAGAATTAGTATTACGTGTTCACAGCGTCTAGCAGTAAAGTTGCAAAAGTAATGCCACATGCAAAATTATGACAGGCAAACAAACCTAACAATTTCAGATCTTTCTAAATGTTACATAAATTAAAAATTTCAACACTTCTTTAAATAACAAATGGCTACATGTACAAGTCTTCGATGTCAAACAAAAGTATGTAAATAATTACATGGAATTAGAATAAAACTTTAGATCAAGGATGTGGATGAATATGTGGCATCCCTTTGTAAAGTAACATAACTTAAACGTCTTTTAAGTTACATGCCATCACCCTAAATATAACTAATTAAGTGTGTGCATTTGTGGTGCATACTGTCTAGAAAAAATGGCGTGCTCCTTGTACCTTGACGATGAATCGGACTGCAAAATGAATGAATGGTTATTAGGGTTTGATCTTGCATCTGAATGATTCCTCTGTTGCCCTAAACTATTAACGATTGGGTGGCCGTTCAGTGAATTTGGACATGGTGAATTACACTCAGCCATGAAAATTTGAAAAATCCATAAGTGCCATGGCATTATATACGATATGTGAATGGGAACCCTTAATTTGTTAATGACGGGCGTTTTTAAGTACAAACTTTATATATTTTTATGTTAAATCATTATGGAATCACTCCCAAAAGCCGCAAAACTCTTAACGGGACACGTGAATACGTATAACGCTAGTCAAAGTTTAGTTTTAAAATTGTTTACTTAACCATGAACCAACTATATACATAAGAGCCTGGAAAAATTCACTATCTTTGCTGCAGCGCACGCATTAACAGAATGAGGTGAGATGTTTCAATGAGTCGTTTTCATATAATACGTGCAACAGTGCTACCTCAGCAAAGGTCAAACACTGAAAAAAAATTCATGTGTAGTTATATACACACATATATAATGACATGTATATTTGTGTATATGGTTTCTGAAGGAGAAAACTTTGATCAGTCCTCTAGGTAGTTCAAGGGAGAGTTTTACTAACATAGCATAATGATTACGTTTATCAAGAACAGCATCGAGGAGGCATTTTAAAGATTTTCTTTCCTATGCCATAAACAAAAGAACAAATATATTCATTACAAGTTTCTGGCTGCCTGTATGTGTCTGTCGCTTCCTCCTTTCATTCTGAAATATGCACCATACTCAAAACATATGTACTTCTTAAGTAATGGTTTTAGGACACTTAAACATATTTCATCATTTCCAAATCAGTCCGACTCTAATATTGGAAATGGCTGGCCCGAGAACTCGTCTATGGTTTACGCCTTAACTTGGGTATTGTGGTGGCATTTAAAAAATCTGTGACTATTTAAAGTACCCTTTTCTAATGATTATCCTGAATTTTGTGTTCCTTGTTCCTCTGTTGCTGTCCATAATAATACAAAGTATGTTCATAATGTTTTGCATATTGAATGTAAATACGTAAATTTTTGACTCACTGGTTCAGATATTTATAGAGTAACTCAGATCTATACAACTCATATATCCGTATGTTTGGTAACACTGCGTGTTTTCTTGAGGATAAATTTAACGGTTTTACATCTAACACCTGTGTCTGATGTTACGGCTGGAATCATGGGATTTCTAGTTTGTGCGTCAGTTTAACTGAAAATAACACGGCGATGTCAATAACATCTCCAATCAAAGGCTTTTGGAGATAAGGGTATTGGTATAGTCTAACATCTGTAGTGGAGCAGTTTCTTTATTTTATAACAAACTGGTGGAAATGGATACTAAATTTAATGTTGGATACATTTGAAAAATAAATGTCTGTGGTGTGCATGGTAGGTTTCTGTAGAGCGGTACTAACACATTAATAATCCTCTGTTTCTGTATGGTGTTGGGAAATAACAAGCAAATCAACAACATACATTATGTTTTCATAATTTGTTTATTGGTATTCTTTGTCTGTCACTTATGCTCTTTTCGATCTACTATTAATACTCTATAAGTGTTTGTTATAATATTCCATGTTTTTATGATATCCTAACAGTGCTTTTCATCATGTCTGATATAGCGGTTGGTAGAAAAGTCTATAGAAGAGTACTTAAAAGTAATTATTTAAACTAATATCGAAATTATAAACACAGAGCAGTTTTGTTGCGACTGTTCTCGCACTATATTTTGATGAAGACAACGCTGTAACAGAGACATATCCACAATTTTCGCTCCTAGAGTGAGAATTGATCACAAACTCGCAAAAATTTCAAGTAATTTTTATTCAAAATTAACCAAAGATACAGTGGGCCATCTGGCTAACACAAATATTCCGTAAGAAGAAAAAAATGTTTAACGTCTTGAATCATTGTTTCTGCCAGGTCGTTCACGAGTTGATGCCTTATAAAGTATTTATCTCCCCTAAGCAATTCACTTGTTTGTGCTTTAATTTACTACTTCAAATTTATCAAATTTCCTTCGATATACGACATGACTTCTACATTGTAAATCATACCTAACGTCAGCTCTACGCTGAAAACTTTGGGCGACAATAATTCTAATATTTCTCTAGGGATGAAAAAACTCCTTTTGAATATATGATTCTCAAATAAGTCACTCATGCTAACTTTGGAACGAACTATGTAAACGTTTATAAATCACAAGCTGCGAAAGAGCAGTCTGGTTAAAATTGTCGCTATATCTACACTTGACAAAATATGTAAATCAGAAATTACGTGTCCAAAATATTTTAAAATCCACGAAACGCAACCAAGACTCGCTTTCTGGCATCAAGAGCTGTTCTTGTATTTTAGTTATGTAAACTAGAGCAATGCTCATGGTGGCCTTTGGAGGAAAATATTTTTCCACAGTAATTCTCTCTTTTACAAAATGGCCATTTTAACACGGCGTCTAGAAGTTAAGTGAACAATACGACAAAATACCTGTAAATTAATTATCTTAGTTTTTGATATAATTCCAGTGAATCAACACAAGTTGCTCTGTGAATTTATTGGCGTAACTTTGACACTCTAAGCCCGAATCAGTTATATCAATCAGTGAAATAACATTCACTGAAAGTCAGTTGATAAGCTTCTGCTGATTGGCAAATCAAGTATGGCTTACGACATTGGAATCCTCAGCTTTCAGTGGGAATCACAAATAAAAACAGCGAAATTCAGCCGCAATATTAATTCGTTATCTGGCGCTTATTATCAGTTACGCAATTTTCACTAGCAGTGCGTGTTACAATGAGCCATGATTGTATTTTTTTACGTACTTATGCGGAGTCAAACATGGGTCAAGTTAATCGAAATATGAGTGTTGTTTAGTGTGAAAAGGCGGATCTCCAATCAACTCTTAACACCTGCAATTATATACCTAAAGATAAAAATACGAACAAAATTTCTGTAAGAATGCTGCCCAAACATACCTTAATTACCGAGATGAGGAGCAGAAATTCAGACCCCGCCAACGAAATGGATGAGCCAACTCTCCAAGCCATCTCTCACCATATCTACCAGAAGCTTGCTAGCTGTATCGCGTTGCTCGGCTTCTAGGGATGATACCACACAGCACCGACTCTGAGAAGCTAAAACTGCGAACTAGACCACCAACCGCCAGCAAACGCGACTATCCTCGGGATTCGAACCCGGATATTGACGCCAGTTATTGAACCACAGGTATCTCCGCGGTGACCAGTATTGACCCCAGGACATTGGGGCTTCTCTATCCAGCAGCCAGTGCGCTGGCCTTTGCCAGGTAGTTCAAGATTAAACTGCGTACACTGTAGGTATTATTACGAACGTTGTTGATGGAAGGCGGGTTCACTCGAAGTGCCCCCATTTCTCTCCCCCTCCCCCTTTTTTTCCGATGTACTTCAATACTCGTGCATTGTATCATCTCTTTCCATAGGATCTCGTTCACTTCATACCAGTGATGATTCGTCCTTAAACTCCGGCATGACTTGGTATGTAAGTGATTCAGAGTCCATTATAACAATGGGGTCTCGTCATCTTAGCTTCTCTGTGTATAACACTGTGAAGTAAATCTCGAACTATATTTAAACTTTACCGTAGTCTTACACCTTTCGGAGAAACTGTTTTTTTTTTTTCGAGGACTATTTTTTAATCTGGCACGAATGTACAGCTCGTCATGCATGATATATTTTATTAGATTACGTTATGAAATATAATTTCTTGATTGTCTATGTTAAAAACGAAAGCTTTTCATCCGTGTAGATTTTCCCCATCGTTCGATCCTGTGGTCAACAATACAAGGTATTTTTTTTAATAACATGTCGAAATTCAAGCCACAGCATCTAATGACTTATATAAATAAAAGATCCCTGTAGCTAAATTTTTGGAAAGGCCACCCAGTATTTTGTAATTTAAGTTGAATTTAGGGGAAAAAGCGCAGGCAGGAAGTCCGCAACTTCACGCGCCTGCGTGCACAATAAGTTGCATAACACAAAGGCGAACGGAACTGGCTTGTCATGCAGAGAGCGCCTGCGCATACACCACAAACTCGATGTACGTGGGCGCAGCTAGGCATTGCTTGCTAGTACACGTGTGTCAAACTACATAAACAATGGGATATTAGCAAGTGAGCTGTAAAGGCTGCCAGAAGTGATCACGTTTTATTTTCCTCATGGCGCGCTAATTCCGTTCGCCCTTGCGGTATGCGGCTTGTTACGCAAGCATATAAAGTATAGCTTGCGGCTTCACCGTGTTGTTTTGCCTAACTTCAACTTAAATTAAAAAATACTGCATGACCTTTCCAAAAATTTGTTACTAGTATTTTTGGTTTATATTACTCCGTAGATGCCGGGGTTGGAATTCAAACAAGTTATTCAAAAACATCTCGTATAGGTGTGGAGAGATTTGGAAGACAATAAACAACTAAGTTTGTAGCGCACATGGAGACGAGATGAGACGGGGATAGAGTAGCGAAGGAATGCAGTGGTTGTCAGGGCGCCGTCAGCCAAAAGCAACGTCCGCCACGTTTCCCATATGCGTAAAGCTTATTCATGTGGCTCTTCTGAGACTCGAACTCTGACCATCTAGGTGTTAGGTCGGTGAGTTTAAGGGGAATGGTGCATGAAAGCAGTATATTTACCCGATTTTCGATCCTAAGTCGTTTTCCAAAGAGTTTATTGACATTTTTGGTTCGACAGTACGTAAACAATAATTTCCAACACCTTTTTACGTTGTTCCATTTTCACTGCCTTCATTATTCTCGGAGCACTGATGAAAGAAATTTAGGGAATTTTTTTTTCTTGTCTTCAATCAGAGTTCCGAGAATAGCGAACGCAGGGAATTTTTTTAACCATGTAATAATATGTTCAAAATTGTTATTTACACCTTGTCGCAAAATCCCCTGTAAAACAAATTGTGACAAAAATTCTATAAATATGCTATTTTCGTGCACCACTGCCCTTCAAAATGGCGATGGAGTAAGATCTTCTAACACTGATGGCGAAGCATGTGTACATATATTCAAGACGAACTAGAAATCACTGCATGAATACGAGTTCTGTTGATATCTGTACGGCCACTTGCTTCCACCGTATTTGTAGACATACTGTACTGTACAATTTGCATTACTGGCCGCCGATTGCCTGCGAACATAATGCCGAAGAGATAGCGTGTCAATCATGTGTGCTTTTTCATGTAACACAATATAATACACACCATGTTAATTTAAGTAATATTACACCTTTGAGTGTTGCCGACGATGTGGAGAACCTCTTGGAAACGCCGCCAATGTCTCCTAAGCACGCGGAAGTTGTAAAACTACGACAAACTTCACGTAACTCTTTTGAATTCATGACTGTCATTTGACGTCAGCAGCTCCCAACGGTGTTAGGTTCTGTGCAGGAAAGTTATCCAGGCGAACTGAGCTCTTTGGAAAGTCCAGCGTAAGATCTGCATGTATGCACGTTGTGCATTCTTCTTCAACTGTAGGTGAAATTAACTCTGCCACGGGTTGAATCACTTCATTCACGCGTCGGTCACGAGAAACTCATTTTTTTTAATTTTTTTTTTAATTTTTTTTTATTTTTAGAAAAGTAAGCATTATACGAATTTACCAATTCTTGCACCCGTATACATTAAAACAGAACAGGAAGCAAAATAAATAGTTTTATCATTCGCAAATATTTATCTAACAGTCAATTCAACGCTTAGACATGGAGTTTACTTTCACTCAGTCGTTACCAATTTTACTGGGCGCATGCCACTTTGCGCGAGCTTTAAATTATAAACAGTTAGGGGCAGTGACATTTGACAAAGGTCGAGTTCAAAGGTGCTCAATTGACCGGGAACAGCACCCGGTGGTTCTCAAACTGCGTGGTCCGTGCCTAGGTCCTACAGTGGACCGCGGAACTTTCTAAATATGTCGTCGCGTATTTTCACTGATACGAGATACTTAGTTCTAAAGCTTAGTGATGAGGTTGGTACTTCCCCCGTTTAATACCGTTTTAAGAGGTTCGCCATATTTTTAAAATTTTAAAATATAATAAAAATCCATGTCGGTAAATTTACTTTCACCGTCCTTAAAATGAAATAAAACAAATATCAAGTTTTATTTTAACGTGTTGTTAAGTTATTATTCATACATCGTGTTACTTAACGGTAAAGGTGCCAAGATGGTGGTCCGTGTTATTTCGGCAGTCTATGCCTAGTAGTCCATGGTTAAGAGTTGCGAGTATTTCGCGGATTAATTTGGCGGCAGGCTAGATTCTTCAGTCTTTTGCACACTCGAGCCAAAAATGTTTGTTCATTTGTTGCCTCCGTGGCGCGATATAATTTTTTTATTCAAAACTTTGGTGGCACGTCGTTCGGTCACATTGTTCCTTCCTGTTTATTGCTGGATAAAAAAGTTGAATAGGGCGTGTCGAAAGCACTGTGCTCCAGCCATACTAAAGTTTGAGAAAATACTGATATGCGATTTAATCACCCCGTCGCAGTGCAAACTTGGAGACCTATAGTCTGCGCAGGGTTTATTAAGCACTTTTGAATTCGGCCTTTGAGAAATGCCACTGCCAATATCCTATGCGAATTTTAATGGACGCATTAATTGGCATGCACCCAGAAAAGTAAAATAGATGTGTTTGGTAAACATTCGTGAGTACTAAAATATTTTTTATTTACTTTCAGTTTATTCAATGCATATAAATGTAAGACTGAGAAAATTTGTAAAATATTTACTTATCTAATAATTCTGGTTTCACTTCACCGACGCACGAATTAACTGACCACGCCCAAAGCGAGGTTAATTGTACATATAGCGGAAGAATGCATAGTCTACGTACAGACATATCTTGAGCAGGGCATTCAAAAGTGCTCAGTTTACCGTGGAAAAGAGTATAGACGAACGTGTCGGTTGCCAGAGGTGATTTTGTATGCTGTGTGTGTGCGTGTGTCCGCAGGGGAGATCACGGACATCAAGTTCCTGTGCCTGAACGGCACCGTCTTCGACCAGGAGACGCGAGTGTGCGAGCGCGTCGACGAGGTCGACTGCAACAAGACCCTAAGCTTCTACGACCTTAACCTGGAACTGTACGGCAACTCGCCGCCGCACAGGTCAGTCCCGCTCCCACGGCCTGCGCCGCGCATGCGCTTGGGCCGCCGCGCCGCAGAATACACACCATAGACTATAGATGAGGTAGACCGACCTCGCTGGCTGCGCACAGCCAGTCTCCGTGTTCCAACATTAAACTTCTTTTTGTCTGCCAACACGTCCAGCGAAAATAGCATGGTTTGGATTTTAGTTTAGAAAACTGATTTGTAAAGAAATGATTTGAGATGTATTTATACTTCTTCTAATCAATTTGTAATGTAGTTTGATTAAATTGAAACTCGTAAAATTATTTTATTCATATACTGGTGGTTGTCATTTAAAAATTATGATGTAAACAAACATGTTGACCATGTGACTTTGACAGTTGTGTAGGATTGGGGTAGGTCAATGTTGGTTACATACGCAGAAGACGAATAAGCGGTCTACCTCATCTTTAGTCTATTGTACAAACAACTGCTAGACATCTCAGTTAGTGATGGGATAATCGCATAATTTTGTCATTCGAATGAATAAATCACGATTATTTTTAATCGAATAAATAATCGGTTATTATATTAGAATGTCTTGTTTTATACCGTATATAAAAATTGACCGCAAATACTGTATATTTCTATAAATTTGTTTAAAACTATTCTAGGCCAAAAAATTATGTTTATTTTTAATAACTTCTGCTATTTTGGAAATTTGATGTTTCAAAATTAAATTTTATATTTATAATAAATGTGAAACTTGTAGGTATCTGCAATGTTTTGTTTTGTGTTAAGTATAAACAGCTGAAAATCGTGAATAATCGAATTGTGATAAAATAATCGATGAATCGATTACAATTAAATTATCGCACGTAAAATAATCGAATGATCGATTATTTTATAAGCGATTATCCCATAAATATGCTAGACATCTCAGTACGGCGAGTTGAAGTAGAGACTCACGTTGTCCGCGGTTAAGGCTATTGCTTGGCTGAGCATTTGCTATAGAGAAACACATGTCAATGAAATTTTGGTTTAAGAAAGACATATACCACCAGGAACATTTTTGAGCAGAAAAACATGTGCATCTTTGCTATTGAAGCCTTTTGCAGCATAATATGTATAGCCTGTTTCCTGGATAAAAAAAAAAATTAGAAAACCCAATAATTAAATTAAAAATTACTGAAAAGCAAATTGTTATATTTTTCTCGATACAGAGCTTGAGGTTATTATTTATCACACTTAGGTTTTGGTTTCAATGGTATATATTGAACATTTGCTTTAAAAAATAACCGAATTTCATTACAATGTATTTCCCTATCAAATTTCCAGCCAGACAGCCTTAAGAGGACGTGGGAAATAGATTATACGTAGTCCATTCGTGGTTATTTCTAACATTTCTGAAGCACTTCTAAAGTTCTACTTCCAGGATGTTGATCTGCGTCATGCATATAGATATTAGTCAGGTCTAGAAAATAACACCAGAGGGCAGCGCAACGTGTTTGTGAGCACTCTTTACTATTTATACTCATATTAATTACAAATAAAATTATATTATTTATGGCTAAAATATAATAAAAAGTTTAATTTACCTTTATGTTAACAGAAGTATAAAACACTTGTGATATAGTCTATTCGTGGTTTATTAACACTTTTTGAATAGAACCTTTGAAAAATCACCCCATGTTTGACTTCTAAATACGTCATGTCCTAAATACGTCATGTATCACAGGCCTTTTATTCCTCTGCTAACATAGAAATAAAATATTTTTCGTTAAATTAAAGTGTTACTCATATTTGATCAATAAATTACAATATTTAATTTCTAATAAATATGAATACAAAGAGTGAGAATACTTGTGTGTTGGTAGCGCCTAGTAAGAAATCTGTTCTCATAAGAAATATCATTACAACTGAGTGCGCACGAATTCGGGGCGTTGTCATTTGGTGTAACTTTACAGACTTCGTTAAGCTTTTTATGCATGAGGCGGAGGAATGTCTTGGACGCAGAACTTTAGCAGGGCTTCAGAAAAGTGTGAAGTAACAATGAATGTATTATAGCTTACTGAATTATTTGAAAAGTACGATTTATATTGCGTATGAAACAAGAACGCATATATTTTGGAAAACTTTCTAATGTTTTGCTAGAATCTATATATTTAAATAATTAAAAAATAAATTAAAAAGAGTCTAGTTTGATTAAAATTTAAGAGTATTTCCATGTTGATCCTCCAGACAGCACAGTTTATAAATAAACACTTTCATCAAGCAAGATGCTTGTACTTATATTCTCTGGTTGTATTTAATAAACAGTAAGAATTTGCAGATATATTTAATAATTTATTTCATGCACATCCATTGAATTTATAACAATAATACATTTCGTGGCTGAAATAAATTATTTGTTATCAATATTTGTGAAACATTATTACTAAACTATAATTATTAATGTAATAATATTGCTTAGTTATGTATTTAAAAAAAATGGGCTTTTTAAAGCATAGACAACGGAAATGCACAAAATTTTGATTAAATATAAACTATTAATTGATTATCAAACATTTAAATACAAAATTTCTAGGAATATAGTTCAGAGTTACAAAATGTATGCATTCTTCTTTCATATGCAACATAAAGAGTAGTTTTATGACAATTTTGGTAAAGTGTGTGTATTAGTTAGTAAAGGCTGTTCACAATAAAATGAGCACTTCTGAAATCAACCTTATGAAAAAGTCACTACTCCTACCTGCATATATTTTAACGGGCGCACTGAGTAACATGCGCCCAGTAAAGTTGGTAACGATGGAGGGAAAGTAGTTCAATATCTTAACGTCGAATAAAAAGTGTCAGGTAACAATTTGTGATAACATAAATTATTTCCTTCACTTTCCGTTTTTTTACGCAGCGAAGTGTAAAAACGAGCAGATTTGTAAAATATTCACTTTTATAATAATTTGGCAGTTTCACTTGACCGACGCATCAATGAAGTGCTGAGGCCCATGTTAACGTTAATTTTACATAAGGCGGAAGAAGACACAACGTGCATACAAGTTTATCTTAGGTATGGCTTTCAAAGGGCTCATTTTTACCGTTAACAGCCTATGGTGAGTTCTGCTCGTAGTACAGTTGTGTGCAGCGCATCACTCTACTTCTACCGTAAGGACATTAAAGAGGTTAAAGTTATTATATATATATATATATATATATATATTTGCGATACGAAATAATAGTCTGCAAAAATTAATGACAATACAGGGACATGATTTTTCAAAAAATAATTAAACTAGTCATACTAAATTTAATGTGTGCTGTTTTTCATTTAAATCTCAAAATCTTACGAAATTTTTATTGCATACTACAGCTAAAAATAATTGGGCATAGTATAAAACGTCATGGAAACATATCTTGAAAATATGATATGGTGTTTTCCGTATTTAAATTTTAAGTTTTCAGGTAAAATTTTTATTTGAAATAGTTTCAAATTAATTACTTAACACAGATTAACCAACTATCTAGCATGCCACTCCCTTGATGTCAATGAACTCTTTAGCAATAAATCAAGTTTGTGTCAGTATAACTTTTTGATAATTGCACGAATCAAGATTTTCAGTAAAAATTCTTATATTTTCTGTAAAAAAAAAATCCAAATGCTACTTTTAAAATTATTTGGTATTTTTATTAAGTTTATCTGTGCCATGTCATGAAACCATTCAATATCCCCAAACCTAGAAATAAATTTGCTTCTTCAACAGCTTTAACCAAGTGAGTTTAAAATTCCTGCTGGGGATCTACTTGTGTATATTCTTCTACCCTAAGTATGTAAAATTAACACTTGTATGTACCCGTTAAGTGTTCCAGATAAGATTTCGCATTTCGCTCTTTCCCAGAACATCAAATCAAGAACAGCATTTTATCTACTTATATTTTCATCGTGTTAGATTTGACCACAGTAAATTCTAATATTTATTAACTATCATGTACAGTAATAGGTGTTACAGTCTATAATTTTCGATTTAAAAATTGCCAACATTTAGTGAAAATCTGGAGCTATACCACAGAATCAGTAAACAAGACAAAATTGTTTTCTTAAAATTAACAATATAATATTATCTACAATTCTATGATTTTTAAATTAATGTGTCATAAAGGATAACGATCAATACACTTTTTAAGCAAAATCTTTAACAGCGGCTTTTAAGAAAATTAAATTGGGGTAAAAAGAAGGTTATTTTATATTTTTTAAAACAATCGTATTAACGATATCATGTTTTAGAGTCCCAGCAGTGTCTGATGTTAAAGCAATGCCCTCTGTAGACATTCATGGCATAATGCAGAAGAGAATATGTAACACCAATGTATGTTTTATGTTTTCAGCATCTCGGAAGAAGAGAGCACAGAGGCAAGTTACCACGATGATCTGAACCGGGAGGCCACGTCGTCTCCTCCGACCACTGCGCCCACCACCACTACCACCACAACAACCACGACCTCCACCACAACGAGCAGACCCTTCTTCTTCACGACTTCGTCACGGGAACAGTTCCTGCCGACTGTCACCTCGCCTCCAGAAGACGACGACCACCCCTACGGCATCCACGGCCTGCACGCCTACCAACCTCCCAGAGTGAAAATCAACAAGCCCGGGCAGAGCGGCTTCCACTCCGGGTCGCCCGCGAGTACACAACACAGCGACGACCACCACCCGCAATATTTGAACAACCGGTTCACCTCCACCACACACGCACCGACACACGTGTTCAACATCCAAAACAACGGACCCTCCGGGTTCTCCATCACTTCCACCAGCCGGCCGAACTCGTTCAATTCCAACCCTTTTGCGGAGCGGGACTCATCGCAGGAGTACCACAGACCGTTCCCTTCGGTGTCTCCCGGTTTCATCAACCACCAGTTGTCGCGTCCTTCGGCGCCGTCGTACACGACCACGAGGCGCTCTCCGTTCTCCAGCAGCCACAACCCGAACGGTCAGAGTCCCATAGTGCACGCGGCTCAGAACCTGAGGACCAAGATCTCGACCGGGAACGACGACCTCTCGGGCCATCAAGGAGTCCAGCCGCACTCCCACAACCCCCTCGCCTTTGACTTCGGCAGCCAGCAGCAAGGACTCCATATCCACACGACCCCGTCAGTCGCCGTCGTCGCCACCACCATCAGCACCTCGAGGAGCACCAACAGCAAAGGGTTCTTCTTCAAGCCGCAGGCGGGTGCCACCAACTACTCCGACCACTTCAGGCTAAGCCCGGTCGTCTCGGTGAACCTGACGGTGTCTTCGCCGCAGTTCACCGAGACGAGCATCCCTCCAAGTTCCTACGACGAGTACCAAGAGCACGACGTCCACACCGACCCGTTCTTCAAGGACGTGCCAAGAGTCGGGGGCGCCAGGTCGAACCCGGCGGAGCGGGGCTTCGAAAGGCACAAGAGAGGCACCGACTCCGTCAAGAAGAGTGACAACACGTCTATCAAAACTAAAAAGCAAGTACACCACCATAATAAGGTTTCACATCGTCACGAGCACTCCCAGAAGAAGAAGAAGAGCCCCGCGTGGGTGCACGAGGATTTCGAAAGTATCGCCAGGCGCATCAGCGAAGTAACGAGAAGTCGCGCTTACATGTACCCCGTGGCTCACGGCGACGGGAACGAACGGCCGAGCGTCGAGGACAGGAGACGCAGGACTACCGTCGGTTCAGGTAAACGTGTCTCGCACGCGCCTCTCAAGTGTAGCAGTGGTGTAGGTAAGGACAGGTGCACGTCGCCCGGTAGACGTGACATTCCCCGCCGGAGGTCGACCCGACAAGTGGACTCGGGGTACTACAGTGGTGACACGGTACCTATGACCACCTTCACTTGCAAGGACAAGATACCAGGAGGGTACTACGCCGACCTGGAGACGGACTGCCAGCTCTTCCACATCTGCTCGCAGGGACGGCACGGCAGGTAACTGATTCTCTAACTGTTTTCCATAACTGATAAGTGGAGACCAGGCAATTTCACGGATTCATTAGGCAACAAGTTAGAATCCACAATACTTTATGTATTCGAGCATCAGTTAGTAGTTCATTGGCTGTTGCTTTAGTTAAACCCCAAACCAGGTAGTATGGGATTCGGTTCATATTTTCCTTGCAGGTTCGTTATTGGTTGAAAGTCGTTCGGGGCGTGGTCTGTCTAACAGACTACCGTCCAATGGAAGGACAAACACATATGTACTCGTGGATGCAGTTTAACTTGTCCTCAGATGAATCCGTGAAATTTCCAGGTCTCTGCTGATAAGCCTTGTGTGTGCAAACTGTTGGTGCCTGCCATTGCTGAAATCGCACCCCCAGAAGAAGACTTCTATAACTCGAAAGCTTCACAGACTCTTTTAAATAATACGAAAGGAAGCGAAATTATCTCTTCAATGCAAAATATAACATGATCATAGTTTTGAGATAATATTAGTATATCTTGCATCACAGTACTATATGTACAACTTAAAAAAATCCTTTTCTCAGAAACTTCCTTTAATTTGCAATAACGCCTTGTTTTGTGTTCTGAAATGCGACGTAATGGTGGAACGAACGAAATTGATCACGAAGCGAGATGGTCCATTGGTAACGCCCTGGATCCGGGATCGATTTCCAGTTCAAGCGTACTGATTTCGTTTTCACACGGTGGCTGTCCTGAATCACTCCGCGTGAATTCAGGAATGGTTCATTAACGTAACTGACCACGTATATTGTTCCGTATCTGATGACCCCGCCGTAAACGAGACCTTAGCTATGAGAAAATCGGATGACCAGAAGCAAGTCCGCCACATTTCGTACGCTGCAAAAACATTTCTGTGTTCTTACAATTAATTCTTTAGAAAGTATTTGTCAAAATTACTGTTGTAATAATACAAGTAAATTAAAATGAGGCCTATTTCTCGACCTATACTGTAGGGCGACGCAGGGTCTCTTTTCCAAAATACCTACGACCAAACTGTCGTACATCGTAACCCCTTCATATTGAAGCAGAAATTGATTCCAAAACTACGAAACACACACACACGTTCTTTGAACATGTTCACTATATTTTATGATCAAAGCTACAATCACTATGGCTGAAATAAAAAAAAACACAACACGAATACTGAAGTAATTAAGCAATACTACCAATACTATATTCCAAGTACATTTTTCCAAATAGAAAATATTGTTTTCATATCCATCTAAAAAAAAAACTCGCAATTTAATTTAAAATACAAAAATTACAATTCTTACATTCTTTGGCATATCTTTTAAAATGCCGGTATTAAAAAAAAAAATACAATTCTTAAATTTTTTGGCATTTTAAATTTGCCTTGACTTTATAAAATACATTAAAATCATATTTACTTGTTTTTTGACAAATCATTTTTCTGAATGACGCATATGGGTTTACATTTTCAAACAAATTTACAGGCTGTAAAAACATGGAACCTCTATAACAGCCTTAATTTTAACATTTCTCTTGTAATTGTGTTTTATTTTGCTTATTATAGAACATTCTATGCAACTCTATGAATGCTCTCGTCATTGCAAACTTCATAATTTCTTTTATGGGAAGCCAAGTGATGCTAACTGAAAAGATTCGACATTTTAAACATTTCGTTTTCTTATCTGGTTTAGCTTCAAAATCCCAGTGTACAGAAAAAAAATTACTTCTACAAGTAATTTTGGGCAGCAATTGTATAATTCTACATTAACTGGCTTTACGAGCCCTACATGTTTAATTTGCGACTACTTATCTCACGTATGATCTCGTCCCCAGCAGCCATCAGTCTCTGCTGACCCAAGCTGCTGCGGGGACTTAAATACTAAATCAAAACTATGGGTGAGCCACGAGAGGGGGTTAAAATTTTACCCCAGCCAATCAGAATGAGTGGCAGGTTCCAGAAGTCGTGTGATTTTCAGAATTTTGCGAGCGAAACGTCATCTGTTTTATTTAGAATTACGGTGCACGCTCCCTGTAAGCTCGGCGATGCTAGCGCTCTAGGCGCGAGCATGACGAACTATGGACGGCCGCCATGTTCCCCAGTCTGGATCTAGCTGTCATGCTAGTCGGATGTCCGTGCCGGGATCTGCAAGGTGAGCTTCGCGTATTCCTTACCGTTCGTCGATTTACACACATGCTGGATCGTGCAAGTAACAGTTAGCTTATAAGTCTAAGTCTTTCATATGCAATTATGTGAATAATTTCTCCTTGAAACGATGATTTTGCGTCGTGAACTTTAGCAAGCCGGCGGGCTAATGGCTGACGCAACAGAGCGTTGTCGAGTCAAAGGCAGCCAACTAGGAACGTGTAGGCGGGCTGGTATTTTTCCATGTATAATGAGACGTCACTGTCTCAAAACATTTGAAGTGGGATGTGTTAACGTTGAAATTTACAAAGAATGTAGTCTTCGAGTTGGTAAAAAAAAAAAACAAAAAAAAAAAAAAAAACCGAGTTACATAAACATTTTTGTACGTTTTCTAAAATATCGTGTTGCAAAAATACAATATTCCAGTAGTACATAGTTGCAAGAAAACCCTTGGTAACTAGTTTCCCACGAATTGTTTGTAAAACGTAGAAAAGTATTTTACTGTGTCCGCGAGGAAGACTATAGAATCTGATCCGCTGAACTTGGTAGCAGCTGAGTCATCTTCGATAGCATAAGCCACCCTTTTGACCGAGCAGATAAGTGCAACCGTGTCCAAACAAAGGTGTGTGGGTTCGACACTGGATTGTTTCAATACCGCAGCTTCCAAGTGTACGTACATATTGAGAGTAACGTAGAAAAATATTATAGCCTCGATTAGATGCATGCTAGTTAATAAGTCAGAGTTGATGTATTTAGCGAGTACTGCACTTTTACGGAGTGTGATTCTTTTTTAAAGTACTTTGTGAAAAGCGAGGTGAGTATGGGGCAGCGGCTAGAATGCTCGCTTCCCAGCGAGACGAACCGAGTTCGATTCCCGGCGGAGTCGTTCCCAGATTTTCGCACGTGAGTCGTGCCTGGACTATGCCGCTGGTTGGCGGGTTTTCTCGGGGATCTCCAGTTTCGCCCCGCTCTTGCATTCCACACTCACCTCGCTTCACCCTCACTGGCTCATCACTGGCTCACAATACCTCGATGCAAAGAACAGCTAAAACCTCTTTGCTATTAAAAATGCATTATCGCAACTGATAAAACACTTCAGTTGTAACAGACATACCGTAGAAGAAGAGGCATTAACAAGCTTCGAAGGACATTGGTTGACATAGCTAGTCCCTCGGGAGGACATTGGTTGACATAGTTAGTCCCTCGGGAGGACATTGGTTGACATAGCTAGTCCCTCGGGAGGACATTGGTTGACATAGCTAGTCCCTCGGGAGGACATTGGTTGACATAGCTAGTCCCTCGGGAGGACATTGGTTGACATAGCTAGTCCCTCGGGAGGACATTGGTTGACACAGCTAGTCCCTCGGGAGGACATTGGTTGACATAGCTAGTCCCTCGGGAGGACATTGGTTGACACAGCTAGTCCCTCGGGAGGACATTGGTTGGCACAGCTAGTCCCTCGGGAGGACATTGGTTGACACAGCTAGTCCCTCGGGAGGACATTGGTTGACATAGCTAGTCCCTCGGGAGGACATTGGTTGACACAGCTAGTCGCTCGGGAGGACATTGGTTGACACAGCTAGTCCCTCGGGAGGACATTGGTTGACACAGCTAGTCCCTCGGGAGGACATTGGTTGACATAGCTAGTCCCTCGGGAGGACATTGGTTGACATAGCTAGTCCCTCGGGATAATGGCCCATTATAATACTTTAAATGTGAAGTGTATAACTTGTTCGTATGAAATTACGAGCTATTAAAAACGAGAAAATTAAAAACATAGATTGTCCTTTCCCGCGTGAAAATTAAATGTTCATAAATATACAGTGACTCATCACAAAAAAAATTATTCCTCGAACCAAACAACGGGAATGAAAGCTGGCGCGGTTAAAGAAAGTTCCATATATATTTATCTGCATAATATCGTACTTTGAAGTTTAAGGAAGATTAGTGTGTGAGCATGTGTATAAATTGTGTAGTATGAAGTATATTGCATTCGATGACCGGAGTTGAACCCGAATCCTCCGATCAAGAGGGTGAGTGAGTGAAGAGATTTGGACGGATCTCAACATCGAGGTCTTGAGAGCCGATGAGAGCGATTGAAGTGAGTATGGAGCGGCGCCGGCATGAAAAGGCGGGGGGAAACGGGAGATCTCATTTGAAAGCCCGCAGACCAATGGCATCGTACGGCGCGATTCCCACGTGCGAAAATCCGGAGTGAAACGGCCGGGGATTGAACCCGGATCGCCCGGGTGGGAGGCGAGCGGGCTAACCGCTCAGCCACCGTGGCCCCCGAGCAAGATGAGAAACATGCACTACAGCACTACACCACGGGGGTTGTTATCAACGGAATTCCCAGCACCGGTCACTGAAATAGTTTGCACTTTAATGATAAATGTAATCAGTTAAAACTGCCCCAACCCAGTGAATTTGACTTTTAATCTACTGAAACAGCCTCACTCGATTCAGTAAAACCCTGCAGATCATTTTAGTTTGCTGGCATTCACTGATAGAGGCTGTTCACGGTAAAATGAGCACTTTTGAAAGCCCTGCTTAAGATCTACTTGCATGAAAATCGTGTCTGCTTTCACCATATGTAAAATTAACATTACCATGGGCCTCGTCACTTTCCTCATGAGTCGTTCAAGTGAAACTGTGAAATTATTACAAATTGAAATATCTTGCAAATCTGCATATTTTTACACTTTGATGCTTTCAAATTAAAAAAAAAAGTGAAAGAAGTTATTTCAGTTATTAGAAATTGTTACGAGACACTTTTTATTCGACGTTAAGATATGGAACTATTTTGCATTCTTCGTTACCAGCTTTACTGGGCGCATGTCCTTCAGTTCGCCCGTTAAAATATACGAAGGCATGGGCAGGGACTTTTTTTTCTAAAGTTGATTTCAAAAGTGCTCACTTTAATGTGAACAGCCTTTAAAACAACGATTCCCACTGATTCGTAACAAATTACAGTAAATCCTGAGGCCACTCCACTGATTAGAAGGTGGATGACGTGCCACTAACTCAAGATTGAGTGAAATAATTTTACTGGATGAAATCACTGGCTAGGATTTACAGAGTAAGGTCATGACGCGCTGTGAAATTGCCACAGCTCGGAATCATGTTATACTTACATTACATGATCAATGAAAGTACCCAGGCGCCTCTTGTAGCCCAAGCAAAGTGTATGAAGGTTAGAAACTCAGTTCCAGGTACATACAGTAGGGTACATGAGACAGTTATGGAGACTTTACAAGCTCACGCACACTATAATGTACATTACAGAACACGTGTTCTATATACCAGACATATACTTATTACTATAGGCTGTTCACGGTAAAGTGAGGACTTTTTAAGGCCCTCATAACAGGCATTAACCACTGATAAATATATCATATTGCAGCCTCGCGCTTCAAATTTAGAGTGTGGTGAATGTATTCACTGTTTTTATTGGCCACATTGCAATGTTTATATTAAAAAGCAGCAGGAAGATGGAAATCGGATAAAAGGAAAAATTTAGAAGGGCCTTAAAAAGTGCTTACTTTACCGTTAACAGCCTATAATACTAAGACTTTGCTTGGCACTAGTAATTTTTCTATTATTATGGCATATTTTTATTTACTGCTTGTACAGTGTTTCAAAAATTAAAAATTTTGTCGAAACGTAGAAACAAATTTCGACACTTGAAAACCATTTAGAGAAACTAATCACATGTAGTGTAAAAATGCCGATTCGAGCGCAGTCCCCAGTTATCAGAAAACCAACAGTAAATTAAATGCTCGAGCCATCAGAAAACCATCAAAAAATATTCCTCTTAATTTTCTGATTCAAAACATCAAATGCCGATTCGAGCGCAACCGCAAAATAATTACTCAAAAAGTTGCGTTTGGGAGCAACCGCAAAAAAGTGGTTTAAAAAGTTGCGTTTGGGAGCAACCGCAAAACAGTGACTCAACAAGTTGCGTTTGGGAGTAACAGCAAAAATAAGCGTAAAAAGTTGCGTTTGGTTAGATCGTTGTCTTTAGAAAAAATGTTGTGTTTAACTTTGCGTTTGAGTGCATCTGCAAAGAAGTGACTACAAAAAGTTGCGTTTGGGCGTATTTGCAAAAAAAGAGTGGCTCAAATTATCTGAATACGTAAAAATAAAGTGTTTGTATGTAATAAATGGGCACAAAAAAATCAACTGATGTCTAATATGATGACGACCATGGCAATGAAAAAGGCTAACGCAACTGGTAATGTTTGGAAAGAATATAAATTTAAGAAAGATGTTTTTGCAGAAAGAAAGAAGAAGAAATCTCAAGAGAAGTATGTCAAGTGTGAAACTTGTCATCACTTTTACAAACCATCTCTCATAAGAAGTCATCATAAAAGTATATTACACAAAGGTCTTACACCAATACATAATAAATCGCATGAACCAACAAATGCATGGGAAATTTTTAAAGTATCACAACATTTAATATCAAAACAGAAGTTCCCACGAGAGAAACAAGTGAAATGTGAAACGTGTGGTCACTATTACAAACCGTCTCTCATAAGAAGTCACTTGAGAAGTAAAATTCGTAAGTACACACTCAGATTCAGTATAGAAGAAATCGAAACAGCATTTCAAAGTAGGATCAAGACTTATGCTGTAAAGAATGTGAATACATACAAAGACCCAAATCATTTCCTAAACGATGTAAAATAAACTGTCATGGGACTAATTAGTAAACATTTAAAATCATTCAAAGTGAACATTATATTCTTCACTGAGTACAAAGGGGAATTGGTGAGAATATTGAATTTGTAGAAAGCTCCTTTAAAACAAAGAACGAAACTATACTGAAATCGACTAATCTGGAAGAATATCGTATCAACAGCATATCGAAAATCATAGCTGAGATGGGGGCTTTCGAAGCAAAGGGAGCTGAGTGGGTAATCAACAGAATATTTAAACTAGAAGTGCGAATAGGTAAACATGTACCATTCAAGGGCAGTTCTTATGTTGATCTCCCAGAAAAAATCAAAGCTAAGCAGGTGGTAATTAATGTTAAGAACAATGATCAAAAATGGTTTTTGTGGTCTGTTCTATCGGCATTGCATCAAGTACAAAAAGACCGTCAAAGAGTGAATAAAAACATAGCTTACGAACATGAGTTTGATGATGCACTTAAGGGTTTGGAATTTCCAATGAAATTAGATAGCATACCAACCTTTGAGAAAAGAAGCGGGATTTATATTAATGTATACACATACGAAGAAGAAGATAGTGGTAAGGAATATATAATCTGTCCATTAAAAACAACAAAAAATAAGACAGATAAGCACATAAACCTACTCTATATCAAAGACGAAAAGAACGACCACTACTGCTGGATAAAAAGTCTTTCAAGACTTACCGCATCACAAGTAACAAATAATGGTCACAAAATATTTATATGCGATAGATGTTTGCAACATTTCTACTCTGTAAATAAGCTAAAAGATCACGAACAAGACTGTCGAGATCACAATGGTGTTAGAGTTGAACTACCATCTAAATGAAAAAATGACATATTAAGATTTAAAACCCAAATCATTCTTTGAAAGTTCGGTTTGTGATATAAGCTGATTTTGAATGTTTGTTGACTAAAATTGAAACTTGCCAACCAAAACCCGACAAATGTTGCACGAAATCATACCAAAAACACGAGCCTATTAGCTTCTGTTACTATGTAAAATGCGAACATGGATGCTATAAACCACCACTAACATATGAAGGATCTGATGCATATACTGTATTCGTTAAAATGCAATGTCTATTCGTGATATATACACAAATGAAAAACCAATGCTTCCACTAACTCAAAAAGAACAAATTGTTTATGATACAGCTACCCATTGCCATATATGTGAAAAGCCTTTGAATGGTGATTCTGTGAGAGATCATGATAATCTTACGGGGAAATTTAGGGGAGCTGCACACAGAGATTGTAACTTATCGTATAGAAATCCATGTTTTGTCCTAGTGTTTATACACAATCTATCTGGTTATGGCACACATTTATTCATAAAGATCTTGGCATTGGTGAAAATAAAATTAATCTAATTCCCAACAATGAAGAAAAATATATTTCTTTAATGAAACATGTATGTGAAAGTGCAAATCTTAGATTTATTGACTCATTTAAATTTATGGCTAGTAGTATCGATAAACTCTCTAGCAACCTTTCCAGAAGCCAATTCCGAGAAACGTGTAAGCATTTTTTCAATTAACTTCTTGACTTTGTTACAAGAAAAGGTGTTTACCCATATGACTACATGGATTGTGCTGAAAAATTTTGTGAGACATCACTTCCTTCCAAAGATGCATTTTACAACAAACTCAATAAATGTGACATTACAGATGAAGATTACGAATTTGCGAGAAAGGTGTGGGCAATATTCAACACAAAATCTCTAAGAGAGTACACTGAACTCTATAACAAATCTGATGTATTAATATTGACCGATATAATGGAAAATTTTAGAGATGTATGTTTCAAAACATAAAAGCTAGATCCAGCATGGTATTTCACAGCCCCAGGGTTAGCGTGGGATGCTATGCTCAAACATAAGAACTAGAATTACTAACAGATTACGACATGATTTTGATGATAGAAAAAGGTGTTCATGGTGGAATTTCACAGTGTTGTAAGCGATATGCTAAAGCAAATAATAAATATATGAATGCTTATGATAGTACAAAGGAAATCTTTTATCTTACATATGTGGATGCCAATAACTTATATGGATGGGCTATGAGTCAGTATTTACCCTATGGTGGGTTTAAGTGGAAAAATACAAATATAGACGTAACAAAAATAGAAGATGATTCTAGCAAAGGTTATATATTGGAAGTTGATTTGGAATACCCACATGAACTACGCGATCTCCACAGAGATCTGCCATTGACACCGGAGAATAAAATACTGGAAGGTTCAAAAATCCCAAACTCTTGACTAATCTGGGTGGTAAAGAGAAATATGTATTACACTATGTAAATCTTAAGCAATATCTATCTCTCGGAATGAAATTGAAAAAGATCCATAGAGTTCTGGAGTTTGATCAATCAGATTGGCTCAAGTCCTATTTTGATCTAAAAACAAATATGCGAACAAAGTCTACAAATGACTTTGAAAAAGATTTCTACAAATTAATGAACAATTCCATTTTTGGAAAAACAATGGAAAATATTAGAAACAGAGTGGATATATGGTTGTGCACAAGTTCTAAGCAAATGGATAAACTAGTGGCTAAACCAAACTTTAAAGATATAACTATATTTACTAACTCTTTGGTTGCAGTTCATATGATTAAAACACAACTGTGCTTTAATAAACCCATTTATGTTGGGATGAGTATACTTGATCTATCGAAAGTCTTAATGTACGATTTTCACTATATTATAATGAAACCAAATTATGGGGAAAATATTGAACTGTGCTACCAAGATACTGATTCATACATCTATTATATAAAAACACCAAACTTCTACAGTGACATGAAAGAATTGGTCGATCATTTTGATACTTCTGACTATAAAAATGATAATCCATATGGTATACTATTAGTTGACAAAAAGATTATTGGCAAAATGAAAGATGAATGTAATGGAAAAATAATGGAAGAATTTATTGGATTGAAATCGAAAATGTATGCAATAAATGTGGAAGGTGGTGTAAAGAAAAGAGCAAAGGGTGTGAAAAACACTGTAGTCAGGAATGGGATTAGTTTTGGTGACTACAAAAAGTGTTTTTTTTGGTTTAAAAAAAAAAGTGTTGTACAAAAGTATGAATATTATTAAAAGTAAGGAACATGAACTCTATACGATTGAGATGAGAAAAAAAAAGCATTAAGACCCGTAAATGATAAAAGATTTATTCCTAAAGATGGCATTAATGCACTACCATGGGGACACTACAAAATTTAAAAAAGCGTTGCAAATGAATGTAACGAGAAAGTATAAGAAGCCATTGTCACAATTAAGAGGTATGACTCAAGTCATCCCTTATGCGCATCCCCACACAGTTTTTATTTCAAACGTCCAAGAAATGAAAACTGGAAATGGTTTGACAGTTCTCAAGGGTGGATTTTTACCCTTAATTTTCTCAGTATTGGGATCTCTAGAATCGTTAGCTGGCGGTGCATTATCTATCGCTACATCTGTAATTAATGCTAAGAAGAAAAACCAAGAATTTTGCTATGGAGGAATACAGCAAGGGATTGAAGAAAGTTAAGTGGGGTAAGAATGTTAAAAAAAAGTAACTCCACTCAGTAACTTTGATATTGGTAAAATGGTTAAAAAATTAAACATTAAAATTTTTTAGGGTGTATTTTTGATCGATGAGCTACTTAACACGCCACTCAATAATAAATGTGGGATTGTTAATCTAGATGTTTCAACAAACTCTGGTACACACTGGGTATGCTATTGAAAAAAGCAAACAACAAATATTATTTTGATTAATTTGGCAGAAATCCATCGCGATAATTAATAGCATATCTCGGAAGTAACATTTTTTGTAATGATAATAGAATTCAAAATTTCAATCAAGTAACTTGTGGTCATTTGTGTGTAATTGTGATAAATCACTTTTCACATAATTATTTCACTATTAATAAACAATGGATATATGTGGAAATGCATTAATAAGCTCTTGGATTGAAGATAAAATAAAGAATACACAGACAATGATACAACTACTGAGAAAATCAATCCTAATGATTTTGTTACCAACACACAGTTCAACGACTTTACAGTCACACTAACAAGAAATAAAAGATCACTGGATAAAGCCTATCTTAGTTACTTGGAAGTAGATAATAATATAAATTTTGAACAAAAAAGACTAAGACATGTGGGAGAACACATTGCAGATGCGATCAATTTAGAGTACTATCAGAAAAACCTCATTAACATTATTCATTTAGTTGGGAAATACAGTTCAAAGAAAAAGCATTTTACTTTGATAATCAAAAAGAATATTTTTTTTATGAGAAATGGAACTATAGTTGAAATAATAATAAAACCAGAAAAATATAAAAGTGTTATCAACTTATATCATGAACGGAAAAAATTGACATGTATAAAATTTTTTAAGTATACTCTAATTATATGATATATTTTAAAATACCAAAAGCCCACAATGCACCCGAAGGTACAATTGTGTTTATTGAAATAGTTATGGTATACCAATACATTTAAAAAGATCAGATTATGTTGGTTTTTAATGGAAACACTTCCATTAAAAACTTACTTATAATCTAAGAATCTAAAAAATCTTTAATTTTATTACAATACTTACCATTATTTAACTTACGAGTCATATCTACTGAAACAAAGCCATATTCATTATTCCAACATTTTGAAAAGTCTCCCTAAATTTCTCAAACGACATATCACCACCGACAAAATCACTATGAATATGTTTAAGATTTGTATCGTCTTGTCTGAATATGCAAAGAAAATTGGTATTCTCTCTTATAAGCTGCTTAGGTACTTTTGAGTATGTCTGGACTAAATAGAAACAATCAATATCTTTGTGTCTACCATGAGTAAAGTTATTCCTTACCATATTTTGGTTTTCAAGTATGATATCGAAAACAACTACAGGCCCTTTATGACATTCATTTACATCAACCACTTCTTCATTTGATGGAAAGAAGTATGCTATCGGTTCATGAAATAATTTTGATGCTACCTCTATATTTTTCTTTAAATTGATATATTTTGGTTGGTCCAGACTTTATAAACATACATAGAGAGTACCAAAGTTCAACCATCCCTGATCATATTAAAAATTATCTATCATAAGTGTAGGTTTTCCACAGTTACTAGGATCCACTATCATACATCTAATATTATAAGGTAATAATTCTCCATGATGTTTTGACGATACAGTCTTGTCTGGTATGCTTATTTTAATATCCCAGTCTACATGTTTCATGTTTTTCTTGCTCATTTATTAATAGATTTTTTAAATGTTATAATAAATGAGTAAAATATTCAAACTAACAGATAACAAATCAGTATTGAAGAAAAGACTACATTACCCTTTAGAGATAGAGGGGCACTCATTGGCTTTAGTTCAGTTCTATACTACCTAACTAATGCATTACATTATCTCTGGGAGAAATAAGCTATATTTTGTGGGTCAGAATGATATGGAATCAGCAAATGATATTCCAGTTGGTCAATAAGCTTAAAAGATCTTGAAAAAACTACAAAAGCAATTTTTTCATTTAGTGTAGATTCAATGGGTGGGAAAGAAAATGATATATCTTTCGAGCTGGATAAAATAACAAACAGAGTAAAAGTAAAATGTACACTTAAATTACAGTTTGGAAAACGGGGTTCAATAGGAAAACTTTTGGGTTTCGTAGAAAATAAAACTCTGAAAGAAAATGTGGACCATTATGATGATACAATTCCAAAATTTGCTCCATTTGAAACAATAAATATACACTGTAATATAGTAAATGGTATGATATTAAAACATGAACATAATCATAGAGAAACTAACATAATTACCACTTTTAAACCAAGAACAAAATTGAATTTGGCGACACAATCTATTACGAACCAGCTTATCCATTATTTTTTCTAGTGCAAACATATCAAGTAAATGAAATAATAGTTGAAATTAAGGATGAAAAAGGTAAGTTAATTAACTTTGATTTGTCCGAAAGAACAGTGGTATTAGAGATGAGACCATCGATATTTTTTTTGGGTTCGATGTAGTCATATTCTATATATAATAACGTTAATAGTTTTTAAACTATTAAAGTTTCATGTGATAAAGATGAATAATATTTCTATAGAAAGTGCAAAGAAAGATTTAGAAAAAGAATTCAATGTTTCCGCTACTTTAATATGTCGAATTTGGAGATGTGTATCTAAATTTTTTATTAGACTATGTTGTAGCACATTGACGAAGTCAGAGCGATAATTGTGTTTTAATTATTGGATAACCATTAAAACTTTATAGAGATATGAGCTCAAATAAAAATCAACTGATGTCTAATTATACAACGACGATCATTTACTCTTTTAAAAACCAAATAGAATGCATTTGTTTAGCACCGCAATCCACCATTCCATCAAATACAAAATTTATACCTCCACAATTAACATAATTTAAAACTTTTTCACTGAAAATATGAACATATCTGTCTGGTAAGGTTACTTTAAAATTTCCAGAAGTAATATTGTTTGGTTCCATTTAATACATTTAGCAACTGATCCATCTTTATTATATGCAACATTTTATTTTTACGTATTCAAATTTTCTGAGCCACTTTTTTTTGCAACAATGCCCAAACACATTTTTTACGCATATTTTTGCAGATGCACTCAAAAGCAAAGTTTAACACAACTTTTTTTCTCTAATGACTACGATCTAACCAAACGCAACTTTTTGAGCCACTTTTTTTGCGGTTGCTCCCAAACGTCACTTTTTTGCCGTTGTTTCCAAACGCAACTTTTGGGCCACTTTTTTTTGGGCTTGCACTCGAATCGGCATTTTATGTTTTGGATCAGACAATTAAGAGGAATTTTTGTTTTCTGATGGCTCGAGCATTTAATTTACCGTTGTTTTTCTGATATCTGGGGGCTGCTCTCGAATCGGCATTTTTATACTACTACTTGTGTTTTAGTTTTTATTTTTTTTTAGCTACAACTTATGTTTTAGAAAGAGTATAGAAAAATGTTTCTCCGACAATGCGTAAGCAATAGCTTCATAAAATTCAAAATATTGTCGCTCATTTTCTGTCTTGTAATTCCGACTTGTAAGTGCAGATAAGAAATAACTGTTTCCTGCGGACATCTACAAAGGTGATAACAGCAACGACGGTACAAAATTACCGCAGAGAATCACAGTAAAGTGAGCACTTTTAAAATCACCGTTAAGAAAACAATAGTTGTCCCTTGACTGCCTATGTCCACACTCACGTGCGGACTCCAAGTAGCGTTGGCAAAGAATTAATAGTAAAACAGTTCCTAGTTATGAGCACAGAGTAAATGAATACACAGAGGCGAAAGGCCATGGCGGTTGCTTTGATTCCGCCGTACCCTTCATCTGATTGAGCTGGCCTCCCGTGACGAAGTCGGTTGGGTTGGGTGAGCCGCTGGTCTGGCGTGCGGGAGGTTCTGGGATCGAATCCCAGATAAAGCATGGGTGTTACTTTAAGTTTGGTTATAAGTTTGTTTGTAAGCCGTACCTCGGATATATACCTTCAGACATAACACCGGGGGGGAAGCTAATAAGCCCTACACACTACAATGCAATAATTAACTTTAAAAAGATAAAACATCGCACATCTAGTTCTATCTGTAGTGAAAAATACGCAAACGTCTATTAAGTCACATATTATGAACCAAGAGCAAAAATTTATTTCGTACTTAATATCGATCTCTTACTTTGGAATCAAGATGGAATCTCGATATCCTTCGCGACTGTTAAATCCTCCGCGACTGTCGCATAGTTTTTCTCCAGGCCCTCTCCGCTTTGCTCAAATTCCCATGCCCCGTACTAGATCCTTCTTCTTTCGGGATGTGTCCATGGCTACAATTGTGGCCGTGGCACCAGACAACCCTGCTATAGCCGCGATGCATGCGTCCCGACCTAACGCGAATAGGGCTTGTCCTGAAAAGCATCCCATTCTCCAACCGTCTTAGCTACTATCATGCATGTCGGAGGGCACACAGAACTGTGAATGTACTCACGCTGGTGAAGCGGGATTTGAGGGCTCCCCAGAAAAAAAAAAAAAGAATCAAGATCGACAAATCGAAGATCAAAAATCATGAGATCTCGTTGGTGAAACACTTTTACATTGGTACCAAGATCATACTCGATCCTGGTTCGGAACTAGGATCATTCGATCTCGGATCGGGCAATCCGGCGCTATCCCGGAGCGCGGATCAGCTGTGTGGCACGGCCACGACGGGAATGCCCGCCGCTGAAAGGTCACGCCGCCGCCGTGCCGCATTCTGGTCGCGGCGTGACCTTTGTCACGTGACTGGACGAGGAGTTGGCGAACGCGCCGGTGCGGGAGGGTTGGCGCGGGGGGGAATAGAAAGTGTCAGCCAGCGAACGGGCGATCACCGTGGCGGGCGGCCCCGCTAGGGGAAAGGCAAGTAGTGGGACTCTGCGCGTTCGAGGCCACAAGAATCTTAGCGCGCCAGGCGTACGCACCGTAATTATGTAATTAAGCTTGTGCAAGTTCCCTTGTGATATTGTGCGGGCGTAGTCCACTTGTGGTTACTTACGACTTTTCTGGAGCCTTGCTGAAGTTCTACTTGAAAGCTGTTATTCCACCTCACACGAACAAGGCTTGGTCATCAGGTCTAGGACACACATATGTGCTACATGTTTTATTCATACTAATTATAAAAGAGATACTGCAATTCATAGATAAACTATAAACAGAAATAAAATTTAACCAAAAATACGATATTTTATGCTAACAGGTGTATACATCTTTTGTGACGGTGACATTTAGAAAAACCACCAAACACGTCATCAAGGTGAATTTTAAAATGTTTGATTCACAAAGTGTGAAGATACTTGGGCGTGGCTAAACATCTTGTCGGCAGCGAGATCATTATAGTCCATTCGTGGTTTCTTTTAGGACATTTAATACAAACTTTGAAAACTCACCCCATGTATTACGTGTTTAGTTATCTCCTCAATACGCCATGCATCAAGCGTTTAATACCACCGTAAACACAGACGTATATTAGTTCTCGTTAAATTGAACTTTTACCTATATTTTATTTATACATTATAAAATTTATTTTACACTAAACACGAATAAAAACATTGAGAAAAATCTGCGTTGGTAGCGCCTAGTAATAAATAGTTCTCATGCAAAATAATAATACAACTGAGTGCCCAGGAAAGCGGCGCGTTGTCCTCTGGTGTAATTTTCCAGACTTAGTTAAGCTTGGCTTGCACGAGGCGGAGAAATATCCTGGAAGTAGAACTTCAGCAGGGATTCAAGAGATGCCTGAAGTAACCGTGAATGTATTATAGAGACGGGGAAAGCTACTCAGGAAAGCAGGAACGGAAAAGGTATCGGCTACTGCTTTCAGTAAAAAATCATACAATCACTCTCTTGGGATGATTTCGGGAAACGACGGAAAACTGAAATCAGCATGACCAATCCGGGATTCGAACCCATGTTCTCCCGAATGCGAGTCCGAAATGTTTACAGCTGGGCCTCCTCATTCGGTTACGAAAGTTGGTAAAGTGAGCGCTCTCGAAAGACCTACTCAGGGTCTACTTTAATACGCATTATGTATTCTTCCGCCTTACGTAAACTTAACACTGCCATGGGCCTCATAACTTTATTCATACGTTGGTCAAGTGAAACTGTGAAATCATTATAAAAGTAAATATTTTACAAATCTGCTCATTTTTAAACTTAAATGTATTTTAAAAATAACAGAAAGTAAAGGAAATAATTTAAGTTATCACAAATGGTTACCTAACACTTTTTGTTCTACATTAAGATATGTAACTACTTTCCATCCATCGTTACTAACTTTACACTTAAGGCACCGATTATGCGACTTAAGTGTGGCGTGGCATAATAATGAAAATGTTCTCTATCGCCGATAACTAAAGTGCTTCTTTTAAAAAGGTTCCTAATTAATTCCGTGAAGCTAATCGAGTGTTGGCTTGCATACTATATTAACATAACTCATGTATAAATACGACAAAAAATCAGAACCTGTCAGTGATATTTAAGAGTTCCTACAGTGATCTTGCCGAAAATTTCAGGCTTTATTTATTAGCCTTTATTAATCGTCTCACATTTCGCTTAATCTGGATCAATGACAGTGATGACCAGCAAGGCAATTGGCCGGAGCAGAATCGATACCAGCCTGAATAGAATTCAGACACGCCACTGCATGATCCAAGACACTGGGTGATTGTGAAACACAATTGGAGTAGCCAATGTAGAGTGTTTACACACAAACCAGGCTATCTCGCGCACTGGAACCGTTCGGCTCCAAGGGAGGAGTACCCTCGCAGCAGTACATGATCATTTATGGGCATGGCATGCGTGAAAAGCGTAACTATAGGGGGGTCCAGTTACAACCAATCAGCGCAGGAACCTCTAGCTAGCACGACCGTTGACCAAACACAAACCCCCCGAGGCTGGTGCAGTCGTGTGCATTCAGTTTCCTCCCACGTCGTCACTGAGACCCTTGCGTTCAGATCTACCCGTGGTTCGGCTGAGGAGCTAGCTATCCTCACGTCCACCTCTGCCGAGGACAGTACCGGAGCTGTCTCACCGCTCACTGCGTCGTCCCGTATAGAGACGAGTCTTCAACATACGGAGGCGGTGTCCGAACTCGGGCATATACTGGTGTGCCTGCATCCTTGCATACTTTGCTTACCCGTCACACCAAATCTCATGAATTTGGGCAAGCAGTCTTGTTGGCTTCGGCAGCAGCTATTGCCCATCTAATCACTTTGAATGTGTATTCATAAAAATAATAATTAGATAATTGCCGAAAGCTATAGAGTTAAATAAAAGATTGATTTTTTAAAATTTGATTTAGATAACATTTGTTGTCTTACTGATTGTATGTGAGTTTGCAATTTTGATTGCTTGTTTTACATTAGATTTTGTAGGTTATGAATATAGGCCTTGTGTAAATTTATATTTTGGGCCTTTCTGACATACATATTAACTCCTTACGTTACATATTAACTCAATTAAAAATTCTAAGCAACCAAGTAGAAGAGTTGCCCTACTTAAATGTAAATAAAATGATTACGTCGAATATCAATTGCAAACTACAAATCGCTTCTCAAAATGGCGGCACAATCACCACACGTACGCGAGAAGTATTCACTGAGAAAAAACGGTTTTGTTGTACCAAACAAGATTTGTTTGGTGCAACCAAATTATTTGTTTGGATAGGGGCAGTGAAATATTTTGTTTCTAGAACCAACTTTTTTTTTTTTTTTTGCTCCCATTCGGTTGGCCCAAAACTGTAAGATTCGGTTGGTGAAACTAAAGATTTGTTTGGCTACATGTACAGAAAACCGTTTGAGCCGATATAAAAAAAATGTTACAAGTTCGACTGAGCTTCGAACCTGGATCACCTGCGTCTGAGCGCTACACCTCAGTAGTCACTGCTAACACGACAACTGACTACGATGAAAATCTTTGAAATAGTTATACTGCAAATATTGGGTAACGAGTGCTAATAGATATTTAAAGTTTTGCAGCTTTACTTCTCCATTTCTTGTTGCATTGTTTTTATTAATGTGTTTATACGATTGTTAAGCACCAGTAGATGCACTAATAAACACAGTTACTATTCTAATTGTCACAAAAACTACAAACAAACTCTCGAGCTATATCTTCGAACGAAGACAGTCAAACGAGTGGCCAAACAAATATATACAGTTGATTCAACAAAATATTAAGTTGACAGTTAAAATTTTTTTTTTTTTGCCCAGCACAGATATTTTGTTTATTCGAACCTGTATTTTGTTAGACGAACAAAAGTAATTTTGTTGTTTTTCGAATTTCGTATGCTCAACAATATATTTTGTTAGGGCAACAGACTATATTTTTGGCCCTATGCAAACAAATATTTTGTTCGATTTTCTGTCAGTGTACATCGTCATATACTTTTGTACTTGCATACTTCCCTTTCAATTCGGGGAAAGGTACTCACAGTTATGTAGTTCAGGCGAATACGGATACAGCCGGAGTTTCAACCACTGCCAACTCGGGTTCAGACTCAGTGGATCGGTCGCCAGAGACAACCAATAATAGGACCCGCCGTTTCATTTCCGTGTAAATTTCCACAACATGTGTGGGTTTTACACCAGTGTCCATTGCGAGAGGCCGAAAATAACTTCTTCACATTGAAATTCTAGCTTTGGGAACCAGCAGACCGAGCGCTTTGTAGTGCAACGTTCTTCCTCATATTTTTGACGTGAATGTGTCTTTAAATTTGCGACCATAATGGGAGGCAATCCAAAAAAATACGATGATAACAAAATTGGGGGATATAGTTTGGCATTGCAGCTCCAAATTTATCGTCTACATTCAAAATTCAATTACACCATTCGATTGCCAAAGGATCAAAGAATATGTTACGTAGAGCGATAACTGTATAGCATTTGGGGGGGGGGGGGACTTTGAGTTCGTTTCGCCGCGTCTCATAACTTCAGCGTAGTACGACGCTCTTTTAAATTTCAATCGCCAGCTCTCGCGAAGATCGATTGCATGTCTAAAAAGTTTGTGTGGCGTGGTTATGGTAAAATCGTATGCATTTAATGTAAAAAATTAAGAAAACTTTACATCATTTCTGCTTATTCGTCAAAAAGCCAAGTCGAAATACATAAATCATATGAGGTTGGAAAGAAAACCTCGAAAGCAATCCAGTGATAACCATAAAACCCCATATGATCGAGTGAAGCGGTGCCGGGAACGTAAAATAAACATCAAGGCGTCCGAGTGCGTCAACGTAGACGTGTTCATGTAAAACAATCGGCAGTGTCCCCAACACAGCCAAGCCCAATTTTTTTTCCAGATTACACTTCTCCCTTCCTTTGTATGCAATAATCAGTCTACCTGATCACATATATAAACCACTGAAAACTCTTTACAGTGGCAGACACTTATGTAGCTGTTCATTCTATGACGCAACACGTATAGTGGATGATGAAATTTTGGCAAGCCCTAAAGGCTTGCTGGAACTTCAGGTATAGGCTGTTCACGGTAAACTGAGCACTTTCGAAAGTCCTGCTTAAGATCTATTTGTGTGCACGTTGTGTATTATTCAGCCTTATGTAAAGTTAGCATTGCCATGGGTGAGTGGAGTAAAGAGATTTGGGCGGCTATTAACAGCGAGGTCTTCAGAGCCGGCGAGGGTGATTTAAGCGAGGATGGAGGTGCCGGAATGAAGGGTTCGGGGAAAACGGGAAATCCCCGAGAAAACCCGCCGATCAACGGTATCGTCCGGCACGATTCCCACTTGCGAGAATCCAGTAACCCGGCCGGGGATTGAACCCGGTTCGCCTTGGTGGGGTGCGAGTGTGCTAATCGCTCAGGCACCGTGACTCCATTGCCATGGACCTCATCGCTTTATTCATGCGTAGGTCGTATGAAATTGTGAAATTATTTGAAAAATAATTGTTCTACAAATATGCTCATTTTTTCACTTCGATGCATTAATTAAAACAGAAAGCGAATGAAATAATTTAAGGTATCATAAATTGTTACCTAACACTTTTCATTCGACGTTAATATATGGAACTACTTTCCCTCCATCGTTACCAACTTTACAGGGCGAATGTCACTAAGTGCGCCTGTTAAAATGTATACAGGCAGGGGCGGTGAATTTTTTCTAATGCTGATTTCAAAAGTGCTCACTTTATCGAGAACAGGCTTTAATGGTGAGGTGATAGAAACTGAACAAAATGATTATGCGATGATGCGACATTGCCTCCCGATGCATGGAGGTGAGTTGTGAGCCAGACCTGTCACCAATCTTGGAAAGGCCCGCCTGGAATCGAATTCGGTTCTACCGGATGACAGGCATTAGTGCTACATGCAGTATCAAAGGTGGTCGGTCGCTGTGTTATCGTCACAAGTTATTTGCTTTAAACATTCATATTTTGCTTCCTCATATTGATATCGAACCTTACTGATAACCAAAATAGAATTTAATTCTAAGGCAAATGAGAACTGATGAGGATTTATTCGCTTAAAAGCCAACTATAAAATATTATATTAGGAAACACGAGTGAGGTATTTCATTTGGAATTTTTCTCAGAATTTGCTTAAGTTCTAAGGCTGGCCGAAATAACAATCCTACTAACCAGAAAAATTTTCGGTAATGAAGGCAACACAATTTTACGGGACTGGGGGGTATTTCCGCCTTTCATATAAACGCACACCTAGCCTTCCCAACCAAAGAAACTGACTTCACCTTCTTTCTTAGACGAATGAGCACTGATTGCACTATAGAGTACATTACATCCTCACTCATCTCATTCAATGCAGTTCTAAGCACGAGTAGTAACGACAGTGTTTCATTGCGGCAAATTAAACAGTGTATTCGTACCACGCATACGTACCACGTGCAGTTTTTGAGCATCGTTTCACAAAATCTAACTTATATATTTAGCTTGTGGCAGGAAATGTGTGGTTCTAGTATCCCAATTCAAAAAATTAATTATTATTATTTTGAGAAAAATAAAAATGTGTGGTAAATTCCCTTTTCATTTTAGTTTATAAATCATCCACGTTATTTATTTTCCAAGTTTTGTAAAAATCGCGACCCCTAAAAAATCTTGTCGGCCCAAAGGTGAGTTTGCAATTGAAAAATTATGAATTAAATTAATAATTGTGATACCGAAACGGTATTGTTCAGTGTGCTGATTCACGTGCGTTGCTGGGTTTTTGCTTTAGGGCGATGAAAAAAATAAATTATTTTTCATTTGTACAATATGCTTTCCAACTAGTAGGCGTTATTTGCGAGCACTATCTTCTCTTATAAAAAACGTGTAGGCCGAATTTTTTTGCGTAATGGCACGTAAAAATTACAGTATTTAGTGTTTTGGGACATACGCGTAATAAAAAACTAAGCCAAAGGCTGTTCGCTATCAAGTGAGCACTTTTGAAATCAACATTAGAAAAATGTCACTGAGTGACATGCGCCCAGTAAAGTTGGTAACGATGGAGGGGAAGTAGTTCCGTATCTTAACGTCAAATAAAAAGTGTTAGGAAACTATTTGTGATAGCTTAAATGGTTTCTTTCGCTTTCTATTCTTTTTAATCGAATCGAAGTGTAAAGGCTAGCAGATTTGTAAAATATTAACTTTTCTAATAATTTCATAGTTTCATTTGACCATCGCATGAATAAAGTGATGAGATCAATGGCAATGTAAATTCTACACAACGTGAAAAAATACACAACGTGCATACAAATAGATCTTCAGCAGGGCTTTCAAAAGTGCTAATTATACCGCGAACAGCCTTTAACAGAATTGCCGAAATAAGACAAGTCACACTGAAATAAAATGCTGTGAGTTACTGCAGGGAATCTTTGAAGTCAACGCAATAAAATGTTCTCACAATTTTTGATTTTTTTTTTTATATGAAACATTTTTTGGGGTATTTATTATTTGTGGCAGTCTGTGTTTTTCGTAAAATATATTTTGCTTAGCGCATTTAAAAATTAATAAAGACATGACCTTACAGTTACCCCTGTTAAATTTTTTGTAAATATTTATGTGCACTTTCCAAAATACTCAAATTGTTATTTCGACATGACATGATGCTAAAGATATGCGACCTAAAATTGTTTTACAGGCTGTTCAAGGTAAAATGAGCACTTTGGAAACCCTGCTTAAGATATTTTTGTATGCACGTTATGTCTTCTTACGTCTTATACAAATTTAACATTGTCATGGGCTTCATCACTTTATTTATGAGTCGATCAAGTGAAACTGCAAAATTATTAGTAAATAAAGATTCTACAAATCTGCTCATTTTTACAATTAGAAGCATAAAAAAACAGAAAGCGGAAGAAATAATTTAAGTTATCCTAAATTGTTTCCTAAAACTTTTTATTCCATGTTAATATATGGAACTACTTTCCACCCTTCATTATCAACTTTACTGGGCGCATGTCACTCAGTGCGCCCGTTGAAATATGTACAGGTATGAGCCGTGGCTTTTTCTAAGGTTGATTTCAAAAGTGCTCACTTTATCGTGAACTGCCTTTATCCAAATAAAGAGTACTTACAAAAAATGTCTATAAGTGTTAACGGTATTTCGTACAAATATAAAAGAATTAATTTTTTTTTATTACCAGTATTGCTGTTATAAGCGTTAAAAGCCAAATCGATATTTTATATCTCAAGTAGTAAAAGTTCTGTAGTACTGATCAATTAGAGCATAATGTAAGGTAATTTTGACGGGAAACTGGTACATACGTTTATAAGTAAACGTTAAATATATCCAATTCTTAAATATGTTTATTATTATAACCGTGGATTTAATTCGCAATGAGAACTGCATCTGCCAGAAAACGTCAGCTTTGAATAGGGACGTGAACGAATTCAAAGTGCAGAGGGGACGAGCTTAATACGAGTGTTCATTGGCTGAAATTAAAAAAATTCGTAATCCGGATTGTGAATGGCAAATATAGAAGACATGATTCGGTGGGCGCGATTGGGGCGTACTGCATGATTCTTAAGGAGACCGCCTACTAGGCCCTTGAAATGTGTTGCAGTGTGTTAGGAGATCCGATTTTTTGACGAAACTATTCCACATGTGCCCAATGTGCTAATTTACGAAAATAAAACAAACTTCAGGAGATGACGGAATGTCACTTTCAAGACACTACGCACGTTAGAACCACTATTTCCAAACCCTCCAACATAGCTAACAACAGCATTTTTAGACTGCCGAAAATGTGCTGACTGCAACCACGGGAAACTCAGATACAATCCTGCATTGAACTTTGGATGAGACTTCATAGCAGTAAAATGACATGGTCGCCGTATAAAGCCCCGTAGAAAAAACCGTTCAACAAAAATCTTGCGCTCCAGTTTAGTGCTTCACGCATAGTGGCGATGCGGCACTTGATGTGCGTGCCAGTGTCGCCCTTAGCGTTCGCTCGCTCCTGTGCCATGTCGCGTCAGGTAGGCGGCCCCCTTAAGTCGCAATTTTTCTGTTGTAAACCCAAGCAGCTGCCTGGTCTTCCTAGGCCTGAGATGTCCCTGCGGCAATTATTATGTTTCCATATATTACATGAACGGGCTGCGTGTACCCACAGTGACGTCCCAAGGTAAATTTCTAACCCGAGTGATCTTTTTGGGGTGGATAGCTTTTTTGGCGTAGGAAGTAACTTCCTTACTGAATAAGTCTCTTCCTATTCCGCGTCCCCAGGAATAATGACCAGGAAAATTCTCCGATGTAGGTGTTTCAATGCAAGGATATTTCTGCAACCGCTTCTTTATCATATAACACATTTCGTAAGGTAATATACTTAACATACATTCTCTTCGCTGAACAGCTCGAATTTTTACTGCAAGGGTTGAGTTTTGTTATATTGGGTTTATATTTTCCTACATGCAAGTTTTATTAATTAAATTAGAGAGAGAGAGAGAGAGAGAGATACTATTTTTAACTATTTACAAGAAAATGTTTTACACAGGAGAGTTAATATTTTAAATAAGGAAACAGTTTTACACATTGAAATTTAAAGTTTAACTATTAATTAAAAAACTTACAATAACTTTAGTTACATATAGGCGACATCAAATACAAAATAGCAATTTGCAGGCCTTCTTTTGTGAGAAGTGTTTCATGGTCGAATCTGTGTCATTTTCTTCAATAACATCATATTCTAGTGACATCATTGCTAGTCCCACTAGACATTTCTGTAACATTGTGGATCTCAAGTGCGTAGTTCTTAGTAAGTTTTAATTCTGAGAAGTTCCTTTCTCAGGATGCAAGATTTACATGACTCGTGAATTAGAGTCGGAGCATCACTGTTACTCTAGAAACTTTATCACAGAGCCTGTCGGTAGTAATATACTTTAGTGAGTCCAGTGGGCCATCTAAACTTTTATTAGTATCTCGTAATAAAGGAACAAGAACTAAAAGTTCTTGATGTAGTTGTGAACCATCAAAATCGCGATGCCCTTCGTCAGTTAGTGCCAACTTCAAGTCTGTACACTTCTGTATAGTACACTCTCCCAGATAATTCATATTGTACACAAAGGCAAGAAAGCTATAATGTGTGTTTAGCTGAAGAAATATTTCGTCCAGCAACAGATTGCACGGTCCAACACACAGTGGCAGCAGATTCGTCATGCTGTTCACAGCCAAATTGTTACTAAATTTTTCTGGGGCGCTCTCGTGGTTTGACTGGGAACTGTGACTGAGTAACAAGGGCTTTTGACACTTCCTTTGCTTCGACTACTGTCTCTTCAAAAATATTTTCCAATACCATATGTCTTTTTTTTTGTGATGAGTTCAACTGCGTTTTAAATATCTGTGCTTCTGTTTGCGACGAGACTTAACAAACTATGTTGATTCTGAAGAGAACTGTGTGCCATACTATAACACAACACACAGTCTTAAAACTTTAAAGCTATTTCCATAACTTAACGCGGTGTTCTTTCCAAGTGTCTGAGTTCTTGGATCAACTGATAGCTCATACAAAGCGTCGTTAGTTTCACCAATCCGGTAGCGAAAAGTACTCATAACATCAATTCAAATTTCCTATCGAGTTTCGCTACGGGGTTTCACAGGTAAAGTTGATAAATATTTCTTTAGCATAGGCCGTCGATGAGTAGAAGCAGAAAAATTGTTATCATACACGTATTGTACAATGTCGAAACAGGCGACAGCTTAACTACATGATAGAGTAGCTTCAACAACCATGAAATTAAGAGATTGATGCTAGATCTTTCTTTGCTGGACTACATGTTTACCTTTCATGTTCGCCCCATTTTCATATCCTTCAGCACTTATATCTCGCATTGATATATTCATTTGTTCCAAATGAGTCAAAATGTTGTCTCTCAGAGAGTTATTGTCAAACTATCTGTTTGGACGAATCCCAAGTAACTATCTCGTTTACATGGTTATTTTTATATTTTTTTAGCGCATAAATTGAATTATTAAGTTAATTGTTAATTGTGGCTCACATCTGGAGTGCAGCGCCTTCCTTTTCTCGACAAAAATACTCAAATCTATTATTTTTTGTCCTGCATTTTGAGTAAGTCACTAGTAGAGTACGTCTTACATTTATATCACTGCTCGTCAGAAAACGACCGTTTACAACTAAACGCAATGAATAATAGGATTATTACCGGCATTGTCTTGATGCGAGAAATGTAGTGTCTCATAGCTAGAATAAAATTGTTGTGCTACAAATTATTTATATAATGCTGTTTGTGTTGTGAATCATTGTAATTTACATGCAGAACATTTCCGAATTAAAAATCTTTAATTTTAAGTGGTACAATTAGAAAACTTAAAAAAAATGTTATGACCTCAGTTTGGCGCCACTCTGTGTGCCAACAACTGCAGTATTAAGACCTCTCGGTCAGTGACCTGGTGGACGCGAACCACATTTCCACTCTCGTTGAAATGACGCCAGAAGCAGCCGCAGGAGCTCATGAAAGCGTCGAGACGCAGACGTCTCAGAGCAACGCACCGCACGGGACGGAAGTTCAGAAACTGCGATGGAACGGAGAACGTGGTCTACCTTCTAATTCACAAGACTGTAAATCTGTCATTCAGACAGGGCCTCCTAAATTTATTTAGAAACGTGACAATTCTATTGTTAGCCTTGCTAGAAACAAACCTTGGTTCTGAAGTGAATACCGCCACTAGTATGAGTATAATATTGTATATTATATATATATATAAGGTGAAAAAAGCCTTGGAATATCATTCGTTAGTAATGTTAATAGCTGTTCATGGTAAACTCACGATGTAGACATAAATGGTGTGTTTTGTGGAGCGTATTTCTGTCTCTTTCTAATGTGACTTCACAGCGGTGACAACTGCCTGGAATGGCCCATAAGAATGTACAAAAATACTGCATTTTCTTTTGTTTGAACAGCTATTAATAAATAAATACAAAAGGTAGGCTAATGTGGTTTTCGCAGGAGTAAAGCTCTGAAGAGACACTTCATGATTTAATATTACTCTCAAATGCTCTTTTAAATTGTTCTTCCCTGGCGCACTTCTCTCTTGAGATGATCTGTATACAGTGATGGACTCTTGGGTGTGAAATGCGTGGTTGTGGGTCGGTGAGTTGTTTGATGAGAGGATTGCTGTGTCTATTGCATTTGTGTCGGGATTTATCTGTGAAGTCTGCTATGATGTTGCGGTAGGTAGTGTGAGTACGTCTTGTATAGTCGCCGGGAGTGGAAGACCAAAGATGAGGCTTAGTGATATGGAGAACTTGAGTACGAGATGACGCAAATTGTAGGTCGTGAGACAGGACCATGCAGGACAGGCATAGATGAGAAGTGGAATGATGGATTTCTTGAATAAGGTTAAGCGGACGTCAGTGGGCGAACCTGATGAAGGGTGAAGGATGGGTGCTAGTTGGACCATGGCCTTGTGGGTTTTCGTTGTGATGGTGTCGATGTGTGAAATGAAGTTAAGTTTGTGATCAAGAGTGATTCCTAGGTATCTGACAGTGTCTTTCCAATGACAATGCAGGCAATGTCCTGCAATTTTGGGTGGATGTTCCGGGGGGTGATACCCTTGCGAGAGACATATGTGGGACACCGGCCTGGATGTGGCGTGGGTCGTAGATAACTCCCTCCACACGCTCCTGGAAGGTGCGGCACTCCATGAATAAGCAGAGGAGGTGGATGGGGTGATGTGGGCTGTCGGTAGCAAGCTCGGCGTAAAATTAACTGATGGAGGGTTAGAGTCGAATGCTCTGGCGAGGTCCAGGGTACCATGCTCGTGTGTTGCTGTCTGGAGAACCCCTCGGCCACCAGACACTTCACGCGAGCAATGGCATGGGTGTTGGAATGATCGGGCTGGACTCGGAATTGATGGTTTGGGAGGAAGTGAAGTGATGTGGCTGCAGATAGGAGGTGGCTGAGGGTTATTTTCTCCACTACCTTGGAGAGGATAGGGAAAAGTGAGATGGGGTGGTATGAGGAGGGTTTCGGGATCGGGACCAAGATGGAATTTTTCAACAAGACAAGGAAATAGTGGTAAATGAGGATGGCATTCATGAGTCTGGTAAGGTAAACGGCTTTGCGGGTTGGCTCTGAGGAGGAGCATCGCTATGTGAGGGGGATGTATGAGGCGGCGGCCTAATTGATGATATTGGTGAGGGTGACTATTGGTGTCTATGTTCCGTAGAGACTGGAGTGAGTCGAGCAGGTTGAGGGAACGGATAGAGCGTAGCCATACCAGTCATCCCGGAAGTCATGTCTGGGCTGGTGTGAGGAAAGTAGTGGAGATGACCGGCTACAGGGATGTGGTTGGATGAACCATTTGTGATGGTGCGTAGGTCCGAAATTGTGGGGCGATGGGTGGAGAGGGTGAAGTCAATGGTTAATGGTTGAGGCGAAATTTAAATAATTTCATGCAGTGCACATAACCTGTCTGTTAAAAAAAGAAGCTTTATTTACTCTGTGCCAAGAAGCATAAATGTTAATAAATTTACTGGCGTTTACACAACCATGACTAGAGACTTATACTATTGGTTTTACTCCATCAATAGTTGTCATCTACTTATCATCGCGGTTAAATGTAGGTAGACTTTCTGAAATACAATTCCTCCTTTAATCTATGAGGTCTATAAACAGCCACATAATGGTGTTTAAAAATATTTCCATTATCCAGGTTATATATATATTTTAAAATATACAACTGTTGGAAATACCATTTTCGAAAATATTCTTAGGTCCGGAAAAATGCTGTGTATTACTGAATCCTACAGTATTGTACTTGATATATATTTCAAACACCAATGCTTAAAATATGCTGGGCAAATAGATTTTCAAACTTACGATGTCACTGTTGTAATTCAAGTTTCTCGTACAGTGCATTCGGTTCCACGATGCAGACACGCGTGAAGAAAGGGCGAAAACGGGTAAAATTGCAGCTATACGAGACTTCTTTGAAGCATTTATAAAAATCTGCAAAAATAATTACTCGCTTGGTGCTTATGTAACAATTGATTTTAAAAAATTGGAAGCATTCAAGGGACGTGCTAGTTTTTTTTTACAAAATATATTCCAAGTAAACCATCTAAAAGCGTCATAAAATGTTATGCCCTCGTAGATGCAAAAAAGTATTACACAAGCAACCTTGAAATTTACGGGGGAAATCAACCAGAAGGCTCATACAAATTGAGTAACTCACTGCATGATGTTGTGATTAGATTGGTAGCACCAATTTCAGGGTCAGAACGAAATGTAACTACTGAGAATTGGTTTACAAGCTATCCACTAGCAATGAGTTAACTGCAGAATGACAAACTTAAACTCCTTGGAACGATACTCAAAAACATAAGAGAAATATCTCCGGAATTTTCAGAAACAAAAGGGAAACCCATTGGTTCAAGTCTTTTTGGTTTCTGCAAAGATATCACCATAGTGTGCAAAAATGGATGAGAATCCCGGCCAGAAAAGAAAACCGGAAATAACAACTGACTACAATCTCATGAAGGGAGGAGTAGGCGTGGTAGATCAACACTGAGAGAGTTTTTTGCTCTTACAAATGTTGCTAGAATAAATTCTCAAATAATTTATTAAAGCAATGCAGAAATGAGATGAATATGAGAACTTATTTAAAAGGACCTGAACTTTTCGAAAAATGCCCTGTCGAAAGAGACCAAGTTCCTCATCTTAGAAGGGAGCTGCAGGCTAAGTTGATACACGGAAAGAGTGACGATACCTATGAGCGCCTCCTACAAAACTAATTAGACGCCCACAACTAATTAGACGTGTCAAAGATCAAAGGACAGGAAGACAAACCTACAGTGCGTGCACTGCAAGAGCCATATTTGTAATTATCATATTGTTCCATTTTGAAAGAAATGTGCACCTGTGAGCACATTTGAAACAAATTGAATCAAAGGACTGTTCCTTATTTAATTTTAACAGAAATTACATTTAGACTTACTGTTTATTCATTTATCATAGTTACTGCCTCTTGTTTTAAGTGTTGAATAATTTTTGTCAAAGTATTGGGAAATAACTTGTTTTTCATTCATACAAAGAGTTTTTTGTATTATTTTGAATTTAATGATATGTATTCACATTAAATCTGAATATCTGGCTGTAAAAGGAACCACTAAATGTAACCTAACAAACACTAATGATCGGTTTTTGAATATGCAATTTAAAAATAATATTGTAGAAATAGTTTTCGGTGTCCCTCAGGCCCCACCTGAATCATGGTATACAAATCTCGGCACCTGAGTCCTGAAGGAGTGAGCTGTACCTGGAGTTGTTTTGGCCAATAGATTCACTGAAGCGAGGGATCGATTAGGGCTATGATCGGATCAGCGCATCTACACGCGAGGTTATTAAATTGCGTGCAGTATCCCCGTTGTGCTGCTGGAAGTATGGAACTTTGAACAGCATGTTTTTTGGTGCAAAGTCTATATTAAAGCTCAGTACAGGTTCCTATAGGCTGTTCACGATAAAGTGAGCACTTTTGAAATCAACCTTAGCAAAAAGTCACTGCTCCCAACAGCATATATTTTAACGGCCTCACTGACAGACATGCGCCCAGTAAAGTTGGTAATAATGGAGGGAAAGTAGTTCCACGTCTTAACGTCGAATAAAAAGTGTTAGGTAACCATTTATAATAACTTAAATTATTTCGTTTTCCATTTATTTTAACGTATATTCGTGTGAAAATTAGCGTATTTGTAAAATATTAACTTTTCTAATAATTTCACACTTTCATTTGACCGACGCAATGATAAAGTGACGAGGCCCCTGTCAATGTTAATGTTACATAAGGCGGAAGTATACGCAATGTGGATACAAAAAGATCTTAAGCAGGGCTTTAGAAAGTGCTCAGTTTACCGTGAACAGCCTATAAACTAGTTACGCGTGTTTCCGATCACTACATATCGCGTTAGGGGAGCGTGATAAGTCAGTTTTTTGCTTATGTTAGATGGTTTGGAAACAGTACTTGTAATTTGCATGGTGTTGTGAAAAGTCTTCACATCTAGTCTCAAGTGCATATTCTGTTAGTAGATCAGTATAATGTTAAGTACCAGCTCGGGTGGAATCTTCCACGAGACCTGCTACCTACCCGAGCTTGTATGCAAGCAGTTATGGAGGGTCGTTTGTAATGACCTGTCCAGTGATACTTGTCGCCGCGCAAGTAAATACGAGTGCATTTTGTATGATTTTCCTCTGTGACTGTGATTCAGAAACAATTTTCACTCACGACTCAGCATTGCATGTTTATGCACAGAGCCTGGTACTTTTGTGTTAGATAAATATGAATGTATGCCATAATTTTCGTAAGTAAACATTTTCGTGTTTATTTAAACTAAATATTTATTCGCGTTTAATAGTCTCAATTGTTCTTTCTCTGATTGGCTAAAATTTCAACCTTATAGGATACCTTCCACAGTGCAATTTTTTTTTTTTTTAAATTTTTACTTATAAATTGTTTGTAATTTTACAAATGCTTGTAACAATACACAGCCTTCTCTTGTAAAACTATATGGGTCGTTTTTGTACTATACTGGCCCGTGTCCACGAGCGTCAGCAAAATGGCGGACACTCAACATCGTAAAACCGTATATCGCTGTTTGTGCGAAAAATATGGGTGATGTAAAGTGTATTTGCGTGCAAAAATAAATGTTTGTATGTAGTATAAATGTATTGCAAGTTTAAATAACGTAAAACACAAAAAAAAAAATTATAATTATAAAACGACAATTTCAATTAAACGTCACCGTATTACTCATTAACTGTTAATCTTTCCTAGTTACACAGAAATCTTTAAAATGAAATAAATGTATCCTTTTAAATGAAGTAATTTCCTTAATATTTTATAAGCACTTGGATATAGATTTATTATAGAAATAAGCTTTAAGTTCGTAAGTCGAGTTGGTCTTGGACTTAAGGTTGCCTGCAAATAACATAAGTGTTGTGGGTTCTAGTCCTCGTGTTGGCGAAGTATTATTTTTTTATTTTCAAATATTTTTTTTAGTTATTCTGTTGTTAATTCATCAAAAATGTTTTCTAGAACTAAAAAACAATTTCATGTGCACTTCTCAGTAATGTAAGTGGTAATACAAGTCTATCGTTTGTAATATTACAAATACGTGTTTTGCAGATTTTACAAAAAAATAAGTTTTTGTAGTTTTACAAAAGATTTTCTCGGCAACTGGGTTTCTAAGGATTTTTCTTGTAAAAAAAACTTATAAAGTACATCGAAAATTGCACACGACCAGTTACATCCGAGAAAACGACCAGCATATAGCCGGATCTTCCGTAGAACCGGCCATGCAAGCGGCCACGCAGGATTTCATGGACTCGTACAAGCAACCTTCCATCGCGGCACACAGTCCTGAGCGGCGCCTGAGCACGACGCGTCGTGAAAGACGGATTATACTTGAATCACATAGCCCCGACGCGCACGACACGACGGCCAATAGCCAATTAAATACAAGATAGGTCGTTGTAAGACCGACCGATTTTGTCGCCCGAGCAGCAATTTTGGATTAGAAATGATTTATATTCTTCGTCGTGTCGTGCGACACGACGCACAGAATGTACAACCTTGCAAAATGAAATTGTATTGCAAGCTTTCCTTAAAATGGTAAATACGCAGCTTCAAAGAACAATAGATTGAAAATTACTGTATCTAACTCTTGGAAATAATAATTTTACCTGTGTAAGCATTAGCAATGGCAATTTGTCACCATCATGTTTTACAAATTTTCCTCTTGTTCACCGCCTTTGAAACTAACGTAGCATATCATTAGAGCTAGTGAAATTTCGCGGAAAACTATGAGTACACGCAAGACTTCAATACTATAAGCATCCAAAAGCAGTTTGTTTATTACCATTGGTTGCTGTCTGGTTGAGAAGGTGTTTTCATAACTGACCGGGCCACTCAGAATTCAGCAACATCGGCAATGCTCCTACGTGATTCGTGTACAGACAGCTAGCACGTCTCAGAAAGTAATTCAACCAATCAGGATAGGTAAACGACCCTACAGTGTCTTGAAATATAACTTGTCTTGAAATTTGTTTCGCGAAATTTCGCTACCCCTACCTACGAGCGCCTTCTAAATAGCTAGGTTAAATGCCGAGAGCGTGGTGTCGGTCGTGCGGTAAATACAAGTAGTCACATTGAAACGAGTCGTGGTTGCGTTTTTTGGTCGTGTCGTGCTGTGTTGGTCGGGGCTATGTGATTCCGGCATTGCAGTTGTCATCTCAGGCGACGTGGGTCGACTCCCACGCCGAGTCGTGTCACGATGGTTTGCTGTTGCGCGGCTGACACTGGCAGAGAACTAGAAGGAACCGTTTTCGCCTGGGAAAGCGCTGGTCCACGAGGAAGGGAGGAGAGTAGGAAGCAATGCGGCGTGAGGCGAATGAGGAAAAGAAAACGGGGGTTTTGCAATGGCGGGAGGAGCGTATCCGCGCGAGGAGGGGGGGGGGGGAGGGGCCTGCCCCGCCGCTGGAAGGCACGCCAGACCCAGGAAGTGCTCCCAACGAACCAGGGCACTTTGTCACCTTGCTCAAGGTAGCGACTACCTGATAATCCCAGTGGGCGCCGCTTTGCGAAAGGCACAAAGAACACGGGGGAGTAGGATGTGTATAATCCATTCGCTGTTACTTCCAACTTTCCTGAGGCCCTGCTAAAAAGTTTTACTTTCACGATATCCCTACGCCTGATGCAAACAAAAGCAATAACCCAGTCTAGGGACATCGCACCGCATTCGTGCGCGCTCTCTGTAATAATATTTTGCTTCTAGGCATATTTCATACTAGGCATTACCAACACAAGTATTTTCTCTGGCTTTAGTCATGCTAATTATAAATGAAAGATTATAACTTATAGATTAAATATAAGTTAATGTTCGGTACAACCAAAATTAGGGCACTGTCATGTTACGAAACCCTTGTGAAACGTGGCATATCTAGGAGACAAGAAAACGCATCCTACTGTAACGGAGAAGGGAGAATTCTAACTTTCAATTCCCAAACGTCACAAATTTAATTTTTTCTATATATATTTTTGCCACGGCTAGTTTCGGAACATTTCAATAGTGACTAAATTAATATCTCATTCGAGTGTTGGTAACACTACCTCATGTAAACTAGATATAGAGATCGTCAATAGGACAAAAGATACTAACATGCAAAAATAATGACATAATTAATAACCCTCCTTTAAATTACCAACGACAAGGACTAGAGTGAGGTGAATCTGTTTGAAAATTTAAATGAATATCGAAAATAACACATTAGTGCGTTCTATTTATCGGATATTCATGACATATATTCACAATCCAAGCCAAATTAAAAACCAACATTTTTACTAAAGTAACAATTAAGAGACGACACGCCTTGTTAAAGATTAGATTAAAAATAATAACTTATCTAAGATAGTGAGAGGAAAGAAAAAGTATTCATTATCAGAAAGTTATAAAATTAACTTTCAATTGACCTTTAATTAGATATACAGCCAGATATAACCTTGTATGGAATACCGCCTAGGGATGACGATGATCCTCCTTCGGTGTCCGTTGATAACTTCAGTTCTCTGCTCGAACGCAGGTCCCTGGACTGCCACGGTGTCTCGAAGTGTTGGTAGGCCGTTACACTCCACAAGCAACGATGGATCCCTAGCAGTGGCATACGGTCGTCCTTCCTCGAGTCATCATCAGTTCCTGGATTGCTGTCATTTCTTCACGATCCTTCATTAAATCTCGTACTGGCAATTTTAATATCGAAATTTTACCATAAACATCACTTCTATAAATCAGGGCTGGGCAGCAGAACGAAAAAAAAAAAAAAAAAATTATTTTATCAACTTTTCAATATCAGTTTGGCCGACTACTCAACATTCTTTAGCCCTCCTGAAGAAGAATAATAATATTCCTAACAAAACAAAAACAAAAGCTGATCAAAACGAAATTTGTCATTAGAAGTGTCGGCTCTTTACATTTGCAATACATTTCCAAGTTCATAGAGATGAACGCAAACGTTCCTGCATCAACATGCAATAATACGGGAAGCATAACAGTTTCGCTAGCATATAGGGAGACCGTCCTGATTATCATCTTTATACACTCCATTATAATAACTCTATAAGCATAAATAATTTAAATAAATTACTAGCTTATCCTATCAAAAATTAAAAAAACAAGTATACAAAATTATTTACGAATTACCAGATCTTACACTACACGGGTGGGGAGGGGGGGGGGGGATTTTTCAAAGGTTCGATTCAAAAAGCGTGAGTAAATCGCGAATAGACTGTAGTCCAGGTGCGCTGAAACCGTGGGCTGAGAAACTGGCGTAATCGCGCGCGATGCAGGCACAGTAGATATGCAAGTCCACAGGAGCGAAATGTCGGATGGGTATATAGAGACTGACTGGTAAAGGTGTTGGATCTGGCTGGTTACGGTCGTGTTGCTGAAAGATTCCCTGTCGGCTGGACTGCAGGCTGACGAATAAGTTAAGAGTAAAGTTCAAATGATAACAAAACCGTCCTCGCGCAGCTTTGATGGAGAGAACTTCTTGGGCGTTGAAAACGGAGGGGGAAGGGGTTCCAAGTTTTCTCCACCACCCCCCCCCGCCCCTTATCACCCATCACCGAATATGTAGACAAGTTACAAAAAAAAATGGATATAGTAAGTTACCAGTGAAATGATAAAAGTAGGTAAATTAAACGGTATTTTGAGACAGTAGAAATTAATAAATTAAAATATTAAAATACAGGTATCTACATCTACTATTGTTCTCCAGCTCCAAATATTTTATAGGCGCTGCTTCATCAAATTAATTTTTGTTTGTGGCATTGGAGAACGTAGGGGTGACATTGTAGAGGTGAGCTTTCCTGAACGCTCGTAGCTGGAGGGAGGAAAACCACGTGACACTGCCGGCGCTATACATACCAAACCGATAACATCGCTCGCTAATACCGCGCTGCGCGACTTAGGTGTTTTCGAAAGGTAATATGCAATCGCGGAGCAGTTCTCACCCAACCGCACTCGGCCGCTGTCGCTACTGAACTGAACGTTCCCACCCATTCGTGCAGTGTCAATGGACTCTCCCGACTCACCCAACACGTTTCGGACTTCTGCGCAGTATCTTCTCATTTTAATTTCACTCTGCCGGGTGCTGATTGGCGGTATGTTGCTGGGAGGCGATGCCATTTTACCGGAGTGTGCAGCTGTAGTTAACGGTGTGAGATCTGTATTCATAACGACTCTGTGATGCAGGAGAACGAGATTACTTCAGAAATTGTTCGCAGTGTACTACCGCGGTAGGTTAATTGCTGACTAATATTATCAAGCTTAAAAGTAGATTGTAGTTTCAATCGCTGGAACACTATTTCGTAAAGGCGGAAGACCAGTTAAAATTCGCTTGGAATTTGTGCCTTGAAGCAGTGAAAATTGATGTAAGTAAATTTAAACCAATATAAATTCAGTGGACACTGATGTAATTACAATGTTTATAACGATTACAGTATTCCACGAGTATTATATTTTACTGTAAACCTGACTGATCTCAAGAAACTTTCTCGGATTCATATTTTGAGTTTTTAAATAACTTCAGTCACTATTGATGGCGTAAGCAATTATGATAAAGTGTTAATCATGAAATATGCGCGTACACGATAAAATAAGATAGTGGTCATTATAAAACATGTTGGCCACAAGGCGAGCGGGATTATAAGAAACCATCGGGACAAACATATTTGCCTGGTGCATGAATAACGTCTTTAAGCCCATGGCTACGTACGTTTTACATGTGGCGGAAGAATACACAACGAGGAGAAAAGTAATGATAAGCAGGGCTTTTAAAATGCCAAGTTAACGGGCAACAAACAGTCTATAGCCATACAGATGTACATACACAGTGACCCCGAACTCCAGGGACAAACTTCGTAAGATGGTTCGTTATGGCTCCAAAAATGGGGAGGGGGGAAGGTCAAAACCTCATCTCTGGTGGCGGGGAGAAGAACTACGCCACTCAACCAATTTTGAAGAAAGTCGGCCGAAAAATGCGCCTTCCGGAGCCTAGGGGGCTTAAGCCCCAAAATGGAGGGTTGAAGGGGAAGCTAGAAAACCATATTACGGTATGCGGGACAATTAAATGCACCCCTAAACCAAATTTCAAGAAAATTGGTTTAAAAATGTGCCTTCCATGCTGATTACAGCCAAAGAAAAAAGGAATGGGCAATTGCCCCTGCCCCCCCCCCCCCCCAAAGGAGGGCTTTTGTGATCGACCGAAATGGCCGCATGTACACAGACTCCAGGGATAACACCGCTCACACTGATTTTGGGAGTCAAATATCCACAAACAACATTTGCGGCCATTGAATCCCCTCCCTTTTTTGTGGGTAAATTGGCCCAAATCATGCGTAGACCTTCTTCCGCGGGCTTCCTATCATTTGCCCATACTGGCTTCACCATAGAGAGTCTCAGAAAGGTTAACTATGGGACGAACTACAATCCCACAAAATGGAAAGCATGCCACCCTTGTCCCTCGAACTCCTTCCAAGGGGAGTGAAGGGGGTACTTTTGGCCCGGGGGGGGGGGGGGGGGGGGTTCAGAGAGGAAGGATGGGGGATCAGTGAGAGACGTCGGCTTCCCCTTTTTCCCTTCCGTTTGCTTGCAGCGGCCCTCCAAAAACAGCGTTTTTCGTGCAAAAACTCCCGTTCTTGATTATAGAGTATGACTGTACTCAGGTTCGGAACGTAACGAGATTTCTTAGGGGAGAGTTTGGCAAAGGGAATTTTACCGCCGCAGGTGCGTTGGCGTTCCAAAGAGGTCGCTTTTAAGCGGGCGGTAAATGGAGAAATTTTGTTCATATTTAAAAGTTCGTCGTTTGGCTCGAATTGTAATACACACTTGCCCCAGCTGAAATTTCTAAATATTAATTTCACTTACGCCCTCAAAAGGTGTTTACAAAAGAAAACAGTAAAAAAAAAAAAAAAAAAAAAAAAAATACGAGACTGTCTTTGACACTGAGCGTTCACGAGCAAGCTTATTTCAATGGGAAAACGTTATGAATTTAAGTGTAAATAAATTAATATACAGACTGTTCGCAGTAAAATGAGCACTTTTGGAAGCCCTGCTTAAGATCTACTTGCATGCACATTGTGTACGCACGTTTGTAAAATCAACAGTGTCATGGACCCGATCACTTCAGTCATGCGTTAGTAAAGGGAAACTGAAAAATCATTATAAAAGTAAATATTTTACGAATTTGCTAATTCTTTCACTTATACGCATTGAATAATCACAAAGAAAAATATACCATTATAGTATTGACAAACTTTTACCGAACACTTTTAATTCAACGTTGAGATATAGAAATATTTTCCTTGTGCTGTTACCAACTTTACTGGGCGTATGTCACTACGTGTGCCCGTTAAATATACACGCAAGTAGGGTCAGTGACATTTTTCAAAGGTTGATTTCAAAAGTGCCCCACTTTACCGTGAACAGCTTCTTACGAGGCTTTATAGGTAGTTCATAGTAAAATGAGCACTTCTGAAAGCCCTGCTTAAGATCTACTTGTATGCACGTTGCGTATTCTTCCGCCTTAAGCAAAATTAACATTGCCATGGAACTCACCACTTTATTCATGCTTCGGTCAAGTGGAACTGTGAAATTATTAGAAAAGTAAATATTTTACAAATTTGCTAATTTTTACACATATTAAATTAAAAAAAAACATACACCGAAATAAATAATTTAAATTTTCACAAACGGTTACCTAGCACTTTTTACTCGACGTTAAGATATGGAACTACTTTCCATTCATCGTTACCAACTTTACCGGGCGCATGTTACTCAGTGCGCTCGTTGAAGTACATGCAGGTACAGGCAGTGACTATTCTTCCAAGGTGTGTTCCAAGTGTGTTTGTTTGAGCACGGGGTGTTTTTATGTGTGGTTGCAGGTTGACGGACAACAAGTTCTGGTGCGGGCCGGGGACTCGCTTCAACCAGCTGAGCAGGACTTGCCAGTCGAGCGAGCTGGTTGACTGCGGGCAGGCGTCATCTCTGTACCACCTCAACGACCACTTCCTTCCCGAGCATCTGGGTCAGTGACTGCAAACCTCCTTCTATAATACACACTCCAATTAGTCGGGAATTTACCATACCAGTGTATACGCTTAAGACGATATTACACGATACCTGGAGCCATACTTGGGGTTCTTGCATTGTACAAGCTCCTACAAGCCTTGGTGCACGAGCCAGTATACCAGCTGCTATATGAGCCGCCATGGAAGATTCATATTGCATGACGGCAGTTCTCGTACTAGTATTTGACACCCTCGGTGGGTGCGCAGTGTGTGGTTTGTAGTACATATGAACCCCATTCGTAGAACTGCTACCAGTTAGTAACTTGCGTAGGCCTATGAAAATACTAGCTAGCACATCTTAATATTGCTATATTACTGTTCGCCTTTTACATAAATTAATTGCTTACTTGTATAATTTCATTCATTTGCTTGGAAATGACGTAAAGTCACTAGAGTATGAGTGTGTAATTTTTAATTTTGACGAAATTTGCTGGCCGTTTGCAAAATATAGCTTATTCTTTACGTACCGGGATATTATCAGCATGTCAAATTTGAGTTTCGAACTCATACCCAAAAGATACACACGTATAGCGAACGCCGTGACGTTACCATTGTATGCACTACCAATTCGCTCAAAAAATGTAGAGCTTATATTCTGTAGACAGATGAAATATTTTGAATTCATTTTTCATACAGTAGGTAATGTTTTAAGTATTCAGAACGGTTCTAGACAATAATTAAAAGTTGCGATAGCCAATATTATTCGTCGTCGTCGTTTTTTTATACCTATTTGAAAGAGTTTCAACCTCACGGATGTAAAATCAAAATTGAGGCTTCCTTTTCAGTTTCTTCATCAACTCGTTTCAAGTAGCAGCCACGGGGAGCGCCCTACGCTCTGAAACTGCAATGCGATTTGACCAGGTACGAGAGCCGGTATGGAACCTGCCACGAAAAAATAGGACGTGTCCATTTACCAAACCTGGTACGAAATATGGCCGTACAAGGCGGGAAATGCCATGACGGTTGCCACGCTAGCCCGTATACCGACCTTGCACAAGCTTTTACGGAATCTGGTATCGTGTAATATCACCTCTATACATTCATTGCAGCGTTCCTACATTTTCTCTGGAAACAGTTGAATGCATAGGGTGAGTGAGAGTGAAGAGACCTGGGTGGCTCTTAACAGCGAAGGTGATTGAAGCGAATATGGTGACAGCACCGGAATGAAGGGGGGGGGGAGAAACGGGAGATCCCCGAGAAAACCAGCCGAACACAACGGCGGGTGGTCCGGCCGGGGATTAAACACGGTTCTCCTTGGTGAGAGGCGAGCGTGCTAATCGCTCAGCCACCGTGGCCCCCTCAAACGCATAGGCAAGTTGCCAACTATGTATAGAAGCGCTGCTAAACATTCCTATATCTGCAGCTAGATGTGTGGTAGTATTACCATTCAGTGTCTACGTTAAAACTTCCATTACAGTCTGGGACGTTTATCAGAGAATTTTTTACAGTGCATTCACGGTCACTTCACACTTTTTGAACTCCGCTTAAAGTTCTACTTCCATGATATTCGCCCGCCTCGTGCATACAAAGCCTAACAAAGCCTAGAAAATGGCACCGAAGGAGGACGCACAGAATTCGTGCGCACTCGGTTCCAATGACAGTTTGCTTGAGAGCTATTTCTTGCTAGGTGCTACCAACACACGCGTTTTCTCACTGTTTTTCCTTCGTATTTATTACAAACGAATTATTAAAATGTACAAATAAAATGCAGGTAAAATCTAAACTTAACTATAAATAAGATACTCTCATGTTAACAGAAGTACATAAAACGCTTTGTGATGCGTGGCACATTTAATAAATAACTAAACGAATCATACATGGGGTGAATTTTCAGGTGTTTGGTTCAAAAAGTGTGGGGAAAACCGCGAATATACTATACGTGAACGTCCTAGTAGAGTGGCTTTACTTGGACTGGTGTACCCCGACTGAACAGCAAGCACATCTCATTACAAAATAGTTGTATGCACACCGAACAACTGTCAGTGAAGTACGACTTGCTTTGCGTATGCGACAACAATTGAATGCACATTTAGCACTGGAAAATATTTTCCTAGAATTTACGTATTTAAATGTTTTAAAAATTCAGCTAATGTGAGTCGAATTTTAATTAAAATTTACGCGCATTTACATTTTAGATGCTGCAAAAAGCTTATTTCGCAAAATAAATTGAATTAAATAACAGCTTAGTAATAATATTTACAAATATTTTAATAATTGTTTTTATAAACACACATAAAATTATTGATAAAAAGTATTTTTTGTTGATAGTATTAATATTTTTTATATACAACCGTATTATGATTGCTCTACTTAATCTTTTTCTTGCAAAACGTGTTTTCTAAAACATCGAGAATGCCGATAAGATTACATTTTTGCTACAATATTACTCTTGTTAATAGATTTTTAAAACATTAAATCGGGTAAATTATAGCAAAATTTTTTGTTTAGAGTTACAAATTATACGCATTATTCTTACACGTGCAACATAAATCGTACTTTTACGACGATTTTGATCATGTGTACACTACTTTCTAACGAAAACTGCATGCGCAGTCGGGTGCAGTCGCATCTGAAGCCACTTAGAAGTCATATAGAGTACATACTGTTCATGGTAACATGAGCACTTTTGAATGCACAGCTTAAGATCTACTTCTATGCACGTTGTGTGTTCTTCCGCTTTACGTAAATTTATCAGTGCCTTAAGCCTCACCACTTAATTCATGCGTTGGTCAGGCGAAACTGTAAAATTATTATAAAAGTAAATATATTAAAAGTTTGCTTATTTTTCAACTTCGGCGGATAAAAAAAAAACAGAAATTAAAATAAATAATTTAAGTTACCACAAATGGTTACATAACACTTTTTATTCGACGTTAAGTTATGGAACTGCTTTCCCTCCATCGTTGCCAATTTTACTGGGCGCATGTAATTCGGTGCGCCGGTTAAAATATATGCAGGCAGGGGTGGCGACTTTTTTTAAGGTTGGTTTCGAAAGTGTTCACTTTATCGTGAACAACCTTTATATAGCTATACAGCCTTATAATTCTGCCTATACTGTTTGTTAGACGAATCAGCGGCGTTACGCGCGTGTAACGAGGCATGACGAAGGCTTTGTGCGCATTGAAATTTGTATATTGAATACAGGAAATGTTAATTAAAATGTTGGCCTGACTGAATACAGTGCTACGGAATACATCATATCGTCACACCACCACGCCTCTAGGATCGCCACTGTACCTTGACTCGCGCACTTCAACGCTATTGGTAGAGAGCTGTACTTTATTTTAAAAGTATTTACTTAAAATGTACGTAAATGTCTCCAACAAGTTGAGTTTCTGTCATATTAGATTGGCGATCAGTAACATACACTTGATAAACCACCGTAAAGCCAACAAACAACATTGTGGTTTTTTGATTGATATGGCATATGTTTGAAAGAAGGAGAATTTAGGGAAGCGTGCAGTAAACCATAAATTTTCATTGGCGTAATAATGTAGGTTGAGCGTCATATTTCAGTTGGCAGCCAACATAAAAGTACACGTTGGGCCAACTCACGTTTTCCAACATTGGCGCAACGTCGGAGACAAACGTTAGGCACACAACAAGTTGCTACTGGGGTATTTTGTGGTGTTCATTTCATTTTTTATTATATTCATAAATACATTAAGTTGGTTTTCCTTATGCTTATTAAATGAGGTAAATTATATTAACGTACTTTATCTGTTATTTAATTAAATAGCGGATTATATGACCGGCCACTGTCCGTGCCAATAAGTGGCGGGTTCACTTAGGGGAAAAAAGAAACGTTTATAGAAATGAAAATTCTATTGATACAGGATCAGCAATTGAGAGAGTCGTTGCTCCCATAGAATATAAATATGAGCTGGACTGATTTCAGTCTTCCACGAATGTCCTTGACATCGGCTCAAGAGCTGACAAGAAAACTGCAACATTCGAGTGTTTCAAAAGGTGTTATCTTAGTTTACATTTGGTTTTAACTTCGAAACCGTTCTTTTACTATATATGTATGCAATATCTGCAGCTTCAAACGAACGCCTATGCTAGCACGCCAAGCATTTAATTAAAATAAACAGTGTGTAGTCGAAGCCACGAGGTTCTGTGGGAAGCAAGGCAATTCAATGTCTGGACATGGAAATCAGTTAGCGCGCAGCTGTATGGCGCGGTGTCTGTTAAGCGAGGAAAGAACATTACGTCCCTGCAGTGATGGATACAGGAGACCCCCTTCAACGCTAGTGAAAGTGTGCAGACCTCAAAGTGGTAAGTGAAACTATGAGTGTGCGAAACGTAGACGAAGGACGAAATAGACTGATTTTAGTATTCTGCGCACGTTCCCGACAGAGGCCCAAGAATCACCTGCGGATCCGTCAAAATCGCATCTTTAAAGAGTGACATATGGACGCTTTTCCACTTTTTACATTTCGTTACTTTTTAACAGACCCATGCTTTGAGAAATAAGGTACCTGCCATAGTTTCCATTTACCTCAGTTGCATTTAAATTTCGCCATAGTATGTGTATAAGCGTTTCAAAACACGTAGCTACGTAAACAGCGTGCCAACCTTAGTATAGGCTGTTCACGATAAAATGAGCACGTTTGATAGCCCTGCCAAAGATCTACTTGTATGCCCGTTGTGTATTTTTTCCACCTTATGCAAAATTAACATTGCTATGGGCTTCATCACTTTATTCATGCGTCGGTCGAGAGAAACTGTGGAGTTATTAGAAAAGTAAATATTTTACAAATCTGTTTATTTTCACACTTCGTCGCATAAAAAAAAACAGAAAGCGAAAGAATTATTTTAAGTTATTAAAAATGGTTGCCTAACGCTTTTTATTTGACGTTAAGAGATGAAACTACTTTCTCTCCAACGTTGCCAACCTTACTGGGCGTATCGCGCAGTGGGCCAGTTAAAACATATGAAGTTGGGAGAAGTGACTTTTTTCTAAGGTTGATTTCAAACGTGCTCACTTTATCGTGAACAACCTTTAGAAACACATGGTTTCGAAACTTCGGCTGGAAGGAAAGCAGTTCAATGTTGCAACATGGATACCGGTTATTGCGCAGCTGGAGTCAAATTCCTCTACCATTATTACGATGACAGCGATAATTCCCTTCCTAATTTGACACAAATAACCAGTACTATGATTTAAGCGTAGTTTCCATACTTGCGTGCGTCCAACAAGCTGGAAGTGCTATTCCAAAAGCAACGAAAAAAAAAAAATCTTGCTTCTCGTTTTATATTGATAAACAAAAAAAAAAATTAGGTATAGGCCACAGTACACATATCTGCAATAATACGGAGAAAAATATTTGCTGTTTACGAAAATCCTTCACTTGTCTATTTTGAAGCTCTCATTTACATTGTAAGGTGTCAAATATTAAAAGTATAGAATTTTAATTCTGATGGCAGCTTTTAAAATGCACTAAAATAACATCTCCCCTTTTAAAAAAATGATATTTAGTTTAGTTTCTTTGACACGAACACCACGAATAACTATCCACTTTACTTCTATGCCTTCCTTAGATTATTTCCGCCTCGGTAAACTTTTACTTTTGGTCTAAGTTACATAGCTTTTTTTAATAGGACGTAATCCTTGCTTCTGTTATGCCTGTCCGCTTGTTCTTACAGAAATACTTACCTTCATTATCATTATGTCCTCCTGCATTGTGCACGTACTGGCGGGAATAAATAGTTGCGAATAATTTACTTTCTTTCCCGTCTTTTCACATAAAGACCGCACTTTCTGTCTGTACAATACGTGTTGACTTGGAACACAACATAGTCATCTCAAATATGATTTTGTATTTTTGCTATGTTTCGAGTGAATTCTCTTTATTACCATGTTGGACTCTCCCGTGGTGGAACCTGCCTTTTGACGTGCAGAATTATCTTCACCAATTTTTCTTATCGGCCCGGAGGGGGGGGGGGAGAGAGGCTATCATAGTGGGATTCAGTCTAAATTTAATGTGAATGTAAAGTAGTTTCAGAAGATAAAAAAACCGAGTTTGTAAAGTCGTTGACCTCTCCGTTCTGCGTGTTGGTGGTACCATGAATCAGTACCCTGGCTGTCGACTACTTGTTCCGCGTTGGTGGTTAACATGTAGCCTATACCACAGGAACGCAAAAACTGCACTCCTAATTATCCCAATTCCAACCTACGTTACTTCGAAAATATGTATTATTTATTACAGCCGCGTCCACTAAATAAAGAAAATTTGACACGCACCAGTCATGTACCGATTTGTGGGGGTGGGGTGGGAGGGAGGTGAGCGTCTTTTCCTGAACTACCCACACTAGTCCGCGCGAAGCATTTGGCATACCTACACATTGTCACTGCCATTAACGCGTTAACTATCAACTTTATATAGATTGCTTATTGATGAATGAATTTGTGCTCATCTACCCCACGCAAGTGTTAATCATCGCCCTGTATATGTACGTATGTAAACACGCGCGTAATTTAATGCTGTTCAGAATAAGCAATTTCTGTAATCGCGAAGTTCCCTTATGTAGAGGTCAGAACGAATTTCAGTTGCCGCCTTTTTTGTACATCCTTTCCGGTGGAGTAGTGGTTAGACTACTCGCCCTCCAGCTAGGCGAACCGGGTTCGATTCCTGATGGGGTCGCCCCTGGATTTTCGCATGTGGGAATCGTGCCGATGCCGCTGGTCGGTGGGTTTTCTCGGGGATCTTCCGTTTTCCCCGCCCTTTCATTCCGACGCTGCTCCATACTCATCTCGCTTTACCCTAATCGGTTCTAAAAGCCAAGTTTCTTCACTCACTCATGTAAATAAAAACTAATTATTTTCAGATAGTTTGCCAGCTACCTGCATTCCATAAAATATATTGGCAATATTATTTAATTTGCGTATAAAAGTTTAGATTTAGGGACAGGCCATTTAGAGAAAACTTGTTAGTAAATCTACAATTTCCCCTTGAAGTAAACACTCATTCATTACGAATACCAGATGGACAGAATTTAAAAACAAGTTAACACTAGCAAATTACCCTATCTATTTTCGGAGAGTATTGGTATTTCTCATCATATAAAATTGTAATATGATTACTTGTTCAGCGAGAGTGGTGTTAGGTTTGTCAGCATTGTTGGAATTTCTTGTTCGCAGATCCTGTCGCGCGAGATGTACTTATGTTCGAGCCACACAAGCAGGTTCGCAAGTAAATGGAAAGGTAAGTAGAAAAGAAACTGGACAGATGTATCGAGCTACAGATCAGAATAACCAACGCGTTGTCTTCCAGCCTAAAGAACAATGTGATCACCAATGTACCATAGAGCGATTCCGACGTCAATTATCTGTACGAGCACTATGTTTTAAAAACCCTGGCCTCTATTCGAGACATTAAATGGCAGAATGCTATCTACGTCTACATTAACAAGAATACATTTTCGTTTTGTTGACGATCAGTAGTAAAAAATTATTATGTATTTAATTATATATTACCTCCTGTTCTTTATTCCTGAGAGGAGGAGTGGCTACATTCTTAACTAATCTAATATAAACTTTGAAACCATCATGCACATACACACTAGCGTTAAACACAAAACTTTCGAGGCCTAATGTGAAGAATTAGTAATCATAGAAGCCGCATATGATATGGACAAGTGTTGCGTAAACAAATAAACTAAAGATGAGGTTAGTTCGTTTTGGTCGCCTGTACGTGTCTTCGACATTAGCTCTCGAGTTCCATAAAACTCCTCTCACACTGTCATACTGTCACACTGTTACACTGTCACACTGTCATTGTCACACTGTCACACTGTCATATTGTCACACTGTCACATTGTCACACTGTCAAATGCTTCCATCAAACTGCCTCCAATAAGTTTGGTCAAATAAAGTTGAACAGTCATGGCGTCATCGAAACGTCATAAACGCCGCCATTTTTGCCAGAAAAAGTTGGATGGCTTCAGTTTCCATCAAAAATTTGTAAATTGGACCAGTCCTAAAAATTATTTGAATTTTGACGGTCTCAGCCAACCAGAATTGTGCACTACAAAAATGGACGTTAAGAAACTTAAAATGACTAACAATTGCTGGAAACGAAGTAAGTTAAGAAGATTTATTAATTTATGTAGAAGCTGTATGGGGATGAATGCTATTTTGAGTGAATATTGCACATAATATTACGAATATAGAGACATTAAATTTCATTGTGCAGGAAACATGTCTTATAAGCAAAATTTTTATTTAGTAAAGAAACGAAAATAAATTACAATATTACTTACATTTCTTCCTACAACGGACCACATGAAAAAAAGCAATATCTCACTATGAAAATAATTATTTGAATAATATTTCAAATTACGTTCTCCCAATAAAAAAATCTGACAGTGTGAAACATTTTCAAACACATTCAAGATTATTTGATAAAATTTGCTGGAAGGAAAAATTTGATGGCCGTATTTTGTCCTCAATTTTTATTGCCAAATATAGTTGAGGGCAAAAATTTGCTAACGTGACAGGATCTTTACAGATGTAAAAATCACGCGTTCAAACTGGTGTCTGTTTACGTTCGACTTTACAACCAACCAGAGCTGTTACAAAAACTGAATATGCCGTAGTTTCTTTACAACTGGACCAGACAACGTGTACTAACATGTCTGAACATTTATGAATGTAAACGCTTGGCTAAAACTAGTCCAAGTCGCGTGGTATTGATAGTTCTAATGGCGAAAGCGCCGTTCATTTTCTGACACAGCGACCGCTACGGTGCAGACGATATTTTGTGCTGTACATAAAGTAATAGCAAGGATTACGTTCTCATAAAAACAACTCAACATGCTCGGTACTTGCCTTGGAAACAGTTGGAAAGTGTGATACAATTTACAGTGAAATTTCATATCTTTTCGCTGTACACATACCGGGAAAAATTATTCGTACATAACAATACCAGTTATATGTCGATTACTTCTGACACAAATTTTGTATGCTATGGCTTATCCGTTCTTACTACACGCAATTAAACAATTTATATGTCGGGCAACGGTATAATTATATATTTTAACACCACACTGTATTGAGAAAATAAATGCCAACGGATCTCGCCAAAACAGTTTCTGGATGGTGCGGTACAATGCCTGGCGGATACGCGACCTGGTGTGTCGTAATTCGAGCGAAAGAGAGAGAACGTGGGCGAAGAAGCTTGAGTGGCTCCTAACATCGAGGTATCGAAAGCCAATGAAGCTGGAGCGAGGTGAACATGGAACAGCGCCGGAATGCGAGAGCGGGAGAAACGGGAGATTCCCGAGAAAACCCGCCGACCAGCGGCAACGCCCGACGTGAACCCCACGTGAGAAAATCCGGGAGCAGCCACACGCTGGCACTCCAATCCGCTTCAACTTCGTGCGAGGAATTTCATTAAGGCAGCCGTCTCTGTTCACGTGAACATGATTACTAATAGTGTATCAAAAACAATCGGCTAACGCCAACTGGTTCGCAGTTTTTGAAAACAACATAAGGATTCCCCTTATGTTACCAACGACAAAGGGATGATACTATTAATCGAATAAGCGCTCTTTCAAAACTTTTGTTCAGAATCATTACACTGGAATTTTTCTGATTGATTTCAGGTATTTTTTTACATGTTTAAACAAATTACTGCTTAAACCTCTCGTGCTTTCAGAGTGTCCACCTCTAACGGCTGTTCACGATCAAGTGAGCAATATTGAAAACAACCTTGGAAAAAAGTCACTAGCCCTGCCTGCACTTTTTTAACGGACACACCGAGTGAAATGCGCCCAGTAAAGTTGGTCATGATGGATGGAAAGTAGTTCCACATCTTAAAGTCGAATAAAAAGTGTTAGGTAACCATTTGTGATGTCTTAAATTATTTCTTTCGCGTTCCGGTTTTTTTTTTTTTTTTTAACGCACTGAAGTATAAATGACCAGTTTTGTATAATAATTACTTTTATAAAAATTCCGCAGTTTCGCTTGACCGACGCATGAATAAAACGACGAGGCCCATGGCAATACTAATTTTACGTAAGGCGGAAGAATACACAACACGCATGCAAGTAGATACTAAGCAGGGCTTTCAAAAGTGCTCATTTTACCGTGAACAGCTTATATCGATAACCACCCTAGGCCATAGGCCGTATAACATTTTCTTTCTCATTTCGCGCAAGGAATCGCCTACCAGAACGTTTGGTAGGATACATGTCCCGAGTAAGATTCGAGCAATCGCCGATTCGCTTATTCGTCACATGAACGTGACGCCTCAGCGACTGCAGCTTCTGATAATGTTTATTCGGTTCAGAGCGGCAATCTCAACAAAAAACAGTTTGGATAGTAAACATTTTTGTCGCGTGGCAGCGCTGGTGTTCCATGTGTACCGTATTGTCTCAGTTCTGTATGTAAACAAACAGGATCGCAGCATTTTTCACAAAGTGAACATAATTGTGTAGACTCTTCTGGTTTGTATTGTGTTAAAATAATACGTAAAGAATAAATTCGTTCTTTGCGTTAGACTGGACATTTAACTAAATATGGCCCTGTGTTGTCTAATATTATGTCTTAAAATCGAATTTGGCAACATTTTGAACTAGGCCCCTACATAATTACGTTATTTAAATATGACAACAAAACCATAAAAATTCCCTTTGAAGATAGTTATCTATATTTAGGCCAAATATTAGTAAACTTCTTCACTAAAATAAGCATAGGTCAAATTACAATGTTACTTATTTCAATTGTAAACGCCGTTGTTAAGAGTGCGTAATACTTAAAAAAAAAAGTCTATATTTAATATTCTGGCGGAGGCAAGTACATATTACGAATCATATCAGACACAAACTTTAACACGAAAATAATCAGATCTTCTCCATTTACCAAAGCGGTCTCTTTGGAACACCAGCGCAACTTTCGGCAGAAATTCTCCCTTCGCCAAACTATTCCACAAGGAATCTCGGTCTGTTTTTTACCTCAGTATTACAAACGTTGCTTCTGGAAAGATCATTAGCGTATTTGAGGCCCATGCACGGTTCGTTAAGCCGACCACACATCAGTTGGAAAGTTGCTTTTTTTTCTATTAATTAATTCCGGAGAGGAGTCGTTGGTCATGTAGCGATGCGCAGCTATGTTGCGCTCGTTATTACGTGGTCATGGCCACTGCTTTCATCGTGTACACGAAACTTTTCCCCCTAGTTAACTTCTTCCGTTTCCTGGGTCTGCCTTGCTCGTAGGGAATACGAAACACAGGAGGATGGGTCGGCCGTTACTTAAATTCGAACGTCCGATTATCATCGATAATAACACTTAATTTTCGGAAGTACATTACTTCTTGCTAATTAGGCCTAACAAACTGAAATATTTTACATTAAAAATAAATAAAACCTCAGTGAACTACTCAGTGGATGGTAAAGCGCATTTCACACAGACGTCTTGAAATATGGTAGACGCGGCTGTAAACATTCTCCTTGCCGAATTTCATATTTATTTTGACGGGAATTTTGTAGTGTAAACATTCACGGGAGGTACAGTATAAAGATCAAAACGCTCAAATTGAGCCTGCTGAAATTATTTCCACGCATGCTATCGGCCTCTCATTTCCTATAGTCTACCCGGACCACGACAGAAAACAAGTATATAGGAAAGTCATTGCTGACATTGTAGCTTCTTCTCTTTCAAACCCACTTAATTAAAAAAATATATATAATAATGCGTTTGTCAAGTAAAGGAATCCCCCCCCCCCCCATTTGCCCTGTGACGTATAAAAATATTATTAGCTATAACTAGTTGTTAAGCTGTTGTTGGGGTAAATTAAGTGCCTGTTTTTGGAAAAATTAGACAACAATTAAACCATAAATAAGTTACACGCCTATTCCAAAGAAGTAGGTAGTTAGCTAGCTGGGCTAAACGTCTCGTCGACAACGAGGTCATTAGAGACGGTTCAGGTTGCGCAAGGGAAGATGGATTGGGAAGGAATCGGCCATGGCCTTTGTTGGGGACCCAACCCAGCATTCACCTGAAATTTTTTCGGGAAAAATCATGGAAAACTGAGAGTAGGGTAGCTGGACCGGGAATCGAACCCTACTCTTCCCGAATGCGAGTCCAGTGAGTTACCACTGCGCCAGCTCGCTCGATTCGAGAAACAATGTTCTTAAAAGAGTATTTATTTTCTCAAGTATAACTTGAACGCTCCTCTATATATTTGTATAATTTGTACGTGTTTTAAAGTTTATGAATTATTGTCTAAATCTGTTTCTGAAACACTTCTAATGACTTGATAGTGAAATAAATAGTATAAGCTGTTACGGTTAACTGGGGACTTTGGAAGATTCGGCATAGGAATTACTTTTCTTCTCATCTTGTGTCCTTCCGCCAAATGTAATATTAACTATAACACTGGGCCAGATCACTTTATTCATACGTCATCCAAGTGAAACTGCACAGTTATGAGGACTGTAAATGTGTTACTAATATGCAAATACTTGTTATAATATTTGTAAAACAAGGAACACTAATCAGTGACCATAAGATTCAGCATGACACTTGCAAAACAAAGTTCAGTTTCAGGCCTATTTTCATTAATACGCTGCCAACTTCACTGATAGCATGTATGCCAGAGTGTACTGTAGCACTTATGTGGATATCATGTAGATATAAGTAGTGAATATATTACAAAGATTTATTTCAAAATGGTTTACTTTACCGTGAGCAGCCTTTAGCATCTTGTCTCTGCAGATGACTGTCCTGAGAGGGACGATCGCGAATAGTAATTTGTATTTACGTAGATTGATGAAGAGAATATGTTTGGATATTCTGTAAGAAGTGCAGAGGGAAACAAAAATAACTAAGACACATTTGTCCCCGAAAGTAAGTTATCTTGAGTAGCCAAGATTTTTAATACACGTAAATTACACAGAGGCAAAAATGATTATAAAAATTTTTTAAAATAAAATTTTGATTACTTATTTTTGACATGTTAGTTTTCTGCTGTTCGTTGTTCGTGTCGCCCTGTCGACAGTCACTGCTGTTTTTGCTACTTTGGGGCTCGTCAAAAAGATCGCTTACTCTCAGATAGTACAAAAAGCACACCACGCGAATAAACCTTTATTTTCGCCTGCAAACAGACCGTGCATACGTGAAATAGTTTGTTTTAAACACGTGTAATACAAACACATTGTAAGCCAGTTTGTGACAGGTAGACGAGCGCCTTAACGGAACTTAAGACGATTTCCGCAAAAAAAACCACTGTTTGCACGTAAACGCGTGTCTAAGGCTGCGGTTAACAGGACACGAAACTACTTAACACGTTCATGTTCGTAACGGAATATGTTCAGCTTTGTGCATGGTTAGATTGGTTCCGAACTTGGCGTGGGTCACAATATCCCCTTGTTTAAAATAAAAGGGTTGTGTAAATTCATTAGAACCACTTTTCATCTGCGTTGCGCTCCGAATGGCTGATATTAAGTAGGTAGGCCTAAATAAGTAGTGTTATTAAGATGGCTATATTGACCACATTTTCTTTATACATTGAAATAAGGGAAAATATAGGTCAGATAACGATAAGTTTTGTTCTACTACTGCCAAAGCAAGGTTAACTGTATTTAAAAAAAATCAACATTAATAAATATTTGGGACGATTATAAGTAATTACAGGAGCATGTTTTTGAGGTCATAGTTTTTATTCAGTTACACATGTGTAACATGCTTAAATATGGCTGCCGTAACACATTTATAATAAAGTTCAGCTTTTAGTGTAGACTCTAACCACACCCTAAACTGATTAGTGTAGACTCTAACCACACCCTAAACTGATTAGTGTAGACTCTAACCACACCCTAAACTGATTAGTGTAGACTCTAACCACACCCTAAACTGATTAGTGTTCTAGGTATATGTTTTCCCCTAGGAAAGATAACAATCTTTCATCAAGTGTTACCAATTTTTCCTTTTGTCGTATGAGATAACTCGGTAACGAATGTAACTATCAAAAGTAGTTTGAAAAGCAGAGATTCCTTACGTAGTTTCCGTAAGAGAACTTGTGTCTGCAGTTCAGTCCTTTGTATTCTATCGCTCTGAAAATTGTCCACTTAAGCACATTTAACTTTCGAGGAATTCAGATAGAGCGAGAGTGCGCGTTGAAAACTTCGAAGGTCACTGCGTATCATTTCTTAAGGCCTTGCGGGCGTTTAAAACGCTTAATGTTTGCTACTTATTTAGCATACAAAATGATTAAAAAAAAAAAGTAAATTAAAGTTGAAAAGGTATTTCAGTGGAGCAAATTTATATTAAAAATAATAAAACGAGTCATAAGTTTTAAATGTAGACTATATAATTATTTCATACTACAGATCTCAAAATGGAACACGATTAATAAGTTGGGCTACCGCTAAAATTTCTCATTTTATTAAAGTAACACTGATAATATATGTATATATATACACACACACAACATGCCACGTCTTTTACTTCAATAAACACATCAGATGAAACCAAACTTTGTGAGAAAGTAACTGTCTGGAATTTGTACGAATCAAGATTTTTAGTTAACATTCTCATACTTAATACTGAAAACCACGATGGAATTTATTTTTTCAAATTATTTTGTATTTTAATTAAGTTATCGTCGAAATCTGTCATGAAATCATAAAATATCCTTAAAATCTAAGAAAAATTGGCTCTTGATCAGTCTTCCGAAGTCATGCTAGATAATCAACTTGAAATATGTAAACGGAAACCCACAGGTTCTTGGAAGTAGAAACAGAAAAACCAAAGAAGGACGATCCTAGATAACTGCTCATGCCAATTTCGTGAGAAACTGTATTGCCAGACTGGTGCATTTAATTTACCTAATACCTTGTGCGGCAATAACAATTAAAATTCACAGCGTCAGAAAAAATCTGAGCAGGAATGCATGCTTATTAAAAAAGATTTTCTCGCGCAGCTATAAAAAAAACAGTATGTAAGAACATAGGCACCCATTTTTTGTTTCCAGAAGGGGGAAAGTGTAGAACTTTCTGTAACAGTACCCATGATTATTTTAAAATTGTCTCTCCCCCCACCTCCCTCCCTCAAACACACAGTACGTTTTATGTTCCCACTTACTATTATGCGCACATAAACACTTATTTCATGTTGTCCAAGGTTTTAAATATATAAATTAAATAATTTCTCCTGAAATTTTGCTGTTTTTTTGTTATGTAAAGACCTGTAAACGAGACATGTGTTTCAAAAGAATGAGCCAAGAAGTCTACAGTGAGTTACAAATATACTTATTACAATCTGAAGTAAAGGCAGTTCAAGATAAAGTGAGCACTTTTGAAAATAACCGTAGAATAAAGTTACTGCTCCTACATGCAGATATTTTAACGGGTACTCTGAGTGACATGCGCCCGGTAAAAATGGTAACGATGAATGGGAAGTAGTTCTATATCTTAACTTCGAATTAAAAGTGTCAGGTAAGCATCTGTGATAACATAAACTATTTCCTTCCTTTCTGGTTTTTTAATGCATCGAAGTGTAAAAATGATCCGATTTGTAAAATATTTACTTTTCTAATAATTCCATAGTTTCACTTGACCGACGCACGAATAAAGTGATGAGGCCCATGGCAATGTTAATTTTACATATGTAGGAAGAATACAAAACATGCACACAAGTATATCTTAAGCAGGGCTTTCAAAAGTGCTCATTTTACCGTGAACAACATATAGTGACTAACCACTGTTTATCAATACAGGGAGGCGTCGCCATTGCTGGCCGAAAAGTGGTGAGACGACCGTCAACCCCCCCCCCACCCCCCATTTTTCCCTCACACCATAATCGGTGGCTATGTGTAGGATTTTTTCTTCTGGGTTTTTCTGTGTTGGCTTCCATAAGAAAAGTAAAATTGCGATTAACTTCTATACTCTCCAGATTTCTATACGTGGCGCAGTCGGTTGGTGCGCCTCCGATCTGGGGTGCGGGAGGCTCTGGGTTTGAATCCCGGGCAAGGCATGGGTGTTAATTTAGGTTAGGTTATAAATTAGTATGTAAGCCTGCTGAGCTTTAAAGCATAAAACCGGGGACGTTAAAAAACCAATTATAGTCTGTTCACGGTAAAGTGAGCACTTTTTAAGGCCCTTCTTAATTTTTTTTTCATCCAATTTCGATCTGCCTGCTGCTTTTTAATATAAACATTGCAATGTGACCAATAGACACAGTGTATACATTTCACCACCCTCAAAATGTAATGCCTGAGGCTGCAATAAGATATATTTATTAGTGGTTAATACCTTTTGGAAGGGCCTTAAAGAGTGCTCACCTTACCGTGAACAGCCTATACAATTACAATCTACACTGAGCCCAACGCGTTGTCCGAGACTGTTCCGCTCTCAGTTCTCTTGTCCTTGCTGTGTTGCAGGTTGACGGGTCTCCGAGGACCCGGCCCGGATACCGGGGAGCACCGCGCCACAACCGGAAGTCGTCTTCGGAGACGCGAGCGACTCCTCGTGAACGTCCTCGCGGGCAAGCTGCAGCAGCCGAACTCTTGGCATTTGGGAAGAACACACACCCCCTCCCACATCAAGAAATGTCAGAGGTCCGCGCAAAGAGGGACCGCTGCCAAAGACACGGCTCGTCGCACGACTTGCATCACGGACCAAGCCACAAGCAAACAAGCAACTAACTGCTTTGTGCTTGCGGCTGTTAGCGAAGAAGACGTGCAATGAATGCCCTGAACGCGAAAGAGAATCCACACTTCTCTTACGCGAAACATACCCGTGCGATAAATTCTCAGGCAGAAACTCGTTATAGAGCCAAACAAATTCCCTTAAATCTTGCGTCGATACATCGTAATTAAACTGTTACGTGATTATTCAGTTTTGTTGTGCATCTCGTTCGTCTTCGAAAATACCAGGCAACCCCTTGACAATCACTTTGTTACTTCATTTACTACGCCGCTGAAAACAGAGACTACCAGAATAAAATATATTTTTGAGAACCAGGTGACCATTGTGTTATGTTTAAGTAGTCTGATCCGTGCATACGAATGCTAGATAAAAGTGTTCTTTTAGAAGTTGTGTGACAATAGCTACACGAAGTCACTTTGTACTGTTTCCTTCGAATGTTCTAAGTTCGCTGAAAGTGATAAGCACTATAACTGAAGAAGTTTCGTTTGATATTAGTTACAATTTTCTAGTGCTATACGTACTTAAAATTGACACTATTGTGTCTTTGTATAATACATATCAAGAAAATCGTATAGGTGTATATTTTATATTGTCTTAGTGTTGTTACAGCTCAGCCTTTTTCAATAGTTATTCATTTACATCTAGATTCTATGGTGCTTAATTCGTTTCCATAAAAATTCCAAATGTTTCATGTGATTTTTATTATGTAATTTGTTGGTTTAGACTGTGTTATTTCAATATAAGAAACAATTTTCATAAGTTTGTTTACAGTATTTGAATTATCAAACATGTGGTGCTTCAGTCCTATGTGTACATCTCGCCTGTCTAATGTAAAATGCTGAGTGGAATGTGTGCCTTCAAAGAACGAATTTTATATTTCAGTCATTGAAATAGGAGTTTGAAATGAATTTAACTGTAAATTCTATTTTGCATCACTGCCTTTTTTTAAAGGCGGCCTCGCTTGTAAATTATGCAGAACATTATAAATATATGATTGTCTGATTTGTACGTGTTTGTGTATGTGTGAATTAGTATGTCGTGTTAGTTTAATGTATTATATGATTCTTATTAAACTTGCAAATTATATACTGTCGATTTTTGGTAGTCTCGCACTTCCTCTATATTTTACAGTTAGCAGTAAAATGTTACTTAAGAAAACTAAAATAATTTAAATAAGTAGTAAATATGTACATTTAAATATAACAAATATTTAATCTGTTGTGCCATGAGACTAGTTATGTATTTCGACTTTCCAAAAGATGGCATTTCAAATTTTAAAAAATGTTACATAGAAACCAAAAGGCATACATCAAAAACTCCGTGGACATAAAAGTAATGTATGTATCCATCATTTTATTAAATTTACCAATTCACTTTTTTACATTACGAACATATCCTGAAATTAGCTGTTAATAAAATACTCATTTGGCGAATTTTTTTGTGTAACATAATTTATAGCAGTAAATTACATGCCTGTATTTGTTACTTAATTTCACCGTGCCACTGAAAGCAACAAAGAACTCTGAAAATATGCTGTTTCCGAACATTCGCATCCTACACAGAAAAGAATATTTATGCAGGAAAGTCACCTGCCATATTGTTTTGTAGTTGCATTGTACACTCTTTAGTATAAGCTGTTCATCGTAAAATGAGCACTTTTGATAGCCCTGCTTAAGATCTATTTGTATACATGTAGTGTGTTCTTCCGCCTTATATAAAATTAGCATTGCAATGGGCCTCATAACTTTATTCATACGTCGGTCAAGTGAAACTATGAAATTATTGGAAAAGTAAATATTGTAGAAATCTGCGCATTTTTTCACTTAGATGGATTAAAAAACCAGAAAAGAGAGGAATGATTTAACTTATCATAAATGGTAACGTAACACTTTTTGTTCGACGTTAATGTATGAAACTACTTTCCCCTCCATCGTTACCAACTTTACTGGACACGTCACTCATTGCGGCCGTTAAAATATATGCAGGTAGGGCAGTGACTTTTTTCTAAGGTTGATTTCAAAAGTGCTCACTTTATCGTGAACAGCCTTACAACCACAAAAGCCTAGTGGTGAAAACTAGACAATTTTGTGAGTGAGTGAAGAGATTAAGGCGGCTCTTAACACCGAGGTCTTGAGAGTCGATGGAGGTGAAGCGAGGTGAGCAAGGAGTAGTGCCGGGATGAAAAAGCTGGGTCAACGGGAGATCCCCGAGAAAACCCGTCGGCACGATTCCCACATGCGAGAATCCGGGGGGGGGGGAGAAGTGACACCGTCGTAATGGAAAATTCGATTCGCCCTGGGCGGAGGCGATTAGTCTAACCACTACACCACCGCGGCTCCTAAACAGTTTTGTGATCACCAATAAAACAATTTGGTAGGGCGAATCAATCTCAACAAAAAATTTGGTAGCTCTAACAATTTTTTTTTTTTTTTTTTTTTTCCCCTTTTCAGTGTACACACGTACACATGTATACACATACGTCTTCGCTCTGGCACACCATAGCGGAATATGTGTCAAGGATCGATTACTGACGTTAGGTCACTCGGCTCGCGCCGCGGGTGGAACTGAAAGTGATTACAGACCCACCTATCGGCGGACCATTAAACTGTCACCATTAACGCAGAGAAATTCCCTTCTACGGTATTCTTTATATTCGTGGTTACATCTCGCGCGATGACTTGGCTTGTTCGCGTGCACACCTATCCCCGCGCTTGTCTTGCAGCCGTGGTGCCGCGGTAGTTTCGCAACACCCGTGTCAGTTGGACTGTCTCGCTAGTCTCTTCGCCACGACGAAGTTTGCTGCACAAGCTCGGGCTGAAGTTTCCACGAGGCCTGCTGCCCGAGCCTACACGCGAGAAGTTGTGGAGGGAGGTTTTTTTTTTTTTTTTTTTTTGAATAACCTGTCCAACGATACTCCTTGCTGCACAAATAAAGACAAGTGCATTTTTGACGTGAATACGTCTTTAAATTTGCGACCATAGTGGGAGGCGATCCAGAAAATCCGATGATAACAAAATCGGGGGACACAGTTTGGCATTGCAGCTACGAACCTACCGCCTACATCCAAAAAATTCCATTACACCACTCGAATGCTGTAGGATAAAAGAATATGTTATACGTTGAGTGAGAACTGCGAAGCATCGCGCTTGACAAGGTGGAAGGAGGGGGTGGGGGGAGGAAGCACCGCAACTTTCAAGCTCGTTTCGCCGCGTCTCATATCTCCCGCGCAGTATATCTCTTGACTAGAAGCTACGACGCTCGTTTAAGTCTCAATCGACAGCTCTCGTCAAGATCAATCGAGAAATTGTATATGCGTTTAATGTAAAAAAAAAAAAAAAAAAAACTTAACACAATTTCGGCCTATACTCGTCAAAAAGCCAAGTCTAAATAAATAAATCGTATACTGTTGGAAGGAGCTTCTCAAAAGCAATCCATTGATACGCGTAAAACTCCATATGATCGAGTGAAGCGGTGCCGGGGACGTATAATAATCAAGGCGTCCGAGTGCGTCAACATAAACGTATTCACGCAAAACAAACGGCCGTGTCCCCAACACAGCCAAATATATATTTTTTAATTATTTTGCTTCAGCAGCTGTGGTTCAGGAACAATCTTAGACTTCAACTTTGTGCGTTTGTGCGTGGAGCCCAATCGTTTTATTGTTATAGCTGGAATTTTTTTGTTAAGTAAATACGAATATTTGCCATAATTTTCACACAGTAGTGTTTTAGAATCAGTAAACATTTTCAGGGTTTTTTTATTTACTATTTTTTTCGTGTAAATGCTCTTCCTCGGAACGAAATAAACAAAACTGGTTCTTCCAACCTCCATTCTGATTTTCTAAACTTCCAACCTTGCCGGACACCTTCCATTGAAAACTGCGCATGGCCAGTTATGGAAACGTCCATGTTAACGGCCATCAGATGGCCAAATCTTCCGTAGAACCAACCATGCAAGCGGACACGCAGGCTTGAATGAAATCGTCCAAGGAATTCTGACACGAGCACATCCCTCGAAGTATGTCGAGTGAGAAGGGGCGGGACCCGCCAGCCTCACTGCGTAGTGGCTTAACAAATGGTTGAGCAGGCCACGTCACACGTGGGGGATGAAATACTCCGCCACTTTACTTACCAGTACACTGAGAGAAAATCGGACAAAACATTTGTTTATATAGGGCCGAATATACAGGAGTGACACTTTATACCTAAACCGAATATTAAGTGAGGCATGAGCCCGTAAAAAACGAAGTTTAAAACGGTATTTGTGCAAAATATCGGTAACGAAGTAAAATACAATGACAACTCTCGGAACATTATTGTATGTTATCGGGGCCTTCAACGTAAGAGCCGATATTATGCATAAATACGGCTTAAAATCTCGTTTTTTTTTTTTTTTTAAAGGGCTCGTACCTCCCTTAATATTCGGTTTAGATATAAAGTGTCACATATGTTTTCCTTTTACATTTTCACGGAGAAACACCTCCCGAAGTTTGTAGGTCTAATTGAGAATCATCCTGTATATCTAGTTGCCCTAACAAAATATATTGTTGAGCAAACACAACCCGCCGACCAGCGGCATCGTGCGGCACGATTCCCACGTGGGAGAATCCGGTGACCCGGCCGGGGATTGAGCCCGGTTCACCTTGGTGGGAGGCAGGCAGGATGACCGCTCAGCTACCGCGGCCCCACGGCATTCACGCGCACTCGTGGGAACTATTTATTACTAGACATTACCATAAAAACCTATTTTCTCACTGCTTTTATTGACATTAATTACAAATGAAAATCACAATTTATAGATAAAATGTAAGCTAAAGTTCAATTTAACCAAAAATAAGATAATTTTCATGTTAACACAAGTATAAAACGCTTGTGATAACATGGCATATTTAGGAAAGAACCAAGCAGGTCATTCTTCAAAGGTTTATTTCAAAAAGTGTGAAGTAACCATCGAATAGGAAATAACTACAGTAAACAGTAAAATAGCGCGAACCCTCCTAGCCTCTTGTTGGCCCTCCCGTGTATTCAGTGGCTATTCAGTGTAAAATTAGCACTTTTGAAAGCCCTGCTTAAGATTTACTTGTATGCACGTTGTGTATTCTTCTGCCATATGCGAAATTAACATTGCCATGAGCCTCATCACTTTATTCATGCGTCGGTCAAGCGAAACTGCGAAATTATAAAAATCGTAACTATTTGACAGATCTGCTCGTTTTTACACTTCAATGCATAAAAAAAACAAAAAAAAAAAAAAAAAGCAAAAGAGATAATTTAAGTGATCAGAAATGGTTACCTAACTCTTTTTACTTGACGTTAAGATGCAAAACTACTTTCCATCCTTAGTTAACAACTTTACTGGGCGAATGTCACTCAGGTGCCCGTTAAAATACACGCAGATAGGGGCAGTGACTCTTGTCAAAGGTTGATTTCAAAAGTGCTCACTTTATCGTGAACAGCTTTTATCTAGCTAATATTAATTCTTCTATCATTGTTAAATGCAACTTTTTACTAGGATTATCTTAAAATCTTGACTACTGCCAATTAAAATTATATATAAAATTAAAACGCATTGAAATACTGTCACTCAATATTTTAAAATATTGCTAAAATCTTGGGTTTCACAAACACGTTAAAATTTTAAAACTTTAAAATCAGAAACATCGCATCCACGTTAAAATTAATTTATATTGAAATCATCTTATTATATTCACTTTGCTTGGAAATTTTCCCGGGCGGGAGAGGTGACCAATAGCTTGTTAACTTTAACAGTTACCGCGGTGAAGAATCGGGGAGGCTGTCGCCCGACCCTTATTCTCCCTCCCGTGTTAATATTACAATTCATATTGCATTTATAATATTTCTCACATCTTTCTTATCGTAGAAATGCTTAATGCATGTTAGAATGTAGGAACACATGTAATAACATACATACACTCGTAATTAGGCTACCGCCCGGTGGCGAGCTCTGTCACCTCTCCTTCAACCAACCAACTCCTTTTCCACTCCTTTCCTGAACTCACCAACCCCTCTCACATATAAGAGTTCCTCCCTCAACACATTCCACTGCCTCACAGACCTCACAAGCATGGACTGCCTACCTCGCTCCGTTCTCCTTCACACCCTCTGAAGCTTCTCACTGCTGTTTCCTCTTCCTCTAAACACCCCCTTACTTAGCTTGCAGTGTAACCCTCACCATCCTCTCTCTTCATTCACCACCCTGGGCATCCTGACTAGCCGTTCAACTTTCCTCCTGTCCTGCAATGAGCTCCACCCCATTTCTTTCATCGTCGCTGATGGCCTATAGTTCCCTTCTTCCTCACCATCTTGCCCCTGCCTTCCCCACCTACCCATCACCCATCTTGCTGCTTTTCTCTGCACCTTTTCCAGTTCTCGCACCTCCACCTCCACATACGGGACCCATACTGCTGCAGCATATTATAACATTGGCCGTACCATTGTGCCATATGCCTTCTCCTTCACCTCACAGCTGACTCCCTTCAGCACCCTTCCCAGCATACCCAGAGCCCTTCTTCCCTTTGCAACCTCCCTCTCTTCCTGTTTTTTCCATCTGAGGTCTCCCTGCAGTACAATCCACAGATACTTATATTCTGCTGCTTCATCTATCTCTTGTCCCTCCCACCTGTACATGTCCCTTAGTTTTTCTTACATTTATCTTCATTTTATTTTTTCTGGTCCACAAACATATCTTATCAATGTCCGCCTGCAACTTTCCGCCCCCCTCTCCCACTTCAGCAAAACACAACACAATCGTCTGCAAACAAGCTTATTTTTCCCCTAATCCCCAAACCCATGTCATTTACCATTATGGTAAATAACAAAGGACCCAGCACGCTTCCCTGTGGTGCCCCTGATGTAACCTCCTCTTCCTCCGATATTGTCTCCCTTACTTTCACCCTCTGCATTCGCCCCCTGAGAAAGTCCCCTATCCATTCCAATACCCTCCTGTCTGGTATCAACGCCACCACTTTCCTCATCAATGTCCCATGGGGTATCTTATCAAATGCTTTCTCAAAATCTATGAAGCAGGCATCCACTTGCTTCCCCTCATCAACTACCTTCACCAGATCCTCTAATAACCCAGCCAGCTGAGTCTCACATAAGTATCCCCTCCAACCAATTCCTATTGTTGATAACCCTCACCACATACTGGACCACCAGCCTCTCCATTGCTTTTCCCGTTAATCGATCCATTCATGGAAACTCTAATATACTGAAAATTTTGCCAATAAGTTTCTTGAACTTTAAAATCTTAAAATTATCAACACATTACAAACAGTGAAATGAATCAGAAATCATTTTAATACATTATTGGTCAAGACCTGTTCTAGAATATTTCACATCCCAAAAACCGGGCTTTCACCATTCCGTGCCAGCCTTATAGGCTGTTCACAGTAAAATGAGCACTCTTGAAATCCCAGCTTAGTATCTACTTGTAACCCCGTTGTATATTCTTCCGCCTTATGTAAGATTAACACCGTCATAAGCCTCATCATTTTATTCATGCGTCGGTCAATGAAACTACGAAATTATTAGAAAAGTAAATCTTATTTGTCAAATCTAGTAATTTTTATACTTCAAGGCATTAAAAAAAAAAACAGAAAGTGAAAAAAATAATTTAAATTATCAGAAATGGTTACCTAACATTTATTGTTCGACGTTATGATACGAACTACTTCCCATCCATCGTTACTAACTTTACTGGGAGCATGTCACTCAGGGAGCCCTTTAAAATATACGCAGGTAGAGGCAGTGACTTTTTTCTAAGGTTGATTTCAAAAGTTCTTACTTTATCGTGATCAGCCTTCACTAGCAAGCGTTGTGCTACCGGGGCCCTTGCCTAGTTTCCTAGGCACCCAAGCATGGTGCTACCGGGGCCCTTGCCTAGTTTCCTAGGCGCCCAAGCGTGGTGCTACCGGGGCCCTTGCCTAGTTTCCTAGGCACCCAAGCGTTGTGCTACCGGGGCCCTTGCCTAGCTTCCTAGGCGCCCAAGCATGGTGCTACCGGGGCCCTTGCCTAGTTTCCTAGGCGCCCAAGCGTGGTGCTACCGGGACCCTTGCCTAGTTTCCTAGGCGCCCAAGCATGGTGCTACCGGGGCCCTTGCCTAGTTTCCTAGGCGCCCAAGCATGGTGCTACCGGGACCCTTGCCTAGTTTCCTAGGCGCCCAAGCATGGTGCTGCCGGGACCCTTGCCTAGTTTCCTAGGCGCCCAAGCATGGTGCTACCGGGGCCTTACCTAATTTCCTAGGCGCCCAAGAGTTGTGCTACCGGGGCCCTTGCTTAGTTTCCTAGGCGCCCAAGCGTGGTGCTACCGGGGCCCTTGCCTAGTTCCCTAGGCGCCCAAGCATGGTGCTACCGGGGCCCTTGCCTAGCTTCCTAGGCGCCCAAGCATGGTGCTACCGGGGCCCTTGCCTAGTTTCCTAGGCGCCCAAGCGTGGTGCTACCGGGACCCTTGCCTAGTTTCCTAGGCGCCCAAGCATGGTGCTACCGGGGCCCTTGCCTAGCTTCCTAGGCGCCCAAGCATGGTGCTACCGGGGCCCTTGCCTAGTTTCCTAGGCGCCCCACTGGCATCGCCTTGCACGGCTATCTGTTACTTGTCCTGTCACCTCCTATATTTTACTAATCTAAAAGACCGTCATTAACAGTCTTGGCCACTTCATATACCTTCTTAAAATACTCTGCTATTACGTCATATACTTCGATGTCATATATATTTTATTTTTCAGTGGCCAAATTTCTTCTTTATTCCTTAACTCCCTGCTTAACTCCTACCTTTCTCTATAAAACAATTCACATACATACAAAATATGGTATACGTTCTGCGCTCCCCCATTACACTCACATATGTCAAATATTTGATTAATTATCGTTAAATATATTCTTATATGTATATGCTCACTCATAATGCCTTTCATCACAGCACTAAAATTCACTTTACTGTTATATCTTTCCTGAAAATCATTAATATAGTTTTTAATTCTATGATTCCCTTGCAAATTATTCCATTATTCTTTCTATTTTCAAACCGCTGCTTCATACAATTTTCTCTTCAATAATTTTATACTAAATACTTCCCCGTCTTCAATTCTTTCAACCCATCTTATTCGATCCTGCATTTACTTCAAGAGCTCTTCCGTTTTATTCTCCTATAATAATTATGCAGTAGTCTGCCCTGGGGGCAGTCTCTATTCATTTCCTTTTCATGATTTAAAACATTTTTTTAACAATTACCACAGCAAGACAAATACTTAGTCGTCACATATGTACTGTACAGTGGTGAAAACATGAAAATTGTGAGTTCATAACAAAAAGAAAAAACTTTGTGGCTACCACAATACATGTATTCTTTCAGTGTTTATGCTTAGTTGTCAGTTACGTTCTTTGAATGCCATGGGCGTCAGTAGGAGGGACAAGGAAGGCGTTCGCCCTCCCTTGGAAACCGAGATTTTTCTGTGAAATATGAGAGATCCATGAACACAATCATTTATATAAATGATCAGTCTTCGTAAACATCCTCGTCCCTAGTTAAATTAATTAATTATTATAAAAATGTAAAATGCAAGTCCCTGCTGGGAGGAGTAATTGAGTTCTTCCAGTACTTTCAAAATTTCAGTTTGGTATTATTATTCTAATATTATATTGCCCATTGCCAAAGGTAAACTAGTAAATTCATATCACACGTCACGGATTTTGTTGCATTTATTTTTCGCAAAACCCAGTTGTATAATCTCGCACTCCTCTGAGCGAAACTAAACCCCTGCGAGTTGCCGTTTCAGCCTTTGTCTAGATGACACGGTATTTAGTTATGATTTCCTTCATGGTTCGTTAGAAAGAGTTTGCCAAAGATCTCTCTAGTAAACTGTGTCCTAACTGCAAAACCCAGTTGTATAATCTCGCACTCCTCTGAGCGAAACCAAACCCCTGCGAGTTGTCGTTTCAGCCTTTGTCTAGATGGCATGGTATTTAGTTATGTTTTCCTTCATGGTTCGTTAGAAAGAGTTTGCCAAAGATCTCTCTAGTAAACTGTGTCCTAACTGCAAAACACAGTTGTATAATCTCGCACTCCTCTGAGCGAAACCAAACCCCTGCGAGTTGTCGTTTCAGCCTTTGTCTAGATGGCACGGTATTTAGTTAGGTTTTCCTTCATGGTTCGTTAGAAAGAGTTTGCCAAAGATCTCTCTAGTAAACTGTGTCCTAACTGCAAAACCCAGTTGTATAATCTCGCACTCCTCTGAGCGAAACTAAACCCCTGCGAGTTATCGTTTCAGCCTTTGTCTAGATGGCATGGTATTTAGTTATGTTTTCCTTCATGGTTCGTTAGAAAGAGTTTGCCAAAGATCCCTCTAGTAAACTGTGTCCTAACTGCAAAACCCAGTTGTATAATCTCGCACTCCTCTGAGCGAAACCAAACCCCTGCGAGTTGTCGTTTCAGCCTTTGTCTAGATGGCATGGTATTTAGTTATGTTTTCCTTCATGGTTCGTTAGAAAGAGTTTGCCAAAGATCTCTCTAGTAAACTGTGTCCTAACTGCAAAACCCAGTTGTATAATTTCGCACTCCTCTGAGCGAAACTAAACCCCTGCGAGTTGCCGTTTCAGCCTTGTCTAGATGACACCGTATTTAGTTATGTTTTCCTTCATGGTTCGTTAGAAAGAGTTTGCCAAAGATCTCTCTAGTAAACTGTGTCCTAACTGCAAAACCCAGTTGTATAATCTCGCACTCCTCTGAGCGAAACTAAACCCCTGCGAGTTGCCGTTTCAGCCTTTGTCTAGATGACACGGTATTTAGTTATGTTTTCCTTCATGGTTCGTTAGAAAGAGTTTGCCAAAGATCTCTCTAGTAAACTGTGTCCTAACTGCAAAACCCAGTTGTATAATCTCGCACTCCTCTGAGCGAAACTTAACCCCTGCGAGTTGCCGTTTCAGCCTTTGTCTAGATGACACGGTATTTAGTTATGTTTTCCTTCATGGTTCGTTAGAAAGAGTTTGCCAAAGATCTCTCTAGTAAACTGTGTCCTAACTGCAAAACCCAGTTGTATAATCTCGCACTCCTCTGAGCGAAACTAAACCCCTGCGAGTTGTCTTTTCAGCCTTTGTCTAGATGGCACGGTATTTAGTAATGTTTTCCTTCATGGTTCGTTAGAAAGAGTTTGTCAAAGATCTCTCTAGTAAACTGTGTCCTAACTGCAAAATGAGACGAGTATGTTTTTAAACTCCAACTTGTACCAGAATGAAATTGAGAAATGTTTCATTCACTATATACAAACCATGTTCAAACTGGTTTGTCAGCGAAGTGGTGACTTTACCACACTTTTTTTTTTCCTCACATTTAATAACTTATTTTGTTATTTAATGGGATTTTAAAAATTAGTTCAAATGTCAACGTCAAATCGCCGCCACAGTATTTTTAACACGTAATTCATGCAATAAAGATACATATATTTTTTTAATGGTGTGGGACATTTCACGGTTACTTCAGACTTTTCTGAAGCCCTGCTGAAGTTCTACTTCCAGGCTGTTCCTATGTGCAAACAAGGCTTAACCAAGTCTAGAAAATTACACCTAAGGGACAACGCACCGCGTATGTGCCCAGTTTAGTAACAGTTTTCATGAGAACTATTTCTTACTATAGGCATCACCAACACACCTATTTTATCTATGTTCCTATTCGTATTAATTAAAAATGAAAATATATTATAATTTATTAACAAGATGTTGTAAAAACGTTCAATTTAACCAAACTATAATAATTTTAAGTGAACAGAAGTATAAAACGCTTGTGATACCTGGCATATTTAGGAAGTTCCAAAAACCTGTAAACTTCAAGCGACGTATTTGGTGATATGGTCTACTTGCGGTGCTTCCCATTTTTCAAAGGTTTGATTCAATAAATTTGAAGGTACCGCAAATAGACGTATATCACCAAATACGTGAATGAATTTTAGAGGTTTTTTTTGAAAGCAAGTATCTAAAACTAAGAAACGACAGTCTAACGTGGCTGTGTGCTACAACGTTGGAATTCAGATATGTTTACATTTAATGCTTGCCTCGGCTAACACCTAGCTAAAATATTAATAGGAGAACAACTTTGTTTATCCCACTCAGCAGGATATTTCAATGTCATAGACTCTGATGATCTTTGGAAGACAACTAAAAATAAGCAGAACACATCCCAAAAAAACAAATACAACTTATTAAAACTACCAAGGCTCAAACAAAAGGAAACGATAACAAATTCGAAAATTAGCTCTTTAATGTAATAATTTCATTTATCTTATAAATTTTTGACCTTGCCATTAAAGAGAATATATATCATCAGTGACAAATCATTAAAAAAAACACCAATCTCATCATTTTTAATTAATTAGAATTATTATCAGAAAACACAATTCCGGCCAACTTTGTGATTATTAGCCATGGTCTTAATATAGCCTAGAATAAGGAAACACATTAAATCCAACAATGTAAACCTTTCAGCCATTTCCAGAGACGACTCCAATTTTTTAACAAGAGATCAAAACAATAAAAATAACGAAATTAAATCTTGCCAATCTTTGGCGAGAAACAACACTATTCGAGAAATCACTATCTCCATTAACTAAATATCGAAAGCCCTCTCATTAGGAATAATAGTCAATAAGTATATTTTATTTTAACCTTAGACGTTAATTTCCGTGGTGCCTTGGAATATACACACTGTGTTTATTACTTGCATGGCAATATTGATTCAAAAAGGTGTTTCAAGCATAGAAAATGGCTGAAAGGAAAAAGTGACTAGGGCCTCAAATTTGCTCACTTTACCGTGAACAGCCTATAGTTGCAGAAATCTTAGTTTCGGGCAACCAAATAAGAACAACAAAATAATTTATTTTCGACAGTTTATTTTACTGTCCCAACGCAAATAATGAATCTGGTTGCGCCAAACAAACATTGTTAGATTCTTAGTGTAATACGATTTCTTAATATTACAATTATTGGGGACTTATTACCTTAGACAATTATTTTGAAATTAATTATATAATTTCGCAGCATGGTAATTTTTAAGATTAGGTTTTCCTAAAGAAATTTTAAAATTTTAATTTTGACTGCATTGACTAGCGACTGCCAAACGTATGAGAACAGAAACACACGAAATCACTAAATACAGATTAGCGAACCGGCCCTTTCAAGTAGAGCCATGTGCTAATTAATGCCTCATTCTGTACTCGTACACGGCATCTCTCACTGCAAAGGCCTTGTCCACGTTTGTAGTTGTTCAAGCTGCTTATCTTTCACAGCTCGTAATTTTCATTGAAACACTTGGCATTATTTTGTAACGGTTAGAAACCGTGCGGTCCATTGTCCACCCAGGTCCCTACTATAATCCATTCGCGGTTACTTCGACCGTTTACGAAGACCTGCTAATGTTCTGCTTGCAGGGTATTCCTCCGCCTCGTGCAAACTAAGTTTAACAAGTGCGGGGGATTACACAACGCACCACATTCATGCGCGCTCAGTTGTAATGATATTTTGTATAAGAACTGTTTCTCATGGACATTTCTTGTTAACTTATTTCCATTGTTCCTTATTCCACTCGCGCGTCCACCATGTTGAATCTTTATATTAAATAATCTCCAAATTCAAAGACGAGCCGCCTCCTTCTTATCTGAGGAGTTACCCATTAATATTGGTTCCGCCTGTTGTCTTTTTATTATTCGCAATTTGTAATATTTTAATTTTCCTTTTTAGTTGCTTTAACTCCATGCTCCCCCGTTCTTGTTGGACACACACGCTGCTATGTGCAACCATCTTTGCTTTCATACAGCGTTGGTTTCTAGAGTGCTTTATAGACGACCATCTATTTCGTTCCCAAAATAGGGAGCTAGGGGCCCCTGTCGTCCGTCAACCATCTTGTTTAAATTTGTTGTTTGTTTTTATCTGTTGGTTACTCGGTCACGTTTGACTATTTTAGGAAAACCATGCTTGAAAATTTTTTCGAACATACACTAAGTGGGCTGTCTCCGGGCCCATATCTTTAAAACTAATTACAATATGACATTACAATTCTTTGATTAATTGGCAGCTCTCTGCTGACATACCGGATTTTCATAGGTATAGGCATGACTTAAGGATTTTTTTTTTTAGACATGTACTAAATGGGCTGTCTGTGCACTCGTCCGTTCAAAACTATTTTTATTATGGCTCTCCAACCTGTGTTAGTCATAGCATTGGATTTTCACAGGATTTTTAAAGGGTTTTTAGACATACTAAGAGGACTGCCTGCTGACTCGTCATATCGAGACTGATTCTGAAATAAAGATACCACCTGATTTATTTTAATATAATTTTTGTGTACAAGTTTTTATGCTTTATTGTGGTTCGTATGCAACTTACAGCAAATTGTTCCAATGGCGTATATCCAAATTAGTGGTTCAGTTTATTAAATACCCACATTGCAATATTCACTCAAGGATCATACAACCTGTTAAAAAGTCAGAAAACCTCGACTAACTTAGTGGATATTTCTGTAAGCATGCTTTAAGGATATTAAGAGTATGTTACCTATGTATCATTGAGGCTCGTTCTATCAAGAATAATTCCAGTAATACGTCACAACCACAACTATCGTATTGAATTTTTGTACACGCATAGGTCGAAGATATTCAGTTAACCTTCGCGGTACTATTTAATATTATGAAATTATATACGCCAGAAAGAAAAAATTAAATGAGGAATAATGGAACGACAACAATCTCATGGCATTAAAAACTTTTTAATATGTCTGTCAGTTATTTCATACAGATGTACTCACACAAAGTACCTATCACGTGTAAATTGGCAAGAGCTGATGGTCGCCAAGTAAGAGATTATTGAAATATCTTATATAATTCATAGAAGCCATCGGCATCAGTTCTAGTCACTCTCTAGAGCAAAGCGTTTTCGCATAGTACCAAACGCTGTTGACAGTAATGATAAATAAAGTCAGTGCATAATTTACTGTCACTGTAATTAATCCCACTATTAAATTCTTTTGAAATACTCCACCATTTTAAAGAGAACTTTTACTTTATACTGTTGCAATAAAATCAGTCATATGTGGAAATAACAAGAAACGCAGAGTCATAAGTATAGTGCATGCACCTGAGTATCTTTATCCTGGGAACTGCACTTTTCGGCGAATAAATATTTTTCTCGTTTTGGGACGCCTATTCTTTCAAAACGTTAACTTCAGGTAGTTAGGTGCTATATACTGCTACATGCCTTGCCTCGTGAAATACTTCCCAAACAGAACAATCTTATCGCAGGCAAATAAGACAGATAACATCCATGTAAACAGGATCTTACGCACATCAACAACAGCAATTAGTACATCACCGGGGAACGGGCCCACGGAATCCTCGCGCTATGCCACGACGGGCGAATCAGACAATTGTGGTATGAACCGGATGTACAACTACTCGGCCCACTTTTATCGTAGCTCACTTGTGTACCATAATAGGCAATGCTATCTAAAAATATAATTGTGTGGTATGTATAAGTTGGCTGCATACACCTCGAGGTGCTCGCTCGCAACTGTCGACACTTCAAGTTGTGTGAATATTCTGCTATGGCTAAAATATGGTATATTATCGTACACTAAACCTGTAACAACTTTTGAACCGTTCTTCTGATCTCGACCCGCAAAGTTGTTTCGGAGAGCTTGTGGGAAGCTTTACCATGCTCACCGACTACCGAAATAATTATGGCACGCATTAAAATATTGCTATTATTATCTCGCAAACCGCTGAACCTAGGTCAAATTATATGAGTGAGTTGGAATGCCCGAAGCACGCAGATTAAATTACGATACGTTTCTCAAAATTCCGGAAATTATGGTACACGGCATATTGATACATGAACGTGTGCACGATAATTATAATATAATAACACGAACCTTAATTGTCGGGCACAATAGCACCTCCCCCTGGAAGTGTGGCGGAAGTGGAGTCGGCAACCATAACTGATCCCTTTCCCCATGGAGTACTATCGATCCCCCCCCCCCTAGGCCCATTCCAACCCTCCCCCTCCCCCGCGGGGGTTGCGTAAAGAGTTTATCAACGCAAACTTTCGTTCTTGATTAGTAACATAAGATGCTGGCTGTTTAGCATTACTCACAATACTGGGTTCGAATGCTGTACAAAGCAGCTAACTTTTTTTTCTGAATTTTATCAATATAGTAGAAACATTTAAAAAAAAAACTACGAAAAACGTTTTTTATCGTTCGTAAAAAGCTATTATTACTGGGGCTGTGGTTTTATTTTTAGACTTAGGCCATGAGAAATATTTATAACAACAGATACAATTCAAAGTTTCGTGCATGATTTTCAGAATGCAATTTTCTAATTATAAATCGTTTCAGTGAAAGTGACATCGTGATGACATCGAGCCAATTTTTTTTCTACACCTTGAGACAGTTTTACTGTTTCGTGACGAAATCGCATATCGATGGTAACTTAATAAAAATACAAAATAATTTGAAAAGTAATATTTGCCGTGATTCTAAGCGTAAATGTGAGAAATTGCATCTTCAAATCTTGATCTGTACAAATTGCAACTTCAAATCTGGATCTGTACAAATTGCAACTTCAAATCTTGATCTGTACAAATTTTATTTAATTATTTAGACTTGAATCTTGATTTCAGCTCAAGGGTTTGTTTATTGAGGACATATCAATGGGATGCTGCAATTTCTGAAGAATACAACACTTGACCCACCTTTTTAACTATATTAACTTAAAAATTTATTTGAAAAGTTATCACTGAAATATGGGCGAACCGCATAAAAATTAATATCATATATATTTTTCTATGGAATTCTAATAATGTGCATACTTATTGAAGTGATTCCTAACACATTTATTTTGTTCAATCTTGAGATTTGTGCAAAAACTAGGTATATATAAATTTAAAATTTCGTATCTAGTTTTATTTATATTATTTTTTAGAAGTATTTCTCCTCCAATGCCATCTTTCTTCGGATTATTATTCCACATTACAGACGGAAAAATTTTAGAAACCAGATTTAGAACCTTGCACTGTCTTAAGACAACTGATGTAAAAATACTACCAAGTTGATAGCGTTTCACGGCTAATTTGCGCTGCTTCTGGTACTAGCTTCCTATCTGCCGCTCGTATGTTGATTTATATTGTACCTGATAGCTGCAAAAGTTAAGTTTCACTACAATACCACCTTCAGTCACAGTGGATTCGACCACAATCAGAAACCATGTATTTGTTTTATTCTAGTGTTGATTTATATAAACATTAACGCAAATTTTGAATGCATTAGGATGTGGGTGGGAAGGTACATACCGTGAAACTCTCTCTCTCTCTCTCTCTCTCTCTGGATTTGCCTGGGACGTGATTGTAAAAGTTCTAGGAGAAAACCACCCCTAACACTGTGGGCCGGAATCGAACATGGGACCTTACGTACGAATGCGCGCTCGGTGTACACCAAACAGGAAGTTGAGGTGTTAACGAAGAATTAAGTATGGTTATTTTAGCAGCGAAATATTTATGGAGACATCCCCACTATCGCATTGTTTGAACACATGTGAATATCAACTTCTTTGAGGTGAAAAATAAAAGTTAATAGCACCTAATGAGTAAGCAACTTAGATGGTGATATGGTGATTTGATCACGGGCAAGAGTTCTGTCTCCAACACTGACTCATACATAGCTAATAGAACTGTCAAAATCACGTGGTCAGCAATGATAAACGTGTTGATTACGTTTCGTTTTTCATAAGGACAACATTTTCAAATTACTAAAAAAGTTTGCCTAATTTAAAGTATATTCTAATTGCATCATAACTAGGTAAGAAGAATCGTAAAAAATGTTTCAAAACACTTTCTTACAGTAAACCCGTGTTTTACCCTCGCGTCCAATCTATTTTTATTTTGGCAGTGCTATTGGCAAAAAAAAAAAAAAAAGAAAAGAGTCGAACGTTGGAGTACGGAGAGTCGTTCCTGCGCAGCTAAAACACGCGCACATATTCCCCATCTCCTGGTCCAACGGGGAAACAAACCCACGACCTCCTGATGTCTTCTGGGTGCCTTCTGCTGGACGACGACCGGGCAGAAGTGAAAATCCGGAAGTATTCCACTTTTATTTTGCACAGTTCTCTACCAGTCTTATTCCCGCGGTCTTTTACTGCCAGTTTCTCTAAATGGTTATGACGCAGATCTCGTTTCCACTCTCCTCGCATTTCGCGTGGTCAATTCTCGACCTCGAATTCGCCGCTTTGTAGACTATTCGAGGGTAAACCAGCACTTCTTCAAATCAACATCTGAATATCATTCCTGACCGTAGAATTCTACGTTCTACCAACTGTGTACATATCGCTCATGAAGGTTGAGTCTTGCCGCTACTGTGCACCGCAAGGTTCTACGGCCAATCATTTTCTCTGCGTGGGGAACTGGTTCGTAAACCATCTATCTGGCCTATGTTATCATTGGTCCATATTACTAAAGGCTGTTCACGATAAAGTGAGCATTTTAAAAATGAAGCTTAGAAAAAGTCACTGCCTCTGCACTTAGTGACATTCGTCCAGTAAAGTTGGTAACGATGGATGGGAAGTAGTTCTATATCTTAACGTTGAATAAAAAGTGATAGGTAACAATTTGTAATACCTTAACATTATTTAATTCGCTTCTTTTTAATGCACAGGAGTGTAAAAATTAGCAGATTAGTAAAGTATTTCCTTTTCTAATAATTTTACAGTTTCACTTGACCGACGCACGAATAAAGTGATGAGACCCATGGCAATGTTAATTTTATATAATGTGGAGGAATACACAACGTGCATACAAGTAGATACTAAGCAGGGCTTTAAAAAGTGCTAATTTAACCGTGAATAGCCTATATAGGATGTTCACGGTAAAGTGAGCACTTTTGAAACCTTAGTTACATTTTTTATCCTTTAACCAACTTTCAAAATAAATATTACCGTGTAAGTAATAAACACAGTGTGCATGTTCCATCGCACTCGAAAGTGAACGTCTAAGGCTAAAATAAAATATATTTATAGAATATTATTCCAAATGAGAGGGCTTCATAAAGTGTTCGCTTTACCACGAATAGTCTATACAGCCGAGCACGAAGCCTGCAGATCATTGGTTGTGAAAATGAAACAAGTGTTGCGCCGACTTTACAAATCACGTATAATAACATTCCTCATTTGAAACTCCTGGCACCGTAAATTAAAGTTGGTCTGAAAAGGGGTAAGTTTGCAGCGAGTTATGAAAACTAGATCCATTCCACAATATCTTATTTGAAAAATCACGTTAGAAGGTATCTAATTTTTTTTTTTTGCATAGAAGCTGCACCAAAACCTCCATAACCCCTTCATGAATTGTCGACAAACCTGCGAAACACTATCTCAACAGAAATCGCACGATAGATAAGACAGGCGGCCACCATCTACACCAGAGGATACGTGTGCACACAGTTGTGTTCGTAGCACACAATTATTCGCCTCCAGAAACGATGGCTGGCTTGATGATAGAAAGTGCGTTTCGAACAACTTGTTTATTGTTTACGTTCCTCAGTTGTCCCGTACTGCTTTTTTTGGCAACTTTCGTGTTTAGATGTGCATCCGTAAAAAAAAAAAAGTCACAAAATATCACACTTGGACTTCCGGGTGAGAGAAGTTGATAAGTTTGGCAATCCTCTTCGAACCCATATTTCTGTAAACAAATAGTTTAAATATTCCCATACACTTATTGCGAAATGCGCTGATACCCTATCCTGTTGGAACCGGATTGGACCAAGTAGTTCCAAAAGTTCCATCTACAGTACAAACAAATTTCGTAACGTGGAGAGATAAGTAACTTGATTGACTGCTACTGCTGTCACACGAGTCACAGGATTTTTATATAAATCACATATATGGACCAATTAGGCGCGTAGCAGATATTGCAGCCCGTATCATCATATTAGGTGGATTAATTTCAATTTCCTCAAAGCAGTGCCAATTCTCCTTACTCCATAAATAATATCGCCTGAAACAAGAAAAACATTGTAGTACAGAGTTAACTGGCGGTTAATGGGACTTTTGGTACATCCCGTACATAGGTGAGTATCAACTGACGGAATTGATACCTACCGTATTTGTGCTTCTTACAAGTTGACGTAATTTGAATAACGCTGAGCTGACATGTTATTCGCTAGTTCTATAGAAATAATTATTTGAGTTCCTGTCGCATTGCCAGATTTTCGCCTGTAGATAAATATATCCGACGGTAAAAATAGAAAGCTTAACAGGTCCATCAAAATTTTCCATTAAAAATGTTGGTCAAATAAATTTTGTAATATGTCTGAAAACATGTCGTATTGTTAGACTTATTTTTTGACTAACCTTGCGTGATTTTTGTTAAAACAAAATTTTTCAAAGTCGGATATGGCCGTTTTATCGCTATTTGAAACAAAATATGTATTTTCTTTATTTGATGCTCGATGAGATTAATCGCCTGTGGAATTTTTACACTCATTGTGCAAAGTGCACTTCTAAAATAATTCATATCCAGGATCATTTTATATCATATCGCTTTCAGCTATTGTTCACCATTTAAATGTTTTGTTGGGTCGGAAATGACAATTTTCTCGTTTGCGATTCTAATTGGTCGAACTCGCCAAGCAACAAAGCAATTGTAGTACTGATACAACATACAAAATATTTTATGGGGACTAGAAGCATCCAACTTTTACAGACAAGCACAGTGGTGCTAATAACGATTCAGTGATGTTACGGCCTTTCAACTTCCCTTGACCTACTTTGTTTGAATGAATTTGATGGACAAACTCGACAGTGTGACGGAGACTTTACACATATTGCGGAAATTTAGACAGTGAGGAGGGCTTTCAAAACTACTTACACCAAATGCTATACACTTATACCAATACAGGGCACCTGGCAGAGATCTCTGAAACTGCTTCTATTAGCGAACCTTACATCAGAGTGTGAAACTGAATCTCTTCCGGACACTTAATTATTTCGTAAAATGACGAATAAATTTATATCATACTAACGGATCATAATTAAATCTGATCCAGGTGTTTTGTGCAGAAAACAGCTACGAATTTTCATCCTTGTTTTTAACACAACTAATCCTGGAATGCGATATAGTGAAAATGGTTTCCTGGCTGCGCCATATTGAATAGGCAGAGGCTCTGGTATTGGAATACATGATCTTAGCTCAGTCCGTGTTCCAGTTGACACTGTTTTTCAACTAAATAGTCTCTTGGTCGATTTTGTAAGAACAATCAATAACGCATTTTTGTTATTTGCGTTCTGTGTTTCGTTAACTTCAAAGTTTACAGATTGCCAAATACAAGATATATATGAAATCGCAGCCTGTATGCTAGACTCCACAATCCTTTGTATAGCCAAACTTCCTTTGGTTGTTCATTGGCCGTTGCCCGTGTGTTACACCTCATTTGACAGTACGTGATTCGCTTCTTGTTCCCTTGCAAGTCGGCTATTGGCGCGGAGTCATCCAGGGAGTGTCCAGTATGCTCTAATCCAATTGCAAACTGACTGCAGCGTACACGCATTTGAAATCTATCTTGTCCTGAAATGAATTCGCAAATTTTTTTCCTATCCCTAGATATCAGCCGATCTGTGTTTTGCAACAAATAGTAGGAATGCATGCTGAACAATTGCGAATAAGACCCCTAGCTACCGATAGCTTCTCGATTTTAATCTCAGGTTAACAAGTTATTACATCTTCAATTCAAAATCAGGTGTAGTTTAGTTCGTAAACCACCATACTGGCAGCCGTGAGACATGGCCTGTCATTAAAAATTGCCAACATAATATTTTCCACAAGGATTGATTTTTGTCGAAACCCACTTCAGCTAATTTTTATACAGGCACATGTTTAAGCAGTCAAAGCTTATATAAGCTGTACAAGGTATTTGGACAATTCTGAACTCAACATTAGAAAATGAATTGCCGAGTAACAGCGTATTATTTGAACATAACCACTGTGTGAAAAGTCCATGGTAAAGTTGACTACGAATTACGAAAAGTAGATCAATATATTGATGTCTATTAATAGCATGGTGCCTATATATGTGAACGTTGATCTAATTTCATTTCATTCCTGGTTGCTTTGTGTAGAAATAATTGGCATATTGTTAACATACTTATTTATTTGACAATTTAGCTGTTACACTTCATCGGAGTGAACAAAGTGATGGATCCACCATGGTAATGTTACTTTTACATAAGGCGAGAGGATATAAAACTGGCAGATAAGTAGATCCTTAGGAGGGATTTCAATAACGCTCAGTTAAACGCGGGGAGCATATGTCAATAAAATTACAGACAGCGAAGAGCGATTACAAATGAAACATTACTGAACAGGTTGACGTTATTTATTTATTTATTAGCATAGAACCCACAACTTGCCTGTATAAAACGGCACCACTCTATACTTCAAAATACTCTGGTTACTCGAGCTTAGGTCATCTGCTCATTGGTAGAGCTAGTGATTTTTCGCTGAAAATTATTATTACTCGGTAGACTTCAATACTATAAGCATCTAACAGCAGTATGTATATTGCCATTGATTGTGGTCTTCTTGAGAAGGAGTTTTCGTGTTTGACCTGGCCAATCAGAATTCGGCAACACCAGCACGGCTGCTACGTGATTCGTGTGCAGACAGTTAACACGTGTCACAAAGTAGTTCAGCCAATCAAGGTAGGTAAACTACCCTACAGTGTTTTGAAATATGACTTGTCTTGAAATCTTTTCGCGCTATTTCACTATCCGTACTGATGGGAGTAACCCTGGACATTGCAGATGTGGGAAAATGGCGGGACAGGCTAGTATCAGGAGAACCTAAAGTGGTATGATGTCAACTCTTAGTCGGAGGTATGCGATGCCACGAGCAAACATCACTTCCGTATTTAAGGCTTGGTGCTGTCAAGCTGAAGTAATTCCTTCGAAGGACATCCCCATCTGTAGTTGGACTCCCATTGGGGAAGATCCTGGTTCGATTTGTGGTTCGGCCATCCTTATATCCGTTTGCCGTGGTTTTCCCCAAATCGCTCCAGGTGAATGCCGGTAACGGTCATTTAGTTCACGCTATCAGAGATTCCTTATCCGACTCTGATTACCTTAGCCAATATAGTTCTTTCTCTATATCTCTAATTACTGTTGAGATAAGGCGTAACGCAAATTTCGAAAAGTCGCTACAGTTAAAACAAAACAGCTCATTGGCTACTGCACACGACTATATATATATATATATATATATATATATATATATATATATATATATATGATTAATATATTCCCGTACTGTTTATGTAACACGTAACGTTATAAAGAATTGACACAATTTAAATCATGATTTTTTAAAATAAAATTACATAAAGTCACTTAGTCAATATATTTACGTGAAAAATTACTGCCAACATAAAAACCTGAAATGTGCCACATACACAATTATGTAGATGTTTATTACAATGACTGAATATTTTGACTGAAAAGCAATTAATATGAGAATTAAATTTTCCTCGGCATAAACTTTACAGACTTTTTCCACCAAGCCCAACATTTATTGAAATGTAACCCTCAAAATAATTGGTTAAGCAAAGGCAAATAGTGTCATAGTGCGTTACTCAGACATAAAGGCAGACATGCCGGCCGTAAAAAATCTGATAAGATGTTTATACGTCATTTCTAATATTATAATATTCTTATAATAATGCTATGCTTAGTAATTTATTCCGCTAGAAAAATATGAAATTTAAATGCAATTTTAATGAAATATTTTTGTAGTAATTTGCAAAACAGCTAACGAAGCTTCAAATAATAAAACACGTATTTTATATAGCGTGATGAAAATGTCTATTCTGTAAAATTATTCATATAGGCTGTTACCGATAAAGTGAGCACTTTTTAAGGCCCTTCCAGCAGGCACTATCCACTAATAACTATATTTTATTGCAGCCTCAGACACTAAATTTTGAGAGTGGTGAAAGCTTACACGGTAATTGTTGGTCACATGACAATGCTGATATTAAAAAATTGCTTAAATATAAAAACTCGCTTAAAAGAAAAATTTGGATGGGCCTTAAAAGTGCTCACTTTACCATTAACGGCCTGTATATACGTTTCACGTGTAAGTCATAAAAGTGTTAATGGAAAAAAAAAAATTACTATTATTGTTACATGTTCACCGCAGGAAAATAAATACACGCTACTTGTACATTTCAACAATTAAAACTGACGATAAATTAATGTGTGCAAGATGTTGTACTAGACTTACCCAACATAATGACATGCAGTGAGTCAGAAGTGGTTACAGAACAAAGCACTAGGCACGAAGTCCTAACAGATAAAGTGTCGTCTTGGGGACTAAGATGCTGCGAAACTAGATAGCTGTTTCAGTACGATGTAATACGTGGTCGAAGGCGCATCACGTTATTATCAGCAGCGGTAAGTAAACCACCAGCAGTAAGTGATGTTCTGTTGTCTCGTGTAAACATTATTTGAAAGTTAATTTTTGTAACAGGGGTATGGATGTATGGCCCATCCCAGCTGAGTCATAGATTGTATTGGGTTGATTATTCATATTCTACGTTCACAAGGAAAAAAAAATACGTTTATATGTAAATGTGATACATCATAAAAATATCACTAGTCTCCCAGAAGTACGTCATAGTTTTTGGTTTTATTTCCACTTACGTCTTCAACAATACGCGCTGTAAAGAGAAAACGTGTTTTCTACCTTCGTATACATATGCGTTGCGAAGCACAGAGGAAAATTAGTGTTTCCAAAATAATAATGATCTCAGAAAAGCACAACCAAATCATGGGTGCTTGTATAAAATTTCTGATTAGAACACCGTCCGTAATTTTATTTTTTTGGCCTCTAGAATTCAACTAGCTACAATAAACACTGTAATTAACATTAGTCAAGAGATGTACACAATCTAATTAAAAGTATCAGATATGTTACCATCAGTTAGTTTGTTTTCCTTTCTATCAGTAATCAGACTGGACATTGATGTCAGGAGTTTCGAAGTGGCTCTAGATCGGCGTTACAGTCTATTACAAAGGTGTTAGACAGGGGTAGGTTCAGAGTTCTTCACGAGTACGTTAAGTTCTCCGGTATCCACTTGATTGAGCCGTTGTTGCGTGGATCTCGATTTTCGGACCGGGTAGTTGTTAACCATCCACACAAAAGTACTTTCACTTAACTACTGACATTATTTCGTAAGCGAAGAACAGAAAAGAACATATGTATTGGGTATAGCGTAATGAGCCTCAGTTTCTGGAACTGCCTCGATAAAACACACCCAGAACACTATAGTCCATTCATGTTACTCCACACTTTTCTGAAGCCCTGCTAAAGTTCTACTTCCAGGATATTCCTCCGCCTCGTGCAAACAAAGCTTAACTAATACTAGAAAATTACACCAAAGGGCGATGCACTGAATTCGTGCGCTATCATTTGTAATTTTTTTTTTTTTTTTTTTTGCATTATAACTATTTCTTACTAGGCACTATCAACACGCGTGTTTTTCCAATGTTTTCAGTAATATTTATATAAATGAAATATTATAATGTATAAATAAAATATTGACAAAATTCTAATTTTACGTAAGATAAAATACTTCTGTCTTAACAGAAGCATAAAACGCTTGTAGATAGCTTAAATATTTAGAAAATAACTAAATACGTCATTCATGGGGTGATTTTTCCAAGGTTTGATTCAAAATGCGTGAAGAAACCGCGAGTATACTATGCATTAATGTGTCCAAATAATTTTAGAAGACAGTGCGAGTTAACTTAATAAACACGATGTCCATCTGAATTTCACCGCTGGTATTTTAAGGATTCTCATGGCACTATAATAATTGTCCTTGCTGCTGTCGTGTTTAGCAGCTTATATTTTGGACACTAAAATTACTTGCCCAAAAGTTACTCTCGAGGCGAAATATTAAATAAAATATTAAATATTAAATAAAACTAATAACAAAATTCGTTATTAACACATCCTAGTCGTGCAGAGCATAAAAAAAATTACTAGGGCAACATTTAATAAAATTTCTGGACAGTGATCCTTTAAAATTTATAATAGTTATGTATTTTAGCCTCATTTCCGAAGTAAACGAAGCTTTATGATATCCCTTTTTGTCTGTATGACTGTGTATACTGGTATGCTGGAAGTCTATGTCACAAACACCAACTGTGCCAATCCATAGCCTCTTTTGTCCACCATTTTGTAAGATAGGACCACATTAAAATTAAGTTTTCGTCATATCTCGGGAAACAACAAACCGATTCCTCCCGATTTCGGCAAACAGGTACGACAAATAAATCTATAACTTTAAATTGGGTCAAACGCGCATTTGCAAAATGGCTTCCATTTAAACATTTTAGCTTAGTATAATATATCTACAAAACCACGTTAAAAAATTTCAACCTAACTGTGTATGCTCGCAATAGCAATTAGAGCCATCAAATGTATCTACTCAAAGCCTCTTTTTCCGCTATTTTTTAAAGTAGTGCCACATGAAAACATTAATGTTTTACTGTCATATATCGGGAAACAATCAACCCCACAGCAGACCGTGCCAACTTACATTTTAAATGACAAAATTAACAATTTAGATTGGTATGTTATATATATTAAACCATTTAACAAAATGTAAGCATTATTTGTATTTAGACAACATCCATTAAAAATAACAAATACATGTATACGAGCATCTTTTGCCGCACTTTTGTAACATAGCGCCAGGTGAGATAATTTAACACTTATACTCTGTTTCGGGTACCAACGTACTGATTACTATCAAACTTTGCACACAAGTAGAGCTACCTTAGGCCATGCTAAATTATTTAAGTGACTCGTGTAGTGTTTTTCATATTTTCAAAATGACGGACGTGTAAATATTTCAGGTTAGTCCCTGTCCACCGACACATTAGAATGTTTACAACCAAAGTTGACGCTCATTATGCAATGTAGTTAGTTACATGCCAACTTACGGTACGAGAGGTTCTGGGCTCGATTCAAAGTTAAGACAAGTGTATATCTGTAATTGTCTCACTAGTGTTGCATATTTTTCTGGCTTCATTTTTAATGATATCTATGTCAACAAGACGTGAATGCCTACCTGCCATCTAATCTTTTAATAACTCCATCAAAATTATTTGCGTTTGTGTAGAATAAAGTAGTATTATTAGATACATCGGGGCCGCGGTGGTGCAGTGGCTAGGGCGCTCGCCTCCCACCACGGCTATCCAGGCTCGATACCCCGCTGGTTCGCTCCCGGATTTTCGCATGTGGGAATCGTGCTGGACAATGCCGCTTGCCGGCGGGTTTTCTCGACATGTCCGGGAATGACGGACACCAACATATCCCTACCCGAGTCTTTTTACTAGTTATATCAGCATATATTATTATCTCATCATTGGTAGCGAATTTAAGCCTTTCGCCTTCTCTTACACTTTACCACGTACACTAATGCGTAACAAATGTGAAACTGCACCACTGGATTTCTTATCCTAAAACACACAAACATACAAGAAGATTATACAATAAGTTACACTTCAAACTGTTAAAAATCATTTTCCCTTTGGGTAAACAAGTATTACTATTTTCTTTCATTAGTTGTGTCTTCGAGCTAAATAAAATAACACATGCACATACAAAATTACAAGTAATATATGTGACGCTATTCTTTAATGTTACAGAACAACCTGCGCTGAGATCATGGGCGTCATCTTCCAGTCCCTTGGCTGGGACATGGCTTTCATCATGGCATGCCTCATTCTCTTTGCGTCGTGGTATTACACCACGGCGTTCTCTTACTGGAGTAGCAGGGGCGTCCACAGCATGAAACCCGTCGTATTCTTCGGGAATACGAAGGACAAAATACTCATGGTCCGCAGCTTCACCGACGTGCAAGCCGACATATACCGCAGGACCGATGGACACAAGTTCGTGGGCTTCTACGATGCCACGACGCCTGTGCTGATGGTCAAAGACCTGGAGCTCATCAAGAACGTACTGGTGAGGGACTTCCCGTGTTTCATGGACAGAGGACTGCCTTCCGACACACGCAACCCCATCAACGCGAACCTGTTCGCTCTGGGCGGCAGTAAGTGGAGAAAGTTGAGGAGCAAACTCACGCCAACGTTCACTTTGGCAAAAATTAAGACAATGAGCAAGCTGATGGTCGAGTGTTCTGAAGAACTTGTGGAGTGGCTTGAAGACATCAACAGCAGCGAGGACGTTGTGGAGGTTAAAGAAGTCGCGGCCAAATACACCACGGACGTCATTGGCTCCTGTGTTTTCGGTTTGCAAATAAACGCCATAAAGGATCCTAATTGTGAATTTCGAGTGATGGGAAGAAACATTTTGGAGCCTGGTGAACTTGCTTTGAAACACCGCATTATCATAACCCTCTTTCCTTTCTTGGGGAAGTTACTGGCGAGTAGGAAAGCAGATATAAATGCTTTCTTTTTGAGAATTGTCAAAGATGTAGTGTCGTACCGCGAGAAGAACAATGTGGTTCGGGATGACTTCATTCAGCTGTTGATACAACTAAAAAAGTACGGGAAAGTAGAGGATGAGAGAAACTCTAAGGTAGAGTCAACAACAAACCAGGCGACCATGCAACCACAATTAGACTTGAAGAGAAACGATACTTTAGGTTAATTTCCCAATGCATTCTTAGATATCTATAAACTTTTGTTAAGTACATAAAACGAGTTTCGAGGCTGCGGTGGCTGAGCGGTTAGCCTGCTCACCTCCCACCAATGCGAACCGGGTTCAATCCCCCGCCGGGTTACTCCCGAATTTTCGCATGTGGGAATCGTGTCGAATGATGCCACTGGTCGACGGGTTTTCTCGGAAATCTCCCGTTTCCCTCACCCTTTCATTCCAGCGCTGCTCCATACTCACCTCATTCGCACCCATCGGCTCTCAAGACGTACTTGTTCGGAGCCGTCAAAATTTCTTCACTCTCTCACAAACCAGTTTTACTTATTCAAGTTTTGTCATAGATTGGCGAGCTGTAATTCTTATTAAACTAAGTGCGTTTGCTTTGTCAAAACATTCTAATCTCATGTCACTGCAGCAGCGAAAATTTATTAAACTACTCACATGTACCTTTTAGCAGTAGAAAAATTGTTTCAGCAGTAGCTTTTTGTTTATAACGGAGACTAGCGACAAAATTAAGAAGACCGCGGAAGAAAATTGATTGCAAAATTACAATCATACTGGTTGCAAAGCACTGCTAAGCACTTACGGGGTTGAATTAAGAAATACCACGCTGCAAAACGAAATTAATTATTTGTTTTACAGAAACCTCTTAAATACAACTAAACAGCTGACTTTTGTAAGATCTTTGCAGTATAGGCTATCTTGTTTTTAGAAAATGGACGCTGTCGACGTAGTAGTTTGCCAACGTTTCCCAGAACACTTTATTAATCAACGCCAGCGTTAAATGTATCATACTTGAAAAGTATCAAGGCTGAAATGTGTCAGGAAATGTGTAGGTAAACGTTACCAATTCAAGGCGGCTCATACACGAAAACCAATTTGGCAAGTTACGTGACATCGGCCAAGAAAGACTGTAATATTCTTTGAAGAATATAACAGAGCTGGTTAAATTGCTTCAGACGTGTATGCCCGACCTTTGGGGAATCTAGGTGAGGCAAAAAGAAAACCAACTGTGGCCGTAAAAGAAATTAGTGGCTGGAAACCTTTACACTGTGGACGTGTTCAAGTGCAATGCACAAACACGTGCGTGCGTTCAGCGTATGCAGCAGACGAGATGTAGAACACAGCAGCCATCTTGCAGCAGCAGGCTGAGGCCGTGTTCCAGTTGGCAGTTTTTGTTAACGCATTGGTCGCGTCACAGTTTTTGTCTACTAAATCTATGTCGTATTTGTGTAATTTGCGTTCTGCGTTTTGCAATCTTCGAAGCTTACAAATTACAACATACATAAGTGGCTATTACCAAAAAATTGCAGCCATAGTAGTTTTGCCTATTTGAAATGTATAAATATACATACAGGCGATGTTATTGGAATAAACAATTGTTATTGTATTCACAAATATTATTTTTACAACGAATGTTGTTGAGATATTTTTCAAATAGGTGTTTTAAAATGACAATATTTTTGTTAGGTAAAAATTTCACATTTCGTTAATTTCAGAATTTAAACGGCTCTCCAGCAACTTTCGGGAATATCTACTTCTTATTTTACGACTTCCTATAATTTTAATTTTGGAATCGTGATACACCAAAATAATAGCAACAAGGCATGCTAGACAGATGAATGTCGTGGTTTTCCAAGTAATCCTTACAAAATACAAAATTCAAATTACGAAAAACGAAAGACGAAACGAATTGGAAGATGGCTTGAGTGGCGTGACATTGGCTCTCTGATATTAGCCCACCGTATTTGTCCAATAATCGCCAGCCCATCACTCGTCGGTGTTATTTCCACCAAGGGCCCACCTAGCCACACATTGTATTATAGGCTGTTCACGGTAAACTGGGCACTTTTAAAAGCTCTGCTTAAGATCTACTTGTATGCACGTTGCGTATTCCTCCTCCTTATGTAGAACTAACACTGCCACGAGCCTCGTCACTTTATTCGTGCGTCGGTCAAGTAAAAATGTGAAATTATTAGATAACAAAATGTTTTACAAATCTGCTCGTTTTTACACTTATGTTTTTTAAAAAAAAAAAAAGCAGAAAGCAAAGTAAATAATATTTAAGTTATCACATATGGTTACCCAACTCATTTAATTTGACGTTAAGATATGGAACTCTTTTCCTTCTATCATTACCAACTTCACTGGGCGCATATCGCTCATTGCGCCTGTAACAATGCATGCAGATAGGAGCAGTAACGTTTTTCTAAGGTTGATTTCAAAAGTGCTCACTTCTACGTGAACAGTCTTTTCTATAACAAACGGTTTCACAGTGAAACAAACAGCAGTCCACCATATCCCGTGTGTGTTGATTGCGCTGATCTTGAAATGTTGTTAGATCAGGCCAAAGTTAGACATAGGGTAACCAAATGAGAAGAGCACGTAAAGAAAATCACCTAACGCGAAAAAGAATTTGATATGTCAATTTACTACCCCTTACAAACTTGGGCAAAAAAAAAAAGCACAGTTTCTGCGAAACTTCCCATATACACTTTCTTATTATTATTTTTTTTTGCGAATTGAAGCTGCATGCTATTTGCTACTCAAGTAGAAAATTTACATTTTTATACAATTTAATCATTACATAACCCTTCTCAATGTAATTATGCATAACCAGAATATTCAACAAGATTTTATAATTTTGTTCAAGCGACGTACTTTCATTACTTTTAGCAACCTTATGAACAATTTTTATAAATAGCAAAGTGATTAGTTAGTGGGCAGTTAGCCAAAATGTTTCTTAAAAAAAAAAATAGTGGACGAGGTTTTTGTACATTTTTGTTCGTTTTTTTTTTGTATTGAAAAAATTGTTATTTTTTGAGAAAGCATAATAACTGTCGTAACGAAGACCAAAGTTCAAGTTTATGTATAAGAGAGGGATAGAGAAAAGAAAATTAATTTGTTACCTTTAGGTAACAAGAACTTGGAAACGTAAAGGAAAAGTTAAGGAACACTCAGTTGTACACCAGCATACGACAAAGTATTTAGAGAAAATATGTGTAGTTTTCCAACATTAATGCTGTATTTGTTGCTGGCTTTCCAAAAAAAAAAACTCAGTTAAATTGCTGCATAATAATTAACGAAGTATTGTGATATTTTGTGGAAGTGTCCCTAGGAGCAGCTTTGTCTATGGTTGTGCATGGGAAGGTAATGAAGCCAGTGCCCAATGATGTCAGGCCAAAAACATTGACTACTTAACTTTGTCAGAAATACAGTACAGCTATTATGTCGAAGTATGTTAGTGTGGGGCTGATAAGTTTAACTTGTTTTAATTAAATTAATTAACTTTGAAAAATGCATTTAATTGAGACAACACCGCAATTAAAGTTCACTTGATACGTAAACCAGCAACAACATTTTCATTGTTTCGGGCGGTGACAATTTGACGACGCAACAGTCCATAAATCTTCAAGTACGTCATTATGCGACTTATGATCCCAATTAGCACGAAAGATTACGAAAGGCTTGCCATTTGGCTTGAATTTGCCTTGTAGAGCAATCTTGTCATGTGTGATTCAAGCCTAATTTCTCACGACTGGCAAATACTTGCTAATGGAAAGCTTACAGACAGCTCGAGTTGTAGTTGCAGCTTGCCGAGACAAGCTTGCAGAAAGTGTAATTGATAAAGCTTGCTTGACGTGTGGAGACTAGTTAGTTTGATTCAAGCTGGCTGGCTTGCACAATAAGCTTGATGCACGCTTTCAGGCTTGTCATGACAAGCTTGAATCAAGCTGATTACGCTATTGGAGATTGTTCCTACCTCCATGAAGTGACTGATGTAGGAGGTGGGGAGAGAGAGAGAGAGTGATAAAAGGGGGGGAGGGTAATCTTTGCAGAGGCTGTTCGCGATAAAGTGAGAATTTTTTAAATCAACCTTAGAATAATGTCACTGACGTGTGTCCATTAAAGTTGGAAACGATGGATGGAAAGTAGTTTGATATCTTATCGCAGAATAAGATATGTTAGGTAACCATATGTGATAACTTAAACTATTTTTTTCGCTATATGTTTTTTTTTTTTTTTAATTAATCTAAGTGTGAAAAGGAGCAGACTTGTAATATATTTACCTTTATAATAATTTCACACTTTCACTTCACTGACGCATGAATAAAATGATGTGGCCTATGCAATGTTAATTTAATTTTACCTAAGGCGGAATAATACATTAACTGCATACAAGTTGATCTTAAGCAGGGCTTTCAAATGTGCTCATTTTACCGTGTACGGCCTACATGAGTGTTGTTTTCCTCCGCAGAGATCACGGATAGCCTGCTTGCAGCTCAGTGCTTCATCTTCTTCGTCGCTGGTTTCGAAACTTCCTCCACGACCATCAGCTGTTGCCTGCACGAGCTGAGCCTCAACGTTGCTATTCAAGACAAGCTGAGGCGAGAGATATACTCCGTGCTGCGGAAACACAGCTACAATCTCACTTACGAGGCCATCCAAGAGATGAAGTACCTTGAACAAGTCATAGACGGTATGCACACAATGCCACAAAAAAAATCTGTCAACTTCCTAAACGGTAATGGACGTTTATAACCTATATTTGCAGTAGGAAAAATGTACCACGCGCCAGGCTACAAATATTTAGTCCATTCATGCTTACTCCAACTTTCTTCAAGCCATTCCTAAAGCCCCTGTCACACTGTAAAATTTTCGCATTCAGCTATATTTGACAATTAAAATTTGAAGACAAAATACGTACATTAAATTTTTCCTTCCACCAAATTTTCTCAAATAATCTTGAATGTGTTTGAAAATGTGTTAATGCTGGCAAATTTTTTTCCTGAAAAATATAATTAAATTATTTTTATAGTGAGGTATTGCTTTAGTTCCCCCTCCAACTACTTTTTTTCCAACCATTTAGTTCAGAAATGTAAGGAAAATTGTGAATTATTTCCAATTCTTTACTAAATTAAGATGTTATTACATAGATTTTCCCTGCACAATGAAATAGAATACCGCTGAGTTCGTAATATGATGTGCAATATTCACCTAAAATAGCATTCATTCATGCCCAGACAGCTTATAACAAAGTAATTATCTTTATTACCTACTTCGTTTCCAGCAACAGTTCGTTATTTTAAATTTATTCACGTTTATTTTTGTCGTGCACGATTCTGATTGGTGAGACGCAAACATCAAAGAAATTTTATACGGTCCAATATTCAAATGTTTGATGGGAACTCAAGCCATCTACTTTCTCAGACAAATATTGCAGTGTTTATGACGTTTCAGTGACGTCATAACAGTCCAACATATTTGACCAAATATATTGGAAGCAGTTTGACGGAAAAAATTTGACAGTCGACAGGGTCTTTTTGTGTGCAGAGCGGGTATAGGGTTACAATGGCACGCACTACAAGAGCGCCACCGCCCCTACATGCAGGGCTGTGAACTGGGTTGAAGTGTTCTCGTAGTGCCGCGCTCACCTATGGCACTTACACAGGTAACCCTATCATTTTATTGATGGAAAGTCTGCTGCAAAGTTCAATACAGGCTCCTGTCGTAGTTCGACTCGTGTCCGGAGAGTATGGTTTAAAATACAGCAATCTGAGAAAGCAGTTTTTTACTGTTTGTCTTGGGGGGGGGGGGGGCCTCAAATATAACATTTGCTGCAAGCGTGGTAACTATAAGTACTATTCTGCCCTCGTCTGGCGTATGATGTCTTTTCGTAGGTAAACATATTGGAGACACGTTTAATGCAAGCAAAGCTTACCTATGTCTAGAAAATTACACCAAAGGGATAATGCAACGATTTCATGCGCACTCACTTTAATAATATTTTGCATAAGAATTATTTCTACTAAGCGTCACCAACACACATAACTTCTCCCTGTTTTCATTCGTATTAGTTATAAATTATGTATCACAATTTATAGCGAAAATTTAAGTAAACGTTGAGTTTAACTAGATACTTTTATGTTAAGAGAAGTATAAAACGTCTGTGATATATGACATATTTTGGGTCACACATAGTGTGATTTTCAAAGCTCCGATTCAAACTTCTTGAATCAAACCTTTATAAGTCCACACTACTTACGACTTGTTTGGTTGTTTCCGAATTATGCTGTGTATCACAAGCGTTTTTTAATTTGTGTTAACATTGAAGAAACTAAATCTAGTTATTTTCGATTTAAATCGAATTTTTTTATATTATCTATAAATTATAGTATTTCATTAATAATTAATGTTTAATTAAAAACAGCAAGACTATAAGTATGTTGGTAATGCCTAATAAGAAAAAGTTCATATGCAAAATATTATTACACTAAGTGGTGTAATATTCTAAACCTACTTTAGTTTGGTTTGCATGAGGCGGAGGAATATCCTGGAAGTTTAACTTTAGTAGGACTTCAGAAAACTTGGAAATAACCATCAATGGACTATTATTTATATATGACTATATATATATTATATATGCTGCTTCACAATGTTAGGAATTTCAGCACGGATTTAACTCTTTCCTGAGCAAATGTTGGAAAGCTACCATGGATGTACATATTTTGGATGTGATGATTTATTATAGTTGTACATTTTGCAGTTCGATTTTACACTGGTGCGATAAATTTGTGAACGATTTCTTACAGTGAGTGACTTTTTAGAAATGCACCACAGGAAGGAATGGAACTGTTATTTGCGTGCTCCATTGCAACATACGCTGCGAACACCAACTGTAGTTGTCATTAAATAATTTGCAGTATTCACCACTTTCTTGTATCAACGCCACGACAACCACGCATCATTCCATTGCACTCACTGTCTATTATACTTCCTCTCTAATATTACCATGCTGATATGTTTAAGATGCAGCTAAACATAATATAAAAATAACAACGATGCATAGAGTTGCAAAGTTAAAGATGGCGCTTCTCATTTTGTGCATTGCTCGTGTAAAGTGAGCTTACTAATTTAGTCAGTTTATTTGATAAATATCCCATTTTCCTCGAGTTGAAACTAGCTCTACATTAATTCGAGGGGATATTATTGTCACATCCGTATAATATTCAACTGCTTTCAAACAACGACAATCAGAATAATGCATTTCCTTCATTACTTTAAAAAAAGCGATACCACGGCCTAAATTGTACATAAAAATATGTCAACTATCTAAAATACGTCGTTAAATTTAATTTTCATGCAGAATGTCGCAACCCAGAACGGAGTTAGTCCCTTCTTTCGCTTCACTGATATCGTACTACATTGGCCTGGCCGTCATATATTGGGCACAGGTTCAAATCACGCCCAGTCCTAACACTTGTTCAACGTGTAGTTTACATAACATGTCGATCATTGTGCAAATGATGTGACTAACCAAGTGTTGTGTTGCCACATTGCGCACGAAAAATGATTTGCAACTAACATTTTCGTCTCCAATTTCGCTCAGATTTCACGTTGTGTGGTTCTTATGTGCGCGATATATACATGTATTTGTAATTAAAACTATGTGTTCAATTTTTTCTGCAGTACTGACTTTGCAGAGGAGGGTGCTGGGACTACTGTAATGTGTAGTTTTAAGCCAAAAATGTAAAAATTATTATATTTAATTTATTTTTTACGATTATTTGGTTTAGTAGGTATCAGAATAAAGGAGGAAATTCTTATTTTTATTTTTACGATAATCATTCTTAGTATGAGAATTAAGGAGCTACTTTTTACTTTAACATGAGTGGCTGTTCGGTGTGAGTTCCGAGTTACGTCAATGTTAGCAACTATGTCACGACTTATTTAAAATATCTAGCTACTGAATAACAAATAGGGAAACAGTTTTAGCCCTTTGTACTCTTGTTTTGGATCAGGTAAATCATATATGTCTTACTATAATTTGTTAAACTAGATCTCCAGTTGCCAGAATTATGTTGTATTGCTCTTCGGAAGTTTTCAAATTCGCCGTCATTCTTCTGCATGGTTACAGGCAGATATATATATATTATATATATATATATATTATATTATATATATATATATTATATATATATATATTATTTTCCGTGCAGCGTGCATTATAAGATGACGGACTTGGCTTGACATAACAATTTAAAGGGTTGAAATAGCACACGAGCTAAACTCCAATCGTTGGCACACTGTGGATACGCTCCTAGACTTGTTTTATCTGCACATATTTCATATTTTCAGAAACACTGCGTAAGTACCCGCCTAGTGGTTTCCTGGCGAGGACATGTACCAAGCCGTACACCATCCCCAACACTAACGTGCACTTAGAGAAAGGGACGGTTGTGATCATACCAGTACGCAGCATCCATCACGACCCCAAGTACTTCCCGTGCCCACAGCGATTCGACCCGGAGAGGTTCAGCCAAGAGAACATCAATAAAATACCGCAGTTCGCTTACCTGCCCTTCGGGGAAGGCCCAAGGCTGTGCATTGGTGAGTCAGAACATAAATCCTTAGAGTGACTGTGCAAAAAAAGAACCGGTACACATACGACCCATCTGGTATGTTCAGCAGCAAGCATGTTCATACAGACTACTGTCATGCAAATAATTATTTGATGATAATTTTCCGGTATTTTGTCTTTTCATCAACGTTTAGTAAAAATTTTCTCTCCTGAAGGGGACACAAGCCTTTTCTTAATATTTTTATGCGGGTTTGTTCTTAAGTCAGACTTTACTTAGGAAACCTAAAAACCATATTTTAACACCCAATAAAAAAAAAAGTTCTGTGGACTGGTTAGTTTTTGCACAACTACATGCAATCATAAGTCCGCAAGCGGTGCTCACTGAAATAAAGTCAATCAGTATAGTTTCAAAAATAGTGCCTGTAGTTTTTATACTGATAGACATTTCCATTTACAAGTATATTTTTTATTCCCCAAATCTGTCATATGATCACTGTGAGTTTTGTATTTCCAGTTTCTCCCGAGTTACCACAGAGGTTAATTACCTCCTTTGAGCACCATTAGATTAATGGTCGAAAACATTTCTCAAAGAAGTTATACAAATATTTCTTTAATTTCATTTCCTAAAATCGTGTAGTTCGGCATACACGATCTTATTTTTCAGCGCAGTTGTCAGCATATTTCTGCCTGTATACCGGCCATCACACAAATAAATAGAAAATGTTATTGTGCGGTTCAGACCTCACAAACTATGCAGCAATAGTGATTTAAGAATTATATTTATGAACATGCAGTCTAAAAATTCCTTTAGTAATTAATAAGCCGGCATTTCGCTTAGTGATCTACGCAACATAATCAGTCCGACCGCCACCTTCCATAGAAAGAAATGTTATATCTTCTGATAAAACGTGACTTCAGAAAAGAAACACGTGTTAGCAGTCGGTACTCATGTGCCATTTTCTTGGACATTTTCTTAATACAACGCCTTTGACGTTTCCAAAAGATTAACCTACACAACGTTATTGCGTTAACTCAAAAGTTACTTGGACTGCCAAAGTATTTACACTTGTTACATTTCTGTACTAAGCATAGAGATAATGATTGTGGTTTTGGAATGCCATTTCATTCCTGAATATGGAACGTTAAGACTTACTTAAAAACGGCACCCAAATTTTCCGATAAACTTTTAGATTATTTTTACGACGCTGTCTTTCGGTAGACGCAATTTTTAAGGAAATTTGACGCAGTGTTGATTACACTAAAAGAATTCAGGCATATCTTTCTCAGTGACTAGGAACACACCTTGTTTCTCAAAGCTATGTGGTACGTACACCTCTTAAGTGGTTCAACATACGACCTATCTTATCTTGATCCCACTTATGACAAATATATCGCGGCGGACAGGTGAAGCAGGTGTCACACGATGCAAGATTAGTGCCAACCTTGTGCAAGATGCCGACCTTGCACAAGAATTTCTTGCACAAGTTTGTGTGCAAGGCTCTTCTTCCACAAAATGAGGCATAGAGCTGGTGCTATATATATATATATATATATTTTTTTTTTCGTGCAAGTCGATGCAAGTTGCGATCCTATTGGTCCTTGTATGCTGGTCATGTGACCTGTTGTAACGTCAACCATAGAGTAAAAGATAAACGTAAAAATGGGTGGGCGAAGAGGAATACAGGGAAATAAAACATTGCTGAAAAATAACTTTAAAGTGTGGGTTGGAGTTCACACAGTTTGCTGAGAATATAATAAAAACAATTATATTTTGCAGGGACAGTTTTGAAACAAATACCTTGTTGAAGTAAGCCACTTCATATTTTGTATTATAATAACTTGGCTGGTTGGTACTTATCAGGTATGTCAATTAATTTTGATGCGAGACAGTATTCATATTATTTATCTGCGTGTGAACTCGTTTCGTACGAAATTTAGTTGGCATTCCCGTACGAAATCTTGCGCGAATTGCATCTTGCATCGTGTGAACGCTTGCTTTAGACGATCACGAAAGTGGGCCTCAGCAAAAGTGTTTTGGAGTACAACTAGTGGTAGAATATTTTCGCCATAAACTATGTGCTCCTAGTTATAAGTTGTAATGTATTTAAATCTGCCATATTAAAGTAACTTTTGAAAGAATACTTATGGTGTTTGTGCTGAATAATGCAGGTTTAAGGTTCGGGCGCATGCAAGTGAAGGTGGGTCTGATAGCATTGCTGAAACACTACGAGTTCTCAGTCTGCGAGAAGACCAGCGTGCCAATCAAATTCAGCTTTAAAATCCCTTTAGTCGACCCGCCTAAGGAAGTGTGGCTGAAAATCAAGAAGATGCCGCCCATCCGGGAGGTATTGCCAAAAAACGATGTTCACAAACGGGTGAAAATAATACGAGAAACGTTTCAAATGTCCTCATGATGCATTGAAATATTCTAGTGAAATGGGAGCAGCTCTAACAAAGACTGTTATGTCAATTATTGTATTTAATTTACGTTACAATCAAAGTGCATATTATTTCAACATCGTTATTTACATTAATGTAAACAATATGTACCTATGTCCTTTTTTTAATGTATAAATAATATTAAACACTTTAAAAAAAATTTTTTTTTTTTTAATTAAAGTGAATATTTATTGCAACTATTGTGCATCCAAACAAATCCTTCAAGTTGCACCCGCAGAAATGTGCAAAAGTTAAAATGAAAAATACAATGCATTGGCCAACTTCTCGAATCTGGCCATCATTAAAACAGCACTATGCAGTTTTAATGATTCCTAAAGTTTGGGGAATGTTCTGCAGTGACAGGAGTCTATCCTTCATCAGTGCACTCTAAATCTGAATCAGTGAGAATTGCACTGTTCCAATCAGTCAATAGTTCCTGACTGATTCAAAAGTCACTTCGCTGAATTTAACTGACGAATCAGTGAAAAAATTACAGCGTTCCTTCACTTATTGATTCTGTGTAATTTCCACCCATTCGTGTTTAATTTTTTTTTACTGTTTTACAGTAGTTTATTTTTACTGATGGACCAGTTAAACAGCGTGCAAAGGGGCTGCCAAAAAACTTTTAAAATGGCCGTTAAACAAAGTGTATCAAGTGAAATAACAACGAATAAACTAATAAAACCAATACGAAATACTTTCTGAAACACGTTTCGTCTTTCAAAACACCATTTTACGAGGTAATATAAACATTTAGTCTTTCATTCCGTTCTTGCGACTTTCATTTCGTTTTCATGTAATCATGAGAGCGCTCTGTTTAAAGGTTTAAAATGCATGTATTGTGGCGAAGAGTACGCACTCACTCATATGCACTATTCGTTTTAACAATCCTAACCATAATAATTAAACAAAAAACGAAAAGTAAGGGCAGACAATTTAAATCTTCACGATTTCGATAAGAACTGCAATACATATTTTTTTCTCTCCTGTTTTATGCTTGACTTGTTTAGCACAGATGATACCCTGCCACCATATCTCAGGGGTAGGGTGGCCGACATGTAGTCGAGGGGGGTCGTTGGTTCGCGCTCCAGCCCTTCCGCGGCAGATCTTCAGCTCGCTTGTTGTGCTGGGAATTTGTCTGCAAATCAGCTTAACTTGCGCTAGCCAACGTCACTTACACACACACAACTACAACACTGAAGAAAATAATGGTAAGATAATGACCTTAAATCAAAGTGTAAAGTGCGTCTGAGTTTACTCCCGGTCACCTCCGAAGATGTTTATTTTCTAATACTTTTTTTAAATGTGGTAAATTGAACAATATTTATAGTTAACTATGGTAAAAATGTTTATTTCAGGTAATTATTTGGTTACATTCAATAAAACAATATTTAATTCGCCACTGTAGTCGGCTGTCACTTATTCAGTGGTTCGCCACTGATTCTAAGTGCAGACATTTTCAACTGATTCGAGTAGTTGAAGTAAGTGAGTGAAGAGATTTGGGTGGCTCTTCTTGAGAGTCGATGAGGGTGTTGAGATGAGTATGGAGCAGCGCCAGAATGAGGGGGCGGGGGAGGCGGGATATCCCCGAGAAAACCCGATGACCAACGGCATCGTCCGGCACGTCCCACTTGGGGATTGAGCCGGCCAGGGATTGAGCCCGGTTCGCCTTGGTGGGGTGCGAGCGTGCTAATCGCTCAGCCACCGTAGCCCCGTCGAGAGGTTGAATTTCGCTACGAATCAGTGGTTTTCCACTGATACGAATTTACGGCCTGGACTTGCGATAAGTACAACATCAATATATGATGCTCTTTATTATGCTCTAACTGCGAAAACTTGTAGTTGGAGCATAGAAGGCCACCTTACTAAGGACGTGAGAGCTGCCACAGAGACGTATATCTTCAGATAGAGTGTACAATGTATACGAACATTTGCATCAAGTGGGATTCTGTGCCCGGAGACCTGTGAGATGAAATTCACGGATTGATACCCATGCTACTCGGCCAACGTAGTGCAGAGAACATCGTGTGTGTATCAAAAACAATGGGAATATGTCCTCTTTACATATGAGGCCGGGTTCAGTTTACATGGCGATTCCCGGCTTGTTTGTATAAGTAGGGGACGTGCAACGTTCCAAGCTTCTAATTTATTCAAAATGGCGGCGGTGTAGTTGTACCTCATACTCCCCCCGACACCGGTGCAGTTACACTTCCGCTGCAAGTTTATTTTTGGTGCAATTGTAGTTCGGGTGCATGTGTAATTGTAATTGCATGTGTAATTCTGCATCGCCACAAGTTTGAATAAATTAGATGCCCGGAGCGCAAATGCACATGCAATTACACATCCAATTACAATTACACATGCACCCAAAGTGCACTTTCGCCAGAATGCAATTGCATCGGAAGTGCAACTGCACCGCGGTGCGGGAGGAGATGGAAGTGCAACCGCGCCATTTTGAATAAATTACATGCCCGGAGCCTTGTATGCCTCCTACTTGTATATGAAGAGAACGGGGAAGTATATACAGTCTAGCGCAATCATGTAAAATACCATTATCGAGGTTGTGGTGTCTTGGTGTGGGGCGATATCACATTGGGTTCAATTACACCCATCCCCCCCCAACCTCAAACAATGTATTTGATCATGACATTCTAACAGGTCAGGTGTACAGATGTAGCCTACAATAGCATGCCAGTATGCGCATTGGTGCAAAGGATGCATATATCCTGTTTATTGATGACAAAATCCGTCCACAACAGGTTACATTGATTGATGACTACCTGAAAACCTAATGCACAATTTGGATTATTGCCAATTCCACCCGATTCCAACTTTATAAAGCATGTTTTCGACACTTTTTCCTTGGCAATCCCGGTCTCCAGTCTTGTCACTTAACTGAACATTTATGGACCGATCTTCCACAGAGTATGATTAGAAATCTATAATATTCCATGCTGGACAGTATCGTTGCATTGACGCTATGTGTGACCTTTAGGTTATAAGGTCAAAAGAAGACAGAACAGTAACAATATTAAACTTAAGGCTTTCATGTGTGCCTGTTAACATTACTCACGCTATACAGCTCAACTTATCTACTTTGGAAACAAATCGATTTTATTAGCAAACAATCACAGCTCGTCGATTGTACTCTGCTGTTCCAAGTAGCAAACCACAATCAGATAACAGTTGGCCAATTGTTGGCACAGGAGGTACATGTTCACCCACATGAATGTAAGAGTTTTCTTAAGTGGTACACAATAAGACCACGCGAACAATGGTGACTTTATTTGTTTGGGAATTATTTTTGATGTTGGCCATTAAACACAAAATTATTGACATAATTTAATGTATGGCATACAAGCAGTGAATCATTCACTGGTATCTTAGAACACTGGAAAAAATGTGGCTGATGTATGCCAAAGAGTATGAAAATATGATGATTTTTCAATATAAAACCCTCATGTGGTATATAGGTTCAATTATCATAGTTGGGCATCAACATTTGGCCAATTACGGGCCACTTATCACAAATGACTGACAGAATTTCATATGTGGCCCACAAGCAAACATCAGAGAAATACCCACAGGCATCTTAGAATATGTAAATAACGTGTGGCTGATGTATGCCAAAGAGTACATAATATAATATCATGTTTGTACATAAAGAGATCACGTAGTAGAACAATTCATTTTTGATAGTTGGGCATCATCATGTGGGCCCCAAGTAGCAAACAACTAGCAGTTAACAGTTGGCCAACTGTTGCCAGTAGTGACAACGTTCGCATTTATGACTGTTAGCATTTCTTACACGGTTTATAATTAGTCACATAAACAAAAGTGGCAGAACCTATTTTACAAATACTCGTAATGTGGGCCAATGCTCTCACGACGATTGTTAGATTTCAACAGACGCCCCAGAAACAGATCATAAAGGAAATGCTAACTGTTACTCACTGTTGGGAAAATATTAGCAGCATGTTTTTTGGCCATTTGCGGCATGCCAACTGTTGTTCCCTGCTGGGGACATAATAGCAGCATACTTACCGCCTTTTGTGGTATGCCAACTGTTATTTGTTACTGAGGAAACATTATCAGCAAGTTTATATTCATTTATGGCATACCGACTATATGTTGTTGTGCAGTAGCAAATATCAATGCATATTCAATTGATTCTTTACTTCATGTATATATGAATTAAAATTATCACATGGTATTGCTAGTGATAGTAAAAATAGTTTTTAGACCAGAAACCTGCAAAGTTTAACCCGTACAAAAAATCATTGTTTTGCATTTTAAAATTTTTTTTTTTTTTTTTTTTTTTTTTTTTTTTTTTTTTTTTTTTTTTTTTCCCCCCCCCCCCCCCCCCCCCCCCCCCCCCCCCCTAAAAACATCCTTTCTATCACCCCCGATTTTATGAAAAAAGGGGTGGCCCCCCTTTTTACGCGGAAACTTTTATCGCCGGTTTTGCTTTTTGATGTTTTTTTTGGCAGTATGCAAACCAAAACAAGGAATTTTTTTCCCTAAACACTTTGAAAAAAGAAAAAAATTTCTTGGAAAAAACTGTGCCCGTATGAACGAATAAGCCACTTGTTTTTTTTCTTAACATTCATGATTAGGAACCAAACAAAATTGGTTACCTGTATGGTTCTCGGTGTTGGGGTTTTATTTACAGTTACATTTTCAATGTCTGATTCGTGAGTCCCAGTTGACGGCGAATGCATGCATATGCAGAAAAGATGTGATCAGCTCCCAACGCCGATTTTTAAATGTTAGCAAACTCCGTCTGCACTGCACTGTTTGCAATCGCATTGACGTCAATAGTCCGGCAGCCAATCACATTTCAAAACCGGTCTATACTAAACCGGCACCCCCACCCGAATACAGCAGAGCTCTTATTAATATGGTTGTGATGTTTAGGTACTTTGATGCATACGCCAAGGAGAACGTGACGTACTGGGGAGTGACGGCCCCAGAACGAGCCCGAGAAGGCGACATCATCCCCTCCATAAAATCCTTGGGCTGGACGGCGGAGCAGCAGAGAGATGGATAGTAAAGCACCCGGGGCCAACCCTGCATCAGGGAGGCTACGTTATCTCAAATTTTGATTTTTTGATGACAAACAGGCCCTTCCTCCCGCAGTGGGCCGTAACGGTGAGACACACACTTGGAAACTGCCACCCTTTATCCCCTATGAGCAAATTTCAGATGACTTTACCTAAAAATACAGGGAAACTTTATTCTGGGAAAATCCATTCCTTTAATAGCGAAATGAAATAGCAGAAAATTTTTTTTTTTTTTTTCTTTGTGATCAGTATCAACCTGGAGACAGTGTAGATTTTGTATCATTACATATTCTGTCATTATTTTTGTAATTTTCCTTGGAAAATTATTTTTACATTTGGTTTTATTCCTTTCTTAGGGGAAAATCCTTTTAAAAATTGAAATTACGAAGTTATAATTTTTTTTTTACTAACAAATTTCAAAATAAAGAAATTGAGTAAAATAACAAACTTACACACTGGTCTTTCACCATTAATTTTATTTTCTTGTTGTCCGTTGAATCATATGACTTCCATGAAAGTAAATTTGATACAAAAATCTAGTAAATAACAGCAGAATATTTGGGGGGGGAGTTATTTGCTTGTGCTCAGTTTAAAATTTCCCCCCCTCAAAATATGTAGTTTTCCCAACTTGGTCAAATCAATGCCATAATGCCAAAATCAAAAAAGCATTAGAGAGTGCTAATTCACACTCTAGGGGCTGGGGTCATCCCGTGGGCTAATTTGAAAAGGAATAGCATCCTTCCCTCCCAAGCAAAATACGCAGTACCTTAGCCTTTCACATTAGTTTTGGTTAGTCTCAGGCATAAAACTGGCACTATATTGTGGCTGCTAAACCTAAAAGAATACGTCCCTATTCATGTTTACTTATTTTATTTCCTTTCCCCTTTGTATGAGATAAAGTTTCTTTAGGCAGTAAGTCTGGAGTTAGAAATATAATTGGCCCCGTCATTCCTGTCAGATTTTTTAATTTTGTTGTTTGTTATCTCTTTCTTTTTGGATAACCACCTTTTTTTTTTGGCAGTTTATGCTCTTAATGCCTATCTGTTCGACAGTGGTGGCTGTCTTGAATTCAATTGAAATTTCTATTTTCTTGAATGTCAACTAGATTAAATTGTGATGTGATATGTACTATCATCTGAGTCTAACATTTGGGATGCTTTAAATTTTTTTCTTTAGTGTCAATATTTCATGGAAGCAGCCACATTTAAAATTGGGACTAAAATAAATTTTTAAAAAACCACTTTTCCATGGCATTGATTTGAAAACTTCAGGAGAGATTGAGGAAAAAAAACCCCCCTTTGTAATTTATTCATTTAATATATATATTTTTTTATATTTTTATATATATTTATATTTAAAATTTATATATATATATATATATTAATTAACACACCCACACACATGAATTGTAAATACATTCTGTTTCCCATATATGTATGGTAAGACAGATGTAAGAAATATTTATTATGGGTTTTTGCATTCCAACAAGTATGCAGACTTGTTTCCTCCCCCCGGTACAAAAACATTTCACAAACTACTCAGTCAGCAGTACTTCAAACATGTAGTTACAAAGTATACCATAAAATTATCAAGATGTAAAAGTAACATCACTGACCAAGATAGTAATTCAAAGAATTAAGAGGACGTCTATTCAAAAGCGGGTTCCAAGCACAACACACAGTAGTGGATATAATCACCTATGACTGCAGTGCAGGATATGCACAATCCGTTCATGGTTAGTGTGAGATTTCTCAAAAAGATCTTATGGCGTCGTGACACATTTTTCTCGAATGGCTGATTGCAGCTGTGATGTCACTGCAGGCTGCTGGCAGTTTGCTGCTAGGCGTCTCCTAACAAACATCGCACACATGTTTAATTGGATTTATTTCCAAGGACCATGCAAGCCAAATCATGCAGTGAATATCGTAACCATCCAACAGATCAGTGACAGCCTCTGGACAGTGAGGTGTAGCATTGTCATCCATAAAGAGGATCTCGGGGCCACAAGCACACCAGAAAACACACAAGCGATGAAGGAACACCTCAATACAAAAGTGGACATTAGTGTCTGAAACTTCTTGGAAGACATGGAGCTCCATATGTACACTAAGCATTACGCCTCCCCAAACTAGAACTCCACCACCGGCAACTCAGTGAGGGGGACTGTTCATTCCCTGCTCCCTCTCCACATGTATCTCGAATTACTAGTGAGACTCAATCGGTTCTCATCCTTAAACTTAACTCGATTCCATTGCTGAGCTCCCCAGTCTGTGTGTTCCTGGCACCACAGCGAACAACATCATTCATAGGTAGGGACAATGGTAACACAATATACTGGTCACAGAGTGAAAAAACTACGAGAGTTCAATCGCCTGGCCAATTAAAACATGATATCAGGCATTCAGTAGTGTGTTACAGGTTGTCTTGTGATTTCATCTGCTGTCTGCCATCTACCTCATCATCTGTAGGAGAGTCCTCCATCGCTGTCGTTTTCGTGGACGACCACTACTAACTTTAGTACAGCTTCACCTGTCCTTAGAAATGTTGGGCAATCTCATGACATGATACTGTGTGCAATCCCAAACTCCTCTGCCAATCTCCACACTTCAATCTTTTTAAACTTTCCAATTAATGAACCTCTGGTAGTCAACCTGATGATCTCTATGGGACTATCTGTTGGCCACATCAAGCACTGAATACAACTCAACGTCATTCAAACCAATGCGTGCTGTGAATTATCGTCCAATCAAATGCTGAGTGCACTCCGTCCTCATGGTATATTCCTTTCACACACTCCCACAATATATATATATACACACTCTCTACAATACAACACCCAAGGTGAACTCCTGATTGGTCTTTCAGTTGGTTCAGCCTGTTGATTCTATTGTTACGTAGTTTTCTCCACATCGTCCTAAATTTTTACACACCAGTGTCCTTTAACTACGCAAACAATATATTCAAATAAGCACTCGTCATGAAATGCTTGTATTTTACAACTTCATGTGTATTTAAAAAGTGTTACAAACAGCATCTAGTGTATTCTGTTGTTCAGGTGCTAAGCAACGAAACTGCACGGGATTATGTGTCTGGAGTAGCTGTCCACTATTATGCAGACAGTGGCACTGATCCAGCACTCCTCAGCCAGACCCACAATGACTACCCAGACAAATTCATTCTCTACACTGAAGCTTGTGACCGTAAGTGCAAACTCTTAGATACTGCTACAGGAATGCATCTATTGCAGTGAAAATAATAAATATAAATAAATAATTCCATTGCAACTGTAAATGGCATACAACACATGAAGTCTGTCTTGCTACAAAAAGATTGTATGATTGAGACAGGAAATGAGTTTTGAGCTATTTATGTCGATACTGGAAAATGTGAATAAAGAATTCATTTCAGAATTCATCGAGTGATAACTGATAAAAAGTATGTATATTCATTATTATTATTATTATTATTAAAGTATTTCTCATAAAAATTACATGTAGGCAACCGGGATGTGATATATAGCTAATTTTAAATACATATTTGCTGGTTTTGCCATAACCACTTTGGGCCAAATTTTAATATTTTCTGGCTTGAGCTTACACAGCTATATTAGTGTTTAGATGGTTAAGAAATTCTTCAGGTAAAAGTGGCTAAAATATTTATGTTAATAAAATATTTATATTTTATCATTACTAGTGATTTAGTAAATACACAGAAAGACATACCAATCCCAATTCCCAGTAAAACAGTGACTTTAAAACTGAATAGATGGCCCACAAGGATTTAAGTCAGATTTGTTGCAGTTAAATGAGACAAATTGAACAATCCGAGTAACAAAAAAAAGATCTATCAATGAAAATACATTGATTATAAACAAAAAAAAATATATCCTGGACAACACAATGAATAAAATAGACAAAAAACAAGATAACGACAGTTATTTGTAAACCAAATTGGATGAAATAATGGAGACTGCACAGAAATCACACAGAATTTTCTTGTAAACTTGTATGGTGACTTACATTGCACTGTTTGTAAGCAAAATTTGGTGGGAGAAGTTGAACAGGTGCCCAGCTCTGATGTAATAGCTTCATTTTTTAGGGGGTGCTTATATTAAAAAATGGGGGACAAAAGAGACATTGAATATAAGTATTATTTGATGGCAATATATATAGCAAACATTTTAAGATAAAGTTTTTGTGGCCACCATTTTTAAGACAAACATTTAATGCAATTGAATCATGAATATTTATGATGGGGTGTGGTTTATGGTGTGGTACTCAGCAGGAACTGGTCGAGTGGTTCCGGAGATACAATGCAAGACATTTTTATTTTCAGACGGTGCTATGTTCCAAAATGGTAGACAAATTAGGTTACAAGTACCTATTTGAATTTAATGCTGACATTGTGGACCGCCAACATGCCAATTTTGGTCCAAATCAGTTAAATTTTTACTAATGCCCCGTCCACAATCGTGTTGGCATAACACGCGAAACCATCTGTCTACAATATGCATTACCGGGATAGAAAACTCCCTTTCTAACTAATTAAATAGAGCAACCGATTAGGAAATAATTTTTCTAGTGCAAGGATTTTTATATGCATAATTTAGCCACGGCAGATTTGATGATGTTTCATATTCTCTTTGGTCGGCATTAAAAACTTGGCATAAGATACTCAGAGATGACCAACTTAACGACAAGTCATGCAAATAACGCCAAGTAAGTCACCCTAAATACTAGTTGTAGACATTACCACCTCAAATACAGGTTTTTACGTCTTAATACTATGCATGTTGTGTGCGCCATGTCGATTGCAGACAGGGCCTAAGATATGACATAGCATCCAAAATTTTAAAATAGTTGTCATTTGTAAAATAAACATCTGGTATGGCTGAAAAATAAAATGTTGAACATACTTGCTAAGTGCTGCAAGTGCACAAAGTTTGCAGAATATTGATGTGATAGGCCAAAAGTTGTTTAGGACACAAACAAACAAATCACACGGGCACAAATGTAATCTCATGACCATAGATTTTCTTGACCGAATAACATAAAAATTGATGCATGTTGTCGGATGGTTGACAACGATGTGATGGTCGAACAAAATATGATGTGTCGGTCAGACACACGTGTTTGTCACTTCTGCTGATTTTAACTGCCATGGTGCTCAAGGCGGGGTAAATTGGATCTTTTCTATAGCCTCCAACGGGTTGCACTGTAGGTATTTTTACACGTGGTTGGGTTCTAAGTGGTGCCGGCTCTAGGCCTTCCGTCACCTAGGCCGGCCTGTATATATCTAATATTTACAAAACACGAGAACCCTTCTATTGAATAATACTAAAAATAATGACGTACGGGCAACCTTCACCAAAAATTTACACATATTACCCTCAAGACATACAATTGCGCTGTTAATATTTACAACAATATTTAAATTTTGCTTTCATTGGAAAGTCCTGTAACAGGCGTTCGCCTGGATTTATTCATGACCTAACAAGGAAGTCTGTGCTTCAGTAGGAGAATTTCCTAAGTAACTGTTATCACTACGACGTCACTTACATAGTTGTTAATGACTGGCACTGTCATGACTGATTATTCACGTAGCACTATGTCAACACGTTACTTTACTGCATTATACCGCCTGTCTTTAATGCACTTGCTGGTTTCTAACGTCAGTGGTAACACAAATTTACAGCTATTCTAAAACTGTGTTCACACACTGGTTACAGGTGAGTATTTGACAACTCACATCTGTCCGTCACTGTCCTTAGCTGGAGCCCGGGTTTTACATGCACGACGCCGCTTCCTCAAGGCGGCGTACTGAGGGTATGACCACGTTAATATGTAAGTGGATCGCCATGGCGACAGCTGGTAATGGCCTAGCTGAGAGGTACCGCAGCAGGCTAGGTTCATCCCTCTTGGAGATGGGGCTTGGCTGCTGAAGTCGCCGGTGGAGATCCCTGTACCCGGGTGGCTGGAGGTTCGATTTCAGTGAAGGTGGGTGGTGGGGTAATCCTACATTTCCCCTTCTCTCATGTCCGCCTATGGTTACTCGACAAAGGCTTCAACCTTGTATTGGTCGCACCGCCTTGGTTGGCTATGCTTGTGTATGTTTCGGACATCTTGGCTAGTTCGGTTGAACACCACTGGGTGTTTTCATACTCCCTGGAGTCTGGTTGGCTTTAGTTTGAATCCTGGCTACATTACTGGGTCTCGGTGTCATGCTGACCTAGTTCTGCTTCACTATGCGAAACCAGCAGAACACTGTGGCCCCATGTTTGGCGCCAAAAATCTCTTGAGAGTGACATAGGGTGGCTGACGACGTCACATTCGGGCAAGATTTTGATATGTAGGTCAGAGACACATGTGATATAACTGACTGACCTTACTGACAGCTGACTGGACCCCGGCCGGGATAAAAGATAGGGCGTATAGTTTGACAGCATGGCACAATGTTAGATATGAGCTTAGCTGTCCTGTGCACTGGGGAGCATACAGCCATGGGTTTACCTGTACTGTAGGTGGAACAGAAGGCTGCTGACCAGGCTGCTGCTTCTGGAGTTCTCGAGAGCTAGTGTCTAATCATTGGGGTGGTGGCGGTGCTGCGGCTGGAAGTGGTGAGGTGAACCCTGGGAGGGCTGCTGGTCCTGCGGCACTGGAACCAGGAATTCGCGATCCTCAGTAAAACATGCCGTTCCTGACGGAATTCATGATCGGGTGCGGTCATCCAGTGGTTTTGATCGGGGCCAGAAATAAAGAATGGGAGGGAGTTGGGAGTTCAGACTTCTCTAGCTGGCGGAAATCTTGAACTCATCCCCTGGGTGTTAAGCTGCAAAATGTAGTTGGGACTAGGTTACGTCTCCTGTTGGCTTCGGAGGCACAGCTGTCTTCCTTTCTTGCCACTTTGTATCACTCCTATAGGTGTATATCATATACATGTAGGTACAACAGTCTGCCACGTCAGGAGGAGCAAGCGACGACTGTCCCTAGCTAGGTGTATAGCCAAAGTCGAGGCCAAGCTAACCTGGTGCTGTACCTTTTTGCTCCAACCAACGACTGTTCAGTGCGGTGGATAATGTTGTGGGTTTGCTGTGAGCCTCTGACATTGACTTTGAGTGAGGGTCCGAAGATGGAAAGACCCACAGAACAAGTCTAGCACTCCCTCCGGAGACAGTTCAGCAAGGTGGATGGAGTGAAGGCCGGGCTCGTTGACTAGCCACCTTGTTAATTGAGTTGTTAGTTGTTGTGGCTATGCCTTACTGCCCAACAGGTGCACAGTATGGGTGGCCGTCGCTGGGTGTGTTTACGACGTGCGTGTGCCCGGTTAAGGGGGAGCTCACAGTCCTACTCTACATTCGGTATTTAGTTTGTCAAAGACATGGCCTCCTGTTTTGCCTTGGTAGTCTGACTTCTAAGGACGATAAAATCACAATCACCCTATAATTAGTACTCAGATGTTTGAGAGCAAATGTGTTTATGCCGCAAGAAATATACTCGGTGGCCCATACTACTTCCTTACTTATCAGGAATTGAATGGAAGTAAACTACATAAACCAGGTGAAGGTGACCAGGGTCTAACGTGAACAAGAGCAGGTGTGACTCTGTAGCTATGAAAATTACTGTCGTTAACTATCTCAATGCCATTGTCCATAAGGACTTCAGGTGCCACTACCAGAATAATGGTAGTGTGTGTTGAAGGGATCGAAGACTTCTTTGGTGGTTGCTGGTGCAGATCTAGAAAAGCTTCTGGTAGGCCGTGAAGACACTGGTTGAAGGGGTTGGATTCAGAACACAAGGTGGTGGAGCAAGTTGCCAGGGATGAACTCCCGGAGATGGACTACCGTTTCGCGATGTTGGGTGGACATATATTCATAGGCCCATGGGCTCGCATTTCTTAGATGCGAGTGTTGCGGGGGCGAGCTCCTCTCCCATGTTCAGATCTGCACTCATTAGCACGATCCCTCGGCCCGTGGTGGAATTAGGTGTCTCTGTACTGCTGGGTTGCATCTGCTGCACGGGCTTAGGCGCTTCACTGGGCTGCTTGGCTGGCTTCCATCACAAGTGTGGGGGAGGGCTTGGATTCAGCGTGACAACCGATATAAGGGCGAACGATCTTGGCTGACGTGTCCGTGGCTGCCTACGCAAGAAGGTAGCACACTTGTAGGCACTCATAGCAAGTCGTTTCGGGGTCCAAACCCCGCCTGAGGTGATGTGATGATACATATAGATGAGGCGAATTCGCTTTTATATATAGGTATAATAAGCGGCACGCATTAAAATGTTTTATTAGGAACAGGCAAATGAGTCCAATTGTATCTGTCTCCCAATCCGCAAATCATGCACCTGGAATTACTATCTCTTTCGGACATGTTGTGCATTCACATCATTGTAAAGTAAAATATTTTACAATTATTTGAAGAGACACAAATATAAAACCAAATATTATTTTTGTTACCATAATAGTAATATTAACAGAAAGTTTAATAAACTACTTCCACTTTACAAAGTCTGTTACAGTTGTTAATGCTAATAGTTCTCTTTAATCCACAACATATCTGAAGTTCGTTATGACCATGAAAACAGCAAAGTAGAGGAATGGATGACACATTCCGAGATGACAATGCTCGTGGATAAGAGCGTTTCTGACAGTAAGCATTTTATCCAGCAGGGGAAAAATTTATGCTCTGAAGTCTGAATACTCTAACATAAAAAGCTGTTGAAAATTAAGCCTGTAAAAATTCTAACACAAACAAAGATCCCTTTTTGTAGTCTTTCTGTATTATGGACTATCTAATTTACAGTATGTTTCTACGTAATATTAGGTGCCACGATGATGTTGTAGTCACCTCCAACCAAAGCAAACCAGCGAGAATGCCCCCATTTTTCAGTATGTGTGCATCGTGCCAAATGATGCTGCTGGTTGGTATGTTTTCTGGGGGATCTCCCATTTCCCCCACCCATGTAATCCGGTGCTGCTCCATACTCACCCTGTTCACCCTCATTGACTTTCGAAACCTCGATGTTAAAAGCCATCCAAATCTATTCACCCAACCGCCCTCCCTTCTCCGAACTCCTAACTCCAACTCCAACCACACTCCAACTCCAAGTCCAACTCCCACTTACTCAGTGCACTTATGATTAATAAATTAATGTAAACAGAAACAAAATAAATATTGCACATTGGCAAAAATACAAAATAAGTTTGGCACCTGACAACAATTCATTGTAAACGCACATTTTTGAAACATTAATAAAACTTAATTACTATGCCATTTTCAGAGTGCACTTCACTTCAAAGAAAACAAATGTGATAATGGAATGTCTAGTCCACCACCACCATCTGATTCCCTGATCTAGAATATAAACAATTATGTAATTTCCTGCCTGCCCCCCCCCCCCCCCGGTCTATGATCAAGGCAAACTGGGTTCAATTCCTTATGGCGACATGTCGCTTTAATGTGTAGGAAACATGGCAGATGTTGCTATTGAGTTATCTCAGGACACTACCATTTTCCCATCCTGGCATTATGCCACTGCTCCATCATCACCTTAAAACCTCTCAAATCTAAACTCTCTCCTGCTCCTTCTTCATTCACACACACACACACAAACATAAAAGCACATACATCTGTCAAGTCTTTCTCACTAATTTTGTATGAGCTCCACGTTGATTTAAAACTCATTATTAGAAAATAAACTTTTTTTGTAACTACAGTATTTGTTTATTACGATGCCCTGGTGCAGCAACTGGAATGCTTGTATTATAAAGAACTGTTTATTCAACCCACAGAAGTAATTGACCAATTCTCTCTCCTAGCAACTACTTTCTCTTCACTCCACCATCTATGAGGACTGGCTGATGCACCCTACCAATCGCCAGATAGCTTGTTAATTACAGCAACTGTTTACTCTTCAAACCACCATCTCCTAAAGTTGACTGATAGATCATACAAATCTCCAGATAGCTTATTATTTGTAGCAACTGCTTTATTTTAAAATTACTATACCCTAAGTGTTGGCTGATGCATCATGCAGATCTCCAGGTAGTTTATCAATTATGGCAATTACTTTTTCTTCACACAATGATCCACTAAAAGCTGGCTGATGCATCATAACAATCTCCAAATTATTTATTAATATATCATAAACATCATCAAAAAATTAATCATTATAGCAAAACAAACTCATAGTGTAATTAAATACATAACCATTTAGCTTATAATGTGCTCAAAACAAGTAGGTTTTTTATATCTATCTGTCAATGGTTGTTTTTTGTGTTTCAGTTCACACGATAGTCGCTAGTGATCTGGGGAACTGGGAAAAAGGAGAAGGATATGGCACAAGTATTTTAAATGTGAGTTAAAATTACTTAATAAAAGCTGAAATGTTAATGATGAAATGAAATATGGCCATATAACATAAAAAAAGCAGCCACCATTTCCCATATGAGATAAGGGTGAAGAATTCATTCCCCTTAATAGATTTAAGCATATTAACGAAATATAGTTGTATTTTACAATTATAAAGTAGTCTAGAATACAACAGTTTTAAATTGCAAATTTTTTTCCCTGAGCAGCTATTTTCACACATCCCACACCAGCGATCTAGTAAAACTTTTCGTAAAGATGGCTGGTGCAGTGTCTGTACATTAAACCCCCACTTCAATGCCACATTTTGGTTGAGAAAGGACATTTACTGGGAGAAGCAACATGTTGGTTACCATGCTTTCTAGCCAACTCCATTGTTGCATTCCTATATCTATCCCACCTTAATTGGGTTCTCAGTATTTATGACTGCTAAAACACTTTTCTTAAAAGCCAACATACCATGACTTATTATTTGAGAACTTAGTTATACACGTGGTTTGCAGCCCATTGTAATCAGAGTTATCTCACAGCTTTCTGAGCATAACTGCAAAGCACACCACACTACATTTAGGCTTACTTTGAAAGTGCCTGTATCATGGAAGTTAATTTCCTTAAGGTGGTGAACACGTGATGAATGTTGTCACAGGCTGTGAACAACTGGAGTGCAGGCTGGACGGACTGGAACATGGTGTTGAACACAGAGGGAGGTCCTTCGTGGTCCCCCACACCGTTGAATGCACCCATTATCGCTAACGCCACGGCTGATGAGTTCTACAAGCAACCCATGTACTACTTCTTGGCACACTTCTCGTCCTTTGTGCCGCCAGGATCCAAACGAGTCGGCCTCATCACCCAACAAACCGACAATGTCCTGTCAGCAGCATTCCTAACCCCAGAGGAGGAAACTATCGTCGTCGTCATGAACACGTCAGTATCACAAAGCTTGTTTCAATTACCCACATTGAGCATAGAGGTTACAACAGTATTATTATTAACACGTATGTTAATGTGGCGAACACTCCTGTAGTACAAGAATCTTCTCAGGTAGCCAGCTCCCATCCTCTTTCTCCGTCATCATTCCGCCACTTCTCTATCTCTATCCGCACCGTCACTATCATAACTCGTGCTGGCTACAAACTACAGTACTCTCTCTTGGACAGGGCGGCCAGAATCAAATGAAGCCTATCTATTTCCCTTTAAATTGGTCTGGTTTTTGGTGTACTAAATACACCTTTCATTTCTCTCATTGCTTACATCCCTTTGTCATATGTGTATATGTAACAAAGGTAGATTATTATATCTGTAAATGAACTGAAAAATAGACTAACAGTTTCAGTCTCCTGATTTGTCCAATAATATATCAATTCTTCACACATAATGGTTTCTCAGCTGTGAAAGTAGACTCTCTCATACTAAAACACTACAACTGAATTTTCCTAGCGTATGAAAGCAAAAACTACAGTAATCGGAGAAAACCACCTCATTCCGCCCTGGTTAGAACAGAATACAAATGCAAATTACATTCAGAATGTAATTCAGACTTCATATTGCATAACCACTTAGACTAAGTGTTCGTAAGCTCAGTTTAAATGAACTCTGCATTCCTGAATGATTTCTCCTTTTTAAGTACAGAGTTCGTCAATAACACTATATTAGTTTTAACTCAAAGAATAAATTTTCCATTATTAGAGTGATGATGTCCTTTTGCAAGTACTTGCGATTTAGGTTTTTGTTTACTTTGCCAAATGCAAATACGGTGTTAAGTTTAGTGATGGGCCAATACCCAAAATTTCCTCTATGTTGATAAACTTGACCGATTCTGTAAATTTGCTTTTAGATACAATATACTTTTACCATTGCTACATACTCGAATTTTAATCATTCGTGTGATATGTATATATATCTATATATATGTCTGTATATATATATATATATATATATATATATATATATATATATATATATATATATATATATATATTTATTTATGTATACGAGGCCACAGGTTGAACCACTTCAGTAGGAAACTGAATACTGGAAGGAAGTTTAATTTTGCCTTTTGTATTGAATTTGGCCTTTATGTCTCTTTCTTATTTCGATACTTAAGAATTAGATATATACACTTGTTAGCTGTATACCTTATAGCCTGATCCAGTTCGCACAAGGTATATCATTCCTAGACGGTATGAGCTTATTATAAAGGCGAGTTGTAGCTAAAGTAAAACTCTGGGGTAGTGTCTTATTTCTTTAAATACTATTACTTGCTCATGAAAAACAACGACTAAACTAAATACAAAAGCTTTGCTTTAAAGCTGGGGAGTGATTTAATATCTTAACTGACTCCAGTCAATATAAGCCACGTATAAATAACTAACAGTCTCTTGTAGATAACTATGGACTTATATCACCTCAGTATGACGCCGAAGGCTGTTTGACTACACTCTCGTACAGCGGTAGTCCCGGAACGCCTCGCGTCCTCAGGGTGGCGACTGTCTGGCGGCAGGTCAGTGACAGGCCTCATTTAGTACCTCAGCGCACGCTATATAGTCGGCGCCCCGGGGTGTTGACCAATTATGTTCATAAAACATTTTGGCCTCGCGCGGGCTCTCTCTAAATATTGTTGCTAGATGGTTCCCAGCCAAGCTCAGGAAGCTACTTGGCCGCTGGCTACACTTTGTTAGAAATGGTTTTCCATTGAATCATATGATGTTTAATTGTATCAAAAGAGATTGTTGTGCATTAGAAAGCAAACATTTGCATCACATGTTTCTCTTCAGCAACCAAAGATTGATTCGAAGATTTCATATAGCATCCCAGTCGCTTTTTTATTGAATTTTATACTACAAAATTAATCACATTTTGTTTTAAAGAAGGAAAATAATGTATAAATTTTTCACGGCACAAAAAATGCATGCAAGATTAATTGAGATGTCAATCACTGTCACAGCTGTAGTTTTTGTAATTAAAACGGAACTGCAATGTAAACGACCACTATTTATTTTACAGTATCATAGACAGCAATTTTGAAAGAGTATTGAAACAATAATTAAGATTGTCGAGCTATACTATTTACGGACTGTGTAATGTTGCGAGATGTGCCAGTTGTTAACACAGTTGAACATCAGATCTCCTAACTTAGTCGGGTATGATCACTGAACCTCGAGCTTAAACAAATGCCAAATTAAAATAATCAGACGAGCCAGAAATATAGTTCAACTCGATTTAATTATACTTTGCACAGAAAAGTATGCAGTTCAATTAAAGCAGCGATATATCAATTATTTCACAGCAAACAAGCAGGAACGAGATGAGAATCGCAGTTTCGATTTTCTTCAGTCGAAAATACTCGAATCGCGAGGCAATTTACAAAAACGAGAGAGCAAATAAACATTATCCCGGCATCCTGTATCAATGACCCCTCACACCAGCGGAATTAAATTAGTATGTTTAAGTTGTTCCAAAATATGATGAAAAAGAACGATGCCGGGCACTGCCGGTGTAAGTTGCAGTCACGACTCTCGTGCTTCTTCAAAAATCTATCACTGGTTAACTGATTCAACAGAAACTACTACTCTTGGTTACTGTTGCGATCACAGGCACTAGATTGCTGGAACTGGGATAAAACTAGGGATGGGGAATATTCCCCGGAACTGTTCCACAATTACATACAGAACATGTCAAGTATGACATGAACCGTTCTGATGAGAACCATAAAAAATGGTTATTTTTGATGAACTGGAACGTTCTGGAATGGTTCCTGAAAATTGGAACGGTTACCATCTCTAGTTAAAGCATAAACTAAGGATGAGTTAGACTGCTTCTTCGTCTTCTGCGCATGTACCCAACGTCAACCTGACCCAAGCATACACAACCGTCAAAATCATATGGTCAACAGTGATGAAAGGCTTAGTTTATATCTCAATTTTTAAATGACAAGCAGTGTTCTATTAACAAAATAGTTTTACCAGTTTAATTTAAATAAACTGCATTACAAAATATTTCGAGGAAGTATACATACATATCAAGCATTTGTTTACAAATCAGTTTTCTAAAATAAAAAGCAAACCATGTTATTTTCTCTATATGTGTTGATAAGCGAGCATTTCAGTGTCGGGACATGAAGATTGGTTGCGTCCAGCCAGCGAGATCAGTCTAACTCATTTTTAGGTATCAGTTAAAACTGGGGCACGAAGAAGGCCGTACCTACCATAAGTATCTTCTCAAGGCTTTATTGCACCACTGAAAACTGCGCAATCGGACATATCTAAAAATAGCACACACACCCCTCGCAACACATGAGTGTATATCATCACATCGCCACAGCACGACCCTTGTCCTCCTGCCTATATATTGCACAATATTACAACAGCAAACTACACGTCCTTAGCTTCCTACTAAAGGAAAATAAGTTGCGTCACCTTATTATGACTAATACTACTGTCAAACTAATTAATAATGAACATTGAAAATCGAATATCTATAAAATAAATACAAATTACTCTTATCTCAAATCCCAAATACTGAACAAATTACTTTATTTGACAAACATATCCAAAATAAAATATTTCCCCCACCTATCAATCACTATTATTTGCAACATTACAATTATTTTCATTTGAATATAATCTGTAAACTATTATCAAGAAGCCGTAGTACGAATTGTACGATTAATGACGTAATTGTTAACTGCTCAGTTTCGCCATCATGTAATTGCTAAGTAATCTTGTAGATAGCTGCACTGTGAATCCACGCCCAGTGACTAGATTTTCCGGTAGATAGAGCATAGCCCTAGTTTCTGTACCAGCAAGCACACATCCGTCCGTCCGACTAGCTACAATGGAATTCTCCGTTGTTTTCTGGAGGATGTTTTCCACATTGCGGAGCGTGTATACAATATTTTTGTTACAAAATTAATCGCTAAAACTTTTACTTTTATGTACAATGCCTCATAATACATACACCTTACCTAACCCATTTTGTTCCAAATATTAATGGATTTTTTTAAAATAACTTAGCTTCTTTATTTAAAAAATTGGAAAATTAATATTTATATTTATTATCATACACGGTCGAATCGCATTAGTATGACCACCTGCTGCTATCCAGAGTAACCGTCCTTTGCAGCACGGGAAGTAGCTAGACGAGCTGGCAGTAATTCAGGCAGCTGCTGATAGGTCGCCACGGGTATCTAGAGCCATGCTGTCTGCAGTGTGTCCAGCAACTGTTGATGGGTGTCTGGCGCAGGAGACAGACGGCGTACTCGACGATCGAGATGGTCCCACAGATGGTCATTTGGATTGATATCGGGGCTTTTTGGAGGCCAAGGAAGAACTTTGAAGTCTTGATCGTGCTCTTCCAGCCACATGAAACACTTCTACTGGCAAGGCGCATTATCGTTCTGGAAGATCCCATCCTCGCGAGGAAAGACAATCATCATGTACGGGTGCACGTAATCGCTGAGGTTGGAGTCATAACCAAATCAATCACAAGTGCTTTCCACATGAATGATGGGACCTAGAGAATATCACAAGAACATTCCTTAGACTTTAACACAGGCCCCATCACTCTGTGTTCGTCCAGCTATGGATGCAGGGTGTCCGTTCACCAGCATTTATAGTTGGACACGCGGAAGTCCATCCTTTCTATGCAGCTGAAAACGTAACTCGTCGCAGAAGACTACCCATCGCCAATCAGCAGCAGTCCAGTAGCCATACAGTCGAGCAAATTCCAGTTGTTTTCGTCGATGAACCTTCGCTAGTACAGGTGCAGTCACCTTCCATCTACTCCGGAGCCCCATTCGCAGAAGTGTTCGTTGAACTGTTGTGGTAGACACGTGGTTGGATGCCCCCTGGTTCACATGGATGGTGAGCTGTTCCACTGTAGCCTGTCTGTTGGCCTTCACACGCCGTCGCAGTGGACGTTAACCCCTGAAATAAATAGCACTTGGAGCAACGCAGTTTCCAGACAGTTCTTTCCAATAGTGCCATTCGTCCACTCACGCTAATCCATTACCACAGAGGCACGTGAATGGTTCATAAACGCCGCTGTTTCCCAAGCGCTGCTCCCATTAGTCCGAAATCAAGTGATAATCCCTTTTTGCAACTCGGTTAAATTCCTTCCCTTACCCATGACAGCACTATGTACAGTCAGCCTGTCGGTCGCAATATATACCCAATTCACCAGCCCCCATCTCGGGCCATACGCCATGGGTTACGCACTGCAGATGTGATTCAACTGTGTATATACTAGGAATAACACAGCCATAACCTCTAAAAATTATTATTAAAAAATCAGAACCATTGTACTAATCATTATTTCAGGCCAATTAATCGATGCTATTAGATTCTCAGCCGCACTTGTTTATCAAAAATATTTTTGGAAAATATGTTTAGTTAGAATTAAATAAATTCGGTAGTTAAACACAGCAAATAACATTCTCTTCACAACTCAAAGGCACAGTGGTTTTTTTCTAAACCAGTGTTTATAACGGTAGTGTCTACAACAAGCACCCAAATTTCTTCAACATGGAGAATCTGTATTGTCGATATCTATCGATATTAGCATATCGGAGGTATTGTGGTATCAAGCATTGTAATAGATTCATCCCTAACTCAAGTTGAATTAGCTAGCCGCCCTATCCTGTATTCGGAATGCTGTATCAATTATTTCTGGTTGGTGTGATTCAGGGTTTTATTACATGGATATACTGCAGGAAATTACTGAAGTACTTCTGTAATGATTGCTTCTCCAGCTGTGGAATTGTGCACAAACTGAATTTTACCTCTTACATAATTAATTAAATATGTGGCAGTAAAAAGGTGCAATCACATAAAAATTCATAGAAATATATTCTACCATTCTTATAATGTGAATTCTATAAAAATTATTTACAATGGATTATATTTTCTTACAGGAATGACATAGCTAAATCGGTGACAATCTCCGACAGCAGCAGAGGGAACATTGCAGTCGACATTCAAGCAAGAAGTATCCACACCATCCTCTACAAGTAGCAGTCATAGGCTTTTCCAAAATGCCTGTATCATAGTCCACAATGTATATTATAAATGATGCTCTCTTGTAGATGCAAAGCTGTCTTTTATGTAAAAATATATATCTTGAAGCACTTTAGTTGTATATTAATGTTGTATTTCTGACTACACAATCAATTGATACTACATATGTATACAGAGTGAATCACGAAGAGTTACCACAACTCACGGGGCCTATTCCTTACATAATTTGGAGCAAAATATCTCATATAAATGGGGGTACTATTCCTAATAGTTACAGAATAATTCGAAAATTTCAAATTGTTTATAGTTTTGCATCACTATTGTGTCTAACAGGCTTAGAAAATACATTCAAAAATGTTCCTGTACACTTCCATACACTTGGCCATATGCTTATGAATCGCACGTGTTGTTCCACGTAACTGCATACAGCAATTTTGAGTTGGTCTTGTATACAATATCATAGAAATAAAATTAAGACCTAAGCATATTTCGAAAAATGTAAGCTGAAACGATGCAGAGCACAAGAAATATACATTACTAAAGAATTGTCCATACGTGTTAAAGTTTCTACTATAAACAAAACCTTGAGTAAGGTGAGCGTGCCACTCCGAGAACACTAAGCGAGGGTCGATGTCCTGGATAATATTGCAACGAGAACACCCAATCAATCGTAGTCCCATAATATCAACCTGGAAAGGATTCCATCTCACTTAGAAACCCCTTTAGCTCTGCAACCTGCTACTTCAACTTAGCAGTTACCACCACAAATAGCACCGCACTCGGCTCTGCATGTTCCATCTGCTCCAACCCTTCAACTACCTACACCCACAACCCCTCCCCGCCCAACCTTCTTCACAATGAGCTATACTGTGATTATCTTCATCTGATGCATGTTACACTATCTCCCCTCACCACCCCTTCACCAACTTACACCCACACCCCCTCCCACACGAACCTCCTTCTCAACAAGGTATAGAGTAATTAGTTTGGGTTAGATCGGGTCCCTGCTGCGAGATTCTAGGCTCTATTATAATGTAGTTATCTACACATATTTCCTGATACACTAACACTCATCTCCACCCCCATGCTGACCAGTGATTACTCACCCCCCTTTTTTCCAACATCAATTATCCAACACACTCCAACCGAGCGAGGTAGGCTGTATTCAATTATATATTTACTTGTTTGTTAGGCAGAGATGTTGTCATCATCGGCCACCAGCCTACTTGTAGAGTTGCTCGTTAGATGGTGCGCAAGTTTAATCAATCAAACTCTGTTCGAGTACTCACATCCTATTGTTAATACACTATAAAAAAACTTTGCAACCTTGTCGATTTGAACCGGTAACCCCCTAGGTCACCAGATTAACTAATGTTCTATCCATCTGAGCCACCAAAACATAAGATTAAAATATTTAACTTTAAATAACGAATAAAAAATGGATCAACTACGAACTCGTACATTCAAAGTTAATTTAAAGTACATATAATGATTGAACAATTGATTAGTTAAAACAGTGTTATATAGAAAAGCTAGGTATTTAAGTAATATTTATGTATTTAATGCTTTAAAATTTTCAAACATAAATGTATGAAGCAATATGTATACAAACTCTTATTTTATGGAGATTTCGTTTGCGGCTTCACAACAGTAAAACATTCAAAACTTATTATTTTAAAAGAACATTTTTGTGTTTAGTGTTTAAATTAAATAGTATTTTTATTAATTTTTACAAGAAACACATACCTGAGTAACGTATCTAAAGATTCGGATTTTTTAGACATTTTGCAAGCTTGAATTCTTAGTAAAAATAGAAGCAATCTTCATTTTATTCTTAAATTAATTATGAAACCACTCGGAGCATCAAATACAACACATTGCTTACCTTACAACAGAGCATTTCTACCTTATACCCTTTCTGACAAGATCAATTAAGCGTCTAAGCCCTTTTATAAATAAAGTTAGTCATAAACTGACCAAGTACATAGTTATCAAGGACATATTTACCCATCTAATATTATTTTAATTTCCGATTTTAGCAAACTTTATTTGTGACTTGAGTAGGTGCAAGGATTTCTTAATGTAATGTTAATTTTGGATTTGAGTTCGATTCTTGCTCAGGGAATGTAAAATTATTTAATTTCCGATTTTAACCTAATTTTATTTATAACTTGATTAGGTGCTAGGATTTCTTAATGTAATGTTAATTTTGGATTTGAGTTCGATTCTTGCTCAGGGAATGTACAATTATTTAATTTCCCATTTTAACCTGATTTTATTTGGAAGTTGGTTAGGTGCTAGGCTTACTTAATATAATGTTAATTTCCGATTAGGGAGTTGGAGTATTGGTCAGAACACCTATTAATATTCTATATGTGAATTAAATTTAATTTAGTTTTGATTTATATTCCTGCTTAGAGCAAGTAATGTAATGTTATTTTCGGATTTGTGTTCCATTCTTGGGCCGAACACTTATTATCATTATTTTATTTTTTATTTTAACAAAATTTATTTTTGCTTCGTATTACTGCTTATAGCAATCATTCTAATGTTATTATCTGATTATTGAGATCGAATCCCAGGCGACTCACTTAATATTTTTGAAAAATAATTCTGGGAAATGCATTTTTATGCATTCACTTACACTCGATGTCTATCATATTACATAAGAGGTGACTATTGCTCTACTAACATGTTATATGTTCTATGTAAACTATTGAACATCGAGAATAGGTAAGGGAATGCTGTTATATGATGTAATCGGGTAATTAAGTAATTGTGTAATTAACATAATCGTGAAAATCCATACTTGCATAAACATCCAATGAATGTTTACTAGGTATGCATGTACAAACATGAATAATTAACAATTAAACATTCATCAATATAATATGTCGTCTCAGCAAAAAAGCCAAACTTCAAGAATCATAAATATTTTTATTTCGTTCAGAATTTGTAATTAGTATTATTATTAGGGCTGAAAGGTATTACACTTACACTATGCTAGCATTCACTGTACACTCTTATCAAGCATGAATATTATATGTAGAGACATATGACCGCTCCCGAGGAACTACAGCTCAATACTAAAGCATTACCGTAAACATGTTATCCACACTCTCCTTAGACTCCGATAGCAATTGCACCAGAGAAAGTTTAGAAAGTTTCTGTATCCTAACTACCGTCATGTCGTACAGACCTCCCAAAGCAAATTTATCCTTATCAGGATTGAAAACTCTGCAACCCCTAACCATAGTTTCAATGCAAGTACTCTTGCCCATCTTTGAAAATCCGTACAAGTACAGCTGTTTTTTTATTTTGTGAATCCACCCCCTCATTTATCTAAGAATTCCACCAAATCGCACAATAGTCATACCACCCCTTATAACAGTCAATCATTAATATCATGAAACCCTGCTTTTCACTAGCCTAGTACTCATTAAAACAGAAAGCCAAATACTTGCAACACTGTGCGTGCTGACGAACAAACGGATCATTACAACTGAAACAACACGTTCTCTTCAACCATTGATGACATTGAACACTGGAATGCAAACAACCACTACTTACATTGAACAAATGATCCACGTCCTCCTTAGAGTTGTATTTGAGAACCTGGCGATGTCTGAACGTTCGGCCCCCTACTTACGTGAGATTCCAACACGTCGCCAATGAACACCAAAACACTTTTTTCTTCCAACACTATAAACGCACGAACATGTAATATTCGTCCTTGTGCCTCTCAGTAGCTACATAATATGAATTCACGGAAAACAATGACCAAGGTCTGCCCACAAGGACCAGTACTTGGACCTCTGTTGTGGAATGTGATCTTCGACGGGCTGCTCAGGCATAGAAGGCAATTAGATTACCCCATAACATCAAACTCTACAAGCAAAACTAAATACTTGAAAACTATATCAACATAATATACAACTCAAATGAACAAAGCATACAAATACAGCCAAGAACATATTCTGGAACCCCTTCAAACTATATTACTAACAACATATCACGAACTTGCAAAACCCCTAGCATCAATCTTTACAAGCAAAAATAAATACTTGACAACTATATCAACATATCATACCACACAAATGAACAAATATCCATCATCTGTCTTCCAATACACATTATCATACATATTTAATTTAAAATAAAATAATACATAAAAAGAAAAAAGCCTTACCAAGATTCTGTTTTTCTAATTGACTATATAACATCATTAAACACCAAAATAAGATACAAATAAAATACTCGTCGCACTCAAATCGTGCTATCCCATTCTACGTATAACAATTTAAAAAAGGTTATTACATAAAACTCTATAGTCAACGAATATTTGTTAAGATCTGCTCTTTTTAACAGGTGATTTGATCCTTCTTGGATATTTGGATCTTATCTGCATAGCAAGTATTTACACAATTAAAACTTCTTTCATCTCACAAGAGGCTTTAGTGTTGTTTAAATGTAACTATATTTATCTACTTCGAAAAGCATCAAAATTAAAGTATACATACTGATTTAGTTAATAATTCAACCTCAATGCAGGCATGTACAGTTATACTAACATATTGTTTGTTTCTATTCCCAATGAGATAACTATGCACTGTGCCATACATGACTGGAACAAGGAAGCTTTTAATCCAAAACACTCAGAAATTCCAACATGTAAAGTATTTATTAACCACCAGTTTACAATTTCCCATGGTGCAAAACAGATACCACCAATATATAGAGTTCTGTACCAACAGGTACAACATTAGTAATTTAAGCGCAAGACAAATGGCACTTTGATTAATGAGAAAATTTACCATTTCACTATTACAAAAAATGCTCATATATAAAGCTCAATAAGCGCTTAAATCTCGCACACATAGTATTTTCAATTTTATTCAAAAAATTTGTAAACAGTAATATTAAGCTCGTACACACAAACTGAGAAAACACTGGTAAAAATCTCTGTTAAATGAGCATTTTGCACTTCGCAGGACGTTTATTTGAATATTACAATATTTCATTAGATGGGATAAATCACAAAAAAAAAAAAAAAAAAAAAAAACTTTCGCTAAATCACAGACTAATTCCCGCATATAAGGAAAAAATGGCTAGGTAAAATATTAATGGCCTGGACCAATAAATGTAGACATATGAATTGAACTCTATAAATATAAAGTACGATACACTAGTGTACACAGGCCAGCAGTTTTTACAATCACCGTGTAAAATAGCTTTCACTTAACAATAGAAACTATTAAAAAATATAAAGATACCTCTGCTTTAAATTGCTCAATCATTCCAATGTAACCATGCGCCCTTAACATGCATTTGCTAAGAACTTGCGACTCTGTCGAATACAAACAAGTCCAATGCAATATTTATATTTACCAACATTAAAAAACCAGCCACTACTGCCGACATAAAATTCGTATTATACTTGGCATAATACACCCCAATTCACTTGACGCGAGTGAAAATTACAACCACAAGCCTTCGCATATTACCTAATTAATTTTAAGGTGCCCCATAGTAAAATTAGAAACACTAAAAGGAATATTAATTCGATTAGGAAAGCTGATTTTCACAAAATCAATACAGATCCTACCACAAAAATTATAGTGCCGCCACTCAGTTATTGTCACCGAGAAGAAAAATAGCTCGCCAAACAGACAAAATCAATGGCAACAAACTCCTCAAGTCGACAACAAGTAGCATACAATGTTAACCTAACAGCCTAGGAATCTGGTGTCGAGCTTAACATCAAGTCTTAGAACTACGAAGAATTCAAGAACTCGTAGTAACATTTCAAAATAGGGACAAACTAGCAAACTTCAGCGGAAATATTAGCAACGGCAAGACCCAAGATCTCGAACTCTGTGATCACGGGCTGCTGTACACAGCCATTTCATAGCCATGATTTTAAGAATTGGAGTCGTCTCGGTCAAATCCTACTTTTGCTGGAGTTTCATTCAACATTCATTAAAACTACTGTAAGTTATAACCCAAATTTAGCAACAGTAAAACTCATGCACCCCATATTCCCAGAATAACCACATTTACTCTGGAAACATTCCAACTAAGCTCTGGTAAAGAGCATCTAGATTTACAAACATTTATTGTCGTGCTTGCCAAGAACTTATCTGTCAAAAGAGCAGGTGACTTAAATCAGACTGTTTGAAAGTATTCATCGACACCAAACCAATAAATAAATAAATAAATTAACTCACCAGCAAAATTATTTGTACAGCTAACTAACTGAGTGCACAACTACGAATTCTCCTGCAGTCATGATCGCTGTTCATGGGGATCAAAAGTTCTTCGACAAAACAAGCGAAATCGCTGTCAGCTATAATTCAGTCGTCGAATGCTACCTAGCAGCACTAGCTACGACACCCACATGAGATACGCTGGCAGAAGCAGGAATTGGAGTGAACTAATTTCGGAGACGGCAGATGGAGATGTGGTCACGGAGGGGAAGGCACAAACCTCGCTCAGGCAGGGAGCATAGAGGAAGGAGGGAAGAAGGAAAGGAAGGCAGGAGGTGAACAAATTGGCCAAGGATCACATGCATAGCCAGATAACAGAGTTCGATAATGTTCAGCGCCCAGGTGACTGTAGAAACTTCCCCCCCCCCCCAAAACATTTTAAGCCCTGGGTTCCACAATCTGCATTCAAACACGCAACACATGGCAGTCTGTAGTAACAGATGAATAGAATCAGAAGAATTCGAAGAAGGGTGTAGAACCGGAGTGCACAGAAGGTTCACATAGCACAGCTCCATCACAATTGACAATAATGAGGCAGAAGAAAGTATACATAGTCCAAAAATACACTTTCACAGCTTCAAAAACCAATCTCGGTTAATAGTCCCCAAGGACAGCAACTTCATGGTATCAGAAGGCCAAATGGCAGAGGTGGACTCTTTGTGGGCAAATCCTGAGGTGAAACAAAAATCTTGGAAAGTGTCTAGGGGGGTGGGGGGAATCTTGAAGAGCGACATGGTCACCATCTCCATCCTCACCAAGGAGAGCAGCAGCACGAACAGCGTCGTGGCCAGCACACACTCGACTCAGCAAACTCGGTGAAGGTAGGAAACAGTATGAAACCAGAAACAGTGACAGGCATTAGAAAAACACAAGGAAACAAGGAGAAGGAAAAGAAAAAGCACGGACCACACGAAAGCCAACAACAAAGAAAACAACAGATAGACAACTAACGAGGTACAACTAAAAAGGTTTCAATTATTGTCTTTCACATAGGGCTTCAAATGAGAAATGTGGGCCTCCCTAAAGACTGTACCTGAAGTTATGCCTGTTAACAAAAAACATTTAGAATTAAGAAACTTGCCCAGGCAAAACGGACAACGAAACTTCGGGATCAGTTTCCTCGATACATTCTGAGCCAAATCAGCTAAATGAAATCAGAATTTTTACAAAGGACGATGTCACCAACACCTATCTTCGGCATGCGTCTACCATGCTCGAGCTTAGCAAGAACTTGTTGCTTAGTGGCGCACCTGGAGTTGTGTGGTGTGCTCTTATTGGCATTTCTGCTCAACCATATCAATGTGACCTTTAAGGACGACCTTTGTTTGTGCTCTATAATTGCGAGGACTGATTCTCAAGTTGTTCTGGCATAGATTATTTCGTCTCCACACCAGTTAAAAATGTTTCTGCCAACAGGCTGAGTGAACTCGAAGACCTTACCCAACCCTCCTGGTGGAAGCATGTACACTCCGAAGACAATACTGCAGTTTGTGCTTCATGTTGTATTTTGCTGGCTCAGTTTCTGAATCATCATTTGTGGTGGACAGGCCTATCGAGGTTAATAGACACCTTGGACAATGGCATCAGTATACTTAAAGTCCATTGCAGCTGATGTGACTTCTGCATTGCTTGAACATAAAGCTTGACACTGAACACACTAACGCAGCAACAGGATATTGATAACTTCGTGACACAGTTCTTGTCATCTTACTAAGCTCTTGAGAGACACAAGTTTAACTTCGCTTTGTACACAACTGTTGTAGTTCGCATGCCACATGTCTGAGTGGATGCCTTATCCCTTCTGAGTTGAATCAGACCCTCAATTTTTTGTTTCTGCCAGCTCAACTCCAGGTATTTAGTGATGATATTGTTGATCTTAAGAGTTTTCGATGCCCTGCACCTCAAATTAGGGAATTTGTGTAATTTTCTGACTACCATTGCTTGATCAGGGTGAACAGTCGATTTTCTCAATCTACAGTCCCTTTTGAGCATAATCATCCTGTGTTGTTGCCTAAAGTTGCACTCCCTGACTGACCTACTCATAAGTCATCATAATAAAATGAACAATCCTCCTGGGTTCCAGCCATGAGTGTACAACAAATCAAATCATTCGCAAAGGCAGATGATTATGGTGGCCCATTTATGATCAAACTTGCTTGAGTGAGCATGGCAACAATCTTGAAAGCATATCTTTGCATTTTCGTGTGCTGTGCCACCAAGTCTGTTCGTGTTAAATTGGATTCCATATTTTCACATAAGTGTTCCTTGGAGCAGTATAAAATATTTCTTGCTAGACGAGGTAGGTCTTCCGACATTTGCTCTGACAGCGGCACTAATTTTGTTGGAGCTCACAATCGTTTGCCAGAACTCAGGCAGTTGTTTCCATCTTCTTTTCACCAACAGATAGTAAAGGACAAATTGTACCAGCTTCGTGTCAACTAGACACTTCAACTCCCTGTTGCTCCTAACTTCGAAAGCCTTTGGGAGGCTGGAGTTGAGTTTCTTTAATCCCCGTCTCTAAAAGGTTATTGGGGAGCAGTCTTAACATTTAAATAATTGTATACTGTGCTAGTTCATGTGGAAACGATGTTGAATTCCAGGCCACTGTGCTCTTTGAGTTGTGATCCCAACGATCTTGTTGCCCTTACACCTGGCCATTTTCTGATCCTTGAACCCTTTGTTACTCTGCCTAAGCCTGGCCTCAGGGATGTTCCCTTCAGTCGTCTGAACCGATGGCAGCTAGTAGAGTGGCTGCAACAGGACTTTTGGTATTGGTAACACCGCGATTACCTGCATACTCCACAGCAGCGGCGAAAGTGGTATGATAAAGGACCTGAACTTGCTGCCAATAAACTCGTGCTACTCAAGGAAGAAAGGCTTCCGCCCCTAATGAGAGATTTGAAGCGAGTACTGGAACTTCACCCAGAGAAGGATAGTGTGACAAGAATGGCAACTGTGTGCACCTCCATTAGACATCTCAAGCATCCTGTGGTGAAACTTTGTACCATTGCCATTCAATTGTTGAAATAGAACATTTCAAAATGGGCGGAATGTTTGGACCTGTAAATATGTGAATACTCCATTTTCGGGTTTTAGTGACTGTGTGTATACTGGACGCATTTGATGTGTCTAAGGACTTCCTTTCACGTACTGGACACGTTCGATATTTTAATTTCCCGCCCTGCCACCTCTTGTGGTTTTCGCAGTTGGCAGAACTGCATCCATCACTGGATCACAGAGTTGGCAACCCTGGGCCGCCGAGAGGAGGCAGTCAGTTGTTTGTGAAGCATCATGACAGTGACTTGTGTCACTCGGGCAGCCTCACTGCCAATCGATGTTTTAATCTCGCATCTGAAGTAATTCGAGTTTACAGTCCATTTCGTCTTCGTGGCAATAATAGTGTCACTATGGAGTATAGCAACGTCGTACTCTACCGATGTTCTGAGACCAGAAACCATAGTTCGATGTACGAAATACAATGGTTTGAGGAACATAACTACTGATCGAAGAAAGGAGAGTAAAATAGTAATGACACGTCTAGGGAAAAAACAACGGTGATGGGACTGACGTACGTGTATGCAAATTTCAGGGATGGTGCAAAAATGGTTTTGTATTATTAGACGAAAATTATGAAGAGGTTAGTTCAGTCAGTACTGTCGACTGTGAGAACAAAACTCTTGTCCATTCATCAGTACTGCCTCTCAGGTGACATCACCGATTTTCGGAATATTTTCATTAGTAGACTAACTTTATAAAATAAACATTTGTTACAGTGGGCAGCTTTAAAATTCAATGCTTGTTCTGAGCGTCGAATGAATCAGAACATTTAATATCATACATTATTTCGCTCAGCCGAACAAAAGTCGAAAGAGTATAGTCTTTGAAGCATCAAACATCTCTGTTTCACTGCCTGTGAAAAAGTACATGTGGGAGATATATGTCAAGAGTGGCATTGACAATGATTTTATGAAATTTAATATCATCCTCACACATTTCTTTCTATACAAATATTCCCTGGGCAGAGTTCGCTTCATCCGACATCCGATTATTGTTGTGAGTTTTATGTGTGTCGTGACTTTCAGTTATTCAAACTGGATCGTCAGGTGTTCTGATACTAAAAATGCATGTGTTGCTTGTAAACTAATTGAATGATTGATTGATTGCTGTCCACAGAGTCACCAGTGACTCATGAAGACGTGGTGAAGCTCACTGTGCAACAAAACGTCAGCTACCAGGAGATGCTGGGCTTCGGCGGAGCCATTACAGACGCCACGGCCATCAACATCAAGAATCTGAGCGACAAGGCAGCGGAGAATTTGATGCAGTAAGGCTCTCATTTTATGTTTGTAGATAAGTATAGCAGAATTAAACTATTGACGGGACCGTCAGACAGAAAGGCGAATGGTATTACATGGAGCAAGTCACCCGACTGTAAAACAAACAGAACTCGTTAAAATGTAGTACACGCTTCAGAAGATGTGTCAGAATATTATAATTTATACTGCATATGAAAGAATAATGCGTAATTTGTAACACTGTTAAATATTTTGTTGTTCTCTAATTAAATTTTAAGAATTTATTAATAAGTGCCCATTTTCAATCAAAATTTAAATTTCCATTACGAATGTTTCAGAAAGTTCATTTTGCAAGAAATCTGTCGTCATAGTAATTACTATGGTTGCATTAAAAAATTATTGGTAGTAATGGTAAAAATATTTATAATAATCGATTTCCATACATCTACTTTAGTTGTAAATAAAATTGCTATTTTTATAAATTATGGCATTACTTCTGCTACTTTCGCTACGAGAATTTTTTTCTTTTTATGTTAGTGAGTGAAAAGAGGTGATCCCTCCTCCTCTCCTTCATCCCTGCCCGGCGCAAAAAAAATACTCGCTCTTCACAGGCGCAAAATTTCATTTTTGAGATACTCAGTCACTCATATTTATTAATTCAGGTACCGGTAAAAATGGTTTCCAATGCAATATTGCAATCATCAAGCATAATTATAAATATATACAATTATGCACTTGAAATTCGTCGAAACTAGACTGTCTAACCTATACACCAGATCGAGATATCCTAGCAAATTATAACAAAAACACACAAGCGCCAAAGAAAAAACTATAATCTATTAACACTACCTTCACACTTTTTGAAACGAACCTTTCAAAAATCACCGCATGTATAACGTGTTTGTTTGTTTCCTAAATATGTCATGTATCACGAGCGTTTTGCGCTTCTGTTACAGTAAAAGTATCTTATTTTTCGTTAAATTTAATTTTTACTTATACTTTATGTATAAATGATAATATTTCATTTGTAACAGAGAGCAAATAGCTGTGTCGGTATGTCTAGTAATAAATAGTTTCCACGCAAAACATTAAACTGAGTGTCCTTTTATTTTATTTTCTAGACTTAATTTAACTTTGCATGAGGCGGAGGAATATCCTGAAAGAAGAACTTCAGCAAGACTTCAGAAAAGTGTAAAGTAGCCATGAATGGACTACATTTCATATTTACCTTTAAACCGCAACCGCAGTCTATTATGGTTACTATGCCTTTTTTAGAGTCAAGTGACGTAATTTCATATAAAAATGCTTATATGTTTTGCTAACTAACTGAGATACTAACAAAATTGTACATAAATAAGTAATAATTAAATTATTTTTTCCGAATATGTTTTCGAATAGGACGGTATTGAACCAAAAGTCACGAATTATCATATTCAGTGTACCCCAGGATACAGTATAAAGTGTCAATTAAGTTAAGATTTCTTAAAACAAACAAATTATTACGCACATGTTTAGTTTTCTAATGCTTAACATGATTTTCCTACAGACCTACACATATGTCTCCTCATCAGTGGTAATCTTAGTTTTATGAGAAATACGAACGATAGTGTTATTCATCAACCTGTGCATGTTTAAAGGTGACAAAATGTCGGTTCGAAAATGTAAAGGGGATAAATTGCCATTAACTATGCAAATCATCTATTGCGGACTGTTTGTGTTTACAAAGTTCGTCTTTAAATATTTCCTCAATGAGAATGCAAATGATGCACGAGTTACAAATGCATAGTATTAAGACACATAGCTTCATACTTTCTGTGGCAATGTTTACAGCCCTTTTGGGGAAAGACACAAGTAAGTTTCTTGTCTACTGCGAATCTGAAAAGCATTCACGAGATGTATGACATTTGTTTCCCAGTAGTAGAAAAAAGTGAATCACTGTTTTTACACAATGGGGAGCAACATTTTGGAAGTACTCGGTATTTAAATACAATAGCATTCGGCGGGAATCCGAGTACATAACCATGTGAAAAGCTTCTCCTTTTTTTTCTCCTTTTCCCCCTAATCATAAAATGCAACCGATCGAGATCGAACCTGTAATCTTTATTTTACGAGTCAGGCACGTAGATCGCATGACCAACAGGTGGCCAGTAAATTCGAAGTAGTTAATGCGTAACTGTAATGTTTTTTATTGAATTATTACAAGTTGTTTCAGCAACCATTCACGTTCGACTCGCTGCTATCTGCGTGGTTACACTCGTACTATTCTTATTTCAGACATGTAGTATTATTCGTCTGAACCACGCTTGAAATCATCTTTATGTCAATAAAACAGGAATGTTCCCAACCGCGAAAAATAACAGGGTTAATGAGGGAAAACAAGAAAGATATATACATCATGGATTGCATCTGTTGAGCATGTTTCACAAATATCGCACTCAAAATAATATTTGAAAGAAATAATACGTTTCGACTCGTGAAGACAGGTTTTAAAAAAAATTGCGTAACTTATGACAATAACAGCCATCTAGCTCATGTCGGAAGCAGTTTTATCATTTAGCAAAATAATGAATATATCTGGAAAATTGTCTCTAGCTCTCCATCTGACAGTTTGTGATTATCAAATGGGACAGGAAAATATTTCCTTGGCTTCCTTTACTGGCTACTTGTTGATTTCTGAGACACATTGATGTCATTTCTTGTGCATTGCAGGAGTTATTTTGGTGAAGGAGGTTCTCAGTATACGATTTTGAGAAATCCTATGGGAGCATCCGACTTCTCAGTAGAATACTACACATATGACGACGTGGATGGTGACACAGAACTGAAACACTTCGCTTTGCGTGAAGAAGACTACAAATACAAGGTAGTGACGTAAATTAAACTTTTATCATGGTCAACAACTAAATATTTTTAGGGATAATTTAAATTGTTAGCTGGTGATATTTACTTGTTTTAGGTTCAGAATAACACCAGCACTATATTATAAAATATATGCTAATGTTAACCATTATTCATGCAGAAAAACTAACACAGTACCAGTAGAGTGACAATTGCGCTTACTTTATAGAATAATAAGAGCTTAGCTGAACGGGAATTACCTAATGACCATCACACATCAACGCTATGCATAACCCATTTAAAGGCCTGATAAACTGTAAAGTGATATGTCATCGTGTTTATTTTTCTCAGTTGAACCACATTCTTAATAAGCTCTCATGTTTATAGAGAAACATTTTTCACTGGTCTATCACTGGTTGTATGTGATATGTACTATATATATATTTAAAACTGCCACACGTCATTCTAAGTTATTTTCTGTCTATGAAATGTTTTGACCAAACTTTATATTACAGTAAATACATATTCAACAGGAATGTCTATTTTCTTTAATAAATAAGACAATTTATTTGTAAATTTTAATTAATAATTGTATCAATAAGTCAATATAATCCAAGATATTTTCATTAAAATGTTTTCAATAAGCTTTAAAATATCAAAGACTTTGTATGACAAGAAAGAAATAAACTCGTAGTTCATTCGTTAATTTTTGAATCGAAAAAAAAGTGCAATAAGTATTGAAAATCTGTCCACATTTAGCTTGAATCTGAATTAAAATATGATTCTGGTGCTTTTATAATGAACTGTTTGTACTACAGGAATAATGAATCAAGTAAAACTAATATACCTATTTGCATTAAAATAAATAAATCTAGGCGAACTTACATATTACATATTATGGGCGACAAAGAAAGGAAAATAAATTACTAATTTTATGTTTGAAATAAAATATGTTTTAACAGTTACAAGATAAGGAAAAACAACAATCACTATACGTATATTCAGTTGTGATAATCGCAAAATATTAACCATTCCGCAGATTGATACTCACTCGGAACAAAGCATTCGTCAGTTTAAGTAAAAATGATTTTACAACAAAAGGTGTACGGCATCATATGGATGCTACGTAGTTTTTGCTGTGAGAATAAAATAAGCGTGTAGGAATTCTGTGAATTTTAAAGACAATTGAAATAATTAAAGTGAATACGTGCCTATTATTTTTGTAAAACGTTACTGCGATGAGTCTCCATTATTATGGTGCGGCACTGTGTGCAGATCCCCGTCATCAAAAGAGCGCAAGAGCTGAACAAAAGAGGATCCGACTCTTCTCATCTGCCTGGTCTGCACCATACTGGATGAAGAAAAATGGCACTGTATCAGGCACCAGTCACCTATTACCGGAGAACTACCAGCCCTGGGCCAATTACTACGTTAAGTAAGTAGTAAAAACTGATAACTCTTAACACAATCCTTCCTCTTCCATAAGTATTTGTTTTTGGTAGTCACTGAATTCACCTTTACAGTGGTTACGTAATTGCATTGTAAGCAAGGTACACCAGTTAACTAACCATCCTAAATAACCGACGATGTTACAAGATTTTAAGTCACTGATATTTCAAAACAAATAAAGCTTGCTATAATATTTACCTGTGTATACGAGTTAGCTTGATTCAAACATGTTGGCTTGCATGGCAAGCTTGATTCAAGCTTACAGACATGACATGACCAGCTTGAATCAAGCTTGACTGGAGTCGATTATGCTGTTAGGGATGGACATATGAGCCCTTGAAAATTAAGGTTTCAACTGATTTTTTTGCGAAATTTCGGTAACGAAGTGAAATAAAACTACTTTCTCCAAACATTGTTTTATGTTATCGGTATCTTCTAACCTAATAGCAAACTCTCATTATCACCCCGAGTTTAGTGAAAAAAAGAGGAGTGGCCACCTTTTTACAGCAGGTAACTTTTTATCGCCAGAATTTATGAACGTTTGATGCTAGTTTATTGAGCAGTATGACATAAGCCAACAAGGCTAATCTTTCTTCGCTAAACACTTTGAAGAAGAAGAAGAATAAATTTCTCTGGTAAAAACACTAGTGCCACGTATGAACGAATAAGTACACTTGCTACTTTTCGCTCTAACATTCATGATTAGGAACCAAAACAAAATTGGTTACCTGTATGGTTCTCGGTGTTCGGTGTATTTACAGTTTACATTTCAATGTCTGATTCGTGACGTACCCGTTGACGGCGAATCGCATGCACTATGCAGATAAGATGCTGATCAGCTGCCAACGCCGAGTTAAATGTTAGCAAACTCCGTCTGCACTGTACTGTTCTGCACATCTGCATTGACGTCAATAGTCCGGACAGCCAATCACATTTCAAAAACCGGTCTATACTAAACCGTGCACCACCAGCCGAATACAGCAGAGCTCTTATTAATACTGGTTGCTGATGTTTAGGTACTTTGATGCATACGCCAAGGAGAACGTGACGTACTGGGGAGTGACGGCCCAGAACGAGCCGACTCAAGGCGACATCATCCCCTCCATGATCATCACCATGGGCTGGACGGCGGAGCAGCAGAGAGACTGGATAGTAAAGAACCTGGGGCCAACCCTGCATCAGGGAGGCTACGATTATCTCAAACTGATGATTCTTGATGACAACAGGCCCTTCCTCCCGCAGTGGGCCGTAACGGTGAGACACACACTTGGAAACCTGCCCACCGTTTATCCCACTATGAGCAATTTCCAGATGACTTTACCTAAACTACAGGGAACTTTATTCTGGGAAACATCCATTCCTTTATACTAGCGAACTGAAATAGCAGAAAATTTGTTTATTTTTGTGATCAGTATCACACCTGGAGACAGTGTAGATTTTGTATCATTACATATTCTGTCATTCATTTTTGTAATTTTCCTTGGAAAATTATTATTACATTTTGGATTTATTCACTTTCTTAGGGGAAAAGTCCTTTTAAAAATTGAAGTTACGAAGTTATAATTTTTTTTTACTAACAAACTTTCAAATACGCAAAGAAATTGAGTAACTAACAAACTTACACACTGGTCTTACACCATTAAGTTTATTTTCTTTGTTGTCCGTTTGAACTTATATGACTTCCATGAAAGTAAATGTGATACAAGATCTAAGCTAAATAACAGCAGACATATTTGGGGGCGAGTTATTTGCTTGTCCGCCTCAGTAAATTCCCTCCCTCAAAATATGTAAGTTCCTAACTTGGTCAAATCAATGTCCATAACTGACAGAATCAAACACAGCATTAGAGAGTGCCTAATTCACACTCTAGGGGCTGCGGGTCTATCCCAGCTGACTAAATTAGAAAAGGAATAGTTATCCTTCCCATCCTAAGCAAAATACGCAGTACCTTAGCCTTTCACATTAGTTTCTGGTTAGTCTCAGTGCATAAATACTGCACTATATTGTGGCTGCTAAACCTAAAAGAATACGTCCATATTCACTGTTTACATTATTCATTTCCTTCCCTTAGTATGAGAATAAAGTTTCTTCAGGAACAGTAAGTCTGGAGTTAGAAATATAATTGGCCCTGTCATTCCTGTCAGATTTTTTAATTTTGTTGATAGTGTTACTCTCTTTCATTTGGATAACCACCTTTTGTTTTGGCAGTCATGCTCTGTAATGCCTATCCTGTTCGACAGTGCGTGGCTGTCTTGAATTCAATTGAAATTTCATCGTTTTCTTGAATGTCAACTAGATTAAATTGTGATGCCTATATGTACTATCATCTGAGTCTAACAATGGTATGCTTCTAAATTATTTTTTCTTTAGTGTCAATATCTTTACATGGACAGCAGCCACATTTTAAATTGTGGACTAAAATAAATTTAAAAAATTCCACTTTTCCATGCCATTGATTTTGAAAATTTCAGGAGAGATTGAGAAAAAATCACCTACCTATGTAACTCTATTACCATATATATATATATATATATATTAATATATATATATATATATATATATATATATATATATATATAATATACACACACACATTAATTCGTAAAGTACATTCCTGTTCCCATATATGTAATGGTACAGTCCACAGATGTAAGAAATATTTATTATGTTTATGCATTCCAACAAGTATGCAGCACTTGTTTCCTCGCCCCGGGTACAAAAACATTTCACAATCTACATCAGTCAGCAGTACTTCAAACATGTAGTTACAAAGTATACCATAAAATTATCAAGATGTAAAAGTAACATCACTGACCAAGATAGTAATTCAAAGAATTAAGAGGACGTCTATTCAAAAGCGGGTTCCAAGCACAACACACAGTAGTGGATATAATCACCTATGACTGCAGTGCAGGATATGCACAAACCGTTCATGGTTAGTGTGAGATTATCAAAAAGATCTTATGGCGTCGTGACACATTTTTCTCGAATGGCTGAATGCAGCTGTGATATCACTGCAGGCAGCTGGCAGTTTGCAGCTAGGCGCCTCCTAACAAACATCGCACACATGTTGAATTGGATTTAGGTCCAAGGACCATGCAAGCCAAATCATGCAGTGAATATCGTAACCATTTAACAGATCAGTGACAGCCTCTGGACAGTGAGGTGTAGCATTGTCATCCATAAAGAGGATCTCGGGGCCACAAGCACACCAGAAAACACACAAGCGATGAAGGAACACCTCAATACAAAAGTGGACATTAGTGTCTGAAACTTCTTGGAAGACATGGAGCTCCATATGTACACTAAGCATTACGCCTCCCCAAACTAGAACTCCACCACCGGAAAACTCAGTGAGGGGGACTGTTCATTCCCTGCTCCCTCTCCACATGTATCTCGAATTACTAGTGAGACTCAATCGGTTCTCATCCTTAAACTTAACTCGATTCCATTGCTGAGCTCCCCAGTCTGTGTGTTCCTGGCACCACAGCGAACAACATCATTCATAGGTAGGGACAATGGTAACACAATATACTGCTCACAGAGTGAAAAAACTACAAGAGTTCAATCGCCTGGCCAATTTAAAACATGATATCAGGCATTCAGTAGTGTGTTACAGGTGTCTTGTGATTTCATCTGCTGTCTGCCATCTACCTCATCATCTGTAGGAGAGTCCTCCATCGCTGTCGTTTTCGTGGACGACCACTACTAACTTTAGTACAGCTTCACCTGTCCTTAGAAATGTTGGGCAATCTCATGACATGATACTGTGTGCAATCCCAAACTCCTCTGCCAATCTCCACACTTCAATCTTTTTTAAACTTTCCAATTAATGAACCTCTGGTAGTCAACCTGATGATCTCTATGGGACTATCTGTTGGCCACATCAAGCACTGAATACAACTCAACGTCATTCAAACCAATGCGTGCTGTGAATTATCGTCCAATCAAATGCTGAGTGCACTCCGTCCTCATGGTATATTCCTTTCACAAACTCCCACATATATTATATATATATACACACTCTCTACAATACCACACCCAAGGTGAACTCCTGATTGGTCTTTCAGTTGGTTCAGCCTGTTGATTCTATTGTTACGTAGTTTTCTCCACTTCGTCCTAAATTTTTACACACCAGTGTCCTTTAACTACGCAAACAATATATTCAAATAAGCACTCGTCATGAAATGCTTGTATTTTACAACTTCACGTGTATTTAAAAAGTGTTACAAACAGCATCTAGTGTATTCTGTTGTTCAGGTGCTAAGCAACGAAACTGCACGGGATTATGTGTCTGGAGTAGCTGTCCACTATTATGCAGACAGTGGCACTGATCCAGCACTCCTCAGCCAGACCCACAATGACTACCCAGACAAATTCATTCTCTACACTGAAGCTTGTGACCGTAAGTGCAAACTCTTAGATACTGCTACAGGAATGCATCTACTGAAGTGAAAATAATAAATATAAATAAATAATTCCATTGCAACTGTAAATGGCATACAACACATGAAGTCTGTCTTGCTACAAAAAGATTGTATGATTGAGACAGGAAATGAGTTTTGAGCTATTTATGTCGATACTGGAAAATGTGAATAAAGAATTCATTTCAGAATTCATCGAGTGATAACTGATAAAAAGTATGTATATTCATTATTATTATTATTATTATTATATTAAAAGTATTTCTCATAAAAATTACATGTAGGCAACCAGGATGTGATATATAGCTAATTTTAAATACATATTTGCTGGTTTTGCCATAACCACTTTGGGCCAAATTTTAATATTTTCTGACTTGAGCTTACACAGCTATATTAGTGTTTAGATGGTTAAGAAATTCTTCAGGTAAAAGTGGCTAAAATATTTATGTTAATAAAATATTTATATTTTATCATTACTAGTGATTTAGTAAATACACAGAAAGACATACCAATCCCAATTCCCAGTAAAACAGTGACTTTAAAACTGAATAGATGGCCCACAAGGATTCAAGTCAGATTTGTTGCAGTTAAATGAGACAAAATGAACAATCCGAGTAACAAAAAAAAGATCTATCAATGAAAATACATTGATTATAAACAAAAAAAAAATATCCTGGACAACACAATGAATAAAATAGACAAAAAACAAGATAACGACAGTTATTTGTAAACCAAATTGGATGAAATAATGGAGACTGCACAGAAATCACACAGAATTTTCTTGTAAACTTGTATGGTGACTTACATTGCACTGTTTGTAAGCAAAATTTGGTGGGAGAAGTTGAACAGGTGCCCAGCTCTGATGTAATAGCTTCATTTTTTAGGGGGTGCTTATATTAAAAAATGGGGGAAAAAAAAAGAGACATTGAATATAAGTATTATATGATGGCAATATATATAGCAAACATTTTAAGATAAAGTTTTTGTGGCCACCATTTTTAAGACAAACATTTAATGCAATTGAATCATGAATATTTATGATGGGGTGTGGTTTATGGTGTGGTACTCAGCAGGAACTGGTCGAGTGGTTCCGGAGATACAATGCAAGACATTTTTATTTTCAGACGGTGCTATGTTCCAAAATGGTAGACAAATTAGGTTACAAGTACCTATTTGAATTTAATGCTGACATTGTGGACCGCCAACATGCCAATTTTGGTCCAAATCAGTTAAATTTTTACTAATGCCCCGTCCACAATCGTGTTGGCATAACACGCGAAACCATCTGTCTACAATATGCATTACCGGGATAGAAAACTCCCTTTCTAACTAATTAAAAAGAGCAACCGATTAGGAAATAATTTTTCTAGTGCAAGGATTTTTATATGCATAATTTAGCCACGGCAGATTTGATGATGTTTCATATTCTCTTTGGTCGGCATTAAAAACTTGGCATAAGATACTCAGAGATGACCAACTTAACGACAAGTCATGCAAATAACGCCAAGTAAGTCACGCGAAATACTAGTTGTGGACATTACCACCTCAAATACAGGTTTGTACTTCTTTATACTATGCATGTTGTGTGTGCCATGTCGATTGCAGACAGGGCCTAAGATATGACATAGCATCCAAAATTTTAAAATAGTTGTCATTTGTAAAATAAACATCTGGTATGGCTGAAAAATAAAATATTGAACATACTTGCTAAGTGCTGCAAGTGCACAAAGTTTGCAGAATATTGATGTGATAGGCCAAAAGTTGTTTAGGACACAAACAAACAAATCACACGGGCACAAATGTAATCTCATGACCATAGATTTTCTTGACCGAATAACATAAAAATTGATGCATGTTGTCGGATGGTTGACAACGATGTGATGGTCGGACAAAATATGATGTGTCGGTCAGACACACGTGTTTGTCACTTCTGCTGATTTTAACTGCCATGGTGCTCAAGGCGGGGTAAATTGGATCTTTTCTATAGCCTCCAGCGGGTTGCACGGTAGGTATTTTTACACGTGGTTGGGTTCTAAGTGGTGCCGGCTCTAGGCCTTCCGTCACCTAGGCCGGCCTGTATATATCTAATATTTACAAAACACGAGAACCCTTCTATTGAATAATACTAAAAATTATGACGTACGGGCAACCTTCACCAAAAATATACACATATTACCCCAATATTGCGCTGCTAATATTTACAACAATATTTAAATTTTGCTTTCATTGGAAAGTCCTGTAACAGGCGTTCGCCTGGATTTATTCTTGACCTAACAAGGAAGTTCTGTGCTTCAGTAGGAGAATTTCCTAAGTAACTTTTATCACTACGACGTCACTTACATAGTTGTTAATGACTGGCACTGTCATGACTGATTATTCACGTAGCACTATGTCAACACGTTACTTTACTGCATTATACCGTCTGTCTTTAATGCACTTGCTGGTTTCTAAAGTCAGTGGTAACACAAATTTACAGCTATTCTAAAACTGTGTTCACACACTGGTTACAGGTGAGTATTTGACAACTCACATCTGTCCGTCACTGTCCTTAGCTGGAGCCCGGGTTTTACATGCACGACGCCGCTTCCTCAAGGCGGCGTACTGAGGGTATGACCACGTTAATATGTAAGTGGATCGCCATGGCGACACCTGGTAATGGCCTAGCTGAGAGGTACCGCAGCAGGCTAGGTTCATCCCTCTTGGAGATGGGGCTTGGCTGCTGAAGTCGCCGTGGAGATCCCTGTACCCGGGTGGCTGGAGGTTCGATTTCAGTGAAGGTGGGGTGGTGGGTAATCCTACATTTCCCCTTCTCTCATGTCCGCCTCTGGTTACTCGACAATGGCTTCAACCTTGTATTGGTCGCACCGCCTTGGTTGGCTATGCTTGTGTATGTTTCGGACATCTTGGCTAGTTCGGTTGAACACCACTGGGTGTTTTCATACTCCCTGAAGTCTGGTTGGCTTTAGTTTGAATCCTGGCTACATTACTGGGTCTCGGTGTCATGCTGACCTAGTTCTGCTTCACTATGCGAAACCAGCAGAACACTGTGGCCCCATGTTTGGCGCCAAAAATCTCTTGAGAGTGACATAGGGTGGCTGACAACGTCACATTCGGGCAAGATTTTGATATGTAGGTCAGAGACACATGTGATATAACTGACTGACCTTACTGACAGCTGACTGGACCCCGGCCGGTATAAAAGATAGGGCGTATAGTTTGACAGCATGGCACAATGTTAGATATGAGCTTAGCTGTCCTGTGCACTGGGGAGCATACAGCCACGGGTTTACCTGTACTGTAGGTGGAACAGGGTGGCTGCTGACCAGGCTGCTGCTTCTGGAGTTCTCGAGAGCTAGTGTCTAATAATTGGGGTGGTGGCGGTGCTGCGGCTGGAAGTGGTGAGGTGAACCCTGGGAGGGATGCTGGTCCTGTGGCACTGGAACCAGGGATTCGCGATCCTCAGTTAAACATGCCGTTCCTGACGGAATTCATGATCGGGTGCGGTCATCCAGTGGTCTTGATCGGGGCCAGAAATAAAGAATGGGAGGGAGTTGGGAGTTCAGACTTCTCCAGCTGGCGGAAATCTTGAACTCATCCCCTGGGTGTTAAGCTGCAAAATGTAGTTGGGACTAGGTTACGTCTCCTGTTGGCTTCGGAGGCAGCAGCTGTCTTCCTTTCTTGCCACTTCGTATCACTCCTATAGGTGTATATCATATACATGTAGGTACAACAGTCTGCCACGTCAGGAGGAGCAAGCGACGACTGTCCCTAGCTAGGTGTATAGCCAAAGCCGAGGCCAAGCTAACCTGGTGCTGTACCTTTTTGCTCCAACCAACGACTGTTCAGTGCGGTGGTTAATGTTGTGGGTTTGCTGTGAGCCTCTGACATTGACTTTGAGTGAGGGTCCGAAGATGGAAAGACCCACAGAACAAGTCTAGCACTCCCTCCGGAGACAGTTCAGCAAGGTGGATGGAGTGAAGGCCGGGCTCGTTGACTAGCCACCTTGTTAATTGAGTTGTTAGTTGTTGTGGCTATGCCTTACTGCGCAACAGGTGCACAGTATGGGTGGCCGTCGCTGGGTGTGTTTACGACGTGCGTGTGCCCGGTTAAGGGGGAGCTCACAGTCCTACTCTACATTCGGTATTTAGTTTGTCAAAGACATGGCCTCCTGTTTTGCCTTGGTAGTCTGACTTCTAAGGACGATAAAATCACAATCACCCTATAATTAGTACTCAGATGTTTGAGAGCAAATGTGTTTATGCCGCAAGAAATATACACGGTGGCCCATACTACTTCCTTACTATCAGGAATTGAATGGAAGTAAACTACATAAACCAGGTGAAGGTGACCAGGGTCTAACGTGAACAAGAGCAGGTGTGACTCTGTAGCTATGAAAATTACTGTCGTTAACTATCTCAATGCCATTGTCCATAAGGGAATTCAGGTGCCACTACCAGAATAATTGTAGTGTGTGTTGAAGGGATCGAAGACTTGTTTGGTGGTTGCTGGTGCAGATCTAGAAAAGCTTCTGGTAGGCCGTGAAGACACTGGTTGAAGGGGTTGGATTCAGCACACAAAGTGGTGGAGCAAGTTGCCAGGGATGAACTCCCAGAGATGGACTACCGTTTCGCGGTGATGGGTGGACATATATTCATAGGCCCATGGGCTCGCATTCTTACAAGCGAGTGTTGCGGGGGCGAGCTCCTCTCCTATGTGCAGATCTGCACTTATTAGCACGATCCCTCGGCCCGTGGTGGAAGTAGGTGTCTCTGTACTGCTGGGTTGCATCTGCTGCACGGGCTTAGGCGCTTCACTGGGCTGCTTGGCTGGCTTCCATCACAAGTGTGGGGGAGGGCTGGGGTCAGCGTGACACCCGATATAAGGGCGAACGATCTTGGCTGACGTGTCCGTGGCTGCCTACGCAAGAAGGTAGCACACTTGTAGGCACTCATAGCAAGTCTTTTCGGGGTCCAAACCCCGCCTGAGATGATGTGATGTTACATATAGATGAGGCGAATTCGCTTTTATATATAGGTATAATAAGCGGCACGCATTAAAATGTTTTATTAGGAACAGGCAAATGAGTCCAATTGTATCTGTCACCCAATCCACAAATCATGCACCTGGAATTACTATCTCTTTCGGACATGTTGTGCATTCACATCATTGTAAAGTAAAATATTTTACAATTATTTGAAGACACACAAATATAAAACCAAATATTATTTTTGTTACCATAATAGTAATATTAACAGAAAGTCTAATAAACTACTTCTATTTACAAAATCTGTTACAGTTGTTAATGCTAATAGTTCTCTTTAATCCACAACATATCTGAAGTTCGTTATGACCATGAAAACAGCAAAGTAGAGAAATGGTGACACATTCCGAGATGACAATGCTCGTGGATAAGAGCGTTTCTGCCAGTAAGCATTTTATCCAGCAGGGGAAAAATTAATGCTCTGAAGTCTGAATACTCTAACATAAAAAGCTGTTGAAAATTAAGCCTTTAAAAATTCTAACACAAACAAAGATCCCTTTTTGAAGTCTTTCTGTATTATGGACTATCTAATTTACAGTATGTTTCTACGTAATATTAGGGGCCACGGTGATGTAGTCACCTCCAACCAAAGCAAACCAGCGAGAATGCCCCCATTTTTCAGTATGTGTGCATCGTGCCAAATGATGCTGCTGGTTGGTATGTTTTCTGGGGGATCTCCCATTTCCCCCACCCATGTAATCCGGTGCTGCTCCATACTCACCCTGTTCACCCTCATTGACTTTCGAGACCTCGATGTTAAAAACCATCCAAATCTATTCACCCAACCGCCCTCCCTTCTCCGAACTCCTAACTCCAACTCCAACCACACTCCAACTCCAAGTCCAACTCCCACGCACACATAGAAGCGCATACATCAGTCAAGTCTTTCTCACTAATTCTATCATTCCTGACAAAAAAAAAATTTCTGAGCTCCACGTTGATTTAAAACTCATTATTAGAAAATTAACTTTTTTTGTAACTACAGTATTTGTTTATTACGATGCCCTGGTGCAGCAACTGGAATGCTTGTATTATAAAGAACTGTCTATTCAACCCACAGAAGTAATTGACCAATTCTCTCTCCTAGCAACTACTTTCTCTTCACTCCACCATCTATAAGGACTGGCTGATGCACCCTACCATTCGTCAGATAGCTTGTTAATTACAGCAACTGTTTACTCTTCAAACCACCATCTCCTAAAGTTGACTGATAGATCATACAAATCTCCAGATAGCTTATTATTTGTAGCAACTGCTTTATTTTCATATTACTATACCCTAAGTGTTGGCTGATGCATCATTCAGATCTCCAGGTAGTTTATCAATTATGGCAATTACTTTTTCTTCACACAATGATCCACTAAAAGCTGGCTGATGCATCATAACAATCTCCAAATTATTTATTAATCTATCATAAGCATCATCAAAAAATTAATCATTATAGCAAAAAAAACTGATAGTGTAATTAAATACATAACCATTTAGCTTATAATGTGCTCAAAACAAGTAGGTTTTTTATATCTACCTGTCAATGGTTGTTTTTTCTGTTTCAGTTCCATGATAGTCGCTAGTGATCTGGGGAACTGGGAAAAAGGAGAAGGATATGGCACAAGTATTTTAAACGTGAGTTAAAATTACTTAATAAAAGCTGAAATGTTAATGATGAAATGTAATATTGCCATATAACATAAAAAAGCAGCCACCATTTCCCATATGAGATATGGGTGAAGAATTCATTCCCCTTAATAGATTTAAGCATATTAACAAAATATAGTTGTATTTTACAATTATAAAGTAGTCTAGAATACAACAGTTTTAAATTGCAAATTTTTTTCTCTGAGCAGCTATTTTCACACATCCCACACCAGCGATCTAGTAAAACTTTTCGTAAAGATGGCTGGTGCCGTGTCTGTACATTAAACCCCCACTTCAATGCCACATTTTGGTTGAGAAAGGACATTTACTGGGAGAAGCAACATGTTGGTTACCATGCTTTCTAGCCCAACTCCATTGTTGCATTCCTATATCTATCCCACCTTAATTGGGTTCTCAGTATTTATGACTGCTAAAACACCTGCTTAAAATCCAACATAGCATGACTTATTATTTGAGCACTTAGTTATACACGTGGTTTGCAGACCACCATAATCAGAGTTATCTCACAGCTTTCTGAGCATAACTGCAAAGCACAACACACTACATTTAGGCTTACTTTGAAAGTGCCTGTATCATGGAAGTTAATTTCCTTAAGGTGGTGAACACGTGATGAATGTTGTCACAGGCTGTGAACAACTGGAGTGCAGGCTGGACGGACTGGAACATGGTGTTGAACACAGAGGGAGGTCCTACGTGGTCCCCCAAACCGTATAATGCACCCATCATCGCTAACGCCACGGCTGATGAGTTCTACAAGCAACCCATGTACTACTTCTTGGCACACTTCTCGTCCTTTGTGCCGCCAGGATCCAAACGAGTCGGCCTCATCACCCAACAAACCGACAATGTCCTGTCAGCAGCATTCCTAACCCCAGAGGATGAAACTATCGTCGTCATCATGAACACGTCAGTATCACAAAGCTTGTTTCAATTACCCACATTGAGCATAGAGGTTACAACACTATTATTATTATCACGTCTGTTAATGTGGCGAACACTCCTGTAGTACAAGAATCTTCTCAGGTAGCCAGCTCCCATTCCCTTTCTCCGACATCATTCCACCACTTCTCTATCTCTATCCCCAAAATCACTTTCATAACTCGTGCTGGCTACAAACTACAGTACTCTCTCTTGGACAGGGCGGCAAGAATCAAGTGAAGCCTATCTATTTCTCTTTACATTAGTCTGGTTTTTGGTGTACTAAATGCACCTTTCCTTTCTCTCATTGCTTACATCCCTTTGTCATATGTATATATGTAACAAAAGTAGATTATTATATCTGTAAATGAACTGAAAAAAAGACTAACAGTTTCAGCCTCCTGATTTGTCCAATAATATATCAATTCTTCACACATAATGGTTTCTCAGCTGTGAAAGTAGACTCTCTCATACTAAAACACTACAACTGAATTTTCCTAGCGTATGAAAGCAAAAACTACAGTAATCGGAGAAAACCACCTCTATCCGCCCTGGTTAGAACAGAATACAAATGCAACTTACATTCAGAATGTAATTCAGACTTCCTATTGCATAACCACTTAGACTCAGTGTTCGTAACCTCAGTTTAAATGAACTCTGCATTCCTGAATGATTTCTCCTTTTTAAGTACAGAGTTCGTCAATAACACTATATTAGTTTGCAACTCAAAGAATAAATTTTCCATTATTAGAGTGATTATGTCCCTTTTGCAAGAACTTGCGATTTGTGTTTTTGTTTACTTTGCCAAATGCAAATGTGGTGTTAAGTTTAGTGATGGGCCAATACCCAAAATTTCCTCTATGTTGATAACCTTGACCGATTCTGTAAATTTGCTTTTAGATACTAGATACTTTTACCATTGCTACATACTCGAATTTTAATTATTTGTGTGATATGTATATATATGTACATACAATATATATATATAATATATATATATATATATATATATATATATATATATATATATATATATATATATATATACATATATATATGTTTGTATATATATTTATGTATACGAGGCCACAGGTTGAACCACTTCAGTAGGAAACTGAATACCGGTAGGAAGTTTAATTTTGCCTTTTGTATTGAATTTGGCCTTTATGTCTCTTTCTTATTTCGATACTTAAGAATTAGATATATACATCATCACTTGTTAGCCGTATACCTTATAGCCTGATCCAGTTCGCACAAGGTATATCATTCCTAGACGGTATGAGCTTATTATAAAGGCGAGGTGTAGCTAAATTTAAACGTCTGGGTTAGTGTCTTATTTCTTTAAACACTATTACTTGCTCATGAAAAACAACGACTAAACTAAATACAAAAGCTTTGCTTTAAAGCTGGGGAGTGATTTAATATCTTAACTGACTCCAGTCAATATAAGCCATGTATAAATAACTAACAGTCTCGTGTAGATGACTATGGACTTATATCACCTCAGTATGACGCCGAAGGCTGTTTGACTACACTCTCGTACAGCGGTAGTCCCGGAACGCCTCGCGTCCTCAGGGTGGCGACTGTCTGGCGGCAGGTCAGCGACAGGCCTCATTTAGTACCTCAGCGCACGCTATATAGTCGGCGCCCCGAGGTGTTGACCAATTATGTTCATAAAACATCTTGGCCTCGCGCGGGCTCGCTCTAAATATTGTTGCTAGATGGTTCTCAGCCAAGCTCAGGAAGCTACTTGGCCGCCGGCTACACTTTGTTAGAAATGGTTTTCCATTGAATCATATGATGTTTAATTGTATCAAAAGAGATTGTTGTGCTTTAGGAAGTAAACATTTGCATCACATGTTTCTCTCCAGCAACCAAAGTTTGATTCGTAGATTTCATATAGCTTCCCAGTCGCTTTTTTTATTGAATTTTATACTACAATATTAATCACATTTTGTTTTAAAGAAGGAAAATAATGTGTAAGTTTTTCACGGCACAAACAATGCATGCAAGATTAATTGAGATGTAAATCACTGTCACAGCTGTAGTTTTTGTAATTAAAACGGAACTGCAATGTAAACGACCACTATTTATTTTACAGTATCATAGACAGCAATTTTGAAAGAGTATTGAAACAATAATTAAAGCAGCGATATATCAAATATTTCACAGAAAACAAGCAGGAACGAGATGAGAATCACAGTATCGATTATACTTCAGTCGAAAATACTCGAATCGCGAGGCAATTTACAAAAACGAGAGAGGAAATAAACATTCTCCCGGCATCCTGTATCAATGACCCTTCACACCAGCGGAAATAATTTAGTATGTTTAAGTTGTTCCAAAATATGATGAAAAAGAACGATGCCGGGCACTGCCGGTGTAAGTTGCAGTCACGACTCTCGTGCTTCTTCAAAAATATATCACTGGTTAACTGATTCAACAGAAACTACTACTCTTGGTTACTGTTGCGATCACAGGCACTATGCTGGAACTGGGATAAAACTAGGGATGGGGAATATTCCCCGGAACTGTTCCACAATTACATACAGAACATGTCAAGTATGACATGAACAGTTCTGAAGAGAACCATAAAAAAAGGTTATTTTTGATGAACTGGATCGTTCTGGAATGGTTCCTGAAAATTGGAACGGTAACCATCTCTAGTTAAAGCATAGACTAAGGATGAGTTAGACTGCTTCTTCGTCTTCTGCGCATGTACCCAACATCGACCTGACCCAAACATACACGACTGTCAAAATCATATGGTCAACAGTGATGAAAGTCTTAGTTTATAAATCAATTTTTAAATGACAAGCAGTGTTATATTAACAAAATAGTTTTACCAGTTTTAATTTAAATAAACTGCAATACAAAATATTTCGAGGAAGTATACATACATCTCAAGCATTTGTTTACAAATCTGTAAAACCCAAACCATGATGTTTTCTCTATATGTGTTGATAAGCGAGCATTTCAGTGTCGGGACATGAAGATTGGTTGCGTCCAGCCAGCGAGATCAGTCTAACTCATTTTTAGGTATCAGTTAAAACTGGGGCACGAAGGAGGCCGTACCTACCATAAGTATCTTCTCAAGGCTTTATTGCACCACTGAAAACTGCGCAATCGGGCATATCTAAAAATAGCACACACACCCCTCGCAACACATGAGTGTATATCATCAAATCGCCACAGCGCGACAATTGTCCTCCTGCCTATATATTGCACAATATTACAACAGCAAACTACACGTCCTTAGCTTCCTACTAAAGGAAAATAAGTTGCGTCACCTTATTATGACTAATACTACTGTCAAACTAATTAATAATGAACATTGAAAATCGAATATCTATAAAATAAATACAAATTACTCTTATCTCAAATCCCAAATACTGAACAAATTACTTTATTTGACAAACATATCCAAAATAAAATATTTCCCCCACCTATCAATCACTATTATTTGCAACATTACAATTACTTTCATTTGAATATAATCTGTAAACTATTATCAAGAAGCCGTAGTACAAATTGTACGATTAATGACGTAATTGTTAACTGCTCAGTTTCGCCATCATGTAATTGCTAAGTAATCTTGTAGATAGCTGCACTGTGAATCCACGCCCAGTGACTAGATTTTCCGGTAGATAGAGCATAGCCCTAGTTTCTGTACCAGCAAGCACACATCCGTCCGTCCGACTAGCTACAATGGAATTCTCCGTTGTTTTCTGGAGGATGTTTTCCACATTGCGGAGCGTGTATACAATATTTTTGTTACAAAATTAATCGCTAAAACTTTTACTTTTATGTACAATGCCTCATAATACATACACCTTACCTAACCCATTTTGTTCCAAATATTAATGGATTTTTTTAAAATAACTTAGCTTCTTTATTTAAAAAATTGGAAAATTAATATTTATATTTATTATCATACACGGTCGAATCGCATTAGTATGACCACCTGCTGCTATCCAGAGTAACCGTCCTTTGCAGCACGGGAAGTAGCTAGACGAGCTGGCAGTAATTCAGGCAGCTGCTGATAGGTCGCCACGGGTATCTAGAGCCATGCTGTCTGCAGTGTGTCCAGCAACTGTTGATGGGTGTCTGGCGCAGGAGACAGACGGCGTACTCGACGATCGAGATGGTCCCACAGATGGTCATTTGGATTGATATCGGGGCTTTTTGGAGGCCAAGGAAGAACTTTGAAGTCTTGATCGTGCTCTTCCAGCCACGTGAGACACTTCTACTGGAAAGGCGCATTATCGTTCTGGAAGATCCCATCCTCGCGAGGAAAGACAATCATCATGTACGGGTGCACGTAATCGCTGAGGTTGGAGTCATAACCAAATCAATCACAAGTGCTTTCCACATGAATGATGGGACCTAGAGAATATCACGAGAACATTCCTTAGACTTTAACACAGACCCCATCACTTTGTGTTCGTCCAGCTATGGATGCAGGGTGTCCGTTCACCAGCATTTATAGTTGGACACGCGAACGTTCATCCTTTCTTCAGCTGAAAACGTAACTCGTCGCAGAAGACTACCGATCGCCAATCAGCAGCAGTCCAGTAGCCATACAATCGAGCAAATTCCAGTCGTTTTCGTCGATGCACCTTCGCTAGTACAGGTGCAGTCACCTTCCATCTACTCCGGAACCCCATTCGCAGAAGTGTTCGTAGAACTGTTGTGGTAGACACGTGTATGGATGCCCCCTGGTTCACATGGATGGAGAGCTGTTCCACTGTAGCCTGTCTGTTGGCCTTCACACTCTGTCGCAGTGGACGTTAACCCCGGAAATAAATAGCATTTGGAGCAACGCAGTTTCCAGACAGTTCTTTCCAATAGTGCCATTCGTTCACTCACACTAATCCATTACCACAGAGGCACGTGAATGGTTCATAAACGCCGCTGTTTCCCAAGCGCTGCTCCCATTAGTCCGAAATCCAGTGATAATCCCTTTTTGCAACTCGGTTAAATTCCTTCCCTTACCCATGACAGCACTATGTACAGTCAGCCTGTCGGTCGCAATATATACCCAATTCACCAGCCCCCATCTCGGGCCATACGCCATGGGTTACGCACTGCAGATGTGATTCAACTGTGTATATACTACGAATAACACAGCCATAACCTCTAAAAATTATTATTAAAAAATCAGAACCATTGTACTAATCATTATTTCAGGCCAATTAATCGATGCTATTAGATTCTCAGCCGCATTTGTTTATCAAAAATATCTTTGGAAAATATGTTTAGTTAGAATTAAGTAAATACGGTAGTAAAACACAGCAAATAACATTCTCTTCACAACTCAAAGGCACAGTGGTTTTTTTCTAAACCAGTGTTTATAACGGTAGTGTCTACAACAAGCACCCAAATTTCTTCAACATGGAGAATCTGTTTTGTCAATATCTATCGATATTAGCATATCGGAGGTATTGTGATATCAAGCATTGTAATAGATTCATCCCTAACTCAAGTTGAATTAGTTAGCCGCCCTACCCTATATTCGGAATGCTGTATCAATTATTTCTGGTTGGTGTGGGGCAGGGTTTTATTACATGGATATACTGAAGGAAATTACTGAAGTACTTCTGTAATGATTGCTTCTCCAGCTGTAGAATTGTGCACTACTTAATTTTACCTCTTACATAATTAATTAAATATGTGGCAGTAAAAAGGTGCAATCACATAAAAATTCGTAGAAATATATTCTACCATTCTTGTAATGTGAATTCTATAAAAATTATTTACAATGATTTATATTTTCTTACAGGAATGACATAGCTAAATCGGTGACAATCTCCGACAGCAGCAGAGGGAACATTGCAGTCGACATTCAAGCAAGAAGTATCCACACCATCCTCTACAAGTAGCAGTCATAGGCTTTTCCAAAATGCCTGTATCATAGTCCACAATGTATATTATAAATGATGCTCTCTTGTAGATGCAAAGCTGTCTTTTATGTAAAAAATATATCTTGAAGCACTTTAGTTGTATATTAATGTTGTATTTCTGACTACACAATCAATTGATTCTACATATGTATAGAGAGTGAATCACGAAGAGTTACAACAACTCACGGGGCCTATTCCTTACATAATTTGGAGCAAAATATCTCATATAAATGTGGGTACTATTCCTAATAGTTACAGAATAATTCGAAAATTTCAAATTGTTTATAGTTTTGCATCACCATTGTGTCTAACAGGCTTAGAAAATACATTCAAGAATGTTCCCGTACACTTCCATATACTTGGCCATATGCTTATGAATCGCACGTGTTGTTCTACGTAACTGCATACAGCTGTCTTTGATTTCTGTAGCGGTATGCATGATACGCGCAAGTAGTTCCCCACGTTTTGGTGCATTCCTATGGTAAACAATATCCTTCATACAATGCATCCCCATATGCAATAATCGAGTGGTGATAGATCTGGCGGTCGAAGAGGCCAGGGGTGAAAACAGCCTCGTCCTACCCATCTCACAGGGAAATGAATATTTAAGTGTTCAACCACATCATGCTTGAAGATCTTACAATGTCTCACTGCCGATGGAATATCCACAAGTAACAGTAGCATTTCTTCTTGCAACAATTGCAGATGCACCACACCAGTCAAGCATCCCGGAAAAATAATGGCGAAATGAGCTGATTGTGTAGCACACCCCACACATTGATTCTGGAACGATGCTGAAGCCTCCTTTCCACTGTAGAGTGGGCGTACTGATTGTCGAATTACTATGTAAACATTGGGAATAGGGCCTACATTTATATAACATATTTTTCTCCAAAAGATTAAGCCCTGTGAGTGCCATTAACTCTTCGTGAATCATTCTGTATAACCTTGCAACACTTGATAGGCTCAATTTTGAGTTGATCTTGTACACAATACTGAAATGAGCAAAAATTATTTGACTAATATATCATAGAAATAAAATTAAGACTTAAGCATATTTCGAAAAATGTAAGCTGAAACGATGCAGAGCACAAGAAATATACATTACTAAAGAATTGTCCATACGTGTTATAGTTTTTACTATAAACAAAACCTTGAGTAGGGTGAGCGTGCCACTCCGAGACCACTAAGCGAGGGTCGATGTCCTGGATAATATTGCAACGAGATCAACCAATCAATCGTAGTCCCATAATATCAACCTGGGAAGGATTTCATCACACTTAGAAACCCCTTTAGCTCTGCAACCTGCTTCTTCGACTCAGCAGTTACCACCACAATTAGCACCGCACTCGGCCCTGTATGTTCCATCTGCTCCAAACCTTCAACTACCTACACCCACAACCCCTCCCCCCCCCCAACTTTCTTCACAATGAGCTATACTGTGATTATCTTCATCTGATGCCTGTTACACAATCTCCCCTCTCCACCCTTCATCAACTTACACCCACACCCCTTCCCACACGAACCTCCTTCTCAACAAGGTATGCAGTAATTAGTTTGGGTTAGATCGGGTCCCTGCTGCGAGATTCTAGGCTCTATTATCCTGTGGTTATCTGCACATGTTACCTGATACACTAACACTCATCTCCACCCCCATGCTGACCAGTGATTACACACCCCCCTTTTTACCAACATCAATTATCCAACACACTCCAACCCAGCGAGGTAGGCTGTATTCAATTATATATTTACTTATTTGTTAGGCAGAGATGATGTCATCATCGGCCGCCAGCCTTCTTGCAGAGTTGCTCGTTAGATGGTGCGCAAGTTCAATCAATCAAACTCTGTTCGAGTACTCACATCCGATTGTTAATACACTATAAAAAACTTTGCAACCTTGTGGATTTGAACCGGTAACCCCCTAGGTCACCAGATTAACTAATGTTCCTTCCATCTGAGCCACCAAAACATAAGATTAAAATATTTAACTTTAAATAACGAATAAAAAATGGATCAACTACGAACTCGTACATTCAAAGTTAATTTAAAGTACATATAATGATTGAACAATTGATTAGTTAAAACAGTGTTATATAGAAAAGCTAGGTATTTAAGTAATATTTATGTATTTAATGCTTTAAAATTTTCAAACATAAATGTATGAAGCAATATGTATACAAACTCTTATTTTATGGAGATTTCGTTTACGTCTTCACAACAGTCAAACATTCAAAACTTATTTTTTTAAAAGAACATTTTTGTGTTTAGTGTTTAAATTAAATAGTATTTTTATTAATTTTTACAAGAAACACATAACCGAGTAACGTATCTAAAGATTCGGATTTTTTTAGACATTTTGCAATCTTGAATTCTTAGTAAAAATAGAAGAAATCTTCATTTTATTTTTAAATTAATTATAAAACCACTCGGAGCATCAAATACAACACATTGCTTACCTTACAACAGCGCATTTATAACTTATACCCTTTCTGACAAGATCAATTAAGCGTCTAAGCCATTTTATAAATAAAGTTAGTCATAAACTGACCAAGTACATAGTTATCAAGGACATATTTACCCATCTAATATTATTTTAATTTCCGATTTTGAGTTGGTGCTAGGATTTCTTAATGTAATGTTAATTTTGTATTTGGGTTCGATTCTTGCTCAGGGAATGTACAATTATTTAATTTCCGATTTTAACATAATTTTATTTATGACTTGAGTAGGTGCTAGGATTTCTCAATGTAATGTTAATTTTGTATTTGAGTTCGATTCTTGCTCAGGGAATGTACAATTATTAATTTCCGATTTTAACCTAATTTTATTTATGACTTGAGTAGGTGCTAGGATTTCTTAATGTAATGTTAATTTTGGATTTGAGATCGATTCTTGCTCAGGAAATGTACAATTATTTAATTTCCGATTTTAACCAGATTTTATTTGGAAGTGGGGTAGGTGCTAGGCTTACTTAATATAATGTTAATTTCCGATTAGGGAGTTGGAGTATTGGTCAGAACACCTATTAATATTCTATATATGAATTTAATAAAAATAAATTTTTTATTTATATTCCTGCTTAGAGCAAGTAATTTAATGTTATTTTCGGATTTGGGTTCCATTCTTGGGCCGAACACTTATTATTATTATTTTATTTTTTATTTTAACAAAATTTATTTTTGCTTCGTATTACTGCTTATAGCAATCATTCTAATGTTATTATCTGATTATTGAGATCGAATCCCAGGCGACTCACTTAATATTTTTGAAAAATAATTCTGGGAAATGCATTTTTATGCATTCACTTACACTCGATGTCTATCATATTACATAAGAGGTGACTATTGCTCTACTAACATGTTATATGTTCTATGTAAACTATTGAACATCGAGAATAGTGAAGGGAATGCTGTTATATGATGTAATCAGGTAATTAAGTAATTGTGTAATTAACATAATCGTGAAAATCCATACTTGCATAAACATCCAATGAATGTTTACTAGGTATGCATGTACAAACATGAATAATTAACAATTAAACATTCATCAATATAATATGTCGTCTCACCAAAAGCCAAACATCAAGAATCATAAATATTTTCATTTCGTTCAGAATTTGTAATTACTATTATTATTAGGGCTGAAAGGTATTACACTTGCACTATGCTAGCATTTACTGTACACACTTATCAAGTATTAATATTATATGTAGACATATGACCGCTCCCGAGGAACTACAGCTCAATACTAAAGCATTACAGTAAACATGTTATCCACACTCTCCTTAGCCTCCGATAGCAATTGCGCCAGAGACGGCTTGGAAAGTTTCTGTATCCTACCTACCGTCATGTCGTACAGACCTCCCAAAGCAAATTTATCCTTATCAGGATAGAAAACTCTGCAACCCCTAACCATAGTTTCAATGCAAGTACTCTTGCCCATCTTTGAAAATCCATACAAGTACAGCTGTTTTTTTATTTTGTGAATCCACCCCCTAATTTATCTAAGAATTCCACCAAATCGCACAATCGTCATACCACCCCTTATAACAGTCAGTCATTAATATCATGAAACCCTGCTTTCCACTGCCTGGTACTCATTAAAACAGCAAGCCAAATACTTGTAACACTGTGCGTGCTGACGAACAAACGAATCATTATAACTGAAACAACACGTTCTCTTCAACCATTGATGACATTGAACACTGGAATGCAAACAACCACTACTTACATTGAACAAAGGATCCACGTCCTCCTTAGTGATGTATTTGAGAACCTGGCGATGTCTGAACGTTCGGCCCCCTACCTACGTGAGATTCCAACACGTCGCCAATGAACACCAAATCACTTTTCTCTTCCAACCCTATAAACGCACGAACATGTAATATTCGTCCTTGTGCCTCTCAGTAACTACATAATATGAATTCACGGGAAACAATGACCAAGGTCTGCCCACAAGGACCAGTACTTGGACCTCTGTTGTGGAATGTGACCTTCGAGGGGCTGCTCAGGCATAGAAGGCAATTACAATACCCCATACCATCGAACTTTACAAGCAAAACTAAATACTTGAAAACTATATCAACATATTATACAACTCAAATGAACAAAGCATACAAATACAGTCAAGAACACATTCTGGAACCACTTCAAACTATATTACTAACAACATATCACGAACTTGCAAAACCCCTAGCATCAAACTTTACAAGCAAAACTAATACTTGATAACTATATCAACATATTATACAACTCAAATGAACAAATATCCATCGTCTGTCTTCCAATACACATTATCATACATAATATAATTTAAAATATAATAATATACAAAAAGAAAAAAGCCTTACCAAGATTCTGTTTTTCTAATTGACTATATAACATCATTAAACACCAAATTAAGATACAAATAAAATACTCGTCGCACTCAAATCGTGCTATCCCATTCTACGTATAACAATTTAAAAAATGTTATTACATAAAACTCTATAGTCAACGAATATTTGTTAAGATCTGCTCTTTTAACAGTTGATTTGATCCTTCTTGGATATTTGGATCTTATCTGCATTGCAAGTATTTACACAATTAAAACTTCTTTCATCTCACAAGAGGCTTTAGTGTTGTTTAAATGTAACTATATTTATCTACTTCGAAAAGCATCAAAATTAAAGTATACATACTGATTTAGTTAATAATTCAACCTCAATGCAGGCATGTACAGTTATACTAACATATTGTTTGTTTCTATTCCATATGAAATAACTATGCACTGTGCCATACATGACTGGAACAAGGAAGCTTTTAATCCAAAACACTCAGAAATTCCAACATGTAAAGTATTTATTAACCACCAGTTTACAATTTCCCATGGTGCAACACAGATACCACCAATATATATCCTTCTGTACCAACAGGTGCAACATTAGTAATTTAAGCACAAGACAAATGGCACTTTGATTAATGAGAAAATTTTCCATTTCACTATTACAAAAAATGCTCATATATAAAGCTCAATAAGCGCTTAAATCTCGCACACATAGTATTTCAATTTTATTCAAAAAATTTGTAAACAGTAATATTAAGCTCGTACACACAAACTGAGAAAACACTGGTAAAAATCTCTGTTAAATGAGCATTTTGCACTTCGCAGTACGTTTATTTGAATATTACAATATTTCATGAGATGGGATGAATCACAAAAAAAAAAAAAAAACTTTCGCTATATCACAGACTAATGCCAGCATATAAGGAAAAAATGGCTAGATAAAATATTAATGGCCTGGACCAATAAATGTAGACATATGAATTGAACTCTATAAATATAAAGTACAATACACTAGTGTACACAGGCCAGCAGTTTTTACAATCACCGTGTAAAATAGCTTTCACTTAACCATAGAAACTATTAAAAAATATAAAGGTACCTCTGCTTTAAATTACTCAATCATTCCAATGTAACCATGCGCCCGTAACATGCATTTGCTAAGATCTTGCGACTCTGTGGAATACAAACAAGTCCAATGCAATATTTATATTTACCAACATTAAAAAACCAGCCACTACTGCCGACATAAAATTCGTATTATACTTGGCATAATACACCCCAATTCACTTGACGCGAGTGAAAATTACAACCACAAGCCTTCACATATTACCTAATTAATTTTAAGGTGCCCCATAGTAAAATTAGAAACACTAAAAGAAATATTAATTCGATTAGGAAAGCTGATTTTCACAAAATCAATACAGATCCTACCACAAAAATTATAGTGCCGCCACTCAGTTCTTGTCACCGAGAAGAAAAATAGCTTGCCAAACAGACAAAATCAATGGCAACAAACTCCTCAAGTCGACAACAAGTAGCATACAATGTTAACCTAACAGCCTAGGAATCTGGTGTCGGGCTTAATATCAAGTCTTAGAACTACGAAGAATTCAAGAACTCGTAGTAACATTTCAAAATAGGGACAAACTAGCAAACTTCAGCGGAAATATTAGCAACGGCAAGACCCAAGATCTCGAACTCTGTGATCACGGGCTACTGTATACAGCCATTTCATAACCGTGATTTTAAGAATTGGAGTCGTCTCGGTCAAATCCTACTTTTGCTGGAGTTTCATTCAACATTCATTAAAACTACTGTAAGTTATAACCCAAATTTAGCAACAGTAAAACTCATGCACCCCATATTCCCAGAATAACCACATTTACTCCGGAAACATTCCAACTAAGCTCTGGTAAAGAGCATCTAGATTTACAAACATTTATTGTGGTGCTTGCCATGAACTTATCTGTCAAAGGAGCAGGTGACTTAAATCAGACTGTCTGAAAGTATTCATCGACACCAAACCAAAAAATAAATAAATAAACTCACCAGCAAAATTATTTGTACAGCTAACTAACTGAGTGCACAACTACGAATTCTCCTGCAGTCATGATCGCTGTTCATGGAGATCAAAAGTTCTTCGACAAAACAAGCGAAATCGCTGTCAGCTATAATGCAGTCGTCGCATGCTACCTAGCAGCACTAGCTACGACACCCACATAAGATACGCTTGCCGAAGCAGGAATAGGAGTGAAATAATTTCGGAGACGGCAGATGGAGAGGTGGTCACGGAGGGGAAGGCACAAGCCTCGCTCAGGCAGGGATCATAGAGGAAGGAGGGGAGAAGGAAAGGAAGGCAGGAGGTGAACAAATTGGCCAAGGAGCGCATGCATAGCCAGATAACAGAGTTCGATAATGTTCAGCGCCCAGGTGACTGTAGCTACTTCCCCCCACCAAAAAAAAAAAAACATTTTAAGCCCTGGGTTCCACAATCTGCATTCAAACACACAACACATGGCAGTCTGTAGTAACAGATGAATAGAATCAGAAGAATTCGAAGAAGGATGTAGAACCGGAGTGCACAGAAGATTCACACATCACAGCTCCATCACAATTGGCAATAATGAGGCAGAAGAAAGTATACATAGTCCAAAAATACACTTTCACAGCTTCAAAACCAATCTCGGTTAATAGTCCCCAAGGACAGCAACTTCATGGTATCAGAAGGCCAAATGGCAGAGGTGGACTCTTTGTGGGCAAATCCTGAGGTGAAACAAAAATCTTGGAAAGTGTCTAGGGGGGGGGGGGGGGATCTTGAAGAGCGACACGGTCTCCATCTCCATCCTCACCAAGGAGAGCAGCAGCAGGAACAGTGTTGTGGCCAGCACACATTCGACTCAGCAAACTCGGTGAAGGTAGGAAACAATATGAAACCAAAAACAGTGACAGGCATTAGAAAAACACAAGGAAACAAGGAGAAGGAAAAGAAAAAGAACAGACAACATGAAAGCCAACAACAGAGAAAACAACAGATAGACAACTAACGAGGTACAACTAAAAAGGTTTCAATTATTGTCTGTCACATAGGGCTTCAAATGAGAAATGTGGGCCTCCCTAAAGACTATACCTGAATGTATGCCTGTTAACAAAAAACATTTAGAATTAAGAAACTTGCCCAGGTAAAACGGACCCCGAAACTTCGGGATCAGTTTCCTCGTTACATTCTGAGCCAAATCAACTAAATGAAATCAGAATTTTTACAAAGGACGATGTCACCAACACCTAACTTCGGCATGCGTCTACTATGCTCGAGCTTAGCAAGAACTTGTTGCTTAGTGGCACTCAGTTTGCTGGTAACGTCCTCCAATAAGCGATCCCGCTCAGTGTCGCTCAGGGTGGCAGGAAGGGGAGGAAGATTCCAAATGTTGAGTAAAGGAAGGGTGAAGGCATGACCTAAGAATTGCAGAGAGGGAGGGCAACCGGTAGAGTCATGCAGAACACCATTGAAACCAATATTTATAAAATCTAAGTCTCGATCCCAGATTTGATGATCATGGTCAAAAAAAAATTGTTAAACTGGCTTTCAGATTGTTATCGAATCTCTCGACCTGATATCCTTTAGGGTAGTAGGGGTTAGACATGAAATGTTTAATGGCCCAATGGAAGCACATGTCTTTAAATATCTTGGAGGTCAAATACCTAGCATTATCGGTCACAATATCTATGGGCGCACTAAAAATTCTCCAAACTTGGTTGGTAAGTGCCTTCACTATGGGCGAAGCCTTCATATTATGTAATGGAAGTAGAAAAACAAATTCAGTAAATGTATTCATAATAATCAAAATACATACATTACCCTTTTTGGATCTTATTAACGGACGAAAAACATCCAAAGGAAAGGTGAACCAGGAAGCCATTGGCATTTGAAAAACTCAATGCCCCACGTTCATCCTCTGGTTCTGTTTACAGCCCTGGCAGGCATCACAGGAACGAATATACTCCGCTACATCCTTTCTCAATGTCGGCCAAGCGAAGTTCAATGAAATTTTGTTTAAAAGTGTAATGAATTCCGAAATGGCCCTCAAATACCTAATCATGGAAATTAGCCAACACTACATGTCTCAATGCCAATGGTACCAATATTTTCCTTCCACACCCATTCTTACCCATAAAATTCAAAACATCTTTGTCCAAAATGTAAGGGACAACTGAACCATTTTTCACCTCGTAATTCATTTGAACACAAAATAAATTCTCTATCTGTGCCTGCCATAATTTAAAAAAAAAATGGGGGAAAACTTGCAAAATTGACAACATGGTAGGACGACACTGGTTCTACTGCATAAAAATAATGCGGATCGAAAATACGGGACAAAGCGTCAACGACCTGGTTATCGGTCCCTCTTACATCATGAACTTTGTATCTAAATCGCGATAATTGAAACGCCCAACGACCAAGCTTGCCCAGTTGTTGAGGATGATTTACTACCCAGCTGAACACCTAGTTGTCGGTATAGAGATCGCATTCGGTGTGTTCGATGTATGACACAAATTGTTCAAGTCCAAAGATGCAAGACAACGTTTCTTTCTCATAAGCCGCAAGTTTTTGCTCACTCTCTGAGAGAAGCCTACTGGCAAAGGCGATGGGAGCCAGCCCCGAACCCGAGTGTTGACTTAAAACTGCTCATAATGCAATTGAAGAGGCATCGACTTGCAATATAAAACATTTACTTCAAGTCTGGCAAATGGAGAATCACTGAGGAAATCAAACGATTTTTTAATTTAGTAAAGGCCACCTACTGTTCGGCACCCCACTCGAATACTACTACCTTCCATTTCAGGCTGTTCAACGGAGCTGCTATATATGAAAAATGTTCGGTAAAGTGAGAGTAATACCCAAAAATACACAAAAATTTGGAACCCCCATCAAAGTTTTCGGCTGGGAAAAGTTTACAACAGGGACAATTCGATCAGGGTCCATCATAAGTTGTCCTTCTGTCGAAATATATCCTAAACAATTTATTCGATTTGATTCTAAGGTGACTTTTTCTGTGTTGGCTGTTAACCCTACCTCTCTCGTTTTACTCATGACTAAACATAAATGTTCTAAATGAGAATCCAGGTCATCACTGTATATTATAATGTCATCAACATAGTTAAATACAAATTTATATTTAAATTCAGATAATACAAAATCAAGAACTCCAGACAACGCCTGGCTACCAAAATTAGAGCCCATAGGCACCCTAGTGAACTCGAACTGGCTCCTGGGCGTGCAAAATACTGTGAACTTTCTGCAGGAAGGATCTAATAGGCATTGGTGAAAACTATTATTGAGATCTAGAATCGAAAAAAAAACCGTTGCTTTCCTTAATGCTGCAATTCACAATCTACTGTAGGAAGAGGAAATGGATATTTATGAATCTTTTTGTTAATGAGCGAGTGGTTCACAACCAGACGATACTTGTCACAGTCTTATTTATGGACTAAAAAACCGGGTGAACAATAATCCGACGCGGACGGAATAATTACGCCCGCTGCCAACAATTTATCAATGGTGTTTCTAAAGGTCTTTAACTTTGGCAAAGGACATTTGAAATGGTGGTCTCTGACAGGAATATCGCCAGCAAGCAAAAAGCGATAAGGTATTACATAGCGCTTACCAATACGAGGGGATATCACATCACTAAATTCTTCTTTTATGTTCTGAAGTGGCTTTTTGAAATTTATCTGAATTTGGTTTTCTTCACAAGCCAAAATAGTAAACGGAGATTCATACGCCAAAAGTGCCACCTTAATATTATGGGCAAATCCAAATGACAGATAACCCAGATCGAAAATGACACCTGCTCTGGCATGACCTAAAAACTCCAAGCTTAAAATAATGTCATAAGAATGATGCGGTACAAACCAAAATTGATTATCCCAGGAAAAGTTTATAATATTTAAGTGCAGCGCCACTATTACATTAGACTGACTTACATCGCCAGTGGCAATACACAACTGTCTCTCCCCTGAACGAATAAGATGGTGATCATGAACGACGTTTAAACTTTGAATTCGACACAGGGAAGACAGGCTAATTACATTAACCGACGCCCCAGTGTCAATGAGAGCCTGGTAATTAACTTCACAAATAGCGACATGCACCATACAGTGTTCCAATGTATGCACAGACTTAAAAGGCTGATGACCAGAGGCACCGCCCCTACCCACGGTCACACCATGTTTCCATGCTTTAAACATAAAATGCGAAGGTGGTCAATTTCTCTGCAGCGAAAACATATTCTCTCATTCATGGCACGAGGAGGTAAAGTGACATTTTTAAAGGTATGCCCTCGTTCAAAACAATTCCCACATCGCATACTGGCCTAGATTGATCACCAGTCAAAGACACATGCCCACCGCGTGAAGCATCAAGACTGGACAAACTACCGCTACCAGCCAAGCGAGAGGAGATAGGAAACAACTGCCGGTAATCCGCCGCTGGCACACACGCTTTCCCTGCAAATTGACTGCGAACTGACGCAACTCTGTCAGATTGGCTGGCTTCGCGACCAGGTGACCAGGACCTACGACCTTTGACTTTGGCCTTTGACCTTTAAAATGCTAAAATCTAAATAATCTTTAAAATTTAAAAAAATCCACAAAAAAATTTAAAAATCTATAAAGAATTTATTACTAAAATTTTAATTTAAAAACTGTTAAAAAAATTTTAAAAATTGTTTAAAAATTAATTTTTATAAAATTTTATTAAAAAATTTCTTAATAAAAAAGGCTTTATCCCTGGTGGCCATTTTCCCTGTTTCCCTTTTCCTTAAAAAATTACCCTTAAAAAATTTAATTATAAAACTTTCATTTCCTGAGGTCTCCCCCCACACCACCAATTACTCACCTCTGATCGAATCCAGCAGACAACTGCCTCCTTCGCTCCCATTCACCTCATCTGTACTCATTCCACCTACTTGATTTTTCATTCACCATTTGTTTATATGCTACTGGAGGCAGCCATCTTTGTTTACATGCTACTGGTTGCAGCCATACTTGTTTATATGTTATTGGAGGTTACTATATTTGTATTTCGTTAATTTCTTCATACAACTGAAGGCCACCTCCCTCTTGTTAGACGACCGCCATCTTAATAGGTGACGACTATTGCAATTTTCCATCCTATGTTTAAAATATATATTTTTTCAAATAAATCGTATAGCTACATGCATGATGCATGCTGACTACATGCTTAATTTATTAAATATTTTAAGTACATATTGTTATTAAAAACTTAAAGGCCAGCAGGAGGATAAAACACACAAAAATTAAGAAAAAGCAAATAATAATGTTTTATTGTTTTGTAAATATATTTTCAGAAGAAAGCACTTCATATCATCTGACATAACCCGAATCTTAAGTGCTCTTCTAATCGAAACCACCTCTTTCATGGTCGAGTAATCCCCACGTTGTTACCTATCAAGCAAATATTTTAGTCTGTCTACAAGTTTTTTGGGATCTTCGGTAAACATATCGTCAGTATACTCGATGTCTTCTGACTTAGTCACATCACTTGTCGAAGGAAACTCGTTGGGGAAATGTGTGGGACCGTCGATGGAATAATCATCGTCTTCAACACTATAACTGTCCTCGTAGTCATCATCAATGCTGTCTTTATGATCGGCTTCACTTCCTCCTGTATCCTCGATATTTAGTTTACTTTTCTGTGTAACAGGATTTGTATGTTCATCAGTATTTAGAGCTGATGAAAGTTCATTTTGAAGTTTTTTCGACTTCGCACGAACATCTTGCAAGTGTACCTTCCGTACAACGCGACTGGACTGCACTCATTCCGACTTTAGCATTAACTGTGGCGTCATCATCGTCTGTGGAAACGGTACCCATAGATGTAGCAGGAGGTATTGATGACATCACTTGCTGGTTCCCAGTAGACGAACCCTCTCGGCAGACAGCGATGAACTGATCGAACTCCCGCCTGTACCTTCCCCTATGTAGCAGACAGTTATTAACGATCGTCAAAAATCCATATTTATTTTTCCAGCACAAGGCACATTCAATTTTTAAAATCTGATATAGACATGTCCGTATTAACATGATCATCGTAAACATAGTATCGTCCATGCGAAACAACACCATGTTTGCATTGTCGCGAAGCAGTTGTTCGGGTGTGCACGAATAAGTCTGGCCGAGGTACACACAGAGTACGTTCGCGTGTCGACCCATGCTAAAGTGTTCTTGAATGCAAGTTTGTTCTCTCGCAGGCAATGTCATCGAAGACAAATGTCGAGTTTCGCAGTGCTTCGCTCGGAGGTACGATGGCTTCGTTATCGTTGCATGGGAAATAACCCACGCCATCCACAGCTTGCACTACTTGTGCCAGTCGCTGGTATTTCGGTTGCTGAAGTGATTTGGAGTATAGGTACTCATTCTCCAACCGAAGACCGTTCTCTTCTCCCAGCAGGATCAGTAGGATGCATTTGTGTTGTATGATATATTGATATAGTTGTCAAGTATTTATTTTTGCTTGTAAAGTTTGATGATAAGGGTTTTGCAAGTGGGTGGTATGTTGTTAGTAATAAAGTTTGAAGTGGTTCCATGATATGTTCGTGACTGCACGTGTATGCTGTGTTCATCTGAGTTGTATGATATGTTGATAAAGTTTTCAAGTATTTTGGTTTAGCTTGTAAAGTTTGATGGTATGAGGTTTTGCAATTGCCTTGTATGGTTTGTGCAAATGAGTTGTGTGAGTGTGTGCAAGTGTGTGTGTAACTACATGTGTTATACTGTGTGTGTGCATGCGTGCATGTTTTGCTATTGCATGATTAAATGGTTTATCAGAGTAATTCATTGGAAATATTCTGTCTGTGGGTGTTGGTATATGTTAAAGCCATGTTTTTCCTGTTAGGGTTCGTTGACCTGACATGAATAAAGCAGGAAATGTTCATGCTTGAAAATATCCTATGGACATGTTTAATGTAAGGGAGCATACATATGTCTATCTACATGTATTGTGCGAAATAATAATAATACTAATTTTAAATTCTGAAAAAAAATTAAAATGTGTATGACAATAGACATCTAGCTGTTTTGCTGAGAAGACATATTACTTTAGTGAATGTATTCTTAATTATTCAAATATGTACGTTCATACCTAGTAAATATGCATTGCATGTTTATGCAAGTATGGATTTTCACAATTATGTTAGTTACATGATTACATCATTACCCGATTACGTCATATAACTGCATCCGCCCCACCATTCTCGACCTTCAAACAGTTGACATCGAACATAAACACATTAGTTGAGCAGTAAACACCGATCAGGTCATACGATAAGAAATCCTGCGTAAATGACTGAGTAAGAATGGATTTCCCTGAATTTTTTTTTAAATATTAAGCGAGACCCCTGGGAATCGAACTCGGTAATAGTATATGTATAATGAGAGACCTGGACCACACCAATTTTTCATTGAAAATGGACGTTTTTACTCCAAAAACCATTTTTCACAAAATGGCCATGCAGGATTTGTGCTGATTAAAAATCAAACGATTTTACCACAAAATAAAGCAATTTTACCCCAAAAACAACTAAATTTACCATTTTTCCAAAATAGACGTTCGGATTTTTCATTCTTAAAAATAAGCATATTTAAGCCAAAATCAAGTAAAATAAGCTAAAGACAAGCGAGATATCAAAAAGATAATTTATAGAACTAAGAAATTTTATTCAACAAAAGTAAAACAATAAAACTTTTTAAAGTCTAAAAATAAAGAACCATAACCATTACTGATTACATAATTTCAACTATCACAACAATCCAAATCATAAACAGTTTCTTTAAAATCATAAAATTTATCTGACCTTAAATCATTCTATTGATTTTTAAAACGATTAAAAAATGAACAATGTCCAATTCTTTATCAATGAAAGTTGCTGTTTTTATAATTTCATATCCAATAGCCCAACCTTCTAAAAGTTCTATAATTTGTTCCATTTATAATATTTAAAATTAATTTATGTTTTGTAAAAAATGATACTATGAGAGAATTATAATTAGAATTATCAAAAGATTTTTTATTTGATCAAATAATTCATCTATATTTCTAAAAATTCGTAAAACTGTTAAATGTAACCACTCAACTATTAGTCTAAAAATATTGTATTAAAATATCGAAACATTTCGTTTATGCTTCCATTTAATAATATTAAGATTTTGTAATTCTTTAGTAATCATTTCTTTCAAATAATCATAAGTAAGATTTCGTTTACTAATTAAAACAACATTACAAATAGTACCTGCTTCAACCTTTTTTAATTAAATCAACACTAATTTTTATATTTGTTATTTTCTAACTACTGTAGTTTTTCTATACATGCAATCTACAACATATAATGGTCTTCGATCCCAAAATGAATAGTAATTTATATCACCATCAAAGTTTACAGTTGGTTTATAATAAAGTTCACTATTTCTATAGCCGGTATCTAGTTTAGTTTTTGAATTTCTAAAATCATTAAAATCAAGAAATTGTTCAAAACAAACACCGTTTTCAATGTCTACATTCCAGTTTTCTTTAGGAAAAATTTCATTTCTACAATTTTTAACATAAACATTTCTCACATTACAATAATCAAACATAACAGCGTGTTTATGCACTTGAGCATGCTTTCTTCTATTAAGCTGTAAACCTACAATTACAAAATCATTCATAACAAATTTAAAATTATTAAACTGATATTTTATATCAAAGTTAAAAACAGTTGAATCAGCAGGAACATATTTTTCTAAAAATTGCCAATAGTCAAAACGAATAGGAATTTTTGGATCTTTGTATATTTTCCTTTAATTGCAATGGCTATGTTAGATTCATATTCAACAATAGGCTACATAATTTATAATTTTCGAATAACAATTTTACCATGATCAGGACGATGTTTCGTAACTTTATTATCTTTATCTAAATTTTCATAAAGAAATAAATAGTTATCAGATTAATTTCGAAAAAAAAAAAGTTAAATTATAACCGCCTTTCCAATAAATCTCATCGGTATCACAAATAAAACCAAACAAATATCTCAGTGGATACATTATTTCATTGATTTTATCACAAGAAACAGTTTTAACTTCATATTCTATATGATTAGAAACAGATTTATCTCGATATAGATTATCAGCACCAGTAAATTCTAGATGATTTTGTTCACTTGGTGATCTTAATAAAGCATTAATCATTGTTGATGTTATACCAGGACTATCAACAACTTCAACAATATTTCCATGTTTTGAGATTTAAGTTCGAAGAAACATCAACGTTATATTTTTCATCACATTCTGCCTCATCTTCAACCTTATCTCACTTTAGTAAACTAAATTGTTCATAAACATAAGCGTTATTTGGAAAAGAAAAGCCATCTGCTATAGGAATATCAAATTTAATTCTGATATTGTAAACATTTAAACTCCCCTAGTTTGATCAGTAGGGAGGAAAGTTTGTATCTCGAAACTCTCGATACTTTTATAACTCATTTATGAGACAAAAAAATTATGTATAAATGACGGAATCAAAATTACTCTCGAAATAATTCTCGAAATTACTCATTGAAAGATATGAAAAATATATAAATCATCATGAAAAAGAATATGAAAAAGTAAGAAGAAAGAGCAACCATTAATTGACGGATTACGAAATATTAGTAAAAAAAAAAAAAAAAAAAAAAGTGAATAAAATAAAAATTTAGTAATACTAGTTCCTGTCGCAGCAAAAAAAATTAGATTATCCACCTACACCAGAAGAAACGTAATATGAAAGAGAACTATTCTCAGAACAAAAATCTCCTCGTTTGGAAGAGCAAATGGGAATCCTAACACTGAAAAATTTACCACATACGGTATATACTATAAATTTCGGAACAGAAATTTCTAAAAGAATTAATGTTATTGATGAAAAATGTGGTTTATGTGGAATTTGGGCAAGTTTTTACATTGGTAATACAAAATTATCGATAAATAATTATACATTCTTTGTTAAGGATAAAGAATATAAATTAACAGCAGGACTTTGTAATTTGTTAACAGAAAATTCACAAGAAGCTCTTGAGGATCAATTTGATGATAATGATTATGAAAACTATGCAGAAATTGTTAAAACTACCAATGCTGCATTCCAAGAATATAAGCCTTATAAAAAAAGCTTCGAGTGGAGGTTGGAAATACATAAATATAATTAAACCAATTTATGTTAACTATATAAAAGAACCACAGTCAAGAACAGCACCAACACACACAAGAAAGAATGATTTCTCCAAGAACTCCTAGATCTGGAGAAGGTATACAAAATACAATAATTTATCAAAATAATATGTCTGGATGGATGATGTTAAAAAATTAGCTGATAGATCATTAGTTATTCATGGTGAATAAAATGCTGGAAATAAAAAATATTACAATGAAACGTAATGTACATGCTAAACAATATATTTTCTGATTTTGTTATTAATGATCCAAAAAGAATACTATATCTTATAAGAGTTTTAAATGTAATTCCACAATCATTTTGTAATTCTGAACATCATGGCAAAGGAATAATAAATTGTGTATTAAATGAGTTTAAGTTACCCGAAATGCATCTGCCTGGTTATAATTTTAAATAATAAAAAAATACGGGGGTGGATTAATTGCCCCTTGTCCCGGGCGCCGAATGGTCTAAGGCCGGCCCTGGCAATGGGAAAAATTTATCCACAACGCAAGTTAACAATAATAATTACATTAAAATCAATTCTGGACTTCGTTTACCGTGGTCCAGTGGTTGGGATGTTAGTGTAACGTTTGAAGTGCGGTCGCTTCTAGTCTGACTTGAGTATTCGCTTATTTAATTATCTTGAGGTTCGGACATGTTGTAAAAGCAGAATTACATTATGTGCAAAATTACACAATATTCCGTACATCTGGGTACACATTTTTTCTTTACTTTTTAAATTTGTGAATTTCATTGCTTCAAGTAGTGAATTTAGTTCACTGATTCAATCTGTAGATAACTACAAGAATCTGTAGATAACTACAGATTCTTGTTGGAGCAATTCCAACAAATTTAACCTGTGAAATCTCACTTTTAGTCAGTGAATAGCCACTGATTCCATTTTAGGTGGACGTCATTAAAATGTTTCTATAGCCATAAGAAAGTTATTAGAAATAATTTCCAGCAGTGGAGATGTTTCAATATGCCCAGTAATGTTATATTTTCCTTGCGTAAGAAAATAATACCAAAAAAATGGAAAGTTATTTTCGCCAAGTTTGTCACTGTAAATACAGGGGAAAATGGTTACACGGGTACTATCATATGCGTACAGAATATTGCATTAATTAATTTAGTTTCTTAAGTTAAAACAAGTATATAACCCTTGCTTAAGTTAATTATAAGTAAACTAATCAGTGACTTAGTTCCTTTTTATGGGAAAGAAAAATGTACAAGTTAATTGGTTAACAAAACTACAACATATTTAATTACCCCTGCTCCACCAAAGTGAGTTGCTCATAAATCAACTCTACATTTATTTTTACTGAAATTGTTGTATGACAAAGTTGTAGGAGCGTAAGAAACCACTATTTTTTATGCATTGGATTCACTAAAATGTGGTTAATGTTTTGCATGAAATATAAAATAAAACTAATATATTACTTCCCGGTGCAAAACTAATGAAACACTGCCAACTACAGTCTCGCACTTACTAGACACCAATAATACAGAGTCGTGTTGTGTTGAAAGCTGTCGTGAAGATGACGTATCAGTAAAAACATACTTCAGGTAACCACATTTTTTTAAACAAAGCTCATACCAGAAAACATAAAATATGAATCTTAAAAGTATAATGGGCATTTTTTTTTTTCTTAATTTTTGTCCAGCCCAGTTAAAGCTGCTTTCAATGCTTTGCAAATGGTATATGAAATACCCCAGGAAATCAACGACGAGCAAAACAATATTAATTTTTGTGCTCTGTATGTATTTACAACGAAATATTTTGTAATAAAGAATTATGCTTACATATTATATGTGTTATGGTAATACATTCAACACTGAATGTTAAAAATTCTAAAATAGTTAAAGATAAATAACTTACTAATATATGAAATAGTTAAGTTATACTTCTTAAAATACGTGTCTTCGCAAAGTTGTAATATCTATAAAGATGCTACGTAAATATTCCTAATAAACGAGTTATTATGTACAGTACATGAGACAGTGGCGGATTTAAGGGGAGGGGGCGGAGGGGGCGTCCGACCTCCCTAAGAACTTGTAAGGATGAGTTTCGTTAGTGCATTTCATAAGTAAAATGTACAAAGTTAAAACATTACGTTTATACACATAAATGTTGGGAAACAAGTCACCATATACTTGTATGCACCACACACACACACACACACAAGCGTAATACATATAAACATGTTTAATACCCACATTTATACATGCGATCACATATTTAGTCCTATATTCATTATTTGGCGTCGACATTATGTCTGGGAGTTCTGAATAGAAATGCTCTGTTACTGGGTTCGGCCATAAAATAGCGACGTTAAGGTACAGAAACTCCTAAAAATATGCGTGGGCACAATTGAATAGTTACCCCGAATACTGATCTAACCCACAAAAACATATATTGTTTACAATTGCAAAAAAAAAAAAAAAAAAAAAAAAACTTTCTAGGCTTAAGGAGCATAACTTTTTGCAAAAACGATGTAAGGTTTTATAATTGTACATCATACAAAACACCTCATGTTCAGTATTACTTGTATTTACTTTTAAGTATCGACTTACAGTTTAACAAAATGAATTTAAGTGGAAAAAGGATATAAACAGTACAAATGGAATAGTGATCTAATCTACAAATCAGTACAAACAACTGTAGAAACACCAAGAAAAACATTACATTATTAACTATTACTGGACCAACGTATCTTATGTTTTCAGTAATATTAACTGAAGCAAGAAAACCATTAGATTATTATTCATTATTGACAAATGTTATGTATGATTACAGTAATCACTCGACTGCACACAGACTTTAGTAGAAGTGACGGGAACGGGAAGGTACCTGCACATGTCTAGCAAGTCGTTTTTTTTTTTTTTTTTTTTCCGCTTTCTTTATAGCTATTGGTACTTCGTAGAGCTGGGGAAGTACAGTTGGGAGTGGACGTAAATGTTCCCTTCCTCTGGGCAATGGACGTATTACATAGCTGTGCCAAGGTTGTAGGGTGTTATGACTGACTCACGTTCGAACAGTATTTGGTTATTCTGATGAGAACTGAATCCAATGAAAAGATGTTATCTTGAAATCGGGCTACTTTTTAAACATACCTTCAATGGCAGACAGCTCAACGAAGTTTTCTTTGTCCATGTGGTATGCGCTAAATGCCAGATTTGAATTAACAATGACTTCAAGCCACTGCTTTGGATGATTACATTGTAGATTACTTCTTTCTTCTTTCAATCAGGACAAAGTCCTTATCGCAGGGAAGAAAGCTGTGGCCGCTGACTAAGAACTTCTGGTCAATAGTGGTGAAATATTTCTTCACAATCAGATAATGATATAGAGAAATACACCACCAGTTATTGTTTTGTGCGATACACCGATCTGACCAAACAGCTACTCCTTATATCACCTACTTTGAGTGGTTCGAAATGCAGTTCAATGTATTTCAGAATGCATGAAGTAACTTTAGAAGAACCACGTTTTGCCACCGACTCATTCCACACAAACATAAATGGTTTTTCAGCTCCCATTTTGTGGACACATTGGTTATAAGTAGAGAACTGCCTTTAATAAAACTCAGAGGAATGATGAAGTGTTTGACAGAACAATATCTGTTGCATATCTGTGCAAAGTACGAGAGATGTGGGGTTCGATTTTGATACTGCAACATCCTCGTGAAGAACTTTATAAGCAGTTTCTGCCTTTCTGTGATGAAGTGTACTTTTTGCACTAATCCTCTTCTGCTCATCTTCGGTCTCAGCTGCTACTAGATGAATGTAAAGTTCATCACAATATGAACAAGAGTCTGATCGTGGAGGACCAAATCTAAGCTTGAATTCATTTCTCAATATGTCCCTATACAAACTACGCGAGCATTTAATACTAGGATGTCTTTCCTTGAAAGATCATACATTCTTTCCACACACAGTTATGAACTAAGATAAAGCTTGCTGGAGGTGGATCTTGAATAGTGGCTCTCTCGTGCAGGCATAGAGATGATATGATCCCTTATCAGTTCTTTGATACCAAAGGACACAGCAGATGGACGATTATAATGTGTCTCTCTTTTTTCAGATATGTCAAGGTTAAATTTCATTTTTGTCTGAAGCGTTTGCACACGTCGAGAGAAAATTTGAAAAACATCGAGCACAGTTTTCTTGCACACGTTGTATGATTTACCATTTAGAGGAAGGTGGTATTTGAAAGTTGCCTGTCTCCGGGAGATATCTTCCGCTACATTTCTTCGTTTTACGTCTTCCAGTGCCATACAACATTGAACTAAAAACGTAGATTGTTCATTATATGTTCGTTTGCAGAAATCTTGAAATAACTTTGTCTTCATATCTTTGGAAATCTTGTCGCAAATAAACAAATAAACTCACTTTTGTTGATGGTGTCAAATTTTCCAAATCATGTTTAATACAAACCATTAAAGGCTAGTTTTAGCAGTATAGCCAGGTCACAAAAAAAAGTATTATTATTATATCAAATACTCCCTCTATACAGGACACTCGGCTTATTTACATGGCGAATCCTGCAAACTGTTTTACTATCATATTTCATTATGAGTACCATAACATTATTGCGATCTTAGGCAAATCTTCTGAAACTGCTACAGCTTTTAATAAAACTAGACTGTGACCTTTTTATGAAATTTGCAGCAATCGTGCCAAATATTACATTTTTCGTGTAATAACAATGTTGACTTATTTTGTTAGGTTAGATCACTATTTCACTCAGCTTTTCAGATGCACATTTCCCTGGTACAAACGTCCCTTTCCTGTTTCTATATGGCTTACCAGCATTTATCAAAGCTTTATTCTTGTTGTCCTTGCATTCTGACAGCCGTATATTTCTCCTACGACCTTTATTTAATTTCTTTTCCGCACTACCACTAAGCAGCAATGTCTCCTCATCAGCCATATTGATGCAGTTATATCTGTATTCCCAGAATGCCAACTTTGCAAAGCAAAAAAATCCTCCTTGGGATAGAACTATTGCCTGTGTGCAACAGTGGTATTGTGATGTGCTATGGATAGATCATCATTCCACTATAATTGCAACTTTCTCATTTTTGTCGGTTAGATCCCTTTTCGGGGTGTGTGTGTGTGTGAATGCATATAAAAACCACATAAGAGAGGATTTTGTGGGATTCATTAATCCAAGGAAACGAGAAAAGTTATTATTTCCGCAAAGTGACTCTGATCAAGACGAACATGAACAAGAAGAGGATGAACTTTTAGAACAAGTACTTACTGGTGTGAGGTTAGGTCAGGTTGTTCTCAAGATGCTGCAAGATTTGCACATAAATCCGAGAGACTGTGTTTGAATAACAACTGACGGATGCAGTGTAATGACTTCAGAACTCTGTGGTGCCATTACAGAAATTCAGAAGGTAGCAGTTCATGCAATTAGTTGTCCCTGCTACAATCATGCACTGAATTTATCACTATCCAAGTCATCTACTGTTCAATGTGTCAGAAATACAACCGGAATAATTAGCCAAGTAATTTCCTTTTTTACTGCATCTTCAAAACGAAATGCTGTTCTAGTATCAACACTTGGAAGTCAGCTAACTAAGCTGTGTGCGACTCGTTGGGTCGAACGTCATGATGCAGTGTTACAATTTAAATCTCACCTGCCCAAAATAGCAGAAGCATTGCAGATTGTTTCTGAATGGAAAGAACGACAGTCAGCCGCTAATACCAGGACGCTGTTGCTATCAGTCAGTGATCCAACTTTTATTGTGACAATGATATACCTCAGTAACGTTTTATCGGCAACACTTCCCTGAGCCGGTTTCTCCAGAAGAAAGAGCTAGACAGACAAACTGCCTTTGACACCATCGAAGACACAATTAGTGTTTTGAGCGAGAAAAGAAACGAACTTCGAGTTGGCGAGGTCTTCAGAGTCCTTTATTTTTGAAGCCGAGGAAAGTGCAAACGGTACCTCGTACCACCAAGAGGCAAACATTGCACTGCAACGTTCCTGCATATACTGCTGAACAATACTTCAGAAAATCTGTCTCCAGACCTATACCAGAAGCTGTAGTCGAAGATCTCAAGTCACGTTTCCCCAGCGAAGTCCTTGGCGTTTATAGATTGAATGCGTTTTTACCTCGCCGTGGAGATGACAAAGCAGAAGAAGACATGAAATTCTTGGCAACTAGATACTGTAGCTTGTTCGCGGTAATTGAAAACGATCTGCAAAACCACCTGAAAGCAGAGTTTTAGTTGTGGACAGCTAAATGGGAAAGGCGGCAAGGGAAAAATTAGCGTCTTCCGCAGTTTTGTAGTGAAGCAGTTGAGTGCGACAGCATGCTGTATCCTAACATTAGACATTTTCCGTGTATATTGTCTTGCTTGCCTGCGAGTGTTGCTAGACCCGAGCGTACTTTTTCCATTTTGCGATTAATTGAAACTTGGCTCCGGCCACGCTGTGGGCAGAAACTTCTCAATGGCCTTGCATTAATGCACATACGTAAGGATATTTCGATAGACAAAGAGAAGGTAGTTAGTCGTTTTGCGCAAGGTGCTACTCGTCGAAAATCCTTGTTTGTGGTGTGATAGAGCGTAAATGGCTGCCTTTTGAATGCCAAGAAATTATGTTACGGAAAAAAAAAAATTAAAAGAATTTTAAAGTTTGGTCTCAGAATATGTATAAGTAAAATGAAATAATAGAGGTGACTGTGCAGGAAAATAAATTTTCTGCTGAAATACACTTATTTTTAGAGATGTCTGAATATTGACCATTTATTTGACAACTTTGTTCATGTCTTCATTTTAAATTTACTATTTAGTAAGAGAAAGTCGCGGGTATTTTAAGCTTCATTATCCTTATTTATGTTCACAATAAAAGCATATCCATCCTGCATTCGAATAATTGTCATTTTATGCATTTCCTCCTCCTCTCTATTGCTAAAGACATATTTTCAGTTTTAAAAAGATATGTTATAATTTCCAATAGCATAATGAAACCCATTTTTGTATATGTGATAACTGTTACATATACTGCAAAGAATGTATATCCAGCCACATAATTACTGCATGATAACTTTTATGTGCTGTTAGCATAACATGAATACCAGACAAAACTTGTGTGACAACGTAAGATGTTCGAAGATAATATTTCAAAAGTCCTTGGAATGTGCTGTATTAGTATATAACCGTACAAATTAAGATTTATGAAATGTTTGCACATGCCTTAAGGTCATCCCTTTTTATAAGTTTTTTTTTTTTAATTTACCTGTATAAATTTTAAGTGATAGTATTTGCGCTCAATATTTATATTGTAAATGATGATAATGCACATAACATTTAAGCAAACATCGTGGAGGCACGGCTTGTTCATTTATGGATATGGATTTTGTAAAAGAGAAAGTGTATGGATTTCACTGTGCATGATTTTTAAATGCAGTGTGTGTAATATTATTTCTTAAGTAATGTCAAAAATCGAGAAAACAAAGACACATACATGCAAAGTAACGAAACTGCTGTACACAGTATACAAGTGACAGCAGGAGGATTTTTCAACTGAGAGAATTTTCTGCTGGGGTTGATATGCACTTCATGAGTATCAAAACTTTCTTAAAGCACATGAAGAAGGTTTCGGAAGCCATTGACGATGCAGCATTACAATTTATGCTAGATGCTGCTGAGGAAGAAAAAGCCATTGCCATTCGGGATGGAAACGTAGATAGTGATGGAGTTCCAATGTGTACAGTGGTGGCCGATGGAGCGTGGTGTAAGTGTAGTTACAAAACTAATTACAACTCTCTATCGGGCGTGGTAAGTTAAGTATAAACGTACTATAGTTTTCCTACAGTATCTTCTACATAATTAATTGTAATTTTGTATGTATCATTTTTGCTTCCAGGCATCTATTGTTGGTTTTAAGACAGGGAAGGTGTTATATATACGTGTTAGTAATCGGTACTGTTCTCTCTGTGCGTCATGTCAAAATGCAAAGCAAACACCACTAAGCCACATGTGTTTTCTTGACTGGAAAAAAAGTGCGACTAGCATGGAATCAGATATTGTAGCCGATGGTTTCCTTCAGAGCGAAAAATTACTTGGCCTTAAATTCAACAAACTTATCGGCGAGATACTTATTGTTTGTAAAATGGTTGACTACGTTAATACACTTGTGTATTAGCTGTGATTATATTTGTAAGCATATTTATTTAACATGCTTTTCTATAGACTAGTTTGTATTAATGTTGACAGGTGATGGAGATAGCTATGTACATAGGAAACTGCTTGAGACAATGCCACATGGCCCTAATCCGATGGTAGGAAAGGTGGAATGCAAGAATCACGTTCTTCGCAACTACTGCCATAAGCTAACCGATCTTACCAAAAACACAAAGTTCCCGGTGACCTCCAGAAGTCTTTCGAAGCAGCAAATACCGAGATTACGAACTGCTGTAGATAAGGCAATCAAATACTGAGCTGTGGGAAATGAACCACTGAACACATGGATATGTATGCTGAAAGCAGATATAGAAAACTCTCCTCTGCACATATTCGGTGACCATGAGCATTGCGATGTAAATTTCTGCAACGGTAACAAAGAGGTAAAAATAAACCACGTTCCTGATATCAAATCACGTCGTTTACTGCAAGAAATAATGACTATTATTTGTGGAAGTGTTTCCAGGCATGTTTCAAGTATCATAGCAGACCGGAACAACAATTTGTCGGAATTATTCAATAGTATCGTAAACAAACATGTTGCAGGAATGCGAATAAATTATGCTCTTAGAGGACAGTACAAAACGTGTTGTTCTGCTGCTGCTGTATCATTCAACAATGTGGGTGAAGATATGAGAGTAATCCATAAAACAATGGATGGTAACAGTCCAGGTGAGAGCACTGTAAGAAAGATGTTATGGCAGCCATGAAGTGTTTTGTGCCAAATGTTTTATGTGGTATATTCAAAATAATGGAAATGTTCTTACAAAATATTTGTGGCCAATATCTAATTATTTTGCGTACACCACAAAAAAAAACCGGCGCGATAACCTGCCAATAAAATATTTGCCATTATACAGTACTAAATTTAATGGAGGCAAATTACAAAAAAAAAAAAAATTAACACATACATGTTTTCTTATTTATGTTCTAGGAATGTACACAAAAAACTTTGTCGACCAGCAGAAACGAACAAGGGAAAACAGGAAACATCAAAAGTTGCACAAAACTAAGAAACAAGTGAAAGAGAGAAAAAAAAACTCTACGCTGCAGATGAGCACTATGGTTTGGTACAGACAGAACAAGATGAACCAGAGAGTGCAATAACAGCATCAGAGCTTGACGAAAGAAAAAAAAAATTATCTCGCTGGCCTCGTGTGGACTGAAGAGGAGAGAGATCAGCTACAGAAAATGACTGTGAGTGCAATGAAGCTGTCACCTGTGGAATACAGAGAGGAGGAAGTTACTAACTGCTTCAAATTTTGGCAGGTTATGTAAAATGAGGGCAACGACATCTTGCAAAAACTTAGTTCACTCCATATTGTATGGTAACTTCAGTACAAAAGGAACACAGTACGGCATTGCTAACGAACCTGTAGCAAAGCGCAAAATGGCTGAGGGACATGGAATAGTGGCAATAGAATGCGGCTTATTCGTATATTCTGAGTATCCCTTTCTTGGTTCAACTCCCGGTAGCTACATTTTTTAAGAACTACTTTTCTTATCTTTAATAGTATTATTTATGTAGTCCAATTAATTCGTATAGAGTCACGTAAAATTCTGTCATTATAGATGGTTTGGTGGATGAAGATGCCATCATGAAAGTAAAGTGCCCTCTTTCTGCAGATAGGTACGGAAGTCCGAAAGAAGCTGTCGATAATGGCCAGGTAAATATGTTCAGCCATATCTGTGTTATGTATAGCACTTTTGTATTACCAAGTAAAATTATCACCTAGCCAAAAAAGAGTTTAAGTAATATTTTGTATAATAATTGTGTTATATTTTTATTATAACTATTACTTATTTACTGATTTCAGATGAGTTACTCCGCAATTGTGAACGGGAAACCACTACTGAGGCATGATTCTAATTATTATTATCGAGTGCAAGGGCAGCTGCACATAACTGGCAGAAAGTATTGTTACTTTGTGGTCTACATTTCCCGTTGGATGAAGTATGAAGTCATCGAAAAGGAGGACGAATTCTGGAGTGACAATGGCACAACCTTTGTGCAGGTAAATTTCTCATAATTGCACACACAAAGTAACATTTGTAGTTCATACTGGGGTGTTACTTAGATGCAGCTCACGTGTAGAAGCCTCAGCAGTCTTAATTTCCCTAATCCATATTTAACAGCAATTGGGATTTTTGTACCAGAAATAATACAAATTACAATTAATTTCAGCTCTCGAAAAATAACAATCTGAGGTAGTGCATGATAAATTTAAAAAAATTTAAAGAGAGTAAAGCAACGTCACGTGGAAAAAAAGGTTATAAATAAATTTTCTAAAATGTCTAGTATATATAGTTCTTACATCTAGCGACAAGGTAAGTAGCATGTCTAGCCGAGTTGAATACGCTCTTAGTTTAAATAAACACAACGAAAATACAGTTGAGCCTAATACACTTTACTTATTATACTTCGTTGGATTTCTTTAAGTAGCATGGAACCAAATAATACACAAGGGTGTCGTCCAGTCTATACGACATCAAGTACAGTTATTACAAATGTTTAAAATATTCGCTGAACGCTTCAAGTAAAATATTTAAATTACCACAAATGCTGTAGGGCCTAGGTATACATAGTGTGTCGTATGTTTGAGTATAGGTACGCAAGGACTTGTTTCCGACCCCATGTTTATTAGCAAATTGTTGTTCCACTGGCCACGCACTACCACCCCTAGTGCGTTGTAATACGAATTTTTAATAATTCCATATAACATAGAAGAAATTGAGCATTTGAAAAATATAACAAACAAACAAACAAACAAAAAAAAACACTCTGTGATTTATTATCTCCTGCACATTTGCAGTCACGTACCTGTCCACTAATGACCAGGCATTACAAATTATACGTAGGCCTAGGTGTGAAAAACTGAGTTTTGGCTCTGTAACATTGGGGCTGTGTTCCAAACAACCATTTTTCTTTCCAAAAATGGACTCACGGGTGATACGTAAACAATAATAACGATAATCGCTAAAACAATTAGTGTCAAGGTAGTATCTAAACCTCTGCGGCTTCGTTGCAGGTGTTATTGGCCTCGTACCAATGTAATCCGGGTTCGATTCCCAGAGAGGTCGTCTTGGATTTTCTCATGTGGAAAACTTGGTAGCCGTTTCCGCTGGCGGGGTGATTTCTAGAAGTGATTTTATTTTCTAACCATTATATTCCGTCGCTTGCTCTCCAGGCTGTAGTGTCAGGCTAGATCAGTCCATCTGCTACAACCAGTTCCAGTTAGCGCCAATGACTGGGTTCTTTTTTAATCAACTTTGCTTGGACAGTCTGGTTCCGTTGCAAGTGCAAGAATCCCTATGAATGGGCCGAACATAAATGATTAATTAAATATTATCTTTTAAAAAAGCATTTCTTGAGTAGTTCCACGTCAGCGTTGTGATAACAATACTGGCTTGGAAGCATGACTTGCCACTTCTCTATCACTCTCTTGACTGCTCGCGTAAACACTCAAGGTACTGGGGATAGATACGACACTTCTCCACAAATAGATGTGTTTTTTTTAACGTGTTTTACAGAATAATTATTACTCCAGCAATGTTCAGATTGCAACATACTATAGCTCATGGTGAGATACGAGTCTAATGTATAGTTATACGTTCAATTTATTCTAGATTACTGTACTACACTCGACAAAAAAAAAAAAAACTTAGAAAAACGCTTAATTTCCAGGATTTTTTTCTCAAAGAAATAAAAGTATTTTTATACACATCATATACAACAGACCATTCTTCAACATTCTAAAACAGCCTGCCGAAAACTGCATCATTTTAACTTAATTAATTCCCCCAAAAACATCCCTAACTGTACATATGTTCTCCACTCTTCAGCATAACTTACCCAGCCACCTTAAACTGTCACTCCCATTTCGACGTGAAGGTCAGACAAGTACCCAATGAACGCGGTTCGCATTTCGCACCCTACATCCGGAGTGACCCTTCTTATGGGTGGTGAGCGGTCCAAGGCCTTCTATAATCATGAAGGTAAGGTACCGTCATTTCTAGCTCTCTGAACGTAACCGCGGGATATGTAACGTCAACTATCTCATACTCAGAGAAACCAAAGCAGAAATTTTTACCCGAAATCACTATATACATTGCAGGTGCTATATTTTTCTGGTAATTAATCTCACAAGGTCCCCGAACATGAAGGCCGTAAAAAAACAAGTGATCAAAAATGTCGTGAAAATATCGACGAGACACGCAGAAGAAAACCAAGTACTCGAGTTTATCTTCAAATAATCACCTGTGTTGATAATAACAACAGAGGTCAATCTTCAAGTCCGACTGACACGCAGAATATCATTTGAGATATGCGTAGGTATAAAATAACCCATTGCTAATAAACAACGGCACTGTGTACTAAGTGGTAGGCATGTCTGTACAACAGATCAAGATGAAAGCCGTTATCGCAATCTTCCTGTTGTTTGGCGAGGATGAAAATCTGGTTGACACAATCTGTTCCCAGTTTCTTCATACTTTTTTAATTAAACCTTTGAAAAATCATCTCATGTATAACGTGTTTTGTTGTTTCCTAAATATGATGTATCGCTAGCATTTAATAGTGCTACTTGTGTTGACGTAAAATAAGATATTTGTAGTTAAATTGAAATTTTACTTACCACCTCAAATTTTTGTTTTGAAGTTCGGTTTATTTTCACCCCAGTGTTTCTAATCACCACGTTTTACTTCATTTTGTCTATAAACTAAAACGTTTCATTTATAACTAATATAAATAAAGACAGAGAGATAATAGGTGTGTATGTAACACCTAATAAAAAAAATTTCTTATGCAACATATTGTAGTAGATTGTACAAGTATGTTTATAACTTATGCTAATTATGCGTTTATTATGCCCCGCGCCATGGGAGTCGAATTATGTAGTGGAGAGCCTACCTCTGTTTGTAGTCTATAATGAATTTACATGTATGGCCACACGGATTGTCACCAACCGGGTTCAATTCCCGGCTGAGTCACCCCCAGATGTTCGTATGTCAGCATCGTGCCGGACGATGCCGCTGGTCGGCGGATTTTCTCGAGGTTCTCCCGTTTGCCCCGCCTTTTCTTTCCGGCGCAGCTGCATACTCAGCTCAATACCACTCATCGGCTCTCGAGACCTCGATGTTACGTGCCGCCACACTCTCTTCACGCATTCGGCGGGGATTCCCCGCTGAATTCCTCCGGGTGCAGGAAGGGTTGCCTACTCACAAGGCCATGCTATTGCTACCACTGTACCTTTCGTTTGCGATCTAACTAGAAACAGTGGGACCTAGAGAGTTGCAACACGGGGGGCTTATTTGCTACTTACATAGTCCCGCTTCATCCCATGGTATCCGCAATCAACTTAACCCCACGGTGTACGTGTTACATGCAGTCAAAGGGTGACAGCCCCTATTATTTACATGATAGGGGTGTGTACGACGGACCATACCTACAGTTTATCCAAGATATTGGTTTACTTGCTCCGTATACCAATTTGTGTTCTTCTAACGCAAATTACCTTGCCTAATATCCCGCGTAATGTCCTTGGCGCCCACCGCCTTTAGGAACTGCTACAGCCCTTATTATTTGAGATGGACCATGGGTCACTAATCACGTGCCCGAGTTTGTAAAGATGTTTCCTATGCACGCTGTAGAGATGATCTGACAGTTGAGGCTATTAGAACGTTGTCATTATTTTTCCTTGATTCTCTCTCAAGCGACCAAAACAGATTCATGTAGGTAGGCACAGTACTATAAACCAGTTTGCAAGTCGGAATCGTGCCGGACGATTCCACTAGTAGGCGGGTTTTATCGGGGGGTGTTCCGCCCCCCCCCCCCAAATTTATTTCCGGCGCTGCTCCATTCTCACCTCACTTCATCGGCTCCCAAGACCTCGCTCTCTTCAAACCGTCACTCAGTATCAACAAGCTTATCACTTACAATGTAACTGCAGCTTGAGACATTCAATACTGAGACACCAAATATTTTGAACACTTTTCTGATTTTGAAATTGACAGGTCTAAAATGTTTGAAATAGTGATAAAATATAGCAAAAAAAAAAAAAATGCCGAGAAACAGTTCCAAGACGTAATTTTTATTTTTTGAGTTTAGTGGCAATAGTGTAGTGAAACTGAATTCGGATATTGATTGATCTCCATTCCTACAATGACTATGAAAAGAGTATCCAAAACAACTAAGAACTCAATATATGGATGAGGAACACAAATGCAATAAAAATGAGATAATATAAACACAAATATGGAACAAGAGTCTACGATCCAGTTAGACAAACACCGAAACAGGAACAACAGAAAACAGCACAATTATAATAATACAGAAACAGCAGGAAGGACAGCACAAATTAAAAGACCCAGATGGCAAACTAAAAATTATATTACCCTACTGTTTATTTAGCTATGTGTTTTTAAAGTTATGCTGTCCATGATGTTTTGTGTTGTTCGTTGTTGAACTGGATCTTATTTTTTTGCATCTATTTATAAATTTGTCACTACCTGTAATTCGTTGACCTTTTGATGTGTCTGTTTAATTTGACTTACTTCATTGTCTGTTTCGCTTGGGGGTTTTTTTTGTATCATCGTAATTGTGCTATCTTATTTTATTTCTTTTTTGGTGTTTGTTTAACTGGATCGTTGTCTCTTATTCCATATATGTGTTTATATTATCTGTTTTTTTTTTTTTTTTACATTTGTGTTCCTCGTTCATTTATTGTGTACTTCTTTTTTGGCTACTCTTTTCGTAGTCATTGTAGGCTATGGAGATCAAATAAAAATCCGAATTCAGTTCCAAGAAGTAATGATTTTCACATAAATGTAAATGTTATGTTTGGTTCTATACATCCTGAATATATCACTTTGATGCTAGTTTATTTTCAAACTAGCAGGAATAACGTGAATACAAATTTTTTTAGATATAATTCTTGAATATTACATAGACTACTAATGAAAGGTTTTTATGAAAAATTATAGCACCTGTTATTAGCCACATAAATGAAAGGCTTGGCATTTCTTATATGCTTATCACAGCATAGAAAATGTAAGGCATCATAAGTTTTACTTAAAACCACATTGTGGTGCATTATTAGCTAGAAATATTTACCTAAATAACGAAGCTTGTTAGGATTTATTTTGAGAAAATGCATTTTGAGTTATTAAAATGGTGGCACTTGAAGATGAGTCGCTCGGTATCAATGATTATAGGCTGTTCACGGTTAACTGAAACTGATCAGTGAGCACTTTCGCAATCAACCTTTGAGAAATGTCACAGTCCCTGCCTGCATCTGGCATGCGCCCAGTAAGTTGATCATGACGGAGGAAAAATAATTCCATGTCTTAACGATGAATTAAAAGTGTTAGGTAAACATTTCTGAATATCTTTTTTTTTTTTTTTCCACTTTATTATTTTTTTAATGCATGTAAGTGTAGGAATTATCAAACTTGCAAAACATTTACGTTAATTTTAATACGACAGTTTCACTTGACCGATGCACGAATAAAGTGATCAGGTTCGTGACAATGTTGGATGAGTACACGACGCGCATACAAGTAGATCTTAAGCACGGCTTTCAAAAGTGCTCAGTTGACCGTGAGCAGGCTCTACTAGCAAAGCACCACGTTCTTGTGGCAAGGAGATTGAAAGTCTGAACTATGGTGTTTTTCGAGCTCACTCACATCGAGAATGAAGTCAAGTTTTGCAGAACAGGTTACGACCAAGAGGTTTCGTACCTGTTACTATGGAGAGCACTCGTTGTCTTTAAATGCCCGTCTACCTGGCGTTGCGTCCATGTTTGAAGCAGAGAAACGCTAGAGCGATAAGGATGACGGCACCATCGCCTCTACGCACAATTATCTGAACTAGCACGCAGCGCTCTCTTCGTGCTTCTTGTACTCATTAAACAGTGATATATCGCTTTACTGGAGAAAAGTTTGTAACACGGTTCGATGCATGCCACTCGAGTATATTTATATGAATCCGACCCGAATATTTTTTTAACACGGCGCTTTGAAAATTTAGTTTTTTGCGATATCGGTATGTTTTGTAATTGTGTTTCTAATGTGCGTGATCATTTCTTGAAAGGAATAGACAGGTAGAGCATTCCGCGTGTGTTCTTTTCGTAGATAAGCACATTACGCACACATTTAATAGCGCCATTTAAAATTAAAAACACGAGTTTCAAACACTTTGCAACGCAGTTCAAACACCATCGGCTCACAAGACCTCGATGTAAAGAGCCGCCCAAGTCTCTTCACTCACTCACTCAGTTCAATCACCGGGTAGGCGGGACCCTAAGGACTTTCCGGACATAACAGCGCGAAGAGAAAGTCAGGATTCACATTCTTGAATTCTTCTCTTATTAATTAGACTTGAAACACTACTACTTAATCATTTCCTCAAATTTGCAAATCGCTGGAATTAAAACAAACAGATAGCTGAAATCATCAGTCATCTTACTTCACTGTGTATAGCCTACCATACCATTCTGCCAGACCATTACATGGTGACATCTATTGCCATTTGTTCCGCAAGTTTTTAAAGTAGAGTCATTATATTAGACTACTCATATTATCATCCACTATTTAAATGTTTGCTCGTGGTTTTGGTTAGCCATTGAAATTTGGTGCAGATGCTAAAAGGGATACTTAAGATTGGAGAGGAAGTTATAAATTCTTGTTAATTATGGAGACGAGTTTTCACGTGAGAGATGATCACAAATATGTTGTTCCTTATATTGTAAGGAGCAGTGTCGGTATCGGCCAAGGACTGCTCTGTAAGGAACTACGGAGCCAGCAGCACAGTGTGTGTCTGTAATGCCACGTACTGCGACCAACTGGAGCCAATCACAGAGAAGTCTGTATCTGGAGGCAACTACGTGCACTACGTCTCCAGCAAGGATGGACACAGGCTGAAGAAATCAACTGGACGGTTCGTCAAGTCAGGTAAATTTTCCCGAGGAAATTTCATTCATACATGTTAACCCTCCCAGTCACAGATTAGCAGATTATTTTAGGTGTTACGGTGAACAAATTGCTTGATTACTGTGCTGGTGTAATACTTTCTTATATTTCGGGACCAAAATAATGTTCATTTGGCAACAAGCTAGAACTACACTCAACAATCCTTTACATACTCGAGCCTCAGTTACCTGTTAATTATTGGCTTTTGCCACAATTTAACACCAGATCAGAGGTGTTACGGGATTCGGTCGTTGTTTCCCTTGCAGGTTCGTTATTGTTCGAGAGTTATCCTGGTCATGCCTATCGAACTGGGGTCCAGCAGAAGCAGAAACACCAAATGTAGGTCTACCTACATGTGGTTGAAGTTTAGCTTTTGTCTTCGAATGAGTTCGCAAAATTCCCGAAGCCTTTCAACTATTATATACCATGTGTTAAGTTTTGGCGCGGCAAAGGCCATACACATTTGCTGTGTAAGAGATGGCAAAATTATTGTTGCTACATAAAGCTTCTGGAATTCCTTTTCATGGATATATTGTTGTATTGGCTTCCAAAATCATGAATATTTAAATCAATGTGTTAGCATTTATTAATATTACACATGAAGTAAAATCCTCCCCTGCGAACATAAAGAGTGTGTAGGGCTTTATCTACAGCATCTTCCAAATACCAGGTTTCTGGATCGAACCTTGTTCCTACAGTGCAGAAGAAAATGTTTTATTTCATTGTCACTTGTAAAATAAGTTTCAAAACCTATAAGTATCACCCCCTCCCTCTCGGTCCCTCAGATTATCTCAATGAACAAACCATATACCATGCATCTAGAGTTGACTAGTCTCACGTATGCAAATCTAAACCTAACTTCAGAGCAAATTAAGTGTCCTACATATCCGGAGTAAACTTATTCCGATATTTTCCGCAGATAAACGTGTATTCTACTCAGTTCATGGCCACGGTGATAGCACCTCGACACAACACGTGCTTCACAATAGCTTATCAGATGTAAGATTGTAAACATCGCACCTCCTCACCTCGAACTCTGCCTATATCTCCATATTTCAGCAACTGGTGACTTTGTTCTCCACACAGGCGTCTCTTGGAAAACAGTAGACGTATTTATGTAAAGTTTCTTCATTGTGTGAACGGTAGCATAGCAATTAGAAAAGCAAGTAGGTCAGCCACAATCCTATAAGTGTAGAGATAACCACATGGCTAGTTAAGAACTTTATTGAGATTTTTTTTCCTCGAGGAAAATAAACCGGGCAAGGAATAAATAGTTCTTAAGTTACCATTAATTTAGACACCATTGCACTGAATCATTAGACAATCATGTGACTATGGTGGTAGCAGCATCTGTTTAGTAAAAATGTGACTCCCAACAATTCCCAGCGAAAAAAAGGGCAGTGTACTGACTGCTGGTGGTGAGGCGAAATTATGTTAGGTTATGGAATAAGGGCGGTGAGTTTTGAGGTTAGAAATTTTGTTGGAAATTTTAACCAGTACGCGCCAGACTTCGCCTGGAGCGGCATCAATGTTGAACCTTGTGTTGATCTCGGAGATTCTTGGTGACCTCGGGGTGCTGTGAGCTGATCACCCGGACACAAAAATCCCTTCATGATAGTTGAAGTTCACCTGTATTGCTATTTACCTCGTTAACATTGCGGTATGCTAAACGAGTGACTCTTTCGGAGACCCATACGCCTCGTGGGCAGTAGCCTACTGTAGTTGTTACATGATTTGAATTATTTGCAGATTAAATACTCCCTACAGTGTGTATTATTAGGGCTACCCACACGCCCATAAAACTGACACTTAAACGTTGCAACACACATTAAATACCAAAATTGCCCTAAAATGAACACATAAGCACTGGCAGTAAAACTGGTGGGATTATACGGGCCCGTGCCCTGAAATGTCTTGCTGCTACCAAATGAGAAGAACATGTGTTAGTTCCATGTTGCATTTTAATCGGCACTGACTCTACATGTTTCTCCTGGAAACAACTTAAAACCTCTTGACTGCTTTAATCTGCTGGCTAAGGTTACACTGAAAAATGCTTACAAGCTTATATGGACTACAGTGTGCTGATTAAACCTCCCCAGTCTGTGCTATTCCTTGAGGAAATGAGGGGCGATATCCCGGGCGGCTAAATCAAAACGGTTCTGCTTAAACTAAAAGTCTATTGTTGTGAAAATATAAGTTCAAACATTGCGGGTTTCCCGGGAGCGGGAAAACATGCAACGTGATCACACGCAAACCAACCCCTCTGGATGCTACTCGCTGACTGGCTTCCCCCCAGAACGAGAGTGGGCCAGCACGCCGAAGAGGTACTTGCACATACACCAAATTGCAACTTGTTTTATGTTTTACTTGCATGGAATTTAACACATAAAAAAATACAAACCAGTAACAAATTACCAACTCGCCTTGCATGGGGATGATATGAAATGACGTGGACATGTACCTACATATGGGGATGATACAAACATGACAGAACACTTCAAAACCATGCCAAGCATAGGAAAGTATGATTGGAGATGATGCCTTTATTACACACGTGATCCAGTTTCGCTTTGCGCGAGCTCAAACTTCCTGCAGTTATTTTAGGCACTTTTTCAAAAACACATATCACTCCGCGAACTGAGTCTTTTGCCGCTAGGCCGGGCAGAGGCGCGAGGAACGTCACACTACCTGCTCTTACTGGGTTCTACTCCACCTTGCACTCTGCACACGTCACACGCACACTCACACTAGTGCACAGAGTAGTGTGTGGACGTCGTCTGCAGTGCTATCGGAGCGGTCGGCCTGACAAACGAGCTAGGGTAGGGAACAGCACACGTCAAGACAAAGATATATACCTAACTTGCATGGTTTGCAAAAATAAAGTTACCATACATGAATATGCCTGGTTACTATACCACACCATCACCTTTGTGTGACGTCACACAACACAAACAGAATTATCTCATTTTTTATTTACTAATATGCCTAACTTTCATGATGCGGTGGCAGATGTTGAAGGTATAAACTTTCTGACGTCAAAATTAACGTGCGGCGTAAACAACTGCATTAACAAAAACAAAGGCAATATTGAGGAAGGTGCATTAATTTGCGTGTAAATTATAGTGTGTTCCTGCGCGAAAGCCAGCATCGTGTCACTCCATCCCGTGTGTTGTAGCATTCTTGGACCCTTCATGACAGGATGCAAGTACGGATTCTCAGCCTTCGCACTGCACATCCCACAGGGTAGGTAAGTCAGTTTTAGTCAATATCGGGTAAAAAGGAACTCGCCTCCATTCATCAGCTAAAGCCCATATGCCATGTTGTAACTTTCCTTGGAAGAATCCATACAAGCTTGCATGGCCGCTGGTATGGACGTTTTCGTAATTGGTTGTGTGCATTTTTCAGTGAAAGGTTTCTCACAAGGTTGAAGTTCTATTCTGAGAGAGACAGGGTGGTGAGGTGTGATACTGACAATAGTTGTAATTTTGGTTTTGATAAACAGTGATAATGCCCCAACTAAAAATAGAGTACGTAATAAATAATAAAAATGGTGAAAATGTTACAGTTGAAGTAAAATTAAAACAAATGTACTCGCATTTACTTGTATGGTAACAAGTGTCATGCGACAGGTTATTCCACAGAAACTTTCACAACTGCTTACATGCAAGCTCGGATAGTAGGCCTAGAAAAAGTTTCTGCCAGAGATTGGGCAGAACATTGTATTGTGTCACACTCGCATTGCTTCTCGGATCACTTCAAGGGTCTGTGACGGTGAAGTGATTTGATTTTGGAATGTGGGGATCGTGTCGGGGATCTCCCGTTTCCCCCGTCCTTGCGTTCCGGCGCTGCTTCATACTTGCCTCACTCCACTCTCATCGGCTCTCAGGACCTCGATGTTAAGAACCACCCAAATCACTCCACTCCACTTACATCACTTCAATAAAATTCACCAACTTTTCACATACAACTCAGCCACTTGAATAAAATGTATATTTATTTCAGTACATTGCTTTGAAAACAGTGCGTATTTGCACTGAGTGACAAGTATATTAATAAATTTAATATCATTATTTATTTTGCTTAGCCGACTTGAGGTCGAAGTCTGGAGACATAACCTCTCGTTATTAATCGGTTGGTAGCCATTCAAGAAAGTCATTGGAAGGGAGGGCTTTATAGTGGGGCCAGACTTCTGAGACATGCATTAACAATGGCCATGATTTTTATAACTGTATATAAACGTCTCGCATTTATGTCTTTGCAATTATTAGTTCGGTGAATGCTGAGTCTGCTTCGCAAGGTATCCAAACATTCTTGCTGTTGTGGCGGATTCTGCAATGCATTAAAAATTACTGTGGTCAGACGCTATGCACGTCTATGTGGCCACAGAAAACCAATGCGTAATTCTAGAATAACATATCAATAAACAGTTATATTTTCTATTCAATTACTTATTCCTGTTGCAATACTCATTTAAAGAACATGTTAGCGAATTCCGCCTCAGACATCGCACTGGATCGGCAAGTGTTTGGATGCTCATATATACCCGTTGCTTGAAAATTACTTTACTGTAGGCTGGCAATATACACACTTTGTCTATTACTTGCACAGCAACATTTATTTTAAAATGTAGTTAATGGTCGACTGGCTACCCACAGAGTCGCCAGCGACTCATGAAGACGCGGTGAAGCTCACTGTGCAACAAAACGTCAGCTACCAGGAGATGCTAGGCTTCGGCGGAGCCATTACAGACGCCACGGCCATCAACATCAAGAACCTGAGCGACAAGGCAGCGGAGAATTTGATGCAGTAAGGCTCTCATTTTATGTTTGCAGATAAGTGTAACTGTGTTCAGATATTCTAAGGACGCTGAACGACAATGTATTTTGCACCAGTAGGGGTAAAGTGAGAAGGAAATGGAGCAATGGCAAAATGAAAAGGCGAGGCATATGGCAGGGCCTCGAGAAACGGACTTTAAAAATAAATCCTCTGAATGAGCTAAAAAAAATACGCTCAAAAAATGTACTCCAATAACAGAGAGAGAGAGAGAGAGAGAGAGAGAGTGAGAGAGTGAGAGAGTGTGAGAGTGAGTGAGTGAGTGAGTGAGTGAGTGAGTGAGTGAGTGAGTGAGTGTGTGAGTGTGTGAGTGTGTGAGTGTGTGAGTGTGTGTGTGTGTGTGTGTGTGTGTGTGTGTGTGTGTGTGTGTGTGTGTCTATATATATATATATATATAATGATATTTCATCTGTTCAGCATGGTTAAAGAATTTCACATTAAAAATAATTTTTCCTCTAAAAATTCTATGTTTTGACTAAAAATAAGTAAAAAAAATATTGTTGAACAAATAAAATAAGTATGGTGTAATATTTTCAGCCCTCTTTCTCATATTTAAGTAATTGATGGCACCAGGTACTGAAATAATTATGAAAAAAATTGGTGATAATTCTTGCTTACAATAAATTATGTTACCAATTCATAGGGTACTTTGTTTCCTCAAGCTTACTCTCTGTCTCAATATCACAACCTACAATGTTAAGATGGGGCAAGCCAGTTTTCCCACTGCTTCCTTTGGTCGCTACTAGTTCATTCCTGAGAGGCACTGATGGAATTTAATGTGCATTGCAGGAGTTATTTTGGTGAAGGAGGTTCACAGTATACGATATTGAGGAATCCTATCGGAGCATCCGACTTCTCAGTAGAATACTACACCTATGATGATGTTGTTGGTGACACAGAACTAAAACACTTTGCTTTGCACAAGGAAGACTACAAATACAAGGTAAAGAAATAAACTAATGTAGGCCCTACATCAAGATCAACAAGAAAACACTGCTACATACTATAGATTTAAATTGTTAGCTGTAGTTACGATTAACTTGTTTTTACAATCACTATAGCACCAGCATTGGGCTATATTATTAAGTATTCACAAAACAACTGCTAATTGAAAGAACTGATAAAGTTTAATATAATATTACTGTTATTGCTCATTTTAACCACATTGATGCATAGGATATAATGTTTATAGAAACATTTTTCACTGGCCAAAGTATTACTGGCTAAGAACTTCTTAGTTATTTTCTGTTGATAAATTTTTTGACCAAGAATTAAATATCACACGCACGCACGCACGCACGCACGCAGAGAGAGAGAGAGAGAGAGAGAGAGAGAGAGAGAGAGGGGGGGCATGCATGCGCGCACACACACACGCACCAGCAGGAAAATTGTTTTCTTTTCAATTATAAATATAACAATTTACTTCTACAGTTTAGTTTTATGATGATATCTCATAAAACTAATGTCTTAAAAAATATTCTAATATGATGGTTTGTACAGGTTTAAAATATTATATACGCTATAAAGTTAAAAAATTTGGATACCACACAAGCAGTCTCTCCAATAATTTTTAACTTTTGTAAAAAAAATTGCAAATTTTGTAAAAAAAAATAAAAATCTATCAATATATTTTTGTCTTGATTAACAGATGGTTCAGGTCTTTTTATACAAAATTGTTGGTACTACAAAAACAATGATTTAAAAAATTAATAAACTAATATCCCTGTTTGCAAATAAAGACATAAATCTTGGTAATCATATTGTAACAGTACACTTTCTGGATGAAAGAGAAGTAAAATAATTCAGGATTTTTTAAAAAATCAAATATGTTTAAGGCCTAGTAGTGATTTCCTTATAGAAGAAAGAAGGCAGAGAATAATATTAATAACTAGTAATATCTTAAACTAATTACAGCAAAATTGACAGTTCAGCATCTCGATCCTGACTTAGAAGAATGCAGTTGTCAGTTTCAATAAACAGGTTTTACACCAACCAAATAATGTTATCTTATTATGAATCTAAACTGGTTAGCATGATGCATACTTTATGGCATCGAAAGGGTAGTGTACAGAGAATTCAACAATTTAAGGCAAATTCTAAATTACTTATATGAACACAGATCTATGACTTTTGTAGAACATTACTGCGATGAGTCTCCATTAATATGGTGCAGCACTGTGTGCAGATCCCCATCATCAAAAGGGCGCAAGAGCTGAACAAACGTGGAATCCGACTCTTCGCATCTGCCTGGTCCGCGCCATATTGGATGAAGAAAAATGGCTCTGTTTCAGGCACCAATCACCTGTTACCAGAGAACTACCAACCATGGGCCAATTACTATGTTAAGTAAGTAAGCACTTAACACAATTCTTCCTCTGTTATAAGTGTTTGTTTCTGCTCGTCAGTGAAGTCATCTCTACTTTGGTAAAGTACAGAAATTATATTGCTGCCTCTCATGCGTCAGCACTAAAATCAAAAAGAAATGATCATGGACTGGAAAAAAAGCTCGAGGGATGTATGGCGGAGTCATTAGCTCGCTAGCCTCCCACGAAACAATCCAGATTCAGTTCTTGGCAGGGTCATCTGTATTTTTGTGTGCCCAAACTGCAGTACATAGATGTTGCTGATAATCAACAGGCATCTACGGACCCCATGATTTCGGCTGGTGTTAACCAAGCCCTGGATTACACTCGTCATACAAGCTGAAATGAGCATTTGTGAAAGTCTTGCTTATGATTTACTTTTAAGCTCCTTTTGTATAGTTCCACAATAGGTAAAATTAACATTTCCATGGATGCAATAACTTAAATTATGCATCTTTCAAGAAAAACTGTTCTGAATGTAAATATCTTAATAATTTGCCAATATTTACTTTACATGCACAAAACACATGGAAAGTGGATGAAATAAATTCTGTGTAAATATATTTAAACAAGAAAGTTTTTAGGTGACATTAACAAATCAACAATACTTACCCCTACGTCGCACACCAGTTAGTGTGTGCATAAAGGCATACGAAGTTAGGGCCTGGAACATTTTCTAAAGGCTGCTTTCTAATGTGCTAAGTTAACAGCGAACCAGCTATACATATTATCACTATTATTGGTTGCCGTTCTTAAGGTACTTTGATGCATACACCAAGGAGAATGTGACGTACTGGGGAGTGACAGCCCAGAACGAGCCGACTGAAGGCGACATCATCCCCTCCATAATCATCACCATGGGCTGGACGGCGGAGCAGCAGAGAGACTGGATAGTAAAGCACCTGGGGCCAACCCTGCATCAGGGAGGCTACGATTATCTCAAACTGATGATTCTAGATGACATCAGGCTCTTCCTCCCGCAGTGGGCCATCATGGTGAGACACACTCAGAAACTTGGCCACTGTTTATCCCATCATGAGCAATTTCCAGATGACTTTACCTAAACTACAGCTAAATTTATTCTGGGAAACATCCATTTCTTTGTACTAGCAGATTGAAATAGCAGAAAACATGTTCTTTGTAATCAGTATCACACCTGGAGACAGAGTATATTTTGTATCTACATGTCCTTTCATTCATTTTTGTAATTTTCCTTGGAAAAGTATTATTAAATCACTGGATTTATTTGCTCTCTTAGAGACAAAGTCATTTTAAAAATGAAAGTTATGAAGATATAATTTTTTTACTTATGCAGTGTCATATATGCAAAGGAATTGAGTAACTAACAAAATTACGCACTGTTCATACACCATTAGGTTTATTTTCTTTGATGTCAGTTTGAACTCCTATGACTTCCATGAAGGTAAATGTGATACAAGATCTAAGCTACATAACAGCAGACATATTTGCGGGAGAGTTATTTGCTTCTCCACCTCAGTAAATTTGCTCCCTCAGCTAGAAACAGATTTTCCATTAACAGTATTTCAAATTGGTTATGCTAATTAGCAGTGACAATTTTTTTCTGACTAAACAGCACACACTGATAATTTAATTTTAAATTATATATAAAAATGAGATTTTTTTGATTTCACTAATATTTAGTAACATTCCCTTCCGTTTTGCATAGCATTGCTGTAAGCAAACACAACTAGAGACCACATCAGTAGTAAGACTCGAGTTACTTGACGTATGAACTCTGTGCTCTAACCCAAATATGTATTATGGTTTAATTTGAAGTCATCACCATTTTAACCATGATGTACAAATGTTTTGGGTTTAGCAAACTTAATACACAAGCATGACAGTTTGCAGAATCCACACAGAACCAACAGCTATGGCGCAGTTGTAAAAGTACTATGTCTTGCTGTGGCATGACACTATAAAGAAATATGCTAAAAATGTATACTCTCCATCACAGCTACAATTAGAAATTCATGCCGGTTGCCATATTACAGAATTATTTAAAAAGATGGTTTATCTAGGTATTTCAAACCATTCCCAAAATGTCCTTGAAACCATATGCAGTAGATTCCCTATTCATTATTACTCAGGAGAGAGACAAAAAATTTCCATACATGTGAACTTTCAATTAATGTAGTCTTGAAATGCAGATAAATAAAAAAATGGGACCACAGAATATGTTCCATAGATGTGAACTTTCAATCTCTTTTGGTTCAAGACATAGAGGTTTCATTGTACAATCACTCAGTTAAGTGATCAATGTATTATAAAGAACAGTTATTACTACGACTCGTTTATGTTGCAAGAAGATTGGTCCAAGGCTACAAGAAAACAGGTAAACTTGGTGCTGGTGATGACTCAAGCAAGATCCATACTTGGTGTGGTTCTCAATCTGAGCATTGAGCAAGAAATTACAAGTGTTAAAAATGTATTGTAATCAAATGGTCCTATAACTTTTAATGTACACGTGGACAGTCGAAAAAAATAATCTAAAATTCACTTTAAATATGTAAAATATGTTACTTAAATTTTATAACCTATACATTAACTTTACTCTAGCATTTCGTCTTCACCTCCATTTCACTCACCTTTCAAAACTGTGTTCAGGATTCTAAATTCACTTCCAAACTTGAGTACGAAATTGTCAAATGTGTATCAACATGATACTAAACTGCTTCTCTATTAGAATTTTGGTACGAGGTTGAAAAATGTTAATATTGATAAGAAATAATTAATATGAATAATTCATTTAAAGAACAATTATTCAACATAAATAAATTCTGTCACTACTTAAAACCTTCAGAGCAATTTCTGAAAGTCGCCTTTCCTTACTCTTTACTTGAAAAATGGTGAAACAAAAATCTATGTACTTTGATTTACACACAGAAGTGAACAGAAAGAATCTAGCCAATTCTGGAAATTCTCTGTTATCTTAGAACCCCCCCCTTTCCAGCCCACGTTTTCCTAGGAACATTTATTTATATTTTTTGCATTACTTAATTCAGAAATCTGGCAACATAAATGGATTCTATGCTTTTTCCAGAGTACAGCTGCCCGGATATCAAAAGAAAATAATATGAAGATAAAAATTAAGCCTTTTTCGAATGGCCATAACAAAATATCTCTTACAAATGATGAACACACAATATTAATAATAACACTGATGCAAGACGTATATTTCAACAATGCAGATTTGACTTCCAATCCATCCTTAAGTTAGTTTTGCTCAGGAGTTGGAAGTTTGCATTGTACCGTCTGCAAGGAAGATAGTTTTATTCATTGGTCCAACATAGCTATGCAGCTTAGGCGTAGAGTTCTTTTTCCCACCACTAGATAGCACTAGTAGTATGATTTTAGTTTGTCTTTGCTTTTATCCCTTCTACCGGCCGGTGACGTCAAATAGGCAAGCCTATTCGCTACCCCCTGCTCTGCGACAACCCCTCGCCTTAGAGACACCAGCCAATCAGCATCAGGCCGCGGCCCAATTTAGTATAAAAGGAGAGAGAGCCAGCATTTACAGAGCATTCATCAGAATTCCAGCACTCGTTGCTTGAATATGACCAACCTGTGCCCTTTAAGACTTCGCTTATTCACCAGTCGCTCAGGATCTGACCAGATTGCTTCAGCAATCCAGCACATGTTGTTTCGACACTGACCACCCAGCCTTCAACACTTCACTTACGACTAGGTTCTGCTTCCAGAGATAGCCGCTCTGAATTAATTTAATTTTACATTAGCTAGAATCTCTCCCCTGCTTCGTACCTCGCAAACCTGAACCACCCTGCAGTACACGGTGATGCATGCCAACATGCTGCGCTGTGCAGATGCGCACTCTACGGATGACTTTGCCCCATCTACAAGTCATGCACGCTCAGAGGTGGAATATGTAAGCGGCAAATTGAATTAAATGTATCGAGCTAGGAAAGCCCACGTGCCTGGGTAGCCAATTACATCATTGTAAATTACGTGCATAATTACAACCTCCTTCGCTCTTCCAGATTTATGCGTGCAAAAGGCACCCCCGTGAAATAAAGAAATATTATTAGAATTCTACTACTCTTCGTTTAGCCCTGGAAGAAGTTCCTCATACCTTGAGAGATGGCAGCACCTCCGTGGCTTTGTGACGTCATGCCACCGCAGGAACAGGGGTTTTCATTTGTTGTTGCCTCCACGCGGGGCAATAACAAATACACAGCGCTCGTGCACCCTCGATAACCCGCCCCCGTGGGTAAGGCTATGCTACACCCCCTGCACCCCGAAGAACTGCTGATATGATAAAAATCTGTATGAATAGATGTCCAGCATCCAGCAGTGGCAGATACGCCGGGCTCGCCAGCCGAAGAGGACGCAGGCCTTCCCTAGTCTGCAACGACTTCCCCTCCTCAGTCTGCTCAAGACTCTTACCTAAGTCAGCTCAAGACTTTCCATCCTTAGTCTGCCTAAGACTCTCCATTACCTCAGTCTGATTAAGACTTTCCTGTCTAGTCCGACCAAGGAGACTCAATTTCCTACCAAATTCGATCCCGGACTCCCTTAAGGCTCCAGTCAGTCTGCAGGGACTCTCTCTCCTCTCCGCGACCTGCAACATGGTGCACTCCACTGAAGATCAGTCATCTTCGACAGCTTGAGAGACGGCTACGGCATTGTCAGGTAATCCTCACCTTAACCCCAGTATCCCTTACCCCAGTCAACTTCCCGTGACCCCGTGGTAACGAGCCAGCGCGTCATAGATTACCTCCCTGAGTAGCTCCAGATTTGAGCACGCTGTAAGTTGCATTGCTATGGATTTTTCCAGCTGCTGAAAAATGTGTAGCTATTTGTTCTGGGGACTTTTTGTTTTTCCTTTTATTCTCCAGGCTCGCCTTTGCCTGAATTTATACTGTTCACCTCGCTTCGATTAGTGTGTTTCGCCAGGTAGAGTAATTGATTTTTCCATTTGTATTTTCTGGAATAGCCAATTTAATTGTTTGTGTACCATCATTTGTAGATAGTTATCCCGTGTTCCTCATTACTTGGTTTTTTTGTATTGTGTATTTCCAGTGATTTGAATGCATGATACACGAGGAGGTATTCGGAGTAAGCAGGACATGAGAAATGTCGCTCATTAGCACGAGCCAACAGCACAGTAACTCCAGTAAGTTTTATGTCCGAGGATAAACCCCGACCACCGTGCTACGACTTCATTCCACGGCCTATCTCCCCCTTAATACCGCTAGAGATCATTACCCCACTCAACCACCTTCTGGGTGCTCACTGGCCTGGATATCCCACTAAAGAGTATGAGGATCAAGTCAAACTATTAGCCCAGGTTGCTAGTACTACTCCCAGTGATAACCCAGCTAGGCAGCTTCTCACGACAGCTAGTACAATCAAACTAGCATCTGGGAAGTTTGTACGGGCTCGACTCTCATCCCAGGCAGATACCAAACCCCGAGCAGCACCCCCTTCTTGTGACTTTGTCCCTTTGCGACAACCCACTGCCCGAAAAAGATCTCCCCTGCCAGAACGTCCACCTCCACATCCACAACCAATTAATCATCACCCCATTCCATCGTCCTGCGATCGCTGGTATCCGGAATGTTGGCGACCCTCGTAGCGAGAAGAATAGAGCTCCCTGAACAGGCAGCTACTTCCATTCGACTCACTCTGGGGTTTGATTCCCCTCAGGACAGAAGTAAACCTACCCTCAAATGGGTCCAATACTGTCCCCGACCCTTTCATGCCTCCCCTGTCTGTTAGAACCTGTAATATTCACTGTGGTAGGTCCATCTCGACTCTGAGAGGGCAGTCAACGTTCATCCCCCTACCATCTAAGGTATCAGGTACCAGGTAGCACGCATCAACGGATATGTCTGTCAGAGTTCCTATCCTCGAGTCCTTCTCAGGACTCATCCTAACACCACCCAGCTTAGTTTTCCAAGTTACGTGTCAGCATCTTTGTGTAACATCATTCTACGCCAGTTACACTGCCCAAAAAAGCAAGAGTAGTTACCTTAGACTTTCAGCACTTCACACCCTGCAAATCCCTGTAAATCTACCGGTGCTATATTCTAGCTTCCTGGCTGCGACTCGTGCTGACAACAGGAGTTAGGGTGCATTCTCCAAGTATGTTTCCTATTTGGAAATAAACATGGGTCAACTCTAAGTTTGTTTCCTGTAGACCTAGCACCTTGGCCCCAGTTACTCTCCAGTAACAAGATCGCAGGTGATCCCGAGATTCGTACTCGAGCGAGCCAGAATACTGAACCTTTTACACACACGCACTTAACTAGGCTGCCCTTCCTGTCAACAATTGTTGGTGGAAAGGAGGAGCTCCACAGGTACTCTAACCCTGAACCAGCTTGTCAACTCAGTGTCTGTCTCTCCACTGCTTTCTGAGCCAAGAGAGGTGGGCATTACCTGAGTTGGGATGACTGTCAGGATCTCGCACCCGTGTTGCGATCTTGGACAGGTGAGATCTGATTTCCAATTGTACTGCATTCCGTACCAGACGTTGGAATAGGGTGTCCACCAGTCTCCGGCCCGCTCGTGGTTCGAGAAAATTTTTGTACAAGGAGCCTGCAATCCTGTCACTGTAGTAAGAGAGTGAATGTGTCCTAATGGCCTACTCCAAGAGGAGGGGATTCAAAGAGATGTTACGACAGATCCTCCTGGCTTTTGGATGCCTGTATGGGTTAAAACCTGCCCTGGTGTCCTACCTAGCTAGTCTTAACCCTAAAGCTCAAGCCCAGGCCCTGAGGCCCTTGCAAGACCCAGTAGAACCAGAAGTGCTCAGGAATCTGTCCACTGCACCTGTGTGCACCAGCCCAGCGGAATATCCTTGGTGGATCGCAGAACACCCCGACCAACCCGAGTGACCTCCTACACCTGTCGTCGCCTACCTTGTTCCTGCAGTACTGCGTCCAGCATCCCGTCCACTGCCTTAGTTCAGACCCTACGCACCCTCTTCCTCGTCTACTGACACAGCCAAGCCTCCTGAAGCACATCGCCCAGTTATCATCAAGAAACAAGTGGCACTGAAGTGCAAAATTACGTTGCCTACTCCCAACTTTGTGCCCTGCTGCAAAGCAACCAGGCTAGTCCTGTACAAAGGGAAAGCACCAATGCCCCATCAGGATTGAACCCCATTAACATGTGAGCACCTGATTTAGCTCATAGACAAAATAGGGAAACCCTTCTTGCTGCTTTCAGACGAGTGAGTATCAATTCCTGTGTACGTTATGTGTCAACACAGAAGAAAACTCACTTCTGCTTCAGAGGTTGTGGAAGGAAAGGAGGAAAAAATACCCCATAGTTACATCCTTCCCTTAGAGACAAGCTAGATTATATTAGAATTACTAATCCTTGCCTGCCATATTAGAATGGTTCAAGTTTAGGAGTCACCAGTTTCACAAGCCACATCTGGTTGTCACATTCCGCAACTGTGGGTGGATGGTGTGGCTTCTGGGTGATGTCCTCATGCACTGCCGTAGCTGCATTGGTGTTTGGATGCAGGGCACCTCCGGCTGGTGCTGAGCGATACACCTGTTTTTTTTATACGGTTTCAATATCTGATGACCATATCACAACTATTAAATACAGTATTTCGGCGTGTATAGGCTGCTCATTTTTACAAAGAAAAAAAAGACTAAAAAACGTGGGGTGTGGTTTATATACAAGATATTGGCAATAAAATTTCCCCCCCCCCCCCCCCAAAACATGTTTAGAAATTTGTCAAAATACAGTACATTATAATGTTTTAACTCTTAAAGAATAGAAGGATGGTAAAAAATAAAACCACACATGCACACTCTCACACGCATGCGCGCACGCACACACATGCACACACACACTTGTGCAGTTATTAGTTCACTTGCATTCATAAACAAAATAACCTTCATCCCGCATGTGTGAAATGAAAACATGTTTGAGCTCTGCCATAGATGTTGTACATGAGAAAATAATTTCTCTGCTACACAAGGGAAAGATACTTTACGTAGTTTGCAAGCATGCCGTGGCTCTAACAGTGCACATTGATAAGATGCCATTTTGTGTAACATGTTGCAGTGATTTTGCTTTATCAAGTCACGTTACCATCTGTGTAATAGTAATTGCACGATTTATATTCGTAAACATTGCAACATAACACAAGTTTTCTGTAACAAATGTTTTGTAGGGGAGAAATTTAGTCTGAATTTATCATGTTTGTATGGAATCATGACTTAACAACATTTACAGGAATACGAAAATTCAGTGTGGCCTATACTTTAAATATTAATTATCCTTAATTTCTCATCAAAAACTTCAGGTGCGGCCCATACACGCATGCAGCCTACACAATCCAAAATACGGTACATCGGTTCTATAGTGTTAAAAACTATGACCATTTTTCTAGAATGTTAATACTGATATGGTAAATATCTATCTTACAATTACTGCTCATACAGATACTGCAAGTACTGACATAGCAAATACAAACTAATAAATCTTGTTAATATCATAAAGACATACTGACAATACCAATGTTTTCAAAATATTGGTACTACAAATAAGAAAATATCAAAAATTTTAAATGTATAAAGTACTAGTGTGGTAAATATATAAATGATTTAATACTGAAAATACTGATACTGCAATGCAGTGGCCGGCAGTTATCTGGACAAGTCTCTGCACGGTAGCGGGGTCGCTGGATAAAGGGGATGCACGTGCAGCTGACAAGTCATGTATTGGCTGTTCAGGAAACATTGGTAGGAGATAATGTACATTGCTGAAGATAGAAAGTAATAATAGCTTACAGAGATATGGCAAAGTCATATAAAGCAATGGTAAACAATTTTATTTATATGTTGTATTTATTACATGAGGATGTGAAATATTTTACCCTGTTACATTTTATGAATCTCCCATTTGTTACATTTTTTTATACAGTGAATTTGAACAGCAGTATTATAAGTGAATACTGACATTTTCCACAACGCTTGAAAGAAAAATCTCTAACTGTTAAATTTAATCAAGTATCCATTTGAAGTCTTCCCTTCACAAATCAAGAAATACTTTTTAATAAAACATTATGATTACATAGAAAACAATTCTTGGAAGGAAGATAAGGTCTATGTAAAAATAAAATAAAAGAGATTCAAAATTACTAATAAAAGGTATATTTTTTTCCAAGGAAAGTGAACATTACAATGTGAAAAGATTCACTAGTAGTGATAGTAACACCAAACTTTTACATTCTTATTGCACAGCACACAGTGATATTGCTAAAATAGAACCTTGATTGAAATACACAGAAAACTACGTAATGTACATGATAAGCCAGGGATTGATAATGGCATTGTTACATGCAAACACACACTCTCCTGTACATTTGAGCACATATTTAGCTTATGCTACTACATACACAAATTTATTTTTAATAATCATTTTTTATAATTAATAACATGTAACTATCTGAAAATTTCAGAAGTAAATTTATAAACAATCACAAACATTTCTGTCAACATTCTGGTAGGGATGGGCCAATACCACATTTTGCTGATACCAACGATACAGATTCTCAGCTGCCGATGCCGCTTTTTACAGTGATACCGACACCAGTTTTGATGAGCACAATCATTATTCCCAATTATCAGTATTCGGAAATAAATTCTTCAGTTTTGCGAACACTTTAAGCACTTAGTATAAGGTGTCTACAGCATAGAAACGAAATGCAATAGTAATTTTAATAATAACTGATAATGACAATCCAACTGGGCAAATAAGTGACTTAACAGTCAAGCAAAAACTGTTACCAGACAATTCAGCACTCATTACAAACTGAGTTCATTAAAAACAGCCTGCAAAAACTTCAGGCAATCTGGTGTGGACTTTGATTTTAGAACTGAGAAATACAAAACATAACATCAAAATGCACGTTTGTTTAAACCAACAGCCTAAAGATGTCATTAAAAAGAACTTATTGAAATAAATTTAATATTAGATATTCAGTTGAAATTGAGCAATTGTTTTTAACTTATATTAATATTTTTGCTGCTTAGTACGTATTCCTTTGTCGGCCAAAACATTCTCAATCTCTTGGTAAAAACGACAACTGATTTATTTGAAACAATTTTTGCCAATTATTACTTGCCGGGTCTTATTCAGACTTTAACATTCTAACCAAAGACTCAGCCGAAAGTTTCCAATAAGAACTACACCCATCAAAATCTAGCGTATTTGCTATCACTTTCCAATTACAATAACACCACCACAGATAGTTAAACACAGTGTCTAGTGTGTAAGATTCGTTTCCATTGTCGCCAACCTACGAGTGCAGTAAATGTATAAGAAGAACAAGAATACAGGTTGCTTTCTAATTGTCGCCAACCTGCGAATGCAGTAAAAACTTAAGAAGAAAACGGAAACCCCAAAAACTCTTGCGAAATGTAGTCAATACTATTGAGAGCATCAGTTGTCCATTATCTGCTTTGTTATGCATTTGTGTCCAAACACGAATGATGCACAAAATCTTTGGCGAATGTTTGAACAGGAAATACTGTAAAATGTAAGCAACGGGAACAATCATTGAAAATCAATTGTTACAAATATATTTTGGGTTCTGGACAGAACATCTGATTGATGGATGCTGTAAATTAATACTTTACAAGATGTAGCATGCTGGTTTATTTAAAACTGTGTTAAATTAATTAGTGCTACTAATCGGTGAATAATAATCTGCAAATAATGTTCAGATACAGCTGATGGGCTTGGTATCGGAAGGTTAATCTGTATCGGAATTTGCCTATCCTTAATTATAATCATATATTAAATTTTATATTGTATATTTACTATCATTACCCACACAACGCAAAGCTTTGCATTTACAAAGGAAAGTAATGCACACATCTATCTAGAATAGAGAACAATGATCAGTCGGCCAGAAATACATACAAAAAGTTAAGCATTTTGTTAATAGTTTTTAACACCACATGAAAAAAAGTCTTGCAAAAATGTGTCGAGATGTTTAATTTTGCTGAAAGTGTTTAGAAAATTTTGGGAAAACATTGTCTCCTCTCAACCACATCAAAAAGTGTCCCGAAACACCAAAGATGACTGAATGGAATAATTAAATTTACAATGTATTTGTGAACACCGCCAACAACATAGCAAATCATTTTCAGAGTTTAGTCGTTTTATGAGACATAAGGCGCTATCTGAAAACACTTTGGTTTAAGCGCAGGAAAAAAAACGGAAACTTTAAGGGGGCTGCCTACCTGGCACTCGAGCTGTATTGCACTGTGTTTGAAATACACTTTTTTATGCAGGAACTATTGGATGTGGATACAACGTGCTAATCTACGAAATACAACACACACTTTAGACAGATCCGCCGAGTGCTTTCAAGATGTCACACACATTATAAACACCATTTCAGAGCACACCAACATAGCTAAAAATGTCTTTTCCAAGTGCTGTGTCTCAAAATATACCGTATTTACCCAAAAGGAAGGAACGAGGTTTTTTGACAGGAAAGGCATAGAAAAAATAAGGGGTCGTTTACAATTCGGGGTTGTCTTCACTTCAAAAAACCTAGGACCAAAAATACCATAAATATGTGACACTTCAAGTTTAGTATTTAATTTTGCGTTACATGCACAACATTACTAAGGGCTTATATTGATAATTTTTTACTCAGGTAGCAGTTAATCCTCCAAAATTGACATGCCATGAGAGAGAGGATTTTGACAAATGCTCTTCATGATTAAATACAGAGTGTCCTATGGTTTGACATATCTTTATAGTGCTGAGATTGTAACTGTCAACTTTTACAAGGGTCCCCTTATCTGATGTCCCCCAGACCTAAACCACTTGAGTAGTAGGGGCGAGCGGATTCCAATTCACTTAGCGAATGACATGTATGGGGATGGTCTAAAAATAGATTTTGCGGATTAATGGTTAATCCGATTAATTTGCACATGGTTGCAAAGAGGAAGCCCTTTGACGGGAAGCAAAATGGCTCATGTCACAAACGTAATACCCACAACATCTTTACAGTGTAAGAAAAATGCTACTACCATACAGCCAGGTTAGGCACACCTATTTCATTGTAATAAGCTTTTCTTTTAAAGTAAATAAAATATATCATATTATTTATATCATAGCATTTCTTCTTTGAAGAGTTTGTCATGAATTCATGCAAAAATACTTTCAACCGAAATAATTTTTTCAGCACTTCACAGGAGGAGTCTTGAATTCAGGTTTAAATATTTTCTCCTCAAAAATATTTTTTTTTGGAAGGGGTCGTCTTCCATTTGGATAAATACGGTCATGTCAGATATATAAGCACCTGCATTAAACCTTGCTATTGACTTTCCACCAAAAAAAATGATAAACAGTTGTATTTAATTTTTATCATTTCATGGTTAATGTTAAAGATAAACAGAATCTCAACTGGATACTACACCTAAACCCCACGATACTTATTTTCTCCAAAAATGGCAAAAATAACTCAAAGAATTTTGTACAGCAGTTGAAGTAGGTATAAAGACAAGTTCCAACAATAGTCAAAGATACTGTAGAGTTTTCAAAAAATGCTGTAGAATTTTAGTGAGATAGGATATGCTCACCAGACATTATATTTCTTTAGACTAGAAGATTAAATAAGTATTGTGTTTCGACATGGCAAGCTGCATTATCAAGCCACCAATTTTGGCAAAGTACTGTACCTATCAATTGGAATATTAGCTGAAGAGAATACGAAGTAAAATTCTATGGATGTTAACATCTTTAATAATTTGTGAACTTATAATATTGTTTCTAGTTGCAATTCCTTATTATGGAATTTGAACATGAGTTACCCACAATATCTCCAAGTGACTATTTCCCAGCAGCAATGAAGAAAAAATATCATCAGTATGCTTTTATTGAGCACAAATTAGTTTCAGTGATGTGGTTAGGTTCATCATCTTTACATATAATGGTAGGAGGAGAGAGAAAAACTTATATTTCACTCAAGTGGGAAATAATGCTGCAGCTTGCATCACGCATGATCATGATAGTCTCTAAGGCCAGAAGACAATCAACGTAAGAAATAGCAATAGTATTTCAGATCATCACTTGTTTCAAAGCTGAAACAATACCAAAAAAATATCTAAGGCTGCCATACACCCTTCAACAGGGTATTACACGCTGAAACCATGGATACATTTAAATAAGCTGTTAGTGATACCATAGGCATTACTACACAAATATAAAACTCTTAGCTATAGTGATTAATGTTCAGTAGATTTCATCGAGGAAATCCAACTACATTAATAAAGTATGTACCCTTATTTTTAAGGGCACATGTTTTTCGGGAAAAGATTTCAGGACAAGTAGTGTTCCAAAAGACTTCAGTTTAGAAACTTAAGTGATTGGGTCATCTGAATTGTTACGCATCTTTATCGATCTGCCCCTGAATCAAGGATTGTCAGTATTGGAGAAACTTAACCCTGAATGGTTCACTCATGCAACAGACACTTCATACAAAGACAAGCGGCCAATACCTAAATGAAGATTGCAAGTGTGCACATAGGATAGTTAAGTATAGCCTCCAAGTAAATCTTTCTGTGAAAAACAGGTGGCATTATGAATTTCATGAAAAAATAATAATGGGAAGTCACAATGGCACTTTGTATTCATCATCACTTGTATCTAGCATCAGGTTGCATCAACTCAGTTTGATGCCTGCACAAGTCTGGTAGTGCACTTCTTTGCATTTGCTGTGTATGATGCTGTACAAAACAAGCTTTCATAAAATGTGTACAATGTGGGAGGAGGAGGGGTATGAGAGGGTGGACAGTGATCTATGTACATTCAAGCTTCATGTTAGGATCTAATATTAAAATTACAAAGTTTGACACATGATAAATTTCTGCACATTTGCAATGCACACACTACTCACCAACTTCGCCCCATCTTAGAGCACCAATGCTCATACAGGGGCAAGTCATTACTCCTTAACAGTGCAACGGGACATGTGCGTATAGGATATGTTGGTGCACGTCAAGAGAGACTACATACATGTGGTCCGAGATTGTACTGTTCGCCACGAAACTCCAAGAAGCCATCATGCTGTCGCCCTACCCTTGACATAAAATAGTACTGTTGGCTGAGACACATACCCTCCATGAAGGCCAAGATGGTGCCTCAGTTTGCCACTGGAGGGTAGCACCCCGTCTACTCCAGCTTCTCGCCAAGGAAATAAGGAACGTTAACGCCTCCAGCTGAGGTGATAAGAAATGAAAGGCAATAATATTCAAACCTTGAGATGCGAGACTAACCCTCCCCTCACCTTTCTGAGAGCCTAGATACCTTGGAAATTAGTATAAATGGAAAAGCATCCTCTAGCTCGCAGACAAATGTCCATGCTCCTCCACCACTTGCAAAGGCCAGGGCAGCCACCACCGTGGACTCAAGGTCCTCCACAGCTTGAAAAGGCCAGAGATCTGCCTCGAGGTGCGGACACGACTGGTACTCAAGAGATCACACAGTTTGAAAAGGACGGGATTCTCATACCAGTCCGAAGACATCTGCAACCAGAAGTTTAACACTTCAGCAGCCGCTGACCTGCCTCTGCAGCCACCACAGATACGAGAGCTTCTGGGAGAAATCATTACACCAGAGGCTCTTGAAGACATCGCCCGTTTCCATCACCCACCCTCTGGTAAACCTCCAGCACTCCCTTGGTAGCAGGTTGCGCCGACGTCCCTTCTGGACCTCTTGCAACCCACTGGATGGTGCGGTTACGCCAATTACCCTTCTGGTAATTGCAGCTGGTTAGGCTCCTTATGTACGCTCCCCAATAGACTAGGTGCTGTCAAATGTGTCAACTATTGTCAGTCATTTTGTTGACAGTTTTATTGATGTTACACCCAGCTCTTGTCCAGGTTGCCTTCACCTGGATTAATCATAGGTAGCTTCCATAAACTTGATAGGAGTTAGTGTGGCATCGCCATGTTTTCCCAATACGTATAATAAAATAGGTATTTTTATTTTAACGTATTCTTGTATCACTTAACGTAATTATAAATCCTTTCCTCTCGCATTTCTAGAAACTTAATTTATGCATTAAAGGAATAGCTGGTAGTGGCGTAAATCACCAAGGTAGAACGCCCACATGATTAAGAGGGAAAACCGAGATCTGTCGGTACATAGACCTTCAACTGCGCCCAAATGCACTAGGTACTTTAATCCACTAAGAGACCTGATTAGACCAGGTGCCCAGTATTCCGCCACCGTTTGCAAAGGAGGTAGGAGCTGAAACACTTGTTACTGATCAACCTCTTGTGGGTGCCACACCCAGGGCCCAGCGAGGAAGTGACTTATGCTGCTCAACTGTTCCGTCCATCCTCTTGAAAAGATAGGATGAAAGGAACACAGTGTGTTACTGCAAGTCACAAGTCTGAGAGTCCTGGAAGTACACGTTCGGGGCTTATAAAATACCAGCTTCTCCTCTAGGTGTTGCATCTGTCTGAGGTTCAATGCCATACTCCCAACAGGGATGTGCAAGTAAAAGACTAGAAAGTGCCCTACAGGCCACAGTAAACAAAGTCGTTAAGTTAAAACCAGTGGCAACAATAAGTGACATAAATAAGCCTCACCACTCACTCCTGACCAAGGCTCTATTTTCCCCCTTAATAAAACTCCCAGATAGGGAACACTCTGCCATCAAAGCAATACGTCAGGAAGGAGAGGCTCTCCTTGTCATCAATAGGCCTTGGGTAAGGGTACCTCTAAAAGAGTATCCGCAGCCGGTCTTTCTTCCCGACCCGGACGTCACCCCTGACTCTTCATTGAGTCGACATCAGCGCAGCCACCTGCCTACAGTGTGGGTCCAGCACAAAGAAGCAACACCATTCTCCTCATCAAACCTAAGGTACTGCACCCCAACAAGGCACAGGGTTGTGACAGAAGTCCCAGAGTTTGTGCCCCCCCTTCGATAGCCTATCAAGCCGACACTATATATTGGTTGGGCACCTCAGAAACCTAAGGTCCCAGTCTAGTTTTCTAAATGCTCCCCATGATACTGGCCTAGCGGTATTTGGCGTCTCTAAAAATGAACAGAACCAAGACTTCTTATAAGGAAACATACCTGGTCAAGTTTACTTTAGGGTTTAAATCCTCCTCACCTTTGGTCGTAACTAGTGTAACGAAATACTAAACGTTAAGATCTTTCTAACATGGAGAGCTCTCGACCCCGCCAGTCATTTACCATCGCACCCCAAGTTCTTAACTCATCACCACCCTATAATGAGCACCAGATGGGAAGGAAGATGCTTCAAGTTTAAATTTAAAACTTAGGTTTTTCATTGCACGGTGTGCACCCAATAGCTAAAGGTGATGGGATCTGCTGAATACTGTGCAGTAAACCATTTACAGTGCTTCATTAATGCTCATGAACTACCAACAAGTCATGCTTGCTGTCGAATGGATTCACTCAACCACCGATTAATTTTTTTACAATTTAGTAAAAATATCCTAATCTAAACTATACGCACTGCGTAAGAGCTACAACTGACCTAGTCAACACAGTCTGATATAGTTAGGGAGAATAGAGGGTCAATCATCTCGACCAACCGGTGCAACTAAAAAGAAAAAAAAAGGGAAGAAGGGAATAGGGCCTGACCACCCCCTACCCTCAGACTTCTATGCAAACTTAAGAATTATACTGATAACATTATCTAAAAATAACTATTAATACAACTTTTCTGTAAATCATTAACTGCTCATGAATACAAAAAATTTCTGAACAACACAGCTTGAAGAAAAAAAAAAAAAACTACGGATGAGCAGATACTGATACATCGGCCGATAAACCCAAAATCGGTATTGGTTACAATCGGCCATGAACCGCTCAAATCATTTCATCAATCCGAATGATTTAATCATCATGGAAATCACTACACTTGGTTATCAAAAAACTGTTTTTTTAATTAAATTTTTTTCTTTTAGTAACAGGTGAATCAAAATTTAATGGAAACTGATATGGCTGGCTTTGGTGTTAATACATATTTAACTCTATATAAGCCATGCCTGGTGAAATTCGTACACTAAAATATAATTAAACTTATAATACTGGTATCTGCTTTTCAGGTAGTTAAAATTCATTTGTAAGTTTTACAGCTACAATATTCTATGTCGTACATTTTCTATCACATAAACGTCAACTGTATACTGCTCTATCGCTTCCACATCATATATTGATATTTTGTTCGCAGTATTTCACAATTCATAAATTGAGAAGGTCGACTATTACAGTTTCATGTACGAATCCGATTCGATATAAAAGATGAATAGCTACGGCGATGGTGCTCGTTCATGGGCAGAATCATAACTACGTGTATTTTCTTTATAAACCTATATATAAAGCAGATGAATACAATTTACGCACTGAACGTGCAGGCGGTATTTATAAACACTGCAGTCTTTACTCATCTTCTGTGTTTTGTAGATAGGTTATCGACAAATATGAAATTTACAACTCTTGGGCAAGGTTGGCAATTGCAGCCAGTTGTTTATGTCACAAAACCAATTAAGAATGCCAAAAATAGTTACTGTTTCAGATTGCGCCCCGGAGTTAGAGTGAAGATTTTTTTATAAACTGACCAAGGTGCTAAACTGCAATGTAAAAACAAAAAGTTAAGATTAGGGGTAATTTAAAGTTACTCAGACACTACATAAAAATTACAAATGAAATTATTTGTATCAGCACTATCTGCAGGATCAGCCACAAAGTAGCGGTATCAGTAATATCAGCAAATTGAGGCTTGGACCCATCTCTAGAGAAACCCTACAGAAGCACTGCTATGGAGAAAAAGAGAAGGTGTACAGTTTGTCAAAGACATTGGACAGTTTAATTTTAGCCCACATAGCTGTGAAAAATGTTGTAACTTGTTAATTTCGCGATACTAATTGACGACTACAAATTTCCAAAGACTTTACATTCTCACAAAAAAAAAAAAAAACATTTCAGATCAAGCTGACAGAAAGATTTTAAACATCTCTTGTATTCACCCAGTAAATCACTAATACAGTATGCAAATAAGCCAGATATGTTACAAAAAGTCCTATTACAATGAAAGATAATTGCTTATATTAAAATATAATTAAATATACTGTAGTACTATATTAACATATGGCTAGAGCAGACTGCTGTGCTACTAATTAAATTTTAAAAAGGAGACAGAAAAACCATATACTCACAGGGCGGTACGTGCAGATACACCCAAATGCATGCGTGCGCGCACACACACACAAGGTGGACGAGCACATTTTCCATATGAATGCGCAGTCGCAATGTTCTGCTGCTGGGCCAGTTTATTCAGGCAGCGAGCGATGGCACAGTGTGCCCAGCCAGCAAAACGTCGCTGTCACAATAGTAAATTTGCGTGGAGTGGAAAATGTGCTAGTCTAACTTTTGTGTGTGGGTGTGTTGGAGTCTATCCACAAGTACTACTGTACTTGTGTTTTCTGTCTCCTTTTTAAAATGTGTGTACTAGTACTATATTTATATTGTCTGATGGAAGTATATGGAATAATAGGCTTAATAAATTATTTTTGCTGCTTTCTAAATGTTATGTTCTGGCCATTGCCATCCTGAACACCGTACTGTTGCCATGTATCACTAGCTCTCGGCATTTATCTTGCGAGTATGTATATGGAGTACGAACAATTCACTGTCAAGTATTGTAAGCAGTTAAAGTAACTAGTGCCAGATGTATATTTACAATCAAAAAAGTTTGTAGGTATGTCTTTCCAACTGGCATGAAGTTACATTTTCATTAAACTGTGGTTTAATCTATATGAAAGCACATGTATGACAAGGAACACAAATACACTAAATAAGCACAGTGCAGTTAATAGACACTATGGGACGGAGAAGGGGAGACAAAATGGAAAGTTGTGTAAAATGATGCACCTGAACGGCAGTACTATCCAGGCATAGTTTTACAAATGGCTGCAGCACCGACAATGCACAAGGTCGGGGCTTCAACTCCCGCCACCTCCAGCAGTCGCAGCAGCCATCTCGGGCCACCTCCAACCAAGGTAAACCTACGGCTGTGTGCCATCCTATATGCCAGACCTGCAGCCCATGTTGTATACTGGCAGAGGCCTGGTCAGCCAGTGTTAACCCCATGTTCTTGACCGACATGAACAAAACCTTACCCGACCGTGACATCGCCGTCAGCCAACCGAAGTCACGAGTCAAGACTTCAACCTCATACGTGTATGATCAAAATGGCTGTGTCCTTTTTTGTTTCATCATCAATTCATTTCAAGTAGTATCCACAGGTATAGAACCTGCCATGTACGATAAGATAGGTCCTATTATCAATCATGGTATGAAATCTGGCTGTATAAGGCGACATAGCCATGAAGGGCCCCATGTTAGCTGGTATAATGACCGCTATATAGCTCCATTGTCATTTTCAGATAACTTTTGAATCTTAACAGATGTGTTAATTACTGTAATTAGTGTCCTGAACACAACTGTCAATATAGTCCATAGCACAGAATTACTTTTGAGAAGACACAATGCTGCAATCAATATAATTGATTGAAGCAGCATCATTCACTCTGCAAAGCAATAGGCATCTGCTCTTTTTCCAACATGGAGGAATGCAGGTTTAACCGAGTGTGATTAATTTCAAGCACACTGTTTACTACATTTGGTATCTTAGCACGTAACCAGAAACAGCAAAAATTTTAACAAGCAATGATTATTTCAAACAAACTTGCACACAAGCTTAGGTTGTACAGTACTTTCTTTTCTATGCAAGCCATATGTTTAAAAGTTTAAAAATTTACATTGGCATTTTCAGAAACCTGTTAATATAGTAACTGCTACAAATATCGAAATTACAAAAATTTCTAGGTGTATTTGTTTACAATATGTTTTGAACTTGGGCAAAGTTAAAAACTGATAACTATTACAAAGCATTTACGTGATTTCTTAATAAACTGATACTACATACAATTAAATACAGTTATGAAAATGTTTAGTAACAGAAAAAAGAACCTTATAATTAACATTTTTATTCTTGTTTATCTTACCAAGTTTCAACAAATAAGTGACACACAAATACTCACTCCTGTAATTTGATATATTACAGAAAAGGGGCAGTGCAATGGTACTCATACAGACATGCAGGCAGGCAGGCAGAGTAGTAACAATAAAAGAACATAATTTATCCTGATTAAAGAGAACTGAACATCATACTGTACTCATAACAATCTTCTCTCACAAACAAAACCTAAAAACACTTCAGATATGGCGAGAATTGGCAGCTAGGCTACCAATTATATCATAAAAAGTAGACAGAATGCACCAATACTCACACGGCGGTACTCGTAGATACACACACACAAACAAAAGTCAGACAAACACATTCTCCATGTGGATGTGTGGTCACGCAACATATTGCTGGTTACACCACCTTCATCCGGCAACGAGCCGTGGCACCATTTTCAATTGTCGACACAAAATTCTTGCATCATCCCCACTCACTCAAAACTTGTTCTCCAAACCATTTAGATCGGTCTTCAAATGACCCCAGAACCTTGCAAACAGACTGGCACAGTCCAAATTACCACCCAGTTCCACATTCAATAGTATCGCCACCCCCAGAGGCTCTAATCCTTGCAATAGCTCACGTGAGTGTGTCACCGCTCCCCACCTGATGAAGCTGGTCTAGCCAGCAAAACGTTGCATGACCATGCATCCCTGTGTAAAATGTGTTTGTCTGACTTTTGTTTGTATGAGTCTATCTATGAGTACAGACCTGTGAGTACTTGTGCATTCTGCATTCTGTCTACTTTTTATAATGTAATAAAAATACTTTATACACACAAACATACAGAGCTAAAGTAGATAATAATAAAGTATTTTTGTGATAATACTTATAACATTTACATGCAGAAAGATCATTGCAAATTTGCTACCATAAAATCCGCTAACTGATAATGGGAGTACAAGTTGTGTGAGAACGATTAGTTTGAACAACAGGGGAATAGAGTGAAACAAAGAAGTGCATTATCCCTTTGCTTTTTATTACACTGCTGGAGAGTATTATAAGGAAAGTGGATGGAAAGATTTATATAGAGAAGATGACTGCAATGTTTTGGGAGAAAAGGAAGATGAAGTACGGGAAGAGATGATGGCTTGGAGGGAGGAAATGAAGTGAAGAAATGCAGAATTAAATTCAGCACCGAAAAGTGTTAAGAACATGGTCATTACAAGGAATGTTACGAGGGTTAGGAGACATAGATTCATAGATACTGAATGGAAACGGGTGGAAACTTTCAAATATCTACTAAGAGTATTGGAAGAAGGAAGCAGAAACAAGGAGGAAATAGTTGGTGCAAGGCAACAGGCGGATATATTTTACAAATGCACGAGACACCACACCTGGTTAGAAAAAACGGGGTGCCCTTGGTGCAAACAAGTGCTATACACATCAAACTACGAGCCAATCATCTAATATGGAATAGAAACACGAACAAGAGATAAGTGAAATGCTGAGAAGATCACAGTGATGTTTATAACGAACATGTTAGCAATATAAGGTGGGACAGGATTGGAAATGAAGCTGTAAATACACAAGTTGAATGAAATGTAGACATATACAGAAGTAAACTGACCAAACAAATGGTGCAATTGACACACATAGGAAGAAGACCCTATAGAATAAAAAGAAGGAAGCAGGAAGAACAGGTATTGGCAGGAGTGCAGGATACAGAGAAGATTGGGGTAAGATCACGTAGGAGACTAAACAGGAGGAGATGGAGACCTTTTACTATAGTCCACTGAGCCTACTGACATGGCCAAAGGCTGGAACAGCAGTGGATGACAATTTCAGCTGATGTTCAGCACGACAGAGAATCCATAACAAACAGGAGGTAAAGCCCTCTACGTACAGTATAAATTCATTTATTTATTTAAAAAATATTACAGTACTGTGCTTCTTGTATTTTAATTGTACATATTGAAGACTGAATACTAGAAATCTGGATTTACGAGCTCCACATACTAAGCGACATTCTACTGGAAATATTTAAGTTAGCAAAATTGCTAATGCTACCTGAATGTTATTATTATGATTATTAAAATGTAAGTGCAGTGTTGTTATATGCATACGAAAAATTGATATGAATTAAATCACTCAAATATAGTCACATTATATATAAATGAAACACATGAACTGAACAACAAAGCACCATTATCCCCCCGAAATTAGTCTGATCTCACACTACAAACACAGAGAAGCTAAGATCTACTGTAAAAAATTATATTTTTGGGCTGCATGAATTTCCACACTAGGGTTCAAATATGTGCTACACTATACAATAAAGGTTTTGCATAACCAGCTCTGGCTAGTAAAGTAACATACTTAGTGCACCAAACCACAGCCAAATACTTAACACGAAATCTGCAGCAGCAATACATGAACTCAGTATGTTGATGCAGGTAACAATTTGTATGTCATTTATGATGGTTGTTTCTAAACTCTTCAGTTATGTTGTTTAACACATACATATATACAAGCATACTTAACACAGAGAATCAATTTTTATCAGCTGCATCCACAGAATGCATAGCATTCAAATTTTTCTTTCCATCCTCAAATTTTATAACTATCTATATACTTTCTTTGGTACGATCAGTAGTTGTCCCCTGTCATTTTTTCGGTGCTGGAGAAATATATTTTTCAAACAAAAATACTTCTTTAATAGTTCCTTGTAAAATGAAACGCAGAAGAATATTTCAAGATTTGTAAATAATAATAAGCAACCTTTGATTTTTAATACACTTTTCTCATGCAAACAACACACTATATTCTTTATCTTAACTTTCATTCCCCCATATTTAATATTTTTTATTTACTCACGTATTTATTCATTTTCAAAACAATTTGTATGCTTCCACACAGCTGTAAACCACAAGACCCAGTAATATGACAAATACGATAATGAGTGACACTGAAGTAGCTTGTAACAAAGGGTATGCTGAAAAAAGAAATGAGAGTATACTTCTCTAATACTGGACCAGTGATAAGTTGTATATAATGAAGGTATTCTGTAGAGCTTGAATACAATTGTGTGTGTAGAATGTGCAAGAAGTCTTTGCAGTTTATATTTTACAGCATGTTTAGCATTTTGAAATCCCTAACATGACAACTCAAAAATAAGGCAGTGACTGTAAGTAAGATTAAGTCAAATCCACTGATGCATACAAGCGCACAAATTGCACAAAATGACCAAAATATAGATGATCAATTTCAACTGTGTAACATATCTGCTAGTACTTCACTTTGAGAGAACTGTTCTACAAATAACTAGAAATCATGGCATGTTTATATAAAATATACATTATACAACTAATATTATGATTTATACACTATTTAAAATGGACACTGTATTTAAGGTAACTTGCACTTGCTTAACACTATAAATAAAAAAGGTATCACATTAACTATATGGTACAATAAATAACTCTTAAGATCATATTACAAAAAAGTTGATTCACATTCTTAGAAAATATAATTTACAAATTATAACAACAATAAATTCTGTAAACTGAAAAATAGCACAATACATAAATAACAAATGTTACAACAACATTCAAGGTACCTTAGAATTAATTTCATTTATCAGATTATTACAGAGTATTTAGGTTTTGGTAAAGCGACAATTTATTTTGGACAACACTGCTAACGTTAAGTAAATGTTACTTAACAAAAGCAAGTAATCAACAGTAAAACACAATATTTTCTGGAAAACACCCATCTTACAATTATAATGTTGGTAATACGCTCAAGAGATTCAAAGAGGCAAACACATTTCAAAGATGTTCTTTTAATGTTGCTATCTTTAATTGCAGTAGAGTTTATGAGCAACTATTTCCACTGGACTACCTAAATGCCATTCTAACTAAATAAAAATGTATAGTTATAAAACATAACTCTACACTATAAACACCTTACACGTTGCAAATAAACTTCAATACCCGTTACAGTTAACACATTTTCTTAAAGTACTCAAACCTGGGCACCTGTTTGTAACCCCAACTATAACAACATTCACAACTTGGGGGCCATGAAATACACACTTTTGTAACAGTAAGAGGGCTGCAATTCCATTATTTTTTCACACCAGTTTCCATTTGTTATCACTTTTAACCACAGGAATGTCACCAAAAAAAAAAGGGGGGGGGAGAACTTTTAGTAGTTAGCTGGTAATAACAGTATTAATGTGTTGGCTTAGTATACAGTCTTAAGCAAATGAAGTTTGTACACACTACATACTATTAATAATAATTTTCAGTCATGGCCATTTATAAGATTTTCTAATATTTACCAGCCCAAGTAACATCATGAATATCATGATAAATATTTCCTCACGTTATTTGGTTAAAATTTTGTTTTAAACTAAACAAAATTATTTAAAAAAATATTGATTTATTAACTGTACTAGTGCAAAACTTAGTAAACATTAATACTAAGCAGCCAAAATATATAAGTATTAAATGCATGAGATATATACCAGAATATCCACAACATTTTGGTATCTCAAATTATTACTAATGATTCTAGAAGCAACATTTTAAAATGTACAGCAACTGTAATGTGCTTCACCATTTCTAAACATATTTAACAGGTTAACAGTTTTTACAGTTGAAGCAAAATAATTTTATGGTACAAAATAACTTTTAATAAATATATAAGATATCAAAGGAGGGTCTTATAAAGTCCATAAAGACATGCACACTTTTTTTTTCTCCCAACACATTCCTCTCGATGCAAAAAAAGTTGCTATATCAAATATGACTGACTTCCAATGTGGATGATTTGCTTGAAGCAAAAGCCTTCTGACGAAGGGGCAGGGGCCCATTATCCCCATGAGAAACAATAACCACTTGGATAATGACCTTGCCTTCAAAGATGTGTCTAAAAAGAAACAAAGCACAGGAAGAAACTAGATTATGGAACAAGTTAATGACAGTTAAAACAAGAAAACAGCACATAGACACCAGCATTAGTAAAAGCTTTCATTAAAAATAACTAACATATGTAATTTGTAACGTATATTACACTACAGCTTCTACCACTGTACGTACATAGCTGCAATTAAACAAGACAATTATGAACACATTTAAAAAAAATCCTTTTACTAAACAGGACCATAGGACTACAATAAATATAAATGGATAATTAAATATAACTTAAATCAAAGGATATATTATTTTACTTTTGCTTCTTTCTATCAGTTGTTGCAGGTTAAGTCCATATTCAAATGACTTTCATTTCATTTTTTTTTGTTGTGGTTCTTGTGGGTAATTCTGTCATGTCACTTGTGCATAACACTAACAACATGAACAAAAAATGTCAACACCTCATTTTGACATAATTTATTATTTTCATTTGTCATAACATAATCTCTCAAGGAATTGCTTTTTACATGATAATGAAAAATTATACTATAAAGAGAAAAGTTTTAATTGTATCTCTTTATCTAGTACGGCATTCCACTGCATGCACAATCACAAGAACATCTACATCCCTTTCTTTCTCAAACCCATTTATGGATATCTAACACTAACATGTGGAATTGTTTTTCTAACCATAGTAACTTTCTGCGATGTCTCTCAGTCGTATACAAGAAAACTGTACCTGGCTTTGTGTTATAGTTATCTAGAGTAATTCAAGTGAAGATGCCGCACCCATGGTACTCAATGCACTCCTGATAAATCACAGCACCTATTGAGCGGAACGTTCGTTTTGTATCCGCACAGCAGCACTATGTTAGTACATAAAAAAAGCTGCTTTGTAGCACTTACAATAGCAGATCATCTACGCAAAGTAAGGAGATTTGGCCTGAAAAACTTTAATGAAGGTACGTATAAAGCCCCATTACTTTTTGTGTTCATATATTTACATAAATTTATGGTTTTATTTACTTTGTATTGTGTTCCGAATCATGTGATGTACGCATATTGTAAAAAACAGTTTCCATATTAATGTCTGAAAGTGCGGCATCTATCCCTTAGAATTAGTAAAATATGCCTCGCAAAAATTAAGGAGAGATGCCACAGTGTCAAACATATATTTATTGTAACTGTAATGTAATTATTTATGATTTTTTACTCATGATAAGCTACAAATTACTTTATTTGATATGTTACCTGATACATATTCGTTTATATGTATGATTATTCACTGAAAAAGTAACAATGTTTGCACACAGTATATACATTGAACGTTTATAAAAAAAAAAAAATGGAAAGTAGTTGTAAATTTTATATCGCATTAGAAGTATTAAAATTGAATTTTTACAACATGTTATAAAATTAGTTATACGAAATTACATTTGTAGCTCTATGTTTATAATACACATTAAGTCAACAGCTTTTGTTCAAACACAAAATATATATTTTCATATTCTAAAGAAGTGTTTAAAAATTTGAAATACTTTACTTGCAGTCTCACAAGAATGGTCGCAGCAAATAGTTTCCAAAAATCTGTTATGTAATAATATGTTTTTAATCTTTATTCAGTCAAAGAATTGTAAATTTCATATTACATGTTAAATTTTTTCTTGCAGAAAATATCTTTAATACTATAACCTATAAATTTATATTTTATTAATTGAAATATGCTTGTTCATCTGCCTGAGACATTATTTTGTCTCAAAATTTCAGCCCTAATAGAAAATTTTCATATTTTTTCAGGAAGATGCCTAATTGTTACAAATGAAAGTCGGATTGAGCAAGTTGGTTACAAGAAACTATAAAAGAAGCGGTTTCCGGAGTGAAGGCAGGGGACATAGGTGGCAGAGAGGTATTGCGCCATTCCAGCGCAGACCATCTCTCTGTGAATTGAGAGGAATGACTGCACGAAGAGGGGTCTTGGACCAGAAGGTACGTTATACAGAAAATCAGAAGACTTGTTCATTACATCCAAAATCTCTCAAATGTTGGATTTGCTACTGACAGACAAACAGTTCTTGTGTTAGCTAAAAGTTTTCTGAAAAGTTGAACATTCAACATAAATATTCTAAGGGATCTGAAATGGCAGAATATGCTTGGCTGAACTCCTTTCTTAAGAGAAATCTGTAACTAACTATAAGTAGAGCCAAGATTATACGGTGATAAGCGATAACACCGAAATAACACCGAAATGCAAGTTAATACACTGCTAAACACAGAAATTTCAGTTAAAACACCAAATAAATGAAATTTTGGCCAAAATATATAAGTTTATCTGTGAAACCTTGACAACAATCTGTATCCAAAAATGTATAAACTGAGCAATAAGAAAAATTTAAATTTTCCGATGATGGGAAGAAAAAAATTAGTTTTAAAGTGTTGTCAGTCAGACTGAGTGGATAACAGGAGTAACTCTTGAATACCATGTGGATGAAAAATGATTGTTTAATGAGAATAGCAAAATTGTAGAAGCAAATAAAATAACCATTTTTTCTCAGTATTGAATTTTTTTTCTCTATAAAACCATATCAAAGCCATTTGTGTAAGAATGTAACAAAAAATCCACACTGTTTAAGAACCTCAGCATACAAGTTACGAAGAAACAAAACATTTAAAAAAAGTATTGGCTAACCTATGGTAATGCTCTGTGTTAAACTATAAGACAAGCCGAAGGTCTTTCTGTTGTCAGAGGTCAAGGAATGAATTGTGATGAGACATGTTATTTTTTCACAATTCTGCAGTCAGTGTTAGAAGAGCATAATCTGATGTACAAACCAGGTCACATTTTTTAAGTGGATTAATCTGGCTTCCCTCACATTAACAAACCAGGAAAAGTGTTACCCAGAAAAGGCTCTAGAAGTGTCCATATCTTGACACCTAAAGGAAGAGGCGAAAACATCACTTTGATAGGATGTTTCAATGCAGATACTTCCCGTCCTTATAATGAACGGTGCAAACAAAAAACAGGAGTTCTGTGATGAACTACCTGCTGGTTCAGACATGTACATGAATACAAAATCCTCAAATATAAGTGCTGAATTGTTTCTGGGCTGGTTTGTAGAACATTTTATGACAAGGAAACCAACAGAAAAAACAGTAATAATTCTTGGACATTCTCCTCATTTAAGTGCCCTAGATTTTTTGGAAACTGCTGAGAAGGAAGATGTTATTGTGTGCCCAGGCATACAACTCAAGCACTTCAACCATTGGATGTGACAACCTCCAAGGGCAATGCTATTTCAGGATTTGAGGTTATTGGAATGCAAATGTTTATATGGTTCAAACTGGCCTTTAGAGAGGCGACAATATTTGTTGTGAATGTTGGGAGAACTACAAAACTACTTTCAAGGTGGACTGGATTAAGTGCAGCATGTGTGTCAAGTGGTTTCATCAAACGTGTACTTTGTACTATGTAATGAATGTGGAAGGGAAGACAAGAGGAAATTCCACCCTTAAAAAAAAAAACAACACAGTGGAGCATCTAGATGTCAGCCGATACTGATACCCATATTAAATATTGGCTGATATTACAGTATCAGAACCCACCCGAACCGATATTCTTTTTAGCTGATATTGAGACCCAATATTTCATTTGTGTGAGACCATTAAACTAGAGGATAATAGGATTGCAATGTTCGAGTAAAACAGGCTCAACTGCTGCCGTTTTGAGTCAGCAGTTGCCACATATAGATTGTCACGCCAGGCAGTAAAAAGGGAGAGGGATATACTACCCTGCTGTGAGATAATCTATGGGAAGAGTGAGATAGAGAGGGAGAGAAATGCCACTCCTATCCTGTTTTGACAGGCGCTATAAGAGACAATCATCTACAGCTTGTATTGCAGGTCACCAAATTACCAGCTCACTGGCAGTGCTTCCACTTTAGTCTCAGTAAAATAAGGGACGAGTGCTGAATTTAAAAACTATACACATTAATCATTTTTAATTTCCTGAATATGAACAAACTTGAATTATGCTGAGAAATGTAATACAAAACCTTGAATATTTAATATTTTTTATTTGATTAGTTTAAAACATAAATTGCTATGCTGTCATGACCTAACTTTAAAAATAAATTACTAAAGTAAATTTTGAGCACTGCTTTTATTCTCTGATTTTCAAGAATTAATGTGAAATTAATTTTCCCAATATTTTGTATGTTTACTTAAAACATTAAATAGAACATTGTGTGACACTGACTTTAACACAGATTTTCATGAGCTTCCCAAAATATTTGTAGTGCTAGAAGAAATCTTTCAGTCCATTACTCATATGTCCACTGTATCGGTATCGGTTCATACCGGTATTGTTAAAATTTGTATCGGCTCAGCACTAGCGGCATCTATCCTCATTGATGCGGCATCTCTCCTACAGGCAAAATTATTTTGGTAGAAATAAACCCTAAAAAGTGTGCACTTATTAGGAGACATCTTGTAAAACCAATAAATATAATTTTTTTTTCCCATGAAAAAGCACAAAATGCAGTGTTTGCAACATTGTGTGTATCAAATTATTATTCAATATATGTTTGGAGAGAATATTTTCAAAATGTGCAGCATATCTCCTGGAATCATCCTACATGACAGCATTGGCTTAGTGTAAAATATTTACATACTACCTTTATTTACTTTACCAACATTCCATTTTTAACTTCAGAACATGCAAATCTTTTGGCAAACATTTTATTTTCTTTGGAGGTTACAAAAAATGCATGTGTATATATAATGTAATTTTGAGTTGGTGCACAATACAATAAGAAAAGAAAAACCATGCACTACTGAAGAAAAAGTAGAGCCAATAAAGACTATAATAATGCGATGCAATTTTAATTACTTAGGATGAAACTAAATATTCAAGTGTGGCCTGAAAATTTCAAATTAAAATTGACAAGGTGAAACACAACCATGCCATTACTCTACAAAGAAAATGCAAAATTTCAGTGAAACTATTCAAGTTCTGTGGTATTAGTTACACTGTAGCACATAATTCTTGATATAGTTGGGAAACTTTCCAACTCTACTTTTACTTTGAGGAGAAATATACTTGAGAAATGCTTCTCTTCTCTGATCTGTTATACTGCCCCAGATAACGCAAAATGGTGATTATGCAGACAGCTAAACATAATGAACAAATTACAATACGTATTATAATAAAACCTAAAAGAATGTTTGGTTAATTTTTCTGCCACCGACAGTTGTAAAACTATTCCCCACAATTACTCAAAAAATAAACTGAAATTAATCTTTCAACACAGAAAAGATACCCGAGCTGTCTCGTCACTTTCCCTAACATATAAAACGCGAAGACTTGTTATCGTACCTCCCCTCCCCCCTCCTGTCCTCCTAAGCTCACACGTGAACGAGGGATGTAGTTGACCAGCGAATTGCACGGTGTGCAGCATATGCAGGAGGGCAGAGCAGTGATGAGCAACCATAACACATCACATCACCTGGTACGGCAACTACAGTTAGCGTGACGGCCATGCCACTAGAAACATAGCACGTACCACCCACACCAACATAGTCTCCCTGCTAACCACATGGTGAACGTTATATTAAAACTAACTCCCAGGCAACGTAAACTCAGGAATCCAATACTGTGTTTTGTAAAGTGTTGCATGTAATAGTGCGGAAAATGGTTGCCATGCTGACGTTGACATAAAAGCGCCACATGAACCACGTAAAAGCTTTAAAATAAGTGTTTCCAACATGCATGCCATAAGCAGGATACATATTATTACATTGAGGAAGGAGTTTATAGCATAGCAGAGGAGTATGAGATGTTCCTATGGATGCACTGCTATTCCAACTTGCAACATACCCCCAAGTTTGCAGTTAAACACTCAGGAAAGGCTTAATGTCGTAAGGACAGTGTAGCAAATGATGTATATTTTGTATTTTAATGGTATAGGGTTATGTTGTTCTTAGGTGTGTTTATTACTTTTAGTATAAGGTTTTTAGAATACAACTCTGCACATGCAGTGGGCACAAACTGCTTTCTGTGTCAACTATATATTATTTAATCTGGTCTAGAGCTCCACCGGTGTGTCTCATATTGCTGCGAGAGGCTTTCATCACATATTTGAATTGTTAGATTACCATCAGCACTTTTAGTTTACCAGAACCTCGTCTCTACTTTGCCGCTTGTTTTTACTCTGGCATTTTGGTACAAGGTAGCATTAATATTATATTTACGCATGTGGCCAGCTCTGCAGACTTGTGACTGCCCCCCCCCCCCCCCCCCATGACGGCCCACTTCTACTTTGCTTTATTTGTGTTGTTACATGTAAACATAATTATGTTTTAACAAGCTCAGCGACAACAGAGAGTCATTTACAGTGTGTATATCAGTGTATTGTATACGTGCACGCATGAAAAGAGTAATAATTGTGGAAGTAAACATCAGCTGCACAGAACCAAGGTTTTTTTGTTCACATAGTTACTGTTGCTAGATAGCACTGTCTCACGGCACGAGGGCAGAAGGCATACTCCACAGTCTGGACAGCGGAGGAAGCTAGTTTTGTAGATCTGTCAAAGTATAACAGCCGAGGGGAGTTTGCCACGCCAACCATCTATTCTAAGAACTCATCTCCACATCCAAGCCGGATAACACTAGGTGGCGTCCTTGACTTTAAGTTAAAGTGACATCACATTACACGCTAACCTCTTCGCACTGCACCTGTCGCTTGCTAGCCACTCTGCTTGCCAATGACGCCACGGTGACGGCAAATGTGTTGAATTTTTTTTACAGTGTAATGATCACTCCATCCCCTTCCATGTGAGTAAATAAGGTACGACATAGTTTCATATGAAAGTTTTTGGTGCTTATTGTTTAACAGGTTTGATCTGAAAATACTTGTATCATCCTCTTCGTCATTTTTGTTTGAAGAACAATTAAGGCAGGGGCTTCAAGCTTATCATATATCATAATGCAAAATGTTGAGTAAAAATTCAATAGTATATTATAAATTATTAATAAGAGGAAAGTTTTGGAAGTATAAAATACAAGTGCAGACTGTAATCAAACTCCAGAGATTATCCTCCCGAGCAGTTCAGTTCTCAAACATTAATTCCAGGTATAAAAAAAATATGGCAGATGCTCCAGATGAGACAAATTTGTTTAACACATGTGACACTGATATGTATTCATTGACAAAATAACTTCTCAAAATTAAGCAAATATTTGGTATTTTCCACAGAATACAGTAATTCACTTTCATTTCACTTTCTACAATTATTCTTTTGAAAGAGAATCATAATTATATAAAAACAAAACTGTCCTTGGAGTATGTTCAGCATGATGATAATCTTGTACAGCACACACACATTACCAAAATCAACTTAGTACACCAGTTTCTCTATTTGTGATGTTTAAAAAAAGTACGCCCACGTATTATAAAAAGGAAACATACAGGCTACATGTCTTTTTATTCTATCACTTCTGTCAATGACAAAAGTTTGGGGTGGGAGTGGGGAGTAGTTAGTTTCTGATTTTATAAAGGCGCAGGTATAGATTTTTGACTATGCCAAAATTAAATCTGTAATGGGAGCAAAAATGTACGAAGGAACGTATGGACTCCTAAAAGCTTGACCCCCTCCCTCTCTCTCAAGTTGGAAGTGGTGTTTCACCTGTGACAACTCAAAACAATTTTATATCAGTTTGAAATGTCATGCAATATTCACTTTTTCACACACTGAAAATAAGTAAAATGCCATTTTTTTTGTAATTCTATAACCATATTGTATGTTTTGATGCTATATTTATTCTCTGGATTAGACCTAAGTTTTTTCTGTGCACTATTGTTGATCAATTTTGGGGGAAGAATTTGTCAGCCACTAAAAAGTGTTCGACTAGCCTTACTGGGGAAATACATAACATACAGCAACAGCCTGTGTTTGATACTTATATCAATGTTCAAATTTATTTATTTTCGGTTTATAGTGGAAATAAAAATATTTTAATAAAATTGGTAAAGAAATCTATTTAGTAAAAGAATTTTTCCCCCACAAAGAAATTGTTTATTAAAGAACAGAATGTACTAACCACTTGCCACATGTGTTAAACTAATGTAAGGTACAATTGTTCTGTAACATTACAGTCACTGCCAAAAATGTATTGATTTTAATTATGCCTCAAATTTACAAACTTTAATTACTCTACTTTTAGTAAAAAATACAACCACCTTCACAAGCATTTAAAAAAAAAAAAAATTCCTGGTTAGAAAAATGACGATACATTTTGAAATCAGGAACCATTAAAACTTGATTGTATCTCTCAAGCAACTCAAATTACATTATTTAATTACACCAAGAAAAAATATTTCCTGCCAGCCTTTTGAAGCATTAAGTAGAAGATTTTATAAAGACAAGATGTGAATAAATGTTGTTTAAGAGGTCAAAACGGTTGTACAAGATAGTATTTACTGGTCTTCAACCCTGAAATAAGTTGATTTAGAACAGAAGGAAGAAAATCTAAATGAGTTCGAACTAAAACAGAAAAATTTACTTTTTCAAGTACGTACACTATTTTGAGTGGTTGTTATATTTCCCCTACTGAACGAAAAAAACGTCGTAATTCTTTCAAGCAACAGAAATTCAAGAGTAGCTACCTATAGAATGCAATTTAAAAAAAAAAATATATATATATATGTCTACCAAAATATTATTAGGAGCTGCTAAATTCTGTTACTGTAAGAGCTGTGAGTGAAAGCTAGAAAATATTAATGATGAGAAGAAATATTTACTCAGAACTAAATAAATGCTGGAGTTACATTCTTGCTTATAAGCAAAAGATGAACGTTCCTGTAACTCTATGACCACTAAAACAATTTCAATTTTAGTTAGTATTCCTACACAAGTTAACTGTTAACAACTGTCACTGTGTTATTTGTGAGAACATTACTGCAAACATGCAAATTTTCAATTTATAACATCATACCTAATACTTAGACACTTCAAACTTCACATGATAAGATGTCTTCTTTCTGAAGTAACTATGCTGGAAATAAAAACAGTCAATCACACCACCATAAAAAATATTTCTTGGCAATAGGAATACGGGGTAATGGTGCAGACATATTACTTTCTTTTTGCATAGAGAACATAAAAAATTATACAAACTGAAGGTGAACAAATGAAAACTGGTTTTCAGCATCCACAGAACATTGTTTACAACATCTACAGAATACAAATAAAGATGCATGCAGAGTAATTGATGTAAGTTCACAACCACGTGTACATACCATGAAAAAGAAATTGAACCCAACACATGAGAGAAGAAAAATAACATTATACTGATCCTGATTGGCTTAAGTATAGTATGCAAATGCATTATTCAAAAAGAAAAAAACTTTTACCTATTTAACCATATCACAAATAAGCATCTACAAAACCTCTGTACTTGTAAAATATTTGTACGTATAGTCACCATTCACTATCCTAATGTTTGTGGACTCATTTCTATTTTTCAGGCCGCAATTTTTAACGTAGTAGTTTAAGATGATGAGATCAATATTACACAATATGACAAACATATATTTATTAGGAAATAAAATACAAAAATTGAATACACTGTTTGCAATCATTACATCAGTCAGAAAAGATGTGTATAAAAATAGTAGAATGCACATTAAAAATACTTTACTTCAGTATTATATTTACAGTACATGTGTGCAGTTTTTATCATGCCACATAAAAACATCACCATTACTTAATCCATTCAGGTGCCTGTAGTAAATAACTGAAAATACTGAAAAGACAATGAATGCAATGCAGACAAAAATAATAGTATTTAAAAAATTCTTATGAAAAAATAAATAAAAGTATTTGTTTATCTGCTCACTTTACACAAAACATATTTGATAGAAATTGTATTGTTTTATATGAGAAACTTTTAAATTAACTTGCACGACATATTACATAAAATTATAAATGTTTTAAGAACAACCTTAACTTATTCAAGCGTATCTTACATGTCTTTTTAAACCAAATCATGTGCATACCTTCAACTTATGTTTGTAATTTAATAAAATAAGTGGTAGATTCTGTTCAATTTCGATCAGTCCTGGAGTTGACATTTGACAATACATCTTGGAGAAAGGTCCATATCTTCCAGTTAGGTGGTACAACGGTAATGTTACAGTAATTTTGAAACATTGCAAATGTAACATTATCCAAGAATGTAGAGCAACATTATACTGCTTTTTGCATCAATCGTAATATTAGTAATAACGCAAAATGAATTGCATTTGGAACATTGTTATTTTTGAAACATTTAAATATCACAGTAGGCCTACTGACATATTAGCGATATTGGTCATGTAAACGTTGATGCGTCTCACTTACTGACACAATAATGAAATACGACTCCACCTCATCTTCACATGATGTCACATCACCGCAAGTGAGGTTTGAACTCAGGACAACGTGCTTCCAGACAACCAGCATGCCCCTAGGCAAGGCCTAGGGGCATGCCACAAGGCACAATGGCACAAGGACAGCCAAGGCCGTCTATGCCATTATGTCAGATGTCACGTGTCCAGTAATCACCCCAGCGTGCGACAGAAGCCAGCCCTGTCTCTAAGCTCGTGGAAACAATGCAACCAGCACACAGGGGAAACTACACATCCAGCCTCCTCCGAGAAAATGCGGCCTATGCAGCTAAGAGAGGAGCTGTAGCCCAAAGATACCCAACCAACCGAAGAACCCGAATCCAGCCATCCAGATGCACCGGCACGCAGCCGCAAGATGTCAGTTGTATACTCAGCAGCTGGCTCCATGACCTCATGTGCTAGAGCTCTCTGCCTACTACCTTCCAGACCTTTGCCCCACGACCCCCGAAGAAATCTTCAACCTCCCTTACGCTCACTACCACTTTGGTAGTGAACCCCAAGTCCCTTCTGGACCACAGCATAGATTAGTTAAAAGAGTCAGTTGTTATCATAGCTACCTAGCCTTTTTTTGCTCTTGTTTAGTTTAGCCCCAGGTCCCATTCACCCGGTTTAACATAGTCTACTTCGGCCGGTTACAGTTTATTGAAAACTAGGAGATAGTACAGGCCACCGTGTCTATTCCTCTAGGAAATAAACACGTCATCTTACCGAACCCCAAGTACTTATTCTAGAGTGATTGTGACATCCTTCCTCGTAGACTTGACACCTACTAAGGAGAACCAGGGGACTACGTCTTGAAACCTATTTACAGAAACTAGTGTAGGACTGTGGATTATCTTAACCGGGCGCACGTACGTCGCAAAATATAGCCCATTAGACGGCCACCCCTTTCTGGAACGCATACCACCAGTGCGTAGAACAGTTCTCACCACACCTGACTTAGTGCCGTGCCGTACCGTGGGATACTTTCCCCAACGAGCAGGGTGACCAATAGGAAGCAAATAATCCAAACTTTCCCTAAGTAAGTAGCCAGTGGCTCTGTCCAGCACTATAGAACCCTTGTTTGACAGTGATGACACCACCATTTTAATTGTCTCACGTCAATGTTAAAATCTGTTGTACTCTTTATTTCTGATATATTCTTGATGCTAGTATTATGGAAAAGTATGCTATTGAACGGATTTACAATGTCAACAATATTTAAATATTAGTATACAAGTAACACTTTTAGTGTTGGTATCTATATCAACATTAGGTACATTATATTGGCAGTTTTAATAAGAATGTGGAATATTCACAATTTCAATATTTGCATTATTTGCAGTTTCTCTTCTCTAGTATATTGTCTGAAAACATACAAAAGCAATTTAGCACTCAGCTGCAATATGCATGTTGGCCTGGGGCAAAAATTCATGCAGATACAGTTGTTGCCTCATCGCTTACCCTTAGTGGGATTGGCAGTTAAAGTGCAGCGGGAAGGTACTTCCCCCCCACCCCTGGGTAACAGTGAAGCTGTGGTCGCCACCTGCACAGGCAGGGTTTTTCCTGGTGCCTACATTTCTAGGCTTGGCCACTTCTATAAGTGCTTTGGGTGTTGCGCTTGCGAGCGCTGAGCAAGTGGATATCCTGAAAGAGGTACAAGAGGGGGTGACATTAAGGGGCCTGACTACCATAATAACGTTGGCCGGCTGGACAAAGGTCAGCGTTTTCTTCGGTGGAGTTGGCGGCAGTGGAGATACTACACATGGAACGTGCCAGATGACGTTCACGTGGGCGCTCAACTAGCTTGTTGCAGACCCTGTCTGGTGTGCAGTCTCCTCTTTCTTCCAGATGTATACCTGGTTGTCAACTGAACCACTACTCTTCAGTATCCCAGCCTGAGCTAGCCCCAGCTTGGCAGTCTTGCTTCGCCTAGTCCTTAGGTAAGGCATAAATAGGTGCGGGGGGGGGGGGGGGTAGTCTTCTGTCCTCTGATAGGTAACTCATGGGTGACCAGTAAGTGGAAGAGACAGCATGATGGAGAGTAGGGTGCGGAGGTTAGGTAAGGGAGGCCTGACCTACTGAACTTCAGTTCAGTGGCTTGGCGAGTGAAACGTCGCTAGCGTACCCACGTACCAAACTGGAGGTTACAGCAGCAGGGCTAGGGGAATCCACTCCCGGGACTCCCTGGGAAGTGAAACGTCGCTAGCAGACCCAGGTGTCACGGAGAGTGGAGCTCCTTAAGGGTTGACCCATTGTGTCAAATAGATGACCTGGCGACCGAAAAGCTGCTAGCAGACCTATGCATCTGCCAGAGGGGCGATAGTCCAAGAGACAACTGCTTTAGTGAGACCTAGGAAGATGGGCTTTCTAAGCTGCACTTCGAGACAGTTACCAATAGGAGAAAAAAGGCTTGATGTTTGGTTCGTGGCTATACCTAATAGAGTCTTACTATGACTGGTGACACAAATAGGGAATGGCAAGAGCAAGGTGTGGGAGATACAGGCTGCTGGAAGAGACAACTCAACCAAGTCATATTTATGCCTGTTTTATTGATTGTTCAATCAAACACACACAAACCAGTCTGCACCCTGACTCAGGTCTGAAGGGCTGAGTCTAGGTTGCCAACTGGTATTGTACCTAGTCTCGGAAGACGCAACAGCGCGGGGGGTAAGGGCAACCCCAAGTCAGTGGCACTCAGACTTGTAATAGCTGTAGGAGAGCTACAAGGTAGTTGGAAACATGGTGGCTTTGGCATGCTGGTGGGCAGGAAGGCGGTGTTGTGCAGAGGAGTACTCTCGACAGGACTGCGAAAGGCAGTGATGACTTGAAATTATGGATGCTTGGGCAGCATGACGTTCTGCAGATGCGAAAAGGCTTCTCTGTAAGCGCTCGGGCAGCGTGAAGTTCTGCGGCTAGACTGGTGCGAGACAGCCTCAAACTGAGGACTGCGAGTCCTATTTATACATGGTGCACAGGGCCAGTGCGGGTGTTGCAAGGCGTGGAGAGAGAAGAGGCGAGGACAGAAGAGACGAGAGTGAAAGAGAGCAGTGATGTGATGTAAAGTGAGTTGCGGCGTAGCAGGCGGCAACAGCTGGACAAGCCACCCTGGCTTGAAGGCGGGCAGTGGCACGTACGGTATAACAGCTCCTCATAGGAGGGGGCCACTGCTGTGGCGAGGCTAGATGGGGAAATGACGTCGCTTGTGGTGCGTCACAGTCCAGCTATTGGCATACTCTTGAACACACAAAATGCGTAAGGTGCAGTCTGATCTCTGTGACAATGTAAAGCCAGCTATCCTGATCTAAATGCTGACAAGTCACTTTGACAGGGCTAAGTGGGGTTGATTGGATGGTGAATTCTGCACTACATAATACATTGCCCGGTGTCTGATCTGCCTTTTTCTGCGATGATGGATGGGGAGCACTACAATACTAGTACCATCTTAGTTATTTTCATCCACTGCTATTTCCAGCCTTTGGCTAGGTGAGCATAGCAAAATGTCTACAATTCTTCCTATCCCCTAGAGTTTGTCCAATATACAAACATCATGACATTGGGAGATAGAGAGAGAGGTTTCGGACTGCCCTTGAAAGGTCTAGAAAGCTGATGAAGATGAAATGAGGTGGATGCGGAGCATCATCGGAATGCAAGAGCGAGGGAAACTAGGGATCCCTGAGAAAAATTGCCAACCAGCGGCATCGACCAGCACAATTCCCATATGTGAAAATATCATGGTATTGGATCATGTAGCAATGCAGCCAAATTACTCAGGCAGATTTCATCTTTATCTCTACCGGTAACACAGTTGGTCACTCCAGATTGGTAGTGGGTTGAATAAAAACTTCAGGTGGTGTATCCTTGTACCAGGAAGAGCGATTATAGCTTCAGCTGTCAGCCAATGCAAAGCAGCCAGAGAACAGATGCAGTCCATCGCAATTCTGCCTGATAGAATATACCTCATCCATCACCCTAATTTAGTTCCAGTTCATGACCCATTTCAGACATTCATCACCAGAAGTTGCAGGACAGGCCAAAAAAAACTGTACAAGAAACACAAATGGCAGCTTTTTCAGTTCAGTTCAGTTTGCTACATCTATAAGATTCTAAGGAAAGGAAAGTCTGGAGTAAGAGAGAACTTGTGTTTTACTCCTCAGAGGAATAGACATGGTGGACCATACAACCTCCTAACTACCTCAAGCTGACCGGAAGTATTAAACTATGCAAGTGCCAAGAGAAGGGGACGGGGGAACTGGTTCTAAGCTGGAAGGCAGATTTGACTAGGTAGCTACATAACTATCTATTCTGTTCCGGGTCGTGAAGGGACTTAGGGGGCCCACTTCCTGAAGGATTGCGGGGTATGCCGCTACCAGTGGTAAATGGTGCTGGAAAGAGAAAAGGGGGAGGGGGAGGGTTGACGACTTCTTCAGAGTCCGCTGGTGGAGTTCCTCTATAAGGCCTGGAAGGTGTTGGGGTTGCTCCTGAAGAGCTTCTAGTTGTCTGGGAGACGTTGAGGTCGGCAGAGTGCTTGAGCTGTCGGGGTTGTGCTACTCTAAGAGGAGCAGGCAAACAACTGAAGTTTTCGGGGTGCAGGAAGGTATAAGTAGCTGCTGGCCTGCCCTCGCCTAGGCTGCAGGTGTGGGGGTCAAGTCATCACTAGTGGTGGAGCCAAGGATTGTCTGCTAGCGGCATCTGCTGGGTGGCGGTGGTGGTGCCATCCCTCGGCGCAGTCTTCACTTACTTGACCATAGAGGGTGATTTCGGCTGCTCTGTCGCTGGCTCACTAATTTTCTGAGGGGGGTGTCGGCATGGCTTACGTTAACAACTGGTTTTTTGTTTGTAGTGTTGAAAATGGGCAGGGTTGGAGATATCCACTGGTACTGGGTGTGGGTGAAATGTGTTCAATGGGTGTTATGTGTTCTATGTTATCACTTGTTAACTGGGTTCTCAGCTGTTCATGTATCTCAACTGCACGTGACTGTGGGAGTATAATACACATGTCTATTAGTCCCCGCAACAAGGGATGTAACATGTAGGCATTCTGTTAGATATTGTAGTGGTTCGGACCTCGTCCAGTGAGCCAAGGAGATATGCACAGATGAGACAAAGTTGTTTGCTTACGGGTCAGTAAAATGTCATGCATCAACACAATGCTGTTTCATTGTGAAGAAGGGGTGCAAGGGGAGAGAAGAAAACTTACCAAATTTCACAGTTTTTATGCTGATGGAGTGCACCCAGGCTTCTCCAGCTTATATATTCAGGGGATAATTAAAACAAATGTTGTAGTTCTGAAGCCTTGTGTTTACACCAGTTGCTCCAACAATGCACAGAGAGCTGTTGGTTCCCAAAACGTCAATAATTTGGGAATGTGACAACCTAAAATGAGAGTAGTTGTAATCTATATTCCATATCTGTGTTATTGGCTCAAAACAATGGGTTAAGATTAAGGATACTACTTATGAACCATATATGCATTTTGTGTATATGTGGAAAAATCTGAAATCTAGATGGTTAAGCTATTTTTTTTAAATTTTATTAAAGTATTACACAAAATTGAAAGCAAAATTACACAAAATTAAAAGCAAAATAACACAAAGGAAGCCAGAAGTGGAGGGATCGAGCCATAGAGTTAACAGTTTCTCCCACCTTCGTTTATATATAAAATTCTGAGCACAACAGCTAGTTATTTTTGGTATAAATGTAGTTGCACAATACTAAAAAAATTTCCTTTCATTACAATGTGAATAACAATATTAACAGGGGCATAAATTTCAAGTTGAACTTTCAAAATGTTGAATATTCACTTTAAATTTTGAAACAGAGTGAGGCAGTGTAATGGTAACACATTGGGTTAGCATTCAGAAGGACCTGGGTTCAATTCCTTTTCTGGTCAACCTTATGTATCTCTTCCACTGTTTTCCAAAATTACTCCAGTATAATACTAGGGTGGTTATGTAAAATGGGCCATGGACAATTCCTTACATGAGCAATTTGTTCCATCTTTAATACCCTTGTTATCTATACAACATTAAGCAACAACTACCTATACCTACCATTCATTTCCAACACTTTTCAAAGTTTCAGCATTAATCATCATAATACTTAAATAGATGTCTACAAATAACACCAGTTGATCTCCAGCAACCTTCACATCCAGAACTCTCACTTCCTCTGGTGAAACCTGGTCACCTTCGTCTAGAGAATAGTATTAGCAAAGTTGAGATAGCCCACACTAATTCAGAGTCCTCAGCCACCATGCTCGCCACGCCACCCTAGTCTACATTATGTAGTGTGTCGGTCAGATAGCAACAGGAAGCAAATTTATTACTTATGTTTTTGAACCACTTAAGACACTTCGGCATGGGTGACAACAATATTGTCTTCAGGGCAATGAAAACTGCATTAACCTTAATATTGGTGTTCTTATTGCAAGCAGTAAGAATGTAGTTTGAACACTGATACAACCTTAGTTTATCACCGTTCTCACCCGAAATTTCACCTACCTCAATTATTGCAGTCAGCCATACCAGGTGATGCACGACAATAGGGACAGAAAGGAAAAGGAGTAGGGATACAAGACAATTAGGGGGAGGAGAGATTGCACCCTAACGGAGGGGAAGAGGACACTTCCTCATCAGGTGCCCAGTGCAATGGCCGTGCAGGATGTCCTCACATTTTATATCCAGTCATTCGGACAGTGCTCACAAGCACGAGGCAGGGCGGACATATCCCACAGATTAAGGCCGTACACAGAGGGAGTATATGAAACCGTGATCCAAACATTAGGGACCTCCTCTAAACCCCTACTTACCACTTCACCAATAGATTTACCCCACCATCCACCCTCTGCCTAATCCGGATGCAGGGGAGAACAAAATATGACATTCAACCTAACACTAGAGATTGGGAGAGGGACCGCGCCTAACTGCAGTGTCAGTAAGCCGAACCTCTCCACACTTTCTGTGAAGAATCACCTGACTAGCTACACCAACCCTTTCAGCCACATGTTTTTGAGGTGTTTGCACCCACACAGCAGGGCCTGGGGAGCGAAGATTAATACCGGTATCAGAAATAAAATGGCTAAAGAAACGTGGAAAGACAATTCCTTAAAAGCAAAGCCCAAATGGAACACCATCAGTTGGTAGTTGAGATGAAATGAAAGATTTGGCCGGCTCTTAACAACGAGGTCTTGAGAAACAAAAAAGTTGGTAGTGCAGTCTCTGAAACCACAACCCCACTTTTCACTCCTTCCACCAAACTTCCTGGGAAACATCACCCCTGGATAGGACGAGTCAGTGGGAAATAGTTGGAACATATAAATTCTGAAGTGATGCATGGTTCAACATCACCTCAAAGTTTGTACTACCATCAACCCTGAGGTGTCAAATGTATGTCATCCAAACGCTTTTCACAAAAGTGACACTACTTCTATATATTACGCCTGGCATAAATGACTGATACTGCAAGTCACCAATGAAACCATAGATGAAGTAATTAGGGCATCGCAAATTCAGGTTGCCTTTGCAATACCTACCAGTAATGAAACATCCATGGTATGCACAATGCCCCAATACTCTCAAATACCTTGCCCCAGTAACTGAGGCAATCAAGATTACAAAAGGTGAGTAAACAGAAGAGGGCATCTTCGTACCGTCCAATGGAGCAGCGAGGCATCAAAGAATACAACACCTGGCCTTTTTGTGCTGATGCCTGCTCATTATTCTCTCAACTGAATGCATCTCTCCAGATCTCACAAAGTGGCGAGTGAACAGTGTTGCAAACAACTTACACAAGTCCAGGGGATGTTAAACTCAAAGTTTAGACTAAAAGTCTCAAACTTGCCACCCCATTTCTGCTTTTATCTGTTTATTAGATCCTTCAGAGCCGAACAATGGGAGGCATCAAAATATGGTAGGGTAATATAGGGTAGGTAAAATAATGTGTCTCTTGTCACAAGTGTTAAGTTTTAAATTTTAATAAATAATAAAATCTATTATTTTGTTTATTGAAAACCTGAACTCCCTTCTTACGATTTAAATCAAGTTGCAAGGTGGCCAAGTTCACGAGAAGTGATGCATGCATTTTGTACTTAGAATACAGTATTCTTAAGTTAATTTTCTTATTTTTTTTTACGATGATTGCATAAACAAAGAAGTGTTTGGCTCTACTTCAACATTAAAATTTTTTTTTTTTCAGAAGCAGACACACTGCCATAGCAGCTAGAGGAGGAGGCCCGGGGATGCAACCCCCTAGTCGTAAAAAGTAGCAGAAATGATTTATTGTTAAAGTTGAACCTCTTATGTATTGAACTCTGATGGATTGAAATCTCACGTGGACCATATTTTGTTTAACTATATTTCAAAACCATATTCATTGAAAGTCCACATGAAATTAAATTTCTTGTCCCTGAGAAACTGTATATCATTTTAACGCATTAAGCAACAATTTAATGCTATTAATTGTTGCATACAGCAGATACAGTGCTGTATCGAAGCCACATATTTTCCTTCACTTTTATGCCCCATATAACAGAGACAAGGATCACAGGAATACTCAAGGATAGTGTTGGTTGCTAGTTGGACTGTCGTGTACCTGCATGCTGTCCCTTACCCCAGTAAAAGACACGCTAGACCCACTCTTTCACAGATAATCGCGAGTCCCTGCTAGTGTAGGACGTATCAGGGGCATGGAAACTGCCAGCTATGTGTGTGGTGAACATGAAACCTTTCCTCCTCACTACTACTATCACTACCACTACTACTAATACTAATACTACTACTACCACTACTACTAATAATACTACTACCACTACCAATACTACTACTAATACTACTATTACTACTAATACTAATACTACTACCACTACCACTACCACTACTAATACTACTACTACTACCACTACCAATGCCAATACTACTACCACTACCACTACTACCACTACTACTACCACTACCAATACTACTACTACTACTACCACTACCAATACTACTACCACTACCACTACCACTACCAATACTACTACTACTACTACTACCACTACCAATACTAATACTACTATTACTACTAATACTACTACCACTACCAATACCACTACTAATACTACCAATACCAATACTACTACTACCACTACCAATACTAATACTAATACTAATACTACTACTACTACTACTACTACTACCAATACCACTACTAATACTACCACCACTACGGTCAGTGAAATGTCTTTGTTATGCTGTACATTATTTATCACAGAGAATTTTAATTTGTACAGTGATTGCATTAAGAGGAACATACCATAATTCACGTGACAAAAAAAGGATAGTAAATAATTTGTTTTCATATTTTAAGAAACTACGAAAGCAAGAAGAAACAGATGATGGAGTTACTGATGTGGCACAGGTACATATTTTTATCGAGTTCTTTGTAAAATGTGCACACAGTTTTAAATCTGTGACAGTAGTTACACTCTTGTTTATTTTCCCATACATATTTTCCAAAATGTACTAAAACTGGTTGAATGTAACTTGGGAATCAAGGAGTACATAGTATTTGATATCATAATCAATGATTAATGTTTTTCTATCTATATCCAACTCTACTTATCTATATCCATCTCTATTTTTCTATCAATGTCTATGCTTCTATATCCATATCTATCTCTCTATTTACATATCTCTCTAAATCTATGTTTTATTAACGCATTCGTTGTAGAAAAAATTAATTTTCCCTTGTGAATTTTAAATAGTAAGGAATTAGAAAAGGTTAAGTCGAGTGGTGGTAGAACTAAAAGTTCGGAAGGGGCTTAGAAACTGTCGTATTCTATTTTATAATTTTTATTTTGATACATGTAAATAAATTAAAGAAAAATTATTTATGCTATTTCAATTCAAACATCCATGTGCTTCAAGATTACCTAGTATATAATGTAACAAGATATCCTGTATTTCAAAATAAAGAAAATGTGAGTATGAAATAACATCAATGTTACATTGTTCATTTTAAGTTTACCTCATCAGTACAAGATAGGTAGGTAGGATGGGTTTAACGTCTCGTCGACAGTGAGGTCATTAGAGATGGTGCAAGTTGCACAGGGAAGAGGGATTACGGAAGAAACGGGAAGGAATCTGCTATGGCCTTTGTTTAGGGACCCATTCCAGCATTCGCCTGGAGTGATTTAGGAAAACCATGGAAAACCGAAATCAGGATGGCCGGACTGGGAATTGAACCCAGGTCCTCCCAAATGTGAGTCCAGTAAAATACCACTGCGCTGCCTCGCTTGGTCTCATCAGTACAAGTTTTATATAATTTTCACATAAGTCACAAATAAAAAGAAAACAATCGCAGTTGGTTTTTGCAAACATGCGTGTCGAACAGCTGTGGCCAGAGTAACAGCCACTTAAGTTTGTACACAAACGTAGAAAATGCAAAATGGCCTTGCAGATGCAGCGTTGAAAGATAGTGTGCATGCTAGCACAATTTTTTTTTCTTCAGAAATGTCATACAGACACAAAAAAAGGTGTTTTGACTCAGGATGTGGCTCATTTTTAACTTTTCCTCTTGTTGCCAACATACACACACACCTACAATCAATGACGAACTGTCCTGCAGCACTTGGTGTGTTCCATAGCATACTTCAATTAATATCAATTGCTAAATTACAGTGTTTCTTACATTCCTACCCATCACTGCAAAAAGTATAGATAAGCTAATGCATGCACAAACATCGGAAGGTTAACAGCCCTAAAACTAGGTGTAAACACAGAAAAAGGCTGGCCAAGGGACAAGTTACCAGGAATAGACAACAGTGCTTGCACAATTGAAAACAACAACGCCCCACTGCTCGTCCACTTGTGTAAAGCTACTAGGCTATCCAGCTGTGTTTGAGGTGTTATATGTACATGCCTGGATGGGACAGGCAACACTTACAAAGCAATGGCAACTCGTAAATATATTGAGAGAGGTTTTTTTGTGGTTTCTTTTCTGTGCTTCTTTTTCAACAACCAAGCCGCTAAAAATCATTGTTGGTGTTATACAAGGAATATTTATTTTTGATTACCGTAATTACTCGTGTATAGTGTGCACCATGATTTTTGCAACACGTTCCGGGGAAATTTTTTTTAAAAATAAAATTACATCAATAATTTTTGGCACCCTGTTAGTAAGTATGGAACAAACTATTGTTTTTTTACATTAATGTGTGATGATTGTGATATGTTTGGAAAATATTTTTATTAAATAACTATGGTGCAAAAAGCTGCAGTAAAAAAAATTCCGGAAACCTGACCAGTTTTCTTTTTTTGCCTTGCTAGAATGTCACACTACCCTTCTCTCAAAAAAAAAGGGCATCCTCATCCCTTCTTCCCTTCCCATCTCCCCCCCCCCCCCTCCGGACAATGGACAACTTATGGCTACCATTCCCCTTTCCCCTTTTTTTCCCCTGTGTATAGCATGCACCCCAGAAATTCTTTCCTTTATTTTGGGAAAAAGGGGGCACTATTCACGAGTAAATAATACGGTAGTTCACCTGTCTGAAACTGGGAAAGAGCTATACACAAAGTGGGATTATAAACATATAAACATAGTAGAGCTGTGCCGATTCAAATCAATTTCTGCTAGTGTATGAACTGTAGATAATTCCCCACCAATTTGACAAATATAAAATAGTGTGGATAGTTATACATTATTCTTCAATATACTGTATATGTTTGACAAGTCTTGTCTTGTGAACATTGAAAGTTTTCCTATGTCCAAAACCCTAGCATTTCCATTTTGGAAATGAAAACATCAATGAAAAAGATGCTCAACTTCCACTGTCTTTTTTTTTAAATAATGTTTTTAGTTTTGTCCCAAGCTCCACCCTGCTGAGGGATAACAATCTATTAAAGACTGTTCATGGTAAAACTAGAACTTTTGAAAGCCCTGCTTAAGAACTACTTGTATGCATGTTATGTATTCCACCACCTTATGTAAAATTAACATTGCCATGAGGGTTCATCACTTTAGTCATGTGTCGCTCAAGTGAAACTGCGAAGTTAACATTTCATAAATCTGCTAATTCTTACACACTAATGTGTTAAAATTACAGAAAGAGTAAGAAATAACACAAATGGTTACCTAACCCTTTTTACTTGACGCTGAGATATGGAACTACTTTACCTCCATCATTACCAACTTTACCGGGTGTATGTCACTAAAGGCACTAGTTAAAATATATGTAGGTAGGGGGCAGTGACTTTTTTCTAAGGTTGATTTCAAAATGCTCTCACTTCATCACGAATAGTCTTTACTTGACATCGACACGGGTCAGAATCTATCGGAGAAGGATGCAGCAGGACTGTTTTCACAGCCACATACATGAACAAAATGTGAAGACACAGGTATAAGAGGAAGGTGACCACGTATGAAAAGATAATACAAACAACACAAATTTTCTGTCTTTAAAAAAATCTTGAAACCTTGCTTCTTTTCTCAACAGGGTTGTCTATTTTCAGTTTATCAACTACAGAATATGGTATTATTTTCTGTAACATGTTGCACCCACTCCACCAGCAAACAAGATGTTGACATCTGGAGAGATGTTATAAAATGCTTTCCCACATATTAAGATGGTGAGTAGTCTACGTATGTAAATTTGGCACATCAGTTTTTTTATATTATTTTAAGACTAGTGTACATATGAAGTTCACCTTCTATAGTGAACATAGAAAGTGTTTCCTTCAGATTAATTAAAACAAAGTTCTACTGTACTACTTACTGTATTTCGGAGTTCATCAGTAACATTTTCATGTTCAAATTTAATTCTGTGACTGGCATTAATTTTTAATCATCTTGTACATAAACCATTTTTTTTATACTAACCCAAATGTTTAGCAAAAGCAGCCAAGCACAAAACATAAATTAGCCTACAGTTTGTTTCTTAAAAGAATCAGGTTTAACAGTACATATTTGGGAAGTAACATCAAACGTGTCTATTGTAGAACCAATGCATGTATAAAAACAATCCACCATTTTGTTTCAAGTCTATCACTAGACTATCAACAGCAACATGCTTGCTGTTTCGGTATACACAAATAATATTATTTTGACAAACACACACACTTTCTTCACTGTTCCATGACTCTATTAACTTTTAGGTCGTTGTAAAATCAAATAAGTTAGAAATTGCTTTTAATTGTGCTGTACTTCAACAAATACCATTGTTTAAGTACAATAGTAACCAAAGTTCTACTTGGATATAAGCAAAAAGCAATCAGTATCACAGAATCAACATATATGTGATTCGGCACATCGGCATAATTTTGTCAATCAGCACAGCTCCAAAATAAACTCTTTCAAAATAAACTGACTCTGTTGAATTGGCAGAAGAGGGTCGTTATGTGGTTTTGGGCATGACTGTCCTGCTTTTGAGTAAAAGATGATGGCAGTGCACGAAGACTCATTATGTAGATGGAACGGGGTTTCAATCAGACTGCAGTTTTCTCTGTTGCTACGGAAGGCTACCAGATTGCACAAGGAATGGCCAATGCCACCACCAAATCAGCTAACTCATCCTGCCCAACTTACACAATATGGGAGACACTGCATGTAAAAAATTGGCGGGAGCTGGTACTGTACCTGCTACCGCCATTTTTTTTTACTAGCTATGCATGCAGCTAATGGCTAGGGTGTTTTCTCAAAGGTTGATTTTCATAAGTCTGTTGCAGTCGTGAATGGACTATACTAGCCATAAGAAACAATATTTTTCACATTTCTGATTTTGGACTGTTACCAGCTCACCAACTTGATGGGAGGGGGAAGAGAAATCGTGCATCTGGGATAGGGAACGTAAGTGAATTATAAAGGCAATGAAGTCTCCCTTGGCCTTACGTAGCTAAGTTACTAGAACAGTAGCACCTGATCTAACTAACCCATGGTCTAGGTGTAAATGGTTTGGCTGAGCGTTGGAATGACTCCATACTGGAGTCAATCACCTGTCACACCATCTTACATTATTCGTGGGGAGTGGAAGTATATGAATCCTGTCCTTGTCCAGATGCTCAACCAGTTAGGGTGTGAATACCCATGGCCTGTAAGGTAGGGTTGCCACCTGTCAAGAATTTTAATGGGTTCCTCGTATCCTGGGGCTGAAACAATTATTCCGAATGGATATAGGATGAGATCACCTAACCCATATCTCGGACTTCAAAACAGTGTCGGTAATATATTATTTCCACAATTACACGTATGTTTACTCTGATGCTCGACTCAATGGCAACAGATATTTAAAACTGACATCGACCGGGTACATTCATCAACAGGTGCGTTCATGGAAGAAGTTTTTGCCGAAATGTGTACAGTACCTTTTCTCCCAGTGTTGGTGTCTTTTGTTTTAAAGCAAATTAAATCCAAAATTCAAATAACACTGAATTATGACTATACATAGTTGCAACTAATATTCTGTTGCTGTATTGAGAGACAATGTTAACTGGTGTACACAGTTGAATCACATTATTATGACCACCTGCTAGTATCCAGAGTAACGGCCCTTCGCAGCACGGACAACAGCTAGACGAGCTGGCAGTGATTCAGTCAGGTGCTAATAGATTCCCTTACGCTTCTGGAGCCATGCTGTCTGCAGTGCATCCCACAACTGTTGAAGGGTGCGTGGTGGAGGAGACAGACTGCGATCACAACGATCAAGGTGGTCCCACAGATGTTCAATCAGATTGGAATCAAGGATTTTGGGGGCCAAGGAAGAACTTTAAAGTCTTTATCATGCTCTTCCAGCCACGTGGGACACTTCTAGCCATGTGGCAAGGCGCATTATCGTGCTGTAAGATCCCATCCCCCCAAGGAAAGAATAATCATATATGGGTGGACATGATTTCCGAGGATGGATTCATAACCAAATTGATCAAGAGTGCCTTCCACACGGATGATAATGAGACCTAGAGAATATCACAGAACATTCCCCAGACCATAACACTGCCCCACCACTTTGTGTTTGTCCAGAAATTGATGCAGGGTGTCAGTTCTCCGATGTTTCTCGCCAGACTCGCTGACGTCCATCCTTTCTATGCAACTGAAAATGTGACTAGGAGAAGGTTACCCATTGGCAATCAGCAGCGATCCAGTCACCATACTGTTAAGCAAATTCCTATTGTCGTTGATGCACCTGTGTTAGAACAGGTGCAGTCACCCTCTATCTACTCCAGAGCTCCATTTGCAGATGGGTTCGCAGAATTGCTGTGGTATACACGTGTCTGAATGTCCCTTGGTTCATTTGTATGGTGAGCTGTTCCACTGTAGCCTGTCGGTTGGCATTCACGCACCATCATAGTCTACGTTCACCTCGGACATCAATGGTGCATGGAGCTATGCAGTTTCCACTACAGTTATTCCCAATGATGCCACTTGTTCACTTATGATACACCTTTACCACAGAGGGACATGCATGAACAGTACACAAAAGTCGCTCTTTCCAAAATGCTGCCCCCTTTGGCCCGGAAGCTGTTGATCATCCCTTTTCGCAACTCAGTTAAATTGCTTCCCTTACCTATGAACGCAGGAAGCACATTGTAATATAGAGCCAACCTGTTGGTCGCTCCACTAGCCCACGTCACAGGCCAGGGCTACGTGCTGCAGGTGGCACTTCTAAAAAGTGGTCATAATAATGTGATTCAGCCATGTATAATGCTGCTGACTTTTGCACATTATGGGCAGAATTAAAAACTATTCTTTTTTATAAAAAAATGTACTGATTATTTCATTGAAATGTGATTTTGTGTATCAATATGTCAGAAGTGTCCCTTATGGCAAATCTAGAAAAGTTGGCAATGCTACTTGCTACTGTAAGGACAAGCCTGCAGCCAATGATACCCCACCAGCAAGAACACCAGAGGTTAGTGACAAACAGCCTGAAGCTTCAACAGGTGAGAAATGTCTGGGCAGTACTGACCAATGGCTGGAACACGGCCCAAACCTTCAGTGACAAGACACGTGAAATGTGTGAGATGTTGTGGACAAGTTCCATCCACTTAACATTAAATACATTCTTCTCAGATTAATTAACAAACTACTTACTCTCTTCTCCACCCAGACAGGTGGTGTAAATGGCAAGTATAAACAAATCAGGGGGCGATAATGCTGTCCAGATGTAAGGATGGGCAATGTAAACCACTTGCCGGCTAACCCAATGCCAGGATTTCCACTAATATCCGAGGTAGTAGGTAGTGATGTCTCTCCTGGGTGGCTAGAACTGATCTAATGAGCACGTTTAGCTCACCCTGTTATTCCTATTTATGCAGGTAGCCTTCGCCTGCCATTTATGTAATTTTTATATTAATTTCTTTACAACTGTATAGAGCTACGCATCTCAATGTCATACTGAACATATAAAATAACTATGTATATTATTCTGAATCATGTGTCTCTTGCGTTAAATTATTTCCCACTTCATTATTGGTTGTGATGGTAGTTCAGACCACAGTGCTTCAAAACTGAGATTTGACCAAAACAATTGGTCACGACCCCAGTGATTAACTTCTCTTCTCATTTCATTTGTTCCTCTCCAGCTCCACACAAATGAATCTCAAAGATGAATACTGTGGCAGAATTCAAGACCTTCATCTACGAAGTACTGCCGGCCAATAAAATTAAATTTTGAAAAGGAAACAGAAGCTGAAGGGCTGGACGTCTCGTGGTGTTCCTGGAATAGTCCAGCCTTGTTCAGGCCGGGGCAGTCTTGAAAACTCCACTCTGTATTTCCCTTTCAGATTAAATAAAAGGAGTTGCTTGTAAATTTACAAATACAAGTAATGGTCCTTCCAAATAAATGAATCTCGAAAACTCCAGATGGCACCCGTTAACTTCTAAATCCTGCCTTATAGAGCTGGGATTGAGGTGGGCGATATATTGACCTGGCAGTTTTTTAGTGTTCTACTCTCTGAAAGTTTGGGTGGTGAGCAATGAACCTTGGACTCCTAGGCCTTGCTCCGGCTGGAGGAAGGCGAACTCTGCCGTACCTGGAACTTGTACTTCCTTATATACGACAATCTGTAGCTTGTGGTCTGTCGAAGGGGTGCGGGGGTTGCTAACCTCTCTTCGCAGTGGTTGGTTTATTCCGACTTCAGGGCAGCAGTGCCCTTTCCTTACCTCCCCCATTGGAGGCTGCTGACATATTCATCACCTTGGCACAAGGTTCTGGAGGCTGCTGTGTCCTTGTAGCGGGATGCTGTGATTGTGCATCATTCCTTGAAACTTGCATTTCTGGTTGACCGGTGCCGATGGCTCCAACGAATAGTAAAATATCTTGAGGGAAATATGGGTGACTGCATGGCAGCTTGGGTAGACAGTACAATTCTTCCATACATATCTGTTATCCCTCATTAGGCTGGGAGTGATCCCTTAGTCATGTGATTAATTAATCTGTCGTAAAGTGTCTTTCCCAACAAGTGTAGCAACTCTAAATAAAGATGGGGTAGAGTTGAAACGTAGAGTGCGCATATCAGATGCACCATGCATCAACGTATGGTCCCATCCTATGCCAATCTGTTTATGGGCAGGTTAGAAGAAAACTTCCTCAGTCACCAACCAACCCAACCACACTGCTGGATGCATTTCATCAACGACATCTTCATGATACGGAGTTCCACTGAAGACAGCGTAATTCACTTTCTGAACAATTCAAATGCACACAGTTCACCAAGTTCACCTGGTCATACTCCAAAACACACACCATATTCCTGGATGTTGAACTCACTCCCACAATCACACAATTCAAACTGCTCTACACAACAAAACCCACCAACAATCTCTAGCAATTACATTTTGAAAGCTACCACTACGAGTGGCCAGGCAGAGAAATTTTATTTCGGGCGGGCTCGGACGGGTTCTTACCTCATATTTTTTGGCTTGGGCAATTTCGATCGGGCATTAAAACCAAAATAAGTGCGCAAATTTTGAAAGCAAAATATTTCTTCACACAGTTTACATTAATAAAAGTATAAAATATTTGTTTAAGAAATAGGCTGCATAAGCTTGCTAAGAAGTTTTCATTCAAGTAAAAACTAAAACAGAAATGTGAGTATAAAATTACATTTAGCATTTTATTTGTCCATACGAGTGAAAATCTTACAGAAAAGTGTTTTGAAAATAATATTTGTGATACTACCTGAAGTTTCATGGTCATGTTTTTTTCACTGCTGTGGAATGAATGATGTACTCGCATGACCATCATCTCCAAAAACACTACCTCTGATATCCATTTTTGGTAAAAATTAATTTAAGCCTACATCAAATTAGTATAAAATGATTCACAGTTAGTTTCCAATACTCATACAAGTAATAACTATGCTGTATTGCAACAAACTTTGGTTACTTTAATGACGGCACAAAAATAAAGTACCATACACTTAACTGGAAAATGCAAACAACTGTCATTAATTACTACCATATTACTTGGCTTTTGGTTTGTTCGTTTGTCAGTCATTATATTCCAGACATTGAGAAACTCTTTTCAGTGTCTACATTACTGACTGAAATCCATATTGATTTCACTGATTTTAGTGCAGTTTATAAAAAACCCCAACGATTTTCAACTTTACTGAAAATGATAATTGTGTAGTTCTGGCATCATTACGAATAATGCCACATTTACAGTGTTTTATTCTTTTGGTGAAAATAAACTTTTGAACTATAGTAATTTGAATGTGATTTCTGTACAATCATAATTTACTCCTGCATCTTCAAAACAATGAGCAGTTCTAATTGCTACTTTCTCATAAGAGGCACAAAACAACCTTGTCTCGTGAAAGATGATACATGTGATAAACTAAAGTTCCCCGCCCCACTAATAAAATAAACAGAATGTTAACTAATATATTACTTGGTAAAAACAAAAATAAAAGGAGCCAGGTACAACAAGTCATCCTCAAATAATCTTGATAATCTGAAAAACATGTTTACATAAATCGCAACCATAAATTTTTTTTTTGGTAAACCATAGATATACGAATTCATAGCCGCTTCCGAAAACTCACCCGGTTAACTCAATAAGTTTAAAACTTTTATTTGGTGCATTCGAAAAGTGATTGGGTTAAAGTTAACTCGCATTCAGAAAGTTACCCGGGTTAACTCGATCCTTGACTCAATCAACGCTTGGCAAACCCTGCTCGACAGCAGGGTAACTTGACTCTAGCAGACGACACACGTAAAATGGCACGTAGATATATAAATATTGTAGCCACAAAAATAAACAAATAAACAAGCTAACGAGCAGCGTTTAAGGAAAAGGAGAATGGGGCCGAATGTTATATTTCTGGGATGAACAGACAGGAGGTGTGTTGTGTGTTTCAAATAGAAATGAGAGAAGATGAACTTATTGCTGTAGACAGAGGTATGTAATAATCATTTCATGCTTTTGTTACTGACATAGTTAACTGCCAAACAGACAATGTAAAATAACTTTTCAACAGTGTTTTCAGTTTTCAATAAAATTTCACTTTGAGTTTCCGCCATCTCAAAACACCAGAGTTACTCTAAGCGTTCAAAGCTACCTGGTTAACTGCAATTGATCGGGTAAACCTGGTCACGTGACCGAGTTAACATAGTTAACATTACCAGGTTACTTTTCATAAGCGCCTTACAGGGCGTACTGTGTGCCTTTGTCGAATAAACGTGCAACCAATACATAGTGGCAATAGAAAATTTTGTTACCATTTTTGGAATAAATGTTCGGTAATTTGTCTATTTATCACATTTGTATACTACCAACGAAATTCCATTTATTATGTGACAAAAAGTGAAAAAGGACAAAATTCAAACAAAATTAGTTTATTTTAGAAAGTCATCTCGTTGGCAATATCACTTTGGCGCTGTAAATTCAATACATTGATTGTGTCGACGTTTCGATCCCGAGAAAGTATTGAAACAATTTATCAAGTTAGCATTGTAAACATGAGGATTCACAATGGAAATGTGTTTTTTTCACATATTTTCCATGTGTTTTGTTGTTTTTTCGCTAGGTATATAATTTTTTGCGTGAAAATGTGTATTTCGCGGTTATTTCGCATGCAGCAAAAAACAGACGAGCCTATGGATGAATGTTGGCCCGATATTTTTGGGCAGACACAATACCCGTCCGGTATTTCGGGCATTTCCATTACCCGAAATACTGCCCGAAATCTCGGGTACCCTACCACCCCTAGCTACCACCCATACCATGCCAAAAAATCCCTACCCTACAGTCTTGCCACAAGAGCCAAACGTATCTGCTCCACCAAACATGATCTCACCAAAAAGGAAGGAACAAATAGCCAGAGCATTCCTCGACAGGGGCTACCCCAGGCACCTCGTCCACAAACAGATTTAGCAAGCCATCTCAAATACCGGACCACAAACCAAGTTCAACAACACAGATATACCTCTGGTGGTCCCATATTATAAAGGCCTAAGTACACTCAGAAACATTCTCCACTCTGGATACAAAATCCTGGCTTCCTCACCACAAACATAAGACCTGCTTTTCAAAACACCCAAATTGGTCTTCAAAAGACCACCTAACCTCCACAACAAACTAGTTCATCCAAAGCTGCAGTCCACCACAAATGACAACCTAACCATCACCCCTAGAGGATCCCACCCCTGTAATAGCTCTCGCTGTGGCTCCTGTGCCATCCACCAACCCTCAACATCTTTCAATAGTAAACTCACTAGCCGTACATTCTCCATCCAAGGCAACTACAACTGTGCAATGGAAAATCTGATTTATTAGTTACAGTGCCAACACTGTAATGTAGAATACATCAGCCTCACCATCAACACATTCAGGCAGAGAATGAATGGTCACAAAGCAGACACTAAACAAGCCATAGTTGGTCACATCAATAACCTACAGGATAAACCAGTAGCAGCACATGCAGCGTCGCAACAAAAATGTTGATTCCTGCTACAGTACCAGAGTTGTGAGAGCCCTACCACCTTCAAGCAATAGCTCAGGATTCAGGCGCTGAGAATTAGCTCACCAATTTATTACAAAATCCAGGCAGCCGCCAAGCCTCAAAATAAGATAATCACAGCGCCTAACCACACTCATCATCTATACCGGCAATTATTCAATTTTCCCGCACCACCCTAGTTCACCACCCGGCCGCTAGGTTTACTACTAACAGCGCCCTTCCACCATACTGCAGTGTCCTACAACCTACAACTCTCCGCCTGGTGAAGCTGGCGGAGCCGGCCAAAATGTGTCAGCTTTCTGTGTGTGTGTGTGTGTGTGTGTGTGCGTGCGCGCGCGTGCCTGTCGACACTGTGGGTACTTGAATTCATGTCCTTTTTATATATACTTGGCGTATAACATAGACTACATACTTCAGTTCAAGTAGAACTGTAAATCAGTTGAAAGGTTTGATAATTAAGAACAGAACACACAAATAGTATATTATCTATATATTTAGTACTTACCACATCCTTAAGCTACAAAAAAAATTCAAATACGAAAAAAATATTACATGCTACGTTTGCTTCAAGTGTAAATGCTTTTGATTCTTGCAGAACAAATAAAACATACTGTACATAAAAATTCAAAAGTTAATAACTTCAATGTTTAACAACCACTTCAGTACAGTCAACTTTGATTCTAAGACCCCTGGAATAGCGACCCTCTCGAAATAACAGACCTTTTCCCAGGAACCGTAGAAGGGTCGTAGGATTGAGAGTTAACTAATACTGTTTCGAAGTTCACTTCAAAGTATGGGTTGTAGCTATAAATAAATTCAAGATGATGTCATTACCATCATTTATTTGATAATATTCAACATGAAAACTTAAACACACTATATATTTGTGAAGTAATATTTTATTTATAACAAAGAAAAATGAATACTGAATACTGGTCTTAACTACAGTAAGAGAAACTAAATATACTACAATACAATTTTTTTTAATGTAAAAATTATTTGTAACAATAAAATAAGTTCAAAGCACATATATTTGTTAAAAAAAAATTCATAAAGTTTTGAAGCTCCTCTACATGGAATATTATTTAATACTGTTTCAGGTAGATATGCAAATACTGCCATTATTTTGACCAATTTTATAAGATACTTCAAATTAATAACAGAAGGCAATAATTTTTAGTGGCTTCATAAAAGACTTGGTTTACTTGCAGGACAAAAAATAAATATAGCTTAGCTGTACATCAGTATGACATAGCACCATTTTATAGTCTATAGATTTACCCTAAGTAAACAGAATACCGTAACACCATCAAAATATTTTGTTATAGCTCTATGTTTACAGTACAGGACCTGAGATCATTAGTCATTATATCATACAATAAGACAGTAAAAGAATAACTCATGTATATTTCAAGTGCATTTCAGAGCACAAAGATAGGCCATACGTAATGCATACACTACTGGAAACAAAAAACACACAGTGAACACACAATAAAAGCATTTGAGGGCAGTGAAAAAGCTTGCAATTATAACAGTGACAAGATTTCTGAAACAGATATAATTTCACAAATGAAATATTACCAAATTAGCTTATACAGTAGTTTAAGTTGTGCATGCACTAATGCAGCAATTATTGTACACAACCTTCATTGTTAGATGTCATTACTTAATACACTGAGAAATACACAATAATCCTCTAAATTATTTTCTGAAAATTTCATTATAATTATTTTTTTGTAAAATTTAAAACAAGCAGCAGTTAACCTTTACTGTCCATAAAACCTCTGGAAGAAGAAAATGTTTACATTTTGTTTTTGTGCAATGAAAATACACATATTTTGTATAACATAGATAACCTAAGAAAATGTAACAAGTGGAATACAGTTTCATATTCTGATTCCATAAATCTTGTTTACGGTTTGTTGTTATTATATTCCGATTACATATGATTCATGAAGAAACATGTAATTGCATCACCTAGTTATTTCAATATCAAGAGTCTCTTTAGTAAACGTAGTAAATTATGACAAAAACAACGAATATGACAAAAAATTTACAACCTGTACGATCCATTATTTCCAAAATTTCCAACAATTATTTTAATAAAAATTCTTTAGACCCTTAAATAGTTACTATGGCGAAGACAATATAATAAAAACAAACACAATCTTTTTTTATCTATGGTATTTAACAACTATTTTATTCCCACAAAATTATGTGAAACGACATATTACTACTTAACACTGAATTAATTTACAGTTATACACAGACATATAAAATGCAATGAAAATATTCACATATTTAATACAACACACGTAACATACATTTTATACAGTAAGAATTGTATGGAATTATTTCAAAAAAGACAAGCTACACATATATACAGTTTCATAGCTAGGAGTATTACATTTGAATGATTAACTGTACGTTGGTATAATACAAAAGTTGAGATGAATAAAAAAAAATTGCATCTCAATTTCAAGATCCATTTTCATCAATACATAATTGTTTTTACATTTTTGTGATTTAGATCATAATATTAAAGCACGAAAGAAATGGAAAACTAATTTTTCATATCCTCATTTTGACAGCTGTTAGATTTACTTCTGGCGGGGCCGTTACAACACAGAATAAAGCAGCCCGTACTCCTTTCACCAACAAATATTCAGGTTGCCTGAGTCACCTTTTGTGAGGGCAAATTACACTGACAGAACTAATACTTCTTACAATTAGTTCAACTGTACTTGGTCCTAAATATTAGTTGTGAATAAAATTTCTAACATTCTTTTGGTGAGAAGAGAGACAAAGTCAGCAAGTTTACACAAGTTTTCTTTGCAGAATAAGACTTTAAAAACAAAACTGTAACGTTACGTACTATAGAAATTGTATCTAAAGCAAAAAAGTGACAGATTTTAGACTTCTGGACTGCAATTTCTGGACCTTTTCAAGCAGACTCCCTCAATTTTGTGGTGGTCTTGAGAAGTGACGTAAGATTTTACTCATATCTATCTCAGGATCAATAAACTTTACTAATGTAAACACACAGCATAATTGTTTTTATATCAATCTACCACAAAAGTATTCATAATTAGTACAGGGCATACAAAGGGAAAATTCAATTTTAAACTTTTTTACAGGGCAACAAATAAACATTGTACAAAATAGTAAATAGCATGAAAGGGGAAATTTGACTAGCATAAACATTAAGTGAGACAGAATAAAATGATAAAAAAATAAGGTAAAGTTTGAAATCAAACGAGTAAAAGTAGGCTTGTTACTGTACTTAATCCACATCTCCTGCTGCTAATTTCATGGATCATTATAGAGAATGCTAAAATAAAAAAAGGTTATTCTTTTTTTTAAATTTCCCATTTGGACAAAGTCCTAGAACAGATTTGAAACAACATCCTCCAGGACGTTAGTTTACTCTGCCACCAGCACTCACATTTTTACAGTCACAAATATGAGGGAAAAAAAAAATTACTTTTCTTCTTCAAGAAATGTTCACATTGCATGCAATGGTTTACTGTTGGAGGCAGCATACTGTTTAACAACAAACAAAAATATGTACTATGCTAACACTTTGGCCCACTTCTCAAACAACCCTAATCAACTATAAATTAACTGTATTATGACTGAACACGAGCAATATATTGTGAATTAGATATTGATTGGCCTTGGTATATATTAATACTGTTTTTAGATAAAAAGAAAGGGCAGGAATTCTAGTACTCACAGCGTAGTACTTGACAGGCACACACACACACAGGACGAGCCTTTCTCTGTCCTAGACCTCTATGTGTGTGTGCCTGTCGACAATTAATACACCGTGAGTACTTGAATTCTTGTTTTTTTTTATATGTTTTTGGTAGCCTAGTGGCCTACCTTCAACCTTAACTTAATATTGTTTTTAATTACTTCATTTGTTGCACAATAATTTTTGACTATTACAGCTTTGTGGATGTCATAAAAACATTTTCTATGTTTGTGCAACTGAAATATTACCATTAGCAGCATTTTAGTAACATTAGCCAAGAACACCTTAAATACACAACATGGAAGGAAAATTCCTAGACATTCTCTGCCATACACTAACTAGATCAACATTTATCCTAAGCTAGCATTATTACTTGAAATGGATTATTATTGTGGCCGAAAAATTGAATGGAAGCCATGGATGCCATATTGCATTATGCAGCCTGTCTACCAATATAGCTGTGAATAGAGGCACTCAGACAACTGCTTCAATATGATTAAGTCTTCATTGACCAATCTTACTTTCTTCATTCACATAACAAATAAAATTCAAAATAAAGACATTCACACCGACATTAAAATCCAACAAGGAAATCGCACAGCTGGAAAAACATTGTCTCATTTCATATACCCAACACAAAATAGTATCTTAATAGGTATTTCACAAAATGATTTATAAATATTGTTTGTTATAATATATAGTATAATTTTATTTTGAGCTGAACTTCACTATAAAACCCTTTGGAAGAATAATTATTACAGTATATTGTAAATATTTTTTTGAACAAAAAAAATTATAAAAATTTTACGTATAAAATTACTTGCAAGATAATACTTTGCTTGGCACCTGCCCCAGAACATTCGTTACATACTCACTTAGGCAGAAGTAACGGCCACAACTTTGGAATAACATACTCCATCTGCATCACAGTTAAAATCTGTTTTACTGTTTATATTATTGTGGCGGCAACATAAATTATCACAACATTTTTGGCAACTGAATTACATTTCTATAAAACAAAATTGCTTAGCTGGGAAATCATGCACTTCCTAAGGATACAAGTGTAGGTACAACAGCTAATGCACGACACTAAAAAGGCACAAAATAAAACACAAATGTGTGGTGGTTGGTATTAAGCTCTACAAACACACTAATTCAGCACTACACTTGGAAGTTACCAGTTATTGTTGAGATAATAATATTTGATGTAACTTGTATCTCACACACACAAACAAAACTCAAAGCACTGTTTTTATAACAACTTAAAGCTGCAACAGTCTGCGTCCAGTGTGTTACGCTACACTATTTGAACTGAAACTGTGAAAAAATACAGTATATGGTGAAAAGAAATATGTATAAGTGAAATGCATGGCTAAGACAATGATGTCAACTGGCAATTATTGTTTGCCAATTATAAATGGTTATTGAAGTCATTCACATCACATCAAATTCAAGTTTCTATATTGTTTTTCAAGGTAGTAATTTTCTTGAAAATATTTTTTACAATATATTACCACAGAGTTTCCAACCAAAAGTTTTCAAAGGGAAAGTCAAAAGGCACTGAAAAATTAAAAATAATGCACCCACCCCAATGAAAAATTACTAAAATAAAATTATTTCTTTAAATTATTGCTACGTCAAGTACACACTTCAAATGAAAATTATATGTTCATATCACACAAGAAACCCAACTCTCACAATACCATCTGAACAGAAATTAGTTGAAAATACAATTAAAAAATTTTATAGCTTCCTTTTTTTTTTTTTTTCCTTTCAAATAAGTACCCAACAATTTTATGGTACAGAAGATAATTTAAGAGATGGTAGGGAATAAATTAATACAGTAGATATTTCCTGCCATTACAAAATAAAATAAAAGGAAATGTACAGAAAAAATCAAGTTAACATTATTTATAAATGTGGAAAAATGTATCAGCCAATTTGAAATTGTCTAACAAACTCACTGTACTTAATAACGCACTAATTCAAAACAGTCATTCGTATGGCAATAAATAAAAATAAACATAATGGGGTCAGTAAATCAAGTTTTATTGCTGTAATGAATGCCTTCTAAAAAAAAACTTGTTTTCAGCAGACATATCTCATACAACACATGACTGCTGACTGAATGATATGGATTCTTCATCTCTAACAAAGTAGAGTAGAGCCTGCTGACTAATGCAAGTTTCAACCTTGCAGATATTGAAAACATCTGCTTCTCCCAACAAAAATGTGGGACCTTCGACAGCTGCCTACCACATGCTGTTGCTAATTTGCTTGTTGCAGTTTTATCTCTCAAAGATGGCAACAAAGTCATCCGCTACCATCTTGCATTGCTCCAACCAAGACAATATAAAGGACCCTGTTTGGGTACCAGTAACCCTGCCAAGTTTCAGCTCTTCACACAAACTCTTATTGCTAGAAACTGTTTCATTTATTTTATTTGTTTATGGTTTTATGTTTTGTTGAGAGCAGGATCAATTGAAACACAATTCGATGCTCTATTAAAAGAATAAAAGGAAGCAGTCACTGTCTTTATGAAGAGACCATTTCGGCATTAACAAAAAAAATAATAATAATTTGGAAAACCATGCAAAACCAAAATCAAGAAGGCTGGATCATTTGAGAGTCCAGGATGTTAACACTGTGCACTTGCTAGAGTGGATTGGAAAGGTTTGGACAGATATTAACATTGGAATTTTGAGAAGCAATGAGGGTGAAGCGAAGGTGAATATGGAGCAGTGTTGGAATGCAGGAGCGAGAGAAAAAGGGGATCCCTGAGAAAATGGCAGCGGCATGATCTGTCATGATCCCCACATGCAAACCTCAAGGAGTGACCCCACTAGGAATCAATCCCGGTTCCCATTGGTGAGAGGGGAGTGCTGTAGCTGATGCATCACCGTGGCCCTGGTATTTGCTAGAGAGAGACTGGATGCCTAGTAGAGCATTATCACACCACACTGGTAGCTTATATCTGTTCGCAACGACACAGGATGTTTCGTACCAAGGCTGTTGTTTAGTCCAAGTCATCTTAGGGAAATTTCCCACATACAAATCAGACTTCTGCTTTGGCGCTCCACTCTCCTCTATATCACTATAGATCCAGTAAGTGTTACACAACTTCAGGCATCCTTCACTAGTAAGTTCACCAAGGCACCATCAGACACACAAGGTCCAGGTTTGAACCCCACGAGTGCCCAGAATACAAAGGCTGTGTTCAGTTACCTGTACAATTTGTAATATGCGCAAGCAAGTTGTTCTGATCTTTCGCTAAAGGTGTATCAGTGTACCACCTCCATCATCCTGCTTCCTACCAATATCATGCTTCAACTATCATGTGATCTGGAGCACAAATGCTTGCTGTGCTGATGTCTTCTTGGCAAACATTCAAATTTTTCCTCACTCCTTTGTCTTATCTCAGTTAGGGTGTTCGCAGGAGACCTTTTCCCCTACAGTTACCTGGAAGTACTTTCCTCAAAACTACTCCTCATGTTCTGTTCATAGAACATTTTCCAGCCAATTGATTCTGAGGTTCATTATTACATGCAAATCGGTCATGTAGCACAATTCTGATCCTCTAATAGTCTACAGGTCATGTCAGCTTTAAATGCATGTAACAATTCAAGTTTGGCAACTATGTACTCATGAAGTGATCGTAGACATGCCTGGCAAAAGTAAAGCTGAGCTATATGTATAATATTTAAAGATATTTACAACTACAAGCCCTTTTCCTATAACTTCCATTCACCATTGCTTCATATTCTCTTCCACACCCTTAATGATTGCAGTAGGCTGTAAGGATACTGTTTCATACTAGCAATAATGGAAAGAAAGAAAAAAAAAAAAAAAAGAGCTAGTTGTCATGTGAAATTTAAATTGCAAGATGTGGCATATACATGTGGCCATGGAAAACGAACACGTGGTCGGAAATTTGATGAAAAAATGCACAGCATTAGTACAGTGGAAAAATTACTTTGGAAAACAATACAAACATAATGAGATATATGTGAGGTAAAACATGCAAGCATCCAAACTTGGAGGAAGAACAATTCAAAACATGCTCCCTGCCAAGCAGAATGCATTTTCTATTCCACTGAAATTATTTGGTTTAAAACAATCACATGAGGAATGGAGTGGGGAGAACAAAATATTCCCATAACAGAAACTGTCACGTTGAAATAATTTGATCTGTAAATTATAATTTTGTATTTTCATTTCAATTTTTTTTAACTAACTGTTTATTGTTGCACTCGGGTATACAGTGGAAACCCTTTTTTTACACCCCTGGATTTTACACTTTCCTGTATAGTACACCAGTTACTTGGTCCTGCATAATGGTATATAGTAAAAGTTATCCCTTTTCTTCACTTCCCTGCATTTTAACATCTTTTCTTATGGCTCCTTGAGAAGTTAAAAAAAAAAATGTTTTACTGTATATGTAAATGACACAAGACCACATGCAGCAGTTTGCTGGCAACTCAAGATACACATTTATCATCTGTTCCAGGTAACTGCTATATGTATTAACGTACCACACACAATTTTTTTCTTATACAAAAACCATTCTTGTATGATACAGCACATATGACTTTTTAACTGGCAAAAAATGTGTTTCCACTTTCACCAAAACTTGTTTTCCAACAATATCATGTACAGGCCACGCCTCACAGGTTTCCAGTAAATCACTAAATGGTATAATATACTATTTTTATTATATGATGTGTACCGTAACCAAAATATTAAAAGCAAATTATTTAAAAAAATTATGATCATTGTCAAGTATATTTGTTATTTTTGTCACCTTAGATCCAGTGGATTAGTTAATTATGATCACCAAACATTAAAATATGTAGAGCATTGGTAAAAAATGTTCAATTCTGAACAAAAATACAGAACACAACTATTGTCTAAGGAAGTTGGATACAAACAGTTTTGTACAACTGCACAAGTAAACTGTTTCGTAGATTTCTGCCTTTAAGAACCGTTACGTTTCTGATCATTTCCGTTATTGCTTTATTTGCATTTTCCTGGCTCTATGAAATGTGTTACATTCATTCATTTTTATTCAAAGCTTGACATGCGACTTCTACTCATCAGTACGAACCACTTAGCTCCACAATTCAACGGAGTTTGATTGGCAGTACAACCTACTTGACGTCACAAACTTTTACTGTTTACCCATGGTAAAAGATGCACACTCTCCACCCAAAAAATTGTACTGTTCACCGACCGAGCCACAGAAACTATTCATTAAGGTTATCTACTACTATAGCGCGCTGCAGGATGGCACTGCTACTATGAATCACAGAGATATGCAGCACCTGGAACCTCAGCCGGAGATCTAACGCCCCTCCCAACCCCTCCACTTGACCAAGGGCGAGTCAGGAAGAGTATAAATACTGGGGCATGGCCCTTGGAATACCAGTCTGTCATGTTCTTTCACCGCACTACTGGTGCCGACAGAACCATCGCTCTGCCTGGTCTTCACAATGCTTCTGGTGCTGAAATCCAGGTCTTGGAATCCCTCTTTGCATTCGAAGAATCCTCGCCAGTTTAAGAAGTCAAACTCTTAGGACACTTTCCGGTCACGTCAGGACAATACTGTAGCGTTAGTTTTGAGTTATTTTCATAGCCGCTTTTCTACCTGCCCCATTAGCCTAGAAACAGGTAGCCTTCACCTATCTAACGTAGTAAGCTTCCATTAAGCTCTCGTTGATAGGAGGTAGTGCAAAACCACCTTCTTTATTTCCGAACCGAAATAAACACGTTTTATCCACTTAAGGATATAAATTATGAGTAACCAATCATTTTTATTTTGCTTACTACTAACTCAACGAAGCAAAGATTATTTGTTAATACTTCTGCCAGTTCATTTATCAAGTGGTAAGATAAATGTTTCAAATAATTGTAAAATTTTATTTACTATGATATATTCATTTGTCACTTTCGTATTTAATTCTGTTTACCATTTATTTAATATTCTGTCAAATAATTTGTTTTTATAAGAAATTTTAAGCATAAATGTAAAATATCGCTTAACATATCTTGTGTAACTGTGATTTGTGAAGCGACCTGACAACAGTGCATGTGTCTGGTGTTTTCCGAACTTCTGACTTCTTGTTCACCTCTTACTACGGCGTGATCAAGAACTATTTTTGAGTTCCAGCTCTCTTGAGTCTTCATGTAGTAATCCCACTTAGTCTATACCACCTGGTGAGTTACTTCTTTTGTATTTGTTTTTAGTCACTTTTTGAATGTTGTTTTGTTGCAGTGCCTTGTTATTTTGTGGAGTAAATTTAATGGTACAGCGGTTCGACCATTCAAGTCAACACCATGCTGCCTTGAGGTGTTTTGTACTGCCTTGTTATCAAGGCATGGTGATTTTCATTTGACGTTGCCCGGCAGTTGCTGCAAACCTTAACTACCCACCCGTGTTGGCAAGGGGAAAATCCTGACGATCGGTCATCTTCCAGGAACGTACAGCATTATTACTAGTTTCTCAGCATGTGCATGCACTGCCATCGGGTGGCTGCCAAAAAATGAACATCATGAACTCTGTAATTTAAATAACGGACCTTTTTTAAAATTTTGATCAACCTATCATGAAGCTAAATTTAATTCATAATCACTGTTAACTTTTGCCTTTGTGTCTGGCATGAAAGATGTGTAAAGTCATACATAAGAAATTTATTTGATTTTAACAAACGTTAATGTTTGAGTTTACCATCGGATCCCATTAAGTTTAATTAATATATTTATACTGACATTTTGTCCTACTCCAAGAAAGAAGCCAAGTATTTATTATTATGTTGTTGAGTTATTAAATGTTTATTATGTGATGATTTTTGATAAGTAGGGAAAAATACAAGTTACTTTGATCACCATGATCCTTTGGGTTTCCTCTTGTGAGTGCCTTACTCTTTCACATTTAATTATATGTTGTGGTATGCATCATCAATTTTGGTTGTAAAGCATGCAATGCTTTGTTTCGGTTGCCATATGATATTTATATCTTTCCCAGGTCACACACTGCACAACTGGATCCTCATGCACTTTCTGTTTGTGGCATGTTTGGGGTTATGTCCACTACCGCATTTTCTGCATTAGTGTGGAGTTATACCCAGCATCGCTACAGTTTTCTGATACAGATTTGGTACATAAAATTATTTCTATGTGTTTCCAGCCAGAGTGTAAAAAATTTAAGTGATGGCAGCAGAGACTTAAAAATTAATAATTCAAAACTATGGAACAGACCATAGAACATTATCTAACATGTTCTGAAGTATTACTTGCCATAACAGGGAAAGCAACTGAATCAAGTCGTGATAAAAGGAAGCTATAAATATTTTAGTACCTTACTATATCACATTAACTTGTTTTAATTTCAGAGAACATCTAAAAAAATTGCACAATAAGTAGGAAAGTTGACCAAAACCTTGAAAAACATTCCATTAAAACCAGTGATACAGTTTGCTCTACATTTTTACATACACTGTAGTTACATACCCTGAAGAAATTACGATTAATAACCAAACAGTGTTAAAAATCATCATACACTCCCACTGACTCCTAAGAAAGCTGCCAATGGTGGTAACATGTACACAGCACATATCAAAAACTGATAAAGAAATATTTTTAAATAATTATTGGTATGGTTAACAGAAAAATTTAACTGTTACAAATTCCTACAAAGAAGTACATGTACAGATAACAATAGATATTAAATACAGTGTTTAATTACCAAGTATAGAAATTATCTAAAAAAAATTACCATAAACTAGGGGCAAAATAAAAACTATTCATGGTTAATAAACAAAAAAAATCATTAAATAGTTGTATTAGCAGTATTTTTACATGTATTGTGAAAAACTGCTGTGGTTTGTACAGGAAAACTTAATAAAATTAAAATATTTATAAGAGTTGAATGCAATTATGTACATAAGATTACTATTACTTTCCTGCCCAATTTAAACACATTATACAATTACTTTTGAAAATAAAACCAATTCCTTACAACTTCATACTATGTACATAAATAATACCATTAATTGCTGTAAAACTTAAACATGCAACCATAAAAGGAAGCAAAAAAAATTCAAACTGAAGCTCAAAGTTATTTTAGCAACTAAAAAAAATACATATTTAATTAAATACACAGGTGAAACATTTCTATAATCACAGGGTTGGGAAAAAAATCTCTTGAGTGTGTACTAAATAATGAGACAAGCATTTCTAACTAACATAAAGCTTACTATTAAAATGCATGGATCCAGGAATGTTTCAGTTGCTAGCAATAACAGAACTAAATAACTTGCAGACTAGAAATACAATATTAATGAGAACATTAACAAAACACAGCCTATCAGATCTGGAACATACACAGACACTACCTATATAAAGAAAGGGAAACAACATACACATAGGGTTGCACCCCACTTTTAGCATAAAGGAAAATTAAACTAGTTTCCAGAAATAAAATTACATGTTTGTACCTAAAAACAAATATAAATTTTAATAGAATTAAAGATGTCATATCTGTACACTGTATACCATTTAATTGTACAGTAACTGTTTCCTAAATGATAAAACTGTTAATGTTCTCCACAAAACTATGTATGGATATAACAGAAAAACGTTTCCCGCTATACTAAAAAAATTAATATTTAATTAATTTTACAGGGTAATTCTACCTCTATATGTTTAAAAATGTGTGAGAATAAATGCAAGCAGTAACACATACTTGAACTCAGAATGTACGCACATTTATGTGCCAATATTACATTAGTAATGCAGATTAGTGTACTACTTTACTATGGAAATTATGAGACTTCCAAATCACCTTGTCTATTTGCAAATAAAACAACAGATACTTATACCCATATTCTGCACATTTTTGTAGAAAATTATAATTCCCCCACAAAAAAAACACTGAAGATCTTATCACCTCAACTGCCGTTATATTAAAGCCAATATTTGTTCTTTTATTATCAATGGAAAGATTGCAGGCAACAGGTAGCTAGAAAACTGAATCTCTCAACAGTGAAAAAGACATCAACACAAAAACTCACATGTTGGAAGTTGTGAACATAAACGCACACAACTAACTGAATGACAGTTTCATGTGTAGATGCACAACACTGTATTTTGCTGGCTGAATAAGTTTCTTTCAGGCAGCCAAATGAAGGCACTTGCTACTTGCCGAAGATAGTCCAGCATGTATGCGTGCGTGAAAATGTGTTTCCCAATGAATCACTCATTTTTCTATTCACAATTATCAACCTGTTGAGTACTTGTGCTCGTATATTGTTTTTGCTTTTAAGGATTTTATTACATTTAATTATTAAATTAAAATATTATCTATGTGCTATAAATCTATGGGAGGGCAAAACACAAAACAATCAAGTCATAAAAGGAATCACTTATGTTATACTCGAGCATTAGCTACTCATCCAAAATGATAGTAAAACGGATGCAGTCATCCACTGCACTGATTGCCGGACACTGACCAGCCTGCTCAGCTACAGTAACACTCCTTGCTCTAACCTTCCTTCATTCACAGTATACGTGCCAAAGGAAAACCTACTACTTGGTCTCCACCGCCCTCATCGTCAGAGTCATTCTTCTTATCCTGCTTAGTTTTCACCATATTAGTGCTGAAATTCTAACTGCCACATCGTCTACTCACCTAAACACTGCGGCCCCTTCTGGGCAACACATGCATTGGGAGTTAAAACAGTTTAAGTTATTTTAATAGCGGTCGTCTACCCCACCATTGTTGGCTTAGAAACAGGTCGTCTCTACCTGGATAACATAGGTTTAAGCTTCCCTAAGCTCTTGCCAGTGTTAGGAGGTAGTGCGACACTACTTGTTTATTTCCCATCAGAAGGAATAAACAAAGTTTATCTGACTCGAGGATATCCCTTTCCTGTAGACGTAGAACCTCTCCCAGTGTACCTCACACCAACCAGGGAATTGCAGATTACCGGGAAAGCTACTCATTCGAGCCAATAAACTGCCAGTATACACACATGCACTAGCATTGGCCAACACTTCTGCATACCACAGTACGCAGAACAGTAGAGCATACACACAGGTACTCTGTCACCAGACCAGTTTGTCGATTCGGTGCTCACCCTCTCCACCACGTTTTGGCGTCAAAGAGAGGTCGTTCCCTGAGTTGGGAAGACTTGGCTGGAGCAAACACCCATGTGCAGGGACTTTCAACAACGAGGCCTGACTCCTAGACCTCACCACGTTTAGGCTCCAAGCAATGTGATAGGGTGTCCATTAAGTTGGCAGACACTCCATGTGGCTCTACACCTAGTAGAATTACACGTACCCAGCAACCCTCTCTCGGACGTGAGCGTGTGTTTTAATTCCAATGCCTTACTCACGTCATAGTGGTACCCTAGATAAGGCAAAACAGGTGCTAACTGCCTTTGGGTGATTGCAGGAGCTTACCCCTTCCCTCATTGCTGCTCATAACCCGCTCTTACCATACGATCAAGCCCAAGAACTGTGCCACCTATTGATACCCATCACACCAGACATCACCCTGGATCGTCGAACACCTCAGCCTACCGAATCAGTCCTCAGTAGTACCCACTGCTTATTTCAGAGTCGAAACAGCTGCTCTGTCCCCACAAGCACATTCAAACGTCAGAAATGAGAACACTAATCTGCCTGTGGTCCAGGTACGCCCCGTAGAGACACGTCAGATCCAGGCACCGTCCCAGGTTACGTGTCGCTCAGGTATCCCGCTGAAAAGTAACACTCAGAAACACAAGATCTTATTGCTCAAGCCCGATTTGGTACCCTGCCACAAAGCTACCTGGCCAGTCCTCTACACTGGACATGCACCAGTGCCACGTTGACAATGAAGTAAAAGCCAGTAAACCCCACCAGAAGGATGCGCCTGACGTAGCACTCAAAAAAACCAATCCTCCTTGACGTGCTCGTCAGTCAACCAAGGAGTCAAGCGTCAAGTTCTTTAATTATCCTAATGAAACTCCTAATAGGTTGTACACTATTGTTATCAGACTTTCTAATCAAACACTTACTTTTCACGTAACTAATAATGTCTTATGTTAAAACAGGCCAATCATTTTGGTATACAGCATCTGACTGTGATATTCCCATTCCTTTTCATCTCACCCCACTTTATAAGACCTCAACTTTCTTTATAGATGTCCAAACCCACCTTTCATTTCTCTTATTCCACAATAACTCTGCTTTCAAACTAATGTACATTTTTTTACCTCTCATCAAATATTATATATATATATATATTTTTATTTATTTATTTAAAAAACTAAACATTAGTGTATGCACACCTTCTGACTCTCTGCATCAATCTATGAACTTCTTGTTTTATAATGTGATTTTCAATCCATATAAATTAACCTTGAATATCACCAGAACAAAATTGTAAAATATAATATTACAAGCCAAATATTTGCAACAACGCATCTGTCACAACTGTTGGTTGGCTATTCCCAATCACTATGCATTTTTCTGGTTGTTTGTGGCCATATGTATGTATATGCATACAAATGCATGTGTCACTGTATACGTTTGTGTACATGTACATCTTATGTTGACACAAGATTTTAAAGTGAAGAGCAATTAAAACGCAAAATAACAAAGAAATAAGCACAAAATACACAATGAAGGTAAAATGACAATTACACGAGACAAAAATATGTCTGGCCAATTAGAAATTATAGTATCGCAACATATTAAAACAAATGCACAATTCGTATTAGTTCAGTAATTTCAGGCGAAGACTTGCAATGGTTACGATATTTGCTAATATAAATTAACATATTTAAATCACCAGTTTGCCACATTATTTATGCTTCTAAAAATTACAACATTTGTGATAGCTACAAAAAAATTTGTTTATAATAATGTTTTATATCACTGGTGTACACTTTCTTAATGCAAATACACTTATTTTGCTATTTCAAATACATCTCCTTACATCAAAATTGAAGTAACAATATTTTACAAACACAAAATTTCACAAATAAGACAATGCAAAAGAATATGTACTCTGTCTATTGGTGTTATAAAGCTACTAAGGAATGATAGTCTGAAGTGAAAGAGAGATAAAACAGAGATAATAAAGACTTCTTGCACTTAAATAAACATGTATCAGTACCATATACAATTCAGAAGTGTTTGAGAATCTTATTTTCTATAAAAGCACCTACAGTAAATTTGCCAAGGAAAATCTGGACGAGGTTAACAATAATTATTTTGCACGTTCATATTCAACATACAGTTTGTGTCGGAAAACTAAGCCTGAGCACATTATCGTTTTAAGTGTTGGCCAAGTCCAAACACAAAGCTAGGCAAGCAGAAGTACTTCCTTAAATAGGCAATGATATGCACCAATGAGAGCACACAATACACGGTCATACAGGTACAAGGAAACACAAACAGTCAATATCCATAGAAATACCTAAGAATTGCAGGGGCTATAAATTTCCTGCATAACAACTGCTGGAGTCTAATGTAAACAGCAACATTGTGAAATGAGAAGAAGAAATTCCTTCCCAAAACTGCAATAAAAAAAAAATCATCCAATTATCAAAAGAAAAAAAAAAGCTGCTGGCACAGAAGTGGACAAATTTATGCCAAGTTACCAGCCATCTCAAGAGCTGAACACCAAGAGAGGATTTGAATGAAGACATATTGAGTTGCCTGTCCTCATACATAATAGAAAAAAATGGCAAGAAAATTATAAGTTTGACAGCTTAAGGCCTCAATTAAGTGCCCAGACAAAACTCCAATTAAAATATACTTGACAGTAATAACGGTTGAATGTCAATAGGTATATCTTTCCTGCTCCTGGTAATCATGTAAAGGTTAAACTGTAAAACTGTTCCTATCTCCAAATGCATCTGAAGTAACATGGTTATGTACAGTAATTATATGTTATTTCTTGCAATTTTTGCCATCATTAAAAATTAATTGCCATGAAAACAATGGTAACCAGTATCCTTACAAATCATGCAGCTTACAAAGAACAATCCCCTAATTTACAGTGCACCCAACTGCATCCACAGCACTGGCCAACAGGCTAGAGTTTGGGAACATGATGCATACTGCATATCTCGTTGCTAGTTCATGGTTCACTAATTAATTTTGAAATCATCCTGCATCCAAATGAAAACATTTGAAAGGAGATACCGAGATGATCCTGAAAATGATAGCAATGATAAAGATAAACTAGTTCCATGTCTTGTATAACATGTGTGTAATGTTTAAATTTGTATAAGCAGAAGGGTATCAAAAAAAAATTAATTCTACGCAAGTCTTTTGAAATTTGAAATTGCTAAATTAACTGCAAACAGCGAATAACAATAGGTGCAATGAAATAGGCATGGCTGTTATTTCACCAGTATTTTCATAGCACACAGAAATACGCAGGAGAGACAAAGGCTGCATGAGCTACCTCAAAAGAACCTATGGATTTCTTGTATTTTTTCTCCTTTACACCTCACTTTGTGCCAGTAGACATATATATATATATATATATATATTCCACGTTTGTTTGGAATGTTTGGTCTTTACTTTGTGTTTGTTACTAGCTCAAAGGAGGACTTACATTTAGAGTTGAAATGAAAGAGTTACAGAAGACTTACTTAACAGCTAGATTTTTAGTGCTCACAAGAAATGAAAAGACAGAGAGATGGAGCAACAATGGAATGCAAAGTTGAGATAATAGAAGTAAATGAAGAAAACCTGCAGACTTAACAGCAACATCCACCACATATGAGAATCAGGTGTGACCTGAGTAAAAACTGAACCCCTGATTAACTCAATGCAAAAGAACCACTGCAGTTCGCAGCCAAATTTAGGTTTGCTCCATACTCAATGGGGGAGATTACAGGCTCTTTGGTAGAGTATGACTCACCTGAGCAATGGAACACTAGTTATCAGTGTTTGATTCATCTATCTACAAGATATTTGCTCATAGTTACCCAATTGGTTTCTACTATAGATGAATGTTGCACAAAAAACTAGATGATTCTAAATTAATTTTTTTTATAAGACATTCCTCCTGAAAATCTTCCAACTTAACTTGATGTAATACTTCACAAGGAGTTTAGTGGCTTGTAGTTACATGGCAGTCCTCTACGAGTGAATGTTTCAATCACACTGAACAACAGCCTGAGCCATATGGCTGATAACATAAACAAAAGATAAGGTACAGACTGAGTTTTGTCTTCTGCAGATTTGTCCCCAATATTGCATCTAGATTTATTAATTAGAACCATCAAAATCATGAAATCGAACTGTAACAAGACAATTATTTACAGTTAATCTTCCAATAGTTCTGCACTCTACATAAAAAAAAATTTACACAGATATATTTTTATTACATTAAAATTCTGTCAAAGAAAGTGTAATTAAGTTTGACATATTTATGTACAAAATTGTGTTAACCAAGGGTTCCAGCTGTATGGTTCAGACAGTCCTATATGCAAAATAACAGTTCATTGTTTAGGACTCAGTACTCAGTTAACGTACAGCTGGTTTGCACACCGTACCCTAGGTTTCCCCTACAAACAACTGGCCAATAGTCACTGATGAATAGTTAAACTGATAACAATGCAGCCCAACAACCTGTTTAAAATGACTGAAAGAGATGATAAGCAGTAGGGTGTGCACTGCTTTCCCTTAGATTCTTCTGATGTCAGACACTAGCAAACTCAGGTCCGCAACCTCACACCAGGACAATTTTTCTATGGCTAGCTACCATCTTCAAAGATGGTGAAAGTCCCGCAGAGATTTAAAAAAATAGCCCCAACCATGGCAGGTTTTCTTTAACAGCGAAAAGAGAGAGCTACAGTGGAATCTCTAGGTACTGAACTCGGATGGACAAAGTCTGCATCCATGGAACATATTCTGTGGTCTCAATTTTGATTTATCTGCATTTCAAGACAACATTCATTCAAAGTCCACAAGCATTAAAATTTTCTGTCAGTCCCCTGAGAAAGGTGCTGTAGGCTAGAGAAGCCGTGAATGTGCCAACTGTGGAGGTCCCAAGACCAAACCATCCAATCCCAGACCCCACACTAACAAAGGAGAGAGAGGTGACATGGTGCAAAGCAAAGGACTGAACCTCCACCGCCTGCAGTGTGACGGTACACATTGCCAGCACAGGCTCCTGTCACCCAACTCCTCAACACATTAGTGTGTGGCTTTGTAAAAACTGTTGCAACTGGCAATCATTGCCTCAGTACCAGTCTCAATGCTGCCAGACATGACATTGGCAGATTTTTCAACATAAATTCTGCCCACTGCAATGTTGCCACTGTTTGCAGCCCTGCTCCCTTTAGTCCTGAAAATCACACTACCAGTGTCACCAATGACAGCAAAGGAGCCGCCAGGTGCTGTATATTAAAGTTGAAATGAGAAAATAATCTTCATGCAGCTTTGGGGAGGGAACGTAGGTGAGGCAGTGTGAGGGCGGGGTCTCCTGAACACTCACTGCTGGAGGGAGGGAAACCACGTGACATTGCTGGCGCTGTACATACCAAACTGATAACATCACTTTCTACTATTGTGCTGTTAAATACAGCACTGCGTGACTTGCGTTTTTTCAACAGGTAATATGTACACGCGGAGCGGCTCTCGCACAACCCCACTTGGCCGCTGCTAACTACTGAAATGAACAATCCCACCCCTTCCTGCAGCAATAATGGACTCTCCTAACTCACCCGATGCATTTTGGACTTCTGTGCATTATTTTCTCATTTTGATTTCACTCTATCCAGCAACAGCAATATGAGATTGTCACTATCATATGCTGCCACTCACACACTGCCTCTTCTAGATGTTATCCACTCTGTTATGATGCAGCATTATTATCCAGAGGGTAACCCACCATTATAGAGAGCCACACAGACAAGCCACTTCAGCTGGATAAATGTCCATTTTCATTTCAAAACTCAGTTCAATTCCATTTTGCATTTTGGTAGATTACTAGAGAAATATAGAAGCACCATGCATTATGGTATAATAATGGCCAGTAAGACAAAGGCATTTGCATATACTTTCATTGTTTCATCTATGGATACTTCTCTTCATTAAGTCAGGGCAGGCAGACATAAAACCATAAAGAAAACACTGTAATGTCATTGTGTAAATACTTCTACTGACTCAAATACAACAAACGTAGCACATCAAAAGCAAGGACGTAGCTCTTAAGATCTTAGCATACAATTCTGAAACATTCCTGTATTCTCGCAAGGCAACTAACTCTTTACAGTTCACTATGAAACAGTAATAAAAACAGCACCTACTAAGCATACCTACACTCAAGCCACCAGTCAACAACCGTGTAAAAAATAGGCAGTGTCATAAATCTACTCCATGATCGTATGCCCTCAAATCACATTAGCAATCATAGAAATGTTTCTACAGTTATCCTTTGCTCTATTTACTTTTCAATCAAGTATCAAAATACAATTTCAAATAACGTTTTACTGATTTCTCTTAAGTGCACAAAGGCAACATTGTAATAACAAAGTTACACCTACCAATAACAACCACTACCAGTGTTATCAACAATACTATGCTTACTTAGTAAGGTCCACTCATAGAGTAAAAACGCTCAGGCTGCATGTAACACACAAAAAGATCACATAAAATGAGCACTCTGCTTCCAACAAGTTGTTACTGTCATCAATACAAGTAATGAAGGAAATTAAAACAATCAATGTTAGCATTAATTTTCAACACATATCAGTTACCATCTAAAACATACAATAAATTACATTTGTTCAACTGCAGGAGCATGGAAAGCTTTGTTTTTTTTTAAATAAAAATTATTTAAATATGAATTATAACAATAGGAACATGTGAGGAATCAACACAAGGAAAACAAGGTGTTTGTTTCTCATAAGGCAACCTTTTTGAAAATACGTACATACATTACCTACTAGATCATTATAGTGGACTCTCAATGTATCAAAAACGCATGTACAGATAAACCATATACATAGATAATTTTTAGTGGTCCTGGCACAATTCCTGTATAATGATACAATTACCATTTTTTAATAGTTTATCAGATATTGCATCAATCAAAATATCTTTTGGTCCAGTCACTAACAATTTCCCACAACAATAATTTTTAAGCTGGTTGTTTACGCAAACATCTAAGTGTACATAACTGGGTGTGAATTACGTTGAATGTGCTGCCATTTATAATCACTGAGGCACTTTGGCGCAGTATCCAGTTCAGCTGATGGTGTCGAGGACACAGCAAGACTGGCATGCACTCTACCCTTACACGCCTGACGAAAGGGGAAGTGGTTACCTAGCACCTAGCGTGGCGTCCTAACATCATCTGTTTCTCTCGTCTTTCCATCACCCTATTACCTGCACACCATTCTTCCTAACCTTACATGCTTTCGAGAGGGGAAGCTGTTATGTACCAAAATAAGTTGCATCCTCTCTCTCTCTGCTGCACGCGTTTGCTTGTTCTCCTTACATGCCTGGTGAGAGGGCAATAGGTAGAGTATACGATGCATAAAATAAAACCAACCATGTGATATCAGCTTAACAATGCACGGTTATCCTGTCAAATGCATTGTACCACAGAGCGGCCAAGTACTCCGCCGGGTCTGACCTCTAACATGGTGTCACTGCAGCCAGGTGTATGCAACTGTAATCTGATCACAGAAATTTTATCAATATTATCCGTTGCTCAAAATAGTTGCCCCTTTCGTCACTAGTATTTCACAGCAAATGGTTTCACCTGAAAATGTTATGCAATACATTTTATAGCGGAATCATTTTTTTGCAAAGATGTTTTCTTTTGTGATTAACAGTTGTATTATCCCCATAAACTGTGTGTTTAATTGTATCTGGCATAAAATCAACACGATTTGAAAACAAAATATAAATTTCACTCAATGGACAGTATCTTCGTGTATAAAATGTGGCTAAAAGCATATAATTGACCTCCCCTTGTCACCAAAAATTGTTTGAACATCAAGCTACTTGTATTACCAAAAGTAAAGTAAATTTTCAGTAACTTCATGGAGGGAGATCAGAGGTTTTATTTTAATTTATTTCAATAGATATGCATCCTTTGAATAAACTGATATCCTGTAAGGGCCTATTTGAAACTTTTGTAGTCGAATAATATGTAAGCAACGAATCCGAGTGCAGCGTAACTTGTGACAGGCGTATTGTAAGGGAAAATGTGAGGATGTGGTTTGGAATGACTGACTGTAAAGAAATAAATTTTAATCATCTTATTAAATTCATCTTTGCCTCAAAAAACACACTTTTATTAGTTAAATATTATTAATTACTTTTAATTACGCACTTGCCACGTGAGCATAGCATCGCCAACGTAACTGTAGATTGATGTGAATATGCGCACGCTTCGGCCAGCCTCAGTAATACCAGTTAGAGCTTGCTTCTGCCCCTTAAATAGCTGGCAGGGAGGGAGCTAGTTGCCTAGCAACCGGAGTGGCATCCTGTGCCTTCTCTCTGCTGACTGGTTTGGAAGGGGGGCATAAATCATTTCCCTCCTCACACCGCTGTAGCTTCCCTTTCCGTCTCGCTCACCGTGAAAACCCTGTCGGTCGATAACCTCTCTGTACTCTCTGCTAATCGAGGGTGCGCGGGATATTATAAATTTGCCTTGTATTTGCTGTCATATATTTTCATTTTCAGAGGGTTTGAAAGTTTTGGGTCGGCTTGGATTCTGTGTCGGAATACACTAAATTATATAGTACTTCATGCTGTTATATTCTTTATTTGTATGAGTTGAGGTGAAGTTTTTTAAATATATTGTTTACAGTAATACTAATACAGTAATACTTATTTTTAAATCACCATTTTCGGGTTTATTAGTTAAACTGTAATCACAGATAATGTACAGCTCTCACTATACTCAACATGAAGTCTAAAAAGGTCAGAAAATGTATTTTTTATTGATGTACATGTCAGAACCCTCATCTACTGATATTCCGGATTGTTACGCTCCTGCCTACCTATCGCTAATAATATTCAACTACTCCTGCTACTCTCAAGCCTTGTCTCCTTACAACACTATCTCCAGTAGGTCAGGATCATACAGGGGACTAATAACTGCTAGTGACTATTAATGAAAGAGGGAATTCTACCAAATATATTTATTACAACTCTTTAACGGAACATAACACAATACTTGAAACACTATTACAATATCTATCTCCACAATCTACTAACTTTACTTTACTCCATCTGACAATATTATACTTTAACACGAGACGTTACAATTAAACAAAACGGTGAATTGCCTTACCGATATAATACACGATATAGAGCTACGCAAACAACAAGTCAAAAAGTAATTAAATGGATACAAGAATGTAGCTTCGCAATAGACTCTAGCCTTGCCACATGACATTACTATTTAATACGGGGTCTCGATAAAGGGAATGCCACCCTACCAGTAAGACGTATCTCGTAGGTGGCCCAGTGCTCCCCGGACCTCAGCGTTCTTCTGTCTCTCACTGACACTAACATTGTCGTCTCACACGTTGTCGTCTGCCAGTGTGGGAGTGGGGGAAACGTGGCTCTTGCTTTTATACTCTCTCGTCACTACGTCACTCAGAGATGTTATCCATATTACATGCAAGGTTAACTTCTAAATTCTGGTGTTCGGGCCCCCTGGAGCTCACTACAGGATATACTGAAATTATTTTACAGTCCCCTGAAACATAGTAGATAGCGAGTCCACTGTAATATGTTTCTGATTTTTGCACCTTTATTGTGAAAATGCCAAATAAGCTGGAACGACTTTGCAGAACCTGAAGAATCATACCTCAACACTTACCCTTTAAATGTGATAGAAGATACAGAAAAATACAATTTTAGTATCAATCCTGCAACTGAGTATACATTCTTTTTTTTGCCCTTAGCAAAAAAACTCTACTGATGGGCAAGGTTGCCCATCAGTAGAGTTAAAGCAGGGAATTTCCACAATACACCTGGTCATGCAGGAATCACTCCTGTCAGGTAGGCTCCAATTGGAACAGGAGTTCCAACAGATCACTTGGAGATGAGATAGACTGACAGATCATAAATCCACTTTAGCAGCTTACCAAAATTGCTCACTGTGAAGAAAAGTCTATGTATCCCGTGACTCGTTCCCTGGAATTGACTCTCAAGTCAGAGCAGTTTCAAAATAAAATAATTCCATTCAGAATTATTTTACTGGCTGTTAGCCCAGTGAGATAAGATTTTGCAACCTTCTTTGTCTACTAATAATTTTTAAATAATAGCCAAAAATATGAACGGATTACATTGTTATAAGAGTATTAAGAAATTTGTAAAATGATGAACAGCACCAAGTTTGCAAAACAATTTAAATAAAATATGTACTATGGATTTATTTGCGGATTCAAAAGAGGTTAAGGTGCAGACAAAATGGACGTGCACTTTCCATCAACAAAATGTATTAATTACAATAGAAATGCTTGCTCATTCATAATTTTCTTTGGTGGCCATTGCATTTACACTTTAGTTATGTTATAGCTATCCTTAAAACACGAATCTCGCAAGACGATACGAGCATGTGAGCATGAAACAATCTCTACACTCTTAACACAAATCACAGATACAGTGGAAACCAATAACAAAGTAAGTCAAGGAGCTGTTAAAATGGCCAATTGGTATGAACTGTGAGCCAGTGGATGCTTAATGATCTGTGGTTGTGTCTGTAAATAAAACAATGTGTTTCATCTCTAACACTTGAACAAGACGTAAAGGCTTCAATATTCGGTATGCAAATATTTCTTAAATGAAAAGTATCTGTTTTGGAATCAACCAGGTAAACTTAATTATTTGCAAAAAAAGTGGGGATGTTTGGGATTAAACCTCTACCAAAGAGACACCATAAACAAAATAAACTACCTATTGCATAACTAAATTACCTATTAAAAATGTATAAAGGACAGGAATCCAAGTACTCACAGTCTAGTATTTGTTGATAGGCACACACACAAAAGAACACATACAACTCGCAGCCTGATGAATCTGACTTAGCCAGCGAAACGTCACGAACACGCAACTGCGTGAAAAAACTGTCGTCCTACTTTGTGTGTGTGCCTATCAACAAATACTAGACTGGGAGTACTTGAATTCCTGTCCTTTATATATATTTTAGTAGCCTAGTGACCTATTTGCAATCTCAACTACCTATTACATACGGTAAACATGTTTCCTATATACAATTAATACCAAGACCTTCGTGAATGTGCAGCAAATATTTCACTGCATAAAAAAATTTAATTTTTCAAAATTAAATGTGTATTTTGTAATTCTGGTTATATAACAAAAAAATTTAAAGACAAACTAAATTACATATGACACAGTCTCTATGATTTATGATATAATTACAGTAGTTTTCAATTCACAATGTTATTGTTGTCCATAATTAACCACAATTTTACAATGCTATGAAGCTGGGAAGGCCAACAGTAAACTTCCAAAAATCAGCGAATTTCAGTCACCACAATATTCAGCAATCTCACACTTTCTGCAGTTAATCCATTTTCACTACTTCACATGCAGAGTGTATACCTTGTAAACAGAAATAGTTAGAGACTAAGAAAAATATCACACAAATATTTCACTATTTCACATTTTGAAATTTGTACTCAAGAATAGCAACATCTATAAGCGAGATTACGGTTTCGAATAAAAAGTCTGAGATTCAAAATTCAAAAAATCTTGTAATACTTCAAAAATCGACCTCCAAGGATCTTGTATATCACACCAAGGTGGGAGGCAACAGCGGTGGCTGAATGGATAACTGCTCGCCTACCACCAAGGTGAACTGGGTTCAACCCCTGGCCGCGTCACTCTCACATTTTTGCAAGTGGGAATTGTGCTGGATGATGCCGCTGGTTGGCGGGTTCTCGTGGAGATCTTCCATCCCCCCCCCCCCTGCATACCAATGCTGTTCCAGTCTCACCTCATTTCACCCTCGTCGGCTCTCAAGACCTCGTTAAAAGCTGCCCAAATCTCTCAGCTCAATCAAGGTGAGAAGATCTCCTGGCATGCCACACCCAAACTTACTCTAATCTCTGAGAAATTTTCTGAGGATTCCTTACTACAGTTACTCCACCCATTCAAGCCAAAGGACACTATCAACCTCGTGTACCAATTGCTCAATAATATTGACAATGCAACATATAACACTGACACCTCAATGGCTCAAGACATAGAGGCACTGAGACTACACACTGTTTAACCACAAGCAGAGCCCATTTACAAAATAAAGTTAGTTACATCGGTCTTCAGGAAGACTAATGACCTAGAGAAATGAATTGAAAAAAACTGAGCCTAGTTAAGACGAAACTATTTTGTGTAACTATACTATATTCCTCATGTTTTCATTCTGTATACTTTGCTCGTGTATTCTGTAATATTCGATATTTGCATTTCATTTTCTTAAACATTTGTTTTCTTTACAAACTAGCATGCTTTTATTGACGTTGATAGAAATATACACAGTACCTATAACACTTGTTTGTGTGGAATACTGGGGGGGGGGGGATACATTTTCAATGGTAAAACTTTTTATGACAAAAGTCTCAAGAAATAATACCATAGAATATTGGCTACAGTAAAACAAAATATTTAAATCTAAAACACTTCCTAACTTCAATTGTCTGTTTTATTTTACTAGATGAAAATCCTTGGAAATAACACAAATTTACACACTTGATTTAATAGTAGGAATCTCTTTGGAAATAGTAAAATCTAGTTAGAGTGCAAAAAGAAGACAATTACGTATGGTGGCACAGGGTTTTGCGCTTGTGCAGGCACCTGTGCAGTTGTTTGTTGCCTAATTGCAAGGTCATATGGATAAATCTCACACATGACAACCCCAACATGATGTTATGTGGATCTTGGGGATGTGGGAGTGGGCAAGACAGAGGAATATACATTAACAAGATTCTCCTATGGCCAACAGCCCTCCTACTTCATTAAACATTGTACCATAGTTCCAAGCTAATGCAGTGGAGGCTTTAGGAACCTTCTGTTCCAACTCTGTGACCCGACTGCTTGGCATATGAAATGAGAGACCATTTGGCTCTACACACAGATCACCAAGCTTACAAGTTGAGACTCATTAGGTCTTCCAAAAACACTTTATAAAAGCGATTGAAATCAGGCACCCACAAAGGAAGGCAGGGCCAGTAAAAGATATGGGCACCAGAATACAGAGAACAGTTAAGTTTGCTCATGTAGCATCCTTCTACCATGTATGTAATGACACACACTGAGTCTCTTACAATGAGTGAGATTATAGATACCCTCCTTCTGGAATGTAATAACTACAATTTTCAAAGTGTGGGTGTCCACCTGAGGTCTTCTGCATCCTATTTGAATGGCCTAAGAGACCTAATACTAAATCAATGGATTACTCTGCATTCTTTGGACTAGGTTTCCGCTGAACTTTCATGCAGCCTCCGTATGACAAGATACACCAGGAGTTAAAATTATTTGGGAGAATGCAGATCAAGGCACTAGCTGAAAGTTCACAATGTTTTCAGGTGGTCTAAGATGCAAGTGGTTTTTCTTCTTTTCAGGTAACAAGGATCAAGGCTCCATCTGAAAGTTTACATGTGCTCTAAGTGAACAAAGACAGTGAGACTGTGGACTAAGGTTGCAGCGAAAGGTTCATGTGAGCTCCACAAAGTTGAACATTTCCATGTCACCATGTGAAATCCAAAGTTACATATATAAAAACACCTAAAACCAAGTTTCCAAAATCCTACAAGTCTTAGATATGAGGAAAAATGTTAAACACTGGACTATGCCATGTACTGATGTATAAAATTGAAACCAATATATACTGATTTCTGAGCCCACCAATATAAAAAAGATACATTTAACTTTCATTAACATATTATGACATGCTACTACTATTTATAATATGTTGCTGAAATTGGTGCCTTTCATTAGGAGTTTATGATAAGATGATTACACAGCATGTCTGACATGGTGGTCACAACGTCGTAACGATGCAAGTTATATAATTCATTATAATAATTAACTAAATAGGACATTGGGTAAATTTCCTTTTCTTTTGCCAGTGAGTGTAATATTATATTTCCTTTGATGCGTGCCTACGGCCTGTAAGCAAATGATCGCGAACCAGTGAAGAAGATGCATAGAGTGGAACCAACTTAACCTACACCAGCAACCTAAACTTCTTTTGTAAGTACTTTCAACATACAAACTCTTTCTATTAAATTATTTCCACTGGTGTGGGAGGTCAATAGTGTCAGTAGGAAAATTAATTTCCCTCCCGCCTTCGTAAATTAATCTCGCGATGCAAGTGTTTTACGTGATATAACTAATTTATTAACTACTGTAGCGCTGTTAGTTTTCGTTTTGTCTTGATCTGACTGTTTATAACTGTGAAGTACTAGAAGATTTTGAACTTGTTTAGAATTTAAATAAAAAGGAAAAATGCGAGACTTGAAACATTTTTTTTTTCTAATTTCAATACAACGCCGTTGAAGTTGTGTGTCTAAACTGACTGAGCTAAATCAAGCTGTGATCTCCAGTCATTTTGACGACTGCGATGTTACATTAATGGCGACCAACATTTACAATCCAGCTTCTACACGCCCTGCAACACTGAAGATTACCAGCAGGCAGTTCATTAATAATTCAAGTGCCTGAAGGCCAGCAGTGATCACAGCTCACCGAAGTTCATCTTGTAAAAAAATTCAAGATTTCCAATCGGAGTTCAAGTGTTCTAGAGAGCAATGAAGGATTCAGGTATCAACCAACAAGATATAATCATTACAGCAGTGAACAAAGGTATTTATTTATCAATACATGTCAGGGAATTCAGCAATGAAGCCATCAGTCCAAGTAAATTCGTTACAATTAATTTTATTTAAATTTTGGTATAGGTTATGGTGATCATATTTACCAATGTCATTTTAAAGTGGTCAATCAAAAGTAAAAATGTCATGTTTTATTTTCCTGTATACTATGTTAAAATAGTGTATTAATACAGATTAAATATATAAAATATAACCTGCAGATAGGAAGAGCGAGTAAGTGACGTGGAAGACTTTTTAGGTTTTGATAACAATATGCCAAATCAGGACACTGAATTTAACCTATCCAATATAGAAGGAAGCCCTTCAAGTTCAGATCTTAGCAATGTAAACAGAGAAACTCGGAGAACAGAAAAACCTGAAATAAGTGAGCAAAAGTTTGCTCACAAAACTGGTTAAAGAACAAAAAAAATGAGTTGAAAAATATAATTTAAAAACGTGTTTCAACAGTTAGCAGGAAAATTCGATGAACAGAAATTAAAATTTACAGAAAAATTCAAAAAAGTGCAGAGTCCAGTGGATAATAATACAAAGTGTTTCGCCAAATTAAAATTAGAAATAAATGTCAAATTGAATGAGGTTACGGAGAAATGTGCAATGAAGGTAAACTAGAGTGAAAACAGGGCTACAAAATTGTCAAAGTCTATTTTGGTAAATGAAAGTCAAATTGTAAAATGTCAAAACAAATTAGAAACTGTAGCACAAAATTTCAAGGGTTTGGAAACAAATGTACACAAATTTTTAGATAGCACAGCAACAGGAAAAGGAACTTGTTTATACACAAGAGGAAAAATTTTTAGATGACAGTCCGGAAATAGAAAGGGTGTGGGTATAAGCTGATGAACAAAAGAGGGATGTACAACAGAATGAAATCTATATACATAATGTGGTCGAGATTTTTGTAGAAAATGTTGAAAGAACTTTTCAGGAAAGCCAGGCAATAGGCCAACATTTAAAAAACATTAGGGAGGAAGTAAAAAATATAAAAAATATTGGTCAGGAATGTAAACAGCGGTGTGAGGAGAAAATTTATCAACTGTAGAGGCGAGAATTCTTGGTGCCTAAAGAAGGGGGTAAATTTGTTCTGACTGTTGATGAGATAACAGCTTTTGAAAAGGCAATACCTCAATTTTATGGAGACAATCAGAGACCAAATCCTATACAATTCATACATAAGTGTGAAAGTGATACTTAATTATTTGGGGAAGAGGGGTCAGATTAACGACAAGCACAACTTTTTGTTAATAAGTTAGAATCAGGAGCTTCACAGAGGGCACTGTCGAAGGAATCAGAATGGACAAATTTCACCGAAGCCAAAATGGCTTTTCTACAAAAATATTGGCAAATTCATTTGCAGGATGATTTCTTACAGTATTTATTAACAGGTAAATTCAGGTATAGTGATGATTCAATGGCAAATTATGTGCAGAGACTGTATTTCCAATCCAAATGCTTAAGATAATATGATTACATAGGAAAGATTTATCTCTCATAATATTCATCATTTAAATTGGCACATCCAAGATTGTACCATATTTACTCGTGTATAGAGCACACTCATGTATAGCATGCACCATGATTTTTGCAACAAGTTCCAAGGAAAATTAAAAAATAAATAAAAATGCATTAAAAATTCGTGGCGCCCTGTTATTAAGTATGATCGAATTTATTATTGTTTACATTAGTATGTGGTGATTGTGATATCTTTGGAAAATACTTTAATTAAATAATTTGGGTGCAAAACGCCAAAATGAAAAAAATTCAGAAACCCTCACGCTCCTACTACTCAATGATTCCTGCTTCTTTTTTCTCCTTTCTCCTTTTAGCCCCCACCCCTGAAATTTTTTTCCTTTATTTTGGGGGGGGGGGGGGAAAAGGGCACCCTATACATGACAGCAGCAAAATGACCAGAATCAAAATCAGGGGTTAGAGAGGGAAGATCAGTCATCGGATACCTCCCTCGCAGAACAGGGGAATGATGAATGCAGAATACTGAAAACCAATTGCAATAAAAAATTTTGGCAAGGAAAATTCAATTCAAAATTCAGAATTAGTCAGAGGGTGAAATTTTACTAGAAGAAAACCGAACCGAAGTTTTAGTACAAGGAATAAAGGGAGTATGTCCATACATTCAGGGATTCATTACTGATACTAGGATTGAACTAAAGATAATAGTTGACTCGGGAAGTGAGGTTACAGCATCTTGGAAGGATTGCTGAATAGCCTGAATAAAAGTGATGTGCACTTGGTAGCAACTTTGCCAGTATCAAACGTTACTATTTTAGTGGCTACAGGGGTCAGAAATCAAAATATAAAGAAACAGATTATTATAGAGGTTAAAATAGCTCACCAGAATATGTGGATTGCATTATTAGTAGTGAAAGGGCTCAGTGTAAATGTAGATTTGGGAGCAGACTGGTTAAGAGAGCATGAAGCAACTATAAATTATGCAGAGAATTGTGTAGAGATAAGGAGAACTAAACATCCATTTGGAAAAAGAAAACTTTTGGAAAACGCTCGTCAAATGCAAATTGTTTTAAAGGATGAGGATACAATAGGGGTTGACATTTTATTGAACAGGATTATCTAATTAAAGGTGAGATAGGGGCAAATGTTTTGCAGGGAGGAACAAGTGAGGGAAAGAAAAGAATAATATAAATTTTCAGAGATGAACATGAAGCGTTGCAAATTAACAAGGGTTAAATAATAAAAATGAATATCATCTAGAAATCAGGGAACACAAACCTTTCGTACAGAAACCATATCAAATTGTTTATGCTTTAAGACCAGCTGTAAAACAAAAGGTGCAGAATATGATTGATAGTCATATTGAGAGGCATACCGGTAGTTCAGAGTATTTAAATCCCATAGTAGTTGTCGAAAAGAATACAAGTGTGGGGAGGGGCCAGGTTATGTTTGGATGCGAGAAAATTAAATCAAATTATTGTACAAGATAGGGAATAGCCAGAACCAATGGATAAATTATTACAGAAATTTTAAAGGTATAGTTAATGTTCAAAAATTGATTTGGTAGCTTCATATTGGCAGATACCTTTGGCACAGCAGTCAAGACATTACACTGCTTTTCCCCATGAAGGAAAGACATACTGTTTCAAAAGACTGCCTTTTGGTATAAATGTTTCTGCGAGTAATTTTATTACAGGGCTTGAAGAGGATTCTAGGACCTGAAGTTTTGAATTTAGTGAAAATATATGTTGGTGATATTCTAATTGCTACTAGAACTTTTGAGGAGAACTGCCAAATCATACAGTTAGTGCTTAGAAAATTAAGACAGGGCCAAATTACTGTTGGCCTTAAAAAGTTTGAATTGTTTGAAAGAAGAAATCAATTTTCTAGGTAATTTAATTAGTGCTCAAGAAATTTGTGTAGATTCAAATAAAGTGAAAGCCATTCAAAAATATCCATATCCAATCAATCGTAAGCAGTTAAGAGAGGTTAACAGAATTTTCCAACTATTTTAGGAAATATATTCAAAATTTCAGTAAGATTTGCACTCCACTGAGGAAATTATTGCAAAATGGACAGACATGGGTCTGGGGAGATGGACAGAAAGAAGCTGTGGACAGCTTGAAAGGAGAATTGGAGAAGGAGATTCTGCTACACCATCCCAGGTTAGATAAGGGATTTTTTATAGCTTGTGATGCTTCAGATTAAGCTGTAGGAGAAATTTTGTTTCACGTTAATGATGGAGAACATGTCCCTATTAATTTTGCAAGTAGAGTACTGAATACTACAGAAATAAATTATACTATCACTGAAAAATAATTGCATGTTTGCATGTTTAAAATTTCATACATATATCTATGGCAGGGATACAACTGTGTTGATCTATCATAAGGACTTATCATGCCATCTAAACGCTTATAAATTGTTACATGGTAGGATCACACAGTGGATACTAGCTTTGCAAGAGTACAATCTGAGTATTGAACATGACTCTGGCAAGGCCGAGATAATAGCAGATGCACTTTCAAGGGGTAGGGCAGATTTACAGGGAGCTCAGGCAAAGGAGTTTCAGATTCAATCTTTGAGGGAACATATGAAACGAGTATATACAGAATTGCGGGAAATGGCAGTATAGTTGAAAACAGAGCTATTAGAGGATTCTCGGCTCCAGAAAGTAGTACAAGAATTGGAAACAAATTACTGTAGCAATATTATTAAGGAGAAATTCATGGTAAAGGATGGGTATTTGTTTCAAAATGATGGCATCACTGGTACAAAATTGGTTTTATGCATACCCAATCAGCTCAGGAAGGAAGTTAGTGAATGCATGCATAGTGAATGTGGACATTATGCGGTTACGAAGACAGTAAAATACATACAAAATTTCTGTGTGTTTAGTGATATGTATATGATAGTAATCAAGGTTATAAGATCACGTTTAATATGTGCTCAAAGGTACCACACAGGAAATACAAAGGAATATTGGGTCACGTACTGACTACAGAATCATTATACATAGTGTGTGTAGATTTGTATAGCCCTATACCAAAAGTTAAAGTGGGGGAGGGTTATATTTATATTATTATTGATGTATTCACTAAATTTGTTAAATTTTATCTGATAAAGCAGGCTACTGCCCAAGTGGTCACTGAAAAGGCACTGGATTGTTATGAACTAGAAGTAGATCAGCCAAAAAAAATTATTTCTTCAGACAATGGTCCACAATTCCGTAATGATAAGTGGAAAACACTAACATCCATTTTGGGTATTGAATTTGGATATAATGCAGTATACCATCCAGCCGCAAACTCAGTTGAGCGGGTTATCAGAGAGTTAGGGAGATTGTTTTGAATGTACTGTAATGAACATCACAGTACATGGGCTGTGATAGTAAGTGATGAACGATTGATAAGAATTGTTGGTATGACGGTACAGATGCTACACCTATACAACTTATGAATATGGGTAAACCTAACACTGTGTTGCAAAGTCTTGTAAATTTTACAAGAAATGATGCTGAAAATGTAGGGAATATGAGGACTGCAGCATTGCACAGGTTGGAATTTAAAGCCAAGCAACAACAAAGAAAGTGGGATAAGTGGTGTTACAGGAAGGTGATGAGGTGCTTGTGCCCACCCACCATTTATCATCAATAGTGAATAAGCAGATTCACAAGTTGTTCAAACTTTTTGAAGGGCCATACAAAGTGAAAGTGTAGTCTGCCACAGCAGGCCCAAGTGTTTTGGTGGGTGCAAGGGCACACACACCCGGGGTGGGTTTGGATCTCTAGTCGCTACGTGACCACTGTAGAGAACTGGCTGTGTGGCTCTCTGGCAGGGCACAAAGTCAGGGACGGCAAGCACAACTATACATCTGGGTGGGAACCACTCTCATTTGTCTACCTGGACCTGCTACGGTTTGAGTGTTGCCGAGCTCTGGCTTGCACTGGGACCTGGAGTGCAGGTGGGTAGTTCGCCATCGATGCTGGTAGTTTCAGTGAGTTGGTATCCTCAAAGCCTGGGATTCCCTATGCGTACGAAACTACTTCTCCCCTTAGGTAGGCTAGCAATAGCAGATGAGTAACTCCTTCGAGTTTGACTGGCAGTGTGAATAGGTCTGGTACAGGAGCTGGTTAGACTGGCCTCTCTAGATGACGGATTACTTGAGTTCTCTCCCGTGGGTTTAGGTTGTCCAGAGGAATAAGAGCTAAGCTCTTGTTGGTATTTAGAGATAGTAACAGTATTTTTAACCCTCTTACGAATATCACTCCGACAGATATCGGGCATGAGGAACAGACTCTCTAATACCAGTTCCGCAGAGGTGGAGCAGGAGACTTTGTCCCTACTTAAGTGTACTTCCTCGCACCATCATCAACATGCCAAGGCTGCCCCCCCCCCCCCCCATCCCAGAATCCAGCACCATAAGCGCGGTTCACACAAAGTCAGGTTGCAAAGTGGTGACGACCTTGATACGTGGGCGAGTTCCCCTGAAGGGTCAAGCCCCCAGATCCAGGAAAATACCCCCTCTGGCACCACAAGCATGGTGGAAGGAGCACCACCCAGACTGTTAGTCCAACCCCATGAGGATGAGTACCTAGTGTGTTCTATACACCAGGGTGCATATAAAGGGTGGCTGTCCAAAGTATAGGTGTCTGTTTGACGTACAAGTTTCCTGAAGGGAAAATTGCAGTCCTGTGCTAGGCTAGGCAAGCTGGTGTTGAATATAAGTTGTTACTGCAAACCAATACACAGTTGTTGCACACTGTTTAAACCTACAGAGCGGCCGAACACGTGGCTACAAGGTTATGCAACCAGCAAGCACGTTGCCTCTCCCCTTCACCGTGCTGGGTGCCTACAAGCTGTCAGCCACTTCGGGGGCGGCTGAGCGCCGCCCAAGATCCGCAAACCAAGAACGCTGACGAGAGGGTTCCCATCTCCCACATCAGCCTCATGGAAGAAGGACGTCACACGCCTTCCCCGCACCACGCCATGGCAGCCTAGACTTCTGACTATTCAAGTCTGTGCGCGGCGGGGCTCGAGGAGTCATTCGTATTTCTTCTCTAGAGTTAACCCTGAGCACTCCTTACTGCTGGGGCCTCCAGCAAAACCTCCAGTTTTCAGTAGCCATCGCAACTACCCTCTGCAATGACACCAGTCTTCGACACCCATCAAACACGAATATACCTTGCTACTTTAACTTTAAACTTCTTTTGTCTCTTCCCGACATCCCACATTAGTCTGCTTTAGTTAAGTAGTTATATATTCAGTTTTCTAATTCACTTTCCCTCTAGTCTAGGATCAGGTTGCTTACACCTCGCTAAAGTAGTTTTCCTTCAGTACTCCGTCTGCTTGGTAGGAGAGAGCACGAGTCACTGTGTTTATAGTGTCTTCAATAATACAGCTTTGTTCTCTATCCTAACGCTTTTATTTCTAGAGTAACATCTACTTTGCCCACTACAAATAAGTTGCTCTGCGCACTACAAGTTGCTCTGCGCACTACCGACAGAAACCAGGTACTTTTGTAAATCTGAACTAGTCTGACTGAGGCCCCCCTTCTGGGGATCTCCAGTCTGGTACACACTCGTCAGACGGCCGCCTGTTGCTTCCTACTACCCCAAGCACCCAGGTGCTGGACGGAAGGAACAGAGGAGCCACAACCACTAGGAATACCTTCCACCAAAGAGAACAGCAATCCTAGGTTATACCACTTACCAGAGCACCTAGGTGCTGGGGGCAGTATTGGTATGGGTATTGCGGCCTGGCATTGGCTGGATATCATATCCAGTAGCCCACATGGCTCAATGCCTCTGGTCTGCCTGCAGACATGGGGGATAAATGGAGATTCTTACAGAGCTTGTGTCCCGAATCAGCTACTGGACCTACACTATTATAGGGGAATAGTTTTTCGCCCAGAATGCACGACTTATCTTGTTCAGCAGCGAACCAAACTCCATGACTTATAAGATTGCTCATATAGCTGCCAAGCAGCAGAATACCTTAGCCCCTCCTACACAGGAAAGACAGGTGGAACGGGACCACACCACCTCACTGAGATTACGGGCAGTCTCGACTGTCCACGTGGTATGATATACTCATTTCCCACTGCTCGTCTGAACCAGTCCCGACTATCGCCCGGTGTTGAAGGGTCTAGTATACCGGACTGAAGCTAGGTACAGACTAGCCAATCCTAACTTCTGGAGTCAAGAGTCAGCGGCCTGGAACTTGGAGTACGGTGTGAGATAATTCAGTACAACGTAATCTAAACCAAGGACTGTAGCACCAGCTTCGCTCAGTCAGCCAACCCATGTTACCAACCGACCAAAGACCTTCAGAGTAAGTCAGTTTCTAACACCTCCCATCAGCTGCCTATAACCACGCACTTGGTCTAAAGCAATAAACCTTGATGATTGTACCATACAGTCAATAGCCGGGCACGCATCAAATGCTACGCTGAATGTCCTGAAGGCACCGGAAAAATTTTGACGACTAAAACTAACTGCTGTCTTGGAAGGTGAAGAGGGATCTCAAGACCTGGACTTCTGCACCAAGAGCCCAGTGAAGACCAGGCAGAGCTGATGGTTCCTTCGGCACCGGAAGTACCGTGAAAGAACAGGATAGAATGGCGTTCCAAGGGCCATGCCCCAGTACAGTATTTATACTCAACTGGCTCGCCCTTGGCCAGGTGGAGAGGGTTAAAGGCGTTAGATCCTCTGGGCATATGACCTCACTGGCCAGCCAAAGTTCCTGCCACTGCATGTATCGGCGATTCATACTAGTAGTGCCATCCCTCGGCACGCTACAGTGCTAGGTGACCTTGAATCACCATCTCGATGGCTCGGGCAGTGAACAGTACAATTTATAATTTATTCAGGTGAAGACAGTGCGTCTTTTGCAATGGGTAAACAGTACAAGTTATTGATGTCTGGGAGATTGTACAGCACATCTAACTCCATTCGGGTGTGCGGCTGAGTGGTTCACACTGATGAGAAGTCAATTTCAATAAGTAGAAAAACGTCACGCGTCACATTGTAATATTTTAACTGTGAACATTTTTAACTAGCTGTTGACTGCACACTGCTGATCTCACAGTTTTTAGTTAATATTAGATACAAAATATATATTACAATTTTTAAAAGTTTGAGTTTGAGTTAATCAAAAATGTAATACTTTCCAGTTAATCACAGTGTTAAATATTTGTTATACAGGTTATTTAATATTCATTTTCAGTGAGCGGTATATTTGAGACTGAAAATGACATGTGTGACATGTGTCGCTTCACCTCAGAATATCATTTGAACATCTTGCATGACTACCACTGTGAAAGAGGGCAGTGTGCTACAATATAGCATTGATGCTATGGTAAGAGTGGTTTGCACACAATATACTGTACGTGGGTTAGGATGCCAGGAAACTCAAACTCAAAATGAGGTTATGTTGTTACACACACACACACACACACACACACACACACACACACACACACACACACACACACAAAAAATGCAAGCGCACACACAGATAACATTAGACATTTGATCAACCTACATCAGGGCTGCCACCATCCCGGAAGACAAAATCCTGGTTTTTGTATATAAAAATCCCGTAAAATCCTGGACTCATTGGGTCAAATCTTGTAAAATCCTTGGAATTAAAAAAAAATTGCAAATTACAAAAAAAAAAAGTGGATATGAAAGAAGTTTAAATATTTAATGTAAATGTTTTGGTTTGGAATGTACAAATAATGGTATCTATTTTCTCTACTCACATTTATACTTTTGTTTATATATCTGTATAGGCAATTTTGGTTTCCTCACAATTATGATACCAGTGGCAAATGTAAAACACAGTCACCAAATTTGAATTGACTGCATAGAAACAGTACTTCGCGGCAAATGTTCTTTTTAATAACAACTTTGGCCTTTGCATGTAATTGTACAGCCAGGAACAGAAAATGTTGATAACTGTATACCCGCGCCAGTGAATAATTAAGCAAAATATGTTGGACATACACTATTGAAGCAATGGTGTAGGTCCAAAATTGTTTGCTTAATTATTCACCTCCGTTGTAAGAATCTTTTAAACGAATGCATCATTGAAACTAATACACATAGCTGTGGGTGCTAGTTGAGCAAAGAGAAGGGAGTGATTGGGGGGGTCTAAAGTTTTAGTTTGGATTTTTTTAGCGTGTTAAAAATCCATAAAAACAGATAAAATCCATAAAAACAGATAAAATCCATAAAAACAGATAAAATCCATTAAAATGGCAGGCCTGAGTCCTACATGCAAGTCTATGAGGACCAGAGGCTGCGGTGGTGTTGTAGTCAAGACTACTTTTCTTACACCAAAGCGAATTAGGTTTGATTCCTAGCAGGTGTCACCCAGATTTTCACAATTAGGAATTGTAGCAGATGTTGCTAGTGGGTTTCCTCAGCGTACATTTATTTCCCCCGCCTTTACATTATGCTAGTAATCCATCTTCATCTCATTTCATCCTCACCAGCACCCAAACATAATTGTTAAGTACCAACAAAAACCTATCAATTCAACTCTCAATTCTGTGAGGACCTTCACAAAATGAGAGACACTATAAAACAGTGAGGAAGAATAGGATAAACATCTGGGATCACCTCAAGAGCACATATATATCCAAATTGCTTATGTCAAGTGGATTTCTGATATAAGCATTACCAGGGCCAATCAGCTCCATTAAAATATTGTACACAGTATAATGGTCTACTTCATTGACATAAATTACTTTTTATTTTCAACATTAAGACTTATTTACAGAGTACAGCAGAATCTCAATACAATGTACACAAAGGGACTTGCAATTTTATACTTAATACACAAAAATATGAGAAAGTATTTAATGATATTACATCTGGAGGGGATTTGAAAGATGTACTTTAAAGTGAAAATTACTTTAAACTGAAGTACTTTATACTGAAATCTTACTGTACCTCAAATTTTAAAATATGTGACTGTTTTGTTACATTGAGTGAACAGTCACACTCCACAGTGTGTTCCTTCTACTACTTCACTTTCATGATTCATTTTGTATTTTTAATAATACTAAAGGCAAATGAACATTGTCTTATTTTTAGTTGATGAGACTCAAAGCTTCACACACTCCATGCATTGCTAGCATTCAATGCTAGAATATACAATACTAATGATTTAACTAAACTTCATGATACAGGCATTAAACGTAACCTGGCTGCTGCTGTTACTCAAGGATATACAGTATTAAATCTACATTTTGCAAGTAGGCATATAACAGTAAAGCATATACATCAGTTTAAAAATAAAACACAAAGAAAGCAATATTTTAGGTAGCAGGTAAGAAGAACAATTATACTGTAGTGGTGTTTTAAACAGAACCATAAATAAATACTGACAAATTCAGATTTAACTTATTACACACCACCCACAGTTTTCAGCATTCAATTTCTAACTTAATGTTACTTTTGTATTTAAGGCTACAATAATGACCACCCACAAGAGTCAGTAACTATCCAGTAGAACATCTTCCTAAGATCATGTTTGGATATAATTACAAAAAGCTCAATTAAAAATTTGAATACATCAAATTCAATTTCAGGGAAGGCATGGTGACAAAAGTGATTGAATAAATCAGTAAGTCAAATTTAAAAGGGGCGCGAGGTGGTTTCATAACTACCCATGAATATTTTAGTTGTAAGTTGGCAAAAGTTTCCAGACTGGGCTTGCAGAAAAGTGTGACGCAATAACAAAAAGTTGTATTTCTGGAGATTGTGTGAAGGGGGGGGGGGGGGGGATGGAAGGGTAGTATATAGATGACAGTTAATAAAAACCAGAAAAAAGTACAACAGTATGAGACACTGTTAATATCGTATTTTGGTAGAATAGGAAATAAAAACATTTTGCCAAGTAATTTGTGAAGTACAGTAGAACCTCTCTATATTATACCCATTTATAGTGACCATCTGTCTATAACAATTCGTTTTAGAGAAACCATAGGAAATTTGGGTACAATGGTTAAAAAATTTTGAGGGAAATCGGCCGAAAATAAATTTGGTGCATTTTTTTGGTTGCTGTACATTGAGTTTTAGTACTTGGTGCAGCGTAGCACATACCTAAAAATAAATACCACTCCTACTAGGCTGCCTATCGACTCTGCCCACCCTTCACGCCTCAGGCGGCAGAAATGTTTTTGCATGCGACATGACTATAGTCCATTCCCGATTGGAAGCAACTTATGAACCTTTGAAAATACACCCTAGCTATGCATGCAGCTAATGGCTAGGGCGTTTTTTTCAAAGGTCCATAAGTCGCTTCCAATTGGGAATGGACTGTAGTCATGTATGTATTTGTCCTAACAGTGAACTCTTGCTCGCTTGCTTTCTCACTTTCCTTGTGTTATTACGACTTGGATCTCTCATAGTTTTTGATGACTGTTTGTTTACTACTTATTACAATTAGTTTTTTGGACTCCAGTTCAGTAGTGTATTTGGCTTTATTTTGTAAGTGATTGTCGACGACCTGTGGCTTTTATACAGACTTGCAATTTTGTTAAAATGAGTGGAAAGAGAGCCAGCTTGTCCCATTATATGAAGACTAACTACGGTATATAAAACACTTCTGAAAACCCTTTGTAGTTTCTTCTATCTTCTGTTTGCGTGTCCTTCCGGCTCATGTCAATACAAACTTTGCCACGTGATTTAATTTAATTTTTACATCCATGACACAAGTCTGTTGAGTTTACTCAATAAATAATAAACGACAATCACTGTTATAGTGCACAACATAAACAGAATACATCATTTTAATAACACATACCATAAACCGTACTTTGGCGTGTATAGGCCACAAGTGTGTATATGCTGCACCAAAAGTTTTTGATGATAAACTAGGGATAATTAATATTTCAAGTATAGGCCACACTGAATTTTTGTATTCCTGTAAATATTGTTAAGTCACAATGCCATACAAACATGGTAAATTCTGGCTTAATTTCTCCCCTACAAAACATTTGTGACAGAAAATTAGTGTTATGTTTCAATGTTTACTAATATAGATTGCGCAGTTACTATTCCACAGATGGTAACATGACTTGAGAAAGCAAAACCACAGCAACATGTTACACAAAATGGCATCTTATCAATGTGTACTTGTACAGCCATGGCGGGCGTGCAGACTACATAAGATATCTTCCTCTTGTTCAGTAGAGAAATTATTGTATAATGTGCTAAATCTATGGGTGAGCTCCAAAATGTTTACATTTTACACGTGCGGGATGAATGTGAATGTGAGCGAACAAATTTGCATGACGTGGTTGTTGATTTTTTTCTCCCTTCCCTTCCCGCCTTTAAGAATCAAAACATTTAAATGTACTGTATGTTGACAAACTTTTACTTATGTTTAAGGAAAAAATTTTCAAAAAATTTTTCTTCCAATATCGTGTACGTAAGCCGCACCCCACCTTTTGTAGTTTTTTTTTGTAAACATGTGCGGCCTATACATGCTGAAATATGGTATGTACAGTAATAGTAATACTATTTTTGCATGTTGAAGAGTTTTGAAGTGATGTAATTGATTCTAACACACATTAGGAACTATGTATAAAAAATTGTGTCGAAAATCTATCAAAAATAATTGAAAAGCCTGTGACGTTTAACAAGAATAAGGGCTGTAGAAGGTCTACATATCTATTTGCGCAGAGTCGCATGATGAAAAAAAAAAAAAAAAAAAAAAAACTGGGTATAATGCAAACATTTACTTTTGATAGAAGGTTATGAGCAAGCAAAGTAGTATAACAGCAGGCACGATGCATCCCCTAGGGATGCAGTTCCTTTGTGCACACTATACTTGTTGGCCATGATAAGTATGTGCAACATGGCATATTCCAAGCCCTACCCACTGCAATGTAGACACTGATGCACATTGTAAACTGAAAAAAATATGTAATAAGCCTCTACCCACTTTTTTCTTCTCCACACAGCCCATTTAAACCATTTGTTACAGTCGTTTGTCATGTACGTTTTCCACCTTCTTCGTTGTGTTTGTTTTCCATCTTCAATATTGTGCTCTTATAAAAAATGAATTTTTGCATGTCTTCACTGACTACGATTTGGATTTGGTTGTATTATTATTCCAAGTTCTATTTGTTGATAACCCAATTACGCTATTTCACTTTAATTTTGATTTTTTTTTGCATGCTGCATGTTAGCTTATACCGCGTTTTTTTTTTTTTTTTGCACCATGGTTATTTCTGCACAACTGTGGTATAATTTCAGACAGAATACATTGCCCTATCAAATGAATTTATATTTTGTCAATAAATACACGTCTAATTTCCCCGCTGGAGATGTAACTGTGGAACGCATTGTGTGCCATATGTTAGGACAATGCATAATGCCATGGTCAGGTTTTTCATTGCATAATTTTAACTTGCTAAGTAGTAATTTCTGCGCAACTGAGATATTGTTTTGCTCAGAATACATCACTATGAGAAATTAATTAATATGTCACCAATAAAAATGCCTAAACTGTCTGCATAAACATATCTTTGTGCACTTGGTTAGCGAAACGTGCTGTTTTGAAGCACTTTTCATGTTTCGAGGGAGGGCGGGCCACATGTATCGAAATTAGGCACTGTAGGTTCATGCGGACAACTCGGCTGTACGGACAAAATTGAGGTTTAAGTGTATTTCAGTAACAAATCCTCATATTTTCCTGCAAGAAGCCACTGAAAATGGGCTTTGGGTTTGGTTACAATACAATACTTGACATTTATGACAAGGCGAGAACAAGTACACATGTCTGGAGTATAATTTTATTCAGAAAATGTCCCGACTATTAAATTAAATTAATATTCCATGCAAAAATCACAATTGTTTGCCAGAGACAACTGAACATGGACTTAAAATGCTAACCTGCCATTTTTGTGCTAGAGACAATTGAACATGTACTTCATGCACAAAAAATTGCAAATTTTTATATATAGGGCTGTCCAAAATTGCCCAATATATATTTACAACCTTCTTTCCATAATGACCATATTTCTGGAAACCATGAAGGGTGGTTTTAAAAAGGTTCAACTGTATGTAAATGTTTTAAAGATCAATTACAATTGTTGTTGCCCCAATACTAAAAATAAAATAAATACTTTTATCTTAATATTTACATTTCCCAGTTTTTGAAGCAACATTTATAGTCTGAATGCTGTGAGTATTCTGAATTTGTCAGTTTGCTAAAAAAAAATTAACCTGTTTACAATAAACTTCAAGCATAAAACTTTACAATAAAGTTAATGAATAATGACAAAAATAAACTGTAAACAAACAAGTAAAGAAACAATCACTGTATAAAAATAACATCTGAGATTTATTGTATCACAATGTTTAATAACAAAGTTGATTATTAAATTCAACTGTTATAAGTATTTAATTTTATAATATTTCGTAAAACTGTAGCACAGAATATATTGGAAAGATGAAACACTTTTCCAGTGACACCATTCTTTGTAAAATGCATAATTCTTACCATACAACATTGAATCATAAAAATAGATCAGTTTATATTGCACTAAATCCTCAAGTTTTATTGAGAAAAAACTTACATGAAATTAAGTACCTAAATGCAGCAGCTACAGACAGAAGGAACAACTATTTAGAGCACCCAAGCCTCAACTCACCATTTCTGAATCACGGGAGTTGAGAACATCATCTGTGGAAGCAGACTTGGGCGCTGCTTCACTGTCCCGCCGCATGGTAAGGTTTCTAATGGGTGTTGTTGGACAACCTACATTGATCATAAACACAAAATCATTATTACTTTGTTATTAACAAAAATATTTCCAACTTAAATACAATTTAATATAAAAAATTAGATCATTCACAGTGAATTATAGAAGAATTTCTAGATGCACTAATTCTAATAGAACAGAATATTAACACCCCAAGACTAAGTGATAAACAGAAGTTGGCTGAGAGGTAGGAAAAAGAAATTGATGAAAAAAGTGATTTCCACTCACCAAACTCTATGGGTAGATGGCAGCTGGAGTAGAGCGTGACAGTGTTACGACTACTAGTCTGTATCTGTACTTCAACCTTTATTAACCACTAAGGAACGACAACTACTATTGCTCACAGCCAAGTAACTCCTACTGTGTATAAATTTAATCCTACCACTTGCCTGCTGACGGAGCCAAACCCACACCTCCCCGCTCAGCTTCTAGCACCTTGCCAGCTTGACCAGCAAAGACAGAAATTGAAAAATATTGTCACGAAAAGCTGCCAGCGCTTTACTCAGGACGCACACAAGCTAAAATTTAACACAGGGTAGCACGGACCACAACTTTGGTCAAATGGACAAAGGACTAGGAATTGTGAAACTATGAAAAGTTGTAGATTTCACGTATACAACTGTTAAACATAAATTAAGTGCGAATTCAATTAATACTGAAGAACATGGAAACTTGGACCTGCTTCACGATGGGTTGTGTGTGCAGTTAATTCTCTACAGATAAAATTACTGTAAAAATTTCAAGACTGTGAAATATGAAAAGGTTTTCATGGCATGTGAATAGCATTAAAATGCAACCATGTCTTGCACATCATGTGCATATTTTGCCAAATCACACAATCTAAATGCCTTTAAATTCAAGAACTGCACATAGATAAACCAAGAAAAAATTACGGAACTCATAGCTTTGCACAATGCAATTACAAAAGAATTTGAATACAATTTTTACAAAACAGTTTTAATGTGTTTGCACCAAAGCTATAACTTTGTAAAAAAAATAAAAATTAAAAAAAACAGGTGAAAGTATTACAAATGTATAACGTAACTGTTATGTACACTTACACTATATTATACATGTTGATATTAAACAATTTTGAATGCTGTCAATGTAATATTAGATTGCCATGACCATAATTATGTGAATTAAACAGAAAGACATGTACATATTGTTGTAATGTTATAATGGCAAATATACTGTTACCAGCAGTCTTAATGAGCTCACTGCAACATAATATTACTGACAAATGACATCTTTTCAACAATGGCGATTTTATCACCTTTCGCTCCATCCCTAGGTCAGTTTATGCGGAGCTGGATGTTAACTTTGTCCCATTAATATGTGAGATTGTATTGCCTGCCTTGCGATTATTTTATTCACTGGCCCATCATAATAATACTTAAAGACAGAAAGTTCTTTTACTCCCCGCTAGATAACTCTAGTATTAATGTCTTTTGTTCTGCATCCCCTTCCAGCCGGCTGGTGACGTCACAGAGGCAAGTCATGCACCCCCTGCTCTGCGACTAACTCTCGCCCTAGTGGCATGAGCCAATCAGCACCAGGTAGCAACCAGACAATAGTATAAAAGCCGAGACGGCCCGTGTCTCCAAGAAAGTCTTCATTCCCAGCACCCACCACTCGGGAAGTGACCAGATAGCCAAACCAGTCTTCAGCAGTCTAGCACCCATTGCTCAGACACTGACCAGCAGCGCCCTTTAAGCATTCACTTATTGTAACGGTCTTCATTTTCCTAGCGCTCGCCACTCAGGAATCACCCGTTACACGTTTGTTTCAGCACCCATTGCTCAGGACAACTCCCCGTTCACATCCCTTAAGCTACGCTTATGATAGGGTTAGGTTACATTAGTCAGGAGCTCTCTCACTACGTACCCCGCAAGCCCTGTGACCTACAATTACGGACGTATCTGTACAGGACCCTTCCTTAAAGTCTTTTTCAAGCCTAAATCCTGTCATATCCTTGCTTAGTTCACCCTGTTACGGGTCAGCGATTACCATACGTCGTTTTATATGCCCGGTTCGTAAACCAATGCAACAGTTTATTGTTTAGACTACAGCATATAACACCACATTCCCCCTTGTGTACGCCAGTCGCCTCTACTGGCCATCATAACTAGCACTTGTAGCTTTCCGGCTGATATTCGTGCCATTGACCAGGAGTTCGAGTACATTCACCACGTGTTTGTTTCTTTAATCAGAATAAAATGTGGGTCAGCTTTTAATTTGAGTACTTTCCTGTAGACTTAGCACCCTTCCATAGTTACCCTTGCGTAAGAGGTTTGCCGGTAAACCCAGGGAATTTCACTATAACGAGCCAAACACTATTTTTCCACACATGCACTAGCTTTGGCCGCCCTCCTCCTCAATAGTACGGGATTGACGGAAAGGAGGAGCCACACAGGTACGCAACAGTAAGGCACTTTGCCAAGAGTCACCTCAGGAACAAGCTCAAGCCACCCGCAAGTTGGTGGGGCTTAACCCCCCCCCCCGGCTCCCTCCCCTTCTCTGTTTCAGCCTCCCCGGAAAGTTCCTGGGACACTGCATCCTGCAGTAGTAGCCTTCAGACGAGGAGAGAAGGTGCCCATTGGGTTAGTGTGCCCGTGGTTCACCATACGCTGCCACCTCAGCCCGCAGAGAACATCTGCCAGCAGTCCTTGGAGCAGCAGCAGTTATGCCAGCAACCGTAACACTGCCAGTAAACCTGCCGTGCATACCAGCCGACCAAGTGTCGGAATAAGTAAGCTTCAGACCCCATAGCCAGCAGCCCAGTCATTAGCCAAAGCAATAGCGGGCTTTGCGCCCAGCCACCAACTGACACAGCCCACCTTGTACACAGGAAGAGCTCCAGTACATACGATCGCCCGTAGTAAGTGCACTCGGACTGCATTAATAAAGTCGCTGCATCTGACATATAGCCTCATTGCCCAGACCCAGAGTATCACACATCATTATATTTCTACATTTTTAGCATATTATATACTTTTTCGTTGTGATATGAAACAATAATATGCAAAAGGTATGACAATGGAGGAAAATTACTTTTCAAAACCGAATGGAACAGGTTACAGGAATTTTAAATTTGATACTTTTCTTCGTACAAATTGCAAACTTGAAGTTAATATGTTAGTTTACAGCTCAAAATAATTGTTAACATCTTTAGAATGTCATGAAAAACAAAACATTTTTTGGGAATTTGCTATGTGGTTTGCTCATATTTTAATACTAACTTTTCAAATAAAAAATAAAAATTAAAACAATTAGAAGATAAACCCTTACTCTAGGTGAATCAAGTGTCAGATATCAAAGAAATTGTGGACATGATACAAACATGCCTGTGACTTTAGTAAACATGTTAGCTGAATCAAACTTTGTGTTAGAATAACATTTTATAATTTGGACAAATCAACATTTAAAGTTAAAATTTTGATATTTACTATAAAAAAATGATTTTTTTTTTCCAATTAATTTGGCAATTTTATCAAGTTATCATCAATATCATGCCACAAATCCTCTCAAAATTATTTTTAAAAAATGTTGGCTCTTGAACAGACTTAATGCAAAAGTTTTCATGTATTTTAACATTTTTCACGAATCTGGTACCAGTGCAAACTAAAAACTAACGAGAGAATTATCAGTAGCCTCACCTATCTCTCCACTACTAGACGACTCTGTGAATGACGGTGTACCCTCAGTCCACGTGGGTGTGCTCCCTTCCACTGACGCTGGAGGCGTCCAAGTGAGGTTCCGCCCTGTTGGCCCAGAGCCAAATCCTGAAGTCGTCGAACTAGATTCCACACTCAGGGAAGACTTGTTTTCAGATCGGCACTCAAGACGAACATCTGATATACTGCACATGCAATTCCCATCACCCCTTTACCACCACATTTCATGCATTTTGCCATCTCATCAACGGTTTTTAGAAAATCCTACATAATATTAGAGCGCCCACACACTAAGCGACCAGTCTGAAAAACCTGTGATCGCCACAGCCAGAAAACAAAGCAACGCATAGCAATGATCTAGATGTGACAACAGCTTTTAGGTGCCGTTCAGGATCCCGACGGTCGCCACGACCAGCTAGCTGCAGTGACCAAGTGTTCGGTCATTGTAAGCTTTTTCTGTGGCCACAAAGACCTGATCACACGACTTGGTCATCTAGTATGTGGGCATCCTAAAAGTAATACAAGCATTCCCTACTGACCTAAAAATGACAGCCATCATGCTTAGTTCATAAAAACAGGTACACAAATTTACAAATAAATACAAATAATGTTAGAACTTACCAACCAACTCCTCTTTTTTTAAATAAATATTCCAGATACTAAATAATTATATAAGTGTGGTCGTTACACTTCCTTGGTTCCTTCAAATCACACTACTACTTTGCAACATTTATTTCTATACCATCCACATTCACCTCATCTGAAATCCATTGTCCTTCAAATTATAGTTGATTTCTGCACTTGCAGCTGATTGCATCCGAGCCAGTTTGCAAGTAAATGTTCACACAGCCATTAAGTGTGATTATGCCTTTTCTCACCTCCTATATTCGGAACTACAATACTGTAACCCATATAGCTCTATTGCCCAGACTAAACTCTTCTGTCCCGCTAATGTGTTGCCCTTCAGACTCAAGTTGATTTTGCACTTGCAGTTGCATGCATTTGGGCCACCCTATAAAACAATTCCCATTAAACTTCCCAACTGAAATGGAAGTTGCTTACCTATACGTGGGGGCTAATGAAAAATGGTAAATAAAATGCCTCCATTTTGGTAAAAAATTCAAAGAATATTGGCATAAAATTTCTGTAAATAAAAATTATGTATCTGGAGTCGCTTGTTATGCATTTTACAGGCCATAAGACAAATACGTGTTCATTAATTCGATTATAACAATGTTTTATATAAGACAAAGATAAATTTAAACACAATTAAGATTTATAATACGATATACTAGTCACCCAAATTTTGTGTAAAGTCTCGAGTAGACATTTTATATTTTTTGTTCCAATTGACTAGAATTGAATACTGCACTTGCCTGTATGTAATACGATATTATACAAATATGAACACTAAACTTGCATGAAGAATTAAATATAGTACATTTTAATACCGTAGAAAAACAACCACACAATCTTAAAACCTTAAATTCAATGGCCTGCTCCAAAACACATTCCCACCATAAATTCATTGTTATCCTCGCGCAGAGATGTCCGTTTGTGAGACATGATGATGTACATTGAAAAAGTCAGCTTGCTGTGAACATTCAAAACAGGTATTCAGAGGCACTTCACAGCATTTGTTCTGTACTCAGGAAAAATCCCTTTTTCAAAGACAGCAGGATGGCTAGAATATCTACATTATTATAAATGGATTTCAAGACAGCCTGTTTGGTCTGAATGCAACCCTCCAGAACAAGTTGTGAAGGCACCAGGGATAAGAAGTGAAGTTTTTCCATCTTTGTCTGCAACTCAACAGCATCAACTTATCTGCCCTTACCAGCAATTTCCCTAGCAGAATCATTTGCAATCAATGATGTAAGTTTTAAGTGCGACTTCTGCCCTGTGGAAACCTACAGTTTTTCAAGGGACTGTCAAAAAATTTCCATGCATGCAGGATTTCAGTAGATGCGGGTTCCGACATGTACATCAATACGAAACAACTTCTGACATTTTTAGACTTCATTTTGAGTATGAGAACTGTACATTATCTGTGAATAAATTTTAGCTAATAAACACAGCAAAAATGGAAATTTTAAAAAAAGTTTTACTGTATTATTTAACAGAAAAAAATACATTAAAAAACATTTAACCTAAACTTGTTTTAAACAAAAATGTCTCGAAATATTATATATAATTGATTGTAATCCGAGATGAAATGCAAGTTGACCTAAAATTTTCAAACCCTATGAAAATTTAAATAATATGACTGAATGCAAGTCAAATTTTGAACGTGCTGCAAGCACTCGATCAGCTGAGAGCATGTGGAGAGATTATTAATCGGGCAGTGTGTTCATGGTGGCAGCCAGCGAAGGAGAAGAGGTGGGATTAGCCTTCCATGCCGCTACATGTTGCAGACATCTTGTGCACATGGCAAATGTCTGTCATTTGAAGTTGCAAAAAAAACTTGTAATTTTTAGATAGAAATTCATGAATAAGGTGATTATAATTTATTTCTTCAGAGTCTTTAATAATTAATCATTCAAACCAAGTCCTCTGATTTTCCCTGTTACGAGTTACACTGCACTTGGGGTCGGTGCTTACCTATTACCTATTATGAGATGAGAAAAAGGCATCAGTTTGTTCAAAAGATCCGTCTCTATTGATAAATTAATATAAATGCTCCAATTTGCAAGTAGGAAGTAGTTGAAAATCAACTTGACACTTGCCGCTTCTACTACAATAAACTACGATTACGAATCATCGCTCTTCACGTGAAGTATACCCTTACTTCAACTCACGTGAAGTATACCCTAACTTCAACCAACCACGTGAGAGTTGTTATTGCAAACCAATACACAGTTGTTGCGCGCTGTTTAAATCTACCGGGCATCCAAACACGTGGCTACAAGGTTACGCAACCAGGGAGCACGCCTCCCCCGCCCCCACCTCCTTACTTCCTAACAACACACTACATTATTAACAAAAGCTTTTCTTCATAAACAACATGATAGAAATAATGGATCACAATCACATTACAGGTGGAGAAAAAATAAAAGAATTTCAGTTATCAGTATCACTCTCGGATGACATATTTTACGATTGGCAGCTTAAACCTCACAGTGTGAGAAGCACGTGAACTTCCGACATTTATCATTACACGTAAATTGACAGTGTATTGCGTAAGCACTGCCTTGAAGCAGTTGGAACAGGGTTGTGGAAAAGCCACAAAAAAAAAATGCCATTAACAAGGATGGGAAAGGTTGAGAGCTGGAGGGGCGAACTGAAGGGGGTGTTGAGAGAGAAAGAATGAGAAGGGATAGGAAGTTAAAATTAATAGTGGATGACCGTAAAAAAATATAAAAAATCCAAAAGGCTTCGCCAAACTAATTTGCACATGAGTTCAGTTCGAGTTTGTGTTTCTTTCCACTGCCATGAACGTAAAATTATCTTTGTTTGTAACTTAAAAAGACTTTTGGCAAAGTAACTTTTTGTAAGAGGCTAATAGTGTTTTTTTTTTTTCGGTACAGTAGTGTTTTGTTTTACTAAGCAGACTCGCTTTATCAGAAAAATTTCCAATTGCTAAAGGTATCTTAGAATACTAAACTCCAGAAACAAGGGAAACGAAAATACAAGAGGAACATGAAAGTAGGAGCAGTTCTAGTCCAAGTACAGGCAGATCGAAAATTTGGGAATTTTTTGAAAAGAGTGATCAGGATGCAATATGCAAATGTTGCAAAAAAAACTTTAAATACACCATCATCATCTACTACAAGTTTCATCAGACATATGGACTCTCATTTACACTTGAAACTTAAGTATGAGGAAATATGTGCAGTTAAAAAACGAGGCAACGAAATCATCAAAACAATCTGTTGTATTTCCAATTGCTCAAGCCATGAATTCAAAAGTTATGCTCCTGTCAGAAAGTCCAAGATCACAAATTATAAAAAATAAAATTGGTCGCATGATTGCACTGGACCACCAACCGTTTTCAGTTGTGGAAGATTGTGGGTTCAGAGAATTAATGGAAACCCTCGAGCCTCGCTATTAAATTCCCAGTAGAAAGCATTTTTCAAGATCTGTAGTACCAAAGATGTACAGTGACGCACGGAGCGTTAAACCATTATCTTGAAACAGTCAAATCAATGTCTCTTACAACAGATTTGTGGACTTCACGAAAACAGGAATATTATATTTCTGTCACAAATCACTACCTTACTTGTGACTTCGAAATGAAGAATCACACACTGGAATGCTCCCACTTTCCTGGTCAACATACAGGCTCAGCTACTTAGCATTAGTTGTGCCAGCTGACATCCAACTGGGGTATTAGTCCACCCCTGACACAAATTCCCATCTATGTAGTTAGTGACAATGCCAGAAACATAAGTAGTGCTCTAACTGGGAAACCTGTAGAACATCTGAGTTGTGCTGCTCATAATTTACAGTCTACAGTTAGTGATGCTGTTGCAGAAGTTGGACTGGACAGTCTTCTTGAAAACATGTAGATTAATAGTAGGCCATTACAAACATAACACAAAGAGAGAGGCTACAATCATTCCCAAAAAAACTGAGTTTACCAGAGCATTCTCTAATTCAGATGGTGGACACAAGGTGGAATAGTACGTATCTAATGCTTGAACGCCTACATGAGCAAAAAGAAGCAGTGTCTGCTGATTTGCCAAACTGCGGAAAAGATTGTTTGACAGCACAGGAATGGAACTTGATTGCAGGCTGTGTATCAATTTTGCAACCTCTTTTTCTTGGCTACTGAAGAACTATGCAGAGAAAATGTACCAACCCTTTCAATGGTTCAGCCAATCCTAGATAGTAATGAAGGATTCTTGAAGAATTACATAAGCCCAAGAACATGAGAAACAGGAAGTGGTGTAAGATTAGCACGAACATTACTAAAATCATTAACTATTAAATTTCATTATATAAGGGATTCTCATGCGCATCTAATAGCTAGATTCAAGTGTGTCATCTTGGAAAATCATGAAGAGCTTCGGGCAAAAGTTTATAAATTGAAGAATAAAAAAAAAAGTCCCTCGCCAGTAAATAACGACTGCTTCAGGCAAGACCAATTAATAGAAGAGAAAAGTGCACCATCAAATTCAACAAGTAACACTCTTTGGGACATCTTTGTTTTGAAATCCAAACAAATGCAGCCTGCAGGAGAAGAAGATTCTGTTAAGAAAGAGGTAGGTAATCTCTTTTTGATACGTTAAATTTTAACACATTCTATAAATGTTTTATGCAAGCTACTTGCATAATTTCTGTACTGGTTTCACGTAGATAACAGTTTTGAAAAAAACATATGATGCAAGTTCAGTTATTTTTTCTTCCAGGTTCATGATTTTCATAGAAGTGCTGTAATTGATTGAGATGGATAGCCACTTGAGTGGTGGAAACTACTCCTGTCTTGCTGAGCTAGCAATGCACTATTTAAGCATTCCAGCTACTTCAGTGGCTAGTGAGAGGCTGTTTTCAATAGCAGGACTTACCATTTCCACACGATGCCAGAACTTATCCTCAAGCCTTGCAAAAAAAAACTTGTTTTCCTACATGATAACTAGTTAATTATTATTTTGTAGATATCTTTGAATGACATAAAATGTGTTTCAAATATTTCTTATTATTGTTATTATGTACTTTCCTTGGAACTATTGGAAAAAATGTACCATTATTAGGTTAGGAATCTGTTTTTATTGCGTTTCGTAGGCTAATACCATAATCTGCATTTAAAGACAACATAAATTAATCAAAATTTTTGCTGCATTGTATTGCATTAGTTCACAACTTTTTTTGAGAGTGTTTTTATAATAACTTACATACACCTACCACGTTAATAGCTCACTACACCAATGGAATAGTTTTTGTGTGACAATTGAAATATTTTAATAAGTTTAATTATTGCTATGAGTAGTAGGTTACAATTTAATATTTGCATGTGATGTTACCGTAGAGAATAAAAAAATACATGCAATTATATTGCGTTAGTTTAGGAAATGGTATTACTGTATTATTTGTATTAACACCTACTGTACAATAAATTGTATTCCAAATATTTATGATTAAGTGGGCCATAAAATACTTGACCTCAATATAACATGTTTGTTGTAACTTTAATTATAAGGTCTTTTATTTATAAATAATTATTGTTAGTGCTTTAAGAATGTCTTTTAGATTCTTAGCAGCAAAATGCAAATACTTAAGCTCAACTTGATTACATAAAAAATTACACACAAAAAATTTAAAAACTCAACTCGAACTTATCATCATCAAATTCGACTCGACTCGAATTCAACTGATTATTATAAAATTTGACTCAACCAGACTTAAAACTTTGCCTACTCGTCCATCTCTAGCCGTGTGTTGTTGCAGCGAGTGTTGAGCGCATAATGTGCAGTGTATATGTCACATAGAAGACGACTACAGCAGCTACAGTGAAGGTGAGTGGAGTGAGAGTGAACAACTTACACCTATCAATTGACAACATTCAAAACTACCAGGCAAATTAGGCAAATATTATAACACACCATCACCCCCTGAAATAATATCAGAATTATCACAAAACACAATCATAAAAGTTACAGCACCTCCACCATCACCAGAACACCATCATAATGTGGAATTGGCAGGGACAAGCTCAGACAAAAGACGACTGTCCAAAAAGGACCAACTCCAGAAGGATAGAGTGCCAAACATTACTGAGACGTTATTGCAAACACCTACAGGCACCAGAACTACACCAATTAAACTGGCCGGAAAAAGAAAACAAAATCCGTGAAGTTCACGTCCAAAATGACAACGATCCACTGAATGACCTACAGAGTCATCTCGAGGTCTTGAGGCGAAACGCAGACTTATACCTACACCTGACGAACAAGTCCAACAGGGGCAACCGCATCAGAGTAATAGAAACAGTTTTACCGTTACTGCAACCACACGCACCCCAGACTCTATACATTCAGATGCTGAACCAGGACAAAACGCCACTCAAGATCCGTGCAGAGACATTGCAAAACGTGTGCAATTTTATACTCCTCCCCCTGGAACGTCTACCGCGAACACATTTGATGCCAGTGACGAACCTGACAATGGAACCAGAGGTACCCAATGCTGATCAGTCACATCTGTCGATCTCACCTGACACCCAACATCAACCCAAAAAAGAGACCAGCGGTAATGCAAACAGTCTTGCATACACTTGTGTCTTCAGAACAGAAGACGCAGACATTGCACACATCAGATACAAACAACAAAACCAAAGAAAGCAAAAGGTGTCGTCCTTCGGAGTCGCCATCCATAACGACCACATCCACATCATCTTCCACTGTGCAACAGCAAACCTCAGGAGAACACGAAGAAGAATCATTATATACATCTTTGGAGAATGAAATTCAAGAAATACAGAGGCTAATTGTACGTTACAAACAGTCAGGTACATTGCCAGGTTATTTGCATATTTGTGCCGTAAATGTTTTTCCAACATCCTGCGATTTGAACTGGAACTACCTATCTTAAGAATGATGCTAAATTACTCAATAAAACAATGAATCAGTATTATCAACCTGCTTTACTTAACAAAATTATTGCTAGGCCTGCTCTCTATCTCTCTCTCCTAAGATAACACCAGAAAATTGTACTATGAAATTCAAATATCGCTTAAGAATGCAACTATCATTTGACTACCATGTGGATTGGTCCATACGCCAATGGTGAACAGAATCTCAGCTCATCTTTATTCAATCTACCTCAAGTACAAGTTATAAACTCAACCAGCTTCAAAGACTACTACCCTGGTTTTCACATCAGGACATAAATCCTAACCTTTTCGAACCAACTCCTCGCCACAGCTTACGGGCTAAAAATAGGGCACTGGAAGGGCCTAGAGGAGCAGTTCCTCAGGTGCTCAACAGTGGCTTCCCATCCACTCTTCCTTCCTACAACTAATACAATATTATTCCATTCCTTCCATCCTGTGATATTGACGCGTCCTATTATGACATGCACGTATCATCCAATCCTATATATTGGCTACATGTAGTCTATCATCCGATATTATCACCCTGATGATCGGCTTTGCCGGACTCTGCGTTGCTCCTTCAAGCTAATAGCTCGAGTTTCATTGAAACTCAGGGTGACAATACTTTCGTCAATGCAGATTGCAGATATTCTTAAGTGGATAAAAACTTGACTTTAATTTACTTTTTATTGATTCAGCAATAGAACTTATTTTGTATAATCTGACACCAGCTGGTTGATTCCGGTTGTCTGCGAAATGGAGAAGTCGTAGCAATCATAGGAAACTACTTTGAGACATTTTTCTGAACATGGGCGTTGAGAGAAGTGGATTGGTAGACCAGTAATATTTAAAAGGATTTTTGCCAGTGAGTGCAGTTAGCATAATGATGGCAAAAATGTGTGCGACTCCGATACTGTAGGCTTGGTATACACTTTAGTTTGGAGTGTTGTTTCACATCGTGTTTTTGTCACAAAGGGAAAATATTTATCTGTCTCACAGACAATATGTTCAATGAAATCAGAATCAAACATTTGCTTTAACACTTCTGATTCAGTCCATTTTCTGATAAATCAATTCCGTCTGTAATGCCAGATATTATATCACGAAACTGCAGAATCAGTGGAGAAAATTCACCATCATTTTGTCACTGAAAAATGTCAGTAGCATTACAAGAGGTAGAGGGTGTTTGTGTACTGGCCTAATTTAGTGGCTCATTTCCCGCGACGTGATCGTTCTCACAGACTTCACTATCACAATAGGAGATAATCAAACTACTGTCACCATCACTTGCTGAGTCCCAGTTTGTATTTTCTTTCCGCTTAGTTTACAACACTTGTATTTAGATGCCATAGTAAAACAAAATTTATTTAGTCCATGAGAGTAACTTCTTCGCTGTAAAGGCAGCAAAACAACGTGGTACTTATTTCTTTGTTTTTGCGTGTTGTGAAGTATGTGGCTTCCTTGAGCGTTACTTGTGCTGAAACCTAGTGTGAGTGTTTGAAACTAAATATTGATTATGATCGATCCTCAGTAGATTATTGTTGGAAGGAGAGATGGCAGCAGTATACACAAACGGCATATTATATTTTTGTACAAGTTGCGCATCACAACAGACTTGATGCATGATGCATTGGCAACAATGTGACCCCAGCTAATACTGTTTATCCTAGTAAGAATGGATGTTCCTTTATTATTCAGCAGCCCACAGAAGTTATGGACAGAAGGCACAGAGTACCACTGTCTGCCACTAGATAGTGCTGGCAGTGCATCTCGCCGCTGTCTTCCTTCCTTCTCCAAGCCGGCCTGTGATGTCACACTAGAGAAGCTATGCTTTTGACACCCCCCACGCGGTGCATCCCCTCACCATCAAGACGCCAGCCAATGAGCAGCAAGGCAGCTGCCCATTTTAGTATAAAAGTAGGCCTGAGCCATGCCTCCAAAGCAGTCTTCAGTCTCCCACCACACACTTAAGTGCCGGGAACTGACCACCATACTGTAGAACAGTGTTCATTACTCCACTGCACACTCCAAGTGCCGGACAACTGACCAGCCTGATAGTCTCAGCCTTTGCTCCAAGCCTTCCAGTTTACCTTCCACCGCACTTTCAATGACGAAGAGATGCCTTTCCTTGGTCTCTCACCGAGACCTTTCCTTCCACGCCCTGCTAAGTCACTCAAGAATCGTACCAGGAATCTCACCTCGTCGTTTACCACACGAGACACTGCTGCGAATCGTGCATGAGGTAGTGTGGCATCACATGTCTATTTCATATAACGTGAAATAAACATTGTGTTTTACCTACTCTTGAGTTCCACATTTCCGTAGACTTAGCACCTTTCCCAGTTAACCTCCTTGAGGGAAATGCAGGTGATCCCAAGTTTGTACTCAAATGAGCCACCACACTATTCTTACTACAGACACATACTAGCAAACCGGCCTACCTTTCTGCATACCCCGGTACGCACAATGGCGGAGTCTACTCACAGGTACACGGTTTTGAAACAAAGCTTGTATGTGTGGTGTTCATCTTTTTCACTGCACTTTCAGTACCGGAGATGACGTTCCCCGAATCGGGAAGATTTGGCAGAGGCCTACACCCCTCTGTCTCTAGACGAACTTGTTAGTCCGGTGCTCGCCCTCTCCATCGCACTTTCAGTGCCAGAGGGGTCGTTCCCTGGGTTGGGAAGATTCGGTGGAGGCAAATACACTGCATAGGAACACATACCCTGCTTTTCCGCTAATGGATGAGAGTGTGTCTTTGTGTGTATCCCAATGCCTTTCTACAAATGCAGTGGTGTAAGAGAGAAAGTAAAAGAAAAAAAACTCTGATTGCCTCTGCAACCGAACATGAAAAGCACACTTTTTTTTTTCTTTGGCAACTTGCAGACTCTCCAACATGGCCCGATGCACAAAATTATCTTCTTTTAAGTCTCTTACATCTTTCGTAAGTGCATCAAGTTTGCCGCATAGTAGGTCAAAAATATATTTTACATTAGAGTCCACTTTGTTTGATATTTTAGTAAGAATGATTGCTTGACCACCAGCATAACTTTTCAAGAGTAATTTTTTGTCCAGCATTTGAATTTATTCTCTCAACATTATTTACCTTGCTGTGTTTTGTTGAAAAAATTGAAGTTTAGTGATGCTTAGCCCTCACTGTCACTTGACTTTTTAATACACTGCGAGTGTATATACGGACGCAGCACGTACCCAAACGCTTAAACTTTTGTTAACCGTAAAACGGTTTTCCGAATATTGAACACAGGCCCGCACTAAGGGACATATAAAAGCTCCTGAAATTCAAAAGTTCAGAAGTTTCCAATAATTTTAAACACTTAAAAACTACGATCTAGTACGAGCAGAAGTGAACCACATCCTCCTCCTAAGAGAGTCGATTGCCTAATAATAGAAATAATATTAATTATTTATTTATTAACAGGCTTTATGTGCCATCCAACAGTACAGAAACGACCTATGACAGAATGGCACCAAAACTACAAAAAAATAGACGAAACACATAAGACAATAACAGACATTAAGCACAGGATGACGACAAACAATGAAGACAAACACAACATAGAACGTTATAAAAATGGAAAAAACATTAAATAAATCAAAAAAATAAAAATAAATTCTGATAGAAGTAAGAAACTCTGAAGATTATATATTTTACTTTATAACTTCGTCTAAGGAAAACAACTGTTTACTACAGCAAAATTACTAACTATTATAATGTTTAAATTGATCCCGAAAGGTAAGTTTCGTACCTGAAAAAGGATCCAATTTAGAAAATTTTCTATTGAAATTAGTAACACACCTGTTAACAAAATCATTTTTTTTTTATTAAAGCAGAAAAGTTAGATGGAGTTCTATGGATATACTAGAATTTTTAGGCCTACTTTTTTCGTAACAGATATACAAGATATACATGCTAAAAATGCATTTATTAAAAATAATGCATCGTTAATTTCATGACGTACTTTTAATGTTTGGGTATTAAAACTAACTAATGCATTATTGTAATTAAATCCTACACTGGTTGAAATCTATTAAAAATCAATTTGAATACCGTTTTTTTGTATATTTTCTAATCTATTGCAGTCTGTCAATGTGATATAATTCCATATTACTGAACAGTAATCTAATTTGGATCTAATTAGTGAATAATAGAGACATAATAGTGAATCGAAAGAAGTAGCAGAAAAAGTAACGAATTTTATTAAACCTAGAGTGCAATGTGTGTTGTTAATTAAACTATCTACATGTATGTGAAAGTATAATTTAGAGTCGAGGATAATTCCGAGATCTCTTACATGTTCTACTCTATTAATTAGCACATTTTTAACATGGTATTTATAATAAATAAGATCGGTTTTTCTTGTAAATGAGATGCATATTGTCTTCTCTGTGTTGAGTCCCATTGAATTTACTAAATAGCAATCATGAATTGCTACAATATCAGTTTGTAATAGCATAACAGTATCCAACATCTTTAACATTTCTTATAAATCTTTAGATTGTCTTTGTAAAGAAGTGCATGCGAGTTATTTATTACGCAGACAATATCATTTATAAAAATATTGAAGAGTAGCAGAGCCAAAGTACTTTCTTGCGGAACTCCAAAAGAAACATTGTGAGATTTCGAAAAAGAATTTTCCATTCTTACCTTAAAAGTTTTGTCTGTAAAGTAATTAGCAAACCATTTAATAAATAAAAAATCAAGCCCAACTGCATGTAACTTATCCAAAATTATTCGATGTTGGCATGTATCAAATGCCTTCTGTAGATCAAAAAATAAAACATCCACTTGTTTTTGTGTAGTTACTTCAGAGTATAAATCGTTGACTAGATTGAACAGATTTGTTGTTGTGGTTTTCCCTGATTGGAAACCATGTTGGGACTCATATATTACATTTTTTGTAAGAAAAGATAAGTGTTTGAAAATTACTTTTTCGAAAACTTTAGAAAAACTACTTACTAACTTCATGCTTATTTCCTTTTTTAAAAATGGGAACTACTATTGCTTGCTTTCAAATACGAGGAAAAATACCACAAGTAAGGCTATAATTATAAATGTGAGTTAAAATAGGGGTAAAGCTGTTGGCGCAACCTTCAATTATAAAATTTGGGATTTCATTGCAAACAGTTGCCTTACTGCTTTTAAGCTGTTTTATACCCGAGAACCAAACTCTGTGTGATGCTAGGAAGAGATATATTTACATTATTAATGGAATTACAAGGCTTTAAATTGACGTAGGAGGTAGATTGTGTGTAACTTTTGGCAAAATAATTCGCAAAAATATTGGCTAGAGCATATGGATCCTGTACCATTTTGTCTTCTGAAATTAATGTAATTTTTTCTCTGAAACCATTTTTCATGATTTTTACGTATTTCCAAAAGCCGCTAGGATCATTGATTTTGGATTTCCAGATTTTTTATCAATTTTTAATTTAACTTTAACCTTTTTTCTAAATTCTGAGCAGCAGGAATAGTTATGCTCATATTTGGTTTTTTTTAAAAAGCCTGAAGAAGTGTTATTTCCTTTTAACAGTTTGATCAAATCTTGAGAGAACCAGACTGGATATTTATTTTTTGCATGTTTAGATTTTGGTATGAATTGATTAGTTAATAATTGTAAGTTATTTGTTACGTAATCAACCATAACATTAACATTATGAATTTGATAGAAGGGAGACCAATCAAAACATTGAATTGTTAAGTATAAAGACATGATAATTTCTGTTAGAATTAAAATCATTAGGTTGGTTTTTATGAGCAGCTACTAGACCCTGACAACAAAGTGCTGGATGATAATTAATCTTCCTCAACAAGTGGGTCAGTGGATTTTTCAACATTAATGTAAAAATTGCCAGAAACTAAATCTAATAATTCAGAGTATAGTTTGGAAAATTAAACTGTCCAAGATTAAGTGAACTAATGAACTCTAATAAAATTTGACCTTTAAGTTTATTGTAATAATGAACAATGTTTTGGGTTTGAAAAATATTCCAGTCTACGCATGGTATATTAAAATCCCCTACAATTATTATCTGATGGGAGGGCCTTTGTCCCACGCCTGCTGACAAGCACAAAGCCTTCGTCATCAGCAACGGGCTGTTTGTGCAATTTGTGTTGAGCTACGTCTTTTTCTTTAACACGTGAAGCCTTCGGAACTTTGCCATATTGATACGTATTACTAACATTGTTAATAGATGATGATGATGATGTGGATTCATCATTTTTACTTACAATTTCACGGCACAATTTTTTTTGCACAATGTTTTCAGAAGGTAGCGTATCCCATGTAACTGCACGAGGCAACAATGATTCTTCATGTTTGTGACTTGCAAACTTTCAACCAAAGCTCGCAATAAATTATTATCTTATTTGAGTTTGTTTACTTCCTTATAAAGGTAATAAATAATTTTGGCAGAGTACTTGAAACATAGATTTAACGTCCGAATCCATAGTCTTGGCTATTTTAGACAGTATTTCTTCTTGACCGGTAGAATCATTGTCCAAAAGGGAAACTGTGAGGGTTAAGTCTTTTGAACTCACAGTCAGCTTGTTTTCAGAGTTACTTTATTTGCGTTTAGGTGAAAAACAAAACATATCTGTTCCGGCATTGCAGTTTACACATAAATATTCATCACCAGTGATGGTACCTGTACAAAGGCAGTGAAAACGAGTGCCGCACGAACCACTACACTTCACAAATTTTTGTTTTCCGTAGAAGGATTTCCCGCATAAATCACATAAATCAGTACTAGGTGGCATAGATAAACCCCGAAAGTTCAACTGTACTGGCGATTCCAACATCATTTCCACTTAGTTCAGCCAATAAACAACCAACTCACAGTAGCAGATACAAAACACATCCTACTCTGACGAGTGCAATCGCCACTAATAATAATAATTTAAAATGTGTAGTTAAACACACTGGTGGCCCCTTCCACACTTCGGGCTGCAACCTAACAAACAGTGATGCAAAAAAACATGAGAGACTAAAAAGATTTAAAAAGGATCAGTATATACATTCTGTTACATTCTTTAATTGCATTTGTTTTTACTATCTCTATGTCGCACTGATTGTACATTTCTAATGTATTTACATGTTATATCGTTAACAAGTCACTCTTCTAAAAAGCCTTTTAATTACCTTCATAATATTTTAACAATTGATATAAAAGCTCATTCTTCTTTGCTATTGTAACATCTAAACCTAATAAAATTGCATTTCTTACTTTAATAATGAATACACATTTTCCTTAAACTAAACTTCTTATCTCTATGACACCCATATCACTGTTTTCACACAAACATGAACCTTATTGACTGGAACAAAAACCCCACACCCCCGGAAGTGGGGTGGGGTGGGGGGGGGGGGTCGGCCACCGCAACTCACCTCCAAGGGGACTATCGATTCCACACTAGACCCATTCCCACCCTCCTCACCATTTTCACATAAACACGAACCCTAATTTCAGCCACCAACCCCCCCCCCCCCTCCCCGTAAAAAGGTCGGGGGGGGGGGGGTAACTCGCTCCTTTCTCCAAGGCAAGAGGCGCTATCGACCCCACCTAGGTCTATTCCCACCCTCCTCACAGTTTTCACGTAAAGTTTCAGACCAGGCAAACTGTGAGTGCCGGACAGACACAATACATACAAACAAGTCAAGGTAAATAAAAAGCTAGTAAAGACTGACTTGGACTGACGTGATCAGTTCTTTAAATTGAAAGAAGAGGAAGACTGTTACAAAGGAACACGTGACCAACATGCAATGAGAACAGCTTGCAATAAATACAGAGCCATTCACTTACCTGACTACTTCAGAATCCCTATACGAAGTCTTAAAGTGGTGCTGCTGATGGTGGTGATGGTGGTGGGTGACGTGCACCGGGCCAAGGCGGTGTCGAGGCGGTGACTCCACGAGCTCTCCGCTGAGGGCATCTTCAAAAGCAGGAGGAGGGGTAGAGGAGCAAGGGAGTGGAGCATACCCGCTGCTGCTGAAGCCACCTACAATACAGCAAGGGAGGTGCCGAGCTATAGCTGATGCACTACTCTAGCTGTATTTTTCTCACAGGTTTCAAATGTGAACACACACTACCATCCCCAGGGCCATTAGCACTGCAGAAATTTAGAGGGATTGCCACAGCAAATTAACTACACAATAACACTATGGTCTTAGCAGTGTCTCCTCAAAACTGACTACAAACCCACTTCTTACAGGGAGTTTTAGCAGTCAGAATTGACACACCCTACCATTAATAATTTTCAACAAGAAAGGAATGATTAACTTTCACAATAGGAGGGGAATTAAATTTAGCCGCTATGAAACATAGCAGTAACTACTATTAAATGTCCCAATTCCTTCTTTTATGACACTAGCTACCCTCCACCCTACTTACGCAATTACTTTTTGAAAGTAATACACAAGAAAAATAATTTCATTAGGTATTAAAATCAGTAAGGAAGTGTACCATGAAAGAGTTATGAGATGTACTCAAAAAAAAAATATGAGGATCAACTTACAAATATGCATTTAGGTACACTACACAGAAACTCACGTAACAAAAACAATCTGCTCCAAAATGAAGTGCAAATATACCCTTTAAGAGTTAAAATGAATATTTTGTACACTATACACCATTTACTTATGTATAATTTGATTAAATGTGGAGAACATTCTAATGCTAGAAGAAAAAGTAAAGAAACCGAAACAATTTCTGTAATTCAATTTATAAACAAAATTACTTCTGAGATAATGAAAAATACAAAGTTTAAGAGAAAACACCTGAGAAAATTTCACTAGCCCTACCTAGAATGCACTAAAAAAAATTTTTTAATGTTATAGCATGGAAGTAAATAGTTCAATATTTAATTTATGACTTTTGTATTACCATCAATAAAGTTCACATAAACATTTCAGCAAGCTGTGTACAGTTTAATTCTATAATTAAACCAATTCTAGTGAACTAAATTTAAAGTTCAGTAAACAAAGAAAAGTAACTGACAAGATGGTGAATATTGAGTGATTAGGGGGTGGGGGGGAGAGGCAACAAGAGTAGGGGGGGGGGGGGGTGGGGGGCAAACGAGCAAAAAGACAATTCACACAATTATGAAAAATATTTTGCATGCACACATCAAGCACACATAGTAATATTTTATTATTAATGTGAACACTGCAAGATATTAAGACTGATAACATAATTTTAAAAAAGGCCAAAGTCTGCAATATACACAATTCCGAATGACTTGGAAAATCAGCTCAACAACAAAAACTTATGTTTGAAATTAGGAATTCACTATGGAATAAATGTGCATCAAGGGAAAATAAAGTGACATGAAAGAAAAAAACTCCTTCCTATTTCATAAATACAGCATGGTTCACAACAAGCAAAGGAGCATGGGAACAATGAGCCCGAAAATAATTACCAGTAAAATATATTACTGTAAGGTAAATGTGACACCCAGCTGAATACACAATAATATAAATGTTCAAACAGGGGAACAAAACTGAAATTTCTATAATCCTAGGCTATCGGTACTGCAAAGACATGTGGCGACAAGTACAAAACTCCAGCCACCTTTCACATAGTATAGGCTGTTCATGGTAAAGTGAGCATTTTGAGGCTCTAGTTATTTTTCTTTTCAGCCATTTTAACAACCTCTTTAAATAAATATCACCATGAAAGTAAAACACACAGTGTGAATATTTCACTGCACTCTGCAGTTAACGTCTAAGAGTAAAATAAAATATATATATTGAATATTATCCAAAATGAGAGGACTTTCAAAAGTGCTCACTTTACCATGAATAGCATTAATTGTAATTGTAAAATATGCCGAATAGGACACAGAATTGTACATACCCAAAAGAGTGAAAATTAAATCTGAGGCACTTGGAATCAATCCCAAAAACACACTGCCAAGTGCTACCTGCTCTAGTTAATTCGGTAGATAAATATTTTAGACCGGAAATAAATTTTTACAGCTTGCACAGACTACTTAAATCCCCTTTATAAATATTAATTTAAAATGAGAGCCTGCCCAAACATTTATTTTTTCACTCTTTAAAGGAAAGAATTGAACCCTTTCAATTACAACATAAATATTGAGAACATCGCAAGTGGATTAGTGATTTATTCTTTATGCAGCAGGAAAGTAATATCAAATAAGGGAAGAACATTATATAAAGTAGAGGCTGTTCGTTGTTGAGACTATTACTTAGCTTCCTGAGCAGCTAATGCCAATAACATCATAATTACATACTGCTTACTGGTCCCGATGAGTAACAGCATGACACTGCAAGTATAATCACAAAATAAAAATTGTTCATCGCAAAACCCAAACTTTTAACTGCAAGGGTTAAGATAGTGACACACAGCCAGAGAGAATGCAAAGCACAGAGGAAGATCAGTGATAATCAGAAGTGACCTACTGGCAAGCTGCATGCAAACGACAGGTGATTGTGCATGCTTATTACGTGGGTACAGAAGTGGTGACTAAAGGTTGAACACAGATGCATGTGCAATAAAACCATTTACCCCTCACCTTCCCACTGTGGCATGGATGATGTAATCCACACTGTTACACTGCACGTACAACCGTTTTTCTACTCAATGTGCAATTTATTAACATTTTCAAGTATTTATTCATTTTTTTATTTTTTACAAAATACCACGACAAAACCAGGTTAACCATTTAAATTATTTAGTATATGTGAGACTACAGTAATATTAACACACTGCACTCTGTATACATGACATTTCATTTATCAGCATTATGTTCACTTTCTTGATCTGTGACATTCTTCTTACACTAAACTTCTGTATATACAAATTCTGATAGTCAATACTTCTACATTTTTTTTTGTATTACTGTATTTTTTTTATTAATGTATTCCAACTTTTTCTACTATTGGCATGAAAACACTTTTTACCAAAGGCACAGACATATAATACCTGGCTCCCAAACAACAAACATGATTTTTCTAACCCATACATTAAGTATTATCTTAAAATCCTTTTAACTGTGTAAAATAATATATACACACCATAAAAAAGGTACTTTAAAAACAACTTCACAGTCCAATTCAATTTGTTGGCTGCTAAATTCGAAACTCACATATAAATTCTCTCATCAATAATCAAAAAACCATTTAACTATACAAGCCATTTACTGAACAAAAAAATACACATAATTTAACTACTTATTTTAAATAATAATAATTAGAAACTTACTTTCAAAAATCAAATGAATATACAATCAAGAACCTAATGCGGCAATGGCCCAAGTAACGTACAAAATTTATAAAACAAAAATGAAAATGACTTATTTTAATTGTTGTGTTTAAAATAAGAGTAAGATATAAACACTATTAATTATTAATTAACACCAGAGATTGCCAGAATTTATAACTGTAACAAGAAGTTGTATTTCCTCAATTGGAAACATTTTAAATTCTCACAAAAAAAATTTCTGACTGCACTACTCTAAGAACACCAATAATTTTTTTCAAATCACTTACCTACTTCACTTACAAAATACACTAAGTTTATAAGCAAAAGATATATGAATGTGAATAGTTTTACTAACTTTATATTCTTGCCTTTTAAAAATTACTGCACACATATAGACTTTCTTAAAATAAGAACAGATTCTGAAGATTGGATGCAGATAAATGGTTATTGGAAGGTTTTAGTCTTAGGTAAAAAAATATATTATATCAACACACAACATGTACTGTATTTTATAGTTTTTCAGATAGGCATTTTATCTTTTTAAACTAAATAGAACAATGATCCTCTGATACAGATATGTACTATAGTAACTTGAGTTAATAATTTATTCACTCAGCCTCTGCATATAGTGTAACAGAGACTTTTTTTTATACTGCCATACCCTCAAATGTCATGACTTCTAGTGAATAATTATGGACTAATAAAAATACACTAAAAAAAAACTAATTTGGAGAAATGATGGGCAGTGCTGAAATAGGATACCTATGTTATCTTGTGTATTTGTTTACAAGCCAGCAAACACATTACATGATAGGCCTAACATATGAGCTTTGTAAATGCAGAAAGGATCTCTCTAAAAACCTGAATTTTACACCAAATTATGATGATTTTTTTATTGTGTGATTATACTGACGACAGAATACGTCTGCTGACTTATAGATAAAGAACATAGAAGGTATCAGATGCATGTGTATTCTGGATAGTTTTTCTTGAGGAAGAACATACTGGCCCTGAATGCACCGATACATGAAGGAAACTTATTGTTTGGCAAAATTATCTCCAGCCCCAACCTACCCTTGATGAGCTTGTTCAAGATAAACAGACAAATATTGATGCCGACTCTCACTTCATAAAATATATTGGTGTGACATTTTCAACTCTCATAAGCATCCAGTTTTATAAACCCTGAAAACAAAAACACTAAAAGAAGCAAAAGAATAACACAATAGTATATTAGAAGCGACATCTCGGGAGAAGCTCTGTGCAAACTGTAGGGAGAGCATTAATGAAGTTCATGGCACACTAAAGACCCTACGAACTTTGTCCTCTTATAGTCGTGAAGAAGTGAGGGTGTCTGGAGATTTTTTTCAAGAATTAGCAGATAGACTGCAAACCAATTTTGACAGATCACATGTAAAACTACAATTTCTTGGCAGAGATACTTGGTTGTAGATAGGTAAGAGTGTGACTCAGCAGTGCAACAATTTCACAGCAAAATTAGTAAAGTTGATGACAATGAATTAACTAATGAACCAGAATATGAGAAAACCAAAGCAATCCTACTAGAGAAAACGAGAACTTACGAGTTAAACATGTCAACATCTGGAAACAAATTCTACTACATACACTGCTACCACTTTATAGGCCTACAAAGAATATCAGTGAACCGTATGAAATTTTCTGAATATATGGTACACTAAGCATGTGCACTAATGACAGAATAATATTCTAGCAAGCCTGAACCAAGGAAAGGGAAGAAGTTATCAGAAGTGACAACCAAAAAAGTGACATTGTTACTTGGATGATGAAAATTCAAAAATAATGCCAGGAAAGAAAGAAAGACAAAGAGCATAAGACAAATTGTTTAAACACAAGAAATGCTTATTTTAAGCAACACTTCACAGCTGTATTCTTAATTCAGTACAATATCCCCTGAAACAAGTTGGATTTTCCATAAATTTGCCATCCTCAGACTTATGTATGCTTGCAGAGTCATAAGGAACACAACTGTCTGTTTTTCTACTATCCCCCTGAATTTTCAGTTGCTTTTAGAAAACATTAATATGAATTGAAGCATTTTAAGCCACCAAGTGAAATGACGTTAAATCAAATACACCTAAAAGGTTGGTCAAACGGCCAACTCAATATGAATGGTTAATGAGGGCTTTAACCTAAGTGCCCGATTATGTAAGGATGTCACACAGTACAAGCAAAATTCAAATTACAAACCTAATGTCATTAAGGGGCCCTCACGAGTCCCTGGCTAGCTCATAGGAGGGTTCTTCCCTTCACATTGGGTTTTCTCGTTAAGATTGTGTGGGTGGTGAGCATCCTGGTTTGAGGGACGACTTGGGGGTTGTAATAATCCCTAGATTTAATTTTACTTTGAAAATTCTGCTTGACACGGTATGTGTAAGAGTAATGGAGGTGGCCTCCAAATAGAATGTGATAGCCAGTATCACGGGAACCATACCTACAAGGCAGTACTCTCGTGGCGGCAGTATACCGGTGTACAAAGTGGGACGTGTAGGCTTGTGTGTAAGCACGAAGTAGGGAGTCACACACACTCTATAATGGGTCTGCGCTTTACCTGTTGTTCACGAGGCAGCGGCCCCTTCCTCTTCTCCTCCTGTCTTGCTGGGGCGGCCGGCTGTGGAACGGCGGCCGACTCTGGTTGCAGTGGAAGAGGGCTCTGGCTGCTAGAAGTTACTTCTTCTTGTGTCTCAGGAATTAAATTATTTTAATTCGTTCTCTAACTTTCTTAATGACTGTTTGAAATGTACCATCTGCCCACATCTATGGGTTCGAGGCATAAGGCAAAATTAGAGAACTGTTGTGAAAATCACGTAAGACAAAGCTGATTATGATAGCGGCCCTATCGTGTCTCCTAAGAGGACAACTGGATCTGGTGTGATCCGCCATATACTGGGTTGCCACCTCTTTTCCATTGTAAAATTCCCTAACATTTCCCTGATTTCCAGGTTTTCTAGACCTGTGGCAACCCTGACATAGCTCCAGTCCAGCAATTTACTACCCAGGACATAACTAGAGAGATGGGACCACGCATGGATAGTTGAACCCTTAAGTGTAGAGAGTTCCTAGTGAAGTGCTCCCGCGAAGATTAGCCATTGCAAATTGCTTATCGGGGTTACAGTCCCCAAGCCACCGTCCAATAAGATTGCCTCAATGCTCCCAATTAACAACTTAATCTTCCAGCGTGGGGGTAAGTAACCCCCCAGTTAGCTAGGGTCTTGTGTGTTACCTCCAGGTACCCCTGATATGATTTGTTTGGTGTTTCTGTAAGTAACTTACATACATGTTGGTTATTGAGGTTTAATTACTCAGTCTCCGATCAAAGTGGAGTGGCTTAATACCACCCCTCCCTTCCCCCACCCCACCCTTATGGTATACGGGAATAGCTCTCCTTGTGTCAGGTAGCTTAAAACACTTCAATAGAGACAAAAATACATTTAGTATTACTGTTTGTGTAAACTTAATCTGACAAATGAAATACATGATTACAACTACTGAATATATTTTATGAATACTTTACATGATCTTATAAAACATCTTTTTGAAAAATCATGTATTTTTTTTTTTTACCATCTTTAAAATTTTTGTAGTGACAATGATTGACAACTAATAACAAAATAATTCTTTGCAATGACAAATATTTTTGCTTCTCCAAAGTTTTCTTTAAACAACATGACAACAAAAATAAATGACAATTGTGAGTGCCACATCTATAAACAAGCACCATCATACACCAATCTTGTATGAAAGTTTGTCTACAATGTCTTACTAGCAAGTACACCCTCACCTTCTTACACACCAACAGGAGAGCAGTGCGACATGGTGCTATATGTGTAGAATATTTCTGACATGTCAAAAATGTGATATGGTCTAAAAATTAAGAGTTATGGTAGATAACTTAATATGTATTTATATTACTAGTGATATTAGGTTATCATAATAACAGCTGTATTGTGATTTTAGATGTAGCATGTAAAATGTTGTAATATTATTTAAAATAACTGCAATTTTTTTTGGTACTGACATTTTTGTTTTTGGCATTTTCAATATGTGTGCTACTAATTAATGAGATTTATGCAGTCCATACATTACAATATAAATTAAAGTATTTACAGTGTCAATCTAGACACTGTAAGTATGAGTGATATGTGTTATCACTATGAGCGGTAGTTTAAATATTTCAATATCACCAGCATTAATGAACATTTGTTTAACGGTCACTCACTATAACGGATGCTGTTTTTTTTCTTTGATTTGTACAGCGGACACAATACTTGCTTTAACAGACGTATCCGCGCTGCTAGTAAGCAGAAATTACATTCCCAGGGAGCTTTTCCAAAAAATTGCTTTCTGTAAATACGTGCAGCATTCTCGCATACATCTGGCAATGCATTTTGGCTCCCATAACCTTATGACCTACTTTACCGCCCAGGTGCAAAACCATTTTTTTTTTTTTACCCTCGGGAAGGAAACTCCAAGCAGTTTTGTAAGTGACCATTGTCCTGATGTGGTGTGTGATTTTATAGCAGTAATTATTACAGACAGGTGTTTTCAGTGAAAATATATGCACAATTTAGTCACCTTTCAGAAGATTATTTCTTTATATTTTTCGCTATTTTCTCTATGATTTAATAAAAAAATTTGTTGATTTTAAAAAAATTTGTGAAGTTAATAAAGATAATATAAGCGCATTATTCTTTTTAATTTGTCATAGAATTTAAATGCATAGCTATAGAGTAACGTAATTTTATAGGTTCAATTAGTCAACTTTACAAAATATTTAAATAAACAGAAGAAGCAAGACACAAATGATTAGGCCTACTTAGAGAAAAGAAAACAATAGGTAAATTCTTAGAAACCCTTGTAATAACACATCAAAAATCAAATGTAGACAAGATAACATTATAATATTTCATAATAAAATATTACACAAATTTGGACAGAGATAATATTCATTTAAGGGACAATAGAGTTTTTATCATAAAATCAGTTGGACAAGGCCAATGTCAAGATTATTTCCATGTTTTCAGAATCAGATTTGTCTTTCGGTTAGACATAATGTCGGTGTACGTTAAAAACGACCTCTCAGAATCAACATTGTTTACTGGTATCCACAATGTCCTTACAGCAGTATCTACAAATCTGCCATGCTCAGACTTTAATGACAGCAAAATTGCAATAGCATCATCATCTTTCCCTGCTTTGCACAAACTAGAAGCCTGTTCTCTGAATACAAAATATGGTAGTTAGTTCAGTTGTTGCAAGATCTGTAAGCATAGGAATTTTTTCACTAAAACACATACGTCATTATTTTCTACAATGCATTCGATGTTTTGGAAAAGAAATCATTTGCTCTGTTAGATTTTATTAGCTGGTTCAATTTAAGGACATTTTTTTCACCAACAGACAAACAAACATGTCAGTAGAGCCCAACTATGTTTTGGGAGTTTGAAAAGTACGTCAGAAGTTTTTTTTTTAATGAACCCATCTATAAGCAAGATGAAGCTTTAGTTTTGAATTGAGTGTGTATGCCAGAGGAATCTTACAGCTTTCTAGTGTTAATAATAGTTGCAGCACTGTGCAAAGTGTTCAACACGCATTACAGCTCGACAAAGGATTTTATTGACTTTGCACACTTTTTTCTTCAATACTTGCAACAAATTCAATAATTTCAAGGAAAAAACTTGCACAGATATTCTTCACTCTTGAACCAAGAGTTCCACCTGGTGATAACACAGATGGGAAAAGTTTTACTTTGCCACTTTCATTCACATATTTTTCTGCCAAGAACTGTATTCAGGCATGCTTTCTTTTTCAAGTGTTCATAAACAAGTGTTTGGATTGGATGACACAGTTGTTCAAATCACTCAATTGCGCATCACAAATATTTCCCACCAAGTTCAGTTTGTGAGCTCAGCTCTGTGTATGCACCAAATTTTCTGACATCAAAATTCTGATGGCACTGATGCACTTCCTTATGTATCCTGCTGAATCTGATGTTATTGTAACTATGTTCTCATAATGAATCCTTAACTTCTGATCTGAACCATGCCTACAATTGCCTGTGAGCATTCAGTAGCAAGTGCGCTGTTGTCTGTTGACGAGTAGACTGTGGTATGCCAGGGGTGTAGCGCAGGAAGATGGGAGGCAAGTACACTTTGTGCACATGTATAATAGACTCTAGGAGGCTAATGAGCACATGTTGTTCTGCCGTAACTCCTGGACCCTCGTCAATGTGTATGAACCCATGTTTTGTCTGTACCCACTACAGGTTTGTTAGGTACATTTGCATTTTGCTGCAGTACACGGAGAGGCTGCACGCCGTGCAACTATATCCCTTCGCTCTGTTAACACCTGTCTAACATGTTTAAAGTTTTTGAATTAAAATCCCATGGATTTAATAATTCTCCAAAATGTATCGTTCTTCCCAGAAAAGGCATCTTTTCTTTCACAGCATTAAGGTGTTTAGGGAGAGTGGGAATTCCTTTGTGCACTTTATGATATTCCAAGAACGTTCTGCACACGACACTTTCATCAAATTCATCAAGTTCCTTCTTTTGCCATGGACAACGTTTACCTAGGGTGGAAATGGCAGTTCCGTCATTGTCTGCTATTTCACACTGTCTGGCAATGTTACACACTGTCTTTTCACTTACACCAACTGCTTTGTCTAACGGGATAATGAGATCTTGTTTCTTTCCTTCTTTACAAAATTTTGAAACACTGTAAATAATCTTTCTACTTTGTGACCGCTTCACTTACCATGATTCCTTTAGAGGAGTTTCCATTCTGTACGTAGGCCCAGATTACTTGTAAACTCACATTTAGTTCCATTACTAACGATAACACTCATAATTACCCTTTTACTTTAGAAATGAAATAACAGCAGCGATCAATGCTCACTGCAATCTTTTTAGACACACACAACACTCCGGTACAACGAGCGCAGCTCACAGGTGCCTGCGTGTAGTGGTGCAGACTGTACACTGCTGTCTGCACGATGCGATTGCATCATACCAACACTGTAGTTCCCCGACTGCCACCGGTAATTACTTATCAGACAGGTAGTACTATTCTCACACATACTGTTTCTTTTGATGGTAGAATAAAATTACTAATTACGAGACAGGATTTTTACACACAATGTTTACACTCCAATATATTGCAACCATATCTCTTGTAGCTGGTTAAGTCTTGCTGTATTAAGTTCAATGCTTGCTGAGTGCAATGACTGCTGTATATAATCAACTGAGAAATTGCTCAAAAGATGGATTTACAGGGTAATGCAATTCCTACCATGCACACTGGACATGACCAGAAATGATGATCTTACTTCAAAAATTGAAAACAATGCACTAAAAGATGCACTTCGGAAAACATTGTATTAAAGAAATTTTAATAGTGAAATAGTTTCACTTCGACATTCTGGTACACCTTTCTCTAAGAAACCATGGGAGAAAAAAAAGGGTGCCTAACCACCACCGTAATAACTGAAACATGAACTTTCTAACATGACGTATATACCAACCATAATATGCTACAATCATAACCATATAATCTAAGGTGAAGTAATGATAATTCTACATTTTAACCTAGTCAAACACAATATTTATATACAACATTTTCAGCACAAAATATGAACACATCGCAATAAATTGTTAGAACAAAAATTAAGTCATATTTAAGAAGTACTTCATGCAGCAATAACATCCCAAACTACGCTCATCATTCTTACACCAACATGGATTTCAGAGTTTTCCACAAATAAATATTCACAGTTTATAAAACATGACAAACTAACATCTCAAATCATTTGCCAGTCTCTGAACTACATGTAACTTCACTTAATTTAATTTTTTGAATAAGATAGTACACTTTTACTATTGTCCACTGCATTTTAAAAAGCATTAAATTATCATTAAAAAAAAGGACGTGCAACTGAGTAGCATATAATCTCATTTTAGCACATTTCTTACATTATTTTCACCACCTTTACTTAAATCTTATTTTCTTTCAAACATCCTGTACAAGCTATCCTTTTTAAACTAAAGAATTTCATAATCTGCAAGTGATTATCTGCATTATTTATTAATCGATTAAAAAAAAAAAATTCTATTACACATGCACGTACATAAAGTTCAATTTTGGTAACTTTACAATGATCACTGACAGACAATATATTTCACTCACTCCTAATTCAGATCTGCAAATAAAATCATGGGGGTGAACTATGCCCCGAGTTAGGACTGCATACATCCCCCAATTATTTAAAGCTAACTATAAAATTCACCAAAATGTTATAAATATGTTTTATATTTTAATTACACTAGGTGTATGTAAAACTTAAGATTGGCATGTTTATGAATGCTTGTCGAACTCTTAATAAGCACAGCCACAAACAATGATGTTTATAACATACTGTTAAAAAATAATTAAATTCAGGTGGGACAGCAATCTTGCTCCATAAAAGCCATTTGTAGCTTAACATACACAAAGTTAGTTGTCTGCCAAATATGTTAACATGTGGAGTAAATAAACCATTAGTTTGAAAAAAAAAAAAAAAAGTCATCTGACTTGAGATTATAAGAATGCAATTAACAATGATCTCACATACCTTAGAGGCAAGCATCTACATCAACACATCCAATGTTACACATTTTTATATCATAGAAAACGTGCCTGATAAACTTAGAAATAATTAAAACTGTTATGCATCAGTAAATATAAATCACAATCCAATTAAAATAATTTCTTTGGATATTTTAAGTTTTTAGTCCAGGTGGTAACACAAGTACCAATACAAGAAAGGTGTATTTTCATATTTAAAGTTTTATTTATTTTTTTCATTTATATGTAAATGATTTTAGTAAAAAAATATTACTAAAATATAAAAAACACAACTTTCATTACTTTACGGATATGCTCTATAAGAAAAAAGCTAAATGTAAGGTTTGGCTTCATTACTCATTTTCCAGATAAGATAACACATTATGGAATTCCGGTATAACAACCAGAAAAATACCATGTGACTACATCAGAACTTGGTTCTTTTATGGTACTACAGGCCACAGAATACTGAATTCAAACAAAATGTCTTACTAAACTACTTAAATTCCAACATCTCGTAATGCAGAATATTTTTTGATGTTCTTGCAGCCAGACAAGAGGCACACATGAAAGAAGCAAAGGAGTCATGCAACAGACAGCAGGGTGCGTGCACAAACTGCAACAGTAACAAGAGCCAGTCACACCATGTCATCAGCACTGCGGCCCCACTGTCGCCTGAGAGGCCGACCGTACGCCGGGAGGCTCCTACTCTTATCGGCCATGCTCGGTACATCAGGCAGGTGCTTGGACTGGGGTTTGAAGTGGTAGGTGTGGTAGCTGTGGGAAAAATGAGCCCCACCTCGTCCGGCGGCAGTCGTGGAGCCTGTGCTGCGCTGAGACCCCCTGGGTGGCACTGGGGGCGGGACCCGTGCCCCGGTGCTTGATGTGGGCTGACTCTTAATGAAACTTGGTGGCCTGTCCTTCAGGACAGCAGGGTAGGATGTAGGCGGGGATGTAGGAGGGGGTATGATGATCGGGACAGAAGCTATAGGGGTGGAGGTAGCACATGGGGGCGTAGGGGCAACTGTAGTGGGACTCCCTGGATGCCCAGCATGAGAAAGACATAATATTCAGCATCAGTACAAAGCCACAACCAAGTTGCACTCCAAAACAATTTAACCAGCTATATGAATTCCAAATTACTGCACTCAAAACAAGTGTGTTATGAGTACACAAAGCCTAAATATGCAACAAATGTAATATATTTTATATTATTGTATTATAAGAAATGGATAAATGACATAATTTGATTATGCAAAGTCTCAAAGTACATTACAGCATAAAATACATATTGGAAATTTGTTTATAAATTACTGAAACAGTATAATTTTTAATCTTGAAATGAAAGTCACTAAGTTACACTGCTCAATCACTGCTAAACTGTTTTGGAGATTAAAACCAGAATGTAGAGAACATAGGACATTTACTCATATGCTGATAAGAAAAGCTGACATTACTGGAAGAAGTAGTTTTAAATAATGCATTTGACAGGAGGCAGAAGAACACAACAGCGAAGGAACAAATTGTAGACTATAACATCTCAAAATATTTACAGATATGTACAATTCTATAACATGTACATTGCCACAAAAATTGTTTCTGCCTAGTTATGTATAGACAACAACTACACTTGCAGTTCTATCACAACAGAAGCCATGCCTTGATTTTATTTTCACATACGTATTTTAGTAATTTGCTATATAGAAAGATATTATAGACACACTGCTGAAGTAGCAGTGGCATACAACTCTACTAATTCTGAACTATAAAAGCTATATGGACCTGAACATATTATATTTACCACTGTACTTGTAACACTGAATTAAAAAAACACTAGAAACACACATTAAAAAATTTTTTTTAAAAAAGTGTAATATATATTCTACAATTTGTTGCACTAGGCTCTTAGAAAACTGAAAATAATTTGAGCATTGAGTACCATTTCAGTAGTTAGTGTGAGCTGGGATTCAAACCCAGTAAGGCATCATGCTGAGCAACAAGCTGTGATTTTGAAATGAGAGAAGTTGGTTACCACAGGCCGTCTGCCCTGTAGTGCATGGAGAAGAACGTGATGGGGAGGGTTGGTCACCCTCAGACATACAGATGAGAAACTGCAAATTTGACATTGCTCTATACAGTTAGAAACCTCATCATTCCTTGGCAACAGGTATTGAAAGTTGAAGGATGACATACATAACATATTTTCTATTCACTGCTGCCTACTGCACAGCCTGAAAAAGTAATAGTGTTTGCTGCTGCTTTGTGCAACACTCTCCTGACCGTTCAGTGCCAGACCAGGTCCCTTCCCATCAGTGTTGAGAACGGTGCTAGTTCACCACAATGATGACAGAGCCCTACTATATGATGTACGAGAAAGTGATTCTCATTACCTTGACTAGGCAGTGTATTTAGGGGGGAAAAAAATTGTTTACATGGTGACTAAGGTCCAGTTTGTGAACAGTTCCTATTCAACTACAAATCTCACTGTTTGCTATGTGGATAATGGTATGTCATAAACCATTCACTAAATGTATTCCACACACCTGGGGCTTTTCTTGCAGTGACTCTTAGGGCCGGTTGCACCATCGTGGTTCGAAACTCGATCTGAGATCGCATCTAAGGTTGACACTGAAAACTGTTGCACCATTTCAGTTCAGAGATGGATTGGAAATGATGATGAAGTTCATTTTGAACCGCCAAAATTGGCAGTTCGAAATCTTGATCGGAGATCAGCAGCAATCATTAACATATGTAGTTTGAAAATATGCCAACAGATAGAACTACGTTCAATTGTTTTCTTGGGAAATTAAAACAACATTATACATACTTGAATATTATTCAGTAAAATTCATACAACAATAATTCACTTAAAATACATAAAAGTTCGCATACCTAGCTCTATATATTATGAAAAATACGCCTACTTCCATGACGTCATATATTATAAACCAACAGCAAAATTTGTCTCATACTTAATATCGGTCTCTCCAAGATCGACGAATCGGAGATCCAGAATCATGAAATTTTGTTGGTGCAACACTTTTACATTGTAACAGAGATCAAACTCGATTCTTGTTCGGAACTAGGATCATTCAATCTCGGATCGGAGGTTATGTTGGTGCAACCGGCCCTTAGTGAGGATTGAAGTTGATGGGTCAAAGTCCTCTGTCTAAGTCACTAAACGTCCCCAAATGTTTTGAATGTAATTTTCCAGAGAACAATTTGCGAGGTGAAGGCTTTTGGGTAACCAAAGATCCTCTGTGCCATGTGAGACAGTTGCATCTTATGAAATTGATGGGAACTTCACTACAACTGATGACAGGAAAGTCACTGGGAAAGAGACGATCACTGTCTGAAATAGTCTGCTGTACATTCCTGAAGCTGGGTGCAAGGAATCTCCTTTCCATTTCTTACCTCCAGTTGAACAATGTTACCTTTGTACCTGTTCCTCCACTCCACCCAATGCGCTACGATAAGACAGGTAGTCAGAAACATGTAACACGGCCCCAAGCAGAATAACTGAAAGCATGCCCCAATGCTTAGACATGAGGTCAGGTAAACAGCGGAGTTGTCAGGACCTGACTGAGGCAGGACTGGACAGCAGCTAAGAGTGGAGCCCTGCTCAACCTTGTACCAAACTTGGTGACCACCAACCCTCACAGTCTTGCCTTCCACAGCTACGTTACAAAGTGGCAAAGTAGTGTAGGCTGTTATAAGAGTGTATAGAAGCAACTGTGTCCAACTCATGGGGCCTCACCACGAACAGCTGCCCTCATCTGGCACCCCATGAACACACACTGGAAAAGTAGTACAGATCCATCATTGAGATCAGCTCCTCCTGCTTGCCCCTTTCAATCACCTACGTGAGTGACAGGCTGATGTGCATGCCAAGGTCCACCATGGAAAGCCAAATATATTCCAAGAAATGGAAGCACAATGGCAGAGATGTCTAATGGCAGTGCCAGCATCACCGCTTCACCTAGTATACTACACGTATTATGCAAAATTATTTTGTGTATAGTATCAATACATATGCCAATGTGGCATCAGAACAGTGTAAGCAGGAATTAAAATAAAATGAAAAGTAAAAAGGTTGCAAAATAAGGTCAAATTTAAATAGAAGGAAAATTATGTGAATGAGCATTGCAAATAACCAAATAAAATAGGTGCAGAAAACAGGAAAAATATAGTAAAATTGAGTTTCCAATGAGTTTCTACAAGATAGTACATAAATAATATAAAAAGGCAAACATAAAAACAAAATAGTTTTACAGGGGAAATAACTACAGAGCACATTAAATGCCTTAATTAATTTTGCACTAATTTCAATTTGAATGGAAGCCTCAACACGAAAATAAAATTTATGAAAGTAAATGCAAAACATTTTTTTTATAGAACCAAACACTTTTGTAACTAATCATGATATTTCATAAACATGATACTAAATGCTGTGTTAATGATGTCAGCCAATGGAATTCATACTGTAAAAATTATACACAGTTTTGAAAATTTGTCTCAAACCTACAAAAATACACAACCTGTGTACAACATGACTGTTACAGATATTTGAGAAAAAAAAAAGGCTTTACCCTTAGAAATAAATGTTGTGAATAGTAGTGGACAAAACCCCCTGCCTTGGCAGCTCAATAAGGTATAAAGTGTCGTCGTCAATGTGAAATGGGATTCAAACTCGTGCATGGCCAATGGTGAGCTGCCAGGGTTGAGTCACAGCACTCCAGCGATTAGCCAGCAGCGCGCACCCTAACCTCCACAGCACTGCATACGCTGCAGGAGTGAGAGGACTGGAATGCCTTGAATGAAAGTGCACAAGTGAGTTAGGGAGGGCAGTAGTTCTCCATGTGGCTGAATGTCCTCCCATTTCACCTCTAGCCATGTACATCATTGATATATAAACGCCAGAGCCAGTACGAGGCATCAGTGCATTTTCTAATCACCAACCACTGCATTTTGACACTAAAAGATTTCATTCTTGATCACCACCCATTTGGATTTGATCATCATATATTGCATTTCTGATCATTAGATTTATTTGTTTCAGAACCAGTCATAGGGTGTGGACGCTATACATGGTAAGTTGTCTGTTTGATTCCCATGAGAATTAGTCCCACAGTTTTAAAGTATAAATCTCTAGGTGGTAGGAACTGCACTGGGTCAGAATAGCACAGTACGTATTCCTTAGAGATTACAGAAGGCTTAGCTGAGCGACATTGTTTTTGCTCGCAAGTAAAGAAAGTATCGTATGGTAACATTACCTGCATTTCTCATTCTCTTGATACCCAATACCCTTGTGCCAGGAAGGCACTCTGCCTTCTGTGGCGACGTGGTACACGACCCGGTCGCAGTCAACTGGTGGATGTGCACCTGCCTGGAGGTTTGCTCCTCTCGAGGTGTTTCACTTCCTGAGGGTGTGTGCCTACTAGGGGATTTGTTCCCTTATTAGCAGTGTAGTTGTGTGGTCTTGTGGTCCACGATCAACTCTCCAGAACTGCTAACACTAACGCCAAACAAGGACCCCCCAATCACTCACCCTCACCCCTACCTTAGTCCATTTGTGCTTTTAATGGCTCAAACCCATTGAATTGTCATGGTAGCCTATGCCAGGCACTCGTAGGCCAAGCAAAAACTGTGACACGTCTCGGCCCAAGCCCAACTCGGCACATCCACATGTGCACCCCTCGGCGAGGGTCCCACACACTTTGGAGAATACTCAGATCTGAGAGAAGCTGGCTTCGATGCAGGGTAGCCAAGACCAACAGCCAACTATCCTTGAAAACATGTCACCACTACCACCAGCTCCAATGTTGCCCCACACGAAGCAATAGCAGGATAAGGTGGCAACCCAACAGCCTAATTTGCGAGCATACCTCGAGGAGGAGGGGGTACACCCCTACATGTCTGAACCACGAGAGCTTACCCTCAGTATTCTCAGCAGTTCCCGGTTACCTCTGCCAACCTGGCCAATGCAACTTGCTCTACTGAAGGGTAGGACAACCTTGCAATGCCTTAGCATCAGCCTGCAGTGAGCTCCAGTATGCTCCACATTCTCCCCCGGGATTCAAAACCCAAGACTCAAGCATACTGGAACAGTCAACTAGACCACGTTCAGTGGAATATGTAGAGAAAACAATGAAGCAGGTCATCCCACTGACCATTCTGCACCACCCCAGCTCACACACACGACATTGTGACAACATGACCTGTTGGCACATGCACTGTACATAGGTCAATGAATGGCCAATGACAATCCACAAATAACTAGCAATTCCTACAAAACCCAGGTCACTGCATTACTTCAATTGTTAATATAAAATACTAAATTGTGTCAATTTCTTTTGTAATAAAATACGTTTTACACCAAAATCAACGTTTTACACCAAAATCAAAACTAGGCATTATTGTGATTCTGTAACAACAGATTTCTTCAACAGCCTTGCACATGAACAATGGCTGAAACAATCCCATCCAAGTGTGGTTGGACTTCTATAGAACCTAGTATACACAAAAAAGTGGTGAGATGCAAAAATGTGTTCACTACACAAAAGAAGCAAGTATTAAGTAAACGAGAAGTAAGGATAATAATGAAGTATTCCTCAGTTGCAGCTTGCTGGCACTAAATTGTCTGCAGGTAGCACTAGCTCCAGAAAGTTTGAAGACTGCAAGGCTAAACATGTTAACAGCGAGGTCGTTATACAAGTTTTTAGAGAATGCTGGAGGTGTAACTCGCGTGCATTTTCTTAAGAGTGGTGTAGACTAAGGATGAGCTAAACTTTTATACTATAATATTGGTTATAAGAGTTATCATTATTTGTGGATAACATGTCAACAAGTTGGTCAGAGAAGTAGGAACAGTGAAAAGATCTGTCACCCAAGCGTTTGCTTGGAGTGATTTCTATAAACCATATAAAACCAAAATCAGAATGGCTGCATCGTGAATAAAACCTAGGCCCTCCTGAATAACAGTCCAGTGGTTTACCAGTGCAGCACCTCGCTTGGTGGTTGAAACATAAAGGTCTTAAAACTAAGCACCACACATTCAAGGAAACAACCAAGACTAAAAGCAAAGCTCTCAAATGCACAATGGACTGCAAATATAGCCAGAGCTAGATCCGGAAATAGTAAATATGCACACTATATTTTAAGCAAGATTAACATTCTCAAACTCCCACCAATGCAGCAAGCAATTTATTACACTGCATTATACAGTGACACCACAAAAAGTCAGGGATGCATCATACACACAGGCCAGCACATTCACTGCCCCAACATAACAGCTACACTTGTCCTGTGGTATGGTCCACTAGAAAGATACCAAAACCTGTAGCTACTTTCAATTTTCCAGGAGTAACTCCACAATTTGTTTGCAAGCTTCCACTACACTGTAAAGCTAAACGCAGCAAAAAAAAAAAAATTGATGCAGCATCTATTACAACAAAAAAAAATTTTCGACGTTTTCTCATAAAGAAGACATGTATTACCTTACGGGAAACTTACAGATAATATATATATATTTTCAAAATGTATTTCAATTGTGTGAACAAATTTAACATGTCCACAGCTGAAGTCTACAAATAATTCAAAGACTTCACATAGTTCTAAAGTTTCATGTACTTCCTTCATAGCAAATTTGGAAAACTACAAAAAGTCCTGCTGTAATACTGTAATATTTCTACAAACTTCAAATGTTGCACTAACCAGTTATGCAATTTTTAGGTTTACAGACAGGCTCAATGCCAAAAACAGCAGTTATTTTCTCAAGCCTTTAAAAATAAAAATTGTTTAACATCATACATTTCAAGGGAAAAAATTGTTGCTAATGAAGATATAAAAAAGATACAGAACTGTAGCATAGTATTCGCAGTACAATTTAAAGTTTATATTATCTAAAAATAAATAGCTTTAGAAAAAATATTTATAAATCACGCACAAGACATTGTTAGACTAAAATGTTAAAAGTAAACATTTACATACAAAACTATAGTATGAAACCAACTGTAACTGTTATGGTTTTTAATTTTTTTAAGAACAAATGCTTTTCCAAATTTAACGTTTCTTGCACAGCTACATTTTCCCCAAAACACTTGCTCCTTTATCCAAGTTATTAATGAATTATGTAGATGAACATTTGTAAATTTCATATAACCATATCATCAGTCATTCTTGCTAGGGATGTGTAAATATTCTGTATACAGAAATTAATAATGAACAAGTACTAACTGGTGTAACTAATTAGACTACTTTCCTTTACACTCTTTACACATATACGGAAGAAATACTGACACGGTACTCAAACAGTTAGATTAAGTGTGTTAGAAGGTTAAGTAGAACCAATATTTCCAGAAAGGATTTTCCACCACATTTTATTGTAACTACATTGCTGCGGGATCCATGTTGATAGGTTGGCTATTTTTATGACTCAAAGAAAATAGTACTCAGAACTGATAGTTGTAATTTAAAATCTTAATTATACTTACAACATTTATGGTTTAAATTATGTTTTTAAAGCAATTTTACATTTTCTTGGCTATTAGTGACTGAACTTTAAAAACATGTTTAGCATTTATGACAGCGTATGTCGACATGTACGAACAGTAAACGTTTCCAGCCAATGGCTAGCCATGTTTATGTTTCCAGTTTCCAGACTGATGAACGGCCGTTGTGCGTGTGCTTTTCTCTCATAGTGTTTATTATACGAATATCTTGTTGGTGGTGTCGGAATATTTAATTGGTAGTTAATTATTTTTTGTTGCTTTTTTCAAGCATAGTTGGTTGTAGGTACCATTGGGTGTTTTCTTGAGTGAAATGTAATATTAATCGGCACATGTTACCGTGTCCCTTCCACCATTTTCCTTACCGCCTTCCACAATGAAGTGACACAAATATAATTTACATATCTAAGTTTTAAGTTTGTTTGTATCAGGAAAAGTGCGCAGTATTGATTTTTCTGAATGATTCTGCAAATAAATTATTTAATGCTCGTGACGAACAAACGTAATTTTAGTGAAGTAAACTTGGCAAGGATTGCCATAAAAAAAACACGTGTTCAAGAGGTGGCTAATTTTAAACGGTAAGTTTGGGTGTTTAAAAAATGTATTTGTAAATTGTCAACACAATTATTGAAATGCACATTATTAAAGTGCACGTGGCCTGAAAAAGCAGTACTTTCCACACTTTTGTTGTAGTGAGTGAATAATATTTGTTTAATTGTCTATTGTAAATTCAACGAGTGCAAGGTTAAATTCGATTACAGAGTGTGCATGTATATATTGCTGCATCTGTACGAATACGAACAGCAACGCATGTGTCATGTTTAGATTTTTCATTAAAGTTAAAATTTTCTAAGTAAAATAATTTAAATGCTATATCCATACGAGCAAAATTTTTCATTCCTACATCAAAACAATATGCAACTCAAAATGCCACACACTCATAAAACCATCAACGAAAGACGTTAAACTAAAGCCTCCCCTCCCCCTCACCATTCTAAACAATGTTTCCTTTTTTGTTTTAAATAAATAAACAGAAGCCCAACAAATTTCTAATTTAACTCTGTAATAGCAAAATTAAAACAAGTTGGAATGCCAACCTAGCTATATATCCTACATTAATTACTGGACGGACGTTAGCTACCGTCAGATTTTCAGTGCCTGCCATGACATGGAACACGAGGAAGGAGGAAAATGCAAGTGCGCATTGGACTCAAAACATTTGTTTACAAACGTCTTTTCCTTCAGTGACAAAACAGCTGTGGTGGAAGGATACATTGCGGCCATGCTCCTTTCCTAGAACTGTCAAAATTAACCCCACTTACATGAAATGAACAATACCTTCCAGAATGGTGGATGAATGAATTCACAGAACAAAGTAGATACTTCATCATCGAATTTAGTTAAGTAATTTTAATGAAACAAGAGATATGACATATAACGCTACAAGATTATTATCACTGATTTGAAATCAAGAAACTTTAGGCAGCCAACCACTGTATGTTTTGCATGTGTGGATTGGTCGAGAAGTTATCGAGAGATGATATGAATTAAAATGTCACGTGACATTTTCCATCATGGCACACCCAAGCTGTCATCAATTACTGTATTTAGTGCACACAAGAAGAATGGTGAAGATGCTAAGTTGGGTTCAAAACTGATAGATTGTTCCATAAATACAATGTGGAAAACAAATTGCAACAAGCAGGCAATTAAGAAAATAAGTAGCATATTTATTTTAAATAATGTTGATATTTCACCCAGGTAATGCCAGCATTCTGTTTTGTTGAAATAAGACTGTTCGGTAGGTAAGTAAGCACACTAATCTAAACTATCTATATGATCATTATGAAAATACTAAGTGTTTGAAATACTAAAATATATAAGTTAGGGTGGCTTCCTGTAGCACTGTTTGTGTGACAAATTTTGTCAATAATTGGTTGATTATGATATCACTTAAGAGGTTTATATTTTCAGGTTGTGTACCTTATAAAATGTCAGTCAAGAAAGATGATTAAATAATTTTTAAACTCATAAGAAGTACTGTCAGATTACCATGTTTGATTGTAAATGGTCAAATGATTTGACGCCGTCGGGTGAGACATGAGACGAACGGTGACACAATAAACTTACTGCAGGTGAGCGCCAGCGGTGTTTCCCAGTCACTGCACTGTTGAGACTCGGGGTTCTAAGGAATGCTGTGGGTTCTGTGCGTCCGTCTCACCCGCGTGTACTTATGAAACACTTTGCGTTACTAAACTTTTATCACTGAAAACAATGGCAGGAGGTTGCTGTCATTGCAAAGAAATACTTGATGAACTGGTATACTTGCTTTTATTTTTACCACTCATACAAAAATGTGCCAAGATTTTAATGTTTATGAATTCTACTCGGACATGTATAGGTAACTCTGTTTGGGTGCTCCCCAGACCGTAATTAATCTAGCACACTCCTAGATGGATGACTTCTCTGTGGTGTTAGAAAACACAATCTTCACAAGGAAATGGGTCAACAGTCGCTAGGGTGGACTGCCAATGTTTCCTGAAGACAGGGCGCAGTGAATAATGAAATGAATGAGCGAACACATGTGATTAGTTGGCATCACTAGCGCAAACTCGTCAGGGCGCATATTCCAGCACGTGGTTAGTGTGGTGGCTGTCTATACACATAGCTGGCTAGGAAGGAAATAATGTCACCGTACAAATTAGACGAAATAATACAGAAGCAAAATGGGACACAACACGAATGGTCACAATAAACACGCAAATGCGTGAAAACAAGATTAGATGGCACGGATGCCGCTGGATAAGTGTTGCAGCGGAGCACGTGGTGCAGGTGAAATCTCAGTATTTCTCAGCGAAAACAGCAAATCTGGTCAGACAAATTATTTCCGTTGAGAACATTATTCTTTTACCGATTGAATTAGTTTTGGACTTGTAACATGCCGGGTGGCAAGAAAATCAAACACTGAAATTACGCTGCTGGCTTTTAGCCGGCGTCAGATTCTATACATAAGGTATTCTAACCTAAAATATTTACACATGGCCACATGTTGAAAACATTAGCTCGATATACTAAATTCAATTGTGGTTAATATGGCTTACCGCAGTAATTGTTCTATACAAAATTTGGCACAAATTGGGTGAGTAGTTCCCCAGACTTGACATAAAAGATTTATTTATTTTATTTTATTTTTTATATGAGGTGTGCTTTCTTCCAAAACCTGACACCAATAAGGGAACTATTTTTTTTAATTTTATGCTGTCAACAAAATCAGTTTTGGTTGCAATTGGCTGAACTTCCCTTGGTTACAGAATTTAAGTGTGATGTTAAGTGCTAGGATATTTTTTTTACTTCATATCATCTAGTGCGATGTCACATAACACTAAAGAGAGGCTGGGATACTGCAAGACATGAACCGCAGTACAGCATACCTGTAAACCCAATGGGACTTCCAAGATACTACAAGAAATGAAGGAAGAGAGCAATGAGCACCCAATACTAATTAGCCCAAGCATACACACATACTAATTACCTAAGAGAAGGAATACCAAATGTAGTCAAGTAACTGTGTTGCCTCGAAAGGAGCACCATATACTAGCCCATCAAACAGGAAAAACTATAAACCCAGCCTTTCGCAATCACCAAACACACGTGCAGCTAGGCCGTGCTGGTGAGGAAGAGCCCCAAAGCATCTCCGAGAGACGTCGGGACCTAAAGCATCTCCGTCCAGGTGTTTATAAGGCCGCATACCCCAGAGAAACAGAGTTCATTCCAGCAACTCACCTCAGCACATTTTGTACTACAGCTAGCTCCCCCCCTCTCCCCCCCTCTCCCCCCCTCTCTCTCTTCCTACCCTCCTTTTGAGAAGTGACCAGCTGCCTTCCAGAGACCAGCGATAAGCTGTGCAGAACCCCACCACTTTCGTTCACCGACTCCAGCCCTGAAGAGCTGTAAAGCACACTCAACCTTTTACGTCAGCCAGATATGCACATAACCTTATCATAGCTAAGTGGTACCCAAAGTCCCTTCAGGACATACAGTGTGCCTCCAGGTAAACTTTTATTTGTTTATGTGATCAGACAAGTCACTTTGCTCTCATGACAGGCCCCTAACCTGGCATTTTCACGTAACTTCCATAGGTTGTCAAGTGATTGATGAGTTTGGCAAATAGTACGGGCTACCATGTTTATTCTCACAGGAATAAATACGTTACAATCTAACCACTATGCACAGTTCTCCAAAGTCCTTTGTATGCATTGCCCCTGATGGAAGCAGCAGGTGACCATGGTATTAACAATATTTTCCAAACATAGAGTAGGACCACGGACTGTCCCATACCTGGGGACAGCCCACGCGTAAAAAAAACATACCTTCATTGGCCACCCACACTACAGATGCAGTACGACAAGGTACATACCTGATACGTAGTATAGTAGAGCCCCTACTTGGAACACTACATGCTACATGATAGAGCAGTTGAACCACCTATGTCAGTTAACCCACTCCATCCACCATGTATAAACCCGCTGGATGGTGTCACAGGCCTGATGAAGCACGACCTAACCAGCTTTGGGCACTGATTAGTTAGCATAGCAAACTGTCACCTGCCCATCCTTGACAACTTGAACTGTAGAACCTACCAGCTCATGCCGTTCACTCACAGAGGGGTACACAGTGGGGCGACCGCAAGGCTGTGGCTGTCCTCTCAGCTAGCCAGTCACTGGGCAACCAGCTAGTTGCTAGAGAGTTAACAAGGCCTCACCTCGCAGTCTACCCTACCAAGTTATTTGGACCCCTTGTAAAGAGCCCCGGAAGAGCACATCCAGTGGTCTCCCAGATCTGGCTGGGTCTGCGCGTGGTCTTGGTGAATACCTTTAAATGTTCCACGTACAACCACTACATCATCTCCAGCTGCCAGAACCTGCGCTTCCTGCCCAGCTGCCCAAGGCCAGCAGACACCAGTGAATCGCAACTGCGGACCTCTACCAACTGCTGTTCAGTCTCGTCCAAAAATCCCGAGCCAACAGACATCAGCCGGCCACCCTCTGGTGGGACCATGCAAAGGTATGACATCGACAGCAATCACCCCAAACAACAACAGGCATCACCTTGCTCAACAGACTTATCCCATGCAGGCGACCTACCAGACCGACCCTTTCCAAGGGACCAGTCAAATCAAAGCGTCAGTTGCTCTCAACTCGCCACACTAAGAGAAAGAGCTTCACTCAGCATCGGGTGTCCCTGATCTGACACCCACTGATACCATGTTCCCGTACGACCATGCAGCACAACCACATAGTCATCACGCATCAGAATGCTGAACAGAACAAAAAATTTTCCAGTCATTAACTACAGAAATATATCTCAATGTTATAGTGTAAAAGAAATTTGTTACTAGAAAAAGTTAAATTAATATTTTAAGCTGAATTCAGTTAATATGTATGCAGCTATGAGTTGGACAATCTCATAAGATATTTTAAAAGTTCAACGAAGCCTGAATTTACATCACTTTTATTTTAGTTCTGCTACTGTAAAAGTTGACTTGCAACACAGTTTTCTCTCTCATTTCATAGAGGGAATAAGCACATATTGCACAACCCCACCCAGGCATATATAGGTATCTTGTGTTAACTCCTGCATATATTGTACGTTTTACCAAATAACAATAAGAGCATCAGAGCATCACACTGTCCTAACATGCAACATATGCTTGAAACAAATATAATATAATACAACGTGAGGAAATTGACGAAGACAATTGCAGATTACACTTTTTTTTTTCATACACATGCATTTGTGCGTGCATCACATACTCTTTTCCACTTTCCCCCTCCATTTATCATCACTGGAGTGCTACCACCTCAGCGTGGGGGAGGTACAAGCCCTCGTAGGGACTCTTTTCCTCCCATTTCAGGCGCAGGTATGGGGTGGCTAGCCCCCCCCCCCCCCCAACCTGGCTGTCATTCACATGTTGCATGTATCTGCAGCAAAACCTGCAGGATGTTTGTTAAAATGTCTCCTAGGTAACGCCAGGGGGCCTGGTACCCATTACTGTTTATGCTCTCCCATCCTACCTATGGGAGGAAGAGGAATTCTATCCCTAAATCGCAGATTTTGAAAATGCAGGGCTTGTGACAAACCATCATGAGACTCAGAAATGTTTTGATTTGATCAAGGAGATTCTAAAAGCCAAAGTTGTACATGACTGGGTGGTCTGGGAGGCAAAACCAGGAGAGTGTGTGTGTGTGTTTTGATTATTAATAATAGTAAATGAAGTAACTTGGATACTATAAATAAATAATAAATATTTATAGTTGAAAAATATTGAGATGAGGTAAAATTATTTAGTTATGAGTAAGAACTATTTTAACTAACAGTTGAAAATAACTGTTGAGTTGGATAAATAAGTAGTTAAATAAATTATTAATAATATAGATTACAAAATGAATTACTGTTGTTAAATTAATTAATTAAATTGATTTCTATTGCATTTGAATTTGTACTGTGTTACATGTTGTTTGTTATCATATATTGTTAATATAAAATGGTTATGTTAGATAGAATGTACTGGAACTATACATAATGTGAGGTTTTGTTGTACAGTGTTGCTTGAGCGAGTGCCACAAACCACAGGTCGGGGAGGGGAGGGGCAAGCGGGTGTTTCAGCAGCTAGGCTAAGAATAAGCTACTTCAGTGTGCGGAAACTAGTTTTATTAAACTTGGTGAATCTTGTCTCGGACCAGTCAGAAAATTCTGCCGGCTGGGAGTATTAAAAAAGTTTTCTTAATTATCTAGCCGGGGCATTTTAGGTCTTTTAATTCCCATTATGACATCCAGGTAGTAAATGCCTATGTTGCGCATATTTGGATTAGGATGTGTGATGAGTTTGGTAGAATTTATTATTTTATTTAACTAGTTTCTTGTTAATGAATGGCACATTCAGTGCCTCATGAAGCATATGGCAATTCCCATTATTCTTAATATTTATTTTGCATTATTTGTGGGTGGTTAAATTAATGATTTAATTTTGTTCCTCCACAATTCATTAACATATATTACAGCTAGGCAGATGTTGGAGTTGTACATTAATAGTAATATTTTTTTAGGCAACTTATTTATTACTCTTTAAGATAAGTTAAAGTGGGTTTAATTTGGCATACGCCGGTGATTTAGTTTGTTTAATGTGTGCATCTCAGTGCAGTTAACTATCTATTGCTACACCTAAATATTTTGCAGTTGCACTAAAGGGTATTTCTGGGTTACTATATTTTAACGGGTTGACTTTGAGTTGTCTCCTGCATATTATTACAAGGGCTTCACATTTCTCTGCATTTATTTCAATTTTCCAGCGATCATACCACTGGTTCAATTTGTCTAGCTGCAGTTGAGTGTATATTTTAAAATAGGCTGGGCTCTTATAATGCGCGAAGATGACAGTGTTATCCACATACATTTGGACAGAACAGTAAGTGCTGGCAATGTCTACTGTGAAAATATTGTAGAGAGGAGGGATAGGGTTGAACCATATAGTACTCCTACAGTAAGGAGGCATGTACTGGAGTTGCCTGTAGCTATACTGACAAAGAACTGGCGGTTTTGAAAATAGCTGTGAAGCAAGTGTATGTAGCAGTCCAGGGAATGGAAATAAATAATTTTTGCAGGAGTCCTTGTTTTCATACTTATCGAATGTCTTGGCAACATCGAGGAAGACTGCCAGTGTAATTTTGCAAGATTGTAGTGCAGTAGCAGTATCTGTAAAGAATTTAGTTAGAGTATGGACTGTGGAGTGGTAAGGTTTGAAGCCGTATTGAATATCTGAGATCATGTTGTTGATTTCGGTGCATGTATTTAGTCTCATAAAAACATGTTCTCAAATATCTTGCTTATAGAACTGAGCAGTGATATTGGTCGTCTGTTTTGTGGAACAACGGGGTTTTTGCACTTGAGAATGGCATTAAACTGTTCAGTTATAAACAACAGTACTGGATATGATAGGTCCTTCTATGTTATGTATGTAATGCTGTCTTGACTTGGTGCCTTTTTTGAACTCACTGACTTTTAGCGTATGAAGTAGCTAGGGAAGGGTGATTAGTTCCAGTTCTTCAGTTGGAGGCCTATTTAGGAGGTTGTTTACATTAATGTTTTTGTCCCTAGTAAAGTTTACGCACCTGAGACAGTTATTGGGTAGGAAGTGGTCCTCTTAAGCCATCGACTAGTGCCTTGACGATTCATCAGGAATGTACTTTAGGCCATTTGTTGTCAGATTTGGAACGGATTGCATGCATTTAGATTTTCCACGAAATATGTACAAGATCACCCAAATTTGTTTTATTTACCAGTTATGTTACAAAGATTTCCCATTAATTTTGAGATTTTGTAGTTTCATTTTTAGTTTATTTTTAAGAAAGTAGTAAACATTCCTACTTTAATCAGTTTTGTTACTTTGGTAATTATGACTAGCCTGACTTTTTTCAGTTATTAGAATGTCTATTTCTGAAAAGCAAAATCTTAAAAATTCCTGTTGGCTTATGTATTTGGAGTTATTTTATTTTTAAATAATTGTTTTATAATATTATTTAACTTTTCAAGTGTAGGATCTACATCCTTTTTGGAGATGAGCTGCATATTTATTTTGTCAAATATTTCTTTCAGTTCTGCTTTGAAATCCTGCAAGTTTGTGACCGGGGTTTTCGCTAGACTTGAGTTTGGGTATTTTAAATTTTGCGCACCTACTTTACAGATTACTTGCAGGTGATATAAATGTAACACTGGAAGAACTGTCATTTGTATATCTGGGTTGTTAATGATGGTTAAGGCCTGGCTTCAGTCAGGAAGGCAACATTAGCGAGAATCCATTGACTCGAGGGATAGGAAACACAAATGCCACCCCTCTGCTTGTTTCTATCCCCTCTGTTTCGTTCTACCTCTTCCATCCCGTGACTCGGGTAAAGGATAATTCTGCTGTGTTCTTGGACTTACTTCCTCCTCCATTCCCCGCCACCCAAAGACGCCGTCTGTTTCCATTATTATGTATCTTGTGTTATAAAGCATGTTGGAAAATTCTTCCGGACAATTCTTCACATCTGGAGGATGAAAAAATGTTATATGAAGATAGGTCCACAAACACTTGGTTTCTTTACTACAACCGGTAATACATAACGTACAATATATGGCCCGTGGGCTGGATCATGTTACTGTGGAATACCATCTCAGCTGTAATTGGCAGCTCCATACCAGCCCCCAAGGAGCCCTGATTTGAATCCACTAGATTTTTATTTGTAGGGACATTTAAAGGTATTTGTGTATGCAACCCCAGTGGATGACGTGGGCACCCTCCATAACTGTATTGTGGATTGTGGCAGGTTGCAAAACAATCAGGACTTTCCCAGGGATTCACCAGCGCATCCGGGTGTCCACGCAATGGCAGGTCGATGCAGATGTTCCTGCTGATGGAGGGCATTTTGAACATTTCCTTTAATGCCAACGATAAGCTTTCACACATATGTAACTAATTCCTGTGCAGTTCCTACTGTTGTAGGTGTAATGTTGTAGTTAGAGGTGTCGTGTATCATGCAAATGAACACTGTGATGACATTCCACAGTAACATGATCCAGTCCACGAGCCATACACTATACATTACGTATTATGGGCTATAGTAAAGAAACGAAGTGTTTGCGGACCTATAGTCACACAACAGTTTTTCATCCTCCAGATGTGAGGCATGTTTCCCCGAAGTGTTGTTATGCAATTTTGCAACTTCTTATATATGCATGTTAAGTACATTGTCAAGTGTCAATGGGGTGAATGAAGAGATATGGGCGGCTCTTAACATAGAGGTCTTGACAGCAGATGGTGAAGCGAGGTGATTATGAAGCAACACTGGAATGCAAGGGCGGGGGAAAAGGGAGATCCCTGGGAAAACTTGCCAACCAGCAGCATTGTCCAGCATGATTACCACATGCGAAAATCCGGTGGCGGCCCCACCGGGAATCGGGAAATCGAACCTGGTTCATCTTGGTGAGAGAGTCAATGGAGTGATGCAGTTAACTATCTACAGTAGGTGAAATATTTCGCTAAACAATGTTTCAAATCTTACGTTTACGTTGGTTAACAGATAGAAAATATCTAACTAATATACTTACTACATTCCAATATAACAGTATGACACTGTATTTACATTGCACAGTTATGCCTTATAAGCAGGCAATGGGAACCACTGATGTAGCAAGCTTCATAACAGTTGGTTATCCCGATGGGGTAGGATCGTCCTAGTTCAACCTCTGCCTTATGGCTGTTGCACATAGTGTGCACAGTCTTTAAGGACCACCTAAATTAATCAGTTTACTTATAAATGTCATGTTGACCTTGTCTTCTTAGTGGTGGTGTCAGAAGCACATTTCACATCAGAAGATATAAACCAAAAGTAAACAAATACAAATGCCATGTGACTTCCATGTGCTCAGATGTCAAATGATTTATTTACATCTTTTAACAATTCAAACAATGTAATCACATAAGCAAAAAATGTGTATATGAATTTTATGAATATTTATGCTGATGGGGAATAAGGGGAGGTTTTATAGTGAATACAATGTTAATTATTAAAACACTTTTCATATTAGATACTATAAATAAAATACATCTGCAGTCTATTCAATTTTTTTTACATCTTGGAAGGGGTGTCAACAATGACACTGATGTGGCTACAGCCCAGAAGCCAAGAATCTATATAATCAAGACTAAGCTACATTTCTTAGAGATTTGTTAGTTCTTACCATATAACTAACTGTTAGATTTTATTTTAATTAAACACTATATGAAAGAGTGACTTAATTATTCTGAGGCATGTCTTTTAAATCTAAATTCTTTCTTTAGTACAGTTTATTAATTTACAGACGCTTTCCTACTGCCTTGTTCTTGACAGTGTGACAGCTAGATAATTAACTCTGAACACAGCAAATACGAAATCATTTTCTTGGAATTTTTAATGTTGCTAAAATTTTTTATAGTCAATACAATTGTTTAATGCATAACTGTAACAAATACTGATGCCAATTAGGTTATTGCATCTCATGGTTATTGAAATGGTTTTATTTCAGACTGGGAACAATATCAAAATGCTGTTTCACCACAGTAATAAACAAAATCATGGTTCAAGTAAAAATAGTTTTTAAACTATTTGTTTCAACCCAATACCAAAAAAGTACTTAATCTCACCCCCTCCCCTTCCCAAATCAATTATTTTCTCCACTATGACCAAAACTATCAACTAATGTGTCATTTCATAAATAAATTTATCAGACATTTAGTTGTAACCAGTAAAATACAGCAGGGATTTTTACGTTAAAGAAGGTTATGGTGATTGTAGGTTTTCTATCTATTTGCCATGTTGCTTTTCCTACATTTCAATACTAATAACACACCAACATCAAACACAAACATGCCCATGTAACTACATCAAAACAAATCATACATAACGTGGGTGTGTAATAACTAAGTGAGGATACGTTGGTTGTTATTTATTCTCCAAATGCCAGCGATGAGATTACTATAATTTTTCCAGCCAGTTCAACAACATGGTGTTATTTAAAAACTAACAAACCAGTAAAGCAGACAAACGTAAACCTCCTTTAGTTAAAAAAAAACCTGCTATAATCTCTCTTCCTACTCGTCGTAATATCAGACATCTTACTGTCACTTTGCATATAATGAATTTTTTTTTTTAAATAACACACATTCTAATCCCACAGACAAATCCGTGCATACTTAAATAATCAACTGCCCACAATGTAGTGCGTTTTTAAGAGGTAGGATACGTCATGTACATGTCCTACTCCTTGCGATGCTTAGCAAAAACTGTTATGTCAGTGCAGGCAAAAAAAAAAAAAGAAGAGTGGTGGGTGAAGCAAGGAGAAGTGATAAAAAGATATCGAATTTTTGGGAAGGGGGAAGTTTTAAAATGTTGTCAACTGCTTGAAAAATACTGTTCTTAATTGATTTAGGTGTTTCACTTGTCCAGTGTTTACATACTACAAGTTAAGATGACTAGTTTTAATACCATACATTTTGGATATTTTCCTTTGTGAGAATATCTGATGGTCATTTACGGAACTAAACATAAATTTTTCAAGCAGAACATCAAATATTTCTGGTTTCAATTGTGCTGTGGCCCTCGCCACTATTTCCTAATTCTCCATGATTGTATTTTTTTCCTTTCATGTAAAATTATAATTGTATTGGATAAATAAAATTGGTGTTTCAACATTTACTATTCATATTGATATTGAACCCAGAATCATTTAAAGGTCTAATAAAATAAGCCTGGCAGCATGCAGTAGTTATGTAAAGGGTTTAAATCCCTATTAAAGTGTGCACAAGTTACCAGAAACAGCTAGGAGAGGCAGAAATTTCTTCACAAACCACATGCCCAATAAATAAAAATAATTTTAGGAATGCTAATTGCTGAATCACCAATATTTGGCGCTTGTAATTGTAACATCTTATCCTGTCATTTATATATTATATATTGTTTATCTTCTTGTCTCCTCTCACCCCATACCCAGCCAAGCAACCTTAGGGCAAGAGATAACAGCCCTTTCTATTCCCCTTCTTCTTCCCACATTTCTAGGAGTATCCCCATCTCCATGCATCTCCTGAAAGGGAGTGGAGGCATACGTGGCTAGTAACGAGGGCAGTGTCATCTAAAGAGCCACAACTTGTGGCAAAATGTGGAACTAAAATACTTCTTGAGCAAAAACTATTGCACAGACTTTACCAAATAGTCATATCATAATGTTGTGGTTTTCACGGTGTTATATTTACCTTTTGCGGTTTTTCAGGTATTATATTTATCCTTAGTTTCAGATTATTTGGTTAAGTACACAATGCATTTAATATAAATTTACAAATTAAGATTCATTATTTGACTTAAATGAAGTTTAGTGTAATTTTTGGTTATCTTACTAGTTTGTTGACATAGAGATAATTTGAAGTTATATTAACTTTTTATTAGAAGTTATAACGCATTGTTCATTTATTCCCTTGAGGATAGTAAGCATTGCGCATGTTATAAATCACGTGAGGTTAAGGAAAAATAACCTGGTTGGCTCTCGCCTTGCCATTTATGGTTGAAGGATGTATGTGGCATGGTCAGACTAAAGCCAATCATGGAGTATGTTACAAAAGAGGTGATACTGAAGTTTTAAGTATAACGTTTTTCTTTAACAGAAATAATACCATTACCGTCAATGATGGACGTGAGTATAATATCTAGTAAAAAGTTCAACAAAAAATGATGTACAGTAATAAAGTAGAAAAGGATTGCAACAAGTTTTTAATTAATGTTATTGAAAATGGAAACGAGTAAAACTTATTTTGTTTTTTTGTTTTGCGAAAATAAAAAATTTATTTGTTTGAGAAGACGAACGAGTCATTATAAAGTTAAGAACAGAATTACGACCATCTGATTTCACTGAATTATTACAACTGCATATGTATTTCAACTGAAATGTTACAATATTAACAGATTTGTCTTTTAAATACAATTCATCCTGTTATAAAAAAATACTGTTTAATGTATTTGAAAAAATACAAAATTCAACATTTCAAAATTATTTGTAAAAAGCTTCTATGAAATAAATTCCACATTGGGAAAGAATAGAAATTTACATATGGATTTTTCTTTATGTTAGTTAGGTGGTGAGTGGCTTCTGTAGGTGCTTAGGTTATATTATCATGGCCCTTATGAGAGCGCAAATAGCAGTCTGCTGTTTGTAGTGTTGTCCTGCCCTGTCCATAACTTGTATCTGGCATTAAAATAACTATTATAAAGGGGTATGGCTGATTTTTAATTTAACCAGCTCTTTCTGCATGATTGGTTTAGTGGAGGGAGCATATAATGACATTGTTGTTATATTACTGGAATTAGTGTTAACATTAATTGAAAGTGATTATAATAATTTGAAATGTGGATCTTTATTTACATGGTGTTGGATTTTATTATGTAATAGCAAATAGAGTTACTCTATCATTCCTGTAAGTTACACCATTTTTAATTGTGAAACAATTGTGTGGTTTTAATTTTGTTTCTTGTATTAAAGTCACTTTGATGCCATATGTTTCTAGCTCACACTCGAGCTAGTATGGTTGCATACATACTCAGATACTGTATGCACCATGATGGCACTGAAATTGGCCTCGCACAATAATATCACAAAGTCCTGCTTAGCCACCTTCAGGCTGCCAGGGGTGCTGGATTGGTGGAGTTGGGTGGATGTTGGGAGGGGGGCAGAACTGGTTTGTTACCTGTACAGAGTTGTCGTGGGGATATATGTGTTTTTGGGTGCCCTATGGTTGCCTGCACATTGGAAGAGCTGTGGGTAAGGTTTCATGCATCCAAGATCTTTGGATACTGAATCAGGTTCCCGGCCAGTACAGGTTCTAGCTTTGAAGTTGATTGGGGCTGGGCTTTAGTTTTTTCGGTTGGTCTTTTGCCATCTGTTGACTATATCCAAGTATTTTGGGCAGAGCTTGGACATTTCAGCATGTTGGCCCCTGCAATTACAGCAGATAGGGTTCACGAATTGGTTGGTGCAGACATCCAGGGGGTGTTGGCCGGTGCAGTGCAGGTACACAGAAGGTACACAAGTGGCGTATGACAGAAGTTCCTGGTGTGGTCCAGAGCCAGACAGTTAAAACAATTTGTGAAGTCAGAAGGCCTTTTATTGTATTTTCTAGGGTGAACCACTGTCATGAGGAGTCTTGTGACTTTCAGGAGGGGTGGAAGTGAGTAATTCTGTGCGGCCATTTCACAGAAAAATCTCTGTAGTTGCAGCCAATGTCATACGTGGTCTTAGGTGTGTCTCATCTTTTGTGGAACTGATACACATCTAGTAAGCAGTAACCACCCTCCTCCAGATCCTGTCTGCTTCGTATTTATGCACACTGGCTACCATTGTGCACAATTGTGATTGTATAGCCACTCAGGGAAATCATTCGCAGTTTCTGAACCAGCGAACTGTATTTACCAGTGTCAGGAATGACAAGCCTAAAATTTGATGTTTTTAACTGCTTTGTTGGGTTGGCATATGGTTGTGTGCAAGCTAATTGCCTTGAAGAAACGTGCTGCTGGTTTGCTGAAGTGACCGGTTCTTCTCTGAGGATAAAGTACCATTTTGTAAGTAGTATTTGCAGCATCGCCTCAAAATTCTCATTGCATTTTCTCTCTCCTCCCCCACACTCAAATCACCCTCAACCCTCCTCTCCCCCCACTCATGCCTTCCCCTCCCTAACCTGCACAAAACTTATTTCCCTCCCTCCCTTTCCCTTAACTTTCCCTCTCCTCTCTCTCTCGTCACTCCCCCTCCCCCTCAAACATTTCTCTCCTCACTCTTCCCTCATCACTTCATCCTTTCCTTCTTTCCCCTCATTCTTTCTTTCTCTCCTCTCTCCTCACTCTCTCCTCATCCCTTCTTCCTATCCCCACTATCCCCTTCTTAACCACTCTTCCTCTACTCACTCTCCCCTTCTTACCCGTGCTCTCTCTCTTCTCATCTCTCCTTTCTCTCCTACCTCTCCTCACTCCCTCCTCATCCCTTATTCCTCTCCTGATTCTTCCTCATGCCTTCATCCTCTCCTCACTCTTTACTTATCCATTTTTCCTCTCCTCACTTTCCCCATCTTCCCCTCCTCAAACTCCCCTTTTTGCCTTCTTTCCCCTTCCTCCTCTCCTCATTTTACCCTTATTCCCCTCCTCACTCCCACCTTCTTAACCCTTCTTCCTCTTTTCACTCTTCCCTTCTCAAACATTCTTCCTCTTCTCACTCTCCACTTCTTAACCCTTCTTCCTCTCCTCACTCCCCACATTCTTAACCCTTCTTCCTCTCCTCCTCTCTCCACTATCCCCTTATTAACCTTTCTTCCTCTATTCACTTTCCCCTTCTTAATCCTGCTTCCTCTCCTCATTCTCTCCTTACCCCTTCTTCCTCTGCTCACCCCTTCTCACTCCCCTCTTACCACTTCTTCCTCTCTTCACACTCTCCTTACCACTTCTTCCTCTCCTCACTCTCTCCTTATCCCTTCCTCTCCTCACTCTCTTCTTATCCCTTCATCACCTCACTCTCTCCTTAGTCCTTCCTCTCCCCTCACTTTCCCCTTATCCCTTCCTCTCCTCACTATCCTCTTATCCCTTATTCTGTTCACTTTCCCATTATCCCTTCCTCTCCTCACTTCCCTTAACATTTCCTCTCTTCACTCTCCCCTTTCTACACTTTCCTCTCCCTCTCCCTATTATTCTCTTCCCTTCCCTCTCCATATTTTCCGCTTTCCTCTCTTACTCTCCCTCGTAATTGCCCTTCCTCTCTTCTGAAATGTACACATGAAAAAGTTTACAACGTAAACCTATCGCATGATACATACATAATCACTAAATAACACAGTCATATACATGAAAAAAAAAAGTTAAATATACAAAAATTTGTGCATATTTTTAACATTTTTAAAAAAATGTATGAATTGTAATTTGGTGATTACATATATGTCAAGCAGCAGCCCACTACATTAGTTTATATAGTACATTTTTTCATGTTTACAATTCAGTTAGTATTTATTATGGCTGCAAGAAACAGAAGAATTTTGTATTTGACACCAAATTGTTCAAAAAATATAAGGTGTAAATTATTTTATTCTAGGACAATGTCATCCCATACAATGTGTAGAAGTTGAACAATGTTTGGTACAAATACAGTATAAAATTATTCATTTTTTAGGGGTCCGACATTATTAAGTGGACTAGGATGCAATAAAAACAAGGTTAACTATGACTTATGAAAGCAAAGCTTTAGCAAGAAATGTTGCAGGCAGAACTTATTAAACATAAGCACTCAAGCCACATTTGCTGGGGTTTTTTTTTTTTTTCCTTCAAAAAATCTTGACAACACCAAGAACTTAAATACTTTTAATGGAATATGTTTTACTATTTTGAACCACGGGAAACACTTCTTTGAAAAGAAAAGTAAACATAAAGTGACCATGTCACTTACCGGGTTTGCTAGTCTGACTTGTGGTTGAAGAAGTTTGGCCAGCTGCATTAAATAAGTGTTAACATGTTAGCAATTGACAAACAATAAATCACTGTATAAAATTAACTACGTTATTCGTAATAAATATAAACATCTGAATTCCTGAATGAATTATACGATACATGGAAATATTTCCAATATAAATATTAAGTTAATTTAACATTATTAGTACAGTAAACTAGTACAATGGAAAGACTAGTTATATTTGCAATTTTCAATAATAAATTCACTTTTCTTACAAAGTAAATATATAAATGGAAAAAATACACATTTTCACAGCTATGAAACACTAGCCATGGCTTTCAACATGATCTAAATGTATCACTGAGCCATAATTTAACGTCCATTCACAAATAATCACATCATCAAACTATGAATTAAAGCAGAGGACAAGGTATATGGCTTACATTTTTTTTTCAACAGCACTAATGTTCCAGAATTATATTTATGTAAGCAAAGACTGTGAAGCAGGTATCTTGTATGTAAAGTTACGTACTACTTGCTTCACCATATACACAGTTGCAATAACTGTTGTTTGTAGCAGATTACGTTCAATGCTAGCCACACACTAACAACCCATTTTGGGCTGTACAAAGACACATGGATGTAACTGTCTAAATTTACTGTGTGAATTTATAATGGAATAATTTTTGTGTAAGAAATCTGTACGTTTATTTGAAAATTAATGTTGCAGAAAATAATTTCTAGGAAATAAAAATACACAGTATACTGATCTTGCAATGCTCAGGGATAAATACATAATTACAATTGCTACCTATTTTTTTCTTCATACATTCACTCAGTGTTGTTTACTGTTTACAGCTTTTCAAAGAATTCTGTCATATTCCAAAAACCATCCCATACAAATATTCACACAGTTTAGGCCTCTAACATTATTTAGGTCAGCTTTATGGAGTTTTAAAATTGCCTGAATTGATGACAGTTCTTATTGTTATTTTACATTAACATTTTTGTTTTTCACGACATAGCACAATACATGTAATGCACGTTAGTATTTTGCCGCGACTGTGTTTAACACTGTTACAACTGCGAGGTAAAGGGCTGTACTAATTGTAATTATCCTCTTGTTATTGATATGCGTTGGGTCATTTCTCTAAAAGGACGGCGTCAGTTGGAATAAATATTAAAACGAAGGAACAACCAGTAAAACGAAAAAGGCACATTGAATTCAAGCATGCACACAAATAAGCCTACGGTAACTTCTATTCCGCTCATATTTCTATGTATTGCTACTTACTGTTTATTAGGTTTATTGAAATTTATCGGGCTGGGCTTAGTATTTTGTTTCGATTGTGGAAAATCACGTTACACGACTGTGTTCCAAACCCCTTGGGAAAGGGTACAACATTGTGATAAATAAACAGATGTGGATGTAAATAATTCACTTCATCATAAAAACAGTTCACAGTTAAAATGTATAAATAGTGCACATCAAATATTTGAAATCACGCACACACGTGGCCAGCGTATCGACCACAATACACAAAGCCACGCCATTTCACAGACGCAATGATTAACGAAACACACGTCACAGTATATTTATTACTGCAGTGGAAACACAGACTTATCACAACATCGTAACTTGCCTAGGTAGGTTTAAAAAACACAACATCTACAAAAGTGATGTAGTAATGTGAAGTAATTTTCGGAGTAAGAATAATTTATGCTTCATTTGGCAAAAAGCAACATGCCATGTCATGGCTCGCCACATCTGCCAACTTCACTTGGTAACTGCCCCGCCATCATATCTAAATATACTAAAATAATTATTCCAAATTAAAATCTCTTTTCAGTTGTAAATTACAAGTTCAAAAATCATTATTTTGCTGTAATAAGTATGAAATATGGTACAACTGAAAATATATATAATATTTCTGCTTACTAGCAAAGTGAAACTTCCCGAGTGTGAAAGAGACAAAGAAAGAGAGCGACGAGCCTCGTTCAGCAGTTTTTTCAGTTGCTTTCTCGCTCGATAAAACAATACCGTACCATTACAGCCTACTCACAATATTTTCTGCTGTTATTTTAAACTGTAAAAATTAGATATGTTGCCATCGGGGCTACCTAAATATATAATATTTCAATAAGCACCATTTAATTTTCAAATAGTATACTGAAAAACTAAGTTAAAATAACATTTTAACTGTGAACCATTTCTTACCAGTCGTTGACAACATGTCGCTGCTCTCTCTGTTGTTAATTCATATTTAAAAAAGAAATAAATAATACAAATTATAGAACATATTAAGGTAAAGGTTCATTTATTGAATAATACAGTACTCTAAAGTTAACCACAGTGTTATATATTTGTGGAATACAGGTTATCAAAAAAAACAGGTCGACATGTTATGCCTAGAGTGTTTTTTCAAAGGTTGATTTTCATAAGTCGCTTCCAATCGGGAATGGACTATAGCTACAACAGTTTCTCCCCTTGGCTCAAAACCTTTAAAGTCTTCCTCCTCCTCTTCTGACAGAGCGGGGTCTTTTTGAGTCTCTGCATTTCCTCTCTCTTCAGTGTCACTAATATTTCTATCACTTTCATAAACAGATGGTACCACTTCTTTTATGTAGCTTGGTTCCTGCCTGAAGATAATATTTCTCGAGATCTCTATTTTCCTTTGGCCAGGAATATAAACCCTGAAGGCTTTCGAATTTTCTTGGTAGCCCACAAAGATTCCCATAACACACTTAGGATCCCATTTCCTCCTTTTCTCCTTGGGCATATGGGTATAGATTTCTGAACCAAATACATGAAGCTCTTTTATGTCTGCCTCCGAGTCGAACCACACTTCATACAGACTCTCCTTCTACCTGTCCTGTTAATTACATACACCGCAGTGTTTACTGCTTCAGCCCACAAGTGTTTTTCCAGATTTTTGGCCTGTAGAATTGTTCTAGCCGCTTTAACTATGGTTCGCATCTCACGCTCTACCTTGCCATTTTGTTCTGGGCAATACGGAGCAGCCTCTTAGTGCCAAATGTCCAAGGTTTCAGTCACCCTTATAATTTCCTGACTCACCAACTCTGTGTCGTTGCCTGTTCTTGGTATTCTTACTTCATTCCTTGTATCTGTTTTGGCTAATTGCAGAAACACTTTCAATTTCTCTACAGCTTCTGATTTGTTTTTTAGGAAATACACTAACCTGTATTTACTAAAGTCATCAAATCCAGAAGAAAGTACCTTGCCCCTCCCAAGGACGTTGATTCCATCGGCCCACTACTGTCCGCATGGACGATTTTGCAGGTATCTGTAATCTTGGTTCTGCTTGAGGGAAAAGGATGTCTGTGTTGCTTCCTTTTAATACAAGGTTCACAGAAAAAATCGTCAGGGATAGTAACTGCTGTGTAATGCTTTTCAAGAACAAATTTCACTGTTCCACATTTTGGTGTACCAGCTTCTCATGCCAGGTACGCAGTGTACATTTCTCCTCAGAACATGGTATAGCTGACTAATGTATGGTTAAATTTCATTTTGTACAATTTCCCTTGCTACAGTCCAATGACACAAACATTATGACTTAACTTACATTTTTCTTCATTCCACGTCATTTCATAGCCCATTCTCAGAACAGCACCTACAGAAAACAGATTGAACTTAATGTCTGGGATGAATAATACAGCTTGTAGCTCTGAACTCACCCAAGAATCACCATTAAATGCCTCTACCTTCACAGTTCCAATCCCTTCAGCCACTAACCTCAAACCATTGCTTATCACAATATTTCTTGTTTCCTCTAAGCACTTAAGTTCTGAAAACAAGTTTCTTTGTGAGCACATATGCTCGGAGGTTCCATTATTGACAGACCAGTCCTCTGAATTCAAACTTTCCCCATACGACACTGCACTTATAAACGCATTTGAGCAGGTCTTGTTCCAAGCGCCACTAGAGTTCCTTTTTCCATATTTTCGCAATCCTTAATTTGCATTCTTTTATTAAGTGGCCCGCCTTTTTACAGTGGAAGTATATTAATTTTACTTTATCCCTTTCTACTCTACTCTCTGTTTTGGAAACAGTTTGCTTTAATGTGACCTAGCTTGCCACAACCGTGGCACTAAGGTGTGTTAAGCCTAACACATCTTCTAGGCGTCACAGCCACTTCCACCGAGGACTTTTCTCCTATCCGTTCTTCTTCAATTAATAACATAGATGCCAGTTCCGTCAGCTTCTTATTATTAACAGAGACCAACTCCCATGCTGACACAAAATGCTTATGCTTATCTGGCAAAGACCCAATAATTTTAGTCATAAGCATCTGCTCTGAAATGCTGTTTAAGGCAAACGGCTAACTCTTGCAACTCTGAAATAAAGATTGCTATTCCTTCACCCTCATACCTTGCGTTGAAAATTTTTTGCTGTAACTGATGCAGACACATCTCAGATTGTTGCTCATAAATAGACAACAATTTCACCCACATTTCACTGGCTGAATCACATGTTAACAGGTGGGTCATCGGGCCTTCAATCAACCATGTTACAATTACCTCTTGTGCTTTACTATCACGGCCATTCCACAACTTCAAGCATGTTTGAAACTCTGCATCAGAAATGTCGTCTGTCTTGCACGGTTTAACCTCACTGCCCGACACAACCCTGTATAAATCTGTTGATTTCAAGATAACAACCAACTGAAATTTCCACACACACCAGTTTTCATTCACCAGTTTTACTAGTCTAACTGAATTTTCAGACTCCATTTTGGACGTTAAACAAATGCGTGCCAGTATAGGAATACACCAAACTTCCGTGCAACTTTAGACCGTTTATACACTTAAACGATAGCTACTCAGTCAATTATTCAATAACAGCACAGCTCGGTTACTTGTTCTATAACCCGAGCATTAGTCCTGGGCCCATAACCTGTTGAAATAAATACAAACACGCCCATAACAACATAACTTCTCACGTCTCTTTTATTCATCCATCATACCGCCTTCCACATTCCAGTACAGCCAACCTTAAAAAAAAACTCTTAAATTTTATTGTCTCTTAACTAGTTTAAGCAAGAGTTTCTGACAAAACTCACACAAATGTGTTATGAACTCTATTTAACTGCAGCGTACATCTGTCAATACTCTTTACTAAACTCAGTATGATCAGCATAGATATCAACTTTCAACCCATTAACATGGGTCCTATTAGATTTAGCTGGGTAACCATTCAGAAGAAGGGAATGTATGTGTATATATATATATATGCATATATGTATGTGTGTGTGTGCATGTGCGCATATGTGTGTGTGTGTGCGCGTGCATGTGTGTGTGTGTGTATATATATATATATATATATATATATATATATATATATATATATATATATATATATATATATATATATATATATATATATATATATATATATGTATATATATATATATATATATATATATATATATATATATATATATATATATATATATATATATATATATCAACTTAACTTTTTTTGCTTAGTATCAATAGTTTTATTCAAACTGAAAACTAAACTGTAATTATAAAAACATGTTATGGTTTAACCATGTATAGAACAGAAGTATAATATATAATAGAATAAATCATACATAAAAAAAGTTCCATCAGAGTAATGTCATGCTTTCTATTCTGAAAATACATTGTACTGTATGGGTGGTGCTAGAAAACATAGTGGACACTATTGGCTCATTAGCAATGCTACATGTGCTTTCTATATGAGGTACCTCTTTTTGAAGCTTGAGCATCATCAGCTAGCAGCTAGCACAAGCCTCAAAGAGAGCTGGGAACAGCACGTGATGCATGGTCTCTAACACCACTTCTCTTACAACAACCATAGTGTGTGCATGAAGTAATTCCGAAGCACCTTAGAATGGAATAGGGGTGGGCCTTTGGTTCCAATGGTGGTGGAACAAGGTATAGTCTGATAGTATTGAGCTAACATCCTCCTCCCTTCCCCAACAATAAAATTCTTATTAGGAGGCACTGCAAACCTAATTCTCCAAGTGTAATGAAATCCTTGGCAACATCTCCTCATCTTATGTTCACAATTAAGTTAACATGGAGGTTGGCAATGGTCCAAATGTGGAAAAATCAAAACATCATTCCACTCTTGACAATTACATTCTACCTTTTAGAGAATTATTACATTTGACCATTCCACTTCCATAACACAAAATTTATTTTACATATTGATGTTAAAATGTAGTTGGTGGTGCGAGCATGACTAGATGGGTACTTACGGGGACTATGTAGTTGCATGTTCAAGGTCAAGAAGCGAGGGAGCGATACGGGCAACAGTTAAACGCACGCCTAGCTCATCGCTCCTAGGCGCACGGTATGCAGTGCTTCTGCCATAACGCAGTACTGTGCAAATTAGATCTGCAGCATAGGGGTTTTATTACAAGCGATGAATGATCACAGATTTAAGTACGTCCATATCTTTGAACATTCTTCTTGCCGCTGAAGGAAACTGCATAGGCAAGTTTTAAAATAGTGATATTTGACCATTTTTACTATTCATTTTTTCCAAGAATACGCTTAATATGACAAAAGTAAAAAAAATAGGGCCATCTATAATTGTTTTTAATCTTTTCTGACAAAAAGTCATATTTCCACAACTTTTATTTACAGAGATATGCGTCGTTTATGCGCAAACAACAATTTCACAGGAAATGTTTCAGTACATAGGACTCTTAAGGGTAAAAGTTTCATGTCCAAATTGGGACAGCACTTCAGAAACCCCTTGACTGTAGTAGCATGTCAAAAGCTGATGGAAGATTGCGAATTACTGTGGGCAATTTCAACAAATCAATAAAACAACGGTATTAAACTGCTGGAATGCTACATAACTTCCTGCTAGTGTAGGGTCGTGTGTGTAGCCCACATTTTTGTTCCTCTTTAAAATGAATAAATCGATAGAATTAAAGAACATGTACTTTATACTTCATCAACCAGTGACCTGGATAAAACTTCAGAATGAGCTTGCCATAGTCATTAAGCTGAGATAAAATACAGTGTTCAATTCTTGATATAAAGGCTATTCACGGTAAACCGAGCAATTTCGAAAGCCCTGTTCAAGATCTACTTGTATGCAAATTGTGTATTCTTCCACCATATATAAAATTAACACTGTTATGGGAATGATCACAGTCAAGTGAAACTACAGATTATTATAAAATTAATTATTTTATAAAGTTGGTCATTTTTTTACTGATATTCATTTTTTTTTTAATTATAAAAAAATTCTATTATTCACAAATGTTTACCTAATGCCTTAAATTCAACCGTAAGACCTGGCCCTACTTTCTCTCCCTCATTACCAACTGTACTGGATGCATGTTACTCAGTGTGCACATTAAAATATAAGGTAGTAGAAGCAGAGACATTTTTTAAAGGTCAATTTCAAAAGTGTTCAATTAATTATTTATTATATACTGATGTGGAACTCCTTTTCTTCACTAAGAAAAATTTTTGAAATGCATAAAGTATAAAATGAGGAAAACTGATTTATAATGGATACCAAAAAAAAAAAAGTTGAAAATGCAGACAAATCTATTAAACAAAATAGGTTTTAAAATTTTTAAATTATCAGTAACCTTAAGCCTCAAGCCCAAATCAGTTTGAGGTCAACATAGCATGCAAGCGAATCTTAACATTTACATAACCATTTTCAGTTTAAAGGACATTTAATAACACTGTACTACAAATTATTTTGGAAGTGGGAAATCACAACTGCTGAATCAAAATAAATTTGACCATACAAAATGCTTTAACTGCAAATCAAGTATAAGAGTTACAAAGCAATAAAGATGATCAGTACGTGGAAATGTTGAGAATAAACAAAGATAACAAGAATTTTAATTCCATGAACTTCATATCTAATCTGGTGGCATCACTTTACTTGTGTGTCACCATCCTTGCAGGTTCTAAAGAAGAGCAAACAAAGTGCTGCAGATATCTGCTGGGTGTTAGCAAGATGACATTTCAGTGTAGGGGAATCTGGTTCTACATTACACAAAAACAAGCGCGTATGTACAATTTTCATTGAACTTTTTCTTAACATGAAATAGGCATGTAAACTGTAGCAATGTCTGAGAATTTGAAACTGCAACATACCATTGTAAAAAATCAATAAAGTACAAAGTAGAACTATTGAGGTAAGACAAGAGCATGTTAACAGTTATTGTTTAGTGTGTGTATTCACTTAAGCAATACATCCTCTAAAATATTTTATTGTTTGATACATGCTTATTCAACATTTTATGATACAGTTATATGATCTCAAATGTACCATATATTTTAGATACACATTTCAAAAAATGTGACTGAATTATATAATAAACTGATATAAAGTTTGCCATAAATGTATAACTTTGGTTCACAATTAAATTGCAGTAAATATTTAAATGTGTTGTAAAATTGTCTGATTTCATGATCTAGCAAAAGTACTTTCACACTGTCAAGAATAGACTTTATCATGCTTAATAATATGCATGAACATTACCATTTTAAATGCAGTTTAAAACAGTCTTGAAATGTTAATAACAACTAACATGCCCAAAGAATTTATTATAAGCAGCTTTCTTGTAACTTTCAAAATTTATGTTGAGATATCCTAAATTGGATTAGAGGAAAATGAATTTAATCAAAAGTTTATCAAATTTTTAAATTCAATTGTTGCTTTTATGCATTTTTCTTAACGTTTCTCAGCCAGAACCCTTCTCACTACCTACTTACACACCCACACAGGCTGCTGGCCATGCCATGATCATTCATACCAGGCTTATTCCATTCTTCCTTTCTTCCACCAGCCCCTACCCAACAAAATTATTGCTCAACTGAGGTCTACAATTAGTGGTGGCAGCAAGTGTAACCAGGAAACGAAATACGACCAGGAAATCCCAAAAGACTTTATGTGACTAGTTCAAACAGCATAAAAAACCAATTAATGCAAATTTCCATTAAGGACATAAATTTGTTTAATATCCTCACGGCAGAATGTACAAATTACCAACAAAGAGATCCGTTTGTTTGTTCCCACTCTAGCTCCATGGTGAATGTATGTAATACTTTTACATGTGCACATGCGCACACCTGCACGTACAAAAAGTCACTATTAACAAAAAAACTTGTTACAGTAATGTGTTCTAAATAGGTGGCTATTCAAAACAGGTAGAAATTTACATCTTTGTTTCTAATTATTTGCCTACTATAAAATTGAATCTACTTCAGATATCTCTACCAAAGAGCTAAATATTTCAGCTATGCTGTTTTTTTATACAATCCCCAAAATCCATTATAGATGAATTAAGTAATTTAGTGGGAACCAATATAATGTAATATTATTTTGCACCATGTAACAAAGCACTGTTAGGATTTTTTACCAAAAGGCATGCTGCTATAGCTGATCTATTTTTCTGCTTAACCATCAACAACCAACTTCTGTAATTTATTGACATGTCATTTTGTATGGAAATTCCTCCTTTGTACCTTGTGTCTGGCATACAAGCTGAAGATCTGTTTCCTCAACCAATAAATTTACATTACCACATTAACATTGTCACATTCCTTTCCTTAAAAGCTACCTTCACTTACCCTACCACGTCTATGCTTGACATTCCTAATACTAAGTTTACTATTTTTGAGTTAGAGTAAAATAATAATCATATCCCCATAGTGTGTTCATATCCATAAGTTATGTTCCTCTTCTGTGCCTCCAAGTTAAAAGCAGCAGCATTTACGAACAATGAAACATGTCTTAAGTCTTTATTTGTTTCTCAAAAATTTTTACTGATGCATTTTCTACACATACTGAATATCTGAAGTAACAGCAAACAAAATTTCCCAGAAATATTACAACAGTAGTTTTACGTACCATCATTTTTCAACAATTTTACAGTCGTAGAACAAAATTTTAACAAGTTCTAAAATTACCAGAAAGTGAACAAGACACACCAGTGTTATAAGCAAATTTATGAAAACATAACACAGTAGTTAGGGAAATTTCTTGTACCCTCCATCTTTACCCACACCTTTAAGCAATGCACTACAGCCATGGATCAAATCAGATATTTGATGAATCCGAATACATAGTAGAATCCTTAAAAATACTCTTGAATCTCAAACCCAAATCCATGTCAACCAACAACACTGCTCACTTTGAAATATAATATCTGCAGTGGAATAAACTGCAAATAAACTGAAACTTTCCAAACTGTCCTAAGTAGGTAGTAAACGCACAAAAAAATGTGCATACAATTTGACGCGTGATGCTTTGCACAGCTTTAATGCACACTCGACTTTGCCCCATCTTAACCACATTCACCGCACTGGGCAAGTCATGAACTGACAGTACTGAAGAGGCTGGACACGTGACTACAGGGTACTCCTTCACAAGATTGGACGATATTACAAACACGTCAGTACAGCTTATACTGTTCACCCTACTCTCCAGGCCAGACATCACGTCAACACTCCTCGAAGTGAGACTGAACTGCTGGATGGAGACACCGAGCCCACCACACAAGCCCACGTAGTTCTACAGTGCGCCGAGGGAGAGCAGCATGCACCCTGAACGAACTCTGCAGACGAGATAAGGGATGAAGTCCGCCACATCAGCGATACCTCCACGCAGCAGATGACAGCCTCCGAACTCAGAGAGAGGAGCTTATCTCCTTCCTCACTCCTCACCCACTCTGGCCTAAGAAGAAACAGTATAAAAGGGCCCGCATGGCAGGAAATCATCAGTCTATGTTTCCTCCACCACTCAGTCATGGGCTGGAGGAAGCTAACTGTGAATCACGCTCTCTGGTACGCTGGCTGTTTTCCACCGCTCTCTTCAGGACCTGAAGCAGCCTACCAGTTGAAGACAACCCCTCCAGAAGACAACTCCTGCACCAGCAGCAAACCCTCCAAGAGCTTCTGGAAGACTGAACCAGCAGCTACTGAAGATGTCGAACAGCTCCTTTATTACCTCACCTTGGTATCACACTATTGGTAACTGTCGTGACTGTCCTCTTCAAGGACCTCTTCTGCCTACCAGACGGTAACGGCAATCATCAACACTACCCTTTTGGTAGTCACCCATCTTGGTCCCTTCAGGGCAACAGGTAGATAAGTTAGGGCCAGTGTAATAACTATCTAGCAGATATTTATTACCTTATTTCCCTGTCACGTTTTAGAACCAGGTCCACCTGGCTTTAAGTAGTTTAGAACTTTTGTATTAATTCAGGTTAGCTACAGGAGGTAATACAGAGACACTGTGTTTTATCCTCCGTGTATATAACAAGTGCTTTTAAACTTACTTTCTGTGTACTGATTTTCTGAGTGTCACTGTGTCGTTTACTACATAAAATCAGCCAGTCACGCCTAAGAGTGGAGCTGGCAGATCCCGTGCTATTTGAAGTCAGACACACGCCCATTAGACCACCACCCGAGCTTTGCCCCTGGGTAAAGTCCTGTAGAGTCACGACCACTAGTAACTCCTCCACCAGGTGTTTAGAAAAGCCAAGCTATTCCATACTCCGCCACCGCTCTTTATGGACCGGAAAGGAGTAGGTTTTAGTTCTGGACAAACTGATCCCCTGTGCATACACACCCAAGAGACATAAGTGTACAACCTAAGCCAACCCACAGCTCTATACAGCGCCGGACAAAAGGAACACAGAGTATAACTCTTGCGCGTGCAGCTGCGGCCATTCGCAGAACACGCTAGGGAAATGGAGTTGCCCACTTGACTTTTGCGAGGCCATATTTGTACCTGTCTCCTATGCTGTACACCCAAAAGGGAGGTGTACAGAGGAATTTAAGAAAGTCAGCTTACGCTTCAGAGAGTAACCTGAATAGCAAACCTATTCTTCCTCCTGCACTTGGAACTACCTCACAGCGGGGTAGAGTTCTCACCCCCCCGCATACCTGACAGGCCTAACTTCTCAGAACCAGAATGACCGTTTTTCCCACCTCTTTAATTAAGACTGCCGGCACACCTCAACCACTGGTTGAAGAAATCCGAAGAGGCGAAAAACTCCCCTTTAGGATAGCTAACCAGTGGTTTGATGGTCATCACTCCTGCAGTCACCAGTCTACTGCCAGTACCAAGCCGCACACAAGCCCTCCACACCCTGGGGAAGTCCACGGTGGCCACTAACCCTCAACACAACTGGGCAGCACCTCCAGCGGAGCTCTATACTACCAAGTAAACAATTGAAAAAGGGTCAGCCCGTTCGCAGGGTCCTGACAGTGTCTAGATTTCGAGACACTCCGACAGGCCACCCGACCTATCTTGTACACTGGCCGAGCACCAGTGAAACATTGAATTGCCTTCATGTTTCTCGTGATTCTGGAATCACAAAATAAAGCCTTAAGATTGACCACAAAAAAACCGTCATACTTCAGCCGTTATATAACTTCGGTTTTTGTGGTAATCTTTCTCCAGCATCGGGTGTCAACTCTATTAACGTCATCCACTATAGAAGATTAATACTTTGGCCACGAGTGTAGTTTTCTTAGCACGCACGTGAGGCGTTACCTGCCTCCACTACACGTGGTGCGTTAACTTGTACTTAGATATTTAATTTGCAGTGATAATACTATTTTCTTCCATTCTGCCTTTATGACTGACAGCATAGTCAATGCTCATGCACACTTGAATATCACTAACTAAATTAATGGCTCGCGTAAAAGAATGCTGGAAGTTTTGACTGAGGTAATGTAGATAACATTATTGGAAACAATATTATACAGTGGAACTCTTGTATTACACTTTTCAAGGGGAAAACTGAAAATTATGTAATTCAGGGGAAAGTGTAAATAGAAGTGAAAAACATCATGACAAACCCAACTTCAAGTTAGCAGTTACTTGGAAGACTACACAGACTTTATTTTCTTGACTATAAGCCTACACTGCTGAGCTGCATCTTCAATCAATATTCTATTACAAACGATGGTGTTTTAAGTTGGGACAGGAATATCCAACCTCTTTGCTAAGACGACATGAGATCACATGTGGTTGTCGAAACATCTCCAAATATCCTATTTCTGTTCAACTGTGAGAGTATTTCTCTTGCAACGACAAGCCATTACGAAATTTTTTTTAAATGAATTACAAACAGACATGTTTAACCTACAATAATGGCTGAAAAGTGATTTTTTTTTTTGCGAGCAAAATACTTGAACGTAAACAAATACAGAAAACAAGAAGCAATGTTACTAACAACATAGCGCAGTCACTTGTTCACTACGCCATTATAACTATATATGCTGGAAGCATGCAACGAGAAATAGTAGTTGTTGCATGGATGTGTTCAGTTCACTGCATGGCGCGATAAAGAGAGCACACAAACTAATGGAGCGCAGTGCACACTGTGTAGATAACTGAACACTGCTGTGTGTGAGAATCTATTACACATGTATTGACCCAAAAGTCGTAACCACGTAAAATCAAATGCTTCGCTCGCAATTTGTAAGAAAACACAAACAGTGTATATCACGGGAAGGCACTTGCATTTGCAGTGTAAGTTGCGGGAACGGCATGTATTGTAAACATAGAGGAAATTGCGGGACCAAACAAAAGTAGCGTGTTAGACGGGAATGTAAAATCCGGGTTCCACTTAACATATTTATCAACACATTATCTTAAATTATACATACATGTATGGTTGCAGCCAACTACTCTAACATAGGACTACTCCAGAAGCAGGCTATTTATTTATCTTTCAGCACCCAGGTATACTGAAGGCAGAAGCGAACATCTCAAGTTGGAATTGCCTCTATCTTGATCTCATATGAAACATACCCCCATTGGAGTTGAATGACTTTAAAAATAGAAGTGATGAGGAGTATTTTAAGTAGGCTACATAGTTGTTGATAACTTAAAATAGTTTCTTAGAGACAAAAGTGATAATTGCAAAGCTGCAAAACACACTATAGTGTCATTGGAAAGTCAGTCTAGTGTTATCATCTTGCTTTTTTTTCTCTGACAAGAAAAGAGAAGGAGCCAACTTGCCACCAGGTATCATATGTTCTTCAAGTGCTTCTCATAGGATTCCTACTACGTGCTTGCTAACAATTGATGACCAGCTCTCTGGGAAGACACGTCAAACGTGACAAATTTTGCCCACACCGGCAAGCTCCCATGACCTCTACTTCTTTTTTTAACTTCAATGTTGGACTAACAACCTTTATTCTACTAAATTATTTCCGCCAGTGTGGGAGCTTGCTAGGGTGCAAGGAGGGAAATTAAGTCCATCCTGTTTTCTTAACTTTCTTGCGATGCCAGTTTTGAGTGACACGAATAATTAATGAACTCTGTGGCACTGTTCTTTGCTAGACTGTCTCGTTAAGCTAACTGCTTATGACTCTGCATTAATCAATTGAAAAATAAGAACTGATTTTTTTTTTTAACTTGAAATAAAAATAGTGATGAAATAAATCTGAGACTTTAAATTATTTAATTTTTTTTTTAATATGGCACCTTTAGTTAAGTTTCATGTATCTACCAAGTGAGTAAAATCGAACTGTGAATTCCAGTCGCCAAGTCTGATGTCTGCAACATTACAACTATTTTGAAAATTTTTGTTGTACCCGGCCGTTAGATTTTTTTTTTTCCCTGGCTTCAATTCTAAAATTTTTGTATCATCAGTGGTTTTTGAACTTAGGATGAAATGGAGAGAATGAATATCACAAGTAGCAGCAGTGCACATTTTTCCATTACATATTTGAATCACACATTTTGTTCTTGCTTTTACCAATTTATACAACTGAATATATGCGCAAACATCCAGTATGCACATTTAAAACATGAAAGCATAAATTTATTTACACTATAACAACCATACTTAACCGCATACAATATATTAACATTGAATTTTTTTTTTTTTTTTTTTTTTTTTTTTTACCTGTATTGGGAAAACGTGCTCACCAACAAAAACTGTGGCAGGTGTGTTCTAAAAAAATGTTGTACAGTATTGTAGTATGCAATATAAATCAAAATTTATAATTATGGTGAGAGCATAATCTCATTTCCAAGTAAAATGATACGTACGTATTACATAGTTGCTACTGATCAAGTCAACCTCCCAACTCTCAAACTTCCAAATGGCAAACACCACTGATCGTAACTTCACATGGAGTAATGCTAAAATTAATTTTCCCAGTTTATGTGAAGGTTCAGCAACATACAACCACTGTATTATGCTAGTTTATATTTCTTATTTGATAAATCCAAAATCTAAGTGTAAATTTAGATGTTAAATATCTTATTAAATATTGCACAAAAAGTACTTACCCGCACCTGAATCAACTGCCTCAACTTCCACACCTCGAACTGGCCGAGAAATGCTTTTACGTTTTGATGGGGAATGCTTCAATGCTGCAAAAATCATTCACAGTTAATACAAAAAATTACAATTACCTTCCAAATATTCAAACAATAGATGTTATCCAAGACTTCATATATTTTATTTATTTATTTTCTTTTCAAATGAGGTGTTACGAATTGAAACCAGATACATAAACTCCTTCCTCAATGAAATACTAAGAATTTAAGCAAAGTTTTATATTCCTGGAAAATTATATTTATAACAAGATATATTTTCAATAAGATGCATAAAAAGAACTGACTATTATTTATGTATATTTAAGAGATTAAAAAATTAACATGATAAAATATAACAATAATCTGAGTTTAGTAGAACACAATGTGACTGGAAATAAATTAGGCTATAACAGAAATGTATGCATTTTCATATCCCCATTACAAAACAGGCCAAATTAGTACCAATATAAACTCTAGGTACGAACAATATTAATGCCAGAAATCTCTCTCATCAACAATTTAGGTTATGTTAAGAATGATGGAATTATTTCCAGTGAAATATTCTGTCAAAAACTATTTCAAATTGGTGTTTTTACTATATTCTCCGTTAGTTGCTTACTTAACAACCCTTTAAACCAGACTGGAAAAATGTTCAATCTATAAATATTTAAAACCCAGCAGCAACATATTATATACTTTAATAAAACTATAGACACTAAAACTTTTCTTTTGTGACCTGCCTATAAATAGATACATTGCACACTATTGCCAATATCCAATGAACTTTTATTTCCAGCCACACTGCATTTGTATAAAATTCTTGCACAATCATAAAGCCAAGCAAGATTAACAAAGTTAAATGTGATTTATTCAGGAAAGAAAATTTTCAAGTGTCACAGCACATGGTTAGTATTGAAAAACTACAGAACTGAAGCCATCAGCAGTAAGCTACGCAAAAAGAACAGCATATCAATACATATGAGGGGATGCAACGTGGCTTTTTTCTAGTGCTAGTGGTGTGATCAGAACAAAAAAAGTGCAGAAAAAGCTCCTAAAATTGGCATACAATTACAGTAACTATTACAGAATATAAAATGCATTGTTAATTAAACAAAGCCATTTCTGAGTGAGGAGAAGGAATTTCATTAAAAGCACACACATATGTAAGATATAGATACAAATATTACATTAAAATTTCTGGGGAAAAAATGCTATACAATTACAAGGCACAGAAAGTCTAAACGTACAAAAATTTGAAGCTGGTAACTTTATAATAGCAAACTAAAAATATAATATTTACCAAATAATTTTCTTTTTCACTTGCTTTAAAATAAAAGTTAACCATGAACAAATAAGAGTAACAAACAACATTACAATAAAATAAAGTAACAGTAATATTATAACAAAACAAACTTCTTTATAAACCCTTTGAGATGCAAGGACTATGTGCATTCAGACTATGCATACAGTTACAGCCAGAAGCTTAGAAAAGTCACAAGTTCATTTCAAAAAGACAAGCTAAAGCTTGAAACACTTGTGTCACTGTGTTAACGTAACTCAAAGTTGAAAAAAACCATGAATTTTTCAAGTTTCTGGCTACAACAAACAAGTCTTGTGCTGTAGTTTGCTTGTGAAATGTGACACTCTTGCAAACAACATTACTGCTTATGAGAAAGCTTTAATGTTATTTAGTTTTCACAAAACTTACTAACAGTATAAAAAAATGTACATGTGAATGATATACTTCACCTAGTTCACAAACATATATCTATAGGTAAGCTATATTTTACTACTTATGAAACACTAATGTCATCTGCATTATTACTACAATATTTTACATACAAATAGCTGGAAGACATCAGGTCCATATTCTTGTCGTAGCTTGTGTAGATATATGAGAGTTCAGTAACTTGAAGAAATGCAGGAGTTAAGTATTCTAAATTAATAACTACTTTGTATTGCTTAAAAAGGAAACCCTTTTTTTAATGTGCGAGACAACAAACATTACAACAGCTCATGCTTTTCTTTCAAAAACTATATGATTACAAAGCAAACAGCAAAGCCATTTGACAAGCAATGAAGTTACGTAATTTTAGGTACTCGTGCAACTAACAGAACACAAAAAGACTAGAGAGAGGCTAAAATTAAAGTGATGGGAGAAAGGAGTAGCCAGGAGTGAACTGAAGAGAAGGGACAAATTTTTTTCAAACATAGCTTTCTGCTTTTCAAGAGTGTGTTGCAGAAGTATTCACTGATCATCAAAATTTTTGACTGATTCTAAAAGCATTATCATAATGTGAAAACATTTCCTTTGCTTCAATTTTAAAAATAAAGAAACAACAGCAGCATTCTTTTTTTCACACAAAAATTACGACAAAGTGAAAAGTCTACATCATGATATGAGTAAATATGGGCGGTCTCTAAGAATATTGATACTATAAGTAATCATTTTAATTTACAAAATATCCACAAATAATTTATAGCTGGAAAAATAAAATTACAAACTGGACATGCATGCAAACAGAAATTTGAACTACACACATACTGTACACAAAAATGTAACGAAATAAGGTGTACCGTTATCTATTTTAACCATTTCTTTTATCTACATTCTTTCATATTGCAACTGATGTAACAGATGTGTGTAACAAAGGTTCCCAGTAACTAGCATAAAGTTAATGTTGCCTTCTTTAGCAATTTAACATGCCACCAGAAACTATAATATAAAGAATTAATTTGTGGTGAAATCAAATGTAGTTGGACAACACTAATATGACTACAGCGTTCCAAGCAGTAACTGGAATAAAGTCTCTTAGAGCACATGGCGAAAACTGTGTTGGTTATGAACTTTTAGTGTGTGGTAGGCCCTAGTTATTATGCTCTTCTAGATCCTTAAGGAGATAGTTTGATAAGTATGTACAGAATACACAAGATTAGTTTGGGAGCTAGTTTCAGGGGCTAGTTAATAACTGTTGATAATTTAAACAGTTTCCTAGAAAGGAGCTTGATATTGGAAAGCAATTTACAAATGAATTGAACTGCATAACTTTATGGGTTGTTCATCGCATTCCTGTTTATTCTTTATTGTGTTTGATACAGGGGAGTTGAAAATTCATAGATGTTGATAACTTAAAATAGTTTCTTAGAGAGGAAAGTGATAATTGCAAAGCTGGAAAACACACAATAGTGTCATTGGAAAGTCAGTCTAATGTTATCATTTTGCCTTTTTCTCTGACAAGAAAAGAGAAGGAACCAACTTGCCACAAGGTATCAGATGTTCTTAAAGTGCTTCTCATAGGAGGATTCCTACTATGTGAAAATGCAACTTTCCCATAAAGATTTCATGACCCATGGAAATACAGCTAGCTCCCCGGACAGAGGATATACCCCTCACAACTCTCAGTGATATGCAACTGAAGGCCTTAACCTTCAGCATGCAACAACATAGCTGAAGAGCTAGAATCACATCACCTGAACACTTATGCAACTCTATTGTCAACCTCATACCCTTTGTCTCCTTTCCTACTTACGACACCTGGTTCATACTCTGCCAGCATCAACGTATTATCAGTTCAGAAGAAACAGAAGAGGTGGGAACTGGCTAGTTAATGTCTTTATTTTGTCCACCTGGTTTCAGGTAAATAAAATTTACCACCACAATCCAATCCCATTACTTACAACATTACATGAAGGTTTTAAATTTAAAACATAAAATTCCTATTACCTCTTGTATATAAGGTAACTCTGTTAACATGGTCACATATCAATTTATATGTTACTGTATTTACTTTAGTTAAATATTATATATACGCTGGTTAGCTACTGAAAAATTAAAATTTACTTGGAAATACAACATACGGTAGAACCTCGTTATAAAAACCCCATTTATAGCATCCATCTTTCTATAATGACTCGTCATTGAGAAACTACAAGAAGTGTGTGAAGAAAGTAAAAAATCTGAGGGAAAATTACAGAAAAATTAATTTGTTGGTTAAGATTGCAAATAGGCCGCTAGGCTACTAAAAAATACATAATAGAATAGGAATCCAAGTACTCGCAGTCTAGTACTTGTCGATAGGCACACACACACAAAGTAGGACGGCACATTTTTGCACTTGGTTATACGATCACAATGTTTCGCTGGCTAAGCCAGCTTCATCAGGTGGCAAATTGTTACACACTTTTGTTATTCTATCGACTCTGCCCATCCTCTAACCCTCAGGCCGCTGAATGTTTTTGCACACAGCGCTACTATCATCACATGTTTCCTGACACTGTCCTCCTGGTGCTCTCACTTACTTGCCTTCTCACTTTGCTTGTGTTATCATGACTTGAGATTTCTCTGACTTTTGATTACTGTTCGTTGACGACTTATAATCATTAGATTTTCTATGGACTCAGCTTTGGTAAAGTTTTTGGTTTGATTTTAAATGATTGTTGATGACCTGAGCCTTCTCTACACACTTGCGATTTCGTTAAAGCACATTGCACTATACGTCAAATGATTATGGTAACGTGAGCACTCTTGAAAGCAGTTTGTAGTTTTCTCTTTCTCCCTTCTGCCTTGTGTCGATATAAATGTTGCAACATGATTTCATTTGATGTTTACATCAACTACAAACACAAGTCTGTTGTGTTTATCCAATAAATATAAAACACCATGTAATCACAGTTCTGGTGAACAACACTTTTTTTTAAATAATATATGCAGTATACAGCACTACGAAATTAAGGAAAACTAATATTTTGCATAATGAAGTGTTTTGAAGCGACGTATTTGATTTCGGGAGAATAGTGCAAAAATCACATTTGTCCATAGTATTAAGATGGTATCCTATATAATACGTAGACAATCTCTGTCTGTCTGTCTTAAATACCTCTAAGTCCCTTGAAACTCAACAGAAGTTCTTCAAAATGTGCAGAGTGAATCCTCAGGGTAAAATACAGGTCAAGTTCGAATTTCAGCATGATCAGATTACTCAATCATTAACTTTTAACCTAAAAACTCATTTTTTAATTACTTTTTCCTTACGAAAAGTGGGGTCAGTGGCTCAGTGGATAAAACTATGTTAAGTGGGGCCACAGTGGCTTAGTAGATAGAACTATATCAAGTGGTGCCGTAGTGGCCAAGTGGATAGAGAAATATTAAATGGGACCACAGTCGCTTCAATGTTGAGTTAATTTCACATAATTTCATTAGTACCTACATATACCTATACAATATTTTTTCCAGTCTTTGTATCATAACCAAATTCCTTTACATGGTAACTGTTCTAGCTCGTGAAATATATTCATGTCCACTTTAATGGTGTATGCATTTACATACGTACAAATAATTACAATAATACTGGACATGGAAGCAATCCATGGGTGTTGTACACACCTGATGGGCAGTATTGGTCATGCACAGAATCAGCTGGGGGGAGTACAGGAGGCAAGCAGTTTATGAGTATAGTCTGTAGGCACCTGGTAGATTATTGATTGTGAGCGCAGTCAGCAGGTGTCGGCCGCGCTCCTCTCCAACACATACACACTTTACTTCACAGTAATCAAACCTTATCAACCCTTAGGTCACATTTTGAATAAAATTTTCAAACCTTGTAATTTTCAGACAGAGGTAGTATATACCATCATTAAAATTGGTTTATTTACAACCTTCAGGGATTAATAACTCAAACTAGGCCATTGCTATGAGTTACAGGCACACTGTGCTTACACATATTTGGTGGCACAAAGGTTTGGTACATGCCCTTCCAGGATATCAGTTTATTCAGAAGACATGTTTATATTGAAATAACTGAACAATTCAGTAACAAATTCTCTGATTTTCCTGCAAGATGCCCCTGCCAATATACTTTGCGCTCCGTCACAATGCAACATTTAAACATTTATGATGACAAGGGGAGGTCAAGTATACATGTCTGTAGATCATTTTATTCAGATGTCAGCCTATCAAATTAAATTAATATTCCATGCAAAAATCATGTTGATTTTATGCCAGAGGTAACTGAACATGAACTTACAAACTTACAATACTTGGTAAAACCTTGTGCTGCTTGATTTTTTTAAATGTTTTGAGGCTTGGTATATACCTCTAGGGCATAATTTTTTGAGAAGATGTCAACCTATTGAACAAATTTACAAATAATAAAAAAAATAAATGGGTCTTTTTACATTAGAGACATTTGAACATGTAAAACCTTGTGCCAATCAATGTTTTTAACTTTTTGGGACACAAAAGGCAGCTAAGTATAGGCCCCTAGTGTATAATTTTTTCAGAAGTTTGCCAATGAAAATATTGTATTTTGCACTAGAGACAATTTAACATAAACTTAATGCAATAATTTAGCTAATTTTGACATGTAGGAGTTGGGGGTGCGCCAAAATGGGTCCAAACTTTCTTAAAATATCCACAGTTGCCTTTCAGCCATAATTACCTTATTTCTGAAAACCTTCTATTAATTTAAGTCAACATACGTAAAAAAAATAATGATGGACTTTTGGTGTCACTAAACATTACAGATTACCACTACAGATGCGGAACCTTCACGTCTGTACAATAGCAGACCAAGTACATACAAGGAGCAGGGGCTCCTAGTGTGAAATCTGCTGACTTCAGTACTTGATGGTATGGTGGAAACTACATGTAAGAATGCAGCATGTAAACCCAACAGACAACGTAAGATGTAAACGGCATTTGCATTTTCTGTTTCAGAATGTGTAGCATATGTGTGGTTGTAATGTGTTCTGTTTGAAGCTGAAAATATTCTAAATTTTGCATTCAGAGTTATATAATGGCACAATGTACAGTCTGGATTTTGTTTTGATAGCTATATGAAAAACTCATATAAAGTTAGAGAACAGGAAATTTGACCTGTCCTCTTGGACTTCGTAAGATACCTTTTTTTTATTTCGTAAGCACTTGGAAGAATTCAGTATCTAGAGTCAAATGGTGAGGTATACTTAGCAGACAGCACAATATGTACACAATTTTTTAGCTAATGCATTTATTGAAACTAAAAGTATAATTGTTAATGTAAGTTATATAGACAGGATACTGACAGGACCACCATGCTGGTGACTCAGTAAATTAAGTCCTGAAACTCCCATTTTCATGAGATCTAGCACCTACCCACAACTTCTGTAGTAGCCTGCAAACCCAATGTTGCTATCCAAATAGCAGTGAGTGAAAAGTGGGAAAGGCAGAACAAATAGTGGATGATTAGTATTTATTTTGGTAAGTCACAGTTACCATCCAGATTGGTCTTCAAAAGGCCAACTAACCTCCGCAACAAACTGGTTCGTACAAATCTGCAGCCCACCACAAATGCCAACCAAACCATCACCCCTAGAGGATCCCACCCCTGTAATAGCTCACGTTGTGGCTCCTGTGCCATCCACCAACCCTCAACTTCTTTCAATAGTAAACTCGCTAGCCGTACAAATCCCATCCAAGGCAACTACAACTGTGCAACGGAAAATCTGATTTTAACAGCTACAGTGCCAACACTGTAGTGCAGAATACATCGGCCTCTCCACCAACACACTCAGGTAAAGAATGAATGGCCACAGAGCAGTCCCCAAACAAGCCATAGCTGGTCACATCAATAACCTACAGGCCACATGCAGCAGCATCACAACAAAAATTTTAATTCCTGCTACAGTACCAGAGTTGTGAGAGCCCTACCACCTTCAAGCAATAGCTCAGGATTCAGGCGCTGAGAATTAGCTCACCAATTTATAACAAAATCCAGTCCTCAAAATATGATGATTACAACTCCTAACCACACTCATCAGCTATACCGACAATTTTTCAATTTTCCCGCACCACCCTAGTTCACCACTCTGCCGTTAGGTTTACTAACAGCGCCCTTCCAGACTGTATGTCCTACAACTCACCGCCTGATGAAGCAGACTTAAACAGCAAAACGTCACGAACGCACAACCGCGTGGAAAATGTGTCATCCGTGTGTGTGTGTGTGTGTGTGCGCGTGTGCGTGTGTGTGTGTGCGTGTGCGCGCCTGTCGACAAATACTACACTGTGAGTACTTTAATTCATGTCCTGTTATATATTTTAGTAGTATGCTATAAAGGAATAATTTTAATTTAAAATAAAGAAGTAACGTGTAAAAAGATTTCAGTTTCTAGTGTGTTTCATGCTGTAAAATTAGTAATAATTTTTTCCAAAACATGAAGTTCCTTTGGCATCCTAACTAGTATTCATAGCTAAACTATGTGTTGTGTATTTGTGTGTATAAACTGCTTGTGCATCCACATGGACACTGTGCGCTGCACACGGATTGATACATATGCTGTAAGCAGTTCCTACCCCAGCCCAAGGATCCCCAATGGCATCGCGGTAAGTCTTACTTGTCTGCCCTACCTTTCTTGTTAAGTCTCCGGCAATTAAGTGTGCATATTTTCTAACATCACATTCAGTTACATGGTATATTATCGTTCACCAAAATGTAAAATGGCATCAACAGATATAAGAGAGATACTCTTGCTCTCACAGCCCTCATAATGGGCCTTAATCACATTTTATAGCAATGTCTATAACCTGTAATTTGTGTGAACTTGTCAGTGTAAGGAACACACACCCCTATGTGTTTCCAACCACCAAGTAAACCTTCTGAGTAAACATATGCTTAAGGGGCTCGCCTACCTTGTGCTTCAACATTGCTGCAATATTTATAATACACATTTTTTTGGATGAAACTACCAATTGTGCATCCAATGAACTGATTTATGGCAAAACCACATACTTCAGATGAGGCCTGTTGAGTGCTTCCAAGACATCATCCACATTAGAAAAACCATTTCAGAGCACTCCAAAATTGATGTAAAGGGCTTTCTTAAAACACTGTATCTCAAAATATACAGGCCACACACACATAAAATACTCAAAGGCCTTGCATTGAACCTTGCCACAGACTTCCAACCAATAAAATGATACGGTCACCACCTCAGGTTCCACAGGTACACATTGCACAATGAGAACACTGCGCGATAATAACACTCCATAGCAGTTCAGAGCCCTGCGATTAGCAGCAATTGCGAACTTGATGCACGTGGCAGTATCACTTTTATCCCTCCCGAGCTTCTCTGCATTAAAAGCAGGAAACAGCTCCAGGTCGGAAGGCCTCTAAACTTACGTTTCCTTGCTATGTATATAACTACCATGACAATAATAACAGTACGTAGTCAGAGCGTGACAGGTTTTATTCACAAATCTCATAGAATTTACAGTGATTGTGTGTGAACTTTTTAACTGTTCTAGTGCCACGTATGGATGCTGTTGGTGTTTTCTACTACATACAAAGGAACATCGAGGTGAGTTGGTCCTAGACGTTGAACCTACAAGTTTTGTGTGTGTGTGTGTGTGCAGCCTTGTAAAGTGATAACCAAGCATGGTAACACTGTTTGAAATGTTTCCACACAAACTGAAATGTAGCTGTATGCATCACCATTTTGTCAGTGATGCACAAGTGAGTTTATATTACCAGTTATATGTTGGATACATGCTAAATGTGAGTTGTGCATTCAGGAACCCTAGTCACATAGCAGCATGGTAATGCTACCCACCAGATGAATTGCCACCCACATTAACTACTATGAGCCTGGCATCCCAATGGTTTGTTAATACGCTGTATAGGCCATTCATTGTTACTTCACACTTTTCTGAAACCCTGCTAAAGTCCTACTTTTGGTTACCAATTACTTATCCTTCCGCTAGATGTAAACGTAAACACTGCCCTATGACTTCTATGTTTTAGGTGTAAAAAACTTTGTTTACTGTTTTACTCTATTCAAAATTCTGTCATGTTCCAAAAACAGTTTCGTATGAATGTTTACAATTTAGGCCTATATCCAAATTTAGGTCAGTTTTATGACTTTTTGACAATAACTGTATTGACATTATTTTGTTATCATTTTACATTGTCAACACATTAGTTATACAAGACACACATGATGCACACGTGCATACGCACACACACACAAACACACACACACTCTCTGGCCAAAATACTCTTTCACAAACAGTAGTCACAACGTACATTACAGTATATTTATTCCTGTTGTGGAAAAACAAATTTATTGCAACATTGTAACTTGCTTAGGTAGGTTTAAAAAACATAACAAGTACAAATTTGATGTGGTAATTTTTAATATTTTTACAAGAAGAGAATTGAACGCTTCGTTCAGCAACATGCTGTCACGTCCCCAATCGCCATTTCTACCAACTTCGGATTTGTAACCATCCTGAAATCACATCTTGATGCATGACATACCGGAACATACACTCATCTCAGTAAAAGACTATGTCCACCTCTTTGGATAGGAGCTAAGTCAGATGCTCCTATAAACTGGAAACTTAGTCCTGACAGGTAACAGGAGCCTTCCCGTTATATAGGATGGGCCTAGTGGCTATGCGGCAAGGCACAAAGTCTGGGAGAGGTATGCTGATTTTCCATCGAGGTGCTACCGGCTTGGCAATGAACCCTGGGCAATATGTCACAGGAGATGGCTTATTGTTGGGTGCAGTAAATAGAAGTACAGTAGCGTTAGAAGGCATGTGCAATGGTGATGGATGAGGTGTAGGGCGTAGAACGACTGGAACCAGATATGCAATAGCTGATGTGGGAGGCTGTTCAGAATGGTTAGGTGCTCTACTATCCACCAAGGGTACTCAGTACATCCTTGCTTCTCTAGAGTGGCAAACAGATCTCTAGGTATTTTAACCTCAACTGCGTCCTGCAGGTGTCGAAGTGCCTGGACCTGTGATCTTAAATTTAAACTAGCTAGATGCGAGACCAAACCAGGCTTCAACTCGTGCTGATGGCCAGAAGCCAGGAGAATCTGCCTCATCATCACATTGAGTCCCCTCCGCTTGGAGTAGGGCATCAGGAGTTGGGTTTACCCTACTACTACTGCAACAATACAACAGGATCCGTGTCTTCAGCTTTGTTCAGCTTACGTGTAAATACCACGTGCGAACCGGAGACCGGTGGACACCTTAATCCCCACGTCTGGCACAACGGTGCAGTACACGCCGAAGGTTCACACTTCACCCGCACCGCCCATGGTCGCACTCGAGTGTGTGAGCTTGACCAAGTCTTCCCAGTTCAAGAAGCGTTTCTCTCTCTTGGCTGTATCCCGCAGTAGAGAGGCCACAGGACACCGACCTGACAAGCTGGTTCAAGCATTGAGTGAGGAAAAACTTGTGTTTTGGCTCGTTTGAATTAATTACATGGGATCACCTGCAGTATTGTTACGTGAGGGTAACTACAGAAAGGTGCTAAGTCACAAGTCAACAGGAAAAGAACTCAAGTTAAAGGCTGACCTAACTATATTTTCCGTAAAGGAAAGACACGTGGTGAATGCACACTAGCTCCTGGTCAATGGCACAAGTCTCGACCGGAAAGCTAGCATAGAATTCACTGAAGGCCGGTAGAGGCAACTGGTGATACGCTGGGGAAATGCTGAGTGTGATGCGTCAAATTCCTAAACAATTTTATCTGGCATTGTCAAGATGTGCAGTACAAGGGTAACAACGATGCGCTCTGGGCTGACACAAAGCTGGGTAAACTAAGCAAGGTGTGTTCAGGATTAGTCCTTAAAAGGACTCAAGGAAAAGTCAACCCATAGATACATCCGTATACAACAGGAGTGAAAGGGTACGCGTGGAATGAAACTTCGGGAGAGTCCCTAACTACGTAACTTAACTTTTCCAAATGGTGAGCACTGGAAACAACCCTATCGTAAACAAAGGTTGAGGGGTCAGAACTTGAGCGGCGAGTGCTGGAATCGTAGGACAATCTGGTCAGAATCTGAGCGGCTAGCGCTTGAAACGAAGACTGACCAAGAGATGCGGGCTGCCTCTCCTTTTATACTAATTTTGGGCCGCTGCTCGCAGCTCTCTCCCATAAATATTAAAAGTTATAGAAGATACCAGTTAAAGTTTCATTTATTCAGAAGTATAATACTTTAAATCACAAGTGTTATATATTTGTATAAAGGGACAGGAATTCAAGTACTACACTGTAAGTACTTGAGCTCCTGTCCTTTTATACATTTTTGTATCCTAATGGCCTACTTGCAACCTTTATATGTTATATACTGCATTTGTGACATAAGAGTTATTTAAAAAAACAAGTTGTCATGTTACTCCTATCACTCCCTATCGTGATTTTTCAAAGATTCATTTCAAAACATCCAAAGAAACACTGAGTGGACTATACACATGTACATGCCACACAGTACTGCAGCTCGTACAAGAGTACAGCGTACATATGATGACTGAAGGCCCATAAGCCTGGGAGAATCATGGTAAGCCAGCATGCACATTGATTAATAATAAATTGCTGGTGTATAGTGTGAATTTTAAGTGTATGGCTGGTAATGGAACATGTGCATGTGTTGTACAGATGCCTAACAGCCCATTTATGTGTAGGTGAAAAGTGTAGTAACTTGAATCAATCAAGAAGGTATTGTTGGTAGAGCATAATATAGTGTATACATAATTTGTTATGTAATATCGAACTAAAGAGTCATTCACAAACATGAGAAGTCAGAACAAGCAATGAAATAGCCCCAGCTATCAAACTGTGTGCAAAACTGAGTCAGATATCTGTCATTTAAAAACCTGTATATTACCGAATGGTATCTAGTTCGAAATAGCACTTAAGAAAACATCTAAAGACCATTTTCTCTTTCCATTTCTAATACATATTTTTTAATAATACGAAAGCGAATAAAACAGGAGTTCTGGCAATGCCTCTCAGGGACAGGAATTCCGGTACAGGATATTAGAGACAAGCAGCGCATCTCTGTTTCTATTATCACACAAAGAAGCAGAAAGTCTCACAGCAGCAAGCTGACTGTGGAAACTGCACTCCAGTTCAAAGCCTCGTGCGGAGAAGCAACAAGACATCCAATCCATATGTTCGAGTCTTCCTTAGTGCACCCAGGCTTTTAGACTTTGAGCATAAAAACTACCTACATCTAAAAAACATTCTTAGCATGGAATCAAATAAATGAAATGAATGCCAGGTTGTGTGAACTTTGGAAGAAAATACTGTCAGAAGATGCACGTCAAACAATGACGGTGGTGAAAATGTTAATAGGTTGTCACTGAGTAACAACTTATATCAGAAACCCATCACAGTCAATCCGTAAACCCTAGAATTCTGAAAGTTTTCAGCGCATTTGGTTTTTGTTATTATTGTTTATGGAAATTTCTAATTTCAGTCAGTTTAGGTAAGGGATGGGAGAGGAAATATGTAGGTTCATTTGACTCCTAACTTTTTCTCATTGTTCTGCCTAGAATTTTGCATACTTCAGACATCAGATAGGGGTAGGGCTGATACTAAGGCGATGCCCTGAAAAGGAAGGGCAAATTGCAATTTATCACATTTGGGAAGGGAGTAGTGTGAAGTTACCTGCTGGTGGCGGAGTAATGGGTTCTGTTTCCTCAAAGCCCTTATGGAGTCTGGCACATAACCACACACCCTGCAGTGGCCCTGACAATGGAAGAGAACCTATGCCTCTGATATCACATGAAAAAGGGTGTATGAGACTACAGACAGATGGAACTCCTGATTGGACTGTGTAAAGTTCACAAGATTCTCTAGGTTAATACTGTATTCTCTCACACATTTGAAGTGTGAAGATATTTGGGCAGCTCTTAAAAGCAAGGTTTTGAAAACCAATGAGGGTGATTGAAGTGGATATGGAGCAGCACTAGAATGAAAGGGTGGGGAAAACGGGAGATCTCAGAGGAAACCCGCAGACCAGCGGCATCGTACAGCATGCCCACACCTTTGAGCCGGTGAGAGTATATAAGGGGCAGAGCACAGCTAGTTTCTCAGGTCTTACCATTTTTATATCTTTCTTGGTAAAAGCATTTCTGAGGTTTCAAGCGTAAGTATTATAGTTTATTTTTGATCCAGAGTTCTTCAAGGTCAGTGGCCGTGATAAATAACTGACAGGAGAATGGGAAATCACAAAATGGTCTGTGGAAGCTGCAGGATATTGGATACATATCAGATCTCAAGGTAACTGCCATAATATATGTGGGAACTGGAGGAAATTATGTACACAGATACAATTAATAATGAATAGATTTAATTATAATATATTTCAAATGAGGTTTTAATATAATTTTTGTTGCGTACACAATTACTGTGTGTGAAGATTTTGTCTAACACATTCCACTAAATACCTGAAAGAAGAATATTTATACATCTTTCTTGGTGGTCAAATGCAACAAAAAGTTATGTAATACTGGGATTCAAAATGACATAAAAACATGCAAATCAATAACTTCTCTATTTGCAGAATACGGTCATGACAAAATAATTTCAAATATTAATCTCATTTATTTGACCCTAACATTAACCCATTATGGCTGAGTCTTCTTTACCGTTTAATTATTTAAAAAACATTCTGTACCCCCAAGCAATTAATAGTCAGTATATGACTGACTATAATACTATCAAAAAAGACATCAATTCTAATTAAATAAAAAAAAAAAAAAGTAGATGCAGTAAACAGTTTGAAAGGTCTTTCACAACAATAAGCATTCAGAAATCTAAACACTGAAAACCATGCATGACCAGGTATTATTAGTAAGCTGAACCAAACCCATTAGAAGACAAAAAAATAAAGTGATTACAGAACCATTTTTTTCGGGGAAAATATCACAGTACCTATGTAGCTGGAGACGAGGGCCCGAAACTTGCGATGATTGCCTTTTATTTCTGGCAAGTCAACTGTGGGGGAGGGCGATGATAGAGGAGCAGCAACCAGAATAGCAATAAGAGAGAGAAAGAGAAAGATATACACTAGGACAGCAAACAACATTACACAGCTACAACCTACATTACATTACAGCAAAAACACAGGTTAGGTTACCCTACAGACTGGCAGCGCATTGAACACACCATAAAAAAAAAAATATTAATCCATCATATGCAAGTACAAACTGCCAACATGACATACTATCCTGGAAAAAAAAAAAGTAAGTAAGATTAATTTAAGGGTTATTCTCTAGAACCAGACAGACACAACCATGCCAATTTTGCAAATGCTCACAGAAAAGGAACATTGGTCAATAACACCTAAGGACGACATATCCCAACACACATGGTTACCTATCACCCATTTTATAAAAGTATGAATAAACCTTGTATACCAACACTTTTAAAACATAAACAACTATTGCTAAGTAATGATCTGAAAAATTTAACAAACATTAATGGAAAAAGTAATTCCATATTTTAAGACTTCAACTAATACTATAAAGGTACAATTCAAATGAAAGCCTCAAATGCTTTCAATAAATACAGTAAGTTGCCCCTGGCAAAGTAACGGGTGTAGATCATTACTGCTACGTATTATGTGCAAACAAAGCACATCTGCACAAATTTAAACATTGTTATCCAAAAGCTTACAACCACCCAATATTACTTACTTGAAGATTATACTATTAAGAATGAAAACTGACACACTTAACAATTACAGTGAAACCCTGTTAAGAAGTTCCCACTTAAGAAGATTTCCTGTCTAATAAGTTGAATAATTGTGCACCTCGTCTATTTGCATGTGTATAATTTGACCCTTTTAAGAAGTTTTCCTGGTTAATAAGTGTTATTATTTCAGTCCCTTCAGAAACATCTTAACAAAGTTTTACTGTATTATAACAATAAAATCTTGATACTCCATACCAAATAAACAAAGGTATATTTATTACAACTTTATTACTGGTCTAAATTGTAATTGCTAATTACACAAGCAGCATTTACAAGAAAAAATTTTTAAGAATATGAAGACATCTCAAAAAAATTCTAAGAATTTTTTTTCATTTTGTAGCTGATTCAGAAGAGCTCAAAAGAGTCGGCTGGTCTCTGATAAATGTAATTTAAAAACTATTCTGCACCCAAAAGGTGCAAAAACCTTTTTTTACACTTTTGATATACCACGTTCACGAAACGCTTAGTTAAAGTATTAGAATTCTTTAATCACTCACATATGTACTGAAGTACATGAGTATTGTGAAGATAAATATCTTCACAACACTAAACAATGACACAACTTACTAAATGACAATATTTTAATTTTGAAAAAATTACACTAATGATAATGTCCATAAATTTAACAATTTAAGAAAAAAAAACTCTTAATTAATATTTAAGGCAATGCTGTACCTTTTTAAGGTATTACTCATCAGGTTACATTCACCTGCAACAAAAGTTACATATTGATCTACATGAAAAACAAAATCTCAACCAAACAAACAGTGGTTAATATTCGTAACAAGTAACAAAAATGACTGACAAAACATTCATATTACATCTTAAACCAACAAATAACAGTTATTTTTCTAACAAACAACAGTTAATTTTCATAGCCTGTCACAAAAAAACACTTTTTTTTTTTATGTATTTGTTCACAGAATTCTGTAGAAACATATCAAATTATCATCAAGTTAAACATATGTTAACACATTAACCTAGTTTGTGTTACAATCTGATTATTACCTGGTTCCATTCGCAGCTTTTAGTAACTTTTTACTCCCTTATCCAGTAACTTTCTGGTAACTTTTCTGGTGACTTTCTAGTAACTTTTTGCACCTTTAGTGACTTTCTGCGCAAGCTGTCATAGTTTACAGTACACTGTTTTTATTAAAGGTATTAATACGTATTTTAATTTTTAATACAACCAGTTGTATTAAAATACATATACAGTGAAAACAATGCAACCACAGAGTATGTTCCATGGAAACAGACTTTCAATCCACCTGGGTTCAGTACATACAGGTTCCACTGTAAATACCAATAATAAAAATGCTCTATGATGACCTGTGCAGAAAGTCACTAAAGGTGTAAAAAATTACTAGAAAGTAACCAGAAAAGTTACCAGAAAGTTACTGGAGAAGTTTTCAAAAGGTACTAAAAGCTGCAAATGGAACCACAAACAGGTGACGATCAAATCATCACATTTGACAAAAACTCCTCTAATCTGATCACAATTACATGCTCAAAAGTACAGCATAATAAATTCAGTTGTCATATAGGCTGCACCATCAAAACCTGGAAATACACACACATCCACAATACCTCAATGTGTAAAATGGGTTGCAATACTAAAATACTAGTTGCAAATTTTCATGTTCAAAAATATATATAATTAATGGCTGGCAACATTAAAAGTGCAAAATTACTTTGAAACATGAGAAAAAGTTACATATCTTTAATATAATGTGAAATAAGCCAATACAATTCAATCTTGAAGTTACCATTATGGCCAACACCAAGACCAATGTGGTAGCTGAATGCTGCATGTTTTTGTTAAATTTCAAACACAACTGACCTACAAAAGTCAAAATAATACAGCATGATAAACCAAATGCCCAATGCTATGTTACATTATTTGTCAGCAATGTATCCAAGTCAGAAAATATTGATCAGAACATCATCAGATCTGATAATTTTTCCACTAAGAACGTGGAAGTACTATATAAAAATTAAATCTGGTGGTTTCTATACAGTATTATGGTTCTCCTTCACTACTCGAGGCATAGTTTTAACAAAATAATACACACTACAAAGGTGTGGTCAGTAAATAATGTCATGTATTTTTATTTCCTGGAATCTTTAAAGATGGTACTTTGGTATTCTATTTTATAAGCATCATTTTTCTCATTGTTGTGTGGGAAAAAATAAATAAAATAAAGCAATGCAATTTTTACCCAGCCAGCATGGAGAACAGAGGTGTATTGCAATTGTGGGTAAAGAAGGAAGTGCAGGGTGTCATGGTGCTTGGTAAAACAACTGATAACCAATTTGTGGAAGTATATAGTTCAGACACGATGCAAAAGCAAATAGCATGGAAACAGTACAAGAAGTGCTTGGTGTAAAAGTGTGATAGGACAATAGAAACTTTGACAGCCATCAACAGTCACTGAAAATAAGAAAAATGGACAAGTTAATCCCCTGACTCAAAAGAACACGCACTTTTATAAGGATGAGGTCGCCTAATCCATGTTTCCCTAAGTACTTGAAATTCTACACCTTCTTTAACTGTTTCCCTCTTAACATTATTGCCGCATTCACTCTCTCTTTCTTTCTGGCTGTGATCATAATTTCACTCTTTTTACTTTAAACTTCATCCCATACTGTTTCACTACCTCTTCCCAAGCATCTAAGTAGTTCTTTAACTTCTTCTTCTCTATTTCCTCATATCATCACGTCATCCTGCTATTCTTTTCATCGACTCATCCGTAACCACAATAAAAGTAATGATGATCATGCACTTCCTTGTTTCAGTCCTCATCTTTGTCCAAGCCAATCAGATCTTTCTTCCCCTACTTTCACACAGCTCACATTTCCGTAGTACATCTTTACTCTATTATCATCCTTGTCACTCCTTCGATTTCCAATGCATCTCATACCTTACTTCTATATACACTATCATATGCCTTTTCAACGTCTAAAAATGCCATTTGCAAGTCTTTCCCATAATCATAGTGGTGTTCCTGTAACTGCCTTACAGCAAATGTGAGGTCTATTGTGGATCAACATCACTGTTCTTCTCTCAATTTTACCTTGACTATCTCTTATCCTTTTCTCCATTATCTTTTAGTACATTTTAGCAAAATGACACATCAACATAACTCCCCTACAGTTCTTGCACAGATTGCTACCTCCTTTCTTGAAAATACGTATAACCATTCCCTTTTTCCACCCTTCTGAAGTCTTTCTTCTCACTCTACACAACTCTCTCCACCCTTTAAAGCCACTGTTTTCCCAAATCTCCTGCTGCTCTCACCCATCTCTGAACTAAAATAGTCTATTCTTGGTGCTTCTCCGAATTTCATTTTTTGTCCAGTGCTTTTTCCACCTCTGCCTCCCTCTCTGTTTCTTGGTCCCCTGACTACCTCACCCTCTCTTCAGTCGCTATGCCAATTGGATTTAATAGAGGTCCTCAAAAGTATTCTTCCACATTCTTTTCAGCTGATCTTTTTTCCTGAACTGCATTTCCAATTTTATGAAATACTCCTGCACTCCTCTCCTCTCCATACAATACCCTCTTGTTACCTTTGCTGTCTTCTTCCAACATTTTTGTCAGTTTTTCCATCAATTTTCTCTTTCTTTCTCATAGTATTATTTTAGCTTCCTATTTTTATGCCTCATACTCTCTTTTCTGATGTTAACTCTTTGAAAAACATCCTAAAGGCTTCATACCTCCCTTATCACGTCTTTAACCTGTCATTACACCCACTTCAACCTTATCTGCTATTCAAGAACTCAATGTTGAGAGCAAACTAAATCACTCCAATCTCCACACTCCTCACTCCACTTTCCACACTCCTCACTCCACTCTCTAAACTCCACTCTCCACGCTCCTCACTCCACTCTCCACTCTGTGGTTAAACCATAGTGTCGCCTTCCACCTCTTGTTTATCCAGTTCTTCCACACACTGCTTCTGCAGCTTCTACCAGTGCACTTCTAAAATTTTCCCATTCCTCCTCTCACGTCTTTGCTTCATCTGAGGGTAACTTGCTCCTTACTATATCCTTGTATAAGCTGTTCACGGTTAACTAAGCAGTTTTGAAATTAACCTTTGAAAAATGAAACTGCCCTACATGTGTTTATTTTAATTGACACATTGCCTAGCATGCATCCAGTAACGTTGGGAATACCAAAGGGAAAGTAGTTCCATATCGCAATGTCAAACTAAAAGTGTTAGGTATAAAAATAAAAATTTGAGAATACTGAAGTAATTTATGTTGATTTCTATTACTTTTTTATGCATATAATAACAAGAATAACCAAATGTGTGAAATATCCATATTTTTTTTTAATAATTTCATAGTTTCAGATGACCAATGTATGAATAAAGTGATTAGGCCCATGGCATGGTTAATTTTACATACGCTGTAAGAATACACAATGTGTATACAAGTAGATCTTATGCAGGGATTCCAAAAATGCTCAGTTTAATATGGACAGCCTATACTACTCCATGTTCTCCTTATCTTTCAGCTGCAGTCTCTGATTTTCCTGTTAGATGCCATTTGGCGATTTTCACGAGTTATGCAGTGCTTGGGTTTGGCACTTGAGCATTATTTGGCAACAAAGGAATAATGTATAAGTTCTTCCATGATATAAGTTTGTTCAGACGAACATTCATATATTTATATATAGATATATTTTAATAACACATACTCTCATTTCCCTCTCTCAAAATGGACTTCACACACTGTATAATTTCCATTGATGCGTGACGCATTGTGCTTTTGGGAAGCGCACTCTACTTGTAACTGCATCCCATCTTGGAAAGCACTACTCCTTATGGGACAGTTGTAATTCATCAAGGAATAAAGAAAGGAAGATGGGACACACATCAACACAAGTGCCTTGGGACAGCCCCCAAATTAAGATTCCAACACGTGACCCTAATTAGCACTACTACACGTCGAGAAGCCATCACAAGAGTTACCCCTCTTAGGAGTTTGAATTGCCCGCTTCTCCAGGACGGCAGCAGTGTATCCCAATCCCACCACACTGGAGAACAGAGCGCCACCCGCTGGAGCACCACAGCCTCCACAATGCACAGAATGGCAAAGATGTATCAACACCTTCCAGCCACGTGGCGAGCACCCATGCAGATAAGGGAACAAAGTCACCTCTGTGTGATATCAGAAGTCCAACCCCCAGAGGGCGAAGCCAGCTACCACCTTCACCCTTCTGAGTGCCACCCAGATGGAGAAATTAGTATACAAGGACCTTCCCACGCCTTGCTGCGCATACAAGGCGACACAAAAAATATCAAAACTCTAAAAATAAAAAAATAACCCACGACAAATCTCTACAGAAGAGAAAAAGCAAAAATTATCATAAGACAGAACTGGAAATATATTATATACATGTTTTTCTTTTCCACACAATTAGAATATATATATATATATATTTATATATGTGTGTGAAAAAAGAATCTATATAGCAAAGTTTTGGTAATACTGATATCCACACATACAAGAATACAAAGACCACACGTGGGTCTAATATTTTCAAAATAATTGCTACCTTCTGAATGCTTTTACAAAACCTTAATAGCAATGTTTTTAGTTTTACTTTAAAAAAGTCGTAAAACATATGACACAATTTCCCTAACAATGTTTCTCATTTTTACTTGACTTCATACTTTCCAAAATGAAGCTGACTCAATAAATATTTCTGATTTTACAACAGCCTTCATAATGAATTTATATTTTCATCCAATTTGCATTTTTCAAAAAATATTACATTAAAAATCTCCATTCGTGACATTTCTGACCATAATTTGATTTTCATTTTAAATATGTCACCATTTTTGAGGGCATTGACTAGAATTTACAAATTCTAAAACTTGACATATTTTTTTAAATTATGCCCATTTTAAACAAAATTGCTAAGATCCGCTCAGGGTTCGTCCTCCATAGCAATTAGCCTGAGAGGCTTTCAAACTACATAGCTACATCAACAAAGATACATTATCAGAGACTTGTACTCAACTGTCACAATTCCCAGGAGAAGACTCTGGGGATAGTTAAATACTCACACATTTCACAAAAAAAAAAAAAAAAAACTATAAACTGACCAATAGAAATTCCACCAATCCACATGCATGGAAACTTCAAATTGTTCTCCAATTCTAAGAAAATGTATGAAAGTGCACCACCTGTAATCATATTTGCAGCTAAGCAATAGTGCTCCAAGCGACAGTGCTGCTCTCACGTGGTGCCTTGCCAAAACAGAGTTGGCCATGTCAGATCTCGGATCAATAGTTTGCTAGGCTGACATGCCGCCACTTTGCACTGGTAACCTCGCAGAAAGTAAATTTATTGTGTTACATACGTAAAGTTCGAGCATAGAGTTCAGCTCGTCAACAAGGTAAAAAGCACTTTATTTTCCACAGTAGCATTATTCTTGCTGAAAGCTTTTTTAAAATGTGTCTTCAAATGATGACTGTGACTATTGAATATGTGTGGGAACACGTCAGGGCACATGTGCCAAATGGGTCCGTTCTGCTCGGCCATTGGGAAGTTGTTGTTGCGAAAAAATTAGACCAGCTGTCTCAAACTCCACAACATGGCCTCAGGGCAGTCTGCTGCACCTCCACTACTGTAATGACCAATGGAAGGTGTTAGCCATCAAGGGTAAGCTATTTCCCGCTTTAATATCCAAGAGATATTTCCCAACAGGGTAAGCTAGCAGCTAGAACTCTTCGCACTGCGTCAGTAACCTACAGCCTCCAGAGGGTCAACGGTCAACAGTCGACATCCACAGTCAGCTCCGGAGATCCCTCCAGCTACCAGAGGGTATTTCACCTCTTCTGCGACCTCGAACTCCAGAGACCTTCCAGATGCCGTCAACACCCTACCCTACCCTACCCTACCTTGGTAACCTACCTCCAGGTCATCCTTGGACCTCTCCACTGATGACGTTCCCTCTAGGTGCTAGCCACGCCATTCTTCAGCGCCCTTCTGGTGCTGCATACTCGAGTTAGTTAGGTTCCTTAAGAACACGTTCCTCTTTAGGGAATATTTAATATTTTAGTTGTGGCTTATTTTGTTCAACTTCTATCATCAATATTTATACAGAGACGTTTTACTCATCTGCCATTAGGATACCTTTGCATGATTTAAAATTAAACTTTTATTTATATTGTTATTTAAATATTGTACTATTATTACCAGGAGAGTACAGCCCCTTTTGCCTTTTAAGGTTTTTAAAGAAAGTGAACATAATTTTATAAACATTTTTTATTTCCATTAATTAAAGTGTACCTTACTTGCAATATGCCCTTAAGGCATTTTTATAATATTCTACTTTATTTCATACCAGTCCTTAAGCCAATAATTCATTATTTAACATTGAAGGAATAGCAGGTGCCACAAATAAAAGAGCCGCTAAGGCAGGCATACATACACCTTTCACTCGTGGTAGCAAGTGACCAGAGTACCTCCCTGCTCTGCCCACTGCTGGAAAAGGCAGAGGATAGGAGAGAGGAGTGCACTGACAACTGGACCTATATAAAGGTGGTGTGTTAAATATCGTAGAAAAATTGATGTACAGAATCTTATTAATGAATTAATAGAGACCATAGCTAATAGAGTTGACACACCACAACCTTTATTTGAACCCCCTACCAGATTATTGAAAAGACCGCACAAAATACATTTGATCAATATCAGGTAAGACTGCTAGGAATAGATCATCTGCTAGTAATGTATCCTCCAGACCAAATACCTTCCTATAGCATTGAATACTATCTGCACACCACTTCACCACAACTAGCGTCGCCCCCTGTTTGGCCACCTCCATATGCAAGCAGCACGGCCCGGCGTTACAAAGGTTAGGTGTCTGCAATGTACTGTGCTATCCACCCCAGTTTTCGTACCTATCAGAAGACCTACGGGACTACAACTGTACACTGGTATAGCCCATGTAGTAATTCACTATTATACGTTTAACATTTTACAAATGTCCTTCGTGACGCTGACATCATGATGGTCTGCGTACTCTTCATTCGCTAAACGGCAAGCGACGCACAAATCTACCTCTCATTACCAACTTATTTTGACATTATGAGTCCAGGGTTCAAATCCCAGAGTAGACATTAGTAAGCCCCTAATCTGAAGCAATTGTCAAACGTGGCAGAGTCCACGCACGTCTGCAAACCAACACCACTCACTCACTCAGAATCAACCACGAGCTTGTGCCTCGGCTCTACATCAAACTTTTATTACATGTGTAGTGTTTTGTGCAATGCTCATATTAACATACTTCCAGCCAAGAGGCAGGTAACATGCAACACCATGCCCCTTGATGATTTAAACATTTTTGGTGAGAAGGGGGTGATTTAAGTATATCATTCTTAGATATCATTTTGTTCATATTTTACGCTTTAAAAAAAAAAAAAAAAAAACTATATGTAATTTTTTAAATTTTTTTTAAAGTTGGTTAGTTTCAATTCTATCCAGTGGTATATTGTACATCATTTGATTTTTCGTAAGAACCATTCAAAAATGGCTTCAAGTACCATTTCAACACAATTTTTGCATATAGGAATTGGGGGTGGGACAAAATTGGTCCAAATTCCAATAACGACCACAAATAATTACACTTTTCCCTGGAACAGTAAAGGGTTATAGAATCAAGATTTGACCATATGTGACCATGATTACCAATATAATAGGACTATTACCATTTCCACATAATGTTTATGTGAATATAACAAGTTTACACCAAGAACACATTTTCAACAGATCAATATGCAAAGCAGCAATGTAGCAATTATGCAGTCCAACATGCTGCAAAACAAAAGTCGCATGCCATGATTCAGTACGTTACTTCGTCTCCACTTTCTAACTCAACATTAATAGGTAGTTTGACTTTTCACCTGTTAGCAGCCAGATATTATAGTGGAATGAAAATGAATTGTTATAACACTACAGAAGCTTAAAATTATCAGGTTAAAAGAATGACACACAAACAATTGTGTCATACATGGAATCAAAGAAACCCACATTCAAAACATAAAAGTTTACAAAACTGTAACTTAACTGACTGTTCAAGTAGTACACATGACCATCTAACTCAGTCAGTAGACAAAAGAAAAACTCCTTGCACAAGAAATTAGCCTAGGTAAAATAAGAAGTTTAATCACATACAAGCTGCGGTAACTAAATTATTAGGCACAGTGTGCCACACACACCCACTATAAATGAATTTTGAAATCAAGTAAATAACACATGCTAGCTTACTTGATTCAAACAGTGACATGGCATTCAAGATACACTGCTAACAAAAGTCAAAAGAATTCATAACAGTAATACAATTTAAAACAAAATTTAAGAAATACACAACAGAAAATCTTTCATGTATTGCCAGCTGTGATAGCGAAACATATTTTTTTCCCCCTTGAATAGACAAACACCAAGGAGAGAGAAACCCACCATCTTGAATTTACGTATACTCATCCATTTCCACACTCAATATTTAAAAACCAAGCTCGTCCAGACACAGGGTACACCTTAACAGTTATCTCGAAATCTGACTTCTCTTTCTCTCATTACTCCTTTCTCATCTATAACCATATTTATACACACACTAAATTCATCACTACCATAATGAAACGTTTCATTACTTTTTTTTTTATTATTTTCTCCCATATGAGAAAACATAGATATAACTGAAAACATGTACAAACTTCAAAACGTATGTTAAGTAGTCCTCTATGCCATGCCACGCTTTGATTTTTAATGTCTAGTCACAAAGACAGATTAAGATGATTTGTATATTTAAAAAAGTCCAAAATGGATTGGATTTCTCCACCTTAAAAGGGATTAAAGTTTGTTCTATTTATGTCTTTAACTTTGCAACAGCAGTTTCATGATAATAGCTTGTTTCAAACACATGTGTATTTGTGAAGTACAGCAAGTGAAGAGTTACTGTGGGAAGACGAGCAGAACTATTACCCAGCAAAAGGATAAAGTACAAGAGTAGGGAGCAGCTTATGTATCAGTTAGATACGACATGTAGTTACAAGGTTTCACACATGCTCTAGTGAACTACAAAATTATTTTTTACACTAGCATATGCAGTGATCAGTTTCAAAAACAGTAAATTAAACCGCACTAAAACAGCTCCTTTTACTGAACTATTAGGATTATTCACAATTTTCCAATATCCTTTATATCAGTCCCATATACGCACACTCAATAATTGTAAAATTCACTGGGCTGTGGACACCACTGTTAAACAAAAAAGTACTCATTTCACACTTTATAATACTCAAATACATTATTTCATTACAATTCTGAATAATATGATGTGTAGAACTTAATGTGTTCTGCATTTCACATGGCAATGCAAACTATTTCCTCTCTTGATGGATTTTGATACATACAAAATAGCAAAGTCACAGAGCCCCAACTTGCTGATACTACACCAAGGCAGTTATGTAAGTTGCAAAAAAAAAACCTTGTAACATCTCTTGCTACTATCCAAATTAATTTTTTTTTGTCAAATCAGATTTACTAACAATACAAAAGCATGTTTACTGTGAAATTATTTACAATATTTCTTGTTAAACAACAAAGAATTGAATAACTTTACAGCCTGCTAAAAAATTTGCAAATTAATGTGTGTAGAGAAGGGTAAATATTTTGAGTCAGCACAGCTGAAACTGTCTCTCTAAAGAAATAACAATGAAACCTCTACATTTCACTAATCATTATCTATAGTCTTCTAGCTTGACCAGAGGTCAACATATTCTCTACCTCTTCTTTTACAAATAAAATTCCACCCAAAAACAAAAAGGCAGCCAACCAAATCAGAGAAAGAGAGAGAAGAGACAGTATTGTATTACTGGAAAAGGAAGGTACATCCAAATTCCTTCCTTTACAGAAGGAACAGAGACAAATAGGAGATGTAGACAATATTTCGGCCTTTCTGTTTATGTCGTGTGTTCAAGGACACAAATGTTACCATTGCATAGAAGAGACATGTAAATATGGCAAAAGTAGATACATAAGACAAAGCCAATTGAAAATCATAAAATTTGTGGAAAACTATTCAGCAATTCTTCTTTGTAATAAATCACTGTTCTGTATACCTCTGTATTGAAATTGATCTTGAAAAGATTGTTAATTCCTCATTTAATACCAAAATTGGAAGAAAAAATGTTCTCAATGTTTTCAGTCATAAAGTGGCCACAAATATATTTATGCTCCGTAGTCTCGGTATGTTGTTTTCAAGAAACATGAAGTGTTGTATTTACTGAATGGTTCTCCAAATAAATCATTCGAACAGGTGACAGGTAAACATTTTAGTGAAGTAATCATTCAACATGCATATTCTGGATTTGCAATTACGAATTACAAATGGTAAATTAATCTATATAAAAACAGTTATAGAAATATTTTTAATGTATGTGGCCTGAAATATCCACCCTTTAAATGCACTGTTTTATATTGTTTATATATATATATATAACATATATTTATTGTATTGAAAATCTAAGAAGTATAACATTAATTTTTCTAAAAATATTTACCTAGGCCTACCATATGTAATTTGAATGTTATTTACATATAATTTAGACTGTTCCACCAAAACAATTTGCATTTCAAATTTATACTGTCTCGTAAGTACAATGCTGTCTCATGAAAGATGTTGAGCTAAATTCCTCCCTTCCCTTCTGCAATAAAATTAATAAGAGCACCAGTTGGCCATAACAAAAATAAAACACATTGGAATTGCAACCTAGCTATAACATCCTAAAGCGAGTACTGGACTGGAGTTAGTAAACGTCAGTCTTTCAGTGTATGCAATAAACGCAACCAAGAGGATGAGGTGAGAAAATTTGTTCACCAGATAGATAGTGTGTTTGCAAACAATGCTTTCTTCATTGACAAAAACAGCTGTAGCTGAAGGATACATTGTGGCTGGCTGCATTACTTTTCTAACTGTTGAAATTTACTTTACTTACATGATATAGACAATGAAAGAAAATATACTGTAACACTATTTTTGAAATGATTATGTAACCCCAAGCCCTGCATAAAAAACACATGAGGTATATGCCACAGAACTGATATAAAAGTTATAGGCACGTCCCCAAGTAAGAATGGAAATCTGTGCAAATTTCACAGAAACTGGTACATCATTTAAGAACTTGGAGAAACTCCGAACCACATGGGCGCACATATATGCATGTATATGCTACCAAAAGCATCCACAAATGCACACATATGTACAAGTAAAAATACTTAACTGCATGCATACACACACCTACCTTGAAAACCAAGAATGAATGAGGGTTGGAAAAAAGGGGGTGCAATAAGGGTCACAATGGGGGTGGAATGGAAGTCGACAAAATAGGGGAAAGGGGTAGAAAAGGAGTAGAAAAGGGTAGGGGTGGAATAGGAGTCAGAAAAAGAGGGGTGGAATGAAAGTCAAAAGTGTAACTGGAGTGATCATCAAATACAGAAATAGTGTAGTTAAAAGAGGGAAATAAAGGGTCTGAAAATAAGGCAAAACGGCATAATGAGAGAACAAAATAGAACATGGAATACAAAGATGGAAAGGGTAGTTAGTGGAAATGGGAGTTAATAATGAGAATTGTTGGAAAGAGGAGTTGGAGAGGAAGTTTGATTATAAGAAATGGTGAAAAAGACAAAAAGATGGCAAAGACACTACAATGGCAATGATGGTGTAGTAAGTTGAGTGATGTGGAGGTTTGTTTGGCAGAGAAGAGATTTCACATACGATAAGTTTGATAACAACCACAGTTCATGGATAACAGGAAAGGCGGGCAAAACTACAAGAACAGAAAAGATGGCAGACTGACTAGTGAAGGGCTGAGAGGGGATGAAACAAATGGGAGAGATCACAGGAATGCGGAAAGAAGCGAAACATAGAAGATACAGAATAACTGATAGGAAGGAGAGTCGGCATAGGAGCAATAAGGAATTTAAATAAATAAGGGGAAAAGGTATAGCAGGAAAGAATTGCAGCAAAATGACAAGAGCTAGGGAAAGGGCAATGAAGCAGAGGGAGTGAAAGGAGCAAGGGGTAGGGGGAGTTGAGAGCGAAAGTAAGTGGTAAAGGGAGCCACGAGCGAGAGCACAGAGCAGGGTGGGAGCCAGAAGCGAAAGCATGGAGCGGGGCGGAGCCGGAAGCGAAAGCATGGGGCGGGGCAGAGCCGGAAGCGAAAGCATGGGGCGGGGATGAGCCGGAAGCGAAAGCAAGGGTTAGGGAAGATCTGGGAGCGAAAACAAGGGTAGGAGAGAGCTGGGAGCAAAAACAAGGGGTAGAGGGAGCCAGGAGCGGAAACAAGGGGTGGCGGCGAGCCAGGAGCGAAAGCAAGGAGTGGGGGGAGGCTGGTGCAGAAGAAATGCATGGGGAGGCGGGTGCGGAAGAAAGGGGTGAGGGTGCAGGTGCGGAAGATAGGGGTGGGGGAGGTGGATTCGGAAGAAAGAGGCAGGGAGGTAGGTGCAAAAGAAAGGGGTGGGGGAGGCAGGCGCAGAAGAAAAGGATAGGGGCGGAGGTATCAGGTGCGGAGAAAGTGGTGGTAGTGGTGGTGGTGGTGGTGCTGGATGCAGAACAAAGTGGTAGGGGGAGCCGGGTGCGGAAAAACGGGGTAAGAGGAACTGGGTGCGTAAGAAAGGAATAGGGGGAGCTGGGTGCAGAAGAAAGGGGTAGGAGGAGACAGGTGCAGTAGAGGGGAAGGGGGTTCCGTGTGGTGAAGAAAGCGGTAGGGGTGCCGGATGCGGAAGAATAGGGTAGAAGGATGCCGGGTGTGGAAAAAAGGAAAAGGAGGAGATGAGTGCGGAAGAATGGAGAAGGTGGTGCCGGGTGCAGAAGAAAGGGGTAGGGGGAGTCAGGAGCGATGACAAGGGTGAGTCGGGTGGGATGGTAAGGGGGACCGGGAGAGATGTCAAGGAGGGGATGGAAGGGAGGGCAAAGACGAGACTAAAGGGTGGGCAAGGGGTTGACGGGAGGTACGGCAATGGGGAGATGGAAGGGAGGGCAAGTGAGAGCCCGGGAAACAAAAGGGTGAACAAGGGGGAGACAAAAGGGAGAGCAAGAGGGTATTGGAAGGGAGGGCAAGATAGCATCAGGAGAGAGGTCAAGGTGAGGCAAGGAAGATGGGAGCACGAGGGGGTGCCCGGAGGGCATTCACCTTTAATAAATCCTACTCCTGAAATGGCAGCCCATAAAAGAAAGGCACGCTATTAGATAGAATGGTGTCTTCGTTCCTTCATACAGAAGACAATGTGCTTCAATCAATCTTTTAAATACTGTACCTAAGAATTACATTCAACAATTGTATTACATAAGTACCTTACAAATCAGAATTTTAATATAAGTCCACGGATATGCAAACGGCGGACACTGGTATTACATTACAAGTTACGAAAACAAAAAAATGTCAAGAAATTCAATGGTTGAACAGAATTGATCTAAATTTTTACAGCATACTTCCACAATACTATTTGTTACTCGAGTTGCAAGTTTCATGAAAATTCATTCAGTCAGGTCTTTTTTAAGCACATAACACTTGTGTTTAGGGCCTAGAAATTTTTGTGAATTGCGTAATAATGTGAAATGCTGAGAAATTATGTTCATTCATGAAATTCTGTAATAATTCCCGTATTCGCAAAACATCTACGAAATAGCTTCCTTAAGTGTACCTATAACCACAGTGCAAGCTGCTTTTACCATGAAAACTCTTACAAACAATACATTTTGCAATTAGCATTCTCTCTCATTAAAATCACATATGTGCGTGGATAGCAAACTATTTGAGTGGCGGACACATTGTTTACCAAAAAAGGGAGCTAAATTTTACGTCACAAGAACGATTCATAAATTGATTGGTAGCAAGGTCAAAAAATTATCATTTCACATACAATTCAATATAAATCGACCCAAATCACTATAGTGTTCGTTTACGGACAGAATCAAACCTACGTGTATGTTATTTAAAAACTACCATCTCTAACCAAAAATGTTGGTAATATGATGAAAGTAAATAGTATTTATATATAACACAGTCAAATATTTTTTTTTGGAATGTAATAATTACACTGTAAAAATATGCATAGTATCTGTAAACACTGCAGACTTTACTCATATTCTGTACTTTGTGGTTAGATTCTTAACATCTATAAAATACTGCATTTGCATCTATTGAACGTGGGTGGTGATTGTAGTTGTTTATACAATTTCATTACAAAAACATTTTTACTATGTAAGGAGTATTATTATTTTATCAATATTAAATATTTACAAGTATTTTGTAGTTAAGTTGTGGATTTATGTTGGAGTGATATTGAATTGAGCTGGATTTAATTAATATATTGCTATCTAAAAATGAAAAAAAGCTGTATGTGGGTGATGTAAAAATCTCGTAAAACTCAAAACGCTAGTGAATGTTCTCTGGCAGTTTTAAATGTCTCAATAAAATACAAGATTTATTGCACAAAAATTACAGTAATGTCACAATTTACATGACAAGTGTGCTCTCAAGGTTGTCCTTTCATCTTTATCATTACATATTTTTGAATGTTTTCCACAATATGCACTGATAAAAAGAATTAATAATAAATTTTATTTAGTTTGACTGAAATTTTTACAAAAACCACAGATTCATGTTATAATAATGCATGCATTTTTTGCTATAAAATTTATTTGACGCAATGAAAATATTTTTTTGACCAAATGGTGAAATTTCAATGACGAAATCAGCTCATTTTATTTACTGTAAAAGAGGGGCCCTACTAATGTTTCTAATGGCCTACTGATTTGCTTATGAAAAAGTCACTTTTTTGCTTATAAAATTTTAATGTCTTCACTGATATGAATGTAACTTCACAACAATACTAAAAATACAATACCTAGCTAATGACAATGTATTTTGTGAAACTGCATCCACACATTTAAAGCACAAACTAGTTTTACACCAAATTACTTACCTTGAAGGAATTAGTGGGAGTTAGTAAGTGAACTCTCGATTCTACGACCCTTCACGGTTCTCTGAAAAGGGTCATTTCGAGAGGGTTGTTAATGGAAAATAGTTTTATGGTTCCCCAAAAAAATGTCATTTAGACAGGGTCGTTATTCCAGGGGTCTTAGAATCGAGCGTTGACAGTATTTACTGTTTGATATAACGACTCATACAAATTAAATTGTTCGGACAGATGTTATAATACTGTTTCAACATATTTCTAATACTGAGGAAATATTTCACCTACAATATAAAATATTTTTATGCTGTTATTATTTCAAAACAAGTGACATATGTGCCGAGATATTAACACTATGATCGTAAGTTCAGAATTGAATAAAAACTAAGTAACAGACATTTATTTTAGCTTTCAGAATTGTAACACATATCGCAAGTATAACAAAAACACATCCATCCCAGGCGTCTTCAAGTTTATTCGCGTTTTAAAATTTATACTGATTTTAATTGCATGAAGCAGCACATTTCCCAGGTCGGCACATATTATGTGAAGTTTCAAACATTTCTGGGTCAAGAAACTACGTGAAAATACAACAGAACGCAATAACAAAAAAGAGAGAGAGGGGGGAAGGAGGAGAGGGGGGAAGGGGGAGAGGGAGAGAAGGGGGAGGGTGAGGGGAGAGTGTGTGTGTGTGTGTGTGTGTGTCTCTCTCTCTCTCTCTCTCTCTCAATCATTTAATTTTATATAGTATATATTATATATTATATATAATATATATATATATATATATAAAATATATATATATATATATATATATATATATATATATATATATATATATATATATATATATATAAACATTAATGAATACTTTATATCAGAGATTGCAAACAAACATTTAAAATCACATTGATTGTAAACTGTTGTTTTGTTGACACACAAGCATGGACTGGAAAAAAAAAAACAATGAACCAGCTAACTTGAACATTGCAACAGCCATGTGATGATGTGAAAGAGATATTGTGTTACAATCATGCCAAATTTTATTCTTATTTACATACAAAAGAAACTAAATTGCAGATGACAAAATTTTTGAACTTTACAACTAGTAAGACATGGAAATATTTCTCATAGTTTGCTACCAACTTTCCTGTGAGTATTGCCCTCATTGTTCAAGTTCAAATATACCTTATTTCGGCGTGTATAGGCCACACATTATTACAAAAAAATTGACAACAAAAAGATATTGGCAAAAAAAACACTTTTACTCCCAAAACATGTTTAGAAATTTATCAAAATACTACATTTAATGTTTTAACTTAGTTTCAAAGGAGGTTGGAAGGAAGGAAGGGAAAGATAAGGACGAGAAGGGAAAGTAATGGGGGAAAAAAATCCACTCCTGCAATTATTTGTTCACTGGTGTAAAACGTACATGTGTAAAACGTAAACATGTTGGGTCTCGGCTATAGATGCCATACATGAGAAAATAATTTATCTGCTGTACAAAAGAAAGATATCTTACGTAGTTTGCATGCCTGCCGCCACACAAGTGCACACTGATAGGACACAATTTTTTTGTAACATGTTGTCGTGGTTTTACTTTCTTAAGTCACATTACCATCTATGGAATAGTAATAGTGCAATATAGATTTGTAAACATTGCAACATAATACTAATTTTCTTTCACAAATATTTTGTAAGGGAAAATTATGTTGGAATTTATTATGTTTGTATGGAATAATGACTTAACAATATTTACAGGAATACAAAAATTCAGTGCGGCCTATACCTGAAATATGAATTATTCCTCATTTTTCATCAAAAACATCTGGTGCAGCCTATACACGCCAAAATACGGTATGCAGTTAAGGACAGTGATTTTTTTTCATAGGTTGATTTCAAGAGTGCTCACTTTATGGTGAACATACATACATTTAATCAACATGTGTACGTTAAAATTCAGTGGCAATACATTACACACATTACAGGGAACCACAATGAATGCTAGTAGAAAATAATAATTTTATCATGTCTACGAACAAAATAAATTAAATTCAAGCTCAACCAATATACATTTTTACATGAATAAAATTACGTATACAATGACTTTACAATCTGTGGTGACTTTTGACACCAAAGAGAGCTTATAATAAGTGAGATTGTGCAGTGTTTCCTTCTGGGGAGGTATTAGCATTAAAACAGACAAAATGTTTCCATACTGCTCTATTGTGTGTCACACCACATGAAGATGATTATAAAAAAAAAAATATATCTACACAAACAGAAACATCATTGCTGATTGAAAGTCCAGACAACTGAATTTACTCTTCATGGTAAAAAAATATGTCACAGCTTAAAGGACAATGACATGATACAACCCTGATCATCTAATAAGTGTTGTAGTCAATTATATATAAAAGCTATATTGTAAACAGCACAACAATATGTTAAGACTATGCCTGTTTACATCAGGTTAGGTGACAATGTGATGGGAGAAGCATATGTTATCAAAAATCTGTTTACTTATAAAATATAAAAAAACTGAAGATGCTATGATCAACATACTTTAAAACATCACACATAACACAATTTAGTAAAAATTGGTTCGATGTTGCAGACACCTATCAAAATATTTAATAGATTTTGCAAACTTAAAAAATGTAGAAATGCTTAATTATTTTAATTTTAAAATAATATATTCTACAACCATTATCATTGTTATAAATCACATTTCATCCTGCTATGAATCATAATAGAATCAATGCGAAAAAATACTATGGTAATTCCTTAACTGCACTAATACAAAGATAGAATCATTCAAAATATGTACTTTGAAACTATTAAGTTTATATGTAGTTTCTAATTACTACCTGTCACAATAGTGATTGAAAATTAGATCTGAATGTGAGATTCTTTTTGTAGAAAATATTCATGAATTTGCACAATTCCTATAATAAAAAGAAAACTATGTTTTTACCTTGTACAACAAACCACATAATAATGTACTGTGATAGCAGTAAGCATAAGAGAGTTCAACCCATTTACATAAAAACTTGTGGGTGAGAATATAAGGAAGAATAAAAGTGAGTATTCCAATCACAGAGTGCATGTTACTGAAAGCTTTGAAACATCACACGTTTTAAATCAAACAGTCCAAATTCCATGCAAGTTTGTATGAAGATTCGTTTGTTTCCGACTCTCTGAAACACATTCACAAAAGCACATAGAGGATTTCTGATTGTTGCCTCATTTTCATTGCTGCAATAATTTTAATAAAGCACACATTACCAGTGGCATTTGCATTCCAGAAAAAAAGAAGAGTTGTGCATTTTAGTGTTGATGCACAAGAAGAGTAAGCATAAGCAGACAGCAAGCATTTATTACTTCTTGTGTGTTTATACTGAACACATGCTGCCAAAAGCTTTACCTCTCAACCTCCAATGAGCCGGCAGTCCTAAGATCACAAAAAATATATATTTTGAAAAAGCATTTAATACATTGAAAAATAATACACTATGATTAACCTTACCAACATAAGGAATACTGACAGACTTTGCTGTGACAAAAAAAAAAAACTATTAAAAAAAACAGTTTCTTAAAAAAAAATATATATATATATATATATTTCATAAGAGCATGTCACAGCATGTTACACTGAACTCTTGAAAATACACAAGTGTTCTCAGTCTCATAATTCCATATGCCAGTTCAAAAAAAAAAATTGCACACACAACTAGTGAGAGTTATCATGAGCAAGAGATAATTCTGCACAGAGAAATCTTTTGGTTTAAGTTCAAATAAATTTACATGGGCATGCAAAATTCAAAAAGTATTGTAATCTTTTCACATATACAAGAATGTGATTTTAGTGAACACTTCAACCATGCATACATACATTCACATGTTTACAAAATGAAAAAAAAATTATATTAGCTTTGTATAGCAAAAAAATGCTACTTATCCTTTGTACTGTCTGGATTCAGATTTTACACATTTGTATATAATAATAATATTACAATACTATTAGTGTAAAAGATATTTCTGTAGAAAACGAAAAGGAAATCACCAAAATGCACATCTAAACTGGCAAAAATATTGCTGAATGGACAAACTGCAGAACCATACTGAACACACAGAAAGAAAGTTTTGTAGTAACTGAAACTATTAAGTAATTACAATAATTTATCACCATTCTTCTCAATACTAATGGAATGTATTTCAGATGACATTTAATGTTGCCAGCTGTTGGTGTGGGATGTAAGCAGTTATCTATATCACTCTTCTCCAGCAACTCTCATCAATTAACAATGGGGCACTGTCATTTTCCTACTTCTTTCCGCTGGATTAATAATTAATATCCATGTTGCTGGGAAGCATTTCCAGTCTGAGACTGTTGATTATGAAAAATCAGTTTTGTTTACCATACCATCCGACATCTTTAGAAAGCTCAACGAGCGTCATCTGCTACCTATTTCTAGTTTAACTTTGGAAAATGTCACAGCACTCTTTGAACACCGTATACAATATCTACTGCATTCTACAACATTTCTGTGTCGTTAAAGACATTGCTGTCACCATCAACTTGATGTATCAGCTCTTCCAAATCTTCATTCATTGGTTCTTGAACCTTCCATTGCTTTTCTCAACTTGTTCTTTTCCACAAAATCAAAATCTAGTCTTGCTAGAAAATATTTCTAAGCTCGTCGACATTTTTCCAACAATTCATTACAATTGTTTGCAAGACCTTATACCAACACCATACTGCACAAACAATCTACACTACTAGATTGTTTTGATCTGTTAATAATTTACACTGTATTTCGTTAAAACATCATCAATGTTCCATAAAGTTGCTTTCTTAGTCTTCAAACAATCTATAATGTGCATATTTTAGAGTAACGTTGTTTTGGACCGAATGAAAAGCCCATTCAATGAAGTAAGCTGAACATGGAAAAAAAAAGGAATAAAAGGGGAGGAGAAATGGGAAATCCCCAAAAGAACCTGCTAACAAACTGCAATGCCCACCATGTTTTCCACATGCAAAAAGTGCATGTAACCCTCTGAGAATAAAACCTAGATTATTTCTATTGAAGGAAATTATAAACAATGCAATGAAAAATGTGATATTATATTAATTTGCAGTAACTTATGTCATGAACACTTTTTCCATTGAATGCAAAACTTTGACGCATGCTGCAGTTTTAGTATTTGTATTCTGACAACCTCAGCTCCCTCCCGCTACTTAGCATTATTGAGATAGAAATTTTCCCATTTTTATTTCCCACCACATGAGCCGAGATTGTTTTATCTACTTCCTAGCGAGTTTTATTCACCGACCCACCGTAATTATGCGAGTTCCTTTTTCCACTACTAGAAAGTGCTAGTTGTATTATTGTTTGTCCTTTGCTTCCCATCCTCCAGCTGGCCGGTGACATCACAACTGTAAGCCATGCCTTCGTTACCTCCCCTCCGCTCTCCACTCACCCTCGCCCTCATGACATAGATTTTGCGCATGCCTCCAGAGCAGTCTTCGTTCCTTTCTAGTGCCAGTCGCTCAGATCCGACTAGATTGTTCCTGAGAGGACACTTCAATGTCCTGCTCAGGAGGAATTTGTTTCCATCTCTCCTCAGGGATGAGCCTCAAATCTCATCCTGTTAAGACGGGAGTTAGTCGAGAGGGAAACCCATTGCTGTTGTGAGGACAATCCCACGTCCTTTCAATATGAATTTTTATCTCTTCTCTCTCAAGGATGAGCTTCCATCGCAGCATTGATGTGTGACATTTTCAACAATGGTAATTAAATCACTTCAGCTCATCAGTATAGCTCGCAGCACATCTGATTTCTACGGAGTTTGCATTACCGTTGGCCACATGACGTCAGAATATTGTACTGTCTACCCTGCAAGAATGAATGTTTCAGCCAGCAGAGATTGTATCGTTCACCGGCCCACCGAAGTTATGCACCAAGGCAACAAGTACTATTGTCTTTCATTCTCCCAACCGGCCGGTGACGTCACGCCAGAGAATTATGCTTTTCACCACCCCCTGCTCAGCTACCTTCGCCACCGGATCTGCCCAGCTTACTGTAGACCAGCCTGACTGACAGTCTTCACCGTGCTAGTCGCCGAAGTACTCGCCAACTTCATTCCTCGCTTTACTCTCCTTCATTCCTTCACCACGTCTTTGTGACAGAAGGGAAACCTTTCTTCAAGCTCCATTGGCTTATCCTGTCACACCCTCCTTAGTCATCCAAGCACCATGCCACTCGTCTATTCACACTAGACACTGCGGCCCCTTCTGGGTAACAATGCGTTACGGAGTCAGTTATAGTTTTCTTGTCACAGCACTTTAATACTACCCCATCCCCGCTAGTCTAGAAACGGGTCACCTCTACCCATACTGCATAGCTCAGCTTCCCGTAAAGCTCTCGACAACACAGGAAGGAGTATGTCACCACGTGTTTATTTCCATTAACACGGAATAAACATTGGTTGAAACCTAACATTGAGTACCACATTCTTGTAGATGTTGCACCTTTCCTAGCTGACCTCAGCCTTGAGTGAAACGCAGGTGATCCCGGGGAATGTACTTATTGGAGCCAAAACATGTATTGCTTACTCACAATCACTAACTCAGCCAGCCTTTCCACATAATCTGGTACGTGGAATGACGGTGCCTTCACAGGTACATGGTTTTGGACCAGCTAGTCGGTTTGGTGCTCGTTCTTTCCACCGCAACTTTGTGCCAGAGGGGACGTTCCCTAAGACTGGGAAGCTGCGGTCAAAACTTACATCCACACATAGGGACTGCAGACAGCGAGGCCTAATTTTCTCTACTCATCGTGCCTTAGCGCCAAGCACTGAGATTGGGTATCCGCTCGTCAGCAGCCACTTATGTGGTTCTACACTGTAGAGTAACATAAGGCCTGTCTTTCACCTCTCAGGAGCGAGAATGTGTGTGACTCCAGATGCCTTTTTCCAGACACAGTAGTTTGAAGGAGAAGGTGAAATAGGTGTTAATTTCCGCTGGGTGTTTGTCAAGAACTCACTCCTGCCCTTGTTGTCGCAAAAGGACAGCTCGCCTCTAGGGACGAGCTTAAGCCCTATGATGCCTACTCATTCCTGTCACAATAGAAGTACCACGAGATCTATTCCAGCCACCCACCCCTGCCTGAATCAAGTAGTTCACTCGTGGCTTGTGGAATTCTTCAGTCAACCTGAACAGCGGCCAACAGCACCCATAGCATACCTCATGCCTGTTGCTCTGTCCCCACAGACACGAACCACACCTAACAACCAGCAAGCTCAAACCTTAGGAACATCAACACGCACTGTCATTCCACCAGAAACACATCCCAGCAAAAGCAATATTAGTTGCACAGGTATACCGGCCAAGGTTCAGAGCCTGAAATTGCAAGATTGTTCTCACACAACAAGACTTCATGCCCTGTCGAAAAGTTACCAGGCCAGTACTCAACACTGGGAAAGCATCAGTCCCAAGCAGAGACTAACTGCATACTCGAACCCTCCAGAATAAGCGTGTTCCTGACTTGGCACCCGACAAAAATAATCCCCACTTCCGCTTGATGTAGTATTTGCCACATTCACTGCGTCACATGTCAAAGTGACTAGCAGCCTACCAGCGACTTACGCCTTCCAGTGACTAGCCGCAGATCCCTGCATCTGCTACCCACCAAAGAGACCATCATCACACTCAACCATCGACATCAGCGAGTACCACACCTAAGCTCAACATAGTCCCTTCAGGACATAACAGTTAATGCCCTACATAATGGGTGCTTTGAGTGTTGACCGGCATTAGTGCTTTACCTCCATCACGCTCCCCAAATGGCTGGGAAGCAGACATCAACTTGACAGGGTTTCTATTAGGGGTGGACCTGGCAGGTTTTGGCTCTATCATGGTGTGCTGAACACGAGGAGATGCGTTGGTGAGTGCAGGCCTAGTTGGCATTGTGGTGGAGTGTAGCTAGATACCAAGTTCAGGCATCTGACCACCTTATCTGTAGCAGAAGGCCAACTTGTAACTACTCACTGGATTCTTCAGTGTTGTGGGAGGCAGTAGTGAAATAGCATGTGGCACGCGCTAAAGCAAGCTGGCGACTTGATTCCCCGAAGCCAGAAGAGGTAAGCGTAGTGCCGTGGTGCGAAGCGGGTTACAGTCAAACAGGATGAATCGGCTGGGCCAAGCCAACCCTGGGTCTCAAGGGCAACCTGTGGCGTGTATGACTCAACGTCTCTTCTTAGGAGGGGGTCATGGCTGAGGTGAGGATAGACCGGGTTAATGACGACGCCCGTGGCGCATCACAGTGTGCCCCAAACAAAGACTTCACTTAAATATACACATTCTAGACAATTGCTCATGCATTCCGACAGCCACCTTGTCTTTATTACGTACTTAACTTCTGTAGGGTCAGTCAGTTGCTGAATGACTGGCGAATTTAGGAGATAGTATGGGACACCGTGTTTATTCAGACGGGAATAAATAAGTCACAATTTAACTGCTTTGTCTAGTTTCTCAGGGTGAAATTTGCTATCCCATTCTGATGTTCCTGGAACCAATTGCCCATCAAAGGACAGGCAGGAGACTGCGCATTGACAATATTTTCTGATCATAGAGTAGAACCATGAACCGACCCATAACCTAGGACAGCCCGCACATCAGACATACACACACACCTTTGTAGGTGTGTGTGTGTGTAACCACCAAAATATGAGGCATTTGCAAATATTTTTGCACAGTAGGTTAATTTCATTGCTGGTACTAACCGTGAAGAAATTCCACACATCACATTTCTGATTTATGCCAAATTATTTTCCACTTGAAACAAAATTAAATCTTGCTCGTACATGTAGATTAATTTAACTCAAGTCAACCTAACCATTACACTACAACATAAACTTGGTGTAGTTAGTAAAACGTAAATAAAATATAAAAACCTGGACGGCCAACAGATAAAAGCCACTGTTACTGCATGTACATACATGGAATAATTATTTTTGTATCAAAATAATTTATAAGAAGCTGACGCATGATGCATCCCTATTATTGGTATTCAGACGAGCTCAGCTCCATCCTGATGTTTACCATTGTTGAAATAGGAATTAGTTTTAGCGTTTCTCCCACACATGAGCTGAGATTGAACTGTCTACTACTTAGCTTGTTTTATTCACTGGCCCACCGTAAATATGAATGCAGGACACGTTCATTTCTCCACTGATAAAAAGCACAAGTTGTATTATCATTCGTCTTTGCGTCCCTTTCTCCCGCCGGCCGGTGACGTCACAGCTGCCAGTCATGCCATTGTTACCCCCCATTCTGCGACTACCCCTTCCCCCTCATGACGCTGGTCAATGAGCAGCAAACAGACACCGCCAAATTTTTAGTATATAAGGAGATCTTGTTCGCACCTCCCACAGCATTTGGCATTTAGTTTTTGTCTCTAACACTCGCTGCTCAGAACAAGTCACCCACCAGTTTAGCACTAGCTGCTCAGACACATCCTGTATTCTTACTTCTCTTACAGCACCCGTCTCTCTCTACAAAGATCCCTGCCAACTCCCATTCCCCTCCTCAACACAGACGTGTTTGAGACAGGGAAACTCCTATCTTATAGTCCTTCTCAGGACTGGTCCTACCTTTCCTTGCTTAGTCTCTCTACATCGTGCCCAGCTCAGCATCGTACACCCAGGGAACAACAGCAACAATAGGAGAAGACTTTCTCTTTGCCTGCCATGCTTAGCACACCACTCACCCCAGCTCAACACTGTTTACCTATACCGGCTACCATGATGTACAGTCAGCTTCCCGGCCTTTTACTCGTGCCGACATGCAGTAGCGAGTGTCACCACGTTGTTTCCAATTGCTGGAAATAAACGTGAACTGAACCGAAACCCTGAGAATCATCTTTCGTGTACACTTAGTACCTAGCTCCCAGTGGACTCCTCAAAAGGAATGGAAAGCAGGTAATCCCGGCGAAGTTGCTCAAGCGAATATACAGACTCTTCTGTTATACCCACACACACTTAGCTCGGCCCACCTTTCCATATACTCCGTGGGCGGGATAGCAGCTACCCCAGCCTGCCGAGAATCACCACTAGCTGTCCTTGGAGCAGCAGCAGTAACACGCCAGCAGCCATAACGCCGACAGTAGAGCCTACCAGCCGACCAAGCGTCACAGTAAGCAAGCCTCAGGCCCCACAACCAGCAGCCCGGCCAGTATCCAAAGCAATAGCGGACTTAGTGCCCCACCGCCAACTAATACTGCCCACCTTGTACGTAGGTCGAGCTCCAGTACACAAGTAAAGTCAGTCCAAACCGTCCATAGTAAGTGTACTCGGCCTGCATTAACCAAATCACTCCTTTGTGACATTGAGACTCATTGCCCAGACTCAGATAGCATCACGCGTCAAGAAACAGGTAAGAACTTTCTTAGCAACCAATATGGCACATTAGCGTTTGGCGAAAAGAGAAGCAAAACCAGGATTAGGCCGACACTATCAGAAAGCTGCGAAGCCAGCCTGACCTCCTGATCTAGCCAGACAATGGACTTTGGGGAGTCCTTAATAACCTCATGGTGCCCAACTCCTGAACCAGCCATGTCTGTTAGCGAAGCCAGCCTATAAAATTCCCAAAAGGCCACGATGGCCGACATGCATGACACCTGCCCCGGAACATGCATAAATTCTATCACGTGCGCTCACTGCCAGGAAGTATTTCACTATCAGTGCCTAGGATGGGCAGACGAAGTAATGATACACGGACGTGCTAGAATTTAATTTAGATGTCAAAAAGTCACTAACATGCCAATCTGCGTGTTGTTGGATCACATGCCCAGGACACGGCAGTAATTTGGTCCACTGTATCATATGCTCTCAGCTATTCCATCACAGTTGCATAGGCTGGCTGGAGGAACGGGTCACTTGCCCTTGACTAGTCTATAGATGAAAGGTATGCCAACGAACCACCAAATAAAGACTGAACAATCCCGAACACAGGATCAGTCCAGCTATAACACGCTGTCCCAGCGAACTCCCGATGCCAGAATTCATGGGCCGCCTCTACAAAGACGCAGTCACATTTGCTGAAGAAAGTGAGAAAGAATAGACGGAGCATGAAATTCCCTCCAAACAATGGGTCACCCAAACCAGCAAGCAACTCCGCGGCTGCGCCTTAGAGCGGTGGGTGAGATACCGAGAATTAGTGATGGACTGGAGCCATCTGTGCGTTCACCTCTCCACCCAGCTCTCAGGTAAGGAAGTTGTGGCACACCTAAGCACTGAATTTTGCGGGAAAACCAAGCACTTACAAGGGGAAGCCAAATTGTTTATCCAAAGGAAAGTGCAATTTTACTGCCGAATTTTCCCTACAGCTTCAGAGGAAAGTTGCATGCGAAACATCGCAAGAATGCTCATGCACAAGTTACGCAACTTGCTGCAAATTCCAAAACCCACTACTGTAGAAGAGCTAGTTGAGAGGGCTACAGAAAGCAAACTAAATTTTTTTCCCAGGCCGCGCTCGACAAGCCACATGAGAAGCGAGCAGAACAGGAGAAGCAGATAGATAAAAGAGGGAGCACCCCTTCTGCCCCTTCTTCACATTCTCTACCAGCTCCCCCCCCCCCCCCCCCCCCCAATCCCTTGACCTTGTCCCGGCCGCCACTTCAACCGGGACTGCCTAGACAGATAGGCCGACCAGGGGAGGCCGGGGAAAGGACACCACAACCCCCCTTCCCCCAAAATGAAACGAAGCTTAGCCAGGCGGTAAACGCCGGCGCCAGAGCAAAAAGTGGGCCATCGCTTCCGGGATCAAAGGGTCCTGCATTAAAGAATTAATGGAGGAATCCGAACCACCAGAAGCCCCTTACATAGAGGTCACTATTAACAATAAACCAGTACTAGCACTGCTAGATACCGCTGCCACCGGCAATTTTATTCATAGCAATGTTCTCACTGCTCAACAAAGGGCTTCATTACGACCCCAGAAAAACATTGTATGAATGGCACAGTACAAAGCCATAATACCTGTAGATGGCAGTACTACATTAGAAGCACACCTATCAAAACACACCAGCACTGTAGAATTTGTCATCTCACCTGACCTGACCAAAGCCATCATTTTAAGCCACCCATGGCTGCGCCGGCAACAATGTGTGCTTGATCATAGCCAAAGAAAAGTTTACGTGGGAGACAAAAACCAGGTCACTGTAAATTGGGAGCACAGTCCCACTACCATGAGCCCTCACTTATCAAGCCAAGCGAGATAAACTACAACTTAAGCGGACCCGAGTTCAACCAGATAAGACAAATTTTTGACGAACACACCCGAGCATTTGGACAACCAGGTCAGCTACACCACACCAGCTCGATCCAGCAGAAATCTGCATGACCACAAATACCCCGATTTACAACTACACATACTGTGTATCCGCCAGAAGACACCATCTTATTATAATTCATGTTGAAGAGCTAAAAAAACAAGGGAGTGTTGAGCCGTTGCATTCACCTTATAATTCCCACGCCATACTGGTACCAAAGAAAGACAGCCAGCTGCGCTTCTTCGTGAATTGCGTGGATCTGAACATCACACATCCAATACCTCTACCCATCATCAACATCGCCCATAAACTGTGACACATTGGAGAAGCCAAAATCTTCAGTAACCTAGATATGTTATCGAGGTACTGGCAGATCGCGGTCCACATAGACAGCCAAAAATATACTGTCTTTACCACGCCAGAAGGGGAAACACTCCAGATCAGGGTAATGCCATTCTGCTTGAAGAATGCGCCATCCACATCCCAGTGGCTAATGTCTACCGAAATTCTCACTTGCTACATAGGCCAATCACCAGCCTCGACATTACAGTTTACTCCAAGACATAGGAAGAGCTCTGTGGGCACCTGCAACGTGTACTGAGCACTTGGAACTGCACAGACTAACACGTAAACAATCCAAGAGTCACTTTGGCAAGACGTCAATTGACTACTCATGCCAAGTCATCTCCTCAAAATGGAAATTACCCAGAAGCATCATCGATAAGAGCCATTGAGGAGGCAGAAGAACCAGCTACAAAGAAACAGCTGCGCCGCTTCCTGGAACTCTGCAACTGGGTGCGAGACTTTGTACCCAACATCGCCAGCAAGATGGCAACCTCACACCTGCTACTGGAGAAAGAAACCCCATGGAAGTGGGGATAAGAACAGAGCTAAGCATTTCACAGACCCTTAAGAAAAGCTCCCGCCACATACAACTACTACACCACCCGCAGGGAGACAGTCCCCTGATTCTAGAGATGGACACCTGCCAGAACGGCCTTGAGGCAGTCCTGTACCAGGAAGATGCAGAGAGCCACATACAGGTGATTGCCTACACAAGTATCCGGCTGAACGCCACTGAACACTGGTAACATATTGAGTAAGAGCACCTTGCTGTGATACGGGCCATCCGCAGGTACTGCTACCACCTGGAGGGCAATAAATTCATTCTGTGAATGGAAAGTAAGGCACTCCAGTGGCTCCGTGAGTCGAAAGGATCCAAAGCCAAGTTCGGCCAGTGGGATATGATTCTCACTTTGTTTGACTTCAAGGTCGAACACTGCTCGGGGAAAACCAACTATCTGCCCGACACTCCATCATGCCAACCAGACTTGGGTGGCGAAGAGAGGGAGGAAGAAAAATGGGAGAGGATAGTTCAAATGCCAGTGCCTGAACGCTGCCCTGAAGAATACATCTAGCTACTCCAACTCCGCCTGAGCAAACACCGGATAGTGAACTATGAACAGCAAGACCCAGACATCCAGAGACTGCTACAAGACCAACCCAAGTGATTAGAGCTTCGTGACGATCTTGTATGGTTCCGGACCAAACAACCTGGAGCGGACTGGCAAATCTGGATCCCGAAAGGATTGAGGGCGAACCTATGCAGACACTATCATGAAGACCCTCAAGCAAGAGACTTTAAGGAACCTGGATACCCATTTGACGGGATTAGTCTTGATGTCCGGCAATACGTCAACAGCTGCAAGACGTGCTGCCAAAGCAAGGCCTGCCCCGTAGCCTCACCAGCCACCAAGCCCCGTCAACCATATACTTCGTGGATATAGATTGCGGCCGACCTGCTGGGGCCCTACCCCCGGTGCACCCAGGGAAACCGCTACTTGCTGGTAGAGTAACCGACATCTTTTCCCGCTGGGTAGACGCATTTCTGCTGCAGAGCCAAGAAGTCACCCACATCATTAAGAAGTTTGAGACAGAGATGTTCCCAAGATAGGAATCCCAAGATAGGAATCCCAAGATAGGAATACCCACATTGCATCCTTACCAACAACGGCCCGCAGTTCACCAGCGAGCCCTGGCTGAAAGCATGTAATTCATGGGGAGTTGAGATACGTATTATGCGTCCCTACCAACCACAAACCAACCTCACTGAGTGGAGGAATCAAGAATTCATGAAGAGCTTCTGACTCAATATGGGGAATGACCACCGCCATTGGGACCAGCACATTCTTCGCCTTACGCAGAAGAACGTATGAGGTAATCAACACATGCCCCAGCCAGCTCATCCTGGGTCAAACACTGCACTATAGACACATTGTAGACAGGGAAAGTTGTAATTAGCTACCTAGTCAAAACTGCCCTAGTTAGTTTATGACCTGGTCCCCTTCACCTGAACAGTGTAGTTTACTACTTCCAGTCAACTCTGGGTAGACAGGAGATAGTACGGGCCACTGTGTTTCATTCCTCTCAGAATAAACACGTTCTAATATCTGTTCTCTCATTTTCCTTGAGCACTTCCAGAATCCATAGTAAACACCACGTCCCAAAAGTGTGGAGCAGGAGACCAGGTTTTCAACACTGCCATTTTGCTGCTTAGTGTAGGACTACGAGCTCCCCTCAGGGACTCATATGTCGAGAATACAGGCACCAATCAATGATCCCCTGTTTGGTGCACCACGTGTACCAAATGGTAGAGCCTCAAACACTAGTCATGCCCCTACTAGAGAGGAGAAGTCGCTAGACCAGCTTGCAGTATTCCACCTACCGTTTATGTTTCCAAAGGGAGTGTTTGGATTGGTTCTAGGTAGGACCTGTCTGCTCTAGTGTCTCACCCGTTGAAGCTATTGGGACACTTCTGCGGACACCCGCTCCTCAACCACCACACAGTTTATGTTGCCGGTTGGGAAATAAGGTTGTACTTGGCACCGGTTCAGTGTGTTTAGATGGCAGAACACTCTTAAATAGGGAATGCACGTCACCTGCTCCTATCTAACTAGGTACAGTTCTATCACATACCACAAACTGTAAATTGGCTTGTCCACCGAACAATACTATTTTACATTTTGTCAAACATTAAAATGTCATGTGCCAGATGGTAGGGTTCCACAACACAAGGTTTCGTTCATGTCCCTAAACAAGAGAGGTCACTGTAAATTGGGAGCACAGTCCCACGGCCATGAGCCCTCAACCTATAAATCCCAGCGAGATCAACCAAAACTTAAGCAGACCAGAGTTCAACCAGATGAGACAAATTCTCTATGAACATGCCGCTGCATTTGAACAACCAGGTCAGCTACGCCAAACCCTTTCGATCCAGTATGAAATCTGGATGACCACAGATACCCCAATTTACAACTGTGCGTACCGTGTATCTGCCACAAGATACCATCTTCTTATAATTCAGGTTGAAGAGTTGAAGAAACAAGGGAGCATCGCGCCATCGCATTCACCTTATAATTCCCACGTTATACTGTTACCAAATAAAGACGGCCAGTTGCCTTCTTCGTGAATTGCAAAGATCTGAACGACATCATGCATCCAATAGCCTCCCTGCTTTACAGGGTTGCATCGGCTGCGCAAGCTTAGGCACAGTTTCTCTGGCATGGTTTACTAGTATGTTCCCATTTCATGGGGTTTTATTTAAGGCGGGGGCGATTTAATATATTCTTCCTTTGTGTGCATTACATTTGCCAGGCATCTGTCTTATTATAGGAAACGTAATGTTGGTTTGGGTTTCTGCCTTTCAGGGTTGCAAAACTTATAGGCACGTGGCACGCATATAATGATATAGGTATCACGCGTCAATGTTATTATTATTTGATGCGTGATGCGTACTTGGCCTATCCTCGTTCAGCAACACGGCACCCTAACGGAGTACCAAAACCCAAGTCTGCTTGCCTTCCGAGCTGACTGGAATTCTCCCAACCTGGGATGACCAAGGAAACTGCGGACAAGCCTCAACTAACCTTTATGCCAAATGCGCATGTGAAGTAATCGTCCCTGTCATAAAAACCAAGCAAAGACAGTCACGTCAGTTGCCCCAAAGGGAGAGCCAGATACTACCCGCATACGGAGAAACTACCCCGCTTCATTCCTTCCCCGAGATATCACATCCCACGCATTGCCACCCATGAAGGAAGGGGCCATCAACAGAAGATGCCAGACAACCGAAGTAAGCCAAAGCACTTGTCATCCACAACTTTATTAGGCCATGCGCACCCCCAGAACGCAGATGACACTAGGCAGCTTGCCGCAACACCATCCAGTGCTGGGGCTCACAACCCACCCCTCCCCACTGAGGGGCCACCACGTCAAGTTGTTTCGTACACTCAGCAGTTCGCTTTACCACAGCTCGTGGTAAAGCTCTTTGCTTACAGCCTTCTCGAAAGGAACCCACATCTCCAGAAGTCTTCCAGAACCAGCTACAGCTACCCCCAAAGAAGTATTCAGCCTCCTACACCACACTCACCACTTTAGTAGTGACACCCGAGTCCCTACAGTACAAGGGGCCACCGAGGCTGGGCAGTTAGCTTGCTTGCCTCCCACCACGGCGATCTGTGTTCAATCCCCGGCCGGGTCACTCCGGATTCTTGCATGTGGGAATGATGCCGGACGATGCTGTTGGTTGGCAGGGTTTTCTCAAGGATCTCCTGTTTCCCCTGCCCTTTCATTCCACCACTGCTCCATCCTTACCTCAATCATCCTCATTGGCTCTGAAGACCTCTATGTTAAGAGCCATCCAAATATCTTCACTCACTCCCTTCAGTACAACCTAGTCAACAGTTAGGGTCCAAGTTGAAAACAACTTGGACCCTAACAGGTCCCCTCCACCTGTTCTAACGTAACTTCCACCATTTGCTTAGGAATCACAAGTGTGGAGAAGATAATATGGAACACGGGTTTATTCTACTGTAAATAAACAAGTTTGAGTTTAACAATGGTGTTTTTCTTCTAGGGCGAAACATTGAAGTATCTGCAACAAGGTTAATGTTATTCCTCAAGGGAGAGTCAGGTGATCGCGGCTTTAAAACCAATTCCATTACTAGTGTAGTACTGCGGACTTGCCAGTCAGCAATATTGTGGACCCAGTGCATAAAGGCACTAGGTTCATATGTACGGCAGAACCCCCGACTAAGAACACTTCACACAAAAGCGAGTAGACCACGCGAGTCAGCTAACCCACTCCATTCAAAGCACGAGACTCACCAGTTAGATTGCCACGACTGACAAGGAGTGACCTGTTTACCTCTGAGTGACTCACGACAAAGCGGTAAGGCCACACCAAGTCAGCTAATCCACTCCATCCATCACATGAGATTCACCAGTTGGAATGATGGAACTGACGCAGTGTAACTTGACTGCCTCTGAGCACACCTAGCGAAACAGTCGCCTGCCCCTGCTTTGTCGAGATGGACTGTTAGCACCTAACCCTTTGCCATTCACCCATAGAGGAGGCACAAAATGGAGTGGTTAGAGGACAGCTGCTGTCCCTGTGACTGATCAGTTACTAGGCAACCGATCCCCATCAGCCCTGAGCTGAACCACCCCCAGGAACAAACTCAGGCCACGCGCAGACTGCTGGGGCCTCACCCCAGCCACCCCTACACACTTTCTGAGCTGCCCCACAAGACCACCAAAGAGCCGCACTCCATTGTTGTCCGCCTGGGCCTGCCTGTGTCGGCCATCACCGACACCGCCCGACAACCACTGACACCAGCTCCCACCATTGGCACCCAGGCAGCCCGAATACCTCCAAGAACCAGCTCGACACCAACCACACCACTGACCGTCCTAGGAAGGGGCCCCAGACACAGACACCAGCTACCCATCACCATGCAACCCCGGGTAAGGCCGGGAGAAGGTAAGCCAACACCGGCCACCACCTTAGCAGCCCGGAGGGCTCTCAACCTCACTGACAACTACATGCCTTGCTGATGGCCTACCTGCCTGACACTGTACATGGGGCTGGTTAAAACCAAACGTAATACACTTCAAACTGCACCTCAGTAAAATTGATACTTCCCTGTGGTACTGAACTAACTCCTTAAGAACCCTTGTTCACGTGTGACGCGTTCCAACTCACCCTAATCATCAGGCATCATACATTATTTATTAAATTATCTTGTCAAGGTGTCTCCAGTTGATTTGTTTGCGTTTGAAATATTTTATGTATAAAATAAGGATGCACAGTGGCTGAAAACAAAAAGTTGTAATGGTATAAAAATATTATAAAATTTGTGTTCAGCTTCAGGAGCTGCAAATTTACTGATGACTTCTTTTGATGCATCTTCGGCAAAATATTCAGTACAATAATTTATTATTACACTCAGGCAGTTACACCACTTCAAGACAATTCTAAAAAGTAGACAAAATGAAGAAGTACTCATAGGGCGATACTCAAGGTTAGACAAACAGTTGCACTCGCTTGACACATACATTTGTTAGTTCATATAATAAAATACTGTATGAAAAATACTGGCAAACGCAATGTACGCACCATTTAAAAATGGTAAATGAAGATGTTTCCAGACAAAGGAAAGGCTACGACTGGGAGTTAAAATTTGTTTATAAGCTGTTCACGGTACAGTGAGCACTTTTTAAGGCCCTCGCAACAGGCATTAACCACTAATAAATATATCTTATTACCGCCTCAAGCATTAAATTTTGATGGTGGTGAAATATATTCACTGTGTTTATTGGTCACATTGCAATGTTTATATTAAAAAGCAGCAAGAAGATAAAAATTGGATGAAGGGAAAAATGTATAAGGGCCTTAAAAAGTGCTCACTTTACAGTGAACATCCGATTTTGAGATTACGTAAATTTGTCACAGTTTGTTTTTACACCATCTGCTAACATCCACAAAAAAAAAAGGTGCTGTGAGACTTGGTGACAAGTAAGTGAGGAACAGTGGTCTAGGTAACAAGGAGCAGCATTACTGAACTACACATACCAACATATTCTGAGTATTCATTATAATACTGCACACAGGATATCTGAAAACTTGGGTGATGTCACACGGCTACATAAGATGACGTGGGTCAAGGAAGACTAGGAGCTAATATCTACACTGCTACGCACCGACACATGACATGTTTTTAAACAATGGTAATTAGACGACTCCAGCTCATCAGCATAGCCCGCAGCGCATCTGGTGTGTATGAAGTTTACGTTACCAATTACCATTTGTGACGTCAAAAGGTTGCACAACCTACACTGCAAGAATAGATGTTCCAACCAGCGGATATTTTATTATTCCCCAATCCGGTGAAGCTATGCCTCAAGGCAATGAGTACTACTAATAACCGCTAGATGGCACCACTAGTATGTTTCATTGTTCGTCTGGCTCTTTCTTCCAGCCGGCCGGTGACGTCCGGCCAGAAAGCTATGCTTTTTACTACCCCCTGCTCAACGACCATCCCTCGCCCTCAAGACACCACAAGCCGCCAATGGGCGCCGAGGCAACCGCCTGGCAGAGTATAAAAGGAGAACCAAAATTCAACTCGAGAACAGTCTTCAGTCATCCACCACACTAGCTGCTGGAACTAACCAGCCTGACCTGACAGTCTTCACAGCGTTGGCTGCCGAAGTACTCACCATTTTTATTCCTCGCTAAACTAACTTCCCTTCACAGCACCTTTGTGCCAGACGGAATACATTTCATAAGTTCCATTGTTAGACTTATCCCACCTTACCTTGCTTAGTTTTCCTAGTACTCGTGCCACTCGTCATCTATCGACACTAGACACCGTGACCCCATCTGGGCAAAATGCGATAGGGAGATAGTTTAGTTTTCAAGTTGTTCTCATAGCACTGTTCTGCTCCAACCCCCGCTAGCCTAGAAATGGGCCTCCTCTACTAGGACTGTGTAGCTTAGGTCCCTATCTAGCTCTTGACAAATACAGGAGGGAGTACGTCACCAAGTGTTTACTTCCCGTAAAACAGAATAAACATTGGTTGAAACCTATCCTCGAGTTCCACTTCCTGTAGATGTTGTATCTTTCCCAGTTGACCTCACCCTTGAGTTAAACGCAGGTGATCCCAGGGATTTGGACTCAAACAAACCAGTACACATTTTGTTTACCCACAAGCACTCGCCTGGCCAACCTTTCTACATACTATGGTAAGAAGAACGGTGAAGCATACACAGGTACCCGGTTTCCGGACTTGCATGTCAGTCTGGTGCATCGCATCAGACTGACCGGACGAGACGTTCCCTAGACTGGGAAGATGCAGACCAAAACCAACACCCACGCGTGAAACTGCAGACTGCGAGGCTTAATTTTCTCTATTCACCGCGCCTTAGCACCGAGCACTGAGATTGGGTACCCGCTCGTCGGCATCTCATCATATGGCTCTACACAGTAGAAAACCACAAAACCCTGCTTTCCAACTCACCGATGTGTGTGTGTGCATGTGTGCATGTGTGTGTGCACGTGTGTGTGTGTGTGCGCGCCTCCAGATGCCTTTCTCCCCACACAGTGGTCTTAAGGAGAAGGTAAAAAAGGTGCTAATTTCCTCTGGGCATTTGCAAGAGCTGACCCTCACCCTTGTGGCCCCAATAGGTCAGCTCATGCCTAAGGATCAAGCTCCAGCCCTCAGACGCCTGCTCATTCCAGTCACACCGGAAGTTCCACAAGACTTATTCCAGCCACCTACACACCTGAGTAACGAAATTCACCCATGGTTCGTGGAATTCATCAGCCAACTGGAACAGTGGTCAACAGCACCCGTAGCCTATCTTACGCCTCTTGTTCTGTCTCCACCAACATGATCCACTTAACACAGCCAGCCAACTCAAAACTCAGGACCATCATCCAGTACAGTCAGTCAGAACCTAGCACTAGCACTAGCAATCTTCGTCACTCAGGTATACCCAATGCTCAGAGCCTGAAACGGAAGATTGTTCTGGCAGAACCAGACTTTGTACCCTGCCAAAATGTTACCTGGCCAGTACTCTATACAGGGAAAAGCACAAGCCCCACGTAGAGATTAAGCGAATTACAAAACCTCCATATTAAGGGTATGCCGGTCTTAGCACGCGACCACACTTTACGTACGCTTAGTCGACAGGGCGTCACATGCAAAGACAAGTTACATGATATGTACTTTCTAACTCACCAAGTTGCATACTTCTTATCACTGCCCTTGTTCAAGCACATTTCTAATGGTCGCTAAGTTTTCAATTATCCTACGTGCTGTGTACCTTGACACTATTCTGACAATCTTTAAAAAATGGTGCATTAATCATCACATGTATATTCCTGCTAACAGACATGTGTATTTACACACAGCTGACAAAAACATACAGCACTGGTAATGACTACATTTGATTGATAGATATTTACAAGACAGTCAACTGCAGAGGTCTTCAGAACCAATGGGGGTGAAAAAAGGTAAGATGGAGTAGTAATGGAATGCTACTGTGGGAAAACCGGAGAACATTGAGAGAAAACACTAGTAAAGAGCAATTTCTACTACATGTAAAAACCAGGGTTTGATGCCACGAACAATCAAACTGTGTGTTCGCCATAGTGAAACAGGTTACTTTCAACAAAACAACTAAATTTCATTTTCATCCAAGTTAAGGGAAAGAATGTGCACAGTTACCACAAATGCATATTACAATAATCCATAGACAAGTCTTGCAACATCATGTTGAGGAGTGTCACTAAAATCAGAAGAACAACATACACAAACATACATAATGAAAGTAAATAAATGCCCATTCATAAAAACCATTATAAAATGAACATTGTAAAAATTTTGTCATATACCACAAACAGTAAATTGGCTTGTCCACAGAACAATACTATTTTTTTATTTTTTATTTTGTCAAACATTAAAATGCCATGTGCCATATAATAGGGTTCCACAACACAAGGTTTCGTTCAAGTCCCTCTAAACAAGGCAGGTTTAGAAATGGTGGGGCATATTCCTTTACATCAAACATTACGTGATGCCATTCCCAACAATACCCAGTAAACCTCAAAAGGCCTAGTCACCATAAGAAATAATAATTATCACAAAATTTGTGAAAAGCAAAGCACAGCAAATTGCATTAGAAATAAATCTAAAAAATTGCAACGATACTTTATAATTACTTTATCTATTTTATTTTAACTTTTAATGGTAAAAAGCTCACAATATTTCAAACAATTTGAACTTTATTGAATATTAAAATGGCACAGTACTGTTACAACAATATTGAGCAAGACACGTTGTGTTACTTTCTGTACACCATAAAGGGGAAATTTGGTCAGTAGCTGAAACTTCAGTATGTTTCTTCCATCACATTGTGTTTACTGCATCAATAGTATGTGATTACTTAAAGCTGTCTTGATCATTAATACCTGAAGGCTTCCCAAAGAATACAATACCTTTGTACATGAAGTAACAGAGTCCATCGGATAACAGCAGATATTTGGTTAAATTTAATGCTACACAGACAAACACTAGATGTACAATTAGATGAGATACTCGGAATGAAGACCATGCTAGAAATTACATCAAGATAGTACAACCATGAATAAAGGTACCATAACTTCAATGGCTAATATTAAAAAACAATTTTGTACATTTCTATTACAAGACTTGATTTATAGTACAAACCATTTTCACTTTCTGTGACACCATGTTGCTTCTAGATGTTAGCATTTTAATAATACGTAAATAAAAAGAAATGGTGACATCAAACACTAGCTAGTCAACTGACCAAGAAACAGTACATTTTACATAATTCAGTTTAATATATTTGTATAAGCATATTAAGTAGTTCTATAAATGTAATTATATCACAATTAAAGTCCATTTAATATGTTCTAAAAGCAACTTTTCAACTGGACAAAAATTATGGTTCACAGAAACTAATATTTGATAACAATAAAGATAATTGCAATTCTGAAATACAAAGCAAGTCGTAAAGTGGACCATTATTGCTGGACGCCTGTACCAAAATAATGGAAAACAACCAAATTGCTGCATATCTATTGGTCAGAGACAAAAAGACACTACAATTTATGTAAAAATATAAATATTACAAAAAAATAAACATAGGTCTACAATTCATTGCACATAAAGGAAACAAATAAAAATCTCATCACTTATTGAAAACAGTATGTTAAGATATTCCTACTTTAATAAAATATAGTTCACGAGATTTTTTTCATAACTGCATTGAAAATGCTGCAACTGACTTTTTGGTTCTTATATTTTTCACCCCTTTGCGAAACTTTTTGTCTTTCGTTGAACTTAACATATAGGAAACAAAATGAAACTCACGTGAAGGAATTTTCTTGAAAACAGTTTTAGCCATAAATTCCTGAAACCTCTGTGCATAGAAGCCTGGTCTGTGGACGGAGACTGTATCCTAAATAAAAAAAAAATGTAACATGTGCACAAACATTTTAGCTTTTACTAAAACACTAAAGCAGTGCCCTACACAATACCTAATTTCTGTTACCTTCTGTTATACCCATGGACATAACAGAAGACAGACAAGTTTCAATAGCAGAAGAGAAGAAAGAATGCATCAGTTCATACCCACAGGTTACCTAATGTGTTAACAGAAAGTTTTAAATAGCAACCAAAATAACTTGCAAATGTCAGACAGACCGCAATTAAATATTTTTGCTAATACGAGATAATAATTAAAATTGTACTTTCTGTACAAAAGTTTTTACGGTTCAATGGCAAAAGTACACAAAAATATCACAATGACAAAAGGTAGGCTTTGATGAGTGTATGTGTCAAAATTATTTATGCTAAACAGCTTAAAACTTGTTATAAGTATAAATGAAAATAGATGCCACAGTTACCACATATTTTTTATCATTGTGTTTATTGTTTTACTATGACCCTGTGGATTATTAAAAATATTTCTCGTTACTTACACATGCACTCAGGTTAATTTTGTACAAAACATGTTTTACAGAACATGTATTCTTTTAATAAGTGAGTCTGTTACTCAGGTGTCCACCATATTATCTGTTGAGCTCCGTGGGTATAACATAAATTTAGAACACATTTGTAATCTACATAGCAGCACAAATGCCAGCATAGAATTAGTAAGAAAGTTGCTAAGGAATTGGGCATCTGTAGGGCCGGTTTAAGTAATCTCAATTTCAAAGGAACAGAACAGAACCATTCTTAGTGGAACTGCAAATATCAGTATTTCCCACCACTGTAGTCGTAACATGTGGAGTGGGGTACCTGTAAAATATTATTAACATATTTATCATACATACACCAGCAGAATGGCAACTTAGAGAAGCTTTTTATTACGGGCAAAGATAAGGTTTAATGTCCTACGACCATAATTTTTTTACAACATTGCACAGCACATTAGAGTAAACGAATAAATTTCAATTAATTATTTTTAATGTTTTAATGTTTACATAATTGAATGAGGACCCAAAATTAATTTTCTACAGTAAAATTAAGCTTACTAACAATGCAACTGTTATATCTAAAATCATATACATATCAAAACCAGGTCTTCAAAAAGCAATAGAATGTGCATATACAGTGATCACAAAAAGTATTCATACAACACCATTTTACCTGATAATCTTTGTTTATATCAATAAACTCAAATACATCTCCGAATATTAATATGCAATGGCCAGTAAAAAATCTACAGAATAATAAAACTTAAAATGTGAATTCCGAAAAAAAAGTATTCATAGTCATCATTCAACAGCAAATTACATATATTTTACATTAACCTGGCTCGAAGTTAAAGTGTTAACTTGATTAGAGTAGTTTTGGCTTATACATCTAACTTGATAGCATGCTGTACCTCAGCATTAGCCATAATGAGGGGTCTAAAGCATGAAAAGCAGTGAGAGCAGCACATAGTATCCTTGTATAAACTAAGTAATAGTTACCGAAAAATTGCTGCCACGGTTCATTATAGTTTCTCTACAGTACAGTACATTGTGTACAATTACAAGAACACAGGAAGTACAGAAAACAGGAAGAGATCAGGAAGCCCGAAGCTCTTATCCACAAATCAGTGCTCAAACCATCACAGACGATCACCAGACACAAAGAGGAAAATATGTCTGTACAAAAAACAATCTGCAAACAGAATCCATACTGAGAGTAAGATACACTTAGTTTGGTCACATATGAACCAGAACATGTTTGGGGAACACCTAATAGTGAACTACTTCCTCAATGAAAACTCCAACTGCCAAGCTTGGTGGAGGAAACTTAATGGTTTGGGGTAGTATGGGTTATTCTGGTGTAGGTATCTGGATGTCAATTAAGATAAACTTAATGCACTCTGTTATATTGACATATTGAAAGGTCATTTGAAAAAAAGTTCTTCGAAGTTAGGTCTAGAAAACAGTTTAATTTTCCAAAAAGACAACAATCCGAAGCACAGTGTGGAAAACTAGAGTGTGACTACTACAGAACATCAGAGAATCATTGAAAAAAACCTCCACAGTCCCATGACATAAATCCCATACAAAATCTGTGAGCCATTTTGGATAGACAAGCGAGAGAAAAGATTGTAACATTGCAGTTTTTTTGGTGTTATATTTAACTTTGGTTCCAGATATTATACTTGTATATGATTACAGAGTATTTGCTTAGGGTGACAATTCATTAAATATATTTTCCCAATTAAACTTTATTATATGATTTAAACAAAATGAAGTATAATCTTTGGTTATTTTACTAGTTTATTAACATGGAGATCATGTGTAAGTTAGATTTAATTGGTTTTCACAGGATCTTCAGTATTCCAAATATATTTGTTATTGTTCATTATTTCCTTAGAGGGTAGTAAGTACTGAATATTATAAAACACGTGAACAAAAAAATTTATCCTGGTTGGCCCTCGTATTGCCATTGCTGGTTGGAGGAGAGATGTGGCATGGTCAGATGACAGCCAATTAGAGAGCAAGTAACAACAGAAGTAAGGTTGAAGTAAAATAAAACTTAATTTTTCTTTAACAGAAATCATACCACCACCGCCAAGGATGGGCATGGTGAATTTACAATTAAAAAATTGAGATGATACATATTTTAATATTAATGAAATAGTTGCTAATAGATGTTTTAAAGGAGTACACTTACAAATGGAAGACTCATAAGATTGATTTATTATGTTTCAGAAGAATAGGTAGTTATCTGTTAATTTGTATGAAACGACGAACGAAGAATTAAAAAATTGGGAAGCTGTAAATTTCGACCTGATTCTAACTGAAATATTACAAGATGTGCACTTCTAGGAATGAGTTCATTAAGATACTTAAAAAAGAATGTAACAATATAAGTGAAAGTATAATCAAGAAACTTGTTGAATCAATGCCTAGGAGACTGTATGCTATAATCAATGTCAATGGTCTCTATTGTAAATATTAAACTTTATTTTGTATCGGATATGGACAACAATTTTCCTTGAACTATGGCTTTACGAATACTTTTTTTGGTGGTTACATTTTAAGTTTTATTATTCTGAAGATTTTGTAGTACTTGCAGTTGCAGATTACTTTTGCTGTGGATTGATATGATTCACTACGTTGTAATTAATTTGTAAAGATGTATTAAAGTTATTGCATACATGCCAACTTTTCAAAATTCCTGTCAGTAAAATATTGGTGTCAATCATATGAAGAAATTTTCAAGTGACCAATATACGTTTCACAACGTGACCCTAGATTTATTTCTGACCTAATAAAACTTTTTGAAAAAGGAAAAAAACACAGAAAATACAGTGTTTAGCATATTTCGCAGATATTTGGGAGTTTTTGAAGCAATAAAATAACCAACAAAAAAAGTACTAAAAACTGCCAAATATAAAACAAAATCAAGTGTGAACACCTTGGAAAATCTGTTAGTATGGGTGGACACACTTTAATTACTGTTGCTGAAAATTTTGTCCTGTGATATTACCCTCCAGGTTAGATATGGGAATAACTGCATTCTCAATTGAATCCAGCTTGTTGTCAATAAAAGTGACCACAATAGCATACAATTTTTCATTTGAGTAGTTAGTTACTTCCTATGCTGAAACAGAGAATGGCCCAGTCTGCAATGAACAACTTTGGCCATTGTATTAGCTGCTATATCATTCAGAATACTAGTTGTTTTTGTACGGGAACATGAGAATATTTTTGCAGCACCCCAGACTCTGAACATTTTTCTGAACATGACACCGGCATTATGAGCTGTGCCAAGTGGAATACTGTGCTCAACTAAGAATGAAATGACAAAACAATCTGCTTTCATTATGCCCAAGTCAGCATTTTTAGTGTTAAAAAACTGGAGATCTTGTTTTTTCTTCCTGGCTTTTTATACACCCCGTAATTTTTAGACACTTCCCAAGATGCGTTATGTCATTTGTACCAACGTGTGTACTAAACTCACACCTACACATGGTGCTGAAAACAAATTTCTCGCCCTTTCAAGACTTCTGTATAAAAGTGAAATCGGCACTGTCCGAATTCCTGTATGTTTGAAAGTATTGAGTTTTGTTCTACTTTTTCTTATTTTTAAAAAAGATAGAACCATACATAAAATACATCATCAAGCATATTAACAACAAATCCTTAGTTCATACACTGCCGCTAGTACTGTTAACCTACAATCGTAACATGAAAAAATTTTTACAAGTCATATTAGAGTGATTTCAAATATATTTTATCTTACCCACGTAAAACATATAAATGCCTTGCTCAAAAAGCAAATGATGACCCACAAAAATGTAAGCGATTTGTACATAATATTCACCTTCATATCACTGTACAATACATAAAGTGAATAAAACACACCAGACACCTTAAAACTTTCCCAATTATGTTTAGCAACTGTTGGGCGGTAAAATTCCTTAGCTGACCAAAAATTGACAACACATAGCTATTCTACAACTCAACACCTTCACATTATGGCCATGTTTAGTAACTTTTGGATGGGTAAATTTTGTTGACCAAACGGGCAAATATGAAAACAGACAAAGAGAAACGGAGTCTCCGATTCATCAGCAACAACCAATGAGAAAGAAGATGTCAGTGACAAAGGGACTTATTTATTTACGTTTTATACCATCCCCAAATTTACCGTTAAACGAATGTCACTGACTTCATACAAAAATTTTTTTTATCTGTAAAAAAACCCCAAGCTTCTGTAAAACCATAAAATAATGCACATACAGTAAAACCCTCATTAGAAGTTTTCTGTTAGTAAGTTTTCTTGCTTACTAAACTTTAGAAAGTTTGCACTTGGTCTATTCCAAATGAACTTTAAACCTTTTATGAAGTTTTCCTGCTTAGTAAGCACACATTTTTCAGTATTTTTCTGAGAAGTCTTAACAAGGTTCCACTGTACATGTAAATGGTACAGACAAATGGTAAAAGTTGGCAGGTAGGCGATTCATACAAACAAATATCATAAGGTAAAAGGTGCTGTAGGAATACTCTGTGTGTGTGTGCGTGCGTGCATGCATGCGTGTTTGTGTTTGTTTGTGTGTGTGTGTTTGTGTGTGTGTGTGTGTGTGAGTGTGTTTGTGTGTGTGTGTGTGTGTGTTTGTGTGTGTGTGAGTGAGTGTGTGGGTGGGTGTGGGTGTGTGTGTGTGTGTGTGTGCGCGTGTGTGTGTGTGTGAGAGAGAGAGAGAGAGATTATATATATGCAGAGTTCCAGAATTGCATTTAAGAAACGTTACACGTCTGTATATGTTTTTCAGTTCCTCCATTTCTCTCTAAAGCATGTTTTTGTGATAGTGAAAATGGATTAAACTGGTGTTTTCACTATCACAAAAACATTAAAATAGATATTGGGGTATGCATCAAATATTTTTATTTTTATTACTATGTCATAAAATGGTAGGACCTCCACTGAAAGTCTAATAAAGGTGCGTTAGCAACGGCAAGACTGCATGCCAGTTCAATGTTTTGCACGTAGAGGCGATGAGAGGGTTGATGCGTATGTCTTGGTCGCCTCTGGGGCTCCCACGCTTTTAGGCCTCAGACGTGCAAAATTCCTTCAACCAGATGGCCACTTTAATCCACATCCCAATATTCACCCTTAGCACTCTCAAACATACTTCAATAGTCTCTCCAAAACACACTTCAGCAATTTCACACCATTTTCTTCAGATGTGTTATATTTTTCCACTATCTATAAATGGAATGAAATTTTCCTTTATCATTTTGCAAAGAAATAGAGGTCTTTCATTTACTATTCTTAGCTAGGTTTACAAAATTTATTGTTAAAGTTTCCTCAGTACAGAGGCTAAAAAGTTATATTCTGCTGCCGTTCTTTTCATACATTATTGAAAAAAATGTTGCCTAATTTTTTTGAGTATGCAGTATACATGTTAAAAAAAATTGACATTAACGATATGCATGAACCAAATCTGGTTTTCTTATTGAATCACAATTGAAACTAAATTTCTGTATAAAAAGTACCTGCCTTTGGTATAATTTAATACACATTTAATACTTCTAACTAATGTGAATACGATGAAAGAAACACTGTCCTCGAAAATTTTACAACATACATAAATATCCAACATTTCCAATTTTGTTTTGGGAAAAATATGGATGATTTCTGATTATATGTTCCAGTGCTTTCGGAAACATTATGAAGTTGACTGCTGCTGCTGTTCCACTACTGTAATTTTTATTCCTATGTTAGTATTAGCTTTCACTTGTTGTTAGTGTTGGTTCTATATACAATAATCCAGACCTGTTATAATCCTCCTTGCAGCATTGGGTCTTACATACATATGTCTTACTTCAGATTTGCATTCCTACCTGAGACACATGGTGATTCGAGTTTGTGCCCAGAGTGAAATGCTACATCAATTAGTATGACATTGCATACCTCTGGCTAAAAGTTAACAACTGCACATAACAAGAGGAGATTTTCCTAAAACTGGTCTGTCCCACCACCGCTCCTCATCTCCCACATCCAGGGTTGATCTCATCGGTCAGTTACCGTAGTTTGAACTCATTGGAACAGCTGATGTCACTGTACATACACCCATCATTTCTGTAATTGTTTCCACCAATTGCGCATGACTACAATGTGGAATACAGATTTTGATTCAGTGGAGGGGAGTGGTGAAGTATGGGCAGCTCTTGACAACGGGATCTTGAGAGCCAATGAGAATGAAATGAGATGAGTGGAGCAGGACAGGAAGACAAGAGTGGGGAGAATGGGAGATCTCTGAGAAAGCCCGTCAAACAGCGGCATTGTCCAGCACGATCCTCAAGTACAAAAATCTGGAAGTGGCACTGCTAGGAATTAATTGAATTCAATTCACCTTGGTGGGAGGCGAGCGCTTAGCCACTGTACCAACTGCGGCCTAGATTCAGGTTCATGCTCAACTATATGATGCGATTCTTAGTAGGTATCTCCCTAGAGTTCTCCCAGTCAAAATGGGTTCAGGTGAGAAAAAGACGGGGTTTCAATTTCTTGTTCTCTCTCTGCAGCATTAAAGCAGGTAGAGCTATTGGGTATTCCTTCATCCTCTCAACACAGACAAAAACTCAGCCAGACAGCAAGATCAGTTCAAAATTCAGCAATTAAAGAGGTCCTGAGTTACCACAGCACACATCATCAACAAAACAAATTAATCTCCATATATTATTTTGGTTTTTGCAGAGTATTTGCGATCACAATTTTTTTAGTTTTGTGGATAACCAATTTAATGCATTTGTTTCCTATTGTGACTCTGTGCAAAACTATTAATAATTTTAAGTCTGACATTAGTTCTGAGAAATGTAGTGGAGAGGTTTGGTCAGTGCTAAACAGCAGGGTCTAGAGTGCCAGCGAGCATGAAACTCATGCAAGGGCGGACAAAAATGGGAATGTCCCTAGAAAAACCAGCTGGCCAACTGCAACATCGGCCAAGTTTCCCACAAACAAAAATTTGGGTCACCCCACCTGGAATCAAGCCCAGTTCACCTTGGTGGGATGCAAATAGTCTGACAACTACTATGCCACAATGGCCTTCACGCATGTGTTTACAAGAATGGTGCACATTATTCTCAAGTATCAATAGAGTGCAGCGCTGAGTCCATGGGTTATCATGTATATCATATGATTGCACATTTTCAGCATGTGAGATGGCTGGGTATGTACAGAGTAGGATTAACATACCGTCAGTGCTGAAATGCCAGGAATGTTTGTTCATGAGGCATCTGGCAGCAGTACTCCTGAAGCACATAGTGAGGATTACACACGAGATAATGGTAAGGTGACAGGATGCATAACTGATGTGACAGATGCCAGTGGAGGTTTCACCAGAAGTGCCCCCCCTCAGAGAAAAGGAGTTTTTCAATTTTATCAAAGCAAAATTACATAAATTCTTTATTTAGTTCAGATGGCTGATTAAATATTTTTAATTATTGTTCGTGTGATAGCTGAAATCTTAGCTTGAAAATTTTGTAAAAATGAAGGGAAAAAAATATTAAGTATTTTATATTTAAATACTTGAATGTCTATAAAATGACTATAAAATTACATATAATTTTTTGCGATTCTTTCTTCTAGCCACGTGGTTTTTTAAAAGGTAAAGAAAATAATGTTTTTAACATGACAAATTATGATGATGTTAGAAAGTATGTATCATACGTACATTTTGAGCCTAGCAAAAATTATAAAGTTATTAAGATTTCAAATAACCAGAAATAAATAAATAAATGTAATTCCTCACCAGGACAATATGTTTCTATAGGGTGTTCATGGTAAAAGGAGCACTTTTGAAAGCCCTGCTTAAGATCTACTTGTATACATGTTTTGTATTCCCCAGCCTTATATAAAATTAACATTGGTACGGGCATAATCACTTTTGTCATGTGTTGGTCAAACAAAACTCCGAAATTACTAAGAAAGTAAATACTTTGCAAATCTGCCAATTTTTACATTTTGATGTATTAAAAAAACAGAAAGCGAAAGAAAAATCTTACGTTATTATAAATAGTTACCTAATACTTTTTATTCTACGTTAGGATATGGAACTACTTTCCAACCCTCAGTTACCAACTTTACTGGGCAAATGTCACTCAGTGCGTCCATTAAAATATATGCATGCAGGGGCAGTGATTTTTTTTCTAAGGTTCATTTCTAAAGTGCTCACTTTATCGTGAACTTTATGATAGTTCAAACTTTTAATGGGTGTTTGTATTTCATGTTTTTAAAGGTGCCATGCATGTTTTAATATGCCCAGTATTATATATTTAATATTTATTCAGCATTAATCCTTGAGATTTTGAAAAAGGTTATTGAATTTCTATTCATGTTATTGAATATTTTTGCATTTATCTCAACTGTGTTTCTCTGGAAAACAAATATTACTCATCTGAATAAAAACAAAAGTAAATAGCAAAGTAAATCTCATGTGTTTTCTGTTCTATGCCAGAAATCTTTAGTGTTACATGCTCTGTATAAAAAGTTTTAGATGTTGGATTTTCTGAAAAGTGAATGTTTGAGCTGTTTATAAGCCCCTCTGCAACGCCCTTGGTGATGGCGAATGCAGTGAATCCCTGAGCACTCTGCTGTTTTTCTGCAGAGTTTAGTCTACTTCTGGAACATATTTTTTTTACTTTGAGAGAACGAATGATTTTCTTTGTATTGAAAGAAAAGGCTCAACTTAAAAAAACTTAAAAAAATTAATATTCCAGTTCAGTGGTTTTAAGAATTTGTTCTTTTTAGTGTTTGTTTTGTGGATTCTAATCTCAGATATGTCGACAGGTTGGATCCAAAAGCTCAGTATGCCCGCCCTTGCCCAACTTCTAACAGAAGCAGAGGAGGTGGTGGTGGAGACAAATGGAATTATGGAGCTGCGGGTTAAGGCACGTGGCCTGGTACGGAGCAGTAATGAGGGGGAAAAAGTACCACCAGCAGAGTTGTGGGTGAGTCCAGCCCAGTTTTAAAAGCTTTAAGACATGTTCCATCTGAGCTATCTGCAAAATTACTGGTTTCGGTAGATTAAAAACTTGATTCTGTAGTCACATTTTTGGTGGCCTAATCATCAATCATCTCTTTGAATTTTTGTTCTAAGTTAGTAATTTATGCAGCTGTAATATATAAGGTTCCAGAAGTGTTGTAACCCATTTTCTGTCAGGCAAGGGAAGAGAAATAGGGTTTTGAGGTGGCAGTTAAAATGTGTGTTACAGGTTTCAACTGATGTAGCCATCATGAAAACACACATGAAATTAATGGAGAGATAGCAACTACATGCCCAAAGTATGCAATGTTTTGTGCAGGAAAGAAAGGGTTAAGTAGGGGTTCTTGGGCACCTTTGTAAGGAAGATTAAATATTTTACACACATAATGTTTTATAATTTGCTTCCTAAGAATAGCAGATTTTTTTACTTTTGCTGCGAAACCCACGTGTTTAGAAAATTGTTCTTGTGGATAAATAAATTTTTCTTATGCTAGAAAGTCATATAATTCAGGAAGTTAAGTCAAATACAATCAGATATTTGTCCTTGGTGACAAATTACATTGTCAAGTTAGAGAATTATGGTATATAACATTGAAAGATCACACGGAAAATTGAAATATTCTCGCCAGTCTTGTAAGAGAAAACTCAATATTTTTGTACTATTGTGATAGCTACACCGTATAGACAATTGTTTTTGAAAACATTTTATTGTGATTTTAAAAATGCCAAAGGTTTCGGTACTCATTATTGTTTTTAACACTCAAATTTTAGAGAACTAATTTTATCACAAAGAAAAGGATGAAACAGTAGTAGTATTGTTTTAGTATCAAAAAATGGAAATTGTAGTATAAAGTACAATAGTGTAGAATGTTGTGAATTTGAAAAATTAACATTTTTTATATTGTGTACATTTGAAGTGGATTTGTAGTGATTCATTATATTTTTTAATATATATCAATTTTCTAAGAGTTCTTCTTTTGTGGTTTTTTTATGCATTATCATACCAACCGATACTGCTTTCAAAATAATTTTTTCAGCTGATCTTTTGGATTCTTTGAAGTGTGGCTGATCTTTGTGTTGCCCTTGGGTGAAGGGCATAGCACAGGGCTACAAACTGTCAAGGATGCCCAGTCCTCACTTGAAAAATCAGTTGATTGTGCTACTACATCAGAGTGATTTTGAGCTTAAAAAGTGTGATGCGTGCCCGGCTATTGACTGTATGGCACGATCGTCGAGGTTTATTGAGGTAGACCAAGTGCGCGGTTATAGATAGCTGACAGGAGGTGTTAGAAACCTGACTTAGGCTGAAGGTCTTCAGTCAGGTGGTAACATGGGTTAACTGGCCGAGTGAAACTGTTGCTACAGTCCTTGAATTAGATTACGTTGTACTCCAAGTTCCAGGCTACTAACTCTTGACTCCAGAAGTTAGGATCGGCTAGACTGTACCTAACTTCAGTCCTGTAGACTAGGCCCCTCAGCCCCGGGTCATAGACATGACTGGTTCAGACGAGCGGTGGAAAATGAATATATTGTACCACATGGATAGTCGAGACTGTCCATAATCTTAATGGGGTTGCACGGTCCCGTTCCGCCTGTCTTTCCGGCGTAGGAGGGGCTAAGGTACTCCACTGCTGGGCAGCTAGATGAGAAATCTTTTGTTCCCTATGCCTTCGGCCATGCCTTATCTTATAAGTCATAGAGATTGGTTCACCGCTGAACAGGATACATTGTGCACTCCAGACGAGAAACTATTCCTCTATAATAGTGTATGTCTAGTAGCTGATTCGTAGCACAAGCTCAGTAAGTGTCTCCACTGATCCCCACGTCTGCGGGCTGATCAGAGATGTTGAGCCATGTGGGGGCCACCAATACTACTACTTGCTTGCGACAGGGCCCCTCTCCCCTGCTGGAAGTTTCAACGGGTCTGGCGACGATGCAAGAATGTTCTGGTGAGACTGGCTGGCGCCTCGGCCCTCTGTGACGCATCACGTGAGTTGGGGAAGATTATAGGTGACGTCTTAAGACCTATATATACTGCCGCAACCCACTGGCTGGCAGTCTTTGACGGAGGCCATCTGGCCGAGAGTGCACGAGCGAAGTGAATTGTGGGCGACAGGAAATTGCGGGATTATGGTGCGCGAGGTATTCGTGGCGTGAATGGATGGAAAGGTGTGAAACCGACGAGTGAAGCCTACTGTGCGTGAGGGCACTTGAAGGACTCTAGAACATTGCGACTGGTGGGACATGGACTGAACTGAGGTGGGCCTGAATGGACGTGTAATGTGGATTTTCTTGTAAATATTCGAACTGTCAATATGGACGCATAATTTATAAAACAATTGAAAAAGTTGATACACTGTCTGTTGGGACTGATCTTTAATTATTTAATTTCATTGATTTCTTTTTGGTAATTATAAATTTTATTAATTGGTGTCAATTGTGAACAATTAGTGATATACATTTATTGTGAGAAGTTGAGTTGAAAGAATTGTTGCTGTAGTTATTGTAAATAAAACTAGAAAATTATAATAAATTCTTATATTTGATTAAGACCTCCATCCCTTAACGAACTTGATTTAGCTCACTTACTTTCTAGAGACAGAAATTGTAACATTACAATGGTTATGGACTCGAAGAATAGGTTGGGAAACGTGGATCCATTCATTTACGGGTTACACATACTAGAAGCAATCAGTCTCCCATGCTTCATATGCTCTAATGCGAGCACTGTGGAAATCCATGGTCTAAATAGACTAAAGCATTGTGGTGCCAACTTGCTTACAAAACCAATTAACTACTGCTGTATTTTTCTGACCCAAAACTTTAATGTCACTGTTGTTCATATTTAAGAGTGAAAAGTGTTGCTTGTGGCTGGACTGAAACCCAGCCATACTTGTTGAAGATGTTTGTTGAAAATAAGGTTTCTTGACACTAGGATCTGTTCATCTCGAATTTTAAGTAGTTCCAAGGACAATCTATACGATTGTGCTACACTCTGGGCATGCTTCCCCAAAATTTCTTTTGCAAGAACTTTGGCGGTATGGCCCTCAGTGGCTAGTTAGCCTACCTGACCAGTGGCCAGTGACCCCTCTAAATCAATCCACATACACTATTCCACTGCTCAAATCTACATATCTTATTGATTTGCTAAAAATGTGTTCAGCATTTACAGTTTCAAGATAACTTAGCACAACTCAAGGAAGGAAATCTTGGTCTACATGCTTACAGCACTTGGCCCCCTTTCATGGTGCTGAGGGAGGGTGATCGTTTATCAAATGCCTACATTGGATTTTCCTTTAAACATCCCATCCTATTACCAAAAGGCTGCGAAGCTGCTGGAGCTTTGATAGACCACTACCACATTATGTACCTGCATGCTGCACCTCAACTCCTGCAGTCTCTCTTATCGAAAAATTTCTGGATTTTTTCATCTCGTTCACTGGCCCTATCAAGAGTCTTTAGACGTGTTCATTGTTACTGTTGCCAACCAGTGGACACACTGCCACCGAAGCACTAATAAGACTGTCACTCTTGCTGGAGTCTTTGAGAGGAGTGGAACTGACTATGCAGGACCCATCACCATTGGGATCAACAAGCTACAACATGGTATTAGCCAGAAGGTATACTTTGACTCTTGTATACAGTAGAACCTTACTAAAATTACCTCTCACTGTCTCCATAAATATGGGCATTAGACAGGTCGGTCACCAATAGATATTTTGGGAAATTTTGCACAGGTATTGATTTTGTTTCCACCCCCAACCCTTATAAATAAAAATTTGCAATTGTTTTGCATTAAGTCAGTGTTCAATAGTCTATAGCCGGAAAATTACATGTTTTTTAGTTAAATATATATTTATTTTAATAGGCAGAAGTCTTCTGAAAATGACGCTAGAGGTACACAGTAACTCTACTTGTCTCCCAAAATGTTTAAAACATAGAGTGATGCAAGGTTTTACAAAACATTAAGTCCATGTTCAAGCTTCTCTGGTGTAAAATCAACATGATTATTGCAAGGAATATTAATTCAGTTAAATTGTCAGACATCTTCAAGGTAAAATGTGTATTTGACCTCCCCTTGTTGTCATAAATTTTCAAATATAGCATGACAATCAAGCATGAAGTCAATTTTCAGTGGCTTCTTGGGAGAAAATCAAAGGATATGTTACTGAAATATTAATTTTTTCAATTGAAAAAACTTACATCCCAGAAGGACATACACAAAATAATGTGTAAGCACAGAGCACCCGTCCTAGCAGTCACCATCGGACAGCTCATTCCCAAAGAACAAGCCCAAGCTTTGCGACACCTACTCATTCCAGTCACACCTGAGATACCTAGGAATTTGTTCCAGGCATCGACACGCCTAAGTCAGGAGGTACACTGCTCGCAGAGTACCTCAGCAAGCCTGACCAGTGTCAAACAGTTACCATAGCCTACCTCAAGCCTATTGCTCTGTCCCCACCGACCAGAACACATAGTTATCAGCATATTCAAGTGCCCACAGCAACTACATGTCTGTTTGTACTGCCAACACCTTATTCTAGCACAGGTAACTGCCCAGGTATACTGCCCAAGCCACAGATCCTGAAGCGAATGATCGCATTGGCAGAACCTGAATTTGTACCCTGCCGAAAAGCTATCAGGCCAGTGCTCTACACTGGGAAGGCCCCAGTATCCCGTAGAGACTGAATACCATCAGAACCCCCACCAGAATAGGGTGTGCCTGATTTAACACCCGACAAAACCCACCTCCACTTACATAGCGTCTCATAGCCAACAGGGCGTCATGCATCAAACGGAAATGTAAGAGTATTTGGCATCCAACGTGGGGCATAACTGCCATAGTTTTGACAAGGCAGTATGAACAAATCAGCCCGGCCTCAGCCACGAGCCGAACAGACTTTGGGGAGTCTCCTAAACACCCCATGGCACCCAAGCTACCACAGAGATGTCGACAACCGGAGAAAGTGAGCAAGAGCCACACAGGATTCAGTGCACTCACTGCCGACAATGGCACCACTTTTCCTGTCTCGGCTAAGCAAACGGACCTCGCTATACGGATGGCCTAGAGCTCAGAGGTCACGATTGCAGAACCAGGCAGACAGCATACTGTAAATGGATCACATGCCATGGACGTGGACACGTGCATCCTGTGCGGAGAAACGTACCATCATGCTTGTATCAGATGGCCTGACGAACTAATCAATATGCCCGGCAATGTCTCTCAATGTGAGGCACGTAAACGAGCTTCTGAATACCGTCGATCAAACCCCGAACCGGCCACTTTCCACAGTGAGTTACACTGCGCAAGGGAACTGCAGCTGTTGGGAATCGTAGATAGACTGCATGAGGATCTAATCCTCTTTACATCAAAATGTGAGCAAAAGTTCAGGATGCATGGCATACCAAAGAAACACTGGGTAGGTAGACCCCAAGCGAAACTGAAAGGTAAAGCCCTCGACTGGTGGCACCTATATGGAGTATTTGTATCCAACTGGTAACAGCTCAGCAGCAGAATCGCTCAACACTTCACCGGCGAAGAAGTGCTAGCACATCTGATGACCGAATTCTATAGCGACATGCAAACACCAGGAGAGAAAATTGAGATCTTTGCTCAAAGGAAGGTGCAAATATACCGGAGAATTTTCCCCGACGGAGATGAAGAAAGTTGCGTAGACAGATCACTCGTTTGCTACTGCCCCGTCTGAGAAATATGCTGTTCATTCTGAAGCCACAAACAGTGAACGTGCTAGTAGAGCATGCCCGAGAAGCAGAAAAGAATTTCCAAGCACAGGTGCTCCTAGATCACCCCAAACCCACAACAGCAGCGGAAAAGGATAAACCACCAGAACACTGTAGCAAGCCAACATCGCCCGCACCACCAGCTCCACGCCTACCTAAGTGTTGGTACTGCCCAGGGTGCCATTAAAAAAGGGATTGCATGCAGCGGCCCGCACAGAGGCAAAAACGAACAGAAAAAGGGGGCGTAAGCCATGCACCATGACCCACCACAGATGAGTTAAATTAGAAGAGTGCACCACAGAAGGACAAAACCCAAGTCAACCCTGATGTCCAACTAGAAACGCTGGATCTGCATCCTCGATCTGCAACCCAACAAACCACAAAGCATGTATAACTGCTAAACAGGTTACTGAGAGCTCACTAGCCACGAGCCAACAGACGAAGAAGACCAGGAGTCAAGCCTGACGCATACAAACCACACACCCTCGCAATCATTGATTATGCTTCGCTAATTTCTGACACGCCAGGAGACATCAACGAGCCAGCCAAACCAACCTCGCATACGAAGCACAGACGTTGCCAACTGCGAAGACAGATGGGACTGAGCAACCAGATATTGGAAGCATCTATTCTGCACTGACAAGAATAAGATTCCACCCACTAAAAAACAAGGCATCACAACGGTCAATACCGTTGACACCGTCAGTATTCAACCGGAAGTTCACCAGCCAGTCTGGAGGATGGACTCCCAGCATAACAGAAGTATCCTAGAGAAGCCCATTTGACCGCGACCAGAGCCACAAGCGACCTCATCTTACTGACGGCACCGAGAGGACTTCAACAACAAGTTCCGTCAGATCGACAGTGCACCCAGAGCCTTCATTTCGATGAGCGACTTCAGTCTCATCTGTTTCAGTTAGCCGCCTCAGTGATGCTCCTGGCATGCCAGACACCATAGTAACTACAGTTGCTGAGATCCTGCCTTCCCCAAACAAGGCAACAATCAGAGCTGCCTGTGTCCACAAGGCCGCCTCCCAGGCCGTGAATCAGCTGGTACCTGCAACCACGATCACCCCTGATCATGCGGCTACTCTAGCCTCCACATCTACGCTCAATGCAGAGGCAGCTGCCTTAGAGTTCCAGACGTCGCCCAGCGCCGCGGCCAACTCCCAGGCCCAACGCCCCGGACGAGTGGAGGATGTTACCGAGGCTCACACCTCACTGGACTCACAGGTCCATTTTGCTAACCCAGTAGACTCTGCTCAGTTATCTACTTCCAGGTCACCTGCACCAATCAATGCAGAGACAGTCCCCAAGGGCAACTGCCATGGACATGAGGTAGGCACAGGCGAGACGCCCGTAGCAGTCCAATCCCAGGCTGAACCTGAGACAACTGATGCAGAGCCCATCCCGAGACCCTGTCTTCATGGAAGTAAGGAGAGTCCCATGAACCCACCTACGGCTCAGTTTCCTAAGGTGCCTGCACTCTCCTGCCAAGGAAGAGCATCAGCTGTGGGAAAGGCCCTGATTTTTAAGCGAAGACGGGAGCTGTTCAGTGAAGTTGACGGGCCAGAGTCACCTATTTGTGCAACGACCCTGGACCCAGCACCTCTCGTGTGAACCACGGGGGTAGACAGTTTCGCCACCCTGCCCCTGACAGCAACAGAGAACTCCACACAGCGAGACAGCCACCCCCTGATGGCTAAGTTCCACCACCGAGTCCAGTCACCTCGAGTCTGCAGAGCCCACGTGACTGCAGACCACTATAACTATAAGGAAATGCCATGGTAGCCTCCCACCCACTTTACCTGGCCGAATTCACCATACACACCCCCCAGGAAGCAAGAGCGACCAGTGAAGCAACTCAGAACATCACAACAGTGAGTGCTAATGCGACAAACTTAGTGATCTAACATAGCCGTCAGATGCTAATCTTCGGTTGACAGTACATATTTGTACGATGTCAAGAACAAAAATCCAGTTACGTAATTCTGGATGCTTTGCGTATTACTCTCTCATCACGATAGTGATAAGGCCAGTGCCTTAACGTGTAGCTTTGCTACACCTGCATTCCTTCAATTACGTAACTGATATGAACCCAGCTTGTGATTAGCAATAAACTTGTAAATATACATGAACTGTTAAGACACGCAATGTGTTCCAGCTGAACATAAGTTATGTCAAGTGTGAAACCATCATGATGCTAAGTGTAAATATTGTTGTAAATACAGACAGACAGAAAAATGAAACACGTTGGCTGTTGCAGTTTAGAAACTTTAAAAATGCCACACGCATTAGTTTATCGAAATTTTACTTGAAAACCTGTAAATAAACTTTGCTTTGTGTAGAATCAAACATTTGTCAATAAAAAGAGTTTTCTGCTTAAAAGTAACGTAAAAATTGATATTGTAGTTTTTACTAAGAAATACTTCAATCTTGTGTTGAAGCAAGTTTACTTAATTACTTTCAAATGATAACGTCGAAATAATCATTTGCAATGTGTAGAATTGTTTCCAACCAGCAACCAAAACACACTATAAATGAGTTTAAAATGTTGCAAGAAGAAAATCAATTGTTGTAAATATTCTATTTCTCACGTGTCTTGTCTTTACCCTCTCTACATTTTATCCGGATCACTAAAACGGGTCTCATGGGTCACGAATACCGTTACACAGAAGGGAATGAAAAGACCATTACGACACCGTCAACAAAGTACAAAAGAAAAAATTACAGTCACAGAAAAATAATGTTTCAGAGTGCATGTAGATAGAACAAGTAATGTCACCCATCCAGATATACCGCCCAAGCCACAGATCCTGAAGCGAAAGATCGCATTGGCAGAACCTGACTTTGTGCCCTGCTGGAAAACTACCAGACCACTGCTCTACACTGTGAAGGCCCCAGTACCACGTAGCGACTGAATCACTGAAAGAAGTCCCACCAGCCTCATTTAACACCCAACAAAACCTACCTCCACCTGACATAGCATCTCATAGTCGACAGGGCGTCACACGTCAATGGCATCACAGTAAGTTCAGGCTTCTCTGCTCATTGATGATGATTATTATTATTTAAAAGTGTGTATCCCGTGTGTTCTCTTAACAGGTTGTATCATGTTTTCTACCTCAATTTCTATAATGAATGATTGTAAAAAAATTTTAATGAGTTCAGGATAATCCTGCATAGTATTCAGCTCAGGGCATCAAATAAAAGTGAAAATATAGAGCTTTATAACAGGGGATATAAAATGGTATTTCCTCACCTCAGGGAATTTTATTTCTATACTGCTCTTTCCTGTACACAATACCAGATGATCAACTCAACCCAACAGCCTCCCAGCTAAGGAGAGAGGTGGGGGTCGTTAACATCACTGATGACCAAACCACATATTTTCAACAATTAGTTTTTTCTGATTAATGCTGAAATGATCTCATAGTCATAATGAAAATAAACACAGTGGAAAAAGGGTAACTAACTACACACACTTTGTTAGACAAAAAAAAAAGAGCAAAAGAGCAGTAAAATATTCACAGGCCACTTTTCTTGACCTTGTTACTGCCAGCAATAATATAGTCTTACACAAAATCCAAAAAGAAGAATCAAGAATGCTCTCTATAACAAAAAAAAAAAAAAAACACTTACCCCATCATGAATCATTGCTTTCCATGTATGCTCAAGCTTTTTTTTTAACCGATAGCTCTGTAGGATGTCAATGATACCAATAAATAGCAGAAGACGTTCTCCTTTGGAATTCCTTGCTGGAATACCACCAGGCCTGTAAATCAATGCATTCATTTTTTAATGAAGCTAGAAAGGCAAAAAAATGCCATTATAAAAAGTATTTGTATGACACATGATCTGAAATACATCTATTAAAACTTTTACACAAAAAATTACAAAACTATTATTTTCTATATACTGTATGTAATTTGAGGTAGTGTAATTTTCAATTTTTGTTTATTATTAATTCTAACCCAGACTTCAGAATACAGGGATTTTTGTGAACTTCCCCCCTCAACACACCCACCTATACATTTCATAAAATTTAATTAATTATTTGAATTTCTAAACAAAATTACTGATGAATTTAATAATAACTTTGACTTTAATTAATTTTAATAATTTTTAGGAAAGTAGTTTTTTTTTTTGTACGCTCTTGAATTTAGCTTTCTTGTTCTGTTTGAAATGAGATATAGTTTCATGTCACACTAAAAATAGTAGCAAGGTTAATGACGTGTCAGCATTTTGCAATAAATTCTAACCTCATTCGTACAGCATTCATTTCATACACTCATACAGACCAATTTTTTGGAACTGTGAAAAATAAAAAAAAATTGCTGCTAATATATATTAAAACACATCTGAAAGCTACAAAACTAAAAATTAACATAGGTTGTATGCACTCTATGCTTGTGCATGGCATCGCATGGTGGGAAAAAAAAAAAAAAAAAAAAAAAATCTATTAAAATTTACTGTCACTAGCACACAGCATGCGAGCAAAATTGTTGACTTGACAGCTGTTCTACAGTGCCGCCTCCGCTGGTGCAGTCCTATACTGCACGCTGTACTTGTTTGCGGAGATACACATGGACAACATGGTACATTGCACCCTCCCCCCACCACGTGGCAGCAGCGCCAGCCACCAGTGTCGACAGTGATGAGCGCAGCAAGCGGAAAAAAAACATAACTCCACCTGTCATCCTCCTCTATTTACCACATCTGTCCCACCTATCTTGGTCCTGTTATTATCACTGTGGAGTTCGCTTACTGTTACCTACGTTTTTGATTGTCTAGATTCCAATAAGTTTGAGTTTTTGGCTTTTCTTCACTGACTATAATTTGGATTTCTATTTATTGGCGACTTCATGGTGCTATTTGTTTCAATTTATATTTTTGACACTTTTCTTTTTGATTGCGATTCTAACATGAGTGGAAGCAAGAGACAGGCCATCACACTCAAGTAAAAATATGAAATTGCACAGGAGATGGATGCAGGCATGTACTCGCAATGTTTTTGATAAACTTCCTCTCCTTCCTTTTCATACATCATAAGGAAAATGCTTGATTTAATAATGCCGCTTTCGTGCTTTAAAAGTTAGGCCTACCAAACCATTACAGCGATATTATTTACACAGAAATATTGTTCTGAGCCCGTCAGAGTTTATCACACTTTACTTACAACAGGTTTAAAAATTAAAATACCTTTAATATCAATACACAGAGGTTTTATTTTTCTGTCATACTGTTATATTAATCATGTAATTTGCTACTGAGGCAATGTTTTATTCGAGACTGTAACTGGCTGGCTGGGTGATCTTCTGGGGCAGTGGCAATCCGACTCTGAGCCAGAGATTGCACCCACCTTAAATTAATACAAAACACAAGGCAATTCCCCTGGGAGATACGGTAATTAGATTCTTGTTGCCCAGGTATACTGTTCACTGACCATGGTACATTACACATTGCTGTTGGTATAACCATGGCTATACCAGTATGAGCGCTTCTTGGACGTCGGGCGATACAATAAATTCTGCCGGTCCGGAAATGTGGTTCAATACCACGTCCAAGGTAATCCGGCCATTGACTGTCAGGGTGCAGTCGGGCTTGGTCATGCACACGATTCTGGTCTGTGGGCATAGCGTGGCTCTTTGGTCGTTTGTTTTGCCGGTTGCGCCTGAGCCCAACAAGGCAAGGACGCTTCTGCCATTTATGCTAACTTTAATGCGCAGTGCTTCAGGAGGATCTGCTTCTTTGTCAAGGAGGTTGATTACTGGCACTTTTGTCCCGATGGGGTTGGCCCTTTTGATGTGCCGGGATTTGCATTTCCCACGTCTGAGGATCCCTTTTACTCGGTCGCTGTGGATCGCTGACCATTAGTTGCGTCCCCTCTTCCCATGCAGTCGCATGGAAACTAATGCTTTGGGCAGTCTTTGTGGAAGTGATACTCGGGGCAATACCAGCATTTCAGAAGGTGGCGTTTTCTCTTTCCTTTCTGGCTATTTTTCAGATTCCACCGATTTGCTAGTCTTTGGTCATTCTAGGCTTTCCCTGAGCTTCAAGTTTTGCTCAATTTCACTCGCTCTTTCCACGAGTTCTTCCACCGTCAGTTGCCCAGGTCCTGGGTCCTGCAATAGAATTCAGTAGTTAGGTTCCCTAACACCTCTTCTCCAGTGAATTTGTGGGCCAGGCGATTACTGAATAGTGCCTATGTTATAAACTTGCCATACTTATCCCATAAAGTTCATGCCTTGCCTTTAAGCTGGCTCTGGGTACAGCTTATCCACTGTTTGGGTGGGACGTCCTGTTCGCGAAGTTATCTTTTACACTCGTTAAGTAACACAAAGGAATCTTTGTGGGGTAGACCCACAAAGTCAGGTATCTGTAGATCCCCTATAGTTTTCACAGTGCACGTTCTAAGTCTGTGTCCTGGGTTTGGGGGGTAATATTTGGCTACGTGCTGGCAGACTTCGCATCTGTTGACCATTACAGGTCGGGTTGCAAGTTCGTTGGACCAGCCAATACAACTGTGATGAAAGTTCTTGGCGCATACTATACACCTAACGGTATAACCAGCCATGTCTCTTGCGTGTTGCCCAGCTACAATAGGTCGTTTGCCTAGTACAGCACTAATTGCATCGGAACTATAGTCCATCGGTGTGGCATACCACGTCTGTCCAGCCCATACAGACGTAATGGAACTGTCGCTGGCACTGAGCGCATTCTATCTAATTAATTCCCTCACCCGAGCAATTTGATTTTGCACACAATTCGTCACTGATGGTAGCCATTGCAGCGTTGACCAGCTCGTTTTAGGCTATGTCTGACTCCGACATACTTGTGGTGTTTTGAGCGCCACAGGATGTTTTCAGACTCCCAGAAGTCTGTTCTTGCAGTGATTGGTTTCACCCAGGTAGTAGGCCTGTCTCGGGGTCAGGCTGGCCTTGTTCTGCTTAAATTATCTCTCAAATTAAGGCGGGCACGCCACGTTGGGCACCAGAAAATACACTGATTTGACGTGTGACGGACTCTAGCGGTTAGTCCTGTCACCGGCCCAAAGTGATTTTGGTTGGACGCTAGGCTAGGCGCGTCCTTGTGGCATGTGACATAGTGTCTGTGCGGGATGGGTGCTTGGCCTGTGTACGAAACTGGCCTCTTGGTTGTCGACTGGGAACATAGTCAGGTTCAGCTAGGACCACTCGGCGGGCGTGTTGGTTTGCTTGTGTAGGTATACCTGGGTAACGTGATCCCTGTGACTGAATTGGTTTTGACTTGTGAGATGTACCAGGAGTAGTTTCTGTGGTACGGCAACGGGTGGAGCTGGAGCAGCGAGCCGACGGAGTACTGCAGTTTGCTCTCGTGGATTAAGTAGCTCGAACCCATCAGGAAGGAATCTTAAGCGCCTGGGAAGATTTAGAGGCAGCCCTTGCCCGTTTCACCCTCTTTTGAATACCACCACTGTGGGTAAATGGCAATAGGACTTATCTATGATAAGACCTGGTTGGAGTGAGGCAGTAGACGTGTAAGCGTATAGACAGTGTGGGTGCTGGGGCCGCTGACAAATGCCGTATCTCACTCTCAAACTTCAGTACCGGGGTAAGGAGTTAGTTGAGCTGCATAACACCAACAGTGGTCCCAGTAGTGTTGGTTGGTCTCACCAGACCCAGAGCGCTACCCCTCTCGGCACCACTAGTGCACGATTAGAAAGACAAACTCCGAGCTGACAAGTCAATCCTACCAGGAGCGTGTCCCTAATGTCGTGGCTCTACCATTCACTACACTAAGTGCAGAGAATGGGTGGGTCGCCTTCCAACTCTGGTGTGGTGAGTGTCCCATAGGTGCTGGTTCCCCCAGACCCGTGAAAGTACCCTAGTACCCTTCTCGGCACCACTAGTGTGCGATGAGAAGAGCAAACCCCAGACCAGCAGTCCAACCCCTAAGGAAGTGGTATCCTAATGTCAGGGCTCTACCGTTCACCTCACAAGTGCAGTGAATGGGTGGCCATCCAAGATTGTTCTGTGGATGGTGTGAAGTGTCTTTACAGGCAGGAGGCGTGGTGAAGGTTTAAGAGAGGTTAGGCCTTCGACACCACTAGTGCATGATGAAGGACCAAGGTAGGAGACAGACATCAAATACTTGAAGACTGACCACTAGCTCTGGATTGTCCCGCTATTTATACTGCCGGCGGGTGCCCTCCTTCATCTGGCATAGGAGGTTTGTCTTGGAGAGGGTGTAGCACGTGTGAGAAGCGTGCCATAGATCCTTGATGAGTGAGGCGTCAGTGGTGGGCGCTCGATCTAGGCTCATGCTCTGGTACTGGTACAAGTAATGGCATCTGGTGGTGCGCTGCTGTACTCTGTGAATCTTGATGCACGGCTTTGATGGCTCAGCCAGTGAATAATTGTCTCAGGCGTGGAGGGTCAGTTCTCTGCCTTAGTAGGTACAACAATCTTTGACGTCTCGCTGGTGGTGGCAGCAAATCAAACTCCGTTGCAAGTACCCCACATTCGTTTGCACTAAAGAGTAGAAGTCGATTAATAAAAGTTAAAAATTCATCGTGCATCAACCTCGTGTAGAAACTTGCATGTAGTGTACCTCACACATCATTGTAAACAATAATTTCTTAGTTGTTTGAGTCATACAGTTATTTATATTATAGTTTGCAAGAGAAAAAGTGAAGTCTGGGATTATTTTACTGTTAATCCAAAAGATACAAGTCAATCCGTTTGTAATTTGAGTAATGTTTAAATTTCATGTGGAGGCAACTCAGCACAATCCTACACTACTAGTAATATGAGGAAACACCTAGAAGACCTTCACCAAGCAAATTAAAACCTCTGCGAAAAAATATACATATGTTCAGATAGCGAATCTATTATGGATTTTATCTCACCATCTTGCACAAATCCGTCAAAACACTTAAAAGTTGAACTTGATTGTAGACTTACCTCAGATGAGAGACTGTCAACAAAATCAACACTATTGAAAAAATGTTTGGGAAAGCTAATCCACTAAACAAAAATAATCCAAAAGCCAAAAAAAATTATGAAGTTGATAGCACAAATGATTTGCAATGGCATGCTGCCCTTTACAATAACTGAGTATGAGCTTCAACAATCTGATTGGATAACTAGAGCATAGGTACAAAATGCCTGACAAAACAACCTTCTCAAGGTGTGTAATTCCAGACTTGTTCTCAAAAGTTGAGTTGGTTGTGAAAAGAAAACTTAGTTCTGTAAATACTGTTTGTTGTACCACTGATATGTGGTGACGCATGCCACACTGCTGCACAGCGTGACTGCGTACTCTACAGGCCGACTTCGCCCCATCAGCAAGCGCTGAGAAGCATGGGGCAAGTCCAAAGCGGCATATATAATTCCAAGTGGCTACAGGGTTGATTTCACACACTGGACAACTAAAGACACGGACATAATTAACACGATTAATTATGAGAATGTACTGCCCGCCCAGACTGACATGCGGTTGCCACCCCCTCAACATAAAAATGTTTTACCCGATGAGTCACGGACCAGCAGACTCCAATAAGAAAGTTAACAAAATTGCCACAGGATCGCAGCACCTCTGTGCCCAGTGACGTCATAGTCGCTGAGCCTTGGGCAGAGGAGGTAAACCTGTTGTCAGCCTCCACCCAGGGGGATAAGAAATGCACAACGCCGCCCGCTACCCTGTGTCGAGAGGTTTACAACCCCTGCACCCATGGGATAAACTAACAAGATGAAATTTGGAATATGTAAGGAACCTCCAAGACGCTCTTGCCAGAGTCCATCGGCCCACCAACCGCAATGGTCAGTGGGCTCTCCTGGGTCTGAGAAGACTACCATCTCTCCCAGCCTGCAGCTTGCAAATGCTCACTCCAGCTCCAGCAGCAAGTGCTCCAGAGGTAACCACAATGTCCACACCCTACACCACTATCCCCAACTTCCTTGACTCCGCGGTGCAGGCCGTCGTGAAGTCCTAACTCACACCTCAGTCTAAATACCTCACTGTTAAAAGCGATAGAATTTTGAATTCTAGACTAAACGTTGGGAACTAATAATCAGGTTTGCCTTCACCTGGCGTCAAGTGGATTAAATAATCATGTTCCCGGTGTTATCTCAAAGCATAAACAAACGCTAAGTAAAAATATTTGATGATGAATTTGTCAATTTTACCTTTGACCCATTCTTTTCACATAAAATTACTTTCAATAATTTGGCTCAACATAAATTTAAAGTTCTCTCTGCGGAACAAGTGCGAGAGGGTCAAACTCCTCAGTATCACTAGGTCTGCAAAGAAATACTCTAATACGTGGGCGAGTCTGGAACACCCACGCTTGCCTGTGGATGAACTCCAACTCTAGCCCATTGTTCTCATCGGTAGGGACTCTTGAGTGACTGAGTAGTCATTCCCCCGAGGATTATCAATTGACGGCTAGGGGAGTTTTGTGATATAGTAAGAGAGCCCAGTATATTTTACTGTAAGAAAATTTTGTTAGCATTCCTGACTCAGTATCGTCATGATGAAGAAGGGGTTGGACGCCCCAGCTGACTATGTCGCCAGGCCCGACGGGCCCTCCAAATAGAATTATCTAATTCCAACTGCCCCCAGTTAGACAACACAGTCCCAGATAATTCACCCCGTCACCAGTGCCGGAGGTCACCGCACCAGGACCACACCCTGTCTCGCCCCTAATAGTGTGCATTCACTAGTCCGAACTTAACTCCGGGCTGGGTATTTGCTGACCGTGGCCTAGTTACGAATTCGTAAGCTACTACCACCCACCACAGCCCATACTTGTAGCAAAACCACCTATCCCAACCTCGGCCATCGAGCATCCACCTGTAACTATGTGTACCATCCGCACCGCCCCAGGAAGGTAATTAGAATCATGATTCCACCCCCAACTGTACCAAAACACCAGTTAGCTTCCCTCCCCACATGTACATCCCATTGCGCAAGCCCACAAGACCATCTCCCCTTGGGCACTTATATCACAAACAGGACAGTGAGTAGGGAGCATCCGAAGGATGATCAACTCATTACATTTCACGTATGCCAGCCTCCTTATCTTTTAGAAGTCATCCTCATCTTTTAGAAGTCATCGTTTCATTTATTTGGACATCTGGCATCCCGGATTTTGGCAACCTTCACGGTGAGCAAGGCTGTGCTCCCTGGGAGGGAGACATTCACAGTGAAGCTCGCCCTAGGGTTTGATTCCCCTCTGACTTTCATTCTCCCTTCTGTTAGGCAGTACCCCCAGCAAGGACCCAGACATGGGTCAAACCCCGACCCGCCCGGCAAAACACCCATCAAATGTTAATTCACCGCTGAAGGGTTCCTTACATACAATCCAAGGGAAATCAGCACTTTCAATTCCACTTTACAGCTCCCCCTCCCATCTCTCCTAGGTAGGAAGGAGACGAATAGGAGGTTGACTTGCCAGAGAGTGAGAGGGGAAAGGGGAAGCAGGAGGAAAAGGGCAAAAGGAGAGGACAAGGGAGAGAGAGTGCATCTGTGGTCTACTCACACTTGTGATGATACATTTCATTCACAGTGCACTGCATTAACAAAGATTTTGAACATGACTCAGTCTGCCTCGAAGTTGCACCATTTACTAGAACAACACACAGCTCTGCAAATATTGCAGAAATGTTGAAACATGATTTACTGCATAAATGGAATATAGACAACAAAGTTAATTTGGTAGTTTGTGATAATGCTGCTAATATGGTTTGTGTATTAGGGGCAACAAACATAGATCACATTTCTTGTAAAACACATACTATGCAATTGGTGATCAACGACAGCTTATTTTCACATAAGCATGTTTGTGATGTGCTTGCAAGATCAAGATGCATTGTTGGGCACTTAAAACACTCAATAAAGGCCTCAAAATGATAAAAGAGTACCACGAACAAAATAATGTACCATGACATTAACTTATACAAGATGAATCCACTTGGTGTGATAGCACCTAATTGATGGTAGAAAGGCTTCTTGAGCAATGAAGATCTATCATATGGCTTTTGCCAGATCTCAACTTGCTAACAGATTTGTCATCACAAGACTGGAATCTGCTTGAGTAGGTGTACAGCTCACTGAAGATTTTCCATGCTGCAACAGTTAATATTAGTAGTGAGGAAACCACTATTGCTGAAGTAATTCCTGTAGTGAATGGCTTGAAAGCAGCTCTAAAAAGCAGACACAAACCCACCAATGAGGGGTATGAGGACAGAGATGATGCATTCGTTGTCGCAGTAGTTCGAAAATATGGAGCAAAATAAATTGTATACCATTGCTACACTCTTGAATCAAGCAATCAGTGTTCTCATTAACTTCACTGGCTGTGAGAGCCAAGGAAGACCTACTGGCAAAAATACCTCCTGAAGATGCAGAGAGAACTGAAGTGATCCCAGCTATCACAGAAAGTACAGGGAACACAATCCACGATTGATTTATATCAAGGAGCAATAAGCAGCAGCCGCGTAGCTTCTTAGTTAGAGCCAAACCAACAAGCCTGCAAGAAGTTAACAACTACTTGGGAGAACCAGTTTTACAAGTCACTTGTGACCCATTGGCCTACTGGAAAACATCGCCCTTTCACATGCTGAAGAAAGTAGCAGTGAAATATCTTTCAGCACCAGCAGGTTCCATTGCCTCTGAAAGATTGTTCAGTACTGCAGAACTGCATTTACCCACAACAGATTGCAAATGGATCCAGACTAACTTTGCCAACTCATATTTTTAAACAAAAATTTGCATTTTCTGACATAACTGTGTTTCAACTGCAGTAGCTATATCTCACGATCTTTATGCCAGAACTGGTAGCAAACAGGCTTTTAATTATGTTTGTGGACTTTTTCAGCTGTTTATATCATATGACTGAACATGGGAGCACTGTTTTAGCAGACTTGGCAAACTTAGTCTGCAGAACATTGAGTCTGCATTAAATGTAAAAATAAAATTGATACATACAGATGATTTTTGAATTTGCTTGTGTTTAAATGTTAGCATTTTAGTGCCATTATATCCTTTAGCAGTTGGTCAATTATTAAGAATAAAGTGACAGCCTACAAGGAAAGCGTTAGCTGTAAATTGCTGCATGCTTTGACAAAGTAAGTATAATATAAACCTCAACGGGTTCTTAGACAATTGGCATCAAGTCTTACAAAGCGATGTAGAATTTCATGGAGGCCTTTATACATTTCAAAAATGCAATTTTCCTAATGTTACATCAAATTGTAACTTGTGCCTGTGGAAAATACTAAATTTGTAAATAAACTTGCAGTATTCCCTGTATTCTGGCCTTAAGATGGCGGTAGTGATAGATTGCCTGAAGTTTTGAACTTTAATGAATTCAGTTTGTAATGAATGCTTATTGTCTGGTAGGTAGATTTTGCTTTACTGTTAAGTCCCTTATTTGCTCAATTAAATTGTCTATCTTATCATTTATTATTAAAAGTAGTGTTGTATTTCATTCTTATGCTGCAGATATCAAATACAAAATGCTTAAAATGTTCACAAAATTGACGACTTCAATTTAAGTAATAAACGTATTGCCAAATATTGGAAATTGGGAATTATGATCATGGCCATGAAAATTGGTATCAGCATTGTGGTAATTTGCGGCATCGGCAGCTGAAAATCGGTCACTGGTTTCGGCAAAATGTGGTATCGGCCCATCCCTAATAATAAATTCTAAGGATACACTATTAAGTGATTTAAACAGAGATAGCAAAAAATTATAAACAAAAGGTTATGTATTCAAATTGGAACACACTGTCTTCTAGTACAATCAAGAAATCCTTTAAGGAGTGTTTAAATTCCTTTACTTAAGGATGTTGGACCACAAAATTAATTGTTTTATAATTGTACCAAACTTAGTTCAACACATATGTGATGACATTATCCTCGAATAAGAAAATTTTTCACTTTTTATTTTTTTGAATAATGTGATGATGTCAAATAAAAAATTCTTCTGTTTTGTTGCAGTCCTGATAACAACCACTAGCCAAGTTGTAAAGATGAAAAAAATTCCAAAGTAAACTAATTCCATGGGCTACCGCATGACACATATGTGATCACTAACAATTAAATAACAAGTAGTATGTATGAAAAAATATTTTTAATATAAAGACATTTCTGCATATTTTTAACATTTAAAAAAAATGCATGATCTCTTATTTGCTGATTACATATATGTCAAGCAGTAGCCCCTGGCATTAAATTATATTGTAAATTTTCTAATTTGTACAACTTATTTAGTATTTTGGTATTGAGGCTACAACAAAACCGAAAAAGTTTGTATTCGACATCAAATTATTACAAAAATATAAAGTGTAAATTTTTTTTATTGGAGTAAAATGTTATCACATACAATTTGTACAAGTTAAACAATATTTGGTACAAAAATACAATTATTAATTTATTGGGTCCGACACCCTTAAAACCAAAGGAAATATTTATATTATAAATATTATTTAAATAATTTTTCCACACAATGTACATATATATAATCACATGTTTAGCTGTATACCACAGTCCTTTCAAATACAATTTCAATTCATAGTTAAATTACTTGACTGAACTCACAACAGTACACTGTACATAATTTCAAGCAAGCCACCATCAAAAAAAGCTACGAGACTAAAGAAATGCTAACTCACGGGACGTCATCCTCCTCATCGATGGGTTCACTTTCTGCCTGAATGCTCTCCATGGCAGTGGAATGTGCAACAAGCCTCTGCCTGTTGATGGAGCGGGATCTGTTCAGTGCTATTGCTCCTCTCTCCTTTTCATCGCCCATGGGGCCCCCATTCTCACCACCACCTCCTTCATCCCCCTCCAGCCTACTGCTGACCTGGTTTGCCTGGCGCTCCTAGCACAACACACAGTCTGTGCACCAACATATCACCTGCTGAAACCAACTACTATGATCATTTATAAAAAAAATTTTAATTATGTACAAATCTTTTCAGGTTCTTGTTCTCTTAGACAAATGTCATTTACATTTAATGTTCTTGGCTTCTTACTAAATAACAGTAACTGCTCCTATTAATTTACTCTGAATAAGGATGCTGCAATGTATTCTAAAACACTGGGACAAAATACGACAAAAATAAGGCTACAATTCAGAGAAGCCAATAACATTCGGACAACAGCCACAAAAGCCTGCAAACTGCATTTATACTTAACAGAAAGTTACAGTAAAATAAACTGGAAAAGAGAAGTAGACAATTCCCAATAAAAATGACAGCAGAGTTGCAATCACTAGAGCACAAAATATTAGACCATGAGCACTCAGAGGCAATGCTATAAACAATTTATTCATAAAATGTTTTAAATTTACTTTACTCAGGAACAAAATCTGAAATCGTCAATACACATGCACGTGGTACGCTTCAACAAATAATGGATTGAAGGGCATTATAATTGCATTCTTAAGACAGGATTTAAAACAATCCATTGTGTGTGTCCATCTATCAATAACGTGACCAACAGTCAGGTGTGGCCATTAATTCTATCTGTCTGTCCGTCAAAACCTTAGCAAGCTTTAACTTTTGATGTACGGATGGATGAAATTGCTAACTTATAAACTTGCCCATTTTGTTACCCTTTCATCCATAGTATTTAGATAGAAGGCTGTGTAGTGTGCGAAATGATTTGTTTTGGCCATCTTTTGTTTTTATATGTTTGTTTATGTAGCTGTAAAATGAAAATACACTACATTTTTCCCGAAGATTTATTGATCATTATGTTTGCAAACATGAGTTCCTTCTTTGCAATAGTAAAATAATAAAATCATGCTTTATATTGTATTAAAATTTTTTTCAACATCAAGTAATTTTTGTTATGAACATGTATTTGTATTTTGGGTACTTACAAGCACAATAACACCAAAAATATTCACTTTTTATTAGCGATGGGAAATTTGATACTTCGATACCCCTTGATACTGGAACGTATCGAAAGTATTGAGTATCACGACAGGAATATTGATACATTTATTCAATGCGTGAAATGTAATATTATTGACACGTGTACAGCTTGGTCCGCCATTTTCCCTATTGTCACAAGGTGGCACCATTTATTTTCATTCTGGAGTTTACTAGTTTTGGAAAGCCAGCAAAGTGTCGTATTTATTTATTTAATGATTCAACTAATTATTTTGTATTGATGGCAAAGAAACTTGGAGTAAGGATTGCAACAGAACATGTATTCAGGAGTTACAAATAGGAATTACAAACAGTAAGTTAATGTGCATTGTAAATAACATATTTTAAAACATTTATTAGAATGTTCAAAATATGTGTGTCCTAGAAAACCACCATTTCAAATATGTTTTGCGGTGTAAAAATAACACTTTTACTGTATGGAAAACAAATTTGCCAAAATATTTACGTACAGGAAGTGTTTAATATTGCAATTGGTGCGAACTACATATTTATCAGGTTTTCTTTAAATGAGGTTAAAACTTGACAGGTTACATATTAATTTTAATGTTTATTTCATACAAGCAAATTTAAATTTTCGACTTGTCCATTCAATCAATAATGTAATTAAAAATGATACAGTCTCGTAAGAAGAGGTACAAAACAACACAGTTTCACGTAAAACAAACTAAAGTCTCTACTATCCCCATTCAATACACCGGCAATTAAATTAACGGTGCCCCAGCAGTATGACTTTGCCATAACAAAAATTAGGTAGGTTGGAATGGTAACCTACAATTGATAATAGCATTTGTTTACACACATGGTTTTATTCATAGACAGAGCAGTTGTGGCGAGAGGATACATTGTGGCCAGCTACGTTTCTAGAACTGTCAAAACTTAGTGAACTTATGTTTGGTACTCTGAATGCAAGTACTGCACATATTTTTATATTTTTTACATGCCATTTGTGTTTACAACCGGTATTTCATATTTATTTTAAGTGTTTTGTGTATGAACAATCTGTGAAAATGACCAATGTAAAACAACAAACAGAATAATAAATTAATCTTACTTCTGGTAACGGAAGAATTGCTATTGTTTTTCATCGGCGATAAATAATTCCCACATTTTCCTCTATCTGGCTTAATACATTTAAAAAAAATGTATTGCATGGTTTTCAAAATCAAAATTTGTAAGCTTTCTTAGTTCGAAAATTGACATACATGATGTGTTTTAGTGTCGCATACATATTTATACTTTTTTTTAACACCGACAGGCCTACTATAGATGCAAAGTTATATAAATTTTTAATTTTGTTCATCATCTTTAATATTATCTTTTGTTATTTTCTTTGATTTTAATTTTACCATAAATTTTGTTAAGAACAATGAAAATGTAGTTTACAAAAATTTGAATGCATTATTAAATGATATTTATTCAAGAGTATCGAGTATTGAATGTATCAAGGCTATCAAGCTGAAAACTGTATTGAGTATTGAAAACATGGTGTCGTCCCACTTCTACTTTTTATAAAAAAGTTTTTTCTATTTGTAAAAAAATTTTTTTGGATTAGTTTGCAGCAATGAACTGATGATGGACGTAGGAATGCTGGTTGTAAATCACTCGGCTCGGAGACGGATGGACAAATGATGGACGGAAGCAACAGGCTATTGTAAATCCTGCCTAGCTACAATGTGATGAGTAACCTTACATACAGACACAGTATGTTAGCCTTCAACGGGAGAACAATGAATAGATTTTAAAAACCCTCTGACACAAACAAAATCATATTAAAACATAAAAATTACAAAATACGAAAACCCTAAAAGTGTATGGGTGAAACCCAAAGAGGGCAGAAAATATGCGTTACTAAAAACTGCCAACAAACTCTGGGAAATGATTCCTCACAAAAGATTAGGAGGAAAATATATAAGAATAAACAATCTATAGCCCTAAACCTTTACTTAAGGGTGTACCTGCCCTTAAAAGTGGAGGTAAAACCAATGTTTATTGTAAATAAAACACGCAGTATCTCAGCTTAATTTCAGAGTTTCGGTATAATGTGTTCTCAAACAAAGATGTGCGATCCATGATAAATTAGTTTGCCAATATTGAATCTGTCCATTAGAAAATGAGGATTGGCACCCCATTTGTGCATGGAAAAATGTGGTACTCCAGAATATGACATTTGCTGACATAAGCAGTATGGTTAATATAGCATAAAAAAGATGCCTTGTGTTATTACGCAACACTTCATGGTTTTCGAGAAATGTATGTTTAATGTTTTAAACAGTGAATGTGATAATCTGCAACAACCACCACCATATGTGTGATGCCGGCTAACAGCCAGCGGGGCTAGAGCCCATGACGGCGCTCACAACACGTGTCACGTGTCCCGCACGTGTGCAAAGAAGCCAATAATTTTGAGCTTTCGTATAAATGTTATTTGCAGTGTAAAATTTATTCTATTGTATTTGCAGTGTTTAATATGTCTTAAAATGTTTTACAGTGTTTTTACTAATTTTAAATTGTTTGGTTATAAAATTCAAAGTGCCCGCGGCACCGAGATTAAGAACACTTAATATTCCGGCATTAACACCATCATAAAGAGACATTAAAATAATATTCAAATTCATAAGAAAATTATAGAAATGTAAAACAATACTTAATTTAATTTGTGCCATTTTGTTTTCACTAATTAAATATTTTACTCTGTGTGCATAGCACTTCTGCTTATGCGAACCCCGTAGGCGGTTTTCATAGTTAATTTTTCAGTAGTGACAGTCTCTTAGCCACACATATTTTATTAAGTGTTTATTTCAAAATAATGTTTAGTAAAAAGTTTAGTATTGCCTACGTTTTTGTAAGCAAGCACTGGTGATACGGACACACAGAACCCACAGCATCCCTGAGAACCCTGAGTCTCAATAGTGCGGTGATTGGGAAGCACTGCTAGCACCCAAATTACTAGTAAGTATATGTGTCATCGTTCGTCTCGTGTCTCACCCGACGGCGTCATGTGATGTGATGCAGAGGTAACACTTGAAGGACACAGTAGTGACCAGGACTACAAAATTAACACATAATTCAATAATTGGCGGTGGTGATACCCCCATTTAGTGAAATTATGTGTTACCGTAGTGTGTCTATACAGAGACCTGTTCAGGCGTTAAAGAGTTTTCAGAAGAGGAATGTGTTCACCAATGTTAAGAAATTAAGAGACATTTAGAGAGTTTTCATCAGGTAAGGCAGCTGCCTCTGACAGGATGGAGGATGGGTGCAGCAGGCCCTCTCTAGGTTATATAAATTAAGGCAGTGGACAAAGTATACCACGTTATTTTGGTGTTTGTAAAGCCCCCATGAGTTTGTGTCCATGTAGTAATGTTAGTAGGAAAAAGTTGCAGCCCAGTATTTTAAGTTGTAAGGAAGTTGTTATTACGCTCGTATCATTTAATGAAGATGTCAAATTAGAGGTTTGTGCTGCCACAGTTTTGAAGGATGAGAGAGTGCCCGTCATTTTAAGTAATATGTCAACAGAATTAGTGAAAGTGTCCAGAGGAGAATTTGTTGGCTATGTCAGCCCATTAGGAAAATTTAAGAATAATGTTAGCCTTACTGAAACTGAAAATAAATTTTGTGTTTAATGCACTTTGTGATTCTGAAAACAAATTGAATTCGGCAAGTTTATATCAGGTAACCGAGACCATGAGATCTGAAATAAGTTGCAACATGAAACTCCGTTATTTTGACTTTGTCCCTGAAGACGATAGTGTATACGAGTTGAGAGTTGAATTTAACCCACTTGAAGGGAGCACCAAAGGTAAATCTATTAACAACTCTTAGACCATTTTCTGATGTTTTTCTTAGAAAAAACCAGAAGCTACGGTGCACTGATAAGATCTCCCATTGTATAGAAACAGGTGATGCAAAGGCAATTTATGTTGGACCATATTGTGTTCTGCAGTCAGAAGGAAAGTCTTAAAGAACAAATAAAGAGCATACAAAAGTGATTGTGCCTACAGCAAGTCATTGGTCAGCTCCTATGATTTTAGTCATGCAGAAAACTGTATATGGTATTAAGATGCGCCCAGTTATTGATTTTTGTGCTTTGAATCAAGTGACGAAACGTTTTGTTTATCTCTTACCTTTCATTAATGAGACGTTAGATATGCTGGGAGGAACCAAATATTTTACTACCATGGATTGTATTAGCGGGTTTTAGCAAGTTAAGGTCAATCCTGAAGACCAGGAGAAACCCGGGTTCTCAACCACAGTCATTATCATTGTTTGCACCTGCATTTTGGATTAATTAATGCCCCTAGTACTTTTGCAAAAATTGATGAATGATACTTTGGCAGGTTTGATAGACCAAGTTTGTTTTGTGTATTTGGATGACGTAGTATTTTCAAAAACAGAAGAAAACATTCAGAATTTAAAACCAGTTTTTGAGAGACTGAGATTAGCCAATTTGAAATTGGAACCTGAGAAGTATAGTTTTATGTTGATCACCATGAAATATTTGGACCACATAATTTCTGAAGATGGAATTCGCCCTGATAAGGATAAAACTATTTGCATTCAGGAGTACCCAGTACCTTAAACAGTAAAATAAATACATCAGTTCATTGGTCTTGTAGGATATTATCGTTGATTTATTCCAAATTTTTCAAAAATTGCTCAACCGTTAACTGAATTCACTAAAAAGGAAGTTGTGTTTGAGTGGAATGAAGAGAAAGAAATGCATTTTCAGAATTGTGCGAAACATTAAGCAATAAACCAATTCTCAGGTAACCAATTTTTTGCTTCATTTTTACATGACGTGCAATAGTTCCGGCACTGCCATGGATGCAGTATAGTCACAGACGTTAATGGGACAGAGGACCCTATTTATTAAATTTCACGTCAGTTAAACAGAGCTGAGAGAAATTATTCTGTTACTGAGAGAGAATGCCTTAGTGTGGTATTCGCATTAAATAAATGGCGTTATTACTTGTATAGTACCAAATTTACAGTTGTGACTGACCATAGGTGGCTACTACAAATGAAACAGCCTACGTCATGTTTAGCCAGATAGTTGTTGCTACTCTTGGAGTACAACTTTGATATAGTACACAAAGCTTGAAAGTCGACTGCAATCGCAGACACATTGTCTAGAAGTTCTATGCAGTTGGTAGCAACTCCCTACACACCTGTGTGGGACCGGGACTTAATATATAGAGGAAACAGGAACGCGACCTGCGCATCCTTAAGATAAAATGTCAAGTCAAAACCAGAGAGGAAATTAATTATTTTATTGATTCTGAATGTTTATCATATAAATTCAGTCATGAAAATTGAAATGACAGGTTACTTGTTCCTTAAAAAATGCAAAATATAGTTTTGTCTACTTATCATAATAAACCTGTTGCTCTGGACATCAAGGCTTTAAATGCACTTATGAACTAATTAAATCAATGTTTTCTGGTAAGAATTATACACACACGTAACTCAATTTTGTATTAATTGTGGATCATATGCTACACACAAACATGCTCCAGATAATAAACCTGCTCCTTTACAAAAAATTTTAGATGTTACAGCCATGTTTCAAAGAGTTAGCATGGATATTCTAGGACCTCTCACCACAACAAATAAAGGCAATAAATATTGTTACAAAGTCGAAATTTCGGGAAAGTAACATTTTTACTGATTCCTATTTTTGTTTGGATAGGGAGTCTTTTTTCTTGTGTTTTGGGTAGTTTCCTTTTCCTTTTTGGTAAATTGTTGAGTTGTTAGTTCTGGAATAAGAGTTTTTTTCTTCAGATCCATTTTGGCTTTAACATGATAATGGTGTGTTATGGCTGTTTTATCTTGTAGCTTTAATCAAAATTTGTAAATTCTCACCCAGTTTATAACCTGATAGCTGGTTAGGGATCCTGAGTTTACCTCGAACCCCTTTGCTAACACGAGTTGTGGCGGTGGTGTGGGCGCTGACCTGGGTTTTCGTTCGTGCACTCCGGCCGACGGATAAGTGCACGTGGGTCGTGACTGGACGGATGCGAGCTCAGCAAATGTGGACGGCATATGGCATGACTCGTGGACTCGCTGAGCTGCGCATGGGCTGATGGGCGGTCATGCGTTAGTTCCAGAGTATCCAAAAGGAGAGGGTAGGTAGAGGTTGCACCATATGGGTGAGGCTGAAGGCGGCAAATTTTTCGCAGACTGCCTAGCAACAGGGAAGCTTCGAGAGCATGGGTAATGCAGCGGGTAGCTTTGTGTGAGCCGTGTAGTGGAGTCATGAAGTAGCTGAAGAGAGTGGTAGACGTGTAGAAGAGCAGCTGTGAAGGGATGAGTGGACGCAGGAGGAGACATGAGCTACTGTTCAACATGTAGTTGTTTAAGAAGATAAGTACCTGTTATTTATTTTTCTTTATTATGTAGTTGTAGAGACAAGTTTTTTTTGTCGGGTTCTGAGAGCTCCCTCAAGACAGTAGCGTTTTTTGATTTTAATTTATTTTATACTTGGATTATTTAAAAAATGGTTGGACGATAAAGTATTTGAGGATTTGCATTCTAATGTAACCTGTCATAAGTAAGTTTGTTTTAGTTGTAACTTGGCGGAGCTAAAAGTTTGATGCCAAAAGCTAAGTGGTTTTTCTTTTAAGTTGTGAGGACAAACCCCATTTAGCCACTGAGGGTTGCTGTACAGACAAGATATTTATTTTTTATTTGTATGTAGAGTGACAATGTTCCACCACCAGGTAAATGAATTTGTGCACTAGCTGTTTTGCTGTGCAATTGTACAACACTTTTTTTTTATTCTGGAGTTAACCTGAGATGTTAAATGGTAAACAAGTCAGACGTTAAATTATTATAATTTTTTTTGTATAATGGTAAAACAATAAGAAAACAGTCTTGAGAAAATCTGTATGAAAATCAGTGGTTACTGAAGTAATAGTTCACTATTTGAATTTTTATTTTGCTTACTGTTCTGAGATGGCCAATATATTTCTGTTCAATCTGTAGGAATGGAAAATAAGATGACTGTCAAAATTGTACAAAAAATATTTCTGTATTAGTTTTTCTCTTGTTTACAGAAAAAAACAAACCTAGATAGCAAAGTCTGTTTGTTATAACTTTATAAATTTTTCAATCTCTGATATTTATATTTTTGTTGACTTTTTTTATATAGTTTATTTTGTTGGTACTAGTAAATCACATTTTTGCAAAACCTCACTTTTTTATTTCGTAATTTTAGCACCCTTCATTTTCTTTTGGTATAAGATGTAACGATGCTGGAGAATATCACAGTTCCAACTTCAGTATTTTATTGCACCTAACCAGTTATCTGCCACCTGAGAATGCTCAGCTACCAGGGTTATAAAGACTTCCCAGAGGGGAGGGGAGGCATGGCTGCTAGTTGCGTAGGTTGAAATAAGGGTAAAATTCACGTAAAGAGCGATGAGTCGTAATCGTAGTTGATTAGTAGTAGGAGCGGCACGTGTCAATCTTGATCGACGCAACCTGGGATAATTGGCTGCCCTATGTTTTGTTAGTACATACATAGATGTACCCTTCACAGTTCTACAGGTGAATCTCCCTTCTTCCTTGTTCATCGTTGTGACCCCCTGTTGCCATTTGATAACGTGGTAAAATCACGTGTTGCAAATTATGCTGTCGACAGAAATTACCATGAAATGCTACTGCTCCCTTTGCAAACTTCTTTTGAAATTGTTCAGAATACCTTGCAGGAAAACAATGAAAGAATAGAATTTCAATTTAACAAACATGCAAAAAGTGTAGATTTTATAGTGGGGGACGGTGTGTTCCTTAAGAATGAAAAAGCCAGCGTTTTGAATAAAAAGTTTTACCATAAGTGGTTAAGTCCTTTTAGAATTTCTGAGGCAACTTCCCCAGTCAACTTTAAAATTAAAGAAATTTATAGCCATAAGACCCACATTGTACATTACAACAGACTAACGAAATTTATAGGCCAAGACGACACGTTCTCTTGGGCTAGGAGGAATGGAACTGGCAAAAATGTAGAAGTGAATACCCCAGAGAAAGATTTTGATGATAATGTCCCCATACATTATGACGACTTAGGTGTTGTCCCGGAGGAAACGGACGTGAATGAAGATGAGGAAATTGCAGAAACAGTAGTTACAGAGTCGGAAAGGACTGAACCGAGGTTCGAACGGAAACCTTATCAACTGAAGAGTAGCGGCCCAGCAGCAGACAAACCCTGGGTTTTGCCATAATTTTAAGTAAATGAAATTGTAATACTTTTTGATATGTTTTGGAGATAAGTGTAAGGAAATTGAAATTGTTTTGTTACTGTATATGTTTATGTTTACGAAATAAGTATTGTGTGAATTTGTTTTACTGATAGTGTGAACGTAGTGCATGCCTTATAAGTAAGTGTATTCTTGTTTTTTGGTATAAATTTTTTTTGTATGCTCTTGGTAGGGAGCAAACATGTCATTTGATATTTCAGTGTGTGAGAAGAAAGGATGAGATCACACTGAGACTCATTGTTTTGATTCTCCTGGTGGCTGGAAACTGGTGTCTGGCACTTCCCCAGGAGGATGGCAGACCTTTGGATAAGGGTATTGTATTCATCACGCAAGTTAATGTCGTTCTGACCGGTGACAAATTGTTTCTAATTGTGAACATAGATATATCGATTTACAGAAACTAAATAGAAAAATTTATCAATTCAACAGGAGAAATAAGTAAATATTATATCAAGGGAGTAGTCGCGGACAATAAGAAACCTATGAGGTTATTTAGGAAAATTTTGGAAGAGTGAAAAATTTGAATATGGAAGCGGTTAAACTCAGATAGGAACTTGAAAATATCTTGAACACTTTAGGGCCTAATAAGCAAGTTAAAAAAGGGTTAATTGATTTAGGAGGAGAAATTTTGAAGGTCTTGTTCGGAACCGCTATAATGAGAGAGTAAATCTCAATTAAACAAAAGATTAAGAAATTGGCCATGGTAAATAGGGAAACTGTTCATGGACTTGAGGAACAAGTCTCAATTAATTGCATCCCTGTTTTGGTAGAAAAACTTAGGATGCTTGTTGGTAAATTAGCTCTTTCTACTGACAAAATAGGCCAAGACCTAAATCATTTTCATACTTTTTGAAAAAGAAGTCAATGTAAAGATATTGCTTGGTGCAGTTTATCGCCTCAGTTCATTCTTGAGAGCTCTAGAAGTGATTTTAAGAAGAATACATCAAGATATAATTTGAATCAGGCATTGGATTTGACGGGTACGGGAAAGCTATCCTCTTTCTGTACATAACCGTTGAAATTATCTCAAATTATAAGTGGAATCAAAGTGAAGCCTGGATTAAATATCCTGAAAAGTTCAAAAACTGACTATGTGTACAAATATCATCACGTTGCTAACGTTCATGCAGCCATGACTGACTCCACTTAGAGACTGTACATACCACTAAAGTCATTGGAAATGGATTTCATTTTATACAAAGCTGCAGAATTACGTACTATTGGAAAAAATGTTCCCCATTTTTCTCAGTAAAGCCAATATGCCAATATCTTGCTGTCTCATATGATAAGATTGAATTATGTAGAGTTATCAAATGATTTAAATAATTGTTGCGAGAGTGTAGAAACCATTTGTGACCCTAATTTTCTTATTTATAATTCAAGTGTGCCCTCATGTAATTATTTGTTGTTCACTGGACATCCATTTCTGGATGAAATAAATAATCAGTGACCAATCAATACATATAATAGTTATCCTCCCATATTCCACTTACTAAATGTTAAACTCCACTGGATATACAGCATGGACCAGGAAATTGAAGTAACATTAGAATGTCCAAGTGAAGCAGAACTGCATAAAGTAGCCAACCTGAAAAGTACAGGTATTATAAAAATTCCCCCCTCATGTAATGCCCACAACTTTGTTCTCCAATGTTGAGGGTAGCTCGACAGTTAATTTCCCCAAAAATTTGTTTTACCTCCCACATTTCAAAAAATTGGAAGTGCCATTCGAGTTTTCCGAAACCTCTGATAAGACCCATCGTAAGATTGACACACAGTCAATTGAAGATATTGCAAGAGATGTTTTTGAGGTGGAATTCAACACTCTGCAGGGTCTTTTATAAATGGAAGCATTTGTAGTTAGCCTATTTTCATGCTGGATGCTATGCGTCTGGTGCGATCCTGCTTGGGTAAAGATGCCTGCATGGTGAACTGTGAGGCGAGGCAAGTACACAGCTGCCCCCACTCTGTGGCAAATTCCCCATACCTAGCCCACCATTCGGGCGCTATTCCTTTTAGTTGTCGATAGGCACTACTGACCCATTGTTTGAGTGGTATGTCATGCTCTCTCAATTCCCGTTTGCATTCTTTTATGAAAGCTGGGTCTTCATGAGGTCTTCCTCCAAACTATAGCAGTTTGAGTTCCATGCTGCCCCGGGCCATGACAGGGCTCTGGTGAGGGCCAGTATTCGGTTCTCAGTAATCTTCGACACGCCTGTAAACTTCGCAACGATACACCAGGCCCAGCCTCGTGATGTGTTCGTTGGACCACCCAATGTATGCATGATGAAAGTTCTGGGCCCAGACTATTCACCGTACCATGCGATTCCCTTGCCCAGTGCATCTTAACCAGCCACAGTAGGGAGTCTGGCCAGAATGGCAGTCATCTGAACAGTATTTTACCCCGTTGGTGTAACGAGGCTCATCCGCCCACCCCAAGCATTGGTATTGAAAGCAGTTGTGGCAATGTGCACATACAATCACATGGACACCCGTGTCAGCGCATGTGGCTATATGGCAGCAGTGGAGATTAGCATCAGCCACTGTTCTGAGCCCGATGTTGCTGCTAAATTGTTTGAGTGCCACGGGGTGTTTTTGGACTCCCTGAAGTTTGCTTGAGTTGAGATTTTAAGACTACCGGCTAGGTCACTAGATTTCAGGGTCAGCTGGCATGATTCTGCTCCCTTGTTTGAACTATTGAAGCTGTGGCCCCATGATGGGACAATTACACTTTTGTTTGTGTCGCCAGTTACACAAGATTAGCTAGGTCAGTGACTTAGAACATTTGGACTGGCACACAGCCAGTGTAGAGAGTAGGATGTGTGGCCTGCATACTCAGTATGAAGTCTGGTGTCACTGTCATGGCCTGACAGATGGGGCGGCACACTGCCACGGGTTTACATGTCTGGACAGTGGCCTTGGGTGGGTGCTGACCCAGCTGTGGTGACGGCAGGTTGCCGCTACTGTTGGCTCCAGGACGTGGTGCACTGGTGACGCTGCTGGTAGCCCGGGGTGGGCTGTGACTGTATTGGTCTGGTAGCCCCCAAACCAGGAGTTGACAATTCGGTACGGGATGTCCCTGCTCCAGCGAATGACTGCAACTACTGAATGGGGGATCCCGGAGGTCTTAAAAAGTGCTGGGAATAAATGTTGGGAGGGAACTTGTAGTTGAGGCCTCTCCAGCTGATGGGCGGCAAGAGTTCATTCCCGTGGGGTCACGCTGCTAAGTGCAGTTAAGACGCAGTTGCAACTCTGCTTAATCTTGGAGTTAGTAGCTGCCATTCTCACTTTCTGCAGGAACACCCCTTCTCAGAGTATATGGCATAAGGTAAAGTAAACTATTACCGACCTCGACAAGGTGGAGCAGCTAGTGAAGTCCCGAGTGGTGGGTAAGACCATGGCCGAAGCTTAAACAGGCATGAGTCATACCCGGTGCTTCTTCATATGGCACAATTCAGCATGGTGGATACAGAGCATTGGGTTTCCTTAAGCTGCTCTTCGATGACACTTGGGTGTGGTATCGAAAAGGGGTCAGTCCTCCAGAACCAAACTCTTACTCCCTCCGGCACAGTTCAGAGCGGTGGATGGAGTATAGGCTGGTCTGATTGGCTAGACACTTTAGGGAGGTCTTTCTAGTGGTGGAGGTTTTACCAAACTATACCCCCGGGGCACAGCACGGGTAGCCGTCTAATGTGTGCGTGCTTGCGAAAATTCTAGTTTCCAACTGTTTCACTTTGAAGGACTCTTCTTTATGTGGGGCTAACACGGTAACACAATGAAATAAGTACTTACAAGCAAGGGCAAAAGCGTATATATTACAGGTAGAATATATACAATGGTTCATACTACCTCTGAACTATTCCAGAGTTGAATGGAAGTTAACCTACATGAATCCAGATGAAGGACATCTGGTCCTGAACTAGACAAGGAGATCTGGCTAGGTAGCTATAAAACTATCTCTGACTAATCTCACCATTGTCCAGAAGGGACTATTGACGACCACTGCCAGGCGCGGTAATGGTGAGTGATTGCAGTTACCAGCAGGCAAGATAAGCGATGGTGCATTCTGAAGGGCCTGTCAAACAAATACGAGCGGTGGTGATGTTGGCCCAATTGCCATTACCAGCAGGTAAAGCAAGAGGGTTGACACAGTTTTCAGAAACTGTTGGCAAAGAGTCTCCAAAAAGTCTGGAAGGCATTTTTGCAGCCGCTGAAGAGCTTCTGGTGGGTCGTGAGGACCTGGTGACTTCTTCCAGCGTCCGCCTTATAATAATAATAATAATAATAATAATAATAATAATAATAATAATAATAATAATAATAAATCTATCTGAATTACTGAATTAGAAACAAAGAAACTTTTTACCCACATATTTGACGTGAAAATGGATAAATGCAAAATGCTAACAGAGGAGTACGCAGAAACTGTTTCTTTCTGGCTGACGAGCAGTGTGGATCAGAGACACCTGAACTGTTATACCCCCACCCCCCAACAAGCAGGTAAGAAAGTCTTCCCCCTGTCATTAGCGTCTTTACATCTCCCTGTTCTCTCCCACCCCGTCACGTGTTTTGGTTACATTTGGAACACAGTGAGTTGGCCAGTCATTATGGGCTAAACCTAGATCCTGGATGATACAGACTGTTGGTGCTGCCCCTAGCGGACCCTACCGAAACATTCTTCTCAAATCTAACATGCTACGTGGTGGTGGTGGTTTGAGTAACAACTTCCACTACCTCTTTATTGTTCGGTGTGAAGAAGTCGAACCCTTCACCTTAACTGATTTTTGCCAAACCTTTAGTTTCACAGATTGTGGTATATCCATTAATGGTACCAATAAACACTATTTTTTATTGCTTCAAGCTAACAAATGTATTTTTCATGGTCTTTGAATACGATTTTTTGATAATTTCCAAGGCTGTTGTAAAATAGCTACAAACATAAAATTTGGAGTTTACTGTACGAATAAACTTTCACTAACAGTAACCCAAATTTATCTGCACATCACAATGTTTCCAATTCCTACACGCCCTGCTACAATACAACCACAAATAATTTTTCTAGGATTACAAAAAATGAAACATGCATGACTGCAAGCCAACTTACAGCCTTCTCTCGTGCTGCTAGATCCAGGTTGTGAACTCCTACTAGTAAACTGTAATCCATTATTTTAAAACTTTCTAATACCTGAAAAAAAAATTAACATACATTAAATTTTTTGGTTGCACTGTGGCAAACAAAGTAAGCATGTACGTAACATAAATTAAAGAAACACAGTTCTTACCCTACAGTCCCGCTGTATGGTTTTAACTAACGCATTATAAGTATCTGCTTCAAGACCAATGCCTTCTGAATGGTGGTCAATAAAGTCTAGGTCCTTATACGTTGGCGACTCTTTCTGTCTTTCAGACTTGGATGCCTGAAAACATATAACACAACTTTTTAGTATGATTTTTACCACACATATTGAAGTAAACTTCCATAGATAATGTATATGATAGAGAAAAATTAACTTACTTTTCGTTTGTACGTAGAGCCTTTGAGATCATATTTTTGATGCATCTTTACATACGAAGGCAGAAGATTATTCATTGCAACTAATCGCACATTTTTGGAGTTACACTGATAACAATACAATCCAAAAAACTTTGGCAGAAGTGTCCGGGGGTTTTGGTTGAGATTCTGAAATATTATAACAGTATGCATAAGAAAAATGTTTCGACATTTGTTGAAGAATAGCAAGTAATGTACATTAATGCAGCAATTAAATGGTTTTTACCATATAATATCCAGGGAGTAGTTTCTGAAGAAATTCTCCCTCTTTATGTTGTACAGTTTTTATGATGAATTCATCATCATCTGTCAGATAGAATATACTACCACTAGCACCAGGATTTGATAATTCTCGAAGAGGTGAACTACACATTGATATCTGCAACAAAAACGAGACATTTTGGAGTACACAAATTTACAGTACAGTAATCACATCTCATTTATCACAATTAAGTATAATACATATTACGATGTGAAGTAAAATGCAATAGTATAAACTGTTACAGACATGACATGTCACTAACTGTATTACGATTTACATTTTTCCATTAACCACACCGCTGAGGCAACACATCACAAATTAAATTTATTTGAAGTGCTCCTTATTAACAATCTACACAGCACCCCATGTATGCAATCATGAACTGCTTTACAAACACGAACTAACCTTGAAGCATGCCTGTCTACTGCGCAAGTATGCACACTCTACCCTTACGACTTCGTACCATTACAACGTGATGATAGCAATTCAGGGAAAGTTAAACGCCAGCTGGCAATGAATCTCGTGGCTACAGGGTTGATCCATGCAATACGGGTAACTACAGACACGCTGATATACAATGGAAATTGTACTGCCCACTCATATGCGGACATGTGGTCCCCCCCGAAGAGGAAGCTTGTTTTACCCAACGAGCCACCGATACGGCTGAGAGGAAGAAGTTAGTTAGCAGGAATGCTGAAAAAAGAGAGCAGCACCCTGTGGCCAATGTCATCACTGTGATGCCTGAGTCTCGTGGAGAGGCAGTAAATATATCAACAGCCTCCCGACAGGGAGATAAGAAATTGTGGCGCGGCCCACTGCCCTGTTTTAAACAACCCCTGCGACATGAGGCTAGCAAACCCCCGCACCACTGTGGCAGCCAGCAAGCTGCAATTTTCACTATATAAGGAGAATCGACACTGCTCTCGCCAGTCTTAGTCGGCCCGTCAATTTGAATTAGGTCGGAGGACTCTCCTCAGTCTGTAGAAGACTCTCCAACAGTCTGTGTAAACTCTCCCAGCCTGTAAAGACTCACCAACAGTCTGAAGAAGGCTCTACTACCATTTCCAAGATGATCCAACTCCAACCCCGCAGCACGCGGAGAAAACCAATTGGGAAGCGCCAGGTATCTCGAACGTCCCTGCACCTGCATCCTCAATACCCGAATCAATCCTCTGTACTCTGCGGTAGCAGGTTGTACATGTCGTCCCTTCTGGATAACCACCTCACCTCTCACAACATGGAGTTCAAATTGCTATTAGAAATTTGGAGTTATCTTATTTCTTCGTAATGCAAGTTCGCCTTCACCTGCCATAAGATATAACATTAAAAAAATTTTGATTTTTTATACAGCGTCACACATCCCCGTGTTTTCATGTAGATAATAATAAATACGTTTGTGGCAAACTTGAATTCTTGTATACTAATCATTCCGCTCCCCTTTCATTGCTTTGCTTAAATAAGAGAAAGTGTAATTTGGTTCAGTGTAACTTGTGGCTCATTAGAAACCAAGCGACCGCTCTGAAGTAGACATGAGTGGACAACAACTCTTGAAACTCCTGGCACCTGAATAAGGCTATAGTCTGAACAAGACTGGGAACTCCTGGAACGTGTCCAGTACACCCAAACCATCCACAGAAATGCTCTCATCTATCCAGTCTCACTAAAATGCTGGAATATGAAATAAAATTACTTAATATGGAACCAGTTAAAAGTCAACCGTACCATTTGGCTCCTCCTAAAATGGAGTTATTGAGATTGCAGGTCCAGGACCTGATTGATAAAGGTGTCCTAGAACAGTCTATGTCACGGTACGCTAGTGCAGCTTTCCTTGTCCCTAAGCCTAATGGAAAACAACGCATGGTTATTGATTACCATAAGATGAATAAGAAAATTGAAATTGAATATGTGCCATTACTTGATTTGCATTCAGCTTTCCATTGGTTCAGTAAGGCAAAAATCTTTACTACCATTGATTTAAATGCTGCATGCCACCAGATACCTTTAAGTAAAGAATCTAAGCCCATAACCAGTTTTTGTATGGCATGGAATTTATATCAATTTACACTTGTCCCTTTAGGTCTGGCAACAGGTGCCCAGGTACTAAGACTTTCAAACCAAATTTTCTATGACATAAAATTTAAATTTGTGTATAATTATCTTGACGATTTGGTGGTTTATTCACGAAATTTTGACCAACATTTTAAACAGTTAGAAGTGTTTTCATGACCAAAAAGGGCAAGATTAACTGTAAACCCTGCCAAGGTTAAATTTGCAGTACCTGAAATTTCCTTTCCGGGTCACAGAATTTCCAGTCAGGGCATTTCTATTGACCCAGAAAGAACCAAGGCAGTTAGAAATTTTCCCCAACCTAGGGATGCAAAGGACATAGCCTGTTTTATTGGTATTGTCCAGTTTTTTGGGAAGTTTATCACTCATTTGGCAGAAAAGGCTGCACCTCTTAACCAGTTGCATAAAAATAACACTAAATTTGAGTGGAGTGCAGACCAACAGAAGACTTTTGAAACATTAATGTGTGACCCCTGTATTGCACACGGCTGATTTTTCTAAACAATTCATTTTGCAGACCGATACCTTAGGTTGGTCTGTGGGGGGGGGGGGGGGGGGGGGGGGCAGTATTTTAGCAGGAAATTGATAGTGTACGTCATCCACTACCTACAAGTTAAGAGTGTTTGGCAGTAGTTTTTGACGTTAAACTTAGTATCTTGAAATTGCTGAATTTTTGTTGGAAACAGACAACCAGGCTTTATCTTGGCTATTGGCACACCCACGTCAATTAGGAAAAATAGGTCGTTGGGTGATGAGAATTTCTTCTTTGAAATTTAAGGTTCAACACATTAAAGCAGGCCTGCCATTTTAACGGATTTTATCATTCTTCACTGATTTTTAACACACTAGAAAAATCCAAACCCAAAGTGAAGGAATTTTTACAGCACTGTGCTCAAAATGACTGCGTACATGCAACACAAGCACCCACAGCCATATGTGTCAGTTCCACTGATGCATTTGTTTGAAAGATTCTTACAATGGAGGTGAATAATTAAGCGAAATATTTTGGACATACGCCATTGCTTCAATAGCGTATGTCCAAAATATTTCACTAATTATTCACTGGCGCAGGTATACAGTTATCCACATATTTCTGTTCCAGGCTGTATGATCACATGCAAAGGCCAAAGCCATTATTGAAAAGAACCTTTGCCACAAATTGCTATTTTTACGCATGCATGCTGAATTTGGTGACTGTTTTGCATGTGACATTGATGTCACAATGGTGACGAAACAAAAATTATCCATGAAAATTATCGCCGATACATTGTCATATAAACGAAAGTATAGGTGGGAGTGGAGAAAAGAATTACCATACATTCCAAACCAAAACAAATACGTACATTAAATATTTGAATGTCTTTCATATCCACTCTTTTTTCTGTAATTTGCAATTTTTTTAATTCCAAGGATTTTATAGGATTTGACACGATTCCAGGAGCCACCCCTGGAACTAACCTGCCCTTGGTTTGGAGACAACCAGCAGTTGCAGACAACTGTCACCGCAGCAGCACTTCACGTCCCAAGGAGAACTCCGGGTGGAAATATATCCATCCTAAGCTCCAAAGTAACCCGAAGAAGACCAACGCCCAGGCCTGACATGCTCAACGCCATCAGACTCAATAAGAGAGAGAGGGAGATCGCCCCGCAGCCTGTTCAAGCGGTCGTACCCCTGCTATCCAAGAAACTCGCACTTCCACAAACCGCCAGAGAGTAGTCTCCAAGTTCAACCATCACCAGGACTGTGACCTTATCTGCATATATAGGTGGAACCTCTGTACGAACCCTGCCTGATGGAGAATTAAGACAACCAAGCAATCAGAGGTCTCCTGGCAGAGCCCCCAGTCAGAGGTCTCTCCTACCCAGCATTATCCCTGAGGTAGAGGCCCCAGAAGAACCTCAACCTCTGACCTCCACAATGTCGGCTGCTACGGTCTGATAGGATCTGGCCCACGTCCGGACTGCGTCGTGATCCACGCTGCTTACCCTCCAGCCCAGGAGGAGCATCCCCAGAAAGCAGAGCTATACGTATCGCTGATACCCCTACTCCTGGGCTCTGCTTTGTTCCATCCAAGCCACCCTCAGAGGATGTGGAAATCAGCAAGGTCAAGGAGGGAGCAGCACCTTTTGCGCCACTCCCTCCCCCAGCTCCAAGAGATACTACCGCTGGACAACAGGATCTCCACCCATCCAGAGGCCACTTCTACACGTGCTGTAGACCCCAACACTTCTGGACCAAGGACCATCCAACCGGTCCGGAAGGATGAGCCCAGCCACATGATTGCGAAGGCCGAGGTACATCCCATACCTCTGCCTCAGGTCATCACGCCTTCACTGATAGACGTAATCGCAACACACCTCGGGGAGAGAAGAAGGTGCCATACCACTTCCCCAAACGGCCGCCCTCATCACATCGATGGGGGAGGAGAAGAGACTACCCGTCCACTCCCCTTGATGGCCGATCCATTTGACACCTGGAGGTGACGGGACTGAACCAGGACCCAGTCTCCAACCTGGAAGGCTGAGCCCCTCCAGCTAGCTGTCGAGATAGAGGTTTCAGAAGAGGCTCTACTTCCAGCCAACAACACGTTGGTCCCGCAGGTCCAAGAGGACCCGGACGACACCCAGACATCAATGCTGGACAGCGCCAGGGTCACTGATGCTGCTCCTCCTGGACGGGAGAAGGATCATCACCTGGTCACCGGGGTAGGGGAACCCCAAGAATCCCGACCCCAGGTGGCCTCTCCAAGAACGCCATAGCGGTCAGAGGAGGGAGATGCCAGCGCATGCCTGCCACCTCTCGTCTCAACCAAGCAGCTATAAAGAGTCCCTGGCGGCCCTCCTCGAGGTTCATGTGGCCGTACAATACACCCATGGCCCTCAGGAAGAGGGGCTGGAAAATCTCACAGCTAGTAAACTACACCCATGAAAGTTTACGTAAAAACATTTCACCGCTAATAACTGCTGTGAATGAGTGCTTGAATACCAGTTAAAATGAACTGACTTTCTTCTGCACACTCATGCTGAACCATTTTCCACTGTGTACTCAAACAAGTGTAAACAAGTGAACTTTTGTAAAAAATCAGAAATCCTGTAAAGACCAAACAAAATTGAGTTGTTTCGGACGGTCCAAGTTAAAGTGCTGAAATGTCAAGAAGACCAGTGATACATTGCCCAAATGTGTAAAAACATCAAAAGTGTAAACTTGTGAACTTTTGCAAGAAAGAAACCAAGCATAGGCCCCCATGCCTAAAATTAATACACTTTCAGCAAGAAAGATATATTACCTTGTAAACATTACTTATCTCTTTAATCTTGTTGACTTTCATGTTCCTTACATTTTGTTAGCTAAAGTTGTAAATACTTTGTTGCTAAATGTAAATGTTGATGTGTCCATTAAGGGTCATACATTGTTTTCTTGCCAGGGTTAATGTCTTTTACCACTTATTTCATTGTTAAAATATTGTCAAACATATTTTTGCAAATCTTAAAACATACCTGTGAAATGACACGTAGTTTTAAAAATTTTCACTTGTTCTAATGTTATCATTATTCAGGGTTTCTTGTAGTAGTCTTAAGGATTGAAGGATTTTCTTGTTTTTTTTTTTCATGTAGGTGGTTCCTATTACATTGTTTAGAATAGTTAAATATTTTTGCAGTGAACTCATATTATTAGGAACTTAACTAAACCACCATAATAATGCAGAAGGCTTATGGTCGGCCATCTTCACTTAGCTCCAGGTGAAACCATTAATTTTTACTCTCCCTCAGAGCCACGGCAAATAACAGTTCGCTTGAACCACACATCCTTTACAAGTGGGACCTTGCTTACACTCCAGTGTTGAAATCTTTTGTGCGAGCCTGTAATTTGCTTTTTTTTTACAGGAAACAAACTGTTAAATATTTTGTATTTAATGTAACCAAGCCCTCAGCTATGATTTGTGATATGGCAGAGTAATAAAAAGACCCCGCTACATTTCAAACAGCGGTAACACAAATAACTTCACGCTTGTGACCCAGTCCTTGCCTAGCCTTTTTCCCTTCTTATGAACGGCAGAAAAGAATTCTGCAAGACACCAGCTGTTCGCCCATCGCCACCTGCTGCTCCAAGCTAACCAAGAGGGGACTCAAGCGCACACAAGAAAGAAAGTGACATACAACCCCCACACGCCACTTAACTGCAACCAGATGTTGCACGCCAGACAGCAGATAAGCACGGCGCGCATACCTCCAGACCTAGCATGCACAGAGAAGCTGACATGCTAGAAGCCAACCTCCATTATACCCAGGGTGACATCCTAGAGCACCCGAGAAGAAATTTTTTTCTCCTCTTCAATATGGTTCTAAATCAAAATAGATGAGGAACCGAGCTGGCCTGGCAGGCACGGGGTGGCAGCAATCTCCGTGGTATCTCGGTCATTGTTGAAGGTTCGTCCCTGGCAGCGGCCGAGAGCTGACCACAAGGCACTGGGGGATGATCAGCAGCCGTGTTATCGTGCTGAGCTGCTGTCTGGGTAGCCGTCGGAGATAGTGGTTCGGCCGGTGCGGATACCTTCAGGCTACTGGTGCCGGAGTCAAAGGCCGGCTCAGAGCCTCCATCTTGACGGTGCACACGCACACACACACGACTCACCCTCTGGTTCGGGAAACTGCACCTGGGTGTCGGACTCTGCATCAGGTGACACCCAGGATCTCATCGGCCATCTGGGCCAGTGGCAAGGCATCTTCGCCTACCATGCGGTTGGCGGTGCTGAGTCGAAGGCTGACTCGGTGCCCCCATCTTGACGGCACATATACGCACGCAGCTGCCCCTCTCATCCAAGGAACAAGGCCTGGGAGTCAGCCTCAGCGTCAAGCAACATCGGGACCTCAGGGACTGTCTTGGGTATCTTCATCTACCCCTCCGGCTGATTGCGCCCGAGTCAGAGCTCCACTGGGGACCTCCGTCACGAAAGCGTCGATGACCGGCTCCTCCTCTCATCCAAGAAGCAAGGTCTGGGAGTCGGCCTCGGCATCAAGCAACACCGGGACCTCGTTGTGGTGGGTCAGCACATCCTCTCGTTAGGGAAGCTACACCTGGATGTTGGCCTCTGTATAGGCGACACCGGGACATTGTTGGCAGCAGCTTCAGCACTGGGTGGCAACAAGACCAGATGGGTAGCCACGCTGTACAGGTAGATTGTGGCTGTTGGTACCAGCTGGATTAAGGCCTCCAGGATGACCTTGTCACAACTGGCAGTTCTGGCAGATTTTGGAAGGGACGGATTGGGATCAATTCTCGCTGTTTCAGTTTTCGTTACCTGGTGATTAACTTCCTCGACTTCTCACTGACATACTATGAGAGCCTTACGTTCTGATTACGTTAACTTTTACCTACTTTTTGTGTGCATAAGCATTTTACAAGATTTTATTTAACTTCATTTGTATGTATGTGGGTGGGTGGGTTTAGTCCAAATCTTGCAAATTGATTTTAAACCACTTTCCGTTATCCAATTGAGCTTAAATTTTGCACATGCGAGTTTTTCGGATGACAATACAATGTGAAGGTACCACTAAGATGATATGATGATGGAGCCGGAAGTTATAAACTTTTATGTAACTTCACATGTATGTATATTGTGGCAGTTCTAGCAGTCCCGGAAGGCGGTGTTTCGGCAGCAGTTGTGACGTTGACTGATGCTGCAGTCTCCTAATAGTTTGGCCCTCCAGGACCGGGGTTACTAGGGTGGCCAATCGAGAGGGCTGTTCCTGTTGTCTCATGGTCTCAATGGCGCTGGGTTGTTCACTCTTCTCTGTGATTGGACTTGACGGTGGCCGCCTATGACGTGGTTGTGGTCCAAAGGGCTTCACCAAGAGAGCTCGCTTGAACTGGGTGTCAACCTCCCTCGTCTGGCGGCTATCTTAACTCCATGGGTATTGTGGGCAGTGTCCGGACAGATTCTACTCCTCTTGGTTGCGGAAATTCCACCCTAGTTGGGATGGAAAGACAAGTTCCCTTGCTGGCGCTGATTTTGACCTCAGGGTCTCTGAAGGGTTGCAGTCTGGATTCTGGGTCATCAATGTCAGCCGATGGTGCGGTGATAGTAGATAAGGCTTACAAACGTCCTATTGGGAGTAAGTGTCTATGGAAATAACATAGATATTTTACAACTAGAATTAATGATCTTACGGAACAGATCGGTTCTGAGTTAAAACTACGAGTATTTTGCATTTCAAACATACAGTTTTAACCTACATATCTTTTAGGTGTAGATTTAAAAACTTACTAAAAGATTAGAAATATCTAATGTTTTTTACAGTGCGTGTGCGAGATTTATTCTATTCTGTTGGTCACATTTGGAAGTAACACACATATTTTAAGAAACAGAGCTAACACAAACAGCACATGTATATTTAATTATTGCTGAAAACAGCATTAGGCAACAAAATGTGTTAGTCAAGTACATTCTAGTTACGTAATTTTAAAACTTTGTTATAGAACCTGTCAAGAATAATGCAAGCCGTAAACATGCCGTAAATGCTACCCATCAATAGCCTCAATAAAAAAATTCCTAAAATTTTATTTTTTTTGTAAATAAGCTATTTTTATTAAACATTGAACGCAACGTATTTATTAACTACTTCAATTAAGCGTAGTTATGACAAAATAACCATTAAAAACTATTATTTTTGTTTTATTATACTAGGTCATTTTTCTTAACGTGTCTGCCATTGGTATTAATCCAGGCACCTATCACCCACCCACCACCCCTCAAAAAGACTAAAATAAGAATATTGTTACAATATTGAAGTGTCAACACTTGTCTGCTTACTTGCTCTGTGGTACGCAGGTCACTGATGCTGCATCCTTGACCTCTTGGTCTTGGGCGTAGGTTCCCTTCGTGCTACAGCAGTATGGCTCCATCAGGTCGGCTGCGATGTGGGTCCAGGGCGTCCGAGGTCATTGAGGTTTGCCTATGGGCTGCGGTGCTGGGTATGCATTGCCACTGCAGCACATTTCATATCTGTGCACATATTGCCGAACATCTCTGCTCATTCCGTCCCATACGTACCACACTCCGATGTAGGTTAAGGTTTATCGAGTTCCTGGGTGATTGCTTCGGGGTGGTCATGGTGGTGTCTATAGATGTCAGCCCATAGGTCCTTGGGTATACAAATTCTCCACTTCATCCCAGCTTGGCCGCTTTGGGACCACATAATGTCATCCCTCAATTCAAACAGTTGGGGTTGCTTCTGTAGGAGGTTCTGGATGTCTGGTTCTTGTTGCTGGTGAAGCACTATTTGGCTCCAGCTGATCTGCAGTTGGAGTAGCTTGATGTGCTCTTCGGTGCTGTGGTTTGGAAGCTGGGGTGGATTCATCCTCTCCAATTCTTCATTGGCTTTGGTGTCTTCTATATCTGGTTGGCAGGACATGGCATCTGGACATATCATTTGACTTGCCTAGGCAGTACTGTACTTCAAAGTCAAATTCAGTCAGGAACATGTCCCACTGTCCGAGCTTGGCTTTGGCGTTACAGGATTCACGTAGCCACTGGAGGGCTTTACTGCCAGTCCGCAGGATGAAATGGTTGTCTTCTAGATAGAACCTAGATTACCAAACCGCCCAGATAATGGCGAGGCACTCTTGTTCGTTCATGTGATAGCATTGCTACATGACATTGTGCCTGGTGCTGGCATACGCTAACACTTGGGGGTGGTAGAGTACGGCTTCCAGGTCTTTTGGCAAGCGTCGGTTTGCAGGATTAGCTTTCTCTACCCCCTGAAGTCAGTTGAGTTGTTTGATGTCCTGGAAGCTTGCTTTCAAGGCTTGAAAGGCTGCGTGCTGTACTAAACCCCATTGCCATCGTGCTTCCTTCTCCAGCAGGGGGTGCAGCTGTGCACAAAATCTCTGAGCCAGTTGCATACGCCAAGGAAGCGGCACAGTTGCTTCTTGGTGGCCGACTCTTCTGCTTCCTGAATAACCCTTAATTAATTTTCTTGTGGGTAGTTTTCTTTGGGGGAGACTACATGGCATAGATAATTCATCAAAGACTTCCTGAAGTGGCTCTTAGCTGTCACATCACATATAACTCTAGGGGCCGTATTAATAGTCGTTACTTAGATCTCATCTTGAGAGTGTATCAGGTGATACAGTCTTGAGATGGGTTCTCGTCTTAGGACCCGCGCAAATTAATAGTCAGTTCTCGAGTCTTACTCAGCTGAAATTAGTTTCAAGTTTCTCTTCTCATGAGATACAGATTTTTTATCTAGCCTCGCAGAGTGCCCTTCGAAATAGACACTGGAGCTTTTTTTTGGTGTTGAAGCGTGTTTGTCTGCAGTTACATTCAAGTGTTTCTTGTGTTTACTTATATTTTGTCCTGTTATTGAGCGAAAACAAATTTTAAAAATATTAAAAATTACAAATGACTGAATAAACATTAATAACTCTACTTGTAAAGTACAAAGACAATAGAAAAGTAACATGAGAATCACATAGGATTATATATGCCGAAAATCCGCAGCGAAAAGTTATATACAACTCATTATGCAAAATTCTGAAACAGAAAGAACATATTTCATTTATAGTTCGAGTTATACTGTTTGACATGTTTTATAAAAAAATAGGGTGGAATATCACAATACATTGACATAATAGACTTCAGAGATCGAATTTTGGAATTTTGTTTGTAAAATAAATGTAGTTTAAAAAATTTGTCGCTAGGTAGCGGTAAGTATTAAAATAATACATGTAAAACAATAATAAACAAGCATTACTATCCTTTACTTCGGATACATGGAAGTAAAATTAGTTTTGTCGTAAACTTTGCTTCCAGCCAATAACAAAACCAAAATCATTTATTGCATCTTTGCAGAGTGACAGTTTTGAAATAAATTTATGCCATTGTGATTATAACAGTGGTTTAATTTGTATTTTGTTTATGCAATTATTGTTGTTATATTGATCGCAAACTAATATGAACAAATACACAATAAATTTCTCTTTTACTTCAGATAAACGACATTAGCAATTGTTTTGATTACGTGTTGCAACTATATTTCCAACCAAAATCAAAGAAATTAATTGAATACTGCTATGCAGGATGATATTTCTGAAATAAAAGTCATTAGATGTGTTTTTCATTATAATTATCATTATCATCATATTGATTGCAAAAGATGTACGTATTTTCACGCACATTACATATCAATTCCTATTTTCGTATTCAAATATATTAAATATAACCTAAAAAGTGCACAATTTCGAGTCTCAAATGACCTGCCAACATCTTTTACGTGAAACGAGATTTTTTGTCTCTCTTGAGACTAGTTTCAGTGACTATTAATGAGAGGTAGTCTCAAGAGTCGACTAATAAATAGCTAGAACGAGTTTTAAGTAAAAACACTCTCAGGTGAGGGCTACATCAAAACTAGCCTCAAAACGAATATTAAGATTCGTTCATTAAATGGTATCTGTTCTCAAGAAAAGTCTCAAGAGCTGATACACAACTATTAATACGGCCCTAGAACGTTCTAGCACCTGTTGGATGTGCCCGAGGTGTTCCTCCCATGATTTCGAGTTATGACGACGTCATCAAGATAGGCATAACAGAATTGACCTATGTATCCTGTTAGTATACCTATGGACATGAGATGCTGGAATGTTATGGGAGCATTCATAAGACCAAAAGGCATAACTCGAAACTGGAGTGTTTCCCTCGGGGTAGTGAAAACTGTGAATTTTCTATCAAGGTGTACAGCAATCTGTCAGTACCCAAACTGCATGTCGAGGGTACTAAAGATATTGGCTTCCTCGATATTGTGCAAGATGTGCGACAAGTTAATGGCGGGAGGAGCGATGAGATGAATAGCCTCATTCAATGCTTTGTAGTACAAAATCGCAGTTGGCCATCCTTCTTGGGGACCAGAACTATGTGCGACTTGTATGGGGAATATGACGGCTCCATGATTCCTTGCTGTTTCATCTTTTCTATATGCTCCATTATTAGTTGACGCCATCTGGCGGACATCCTGTAGTGTCTGTTGTACACGGGTGTGTGTGTTCAGCCATATCTCGTGCTGAATCGACTTGGTTTGCCGAAGGGTCCCTCCATGTCCAAAAGCACCGGCATGTTCGTCAAGGACTCTCTTCAGTTCCTTGAACGGTGCTTTGGAGAGCTAATGGTTGATTTCGTCAGTCTTGAGGGTTGGCGGAATGATGGCATCTGGACAGTGTTCCCAGTTGATGGTCACCCAATGTTTCTCACCCACGTAAATCTTGCGTTGGTCGTGGTTCATCACACAATGCTGTTGGCAGAACCAGAGATACCCAAGTATAATTGGTTCTTGGATGTCTGGAGAGACATATAGCTCGATGGTGAGAGGTCCAGCCTTCGACTCGCAGCGTACAATCTTGTTTCGCCATCCTCACTGTATGCGTGGGTGGAGTGATACCCTTTGCTTGGCAGTCAGTAGGTCACTGCGCAATAAGTTGCCCATGGTGGCTGAGTCAAGTTGGACAAGAACTTTTTCCTCCCATTGAGGCTGATTTCAATGTGGGGAGCTTCTGGCGGTTCCGTGACGTCCTTGTCTAGGAGCTTAGGAGCTGAATGATGGACCCTTGTTGTCCGGTGGGGTTGTCCAGTTTCGCCCGTTGGCTGCAGTGTTTCCCACCTGAGGTGTTTTCTTATCGGTTGCCTGTCCGGTGGCATCTGCTGCACAGATAGCACCCCATTCAGCTGCTTGGCTTTGTCCTGTTACCTGCTGCGGGCAATCATGAAAACAAAATTCTGGGCACCAGCACTTTGGTAGTTTTGACGGGGTGCTGAGGGGGGGGGGGGGAGAGGAAGATTTCACTCTCCGCTTGGGCGACATTTCTGACTCAACAGGTTTGTTGATTTTTGGTTGGTGTAGGATCACTTGTACTTTGAAATTGCACTCGGTTTCCCTACGAAGTCATCCAATGTATCAGTGGCAGGTTTAAAAACTTTGGTAGCAGCATACGTGTCACGTGTCGCTTGCAGCTCTCTTCGCTTTCGTTTGGGAAGATTCGGTTGAACATTTGCATCTTGTGACGAATGAATATCTCTGCCTCCTCATCCGAGGTTTGTTTACAGCTGTAGAAGTCAGTTGTGAGGTTTGCTAATACCTCTTCTCCAGTAAATTGGGTGGCGAGTAGGCTACTCAACTGACCCCATTCAGTGACAACTCACAGTACTTGTTCCACCGATCAAGTGCTCTGCCCTTGAGTTTTGCTTGTGCTCAACTTACCCACTGCTTGGGCAGGATGATGTTCTCTTTGAATTCTTTCTCACATTCTGCTACGAATACAAGTGGGTCCTCATGCGGGCGTCTCGCAAATTCAGGGCTTTGGGGTTCCCTGTGCATTGGGTGGTGCTGGTATGGGTGGCAGGCCCTGGATTGTGCAGTTGGTATTCACCTGCGTGTCGACATACTTAACAGCGGTAGATCATGCCAGGTCTGGTTACCCTCTCATCAGGCCACCCAATGCAGTTGTGCTGGTACGGTTCCGCACATAGCATACAGCGTACTATGTGGGTCCCACGTCCTTGGCATGTTATCCAGCTACAAAAGGCTGTTTGTCTGGCCCGGCACTCTTTGCACCAGTATTCCAGTCCATCAGTAAATCTCATTTTGTCCGCCCAGCCTAGGCAGATATAATGGAAGCTTCTCTGGCAGTGGGAGCATTCTACGCAGTGTATCTCCGTGACAGGCCAGTTAGGTTTGGGACAGCGTTTGTGTATGGTTTCAGCCATAGTGTTATCTGCTTGCTAAGGCACTCGGCTCTGGGTCAGGTTGGCCTGGTTCTGCTTAATTAGGCACAGTAATTACGGCCCTGGGGCCAACGTTGGGTGCCATAAAACCTCTTGACGCGTGATGTCCTACGAGCAACTGAGGTATGTCACAGCTCTAAATTTTTTGGTGGGTGCTAGGGTAGATGCACTAGAGGTGACATTGGATCTCTAGTCGCTGCGCAGAACTGGAGCCTGACAACTGTACAGGACTGGATGTGTGGTTTTCTGGCAGAGTACAAAATTAGGGACAGTTAGTACAATCTTTCATTTAGACGGGACCACCCTCATGGGGATGCCTGGGCGACGAGTGACCGGCAATGGCTGTTGAACCTGTGGTGGTTCGGATGGAGGAGCACTAGCGCTGGCTCTGGAGCTGGGTGTGAATGCGGGCAGGTGATCATGGGTGCTGACTGTCACCAGGGTAGGTTCGGTGATCCAGGATCCCCCACAACCGTGGGTTATCTATCCCTCTTGTACGAGGTACCTTAACCACTCAGGTAAGCGATGGAGACTGGTTGAGTTTCTCCATTGAGTTTGGTGGGTGGTGCAGAGTTCTGGTGTGGGCTTTGGCGATGCTGGTATCTCTAGGTGGTGGATGGCCTGAGCTCTCTCCTGAAGACTGAGATGCATGAGTTTGGCTGGTAGGTGGCTAAGCTCCTGCTGGTACTTCGATGTGAGAATGGCATGAGGAAAGAGTAACTAAAACAACCGTGGGTTATCTATCCCTCTTGTACGAGGTACCTTAACCACTCAGGTAAGCGATGGAGACTGGTTGAGTTTCTCCATTGAGTTTGGTGGGTGGTGCAGAGTTCTGGTGTGGGCTTTGGCGATGCTGGTATCTCTAGGTGGTGGATGGCCTGAGCTCTCTCCTGAAGACTGAGATGCATGAGTTTGGCTGGTAGGTGGCTAAGCTCCTGCTGGTACTTCGATGTGAGAATGGCATGAGGAAAGAGTAACTAAAACCAGACTCGTGGGGTTGTACTTGAGTGCACTTCCACGTACCATCTCCGCAAAACCCAATGCTGTCTCCCTATCTCAGTACCCAGCACAATAAGTGCGATGGATACTGAGAGTCAGGTATGACTGACTGACGGTCCCAATATGTGGGTAAGTTCCCCTAAAGTATCAGTCTCCTCAGACCTGAGGAAATACTCTTTCTGGCACCAGAAGAACGGTGGAAAAAGCAAGCCCCAGACTGACAAGATAACCCCAAGCGAATGAGTACAGTACCTAGTGTCAGAGCTCTACCATTCTATACATCTGGGTGCATAGAAAGGGAGGCCATCCAATATGCGTGTGCACCTCAATGGGTAAGTTTGGCAGTTTGAATAAATTTTCTGGTCACCTGCTGTCCGTACGATGAGACATGCTTACAAGATAGGGAGCTAGTACTACGAGAAAGATACCCTTACATGGATTACAACTATTTTATTTTGGTAGGAAAATAAAGAAGGTGGTTTTGCACTATCCCCTATCTACGAGAGCTGAGCTTACTATGCTTGGCAGGTGAAGGCTACTTGTTCCTAGGCTAAAGGGGTAGGTAGTCAAAGTGCTATGAAAATAACTAACTTTGACTACACTACGGTGTTTGTCCTGAAGGGACCAAGTGTCTAAGTGTTCGGCGACTTAAACGACAGGATCTTCTGCACCAGGAGTACAGTGAAGTCAAGGTGTGAGGGGGGTCTTCTGCACCTGGAGTGCGGTGAAGACCAGGAGAGCTGATGGATCCTTCAGCACCAAGAATACGGTGAAGGAACAGGACAGACTGGTGTTCCAAGGGCAGTGCCCCAGTATTTATATTCATCCTGGCTCACCATTGGTTGTGGTGCAGGGAGGGGCAGCATTATATTCTCTGGGTGTGACATCACCGGCTGACTAAGGATCCAGCTGATGCACGTCTTGGCAATTCATACTAGTAGTGCCATCCGACAGTGCGCTATAGTAGTACTAGGTGACCTTAATGCATAGTCTCGGTGGCTCGGCCAGAGAACAATACAATTCTTCTTTCGTGGAGAATGCGTCTTTTACAGTGGGTAATCAGAGCAAGTTCTGATGTCTTGTCGAGTGTAGAACCAATCAAACTCCGTTGAAGTGTGCTGCTGAGAGATACACACTGATGAGTGGAAGTCAATTTAATAAGAGTATAAAAGACATGTCACTACATACAAAAACTATCTGAAAATCTGTACAATCAAAACATCACAGTATTCCTGTTTAACAATATTCTTTCTAAGACAAATAAAAAAATCTACATTCAATATTTAAGTTTATGTAACAAACTCTGTGCATAGCAGAATTCTAAATTACACATTAAAACTTAAAATAATCACATAAAAAAACAAAAATAAATTCTCTACAGTTTCCAAATACTACCAAGTCTCAAATAATGATTAGAGAAGACACATTCTTGCCCTCATGCACTTTAGAGTGTGTGAAGTAGTACATTAAACAATAATCAGCTACTGCAGTAGTCACTTTTAACATAGTCTAAAGTCTGATATCGTTAATACTTAAACTTAAAACTGCCGAGTTTTGGAATTAAGTGTGCGTGGCTCACAGCATCAAAGCCTCAGTTAAATTGAAATACCCAGCATCCACCAAACAATGAATGATACTAAGACCAAAACATTTTATTTTATTGATCCCAATCAATACTGTGGCAATAGGTAGGTACCGGAACAATTGCATCCCTATTCAGTTAGAAAAAAAAGGCCTGACAAAATGTGACTACTATTGCCAAGTATCAATATCAGAAGTATTCAGTAAACAAGCATAGAGACTTACCAATAACTTCTATTGCCAAGTATCAATATCAGAAGTATTCAGTAAACAAGCATAGAGACTTACCAATAACTTCTATTGCCAAGTATCAATATCAGAGGTATTCAGTAAACAAGCATAAAGACTTACCAATAACTTCTATTGCCAAGTATCAATATCAGAAGTATTCAGTAAACAAGCATAGAGACTTACCAATAACTTCTAATTTTTAAATACTAGCTTCAAAAAACTTATATTTTGTATATCTCACACTGCAACTAACTAGACAAAAGTTCTTAAAACTTGGACAAATATGCAAAAAAAAAATGCAGTAATACATGTAAACAAAATTCTTACAAAGTAATGTTTATACTTACCAAGAAATCATCGGGCTGAATGCCAAAAAGATCTCGAAAATACCTAAATGCAATTGGTGCATACGTCCTAAACCGAAACTCTGAATAATGGTGGGCTGGAGTGTGGTTTGAACCTTCTGATGGAAAGTTAGTTGTTTCCACAGTCATGAAATCCTGCATCAGAAGATCACGTTCTGGTTTCGAAGCCAATCCTCCAACTGCATGCTGAATGCCCAACTGAATAGACCCCATTATTTGGGTGGTTTGAATCTGGAAGAAAACAAATACTTTTCATCAAAATAATCAATTATTTACGGCAATTCTGCAAAACTCACTACAGTTTAAACGAAAAGTTTTCCTTTACTTTGTTTCATGTCACTAGCCAGTTGAACTTGAAAAAAAAATAATTCCGACTGCAACACTGATTGGCATAAAGTAAAACTGGAAGCGAATTGAGAAAATTAATTCAATGTCTTAAACTCTAATTACAAATGTGGCTGTTGAAATTTGTTTCTTTTTACTTTATAGACATAAAATAAAGGTACAATGTTCAAGCTTCTAAGAATTCCATGGAATACTTTTGTTCCATTTTCTGGCATTCACATCTCTTCCATTGCTGAATATGTATTATCCTCCTTTGACCCTTACCCTTCCATCCTTCAGAAGACAATTTCCACTGAATAACTATTTATTTTTATAATCCACCAATCCACACCCATTGGTCTTCCTCTTTTTCATCTCTTGTGGTTATCAGTCCACTGCATATTTTCTTAATCTTCTTGCATAATTCTTTATGTGTGTCCATACCATTTCAACAGCCTCTCTGCTATCTTCAATTGCCTTGGTTTACCTCCATTATTTCCCTTAACCTCTCATTTTTCACTAGATACTCCTACAGTTCTTCTTAGCACAGCTGCCTAGTGCAGGACCAGCAGAGTGAAAGGATAGGGCTTTACTACATGTGCCACAAGTCCCTAGATACCTTCCCTTGGGCTAACTGTATGGCCCTGCAGTGGCAGCTGATATTAGTGACAGCCTGGCTATGTACAAACTGTGACAAAAACATTTGGTGCGCATTGGCCAACGTGCTACTGATAATACGGAGACTAATATATTTAGCACAGCATTCAGGCTGCGGCAGGTTGCACACGCACGTACCTCTCACATTGCCGGCCCCACCCCACCTCCCGTAAATTCACCCGCCATAAAATGTGATGGTATCAGTACATGCAAAATTATTTTAGGTGTATCAGCCACCTTTCCAAGATATCGCTTTCAAACAATACCGCATCTTTGCCCCGCGTCACATTGCTAAAGATTTTTTTTAAATTTTTAATAGCCTGAAAATTGTGGATAAATAAAAAATTTATCAACCCAACAAAAACACAAACCCTTATTAATACTTGCTCTCGTGTAACATGGTTCATCTCTTCAAAGGACACAAAGTGTTTTTGTTTAAAAATGATAGCATGAAAAGCAGCTGAGACAAGTCTAAAATCATGTAACATGTAAAATGCTATCCTTTCGCTCCGCCAGTCCTGCACTAGGAGGAACCCTAAAAAATTAATCTCCACTGCTCTTCGTTTGTTTATCTGGCCTTCAGAATACTGCAAAAATCTAGATCCACATAAAACTATACTTTGCATTATCTCCTTTGTGCATCTTGTAATATTCTTGTTTCATAATACTGTGTGATAGCACCAGTGAACCTTCATCCTCATTTTAAACGTTCATTCATTTCTGCTTTTTTCAGCCATTGGTCCCCTACAACTGTCCAAAGATATTTAATTCCTGCAGTTTTTTTTTATTATTTCTCCCATCCCCACAGTTAATAAATACGTTATTGGTGTTACCCAAAAACCAACATTAACCTCCAGTTATATACTCTAGGTAATCTTCCATCTGTGCTACCAACAACTGAACATCAGAGAACAGTGAACACAAAGTTGTAGGATCATCTAGTGATATATCAACTCTCAACATTTATTTTAACTTGTTTTCAGCACTTATTTACATCAGTTTTATTCATTACTAAACACATGGTACTCCATCCTCGGCTCAGACCTTTTCTTACTGGGAACATTGACGTCAGTTTATTCCACAGCTCTACCTGACCTATTCAATATTCATATCATTACAAACATTTTACAGACTTCATTAGTGTTTCTCTCATCTTACTTTTCTCTGGGGTTTCTATAACTTGTGTAAAGCACACTTGTCATACTCTTGCTTTGTCCAAGAAGATCATGTGTAATTTTCTCCCTACATATTTGCCACTTTTCCTGCATAACACGTAACAGACACAATAAATTGTTCAAACAATAAAAATTAAAAAACTCCCATTTGTACCGGTATTCCAAGTGAACTAAAAAAATGACACACAAAAGTAAATTGATTGCAAATTGATGCATGACGCATTTCCCCATTGTTGGTAGCGGACGAACTCAGCTCCATCCCAAGATTAGTATTGTAGGGTAGAATTTTATTTTACCATTTAACTTTCCCAGTGAGCTGACATTGTACTGTCTGCCTTAGCTTTTATTATTCACCGGCACACCATAACTGTGCTAGGAGTTCATTTATGCTCCACTAGAAAGCATTAGTAGTATAATAGTCTATCTCTTGTTTCCCATCCTCCAGCCGGCTGGTGGCGTCAGATAGGCACGTCATGCCTCATCACATGGCCAATCAGTGATGGGCCGCCGCCCGCGAGGAGTATATAAGAAGGAACAGTCCTCAACCCCTTAGAGTTTTTCTTGTCTTCCAGCAACCTCTGCTCGGCACACTTGTACATTACTCAGAAGCCTAGCAGCTTCTACTCGGGCAAACTACCCCGCAACTCTAGCTTCTCCTAGCAGTTTCTGCTCAGGAACAGTTAGGCCCTTGTAGGACAGTGGTCCGACAGTGGTTCTGACCACTCGGCAAAGTTTTAGCCAGGTGCTCTCTTCTACGAAGAACCCTGCTAAGCTCTTGCTCAATATGGACGTATTACAGTACAGAATACAATCCTTAGTCCTAAATCCTGTCTATCTTCTTAATCTCCAAGCATCTGTATCCAGCGCTACGCACCACCACGTTAGTGAACTACGGCTCAACTCTCACCAGCCATGCAGCGAACCTCAACAATACCCTTTCTACACCAGTCGCCTCTACCGGCTTGATTGATGTAACACAGCTTCTAGCCCCCCCCCCCCCCCCACACACACACACACACTGCAATCCCCAAAGTGAGTATGTCAACACATTTATCTTCCTCTTAAGGAAATAAACGCAAACTTGATTTAATCCTTGGAGCTTTCCACTCCTGTAGCTTAGTACCTAGATCCCAGTTGACGAACTGAGAGGAAGGGAACACAGGATACCCCGGGAAGGTTCTCTAGCAATAACACCAACTTTTCACCCACACGCACTAACTCAAACTCACCTTTCTCGTTACCTAGTGGTGAGAATGGGGAGTACACAGATACACTTTGTCACCCACCTGATTGGTAACGAACGTGTGAGGCCTGAATTACAGTGCGCACTACAGAAGTGACAGCTAGGGTAACCACTCCATTTGATTGTTGGCACATGGCCAAACACGTAACTGGGCACGCAAGGGACCTGCATTCCACTCTTCTACGGGGAGGGTGTGTGCTACTCCTCATGACCTACTCCAAGCATAGGGGCCTTAAGGAAAGGATCAGGAGGGCATTACTTATTCTGGGAGATTACGGGAGTTTTCTTCAGCATTGGTTTTGTCGATCGCCAAGATCAGCCCACATGAGCAGGCCCAGAGTATTCACATGTTGCAAGTCCCAGTGATGCTGCCAGTGCTTTCGTACCTCTTAGTGCTCCTGTGCGCACCGGATCTAATTAAGCACTTGCCTGGTTCATTGAAGGACTACGAGATATTCTGGCATACCAACCACCACACGAGGCATACAGAACTCCAGATGTGCTCCGTCCTCCACAACCAAAACAAAAAGTACCTCCTCCCACTCTGTGCTCAGTCCGACACCAAGGTGCCTCCAAACCTGTTGTACCTAATAAACCCCCAATTGTACTCAAAACAGCTGATTATATGCCCTGGCGGCAACCAACGAGACCAGTATTGTACAACAGGAAGCTCTAGACTAGCCGGCCCAAATAAAATCCCATGACCCATTCACAGGAGCGTCTGGACAGTTCCTGGCCAAAAATCGCGGGATAGGCAATGCCACTCACTTGACGCTTATTCTGGCACTCTCTTCCCGTATCACGTGTCAAAGTAGTCACTGCTGGCAACCCCACTAAAGTTTTTCTGGCGCTCAACATGGGGTGCCACTGTCAAAGTTTACTACGACAGTACAAACAGCCCAGCCACGGTCATGTCAGCCGATGCCCTACGCCACAAAACCGCAGGACTTTGGGGAGTCCAAGGAAAAAAACCCTGTGGCGTCCAAGCAAAACCCAAAGACGTTGAACATGGACTCCGTTCAACAACCGGATATCCAGGAACAGGCTTAAACCGCATCCAATGCGTGTACCGTCGACCCATTATACCTGCCTCAGATCGGCAGATGAACCCCGCAATACCGATGGCTTAAAGAACCGTTGTGAGGAATGCCGCCAACGGCAGAATGGCCACTGCAGTTGGGTGACATGTGAGGGGCGCGGACTCCGCACAATCTGATGACTACTGTGCGGCGAGTCATTCCACCAACTCTGTATTGGCTGGCCTGACGAAACAGTCAACAGACCCGGACCAGTATATCAGTGTGAACTGTGCAAGCATGCTGCTGAACATAGAACCAGTAATCCCGGCCATATGTCACTATGTAGCCACCCAATGTGCCATGAAGAACTCCAGCTACCCGAATTTGCAGGCAGACACCACGAAGACCCCATCACGTTTACGGAAGAATGCGAGTGAGAGTTCCGTGACCACTGCATTCCGAAAAAACAATAGGTCAGTCGCACTCAAACAAGGCTCAAAGGCAAAACCTTAGAGTAGTAGAATGACTGCGGGGAATTTTGGCAGACTGGAAGCAGCTGAGCACTCACCTCGCCCAGCATTTTATGGGAGATGAGGTACTAGTGAAGCTTACTACAGAATTCTACGGACACACCCAGAAACCAGGTAAGAAGTAGACATCCTTACACGTAACAAGGCTCAACATGTACAGGGGCAATTCCCCTGAACAGCGATGAAGATAGCTGCATCATTCGCCAGATTAATTGTTTGTTACTACCCTGACTACGCAAACGTCCTGCTGGTACTGAAACCCACATTGCTGGACGAAGTTATACAGAGAGCCTACGAAGCTGAGCTTAACTTCCAGACTCAAGCCTAGCAACAGCGTAAAACCAGTAAAATATTGCAGCAAACCACCCCCTCCGCCTCAGGTTAGCGGGTCAAATCTTTCCAGGTTCTGGTATTGCCCGGGATTTCATTCAACAAGGACTGCCTGCGCAACCAGAACAGACGGAGAAGGGGACGCAACTAGTGAGCCACGACCCACCCAAGCCAGGTCCGGACCACCTAATAAATCCCAGAAGGGAAATGCAAATGCCAGTGGAACCAAGAGAGCAACCCCATCGGCCACCAACCAGAAGGGAAAGCAGTCAAGCTCCTAGACAAGGAGAAGGAGATGCCCGAAGCTCTCTACATAACCGTCAGGATCAAAGACCAGCATGTCTTGGCTCTGCTCGACTCAGCAGCATTGGGGAATTTAATTTGCAGTACCCTACTGCACAAGGATCAGATGCAAAATCTGACATCCCAAACGCAAGCTGTTAGGATGGCTAAGCCAGAATGCACCCTGTAAGACGACGGTCTATCACCTTTCCAGTGGACATCCAGAATGTAACGATGTACATGAATTTAGTCGTCTCCCCACACACTGAAGACCAAGTCATTCTTGGACACCCTTGGCTGCGCCAACAACAGTGCATAATGGACCATGGAAAGAGGAGAATACACCTGGGCAACAAACAACGAATTACTCTGCACTGGGAGTACTTCGGCACACAGCTAGCTATGGTCATCTTTGACGAGAAAGAAATCCAGCATGACCTCGCAGACCACCAGCTCCAGCAACTTAAGGAAGCCCTGAATGAGCATGCCGAAGCCTTCAGAATGGGAGGAAATCTTCGCCAGACCAGAACAGTCCAACACGAGATATTGCTGAACACAACAGTCCCAATTTACAATTGACTTTACAAGGTGTCGGTACACCATCACAAACTTATCATGGAACAAGTGAAGAAAATGAAGCGCCAGGGCACCGCTGAACCCTCAAGCTCAACATACGAATCTTGCGTGGTGTTAGTTCCCAAGGACGGACAGCTCAGATTCTGCGTGAATTACAAAGCCTTAAATGAGGCAACAATGCCTGTTCATCCACCTGCCCTAGATCTCGCCCATACTTTACGAGATATTGGCGAAGCCCAAATCTTCAGTACCCTCGACATGCAGTCAAGGTTACTGGCAGATCACCGTTCACCCTGAAAGTCGACCGTACACCGCGCCAGAGGGAGAAACCCTTCAATTCCAAGTCATGCCCTTTGGCTTGAACGCCGCTGCTACCTTTCAACAGCTGACATCTTCAGAAGTTCTAACAGGATACCACGGGAAATTTTGTTTCGCTTGCCCAGATATTCCACCCACCTGAAAATACTGGCACTGCTGTAATTACACAGTCTAACATTGAATCTCAGCAAAAGGCATTTCAGGAGAACCTAAATAGAAGAAGGTAACTTGCCCCAACAACGATTGCTACGAGCGATAGAAGCCGCCGAGGAATGCCCTGCACCAAGAAACAGCTCCAGCGCTTCCTAGGACTCTGCAATTGGCTAAGGGATTTTGTGCCTAACATCGCCGAAATAATGGCACCCCTACACCCCTGCAAAAGGATGCAAGATGGCACTGGACCAAAGAGCACCAAGCCTAGGAGCAGTGATATACCAGATAGACTTTGACGGTAGACCCCTGGTAATAGTCTATGCCAGCACTTGCCTTAATCTCACCAAGCAGAAGTACTACATAAATGAACAGGAATGCTTAGCAGTGATAAGGGTGATATGCAAGTTCCATTATCACCTGGAAGAGAAGCATTTCATTCTCCGCACCAACAGCAAAGCACTCAAGTGGCTCCGGGAATCCCGCCACAACAAGGTAAAGCTTGGATGTTGGGTCTTGCTCCTTTCAGAGTTTGACTTTGAAGTCCAACACTGCCTCAGCAAAAAAAACAACTTGCCAGATGCCTTGTCCAGGGAGCCCAGCGAACTTGGAGATGCAAAGCATGACGAAGACATGGGACAAATACTACCTCCCGAACTACCCACGTTGCCACCCAAAGAGCAGCTGAGATAACTGCAACTTCAAATCAACCACAGACAAATTGAATGATACAAGCGACAGGACCCCGAAATTAAGGAACTAGTGCAGAAATGCCCATAAAGGTAAAAAATTTGTGACAATATGGTGTGCCCTCGTCACCGCCCAACGGACATGAAGTGGAGATTCTGGATATTTCGGGCCTTACGTCAAGATATCTGCCTCCATTACCACAAACACTCTGAGGCGGGACATCCAGAAACCAGGGAAACCCTTGCAGACACAAGCGTCCACTACATTTGGGACGGCATAAACCGTGATGTACGATGACATGTCAGCAACTGCCCCAAGTATTGCCAGCATAAGTCACGACGCTTGACTATGCCTTGGAACCAGATTGCAATAGACTTGATGGGACCCTATCCAAAGAGTACAAAAGGGCAACCGTGTCTGTTGGTTGTGGCAGACACGTTCTCAAGATTAACAAAGGCATTTCCACTACCCAGTCCGACAAGCCACTCAAAGTCGCAACGAGCAAACAAGAGAACACCAGGTGCACCCGCAGCAGAGCACTGCCATGAGAGAGTCACCGCCCACTCCATCTGGTCATCAGCAGTTGGGCTGTTATGAAACCACCCGTCCTCCAGCTGTCCCGGATCAGCGAAGTTACCCAGCTGTCGACAACTCCGTGTTCAACTCGACATCTCACAATGAGCTTCAGTCGTAGCAGAGAGGAGGAAATTGTTGCCGCATGAGGCATTTCCCGATTGTTGGAAGCAGTAGAACTCAGCTCCATCCAGACATTGGCATTGTAGAGTAGCATTTTATTTTACCTTTCAAATTTCCCAGTGCAGTTCCTGCAACCAACACTTTGCAGCTCGAATCTTCCTCACCTACAGCGGGGAAGTCAAGAGTGAGGTGCAGTGTTGGCGGTAGCAATTGGCACCTACACTTGAACTCTGACACATCAACTAACTACCTCTCGCAGACACAATCTTAGGATTAGAGCCTGATGCCTTACACCCGTAGTGTTGGATGTTGAGAGGAAGGTTAAAACGGTGGGGACTTCTCCAAGAATCCACACGGGCTTCGCATCCATCCCAACGGGTTCGGGCTATTGATTCCGCGTGAAAAGACTGCTTTGCTACAACGGCCTACACCAGTACCCACCATCACGCCTGTCAACTTGTTTGAGCCACCATCCCATGTTGCAGAAGGATACCACACGATAGTGCAGGAAGTACTGTTGAGCGAAGGGTCCACCAGCATGCCAGCTGTAATTAGTATTTCGAGGCCAGAAACAAATTCAAGCACCTCGCACGCAAACCCCAACCTCCAGTCGATTGCCACCACGGCTGTGGGAACAGGAACAGTAAAACTACCCGCAGGACAAACACACCGTCCCGCTGTGCCACCACCCAAGCCTGTACCACGCAGGATGAAACTATCCGAGCCAGACTTTGTGTCAAGCAGACGGCCTACTAGGCCGGCACTGTACTCCAGTCGAGCACCAGTGCCCCTAGATGAGTAACCACCCAAAGATGTGACTCGCCTTGCATCAAGTAACCCAGAGACAAGGGCAGCCAATCAGCTGGATCTGTCCCGTGTCAGCTATTATAATTTTAAAATAATTCTAGATTCAGTTTCCTCAAATGCATTCTACATCTTCAAAGTTAAAATTGTGTTCTCTTATATGTGCCAATAGTGTATAAACTACACATAATTTATGCTGAATATTCTACAAGACCCTTACATTGCACAAATATTTCCTTATAATTTCTCTGTTCATCTACAACATAAACATTATTTTGTACATGCAACTTCCTCCAAGCGTAGGCACAATAGAAATAAAAGTTAATTATTGTTGTAATATAAAACAAAATTCTGCTCACACACAACAGAAATTTTTGGCACCCTAACGAGATGGCTTAAGTGACATTTATCATGTTGCTTTAGCCAAAAATACGCATACAGTGGGTGCTAAAATTAGTGTTTTTCTGAAATTATTTTCACGTGAAATGTTAAATATAATTACTGTGCAGAAATATGAGTGTTTGGAGAGTTTCAACTCATAATAGAAAATACATGTGTCCTATATGCTAGTTATTAACAATACATCACCAGTACGTATATCCAACACTTACATGGGTAACATCATTGAAGTATGGTAGTGGGCTGTACACAGTAGAGTTTTAGCATGGAAATTGTATTCAGTGTAGTGAATTATACTGTGTAGTTTTGCATGTTAGCATGGGACTTTAAGGGCTTACATACTGCTGCCACCTAACAATGTCAAATGTAGAAGACCTAACTGATCTAAATCTAACTTCATGATAGGTTGCAGTTATAGTTTTAACTTTGTGTTTAATTACGGTACTGTGATCCTATGTACATACAATGTTCAAGCATATCCCCCTCGCACTCTAAACTACTGTTAAGCATAGGCAAAAATTATGTGCCGAGCCACACTCCTCAGCGCTAGCAGCAGAGTAAATCCCCAAAACAATGATTCCTCACATTTTTGTTGCTAATAATTTCAAGATTACACTTTTAATATAATGTTAATACATGGTAACAACATAGGTCATAATTTTCTGGCAACTTTGCTGGATTAAGAGTGAAAATTTACATTCAGTTTTGCCGCACGCCAAAATGCTGTGCAGTGCATATGCGCACTCTACAGGTGACTTCACACCATCCACGAGCAGCCACAGCTCGAGGCAAGTCATAACAGTGGCAAAATTAATTGAACATATCAAGCAAGGAGACTCCACAAGCTGGACAGCCGAATACGTAACCGTAATTAATCCGCTTAGTTACGATATGCATTGCCCACCTGGAATCCCACATGCAAGCGTCACCCCCATGAATAATTTAAATATTTTTGATAATACACTACCCTTCAGTTAGCCACGAAAGAAGTTCCAACAAACCCCCAAGATGGCAGCACACCTGTGGCCTTGTGACATCACAATCCGCCAATCTCAGGGCGAGGTGTTTTAATTTGTCGTCGCCTCCAAGCGGGGAGATAAGAAATGAGCGGCGCTCCCGCTACGCTGATAACCTACCCCTGTGTTGGAAGGCTACAATACCCCCTTCACCCTGCAAGACTGCTGATCAGAAGATTTTCAGTATATACGGAGGTCCAGCAGAGAAGCCAGGCTCGCCGGCCGAATAGGTTCGCGAGATCTCCCTGGTCTGAAGAAGACCAGGGAGAGCCAGCCTGCAACACGGCTCCGCTCCAAAGCTTGGAACATAGCTCTGCCTCCAAAAGTCTTCAGCCCACATCCGCAGACTGTGAAGAGTGCACCTTCCCAGCAGCTTGGACAAGGCTCGTCCACCACTGCCCCAGCTGACCATGAGGGCAGCAACTCTTTCAAGAGGTAATCCACTTCCTGCACCCACAAACCCTTTACCTCTGTCAACTTCCCTCGACTCCCGAGGTAGCAGGTCATCGCGATTCTAGCCTTACTGGAAAACCCCGTCATGCTCTAAAATTGCGTGCCTTAGAATTTTTGCATATTAATTAATTTAATTAATATTTTAGCCAGGCTCACCTTTGCCTGATTTCTCTCAGCAGGCTACCTAGATTTAATATAATTATTATTCAACTAGCTACTTTAGAATTCTTTGTACTTGATTTAGCCGGGACTTTCAGCTTTTCTTCCTTTTGGTGTGATAAAAATTACGTGAAACCTACGTCTCAGTTTACAGTTATTTTCGCTGCAGTTTCTCTGTCACTTTTTATAATTTGTTCTCTGGTATTTTATTCAGTGCTTACTAAGACCCGTAATTAAATTCCACTGGAGATTAGCTGTGCGGCGCACCGAACACAATAGGAGACGTGAGCTTGCAGAAAGCATTAGTCTGAAAACGACATGCCGAAGCTCCAGGGTTTCCTGTGATCCCACATCTACCTCCAGTGAGGTCCCAATACCGAACTGTTGTTTACACATCAGGGCCTTGGGGGTGTATGCAGAAGCCACGCCCCCCGGACTGCACGTACGCAGAATGGATCACGGGACAAGGCAAATTTACAGCAAGAAAGATGGTATATAGAGCCGTAGACGCCACCGAAAGTGCAGTGAATTAGACAGGTTACTTAATGTCAATGCCCTACATGCACTGCCCACTACAGTAGAACCACAGTCTACGGAGATTGCTCCCTCTCCACAACCGGACTCGCCCTTACTTTCATCCACGCAGGAGTCATGGTTCAATCACCTGTTAGGAGCATGCTGACCACAATATGACTCCAAGGGAGATCAGCATCACCAAGATAAGTCATCATCCCCAGTAGCCAGTGTGACCTCCACTCAGGCAGTCCCCGATACAGCCCCTGTTCATTCTAACATTGTAAAGTTGGCTTCAGGTAAGCTTATTTGAGTTCGGCACCCACAGGAGGCAGCTCTTGCCAATTTTTGCGCTGTCAAACTGGCCTCAGGAAAGACGGTACAGGTTTGATTCCCGCCAGACGTAGCCCCTAAACCCCGCTGTGTGGCATCACCTTCAGATTACGTCCCCACACCCTATCCAACCAGGCCTACGTGCATCTATCCAGTTTCTCTAGTCAGGTCATCCACATCCACCCCGGCAATTGCTTAATTAGTGCTTACCACATTTCATCCCTGGACAACTGGCATCCTGATTTTTGGCAACCGTAATAGTCAGGAAGATAGAACTCCCTGGGAGAGAGAGCATATCAAGTTATAAGCAGTTAAGTTTATTTCAAAATGGTTGTTTTCACAAATGCTTGATCAAGTGCAAACAATCAGCACAGATCATTTAAATGTAAAACATGCTCTAAAAATGTTTTCCAACAATGAAACTCAAAGAGTCTGACAAAATAAACTAATCATCCCACCAACTAATAATTCAATTTCAATGTAATTTACAGCCCAAACAACATAACTCACCTTTTTGTATGTAATTTCTCCACCCACACCAACTCGACGGTGGCCAATTTTTCTTTCCCTTTCTGATTTGTGGCGGGTGATACTTGTCGGGGTTTTTGGTCCCGCCATATTTTGGGATGCAGCTGCAGCCATCTATCACAATTTAAAAAAATGTCACACACTGTTGGGAGAAAAATACAAAGTTAACAGCAACATCCAATTTATAATGTAACTCACATCTAAAGGTTGAATTCCTTTCGAGGTTAACTTGTCTGAAACAAAAAGAAAGAAAGAATACATGAAACACGTTAATCCGGTAGAGATTCTTAAATTACATTCCCAGCATGCAGCAGAACCAATCAAAGTACAGAAAACAATAGATTTTTCTCAAGAAGTATCATTGGCAACATGCACACGTTCCTAGTGTCACCAGCCAGAAATTCACCACATTTCAAAAGCAATGTTATTGCTGGTCTGTAAATTTTAATGCAATTATGAATGCACAAAATTTTAAAGAGACCAATACAACAGCTACAAAATATGACACTTTACTAAAAGATAACTTAACTTGCATTCCTCTCAAATCACACACAAACATGCACATACACTACATAAAAACAGTTTGTACTGATGCATGTTGAGTACAAAAAAGGAACCGTAACTCCCACTAATCTTTGATGGAAACCACTGTGCTCAAAGATACAATGTTTAACTGCCTAAGCTGGGCATGTAGCAGATGCTGATAGCCTTTGCAGCCTGCCCTACAGGCTGATGATATGTGATGATAACATAGTGGAGTGATGCTTGAGCATATCTACTAGCGCATTAGGAGTTAACAGCATCTACAATTTCTAACCCTCCAGTGCAAGGAAATGACGTTTCCAAAGCTCTCGCACAACCCAATCCTACTCTTCCCCTAGCTATCGTAACGAGATATGGATAGAGGAAACGGGTAAATTGGGAGGCTACACATGGATAGGTGAAAGAAAAAAAAACATTAAATGGGCTCATACTTGTGGGATATGTACCATCAGCCATGGAGTCGGGCTCTTTGGTAAAAGAGGTGTCCACAAGTTATGTGATCAATAACTATCACTGTCATAAAACCCAGTCTGAAGTAGTTAGCTCTCACGTCTAAATGCTATATTCATCCCTTGAAGACTACAACCAGGTATACTACAACCCAGGAATCCCCTACTATGACAGAGAGTTAGGAACTGTGCACCTCGTAGCATGTGTAGTCCCTTATTCCAATTCTATATGAAAAATAAGACTTGCATTTCAAATCATTTTGCTGGCTTTTTGACAAATTCATCTATTACCAAGACAAGCTCCACCAGCTATCTAGCAAGAAAGGCGCAGCATATTTACGAAATTAATTAGAATATGGCACCAAGGCAACACAATGCCATTCTGACTTGAGTGTGCCTGAAGTTCTAGCGAAATGTGGCATACAGTAACTGTATTGAGGATCTCTGAATAAGCACAAAAAATATTACTCTCGAGAAACCTGCGAAGGTCATTGTCTAAATCAGCAGCTTTACCAAAACATCTGAAAATATAGCAGCTTCTCTGAAAAATCAGGAAAATAATACCTGCACATGTTATATATGTTTATTTCTAATCATACTTAATACAAATTGTTGGGGGGGCTTCACGTAATTTGCAGTATATACCATAAAATGTGATAGGATTAAAATTGCTATGTTTATACAGTAAAAAACATCAAATGTAGGGCCTATGTTGAATATATTTTTATTGGGTAACAAAATTGTATTAAATGTGACAAGACCTTTCGAAACCAATTCTTAAGGTATAAAACGTAATTTACAGGGTATAATTATGCTGAGGCGCTAAGGTTATACAGGTATAAAACAAGCAAACAGAGTCGGAACATCATGTAATTCTGTTGAATATCTCAAGGCTTACCTTGTTTATATTCACGAGAGGATAGTACTACGTAACTTATTACTAGTTGAATAAATATACATACGGTAATCATACAAAACTACGTTCAGAGATGGTGTTTATAAAAAGGTGCCCTGTAACACCATGATACATTACAATACACTGTGACCAATGATACACAAGAGACCTGAACCAAATGGGCAACAAAATTGGTTTACGTCACAGTTGTATTGTCGGCATCTCCTGTACTTGAGTGTATTTGAGCATGGGAGGTGGTGTGTAATGTAAGCCCTACAAGTGCTGTTACGCATCTTTTATTGCAATTCATTCTGTTTGACAAGTTAAATAATTGTGCGAAAATAGGAGTGTTTCTATGCGATTATTTACATAGGAAATGTTATAGTATAATATTTGTGTTTTTTGTTTTATTGCATCCGTAAGACCTTTTTTCAATACATAGCTGTACGAAGATATTCGACAAGTCAAAATACAGTATACAAAGAGTATACACTGGACATAGTAAACACACACACGTCGGACTACACATGCACGCATCAAATCTTTTCCTCAAAATTTGACCAATCCTCCTCCAAGTGTCTAAGGAATTTCGGCAAATAGAACGCATGTTAATGTGTCGTGCTTAATCATCTACACCCATCTATGTCCAGTTTTAGCATGCATGATGTAATGTAGTGAATTGTATTGTGTAGTATTGCATGTGAGTGTGTTAATTGAAGGGCTTGCGTAACTTTGCCGCAAGTAATGTCAAATGTGCAAGACGTAACCAAATTAAACCTAACTTCACGATAGGTTGTAGTTGTTAATGTAATCACGTATAAATGATATTCAAACATAGCCGCCCTCGCACTGAAAAATACGGTTAAAGCGTAGCCAAACATTATGCACCGAGCCATAGTCCCAGCACCAGCAGGAAAGTAAATCCCCAAAACAGTGATTCAAGGCACACTGGCTGTTTTTTGTAGGTATTGAGCGGGAAGTACTCTTGCATCCACGAAGCTTGGAATCTACCATAAAAACAAAAATAGGGCATGTGTGTTGGTAATATGAATTTAGGTCTATTTGCAATTTAATGTATTTTCGTGATAAAATAATACATTTACGTGGGAACATATATTTAGGAATGCAATTGCCCTGATCTTCATAGCCCTCCCCACTATTGTTTTTGTGGTTTGTATTCATAATATCTTGACGCCCCCAAGTAAATTCATGTTCTGTGTATTCAGTAAAGAGGAATTATACCACTTTCCGTGAGATTTTTTTTCTTTCTTCAGAAAAGCCCCTATTCTTAACATTTACCAAAATTACAAGTTGTTGGGTGAGAAAGCCACAATAAAATGAAAGAGACATCAAACAAACACAAATATTAATCTCCATCACTTGGACTACCACTTGCTTCGTAACTGGACAACCTGGAAACAAAAAACCTTTCAATGTAACAGAATACATAAATTACCTAAAATTTAATCCAAAATAAATTAAGCTGTAGTATTTTAAGTGTGCATTGCACTTACGTTAATGCAGGCATTCCTGACCAAGAATAAAAACGTTACACAAATGTGAATAGGTTGCTATTTGCAACTAAAATATACTAGTGTGAATCAGCCTAACATTACTATATTGTGAAGCAGTTACATTCATACACAGAAAAGGAATGAATTTGTTTTAAGTTCTAAAAAACTGTAAACAAAGTTTTAATCTTAATTTTTTTCTGTCTATCCACAAGGTGAAGTAACAGCCAACTCGTACAAAATATATTTCATCCCCGGGCTCTTTAATCAAATCTTTCGACAACATGTAGCAGAGTGCATTATTTTCTTAGGTTGTAAATTTTTTTTGTGGTAATGTGGTCAACTGCAAAGCCCATGGCCAAAACCAAAAAGTGAAGAAAGACCAATATGCGATAACAAAAAAAAACGAATGATATCAGAAGGGATCAGAAATAAACTACTATTATTCTCGGTAGAGGTCCACCAACCATAGAGGAAAATATTGCTCTGGGATCATGAAAAAGTACCAAGGAGTAAAAGACAGGAAACCTCACATGAAGCAGCCAAACTGTAGCATATAACGAACACCGATCGCTGCCAGTGGAACACTGAAACAAGAGATGGTTCATATTTGCACTAGGACCATAACAGACACAGGAGGGTGTAGGGACTAGGGCATATACAAAGTAAATACAAATGAAACAGGGAAGCAATATGACCTGAAAGAAGACAAAAAGAAGTGGCTACTAAACTATGAGAACTACAATGATGTTGATAACCCTCGCTGAGAATATGTCGGAAATAAACAGGAATATATAGTATTAGTAACAAAGTATAATTCTCCCACGCCTGCTCCCAACACCGGAAAATTTCACCATTTAAGATGGGATATAAAACCAAAAAGGAGAGTAGTGGTTTCAAGACACCTGTATGAAACTCAATTTCACAAACTTGCATCTCATTCTCATGGATCCCTAGATGCCCCAGCACCCACATGAAACAAACAGTAAAATGAAGTTTATTCAAAAGAACACACTGTTCCTGTATAAGCCATATGAGCACCATCTTATGGAGAGTCGGAGAAGACAAGGCTGTAAGTAAATTATGTGAATCCAATATAATCAGAGGATCTAAGACAAAGTCATATACACAGCAAAAGCTTCAGCATAATAAACGGTAGCGGTGGAAGAAAACTTAAAGAGGCCAGAATGTTTATGAGAAAATAAGCAGCCCCAAAATCTAGTTTTTTAGATATCAGTGAAAATCAAAATGCAATCAGGACATCCAGAAACAGTAGCCTTAAATTATTTCTGTAGGGTAATGGAAGAAACAGATCTAGAGGAAGAAAGAAAGAATTATAAAAGTAAATGAAACCTCCTATTAAGACGGTGTAACATGCAAGAGGGAAGGTGAACAAGACGTGTCGACTTTAATATTACTTCCCGTAGAACATGAAGGTTGTAAACAGCCTGTACAATACCCCTTATACGAGACTTAAGAGTACGGATCCAATGTTTACCTTAAAAAAGCCTGTAACCGTCTGACAAATACATAAGCTTCCATTCGCTACACCACAATGGGAGTGAAAAAGAGTGTTTATGACAGACCCATTACAACAACCCATCCACTGGTATTCGAAAACCCAGAAATTCCTACACCAATAATTACCAGCATAATATTATTAAATTCCCCATACTAAATACATCCTCTTTGTTTCGGCAATTCAAGCAATAAGGTAGGCACGACACATTCCTAAATTTACATAAAGTTAAGTAAATAAATATAAATGTCAAAAACCTAACCCCAAAAAACCCAATGAGAAATAAATCATGAACACATACGCAATAAAAAACATCAAGTCCATTTATTTCTATTGTATTTACCATCAGCATCAATTTCAGTTGTTTTTATTCCCTTCAGATCTTCAGTTTTCATTTTGTATGACGATTCTTCTAGTTGAATTCCATCTATGCTATCCTCGGTAGCCATTTTGTTTTAGCCCTGAATGTGTAGTAATACAATAGTTATTCCCTCATTTGTCAAGTAAAATTGAATTTATGGTAACTAGGCATATATATCAACATAGTCCGTTTGTGTAGAGCATTAACTAATAACAACAAAATGACAATTCAACATCGTCTGCACGATAATCTAACGTATTATGGAAAACCTTCATCACGCTGGAGCAGGACCATATCATATGGGATACGTTTTAGCCTCTGCCCTGAACAGCAACCAGTTAACCTTATGAATTAAATGACGTTCGGAACATTAAACAAAAAAAAAAGAAGCAACGAGAGTTGCAAATTCTGAAGAAAATTTATTGAATCGATTTTGAATAACAAGAAAATAATATTTTTCTATAATCGACTGATCAAACATTTGATTTTTACTCAAAAAAGTTTGAAACGATATTTGTGTGTGTGTGTGAGTGTGTATATATGTGTGTGTGTGTGTGTGTATATATATATATATATATATATACACACATACATACATACACACACACAAACACATCACACACAAACACAACATAATAGGTTTGTTCTTGAGCGTTGTTCTTTCCTCTTGAGTAGCCTCTAGATGCAAGAAATATAGAGCAAAATCTCCCGATGATGACCATCCGAACAGTAAAGAGCAAAATCTAGTGAATTTAGTGAATGTACACAAGATCATTGGAATATGGAAACACGAAGATTGACGTGTGCCACGTTCCCCTTCCCTAAGATTGTTTGTCCGGCTCAGCACCGCAATGCTTCCTCAGCTAAGAGGTGCACTCTGCAGACGTGCAGGGCCCACCAAATGTTCGCAGTATGTTACATGTACAAAGGCAACATAGGGTACGCCGGGGCAGCGTAACCAGCCCCTGCAAAGCCTAGCAGCCAGAGCTCCGCAGGGCGGAGTGATACAGAAAAGAGAACCATACAAAATACTGAGTCAGAGGGACTACAGCTCATGCATTACAGTTGTTACTTGTAATGCTAATAAGGAGTATATTTTGTTGTCCTTTTTGTTCCGCCAATGTTGTATTATGTTCTTCTGTAAATGTTTATTTTATATTTTCATTGTTATTTAGTTTTCATGCTCATTACACCAGTTTTATGTGTACATATATCAACCAGGGTTAATGTGTGATTTAATGTAGCATTCAGCCTTAAGTTTCATCAGGTAAAGCAGTACACAGAGAGCATGTAGTGTAGTGCACTCTCGCATAAGGGTGGGAAGTTAGTAAGCGCCTGGGAACAACAATAGTGGTTGCATGAGACTGCGAACTCCGTGTTTCCCGCGCACCTGGTGTCGTGCATCTTTTCGAACTTATTACTTCATTTCAATAGTTTATACTTCATTTCAATAGTTTAATGTTTTAAGAACCATTTCGTTATCCGCTGCCCAGTACACCACTCTCACTTCCCCGTGGTTTGAATTGCCCTGGGAAACTTAAGTTTCCATACGTCTTTCTGCATGGAGTAAGTCAGTTTGTAGCAGTCAGAGTGGATGGCGGATGGAGTACGAAATGGGCGTGCAGTGGTGCAGCAGTGGGTAGAGGAGTAAATTTTATATGGTGACGATAGGTTCCTAAGAAAATCTGGAGAATTTTGAATATAGTTACCCAGGCACCAGGCACCACTAGCATGATGCCATACTCTGGTAGAGCATTCTCTTGTCGTCTTGAGGTCATTTGGCCGACGACCAAGGTGGTGTCCTTCCTGATATGTTGGTACTCATCAATGAATTATACTTTCTGATGATAATGGAGTGGTTTGTGTGCTATGTCATGGCCTATTCTGGCTAGCCACGCGCCCACAGTACAACGAATTAAATACCGGTACATAGAAAAGCAAGCACACTTGGTAAATAGACAAACCTTACACATTGGTGGGAAGTAGGGCCCACGCCCTTAAAGTCTATAGACTAACCTGAAATCATTGACTTTGTTGCTTAGATGTAAGAATTAATCAGGTTACAATTTACTGGTCCCCCTAGGAGACACCTTACTACGGCACACTCCATGCTTAAGCCTACCGGTAACGCAACACTTGACAGCTGGTGAATTGATGAGAAAGGATTAAGGTTATTTTTGGAGCAGTGAAGGTGAGGTCTAGGATGTGGTTATACCCGGTAGGTGCCAGACAACGTCGATGAGATGTGAATGTGATTGTTGACTCTGCTTATCTCAGGGTTGTGGGCCGTCCACCCGGATCCAATCTCCTAGCCGATTCTGTTGGTGACCTCTGTCCCATTGATTGTTACTCAAATGAATGATCCTGTGGGTGTTTCCTAAACAGTAGCTATTGTGTCGACTATGTACTATAACTGTTTTCGTGACGGGAAAATTGACTAGCCATTAACACTCGTGTATGTGGATTTTTATGGCCAGCAACATGCCCATAAGACACGAAACAATGATTAATCCTGACACTTGCAAAAATTAAGAACGTAAGACATGGTATGAGCGGGTATTGTTAGGTTCCGTCTCCTAATATGCACACAGCGATCAAAAAAAAAAAGTACCATTCAGTTCACAGAAATATTTCATCTATGAAAACTAAAAACTCACCCTAGGAGAGCACTTAACACGAAAAAAGGTGGCGAAGACATGCCACTGCGGTTACGCTAATAAACATCTTATGACACAAGAAATTACAGTAGAGATAAACTTCACTGGCCGATGCAATTCCCAGGGGAAAGGAGGGTGTTGTACTGGGTGGTTACATGAGAAAAGGTTCCAAGAAGTTAAAAGTCTAATTCAGATTGATGTGTTCCAGGCGTCCAAATATCACTTGTGCCCATTAGTAACATCACAAATGCATCAACCACACAGCAACCCTCGATCGATCGTCATTAGGTCGCATTCCCGATCACTGCAAGTCGACAAGATCTGCATTTTTCACTTTTCTTGCCGCTGTGCAGCCTGTGGATAAAGGGCCATCAAATATTTTCAATTTATTACAAGAGGAAACTCTCATAATAAATTTAAATGCGGCCAAAATGGATGTTTCCCATAAAGTCACGACCGTTAGACACAACATCCATTGGAGGGAACACTGATGTAAGCAGTGCTGCTTTATCCCTATGCTTTTCAACGTGCGCAATGTCTATGGGCCTCATGGCTGAATACAGCTAGCGAGGTGGCTCCAAGAGGTGTCAAAATATGGGTAATAATATTCCCAGTAAAAGTGCAACATGATGAGTGGCTTCCTTGCAGAATCATTTAATTAGGGTAATTACAGTCATTTTCAGTAACTTGGCATGTTCCTGATGCCAACATATCCCTGGTGCCCGTTTCTTCCATCGTAGATGCATTAGCCACACAGCAACAATCAACCGATCAGCATTAGGTCGCGATCTCGATCAGTGCAGGTCGACAAGAACGGCATTTACATTTTTCTTGCCACTCTGTAACTCCTCGCCACAGGTCATAATAGTTTACATTCATCAACAGAGGTAACCCATGTGATAAATGGATATGTGGCATAAAACAGTGTGTCCCGTGAAGTCGCTGCCATTAGTCACAACAGCCATTATAGGTGACGTAGGAATGTCGCTTGCTGGTGTATACTGATGTTTTATTCACCGGAGTTGGGAAAGCTACTTGACCTGGGAATGTGGCTTGCTGGTGTAGACTGATGTTCTATTCACCCGAGTTGGGAAAGCCACTTGGCACGCTGCACCTTCAGAGATGCTGGTGGTGTGTTCGTGTTCCGTCTGAGAGCAGGTGGGGTACAGGAACTGATGATGTGCCCGGTGCCACGTTCGGTATAGAGAACGATTGTTGTAGGGGTCGTACAGACGATGGCCTACAGCGACTCTGGATAAGCAGTCAATATGAAGGAGATATGAGTGAATATGTCTGTTACATTACGTAAAGATAAAATATTGCCTGTGGGCGAAGTTGTAGGCCACTTCGCAGACCTATATTACTACTGAATTTACCCTCCTTAAGGGAGGCAGGCCCCGTAAATACAAAACACACTGCAATACACGAGTAAATTTGAAGGCCGCTACTAGGGTGCAGTACCCGATGAACTCAGGAGAGTTATATGCAATAAAACACATATAATTATGGTGTGACTGCTTTATTACCAAAAAGGTACAGCAGGATGTTACTGCACTTGTTAATGGGTACTGTAGTTAAGCGGCATGTCACTCTGGACATAACAGTGGTCACAACTGCTGGAAAATAAGGTGTGGGCCTTAGATTGTAATTACGTGAAACATGTCCAGCATGTAATGTCCTGGTAAGTTATGTCAGGTTAAAGGGAGACCTTCCCTCAGCTAAATAAAAGTTCTAAAGGGTTCTTGAAATACGTTAACCATGGATATGAAGAAAAACGCCGCCTATTTTTGAATTGCCGAGGGGGGTATGCTGAGCTCACCGTCTGCCCTGCCAGTTGTCTGGAGTGCTGCAGTCTGACTAACGACATGGCGTCGGTTTCGCCACACGACTTCAGAGAATCGGCACCAAAATGAAAACATAAAAAACACTGAACTTAATATCTAACATGATAGGTGAAATTTATATTGTACATAATTAAGATTGCTAAACTTAAACTCAGTGGTGATATACTCGTGTGGGCCGGAGCCCCAGATACGGCTAAGAATGTGATGACACGAGAATGTCACCACACTTGAAGGGTAATATAAAATGAAATGATACCTCAGGTGGCTGATACTCACTAGATGATTACATGTACACTCTTATAATAAACATTTTAGAATCGGTGTGTATCGTTATGTAATTAATTTCAGGAATGTGTATGGATTTGAAGACACACGGATTTCGTAATGAAGGGCGTAGCTACACCCTGTTTTCTATGGGATGTTATTGACTCTCTATGCTGGAGCGGACGGTTTCCCTGATGAGTTATGGTGTAATCAGAGTGAACTATGCCTAAAAATGCTCATATTAATTAATGCTGCTAGGGAACCACTCGCCACTTCACACTTCCTGCGGGAATTTGATTCCCTGTATTTTGAAACCACTCGGAGCCGCATTGCACTCCGTATTCGGCCAGGGGGCCCGTCGATATCGCACACATTGTAAAGTCGTAGGAATAAGCAGCGCCGCTTAGCCCAGTGTTCCCTCGGATGACTTTTGCATCTAACCGTCATGGCTTTATGGGACAGACTCGTTTAGGTCACATATCCATTCATCACGAAAGTTACCTCTTGTGGTGAATGTGAAATATTATGTGGCCCTAAGTTACAGGACGGAAAGAAAAATGTAATGCCATTCTTGGCGACCTGCACTATTCGAGACCGCGACCTAACGTTAATCGGTCGAATGTTTCTGTGTGAGTGATGCATCTGTGATGGAACAAACGAGCACAAGGAATACATGGACGTCAGGATCACGTCAATGCCACCCTCTCTGGTGACCGTTTGCTTCTCGCAGACCCCCAAGGGCCTGCCATGCCGCCAGATATAACAGGATGTAGCCAGTCACAGCTGGTTGCGAGGCCTCACGTTGTAAGGCCTGCGATGATGCTGTGCTGTGCAAATTTATTCCCATGAATTGTGGTACAGTGTCCGTTAGTACTAACTTGGGGTAGCCCCAGCGGGGGAAAAAATCTCACTCCTGTACTTGTACAATGTTGATAACACTTGCACTGCTTATTGCATAGGCTTTTTCACCCACCACGAGAAAAAGTCACTGACGACAACGGCTACGGCCCCATTAGGTCTAGGCTTATGGTCTCGATTGCTCGTTTCGGTAGGCGGGGCTGTTGTACCCCATATGTCCTGCGTGATTTGAATGTCAGGCACATGACATATTGTTGCACATGTTTCGTACATGGTGCGAGAGTCCTGGCCAGAAGAAGTGCTGTCTGACGTTTCGGACTGTCTACTGTGTACCTGGGTGCCCTTCTACGTTACTTGTGTGAGCTTGATCCAATACTTTCACCCTACATGTTTCTGGTACAAAAAGAGACCATTTTTGTGTTGTTTGCCGCGCGCAATTCCAACTTCCCTTACATTGCACGCCACTGTTCTGTGGTCTCTCTCGCACACTTCTCTTTTTTCTCTCTCGTTACCGCGTAGCTGCTTTGTACCTCGACTATTTCCTAGTACTATGCATCCACAAAGATATCACAGTCCACAGCTCGAACTGTGTTCACTTGCACATCACGCAATAACTCGTGCTTTATGAGGGGGTGCGGGAATTCATCCCATTCTGTGTCATCTGCAACCACTATGCTTGCATCAGACGATTGCATAATATGTCAGCCAGTTCATTCTCCTCCCCAGAGATGTGCTCTGCCGTGAAATCATAGGACTGTAGGAGCAACACCCAGCGGGTAAGTTTACTGTGAGTTTCTTTCATTACGTGTAGCCAAACTAGGCACCTGTTGTCTGTTCACAACATGAAATGTTTGTATTCCAGTTAAGGCCAATATTTTTTCACCGCCCAAACAGCTGCTAACATTTCCCGCTCGTTTACATCATATATTCGCTCTACTTGTCGTAATTTTGTGCTGGCGAAATCGATGACTCGCTTTCTGCCATCCTCTACACATTGATAGAAAATGGCACCCTGTCTCTCCTGACTTGCATCTGTCTGCAAGTAAAGGTGTTTGCCTGGCTCATAATGAGCTAGTTTGGGGCAAGAACTGAAACTTATTTTTTACTGCTTGAAATGTATTATCTTCTGCATCTCCCCACACGAACCGTTTCTGGGGCGAAAGTAGACCCCTGAGAGTAGTAGTAAATACTGTGAAATCTTGAATAAACTCCCTTAACCAATTAATTAAGCCAAAAGCGTGCAGAGGTGTTTGCGTGTAGCATTTATTCGCCATGGAGGTTATTCCATTGATTGCGAGTCTCTTTAGTTCCATAGAGACATGATGGTGGTGCTTCTCTCAACTGCTCGACCAATTAATCACATCATCCAGGTACGCTAGTGTAAAGTCACTGATAAGTCCTTGCCAACACTTGGTCTACTGACATAATTACCATTTCCTTGCTGAGTGCTGTGAGCGCATCTTTTACACTGATATAAGGAAGCATATAGTTACATGTGACTTGGTTTCTCAGACAGAAATCCATGCAGAAGCAACAACTCCCGTCTTTCTTAGGTGCTAATGTGATGGCCGAGTTATATTTACTGTGTGTCTGCACGATAACCCCGTCTGCTAGCATCTCTTTAACATGGTCACGAATTATTTTGGTTTTGATGTGGCATGTAACTCCTCGGCCCTGCGTATATCGGCCCTTCTTGTGTTAACGGGATTTCATGTTCAGCAACAATCGTTCTTCTGAGCATGTCGGTTTTGGAAAAAACTTCCCTCCTCATGCTTAATATACGCTAGAATGCTGCCTGATAGTGTTCCAGGATCTCATGATCGAATTTTTTATTATTGACACTAGGAGTAAATCACTAGCTACTGGCCTCTCTACAGTGTACACTGCGCGCCACTCTTTTGTGCTGAAATGAATTCTCCTAGCCACTGGTTCTACTACGGTATTCTTTTCTTGTAACCAAGGTTTGCCTAATATTGCATCTTCCTTAACCTCTGCAATTACAATTGCACTTGTTATTGTCCCTGGGTCCCTGAATTTTACCGCTGTGGTGGCTTGGCCATTGCTTCTTTACTGACTTGGCCAGTAGCGAGCATAATTACGTGATTGCTAGATGTTATATCACTGGGAATCACGAAACATGGCTGCAAAAAGGTGTGTGACGGGGCCGTATCTTGTGTGTGTCAAGTTTAGACCATCCATGCTCAGAAGTATGCATTCTTGTTACATGTGAATATGGCACTGTGCACACGTGCTCGGTGTTGTTCCCGATCCTTTGCATAACAACCTTCCACACAAAAAATTCTGAGGTGAATTTTGGATTTCGTTGATACTGTCCGAATGTTCTGTCACTTGCTCTTCTCCGCGGTTGCTTGCGACGCGGTTGCTTGCCGGGCTGGTGTTTCGATCATACTTACAAGATCGGGCCCCCATTTCGTATCGACACTGCAGTCACAATGGTACCAGCGCACCATATTGCATCTGCCAGCAATGGAGGTTTGACAACAATAGCAAACGAGTGCGGAAGCACGGGAGCAGAAGCGCGGTACACAGAAACACAATAGCATGGTTGTGTGGTGGTCATGCATGGCAGGGGCAGGGGTCAACGAACGGAGGGCTCTCAGCTGTTCCGCTAGGCGCATGGTGGAGAGCATGAGGTGCGGGGGGGAGGAGCGGCCAGAGGTTCCTCCTTCCTCTTGTGACTCCCTTTCCATCCACGAGGCAAAGTGCTATATGCATGGAGGGGTGGGTTGATGCTCTCAACACACCCTGTCTTTGTCCTGCTGCTCTGGCATCACATCACTGTCCCAAGATGGTACTTCTCGACACTTTTTCAACATTACCCCCTTCTGCTGAAGTAGTGGCTGTGCTAAGCTGTTTTGGTATGCTTTTCTCGCTGGCCACATGCCTCTAGAAGGTGTCTCGACACTGTCACGAGTCATATGGGTCGCCTGATAGAACACATTTCCCCCTCATTGTGGGTAAATCCAGGGTAATGCGGGAAACTTGCTGGAAAAATTTTGCCCACACACCCATATGAAGCACTGTTACTTATTATGCTGACTCGTGACCATTTCTGACATACTTTCGCAGTAAGTTACACTTTGAAAAATTGGCGGGAGAAGGCACCTTGAATACCTTGCAGCGAACTGGAAATAAACCACACATGGTAACTCGTCACTACTGTGATTTATTCAGTTGCATGTTTACATTCCCGTCGGGAAAAGCTTAGATTTTGGGCTGTTTACAAACCCTTCAGCACGGGTATTACTGTACAAAGGACACGTGGTCACACGAAATTACTTAAGTATAATTTAAGTCTACCCAGGCGATGTAAACACTGGGTAGCTTCGAGCGAAGGTAGAGTCTCGGGCATCTGACGTACTAAAAGGTTCCGGTATACTAAAATAACTATTGCTGTGAAACGATTAGTCCAACATGGCGATGGCTGACCGAGTGTGCGAAACATGAATCTCGACGTGGCGCAGCACTAGTTCCTTGCACATAACTTTTGCAAGTCGGCCACGTACTCTGTGTGTTGGTTGTTACATATTGCTCCTAAATGAACCCTGTAAATATTATGCATTAACGAAATCATTGCACTATGTGGATGATGTGGAGATGAAAGACAGATGAATGAACATTATAGAAAAATACATAAGACACTTTGAAAACACTGAGGACTTTAGGGCTGTTAGGGTAACTATCGTTATTAGTTGTGCCCCCTTGTGTGAATTTACCTTCCCCTTTTATTGCACAAATTAAATATCAGAAATTTCACAGGGTCTATTGTCGGATTGTTGCGCCATGAGCACGAGTTCGCGCTCACTCTGCTCTGCACCCGTGTCGTTCTTTACCACACTGCACTGCACTTGCGCTCGTAGAGCATGCACACACACTGCATTGTGTAATCTGGTGTGGGGGAAGAAAGGGCTAAGGGGTAGGGTTCAAAGTGGGCATTGGTAATATCCATAAGGACACAATATATGTAAGAGATATACTGCAATGATCATCCTTGACAATAAGTTACATTTACATAAAACATAGTGAAAAACCACATTTAATTTCGTCTCATTACATCTTATAGGCAATAATTCTGCATGACATACTACAACAATGATTTTACTTTGGCCTACAATGAATTTTATACACTAGAGCGAGGAATACATCATGACATTCAACTTATCTGGAAGAAGTTGTGAAGGCACGGGATACATTTTTAGAATCTTCGAACCAGCATTTTTAAATTCATGATTGAAGTGCAGGTCACATACTAGACAAGCGTCGTACACTTTCTTCTTGTCTATGCTTTGTAACTTCGGATTCCTTATCCTACGTAATCACACACGAAAAACATCTTCTCTAAGTGGAAACCGATATCTTACAGGAAGTTTGCCTGCACATCCTGGGACACAACAAGGCCTCTTCTTCCCCATTATGCACCCATTACCAAAATGAAAGTACAACAACAAAAATTAGGGGTGCTGTCAAAACTTAGAAACACACATGTGTGTTTCTAAGTTATGATAGTTCTAAGTTGTGTGTTTCTAAGTTATGTGATTCTAAGTTGTGTGTTTCTAATTGGCGTGTTTCCAAGTTTCGATTGTACTAAGTTGTGTATTTCTATGTAATAATCATTCTAAGTTATGCTTTTATAAGTTGTGATGTTTCTACGTTATGTAAGGTGTGTGTTTCTAAGTTATGATAGTTCTAATTCGTGGTTTTTAGGTTATGACCGTTCTAAGTTATGATTTTCGAAAGTGTGATGTTTCATAGTTATGTGGTTCTAAGTTGTGTGTCTCTAAGTTGTGTGTTTTTAAGTTACGATAGTTCTAAGTTGTGTGTTTCTCAGATATGATCGATCTAAGTTACGATTTTCTAAATTGTAATGTTTCTAAGTTATGTAGGCCTTATTGGTGAAATAGTTATTTGTGTGCTCGTGGCGAATGTTTACATATGTTATTACTGTAGGCCTCTGTCTAGCTTCTTACTTTCGGAGTCAGAGGCTCCTAAGCTCACTCTTTTTGATTTTTTTTATTAATCACATTATTCAACTTTGTATGTTTACCAGTAGATGGCATTTTTTGGTCGCGAATTCGTCGATGTTGATAAGTAGTGGTGCAAAGCAGATCGGATGACGAGTGATCCAGAGGTTCCGGAGCTTGTGTATGCTGGGCTATTTATCAACAAATATTAAACATTTTTTACTGTGTAAACGGCATTGTTTGTAAATACCAATGCTAAAAATTTCATGTAGTAGAAATGACATTTTTAAACATTGAAGGATAATTTTACGTGTGATAATTTTTATATTTGGCAATTTAGCGAGTGTTCTTTTGGCACAATGGTAGCTCGCTTGGCTTGTGGTCAGTTTTCTTTTGAAATTAGTTGTCTAAAGCTATTGTCACAATGTCAATTTTTTTTCCGATAAACTGCTTCCAATAAGTTTAGTCAAATCAAGTTGGACCATTATCATCGATACGTTATTAACGCCGTCATTTTGTCTGAGAAAAATGGACGTCAAGAAACTAAACATTCGATCACTTTCTGGAAACGAATTAAGTTGTGAAGATAATTGATGTAAAATCTGTTTGGGCATGAATACTATTTTAAGTGAATATTGCACCTAATATTTCGAATTCGAGGGCATTAATTTTATTATACAGGAAACATATCTTATAAACAAATTTTAAATTAGTAAAGAAACGAAAATAAATTTCAAAATTACATATATTTCTTCCTGTGATGGAGCGCATGAAAAAACAAAAGCAATATCTCACTATGAAAATAACTTTTAAATCGTATTTCACATTTAATTAATCAAATAAGAAATGTCAACGGTGTGTCTTATTTTAAACACATTCAAGATTATTCGATAAAATTTGTTGAAGGTAAAATTTGTTGCCCGTATTTTGTCCTCGAATTTTATTGTCAGATATAGTTGAAGGCAAAAATTTTATAGTCTGACAGGGGCGTAACGAATTTCCCATCTTAATATATATATATATATATATATATATATATATATATATATATATATATATATATATATATATATATATATATATATCGTATTTTCTCAACTCATAAGAGAGTAAATTTTCTTGGTCATTCAAAAAACGTTTAGAAGTTTCTCTTTCGCAAAATAATTAATCATAATCTTGCCTTTATGTCCCAGTGCGAGTACATGATCGTGGACATTTTGCACATCAAGTATATGTATTACCAGTATTGTGCACAGAAAATAATCACAATAAGTACAAATGAAAATTCAAACAAACTTCAACTACTTCGACACACTCTATCGGTTGTGAACCTGAACTATAAAACGTGTTTCGATTGTTGCCATAAAAGATTCCAGCCAATGATGTGCACTATGCGAAGAACGTAACCAGGCAATTTTTTTTTTATTGTGTTGTAATGTGAGGTAAACAAATTAATATCGGAAGTGTAGTGACTTTTTTTAGGCAGGGCAATTGAGTGCGTGCTAGTAAGTGGTAGGTTTAGTTTTGTGTTATGTGTAATATTAGTTCAAGGAACTCTTTTTATAATCTGTATTTTCACTACATTCACTGTTTCTAAGCAGAACACTTTACACTCCGAAGCAATGGTGGTCGGGCCTACCAGATTCATGGAAATTTACTCGTGATGCGAAATACGAGTTTGAATGATCAATACATTTGATTAGTTTTAAGTCATTAACATCTGAAACCATAAAATTAATATTTTTGACATATTCACTTGTAAAAAGTTTAGTTTTAAATGTGGTGGAGTGGGAAACATGCTTAGGTTTATACCTAACCATATTAAAAAATCTTAAACTAGTAGTCAGTGTTGATTGAAGTGTGTATTTGTGTTTCGCAGGTGTATCAAGGTTCATGTGAACAGAATTATAAGTTGTTGTAATCGTTAAAAATGTTTTGTTAGACAATAGGGACGTGTGTGTAATTAATTCACTCTCAATGTGTATGTGAATGGTCCCCTTCCGCACTACGGAGGCTATACGCTTAGATGTGGCATGTATTCTGTATGTTTGGAATTTAAAGTCTGTCCCCTGTGTACCTACTCTACCAATGACATATATACTAGACCCAGCATGACTACAGAATCTTGAGGTCAACATCTCTTGGATGCTGTGAACAGATGATTGTGGGTTGCTGTGGCATTTTTTGCCTGGAAGGGCAAAGGAATACACTGTAATGGTTTCTAAAAAATTGTCCAGTTTTTTTTTTTTTTTTTTTTTTTTTGGTCTACAATGGAAAGTCCGTGAAAGAAACATCTTTGGACATTTCTCAGGTAAGATTATTTACCAATTTTGTTTCAGATATTTTTATTTAGGTACATTTAATAAAACTATTGTTGATGTTAGGCTGATGCGTCTTTAAAACATAATTCTGCTTGCATTTATGTCTTAAATTTCTGTTTAGTTTTTTGGCGGATGAAGAACTGAGAAAGAAGTGGACTGTAGCTCACAGGTGCGAAGATTTCACACCGTTCAGGCTTGCTCGAACCGCTTTACCCAGGATTGTTTTGACAAGTGTGTTTTTCGGCAATGGAAGAAATGGTTGACCAAAATGTGCCATCAGCATTCAATTTTTCTCGCATTTACAGTTGAAAAATGTTAAAAGTAAACCACCAGCCAAGTGAGTTTCCCAAACTACATCTCGTCGCTAAACTATTGCCAGTCCAGAGTCATCAATCTCCAAGTAAGTACAGTGTAGAGACAGTATTGTTAATGTGCTTGTGTATTTTGAGGATTACGTTTTACATAGAAAAGCTGGAATGTAGGAGATTTGTAGGTACATTATCAAGCTGTTAAACCTAGTCCTAGGTAATTTTTACTTATAAAAATTGTTTTGCTGTGGACACAATTTTCTAGGTTTAAAATACGGTATAGTATAATGTATGTAGCCCCATAGACTATGGATATTTTGTAATAGCTATGACCTACAGGAAGTTATACCAGGAGAAAGGGCTATTATTATAACAGTGTTTAAACCAAATGTTTTAACATTAATACTGATTTGTAGCCTTCATTAGGCAGGGCATAACTGAACCAAACAGAATTTGTTACAAATTCTGGTTACTGTTTTAAGACAGCATTTAGTATACACTGTTCCAGCACTCACACTGGGTGCATAGTATTGAACCAAATCTTGAACGCAAGCAGTGCGAAAGTAAAATGTTATACGATTCCTTTCTCAGCTTCGAATACATTGATCATGATTATATTATTGTCAAAAGTGTTGATTATGATTACAACTACTATGCGACAGTAAATCCTTTAAGATGTAGTATAGGCATAATTTGTTGTAAGAGAATTCAATTGAAAATGGAGATTATTGTGATGATCGTTGCAGTGCATTAGTTGCACTTAAAACAATTTTGAGTTATGATTCCAATCTTTTTTTCCTTCTTTTTTTCATAATATGTATACTTAGTAGTAGGACTATGTTATGTAAAATAATGAGATCTATAGACTCATTATTTTCTGAGTTAAATTAATTCTCTCGTACCAGCAGTGCTTGCATAAACACGGGGTACAATTATCAAATTTGTTCTTTCAAAATATCAGAAAATTAGACGTGGTTAAACTTTTCGTGCAGAAGAATAGCTTGATAGTAGAACTTTAGCAGCATGGCTTCAGTAAGGTTGGCCAACTTCCAGGAAGTAACTATGAATGCACTTTAGGAGTGTATGCACTGTGTTAATGTTTCCATCATTTGTTTCTTTGTTTATGGTGCAACTCAATTTCTCTTAGGCCTATATTCTGTTACTGAAATAAATCACATTATTGTTTTGAAAACTATTTATTCCAAGTTTTCTTCTGAGGTTTGTGAGTAATATATGTTTTTTTCCGTGGAAGGGTAACCAGCCCTTCGCACAACTAACTGGAAGAAGAAATGTTGGCCGACCCATGAAGGGATGGTCTGATATCTGAGGTTGGAACAGGCCAAGAGCCTATCCATGAAGAGGAAGAAAGTAAGCAAGTCAAACTATTTATTGAATTTGTGTGATTAAATGACAAATTTTGCTTTATGTTTGTACACAAATTTTTAATTGCAGTGGCATTTGTTCAGTGCATTGTTGTTAAAATACTTCTTTGTTTCTGTTCAGGTTCCACATCATACTAACCAAGCACGGTGAAGGTTACTAGAGATATTCAGTTAGTATGGAACAAGGGCAGTGTAGTGTCTGGGAGCATTAGCTCTGTCACTACAGCAGTGATACCTTTCTACACATTGAGAACTTTCACTGGGCTGTTTGTGCCCCCAATTAGGGGATAGTTCACAATTCTTGCTGACCTAGAACAGTGGAACCAAAATTTTATTGTGATCTTTACAGTGATATATTTCATCCAATATTTGTCATTGTAGAGGAAGCTCTTAAGCAGTTTCTTGCAAAATCTAGATCCGATCCTGGCCGAGCAGTAAACCGCAAGTGTATTTTGGGACATTGCACCCGCAGTGTCTGTAATTTGATTCTAGCACTTTAATTCACTAATAACAATAAAATTAACCATATAGTTTTTATCATATTATACAATTATGTACTAGTTGATAAAAATAGTAATAATATGATATTCATTCAGTAGTAATGTGCCTTGTATGCAAATTTTATAAATTTTTGAATTGTAGTGTTAGTTTTTTTTTTTTTTTTTTTTCTCACTAAAGGAGAAATTTTTTGTGTATGTAGGTGCATAGAATCCATTCTTCAGACAACCAATTCTGCTGTGATACATCCCACTGTTCATAAGTCACTCAGTATGGAAGGGTGTAGAGTGCAAATCCACACCTGCCATTTAAGTTAGAGAATTACAAAAATTGCTCCACAAATGCATTTTATAATATTTACTGTCGTGTACACTTCTTTTTTTCTCTGCATGTATCATTAATCAGTGGTGCTCTGTATAAATTCAGTATTTCAGTATCACTTTAATGATTATTTTGTAATGTTTATGTAAAATGCTATGTATGTAAAGAAAAGGCTATAATAAAGTTAAATTAATAAGGCCTTTATACTTATGTTTGTACATAGTGATAAGTATAATCAAACAGCGTATCATATGTTACTATCATTGCATTTTCCTTGCATAAGGTGAGTTCTATATGCTGCGATAACAATATGGACCCTGTATGTGTAATGTGCTTCCAGACTAGCATCAGGCTAGTGAGTGAGTTTGTAGAGATGGATTTCAAGTCTCTCGAGGTAAACATGTAATGCTCTGTGTAGCAGCAAAAGTAGATGCATAAATAGCGTGTACTGGCATGACCTTGTAATGATCTGAACTAATAAATATTTAACAAACATGGAAAGTCAGTATTAAAGAACATCTTCATAAATGTTAATTGTTGTGATTGTAAGTTGGCAGACATGCATTGTTTGTGTGTGTGTAATGGCGGGCCTGAGTGGTCTTGTTTATATCGTGGCCATGTCAGATAGACAATCAGTTATAAACATAATGTTGTAAGTCAGTTGAGATTCAAGTAAAGATAATGAAAGATTACAAATACATAACATGGCGCAGTCGGTAGTCATTTAGGCAGTTAACAGCCGCGTGCATCGTATTTCCGTATCGCTTTGTGGTTGCCAGCAGTTGTGAGGTTATGGACAGTCGGGCGGCAGCGTGATCGCAATAATGGAGTCGTTTAAGACACATTCTGCTTTGCTTCTCGATGGCAAATCTGTGTGAAAACTATCGGAAGTTCAGAGTTTTGATATCTTCATGCTAGCGATGGGGTATGGCTCAAAGTCATCGGCTGTTAAGGTGGCAATGTGGTTGAACATCATGGGTGAAGAAGCAGTTGTTATACAATACCTTTGACCTCTCAGAAGCTGAAAAGCAGGATTTCCAGAAGGTAGCAAAAGCCTTTGAAGATTATTGTAACCCTTTAAGAAAACACTGTAGTTGAACGTTTAAGTTTAACAGTCGCTCGCAGGAAGAAGGAAAACCTTTTGACTAGTTCTTATGCAACTTAAAAAAAAACTGGTTAAAAGTAGTGAATACAAGGAACAGACCGACAGTGTGGTTCAGGAGTGAATTGTTCTGGGTATTCGAGACAAGTGTTTGCTGCAAGAACCAGATTTAAGTTTGGCAAAGGCAGTGGAACAGTGTAGGGTTGCAGAGTTTGGTAAGCAGCGTGCAGACGTGGTATAAAGTAAGGATGTGAATCCAGTTAGGTGGCATGTGAACAATTCTAGTCCTGAACTTCCATGTGAGGAGCAAGTGGTTGAGGCGATATGGAAAAGCCAAAAACCAAAACTTACTGAACACAAGCAGACAATCAAAGGGAATTTTTTAAGTGTCGGCGCTGTGGAAAGGTACACAGTAAGGGTGCCTGCCCAGCATTTGGGAAAGTGTGCTACAAATGTAAACAGTTGGCAGCCTTCTGCACCAACCAAGTTGAAGAGGTTAGGTTGACAGATGGAGAACCAGGAACATACAGTCCAAATACACTTGAACCAGAAGAGTTCTTCGTTAGCACGTTAGAAGTTGCTGAAGCAACCTCTGGAGTGGAAAGTAGAAAGCCAGGGTGTAAGGAGTGGATCCAGGAAATTAGGATGGAAGGCAAGACTGTGAATTCCAAGCTTGATATTTGCTCTGAGGTAAATATACTGCAGTACATTGTGAGGCAGGTGGCTAACACAAACCAGATAAACTAACCTAACATAACCTTTGACGCGCCCTCTCTTTCCTAATAGACAAGTGGTTAGGGCGCTGACTGCTAATCAACAGGGGAAGGCAAGTCTGGGGAAAATTAATCTAATAAAATTCCTAACCTATAATAAAACAAATAATGCTATTAACAGTGTGAACGTATTAGGGGCTCTATTCAAGGAACGTAACCGTGCAACGACCTGTTACCACGGAGTCAAGGGAAGTTGACTGAGGTAAGGGTAGTGGGTACAGGTGTGTGATTTACCAATAGATGTGGAGGAGAGCTGTTCCTGGATGGTCAGCTGAAGGAGGAGAGCTGTTCCTGGATGGTCAGCTGAAGGAGGAGCCTTGTCCAAGCTGGGGCTGGAGTGCTGGCGGCCTTCAAGCTGCTGGCTGGAGAAAGGTTCGAGCTCTGCCTTGGGCTGCAGAGGAGAGGTAGAGAGTCTTCCGCAGACTGTAGGAGAGCTCGTGAACCTATGCGGCCGGCGAGCCTGGTGTGCCCGGCTACTGCTGGACCACAGTGTTGGGCTTCTATTTATATGAAAATCGCCCTGTGTCAACGATTCTCCAGGGTAGGAGGTAGTGTAACCTTCCATCGTAGGGGTTGGTTTATCTCTTGCGGGAGCGCCACTCAATTTCTTATTGCCCCTGGTGGAGGTGTAGATAATTTTCTTGCACCCCGGACTGAGGCAGGCAGACCATGACATCAGAAGGTCATGAGGGTGCTACTATCTCTAGGGTGTTTAGAACTTCTTGGCCAGGCAGGGTGGCGTAGTATAATTTAAATAAATATTATACTTTCTTTGTTTGGAAGGTGTTTGCATACTCATTCTTGATTGGGCGTAGATCATAATTTCAGACGTGAAGTTCAATTACGTAGGTGACGAACCAATGCATGAAGTATTTTTTATTTTACCATTACCAAGTCTCCCCGGCCAATGAATTTGAGTTCGCCCCATGCTTGGCGCGGTCAGATGGGACAAAGTCGGCCATAGAGTAGCGCAGCAAGCTGGCAAGGAGTTGGTCACCAAGGCACCGGTTCTAGGTCTGTATTATCCCACCAATGAGCTCTCTATACAGTGATGCATCAAAAGATAGACTGGGAGGCTGCTTGACGTGTGGTGGTCAGCCAATCTAAGCATCACAAGGTATGTCGCCGGCTGAAAAGAACCATGTAGAAGTGGAGAAGGAGATGCTGAGCATTGTGTTTGCAGCCAAAAAGTTTCACCATTACCTCTATGGGAAGAGTGTCACAGTGTACACTGATCACAAACCACTGGTCCCAGTGTTCAACACGAACAATGCAGATGTTTACTCAGTCTGACTAATGCGGCAGAAGATAAGACTGTTACACTATACATTATGTGTGGAGTATCTCCCTGGAAAACTCATGTATGTAGCAAGCAGACCTTCTGTCAAGATTGTATATGCCAGAGTGGGATCGCAGTGATGAAGAGTTGGCCAAGGAGATGGTTCATCTAGTGAGCGTGTGTGACACTGTTTGTGTCTCGTCAATGAGAAAGAATGAGTTCAGGCAGGAAACAGCTAAGGACGCAGTGCTGTGAGAAGTCATGCACTACTGCCAGAAAGGGTGGCCTGAGCACAAAAAACAGGTAAGCCAGCAGGCTCAAGTGTACTTTGGACAACTACACTGTTTGCATGTTGACAAGGGCTTACTGTTTTTTAATGACAGCATTGTGGTACCACTAAAAATGAGGCAGCAACTGCTTGCCTTACCCCGTGAGGGCCACTTGGGCATTGAGAGTACCAAGGCACGGGCCAGGCAAGTACTATATTGGCCCAATGTGTCTGTGGACATTGAGTAGTTGGTAAATAGGTGTGGTTTATGTTAGAAGTTTAGAAGCAGGAATGCGGCAGAGCCCCTTATTCCTCATGCCGTACCTGAACTGCTGTTCGAGAAGGTTCGTGTTGATGTGTGTTACTACGGAGGCAGCAGCTATATGGTAGTAGTCGATTACTATTCCAAGTGGATTGAATTGGTGCCGGTGGAAAATAAGCAGGTTAGTGCAGTCATAAGAGGTCTGAAGTCTGTGTTCGCCACTCATGGTGTGCCAAAACTTATTGTGTCTGATAATATGCAGTTCAGCTCATATAAGTCCAATGCAAGGCAGTGGGATTTTGAGATTGTGACAAGTCCCCGTTACCCAGAGTCGTGTGGACATGCAGAACTAGCAGTTCAGATTGCAAAGAACGTGTTGAAGAGGTGCACAGGTCCAGGTGGTGAGCTGCCAATCATGCTACTGGAGTAAAGGAACACTCCTCTGGCTGGAATAGGCTTGTCACCTGCACAGTTTTTAACGAGTTAATGGGTGAGGACAAAGCTACCCACAGTGGCAAAGTTGCTGGAACGACACGTGCCCAAAAAGGTAACTCGGGCATTGCAAAGTAAACTAGCAAAGATCAAGTCCTGGTATGATCAGAGGATAAGAGAGAAGAAGGAATTACCTCTGCAGACCAGAGTCCTGGTACATCGAGATGGACAGTGGGAACCAGCTGAGATTGTGTAGAAAGCATAGACTCCATGGTCATACATAGTCCGATACCAAGATGACCGACAAATTCAAAAGAATTCCCAATATTTGCGGCCATCCAGTCTAGCTCCTGAAGAGCATAGGAGAACTGCTAGCCTGGACTCTGATTTCGAGGGGTTCCCAGCTGAGGAGGTAGCTGAACAGTCTAGTCTGAACTTTGATTTTAGGGGTTTTCCAGCTGAAGATGGGGCATCTGAACTAATAAATATTTAACAAGCATGGAAAGTCAGTCTTAAAGAACATCTTCATAAATGTGAATAGTTATAAAAATTGTGATAATACCATTAATTTAGATTAAGTGAGACTGATTGATTTTGGGACTGAACTGAAGACAATAGTAAGGTTAAAGAGATTGCAATTATGCAATCTCTTTGCTTTGGTATGACTTACCTGATGGTGTAGGCCTAGGAGAAATGACTCATCATCTAAGACGTTTCTGACGACGTTGAGGGGGAAATTACCTCGCAAAGACTTGGCGATTTTTGCTATAGCATTAGTATGTGAACCCCGTAGGGATGATTATCCTTGGAACCATGGTGAAGGATGGACCATCATATTTCTTAAGCCACCAGTTTTGATACAGTTTGGCATGTCCGACATCCTAAGTTAAAATAGATAGGCATGGGGAGAGTTTCTCAGAGTGCTGCACGAGCTAGGTCTATTAAAGAAGAGGCCCGATGGTGATTAGTTTTTTAGTGCACGGCAGAAGAGACAGTCCCGCCTACGGATAATGGTGAGACAGGCGCCATCCTTCTACACTTATCTAAAATTAACTGGATTTGAAAGTATTTGATGGATTTGAAAGTATTTGATTTTTTATAGTCTGTCTGCTATTTCGAATGGCCTATAAACTTTCTTTGAAAAATTTGAAATGGTGTGAATATTTTTTTTTGCAATGGAGAGCATAAAATTCATTGGCTTAAGTGTTAAATGACTCAGCAAAAGGTACGTTACTAAAACCCAGCGGCCGTACTAGAAACTAATGTTCCTACCGGATCTTAGTTAGCCTAAGCTTAGTAATCCGTCTACTCATTTAACCACTGCAGATCAATTATGATATTGAATTAAATTTCAGTATGATACATAATGTGTGGCTAGTTTTAGTAATTCTTTTGCAGTAGTCAGATGTTCCTTGTGATAAGTGTATTCGTCTGTTTTCTTATTGGATTTGTGTCACATTCTAACATACCTACAAAAGTATGATATAAGTGCCTTCTGTTTTGCATATGTGTTTTATAGTAAATCGATCCTTGTCTTCACATGTGAATTTCAACTGAACCATAATTGCTATCAGTCATATGAAATTAAGTCCTTATTCGGAAATTGTCTTTGGTTAGAAACACAGACATTTACCTGTGAGATTTGCACGGGTAATTATAAAGCAAGCTCGAGTGTGGCGCTTGACAACACTCTTATTTCTTCCTCCTTTCTTTTGCTCGTTCTCCTGCAGTCTGCTTGGCGCCTGCGCCCAGCGATAAACATCTCGTGTAGTCACCGCTGCAATTTTCTCACAAACGTATGACATTACTATACATTACTACATACTATTTTTAATATAATTTTTTTCCTTAATTCACTGAGAAATTTTATCTGTACTGCATGCAACAGTTATCACAGTGTAAAACAATACTCACTATACTTTCTGTCTACTCTCCAAACAGAAAAGATCTGGCGCCCAATTTATTGTAAAACTGCAGCACACAAGACTTTTTTTTTATTTCTACCGCTAGCTAACCAATATAAAACTCATTACATGAGAAGTAACTGCTTTTCAATAATAACAGTGCATAGCAGAAGTAAGGATAAGAAGTTCAACACTTAGGATATTTCAGCTCCAAGGGCATACAAGAAATAATATTTGCCTCTTATTTTCATAGTACTCCCCATTGCCATTTGTCCTAAGTCGTGTATTGAATTTGAAGAAAAATTTGTTATATATTGTAGGACAGAGTAATGATTATACATAATACACAATGTGTAGTTTCATTTGGCAATAGCAGTTGAAAACAATTTGCTAAACGACCAACAAGATGAGAAAATGTGAATTTTCAATCGAGTAAGTCGTATTGATACAATTTTGTTGTATTTCAACCACTAAAAAATTTTGCAATGTTTACAAAATGGTCTGTGTCTTGTTACGAGTAAAATCTCGAAAAGTGCAAATCCCGCCATCTTTTTCACGTTCTGCCATTACAGTAAACAGCCCACAATCAGCTGTTTTGATGTTGGCCTCACTCCGGAATGTAGTGAGCATAGACAAAGCTGGGTCTATGAAATATATGTCATACTCTACTTTCCTTACTATATCCTGTCCAACCATCCATTTTACATTAGGCTTTTTTTCGCAGTTGAATTGGTAGCCAGTGTTCACAACAAAATGTTCACATCACGAAAATGCTTATTGTAAATAAATGGTGAACCTCAGTTGGAGGGAAATTCAAAACTGCATAATCGCTGTAATTGTGTTTGAAATAGACATGGAATGTATGGACGTGTTCATGTATTTGAATGCAGAGACTGGCATTGAACAGTATTTAAACACATTTCTTCTTATTTTCGAATGGTGTGTCGGTTTTCTAGCTGAAATAAGCAGGGAGTGATTTAACCTGTACAATGATTAGGAATTTCATTGTCATTTGAGAATTATGAAAAGATTCGACCGTCTTCTCAGGATCCTGGAACAAGGTGGAAAGCTCTTAAATATTATTGTGGTGGCAATGAGCCTCTCACGGTGGCACACAAACTTTAAATTGTGATTTGGCATTTGGCCAAACAAGGTTCAATGAACATTGTCGCTGACAAGTTTAGTGTGGCAGCATCAACAGTCGTAAGTAGCGGTTGTAGATGTAGTTAATGCCAGCAACGATACAGCAAGTCGTTACATTTGTTGGCCATCAAGTGAGGATTGTGTACATATTGAGGAAAAGTTCTGCTTGAAAGCAGGCTTTCCAGTTAAGGATGGTTATAATACTAGTCTCACCATTGTATTAATTTGTGTTATTGTACACTATGTTTGCAAAGTTCTTTCATTTGTATAACTTAACATATATGCAGTAACAAGCTGCTACATTGGACTATCATGCCACAAATGCATTTAGAGGAACCCGGAATTCAAAACGATGAGCAACAACCAACAACATTCAGTTGATTAAATTATCGTGCTCCTGACTCCATTAGCCAAAAATGGTGAACAGGAGCACGAAGCCACCTCGTTACCGATTCAACCCCGAAAATACAGTTATTAATTGTGTTACTCCTGTTTCTACTATGTGGGATAGGTTGTCTCCTGTCATAATATTTAAATTGGAGTTACACGTACCTTCTATTTTAGTTTTAAATTCCTTTTAGGGTAATTTTTTTTAATATTTATGATTTCTGAATGTGTAGTTAATTTGGAATTAAGTTTCATTGCACAACATACTGTCAAATAGGTCTAATCTCACAATATTTGAAGTAAATTTTTTGAGCAGCTTACGTAGAAAAATAAAGTAAAGATGTATATCCTATAAAAATAGTTTCATAATGGATTTGAGTATTAATTTAATTTTTGAAATGGTGGTTTTTGGGCCCTAAAATGAGTTAACTGATTAATTTCTGAGTGGGCACGTTTTGGTTCTCTCCATATGTTGTAGGGAGGGCTGTAAATTACGTTGTAAGTTTGTGGGAAAAAAAAAAAATGCTGTATACCACAGAAATAAGAAACCTGAACTATGAGTTGTAAAAAATTGTTATGCATAAATCTATTCCACTTTGCTGCCTGGAGTGTAAATAAAGTGAGTATGTATCACTCATTCAGTAGAATAAATGTATTTGCCTACAAACACTTGAACCTGTTTATATTCCATATTTCTGACATACATCATAATAGAGAGTTGACTAAGGAAATATATTCTCAATCTATGGCCAGTTTGATAACTCTCTTGTGTGAGTCACATGATACCTCATGTGTGATAAAACACTGATCTAACATAGATTCAGAAAGAAGTGGCCAGGATTGTATAACGACACCACATTTATAAACATTCCAGCTGTACCCTCCGCATTGCTGATCCACAGCTCTTGAGGCTGTCGAACTTGCACCCTCCATTCGGAATCTACAAATATCCACACAGTTGAATTGAGAAGGCATCAGCTGCATCACAAACCAATGCTACACCACAGTACCGGACACTCACTCAGCATTTCCAACACGCCTGACATTTATTTTGTAATAAAACAGTACTTCAGGAGTACATGTTCACAACAAATGAGTCATGTAGTCCTCAAATGCAAACAACTATGCTAGTGTACAGAGTTCAGACTAATTTCTCGGAATTAAAAAAAAAGTACCATACAGAAAAGCAAAATGTGATAGTGCTGAAGTGAATCAGCAACTTATGTTGAAGCTGAAACCAGCATTTTGAAATTGTTTACCCCTCCTCCCTCCCTAATTTTTGGAACTGTTGTTGAAGTAAATATTTATCAAAAAGGGCCACAATTTGTGTAGCAGCTAGAGCTCCCGCCTCCCACCAAGTTCAACTGTGCTCAACTCCTGGCGGGTCAACCGTGGATTTTCACACGTGGGAGTCATGCTGGACAGTGCAGCTTGAATCATATATTGTTGTGTATTAGTGGGTATACACTCTTTGTTAACATGGTGTATATGGTGTTAAATGCTATGAGAGTATCACCAAGAAAAATGCACATCATCTAAACCCCCCCAAACCAGAGAAAAACATAAACATTTAAATACATTTGTTACAAAAATATAAAGAAATACTACAGCAAAAAAGAAACTAATGCTGCCCTTATTCAAGTCAGTTAATATTAATCCACCTTCTACAGCAAGTAATTACTGGGGTAAGTTCTCACTGTTAAAATAAACTGATTTAAGCTGGGTGCTGTAAAAAAAATTAAATATGCTTTAGTCAACAGTGGTAAGACCAAAAAACAATAATTTGTGATTAAAATTCTAATTAAAAATTTGGCCTGCAAAAGCATGATAGTTATCTTCATGGTTGACTCCAGAGTGTGAGAGAGAACACACACCACACAGAAGCTCTCTTCGTGCTCTGGCAGGCACTCTAGTGTTATGTTTCAATGCTGTGAACAGCCAACACCAACTCGAGCTTGTGTCACCCAGATGTGTGACTGAGTGTGCTGTCCTCCTGCTGGTGCTTCCACATCATCCTCTTCCAAGCATGGCACTTAAGAAGTCGAAATGGAGAGACAACACAATGTAATGACAGGGAAAATTGGAGTATCCAGAGGATGTTCATCAGTAATGTCTGCCATATTCTCACACACCAAAATCTGGAAGTGGTCTTGTTGTGTACTGAGCCTGGTGGGATATTGGTGAACTAACTGCTCGATTACCTGTGCTTTCAATAATATGTGTTATATGGGTGTATGTCTTATACAATAAGTGTAACTAGTGTTATGGTGTCAGTGTTCAAAATTACAGTTCGCCTATAATATATGGTAGGTCACGTGGTGGTTCACTGTACATTTCCTTAGCAGAACGTCAATACTTGGCTGTGACGTTCATCTACTATCAGAATGATGTACAAAATGTTACCAACGGAAGTTTATTGAAATGTTTCTCCTTGCGCATCCTGCTCAGTGACCATTCCTGCACCTAATTAACTAGGGCAGACCTTCGCAAAAGCTCAACAGGCGTCCTGTGACTGCTACCAGCTCACCAAAATCACGATACAAACACTCTTGTGCTCTTTTGTTCTATGTATTTGGATGCAATTGTATTTGTTCATAGGTTGTGTTGTTCTGTGTGTGCTGTGCATTTGTATGCACTCGTTATTCAGTACAATTAATCACTAGGAAACAAATCTCCTGAACTACATTGGTATCTGAATAAAATGAACTTTTTGATATCAGACTTGTACTCACATTGCTAGTCTTCCTCTGCTGCAGTGCTAACAAATTCCCCCACATCCACAAACTCAAGCTCGCCTTACTACATCCCGAGCAAGCTGACTACAAATACAGTAGATTAAGCCATCACTATGGTATAGCAGCCAACGGCGGAATATTTTTAAAGGTTAACACCCCTCTCTGTCCCTCTAAATTGCTAGCATTGGTCCCATATCACATTCCATGCCCCTTGCTCCATTAACGTAAGTGCTACACAGCTTAATGAGAAGCTGTCTTGCTGAGATAAGTCACAGCATGTGTTGTGTACATACAGCTTTGATTACAGGTCCACTGCCCCATGCTGCTGACCCATCTAATTTAATCATAATCATATTTGCGCATTGTTTCTTGGCATTTCTGTGATACGTTCCTTTGCAAATGCTATATCACTGAATTCTTCTTTGCATGTACAATCAGATGCCATTGAAATAAATGTGTGTTTCCAGTTAGCAAATAACATGTGATTCAGTTTCTGTGTCCATACACTTATGAATAGTGACGATGCAACAAATTACTTGCCCCCGTATGTACTACCATTCAGTGACAACCATATTTCATGATCTGCAACCCTTGGTGACTTTTTGGGGGTGTCCATGTTAGGTGAACCATTCTGTATATCCTGGTTCAAAGCTTCCAAGTTAATACATGATGTAGGCGTACTGAATTTGTTATGCATGCATAGGGGTTTCTTAAAAGCAATGTTAAAAACTAGTTTACAAGTTAATTTATATTTAATTTTTTTTATGATTTGTGATTTTTCTTTTGTTCATTAAATATTTTTTGTAAACAATTGTAGTAGACCTACTTATAGGGTTTTTAATGCATTTTGACTGCTAGCTGGTAATTTTGTTAACATAACATAAAATATTCTTGAAATTTGAAGTGCTTTTGATGTTATTTTCTAGATGATGCAATGAATAGTTGCAGGAAAGCATAACTTCTTCAAGTTTACGGGGAATGTTAGTTCAACCAATGGCAGTGCAGAATGAATGCCAGTCAAGGAAAGGTAATGTATATAGTACATGGTGATCATGTTAGTAGACATGTTTTTTTCTCTCTCTGTAATAAGAGTTTTTAGTACTTTTAATCTAGTTAATCTAATACTGTGAAATATTTTGGTGCAGTTCCAAAGTTATGTAATTATGGGCTTGTTTCCAACATTTTTCAGGTTTGTAATGTATGTCAGGAACTTCAAACAAGAAACACATTTTTTTTTACTCAAAGAAATGTAAATATTTGTATTTTTAATGTTGTTAAAAAGTTTTCGGGAAAATTGTAGTGGGAATAAAGTGAGTTTAGGTAGATACAACTAGCAAAAATATCTGTCATTTGGTTTCATTTGACAGAGTGCCATGGTGCCAGAAGTGAGCGGCTGTACCTTCTATCCCAGCTGCCTTTTCTGGTGAATATGATGAGTTGCTGTTGTAAGAATTTAACAGTTGCCAAGAATGGTTTACGTCGTGACTAGTTCTGGTGGTAAGTGACTAATGACTCAATAAAAACATGTAGTGAATCATGGGAGATGTCAATCTATTAACCCCTTCCACACTCTCAAACAACTGAAAATAGACCCCACATTTTGAGTGTGACGTGCTTGCGTTGTAAAAAAAAATCTTGCTTTGTCTCATTTGTTCAAGTAAACTATTGTATTTTTCTTTTAATTCATTCAAATGAACAAAATCTCCACAAAGAAAAATTATGGAGCCTACAGGTTTTATATTCCTGGTGTTTGAATTGTCACATAGATTTGGAAACCTGAATTTTTAATAATTATATTGTTATTTGTGTTCCCAATGTATTGATAAATGAAATGAACACACACTTTGCTGAAGGTATGGTTAGTAGTTTTAAGACATCATGCACATTAGAAACAGTATTTAAGTCCCCAAATATAATTAAAAATTGCCTTCTCACATTGCTACATTATGGAAATATACTGTGTGAATACTGTATCTGCAGAACTTTTATAGGGGGCATACATTAAACTTTGCTATGGACTTCCCACTAGTAAAATTAAATGTTTATCTCTTATTAAAGTTTTATAGTTGGGCATAGCATGATAAGCATGTTCACCATTACATTCACAATCGGGTGTTGTACACATGCAAATGCTGTTCTTATTTCTGTGCCCGAAATAACAGAAAATTCCATGTACATAGGTGCTTTAAGCTTGACGCATGATATATTTCTGACTGTACCACATAGTCAACCTCGCCACATCTGAACATGCCTACACTTCAATAAGGCGAGGTTAAAACAGTGCTGGAGGTTGGTCACGTGCCTACAGGATACACCTTTGCAGTGAGGAGCTTTATTATAGACACGTCCATCCAGTTTGTAATGTTCACTCTTCACTCTAAAGTCAGATGTCACATCAACCTCCCTGAAGGGAGACTGTACTGTCGGCGAGCAGTCAAGTCCACTGCCCAAGGTTATGTAGTTCTACGGTGTGCCAAGGGATGGCACCACCAGCATGCTGCGCATGCAGCATCAGCAGAAAATCACCAGCGGACGATGCTAGCAGATGACTCCAGCAGACAGCTCGAGGCTGGTGCTTGCCACCATCCTTCCTCACATACACACCCCGTGCCACAGAGGGCCCGTGGACAGGGAGAATATAAGTCTGTGCGAGGCCAGATGATGCCAGTTCATGCCTCCTCCACCGCTCTAAACTGAGCCGGAGAAACCCAATGCCAACAGTTCGCTGTACCACTCTTGGTGCTAGAGCTCTCTGTTGCTCACCAGGTCTTAAGGATCTACCAGAAGCTCTTCAGAGACTGCGCGAATGCCTTCAAGACCTTCTAGAGGGTCTTCACACCAGCTCCCAAAGATGCAGTCAACCCTCTTTCCTTACCTGCTGGTAATGGTAATTGTGCCAACACTACCGCCTCTGGTAGTGGTTCGATGGTCCCTTCTGGAGAACTCTCGCTTGCGGTACCTGTTGGTAACTGCAATCTCAACACCACCACCCTTCTGGTAGTGGTCAACAGTCCCTTCTGGGCAATGGGTTAGATTAGTTGGGGCCAGTTAATCATTAGCTACCTAACTGAATCGCCTTGTACATTCAGGACCAGGTCACCTTCACCTCGATTCACATAGTATAATTTTTGTTTAACTCGGGAATAGTTTAGGATGTAGTACGGGCCACCGTGAATATTCTCTTTGAAATATATATGTATTATTGTATACATCTGAGTACTTGTTTCTTAGTGTACTGTGTAAGACTTACGTAGAAACCACCCACCAGCGTGAAGCCGGGGACCGTACTCAACTGAGTATGAACAATAGAATAGAACTGCTTGCTCCTTTCACTGGGACTTACGTATGTCGAACACACACCCATTAGAAGGCCACCCATAATGTACACCTGCGTACAGTAAGGTAGAGCTACCACTCCTCGAAAGTCCTCTACAGGGCAGCTAGTCAGCCAGGCCGACCTATACTCTGTCCACCGCTCTGAACTGGGCCGGAGGGAGTAAGAGTTGGTTCTGTAGGTCTGGCCCCTTGTGGATACCACACCCGAGTGTCGTTGACGTGTAGTCTGAGGAAACTCACTGCTCTGAACTGGGCTGGGTGAAGAAGCACAGTGTATGACTCTTGCCTTTATGGTTTTGGCGTTTGGAAGTACACAAAGCTAGGGACCCTTGTCGCCTGCTTCACTCTCGCGAGGCGGGTAGTTTTAACGTCCTTATGCCAGACACTCGGAAGAATGGGACTCAGTGGAAGATAAGAAGAGCAGCTAACGCCTCTAAAAGTAACTTAAGTTGTAACCCAACTCCCATTGTGCGTCGCAGCGTATCCCTGCAGGACAGAGCTCATGCCACCCGTAAACTGGAGAGGTCTCACCTCACAGTTCCCTCCCAACTGTTATTTCCAGCAGTCATCATGACCGCCCGATATCCTCACTCAATGGTCATCGCTATCCGCAGGGGTGAGGAAGTACCCTACGGCATTGCCAATCCCTTGTTCGGGTGACACCAGCCCATCAGGGGCCCCGACCAGGTCTATCAACAGTAACACCGCCTTAGCACCAGGTCGCATCACCAGCAGCTACAGCAAACCACAGCCACTGCAACTGGGACAGCAGCCACCCCGGACCATAGTCCAGTCAAGTAAACCTGTGGTAGTGTGCCCACCGTATCGCTGGACCATATAAGCAGCTTTCGACTTCATGCCTAGCAGACATGCCACACACCCTGCTCTCTACACAGGTTGTGATCCGGTTCATCACCATAATTAAAAGGTTGTAATCTTGTGTTACTGGCGACACGAATAAAACTGTAACTGACCCTGGCAAACCTTTTCTTAGCATTAGGTCATTGTGTGTCAAGCTTCTTTGATTATTTTATTTAGTAATGCTTTCAGATCCTTTTATAAGTGTGGCAACATTTAATTGAAATATAAAATATTAATATTTGTCTTGTCATTATCTTTACTGACACTTTTATGATGTGGACACAAAGACTGTTGCAGGGACCATCACCAAGTCATGAGTAATTTGTGTTTTTGCAGGATTATTAATTTAAATATTTGGTTTCTTTAAGTGTGGTGTAAGTTTTAATTTAGATACAAATTAGTTTGTATTCCTTTAGTACAGTAATTCTAAATGTACCACAAAGGTTTTTTCAATGTTGGAGTGTGTATCACCATAAAACTAGATGAGTTTCTTTCAATTACAGTTTGATATTGAAGAAGGCAAGAACTTGATGGATGACTGGGAAATGGATGGTGAAAATGTTGAGGTCAAGGAAACATTTGACCTTGAAGATAAAATTAAGAGTGACAAATTCCCACAGTGTTTCGTAAAGGAGATGCTGGGTGCTGGTATGAAATTGTACAGTTTTATTATACAAATTATAGTGTTAACCAATGAGTCATCATCTTCATCCTTAGCTGTTTCTAATCTGTGGCTGGGTCAACTTGTAAAATGCCTCCATCTTCTTGTCTCCACCACTCTCCCTTTGTTTCCCTGTCTTCGCCTCTCCTCACAACTTCAGCCACTTGCTTGCTTCACCCATTTCTTTTTTAGCCTTCCTTGCTCTGTGTTTTTCTATTTGTGTGTGTGTGCATGTGCATACACTTGCGGACACTTGCACGCGCACACACACACACCCATGCATGTGCGCGCGTGCACACACACACACACAGATATATATTCACTTCCGCTTGAGGTGCCCAGACCGCCACATTCATTCTGCCTCTATGATATCTGCCTGTACCTGTACTTTAAACCCAATGAGCATGTTTCTTTCATAATAACTGTTTATTAGGGGGTTTTAAATATTTTAGTGTTAAACTATTTCTCAGACTTTGGTCCTAGGTGGTTTGGGGTCAGGAATAGTTAAAATTACTGTAGAGAAAATTAATGGAAGGGGAAATGTGTATAAGTGTGTAATCATTCAGGTACAGGATGTTCAAAAAGTCTTTCCGTGATTACAAATTTATTTTATATCTACTATATGTAAGATAGAGATGCCAAAATGTTGGCAAACAAGTTTTTTGTTGCCGGTTTCGGTAAAGTGGCTTTAGTGTAGCAGTTGCAGTGTTCAGGAAATGAGACATGTTCACAAATCTGGAAAAAGCTCAGTATGTCCTCTAGTACCGCAAGATCGTATCACCAATAACAGAGCAGAGGAACTTATTGACAATGTATGGAAAGATGCCGTCCAGTGTCAAAAGCATTAAGTCGTGGTATGACAAGTTCAAGAACGCAGGATCTGTTGCCAACTTACCGAGAACTTGCAGACCATCAACTTCAACTGAAAGGGTGGAAGCAGTGAGACAGTCTTTTACACTGAGTCCCAAGAAATCATTGCATATGGCCTCACGTGAATTACATTTACCAAAAATTATCTTCATGATATCTTACACAAATGCTTAATTGTTTAGTTCATACAAAGTGCAAATTGTTCGGGCCTTGTTGCCCAATGATGCCACGCTCGTTGCGACTTTACAGTCAAAATGTTATCATGTATTGAGGGTGACAATGGCTATCTCAAAGATGTTGCTTTTTCTGACGAGGTGACCTTTTTTTCCTGTGGTGTATTTGAACCAGCATAACGTGCGTATTTGGGGCCCAGAACCCCCTGGTGAGATGTCAAATCTACCAGAGGCTGCCCAAAGGTGAATGTTTGGTGCACACTTTTGCATAACAAAATTATTGGACCATTCTTTATTGCTAAGAGCATCATCACTTCCCCAGTGTATCTGGACATGTTGCAATTGTTTGCTGTTCCTCTGTTGTCATTTTTCAACAAGACGGTGCACTGCCTCACTGGGGTTTGGATGTTCTTGCCTATCTTGACATGACTTTTCCTGGACAGGGGATTGGTTGTGATGGCCTGGCAGCTTGACCTCAATGCTCCTGTGATGTTGGCTAATGTATGGACAGAAATTGAATATTGACGAGATGTGTTGTCCTGTTGCAACAAAATGCTTGGTTAGTTTGCCTACATTTTGGCACTGGTTTCTCATCTCTATCTTACATATAGTGGCTATAAATGAAGTTTGTAGTCAGGGAAAGTTTTGTTGGACATTGTGTTTTTTTAATTTTGAATACTAGCTACAGTATAAATTGACATAGTGGTGGAATGGTTGTGGACATATTGCGTGCCCTGGAGTCTGTGTCATGGCACCCAGCCTAACATACGAAACGAGTTACAAGATGAAATTAAACGAGACAAGGAGGAGAGCTCATGCACAAGTTTTTATAAATTCCACCAACCCAGTGATGTCGGAGGGGTAGGAGAAGGAAAGAGGGAGGGAACAGGTAAGACAAAGGAAGGGGATATCAGTCCGCCTTCGAAAATGTCTATAACCAGAGACTGTGGCGGAGTTTGTTAACAGCGACAGTGGCGCCGCCGCCAGCTGAAAATTCTCGGGGAAAACCTCAACGAATCATTAAAGTATCTGTTCACACATGCCGCTTACACATCTAATACGATTATGACTCATTACCTAGAGTACCTCTTCCACCACTATAGACGTGGGTGACACGTTGCCTACCCTACAGGCAACGGGAACTTTGATCTAATCCTTCTCACCTGGAGGATACGCAACCTGGCATGCATGCCCCCCTCCTACCTCGCGCGGAGAGCTTACAAGCTGCCCACCTCGGGCAAGGCCGAGCACCTCTGACGAGGCACGAAGCAGAATCGTTGACCCAGGGCAGGAGGACGTCACGCCTCCCCCGCACCCAGTGCCGGCTACCTACAAGTTTCCACTATATAAGTCTGGACGCTGCCGGGCACTAGCAGTCATTCTTGTTCCATCTCTTGCCTTATCCCACAGCACTGCTGCCAGTGCTGGGACTGCCCAAGATCCTTTGAAGCATTGAGTACGTCCCCTGCGGCTACTTCACCGCTGACGACCAGTCTACCCTACAACCAGCGAACACGCTTACCAACACGTTAAATTCACTATCTCCTCAAGACATCTTTATTAGACGGTTTAGAAGTATTATATATTTTCTCGAGCTAATTCTTTCCCATTTTACATTAGAACCAGGTCGCCTACACCTGGCCAGTGTAGTATCCTTCAGCACTCAATTGCCTGGTAGGAGGTAGCACGTGTCGCATGTTTATTGAGATTTCAATAAGCATACTGTTGTTTCTTACCTCTCAGCTTTTATTTCTTAGAGTGTCAGTCTGTTTGCCTGCTAGATACAGGTTGCTGCATACACCTGTGACAAGGACCAAGGAATTTATAACTACCGAATTATCTTCAGTTACGGGCGCCCTTCAGAGGTACGTAATATTTTCACACACCCATTAGACGGCCATCTGTTGCTTCCCTAACTACCACAGCATTATTTCCAGTGCCGCTGGAGAGGAACAGAGAAGCCACAACCACTAGTAACACCTTCTCCCAGAGAGGGGCGATAGTCTCAAGTTATTGCCTTATTCCACAGTACTGCTTCCATTGCCGGGATAAACCGTGACTTGAGACCTGCCGTCCATTCCTGTGTGGGCGCACATCCAATGGTGGCATTGGTGACCTAAACGTCTCCTCATCTCTGATCAGCCCACCTAGCATGGGGGATCAGTGGAGACTTTACAGAGCCTGGTCAGCAAGCCAAAACTGTACTTGCACTATAACTTGTATTTAGTTGTTTCGTGTCAAGGTGTACCCAGTAACCTGTAAGCAGAGACTTTATGCCGAAGGCGTAGGGAGCGACACGCAGTGTTCTTTGCCGCCAGACAGTTGAGTGCACTTCCTCAACCTACACCGGAAAGGCAGGCGGAACGGTACTGCGCCACCCAACTCGGGCACGAGTCAGTATTGACTGCTCCGGTTGTGGTATTATTTGTATTTCAGTGCTACACATTCACCCCGCTTGTTATCTAACGGACAGAATCCTTGACTGTTGTGACTATTCAGCTAACCGGTCACACGTCACTGTCTTTAAATCACCACAAATAAATGCTTGGACATACAAATTAAACAACGCAAATTGAATAATACCCATTTCGCTGTACTTCTTCCGTAGAAACTGCCTAACAACAAGTTGTATGCATCCAAGATTGAGGCGTATAGGAATGTACATAGCAGACGACTTCAACAACATAATGGATAAATCTTATGTTTTACCCAAGACATCAGTGGTTAATTTGTATGCAGATTGACCATATGTACTATATCTCACCATGTGTACACACCAAATTTGCTGACACCATGTGCCTTGTTTCATTGGATACATGCTACTTACGTCAAATGTAACGGGTGGTCATAATAATACTCTGCAATGTTTTACATGCGGGTAAGTTAATGTTGTTCAGCAAGTTTTATCTAAAAGTGTTTGTTTTTAGTTATGCTGTCATTGTAAGCCATTATCTTGTGTTATGTTGGACAGATTTTACATTTTCAACATTTTTGCAAATATTATGATTTTACCCCAACAATTTTTCATAACCTTACAATTTTTTTTAAGATGTAAGTTGAACACAAAAACATGCCCATGCAAAAATTAATTAACAACTTTAGTATAGCCCGAAAACATTAATTACAAAGTTGTGTACCTTCAGTTATATTAAAGATTTCTTTAAACTAGACACCTATCCATTTTGCTCTGGGTTCTTTTTTCTGTTGAAATATTTTTATAATGGAAAACTTTGCTGATTTAATGCATTCCTCCCTACTGCATATTAAAGTATAAAACAAAGTTATGGTTTCTCTGGAGCCTCATTTGGGGATTTAGTATTTATTAATTATTCTAGTGTAATGAACTTTACACTAGCATTTTGTGCAGAGGGCAACAGGCAATCAGGGCAGAGTATAACATTCTTGGCGTGTTGTTTATTAGAAATGGAAACATTAACAGAAACATTAAAAGAAAATTAGCATATTATTTACTTTTACAAACAGCATGTCATACTCATTTTTTTTTTTAAATCAAGAACAATTTTCTCCAACCTTGAAAATAATAAGTATACTCAATTTCATATAACCTTAGTAAATTTTGACAGTACTAAAAAAGTAGTATGTCCACAGTGTATCCTTTCGCCACAGCTGTTTTGTCAGTGAAGAAAACAATGTTCGTAAACAAACTACAAATCCATTGGCAGTTACTGTAAGACTGGCTTCAGTTCAGTAATCAGGCTACTATAGTTTGTTGCCATTCCCACCAGTTTTAGTTTTGTTATTACCACTTAATACACTAGTTAGGATTCCGTAAAACGAGATTATTTTTCGACCATTATTGTGAGACTTGCAATTTTAACTACCCATTGATTCGTTGATGCTGTGGAAATTTTTGCTTGCCATGAAATAACATTTCAATTATTGTAAGTCAAAAGGTGTAACTTCTTTGAAAGAACAAAATGCGGTAAATGTGTTGTTTGTACCAATGCGAGAAATACACACCAAACATTTTCAGTGAAGTTAAACTTGCACATAAAAATTGTTGAATTTTTTAATATACGTAATGATCTACACTTTTCTTTAGGCCATGTACATTTCAATATCTCCTGCAAGAACATAATTCAATAAATATGTCGCTGTTCATACCAATGTGAGAAATGCACTATTTAAACATTTTCAGCACAAATTTAACTTGACGTGCCTCTCTCTCGAGTTAAGTGGTTAGAGTGGTGACTGCTCTCCTGAATTCAGTTGGTGATCCTATAGCGGTGTGTTTGCTACCGGTTTGGCCTAGTGGGTCGTGGTAGGTTCAACAGGGGTCTCATAGTGGGGGATACCGACTGAAGGGAGGGGAGTCAAACCCCAGAGTGAGTTGAACCACGATTGTTTCTCATCCGGGGAGTACAATCTTTCTAACTGAAAATGTTGCCAAAATGCGGGATGCCAGTGGATACGTGTCGTGAAGTGCAGTTTAATCGATGACGGTGGATTAACCTGAAGGAGGGGTTGACGTTACCCGTAGCGGTCACGTAGGCCTTCTTATATAGTTGAAAATCCCTGTATCAGCGATCTTTTGGTGGTGCGGGGGATGATAGCCTTTCTCCGCACGGGTTGGTTATCATAGGGCTGCTGTGGCACCGCATATTTCTTATCTCCCTTATTTGAGGAGGCGAGACAAGTTTACCACCTCCGCTCGAGGCTTGACGGTGTGACGTCGCGGGGCGGGGGTGCTGCAATCCTGTGGTGTCGGTTGGAACTTCCTTCTTAGTCATCTCAGGGCAGTGGCTCATTGGGTAAAACAATCTTGACTCAAGGGGGTGGCGACCGTATGTCGGAATTTGGGCGGGTAGTACAGTTCATAATTAAACGAGTTAATTATTTCCATGTCCAAATTTGTCCAACGCTTGGATTCAATTCAGTAGGAACGTGAAGAGTAGTCTGCCACTATTTTTGACTTTCCTCGAGATCTTGTTAGCTTGTTTGTGGGGCGAAGTCGCCTGTAGGGTGCGCAGGTGCGCTGCGCAGCAGTGTGGCATGTGTCAAACTTCATGTGTAATAACAGTTGCATTTTCAATAAAATGGGTAAAAAGCATTTTTTAGGCCATATACATTTAAAATATTCTAACAGCAGTTTTCGAAAACATTACGTACAGCACACACAAACATACTGTCCACTTCGTAATTCCTAAACTTGGGAGTTTACTTCACTAAAACCACTTTTGTCAGCAGCCGATGATAAAAATTAATTTACTTGCTTACTTATTCAACTAACAAAACATTTCAACAGTTTCTTGAAACAAACAAATTTCAAACTTGAGAACTTATGTACATCGCTCATGCATATTTTTGATGGTTAAGGAAAATGGTTGACGAAAGCACACAAGCAACCCTTAGCGACAGACGTGCTACTATATTTCACCGAGGAAGATTGTTCTAAAAAGGCACCTAAAACGAACTACATCTAATAAAATATGCAAGTAAAAAAATTATTTACTGCCGGTATAATATTCCGACACCACCATCAAGGAATTCTTATGTATAGATTGACGCATGCCACACTGCTGCGCAGCGCGACTGGGCACACTATTGGTTGACTTCGCCCCATCAGTGAGCGCTGAGAGCCTCGGGGCATCATAAACGGCATACTCAATTCCAGGGGATGGACAATTACAGACACTGAAGATAATTAATGCGCTTAATTTTTTTACTGTACTGCCGCCCCAAACTTCGACATGTGGTCGCAACCCCCTCGACAGAAATTGTTTTACCCAAAGAACCACGGACCCACTGCACCCCCATGCACCTTCAGGAGAGCCCTAAAGCAAAGATTTTTGGACTATATAAGGAGGCTCAGAATCGCCTCTAGCCAGAGTTCGTCGACTCACTGACCACATTGGTCAGCGAACTCTCCTTGGTTTGGGCATGACGACCTCCTCTCCCAGCTTGCAAAAGCTCTACCAGCTCTAACAACGTACACCAGTTCATCCAGCAACTCCTACAATGTGTAGAAGACTCTCCAGAGGTAACTTCGGCATCCTTATCCTGAACCCATTTACCCAAGTCTATTTCTTTGACTCTGCGGTAGCCGGTCGTCGCGACATCCCCTCTGGACAACCACCTCTCAGGAATTAAATTGTTGTAAATTGCAATCTTTCAAAGAGTATCTAAGTTTGTCCAGGTACACCTTCACCTGAGTTAACGTAACCAAGTAATTTATTTTAAGAACTTAGATTGTATGATTGAACCGGGATTCCGCAGTGTCATCCTAGATGTGACTTCATTTTGTTGACTCCATAATTTATTTAACCCTCTCATTTTTAACTGAAAGAGTTTTCAAGTAAATGTTTAACTTTCTCCATGTGAAATTGGTGTGAGTGAGTCTAACCCTCATGAGACGGGCCTTGAAGAAGACTTTAGTCCGAAAGGACACACCGAATCTCCTGGGAGCATTCGGTACGCCCTCGCCTGTCCACAGAGACACTCCAACTCTCATCTGCCAATTCTTCCGTCAGAGCCTCGGGCGTGTCTGAAAAGACATTCCCCAATAGGAATGAACTCCGGCAGAAAAAGGAAAGAGTACTAGCTTTAATATATAAACTTGTGTTGAGAGGCTGTAAATATTTTAAAACACTACCATAATATTTTTTTAGCTTCCAATGAGTAGGAAAGGAGGTGTATTACCCAGCTGAATTAGACGTAAAGAGCAACAAGCTTTGCAGCGAGAATCAAATATTGCCTCAGTAGTGGACTCCACTCGCGACGTCGCACCCCCATCTCCAGTACCTGAGGTTACCCCACGTTTCATCTCGCCGATAATTGTGCGTGATCATGAATCGTAACTAGATTCATACCTGGGTATCTCTTGGCCGTGGCCTAACTATGAGCATGTGAGTTATTACCAGCCAGGTAAGCTCACATCCTTCGTAACTGTGCCAACCCCTAACCTAGTAAAGGACACTCAACCACGTAATACGTGCACAATTCGTACGGCGGCAGGGAAGGTGATAAATATTATTTTACTCCCCAAATCCACCCCTAAAACCCACTTAACTTTATTCCCAGCTGGAAACCAACGAGACCAAGTTCTTGGGGACAACCAGGTAGTGAACATAAGTCTGAGTTAGAACGATCGGCCGGATCACAATCCCCCTCCATTGTAACCTTGCTAGCATCCACAGTCCCTAATAACGTCTAAGCAACTTGGGACAGCTGGTGTTCCCCCGTTTATTGGCAGCCTTCTCGGTGAGTAAAGTTGCACACTCTGGGCGGGTGACGTTTGCAATCACATTCACCTTGGGGTTTGATTCCCCTCCGCTCCGATATAACCCACTAGGCGACATCCACTAAACCACCCCAACGTGGGCAAACCATGACCTGCCAGGCAGAAAGAAATCCTACAAGAAGAGAATATACCGCCGAAGGGTTGTAATTAGGGCTCAGGAGGGTAATCAACGCTCTCAGAAACCAGTATCGGACAGAGGACCCTACTCCGCCATGACCAATCAGATCCTCCATAAGTAAATTGAACTAAGGAGAGATTAAGATAAAAGGGAGCTCACACGTCAATATAAATTGTGATGGAAGAGAGCTCAATGGTATTCACTGGTTGGAGACATTTCACATAACCATAATTTACCCTTGCTATACAGTAATTTTTCTAAATGTTTTTAAAGCCCTTGCTCAGTAGCTCAAAAATTGTACATTATTCTAAGAACATAATTTAAAATATACATAATTAGCATTAAAGTTCTAAATTATAATATTTGAAGCCAGGTACTCTTTTCTTTTGTAGCCATTTCAAAGATTGCCAACATAATAACTTGCATCTCACAACCACCATCAGCTGGCACAATACTTTGCAAATGAGGGTTTACGGTTTACATGCTGTGTACGTTGGTCACAATGTCTGTCAAAATTTACTGAAGTTATATGAAACAGATAATAATCACCAGATGGTTATGGCATCGTTAGGAAGAAAACCAATAACCATTTTGTGAAAGATGTTACAATGAATTTGTCATCAGTCATAAACCAAACAGAAACGTCATTGTAAAACCAGCTCAAAAATATTTGTTTTGTTGAGTGGCCATCTTGCTGTAATGTTGTAATGCTTTGGGAAGGGGTTTGGCAGTTATATAATGTGCATATTGTGGTAATAATTTAAGCATTAATGTTTTGTTGGTTTTATCTGTAGTTGCCTACTCTCTGTGTTTCAAGAGATGCAAGTTCTTCATAAATTAAATCGTTTTGAATATGTTATAAAAGTGTTTTAAAACAGTGCAAAACAATTTCTTTTCTACATTATTCTGTTTAATATTACATTTTGCTTGTTTTGGGTGAATGGCCAAATCTTAGTGAAAAAGAAACAAGTATTGTAAATTTGTTTATATAATTTTTATAAATTAATATGTTATGCTCCACGATGAATCTTTCATAATGTATCTGTGGAAGATTTGTTGGAGGCTTGTTTGATCAGTTTGCCATTTCTCCAGCGTCGTTCAAGCTCTTGAAATATTTGTGCATTGTAGTACATCAGTATTCTTTTGGACTACAGTATGTACATATATGTACCAATAGCAGTGTATGAGGCTGTTGCTTATCTGTTGTGCTACCCTTCTGTGTCGTTATATTCCATAGTTCTTGCGGGTGCAGTGGTGTAGTAGTTGGACTGCTGGGTTCAATTTGTGGCGGAGTCGTTCAGATTTTCACGTTACGGACATTGCTATTAACTGGCAGGTTTTCTCAGGCACTCACATTTGCATTCTATTACTGCTCCATCGACACCTCACTTCACCCTCAACGGCATGCTAAACCTCAATTTTAAGTGCCAGTCAAAACTTCTCACCAGCTCCATAGTTATAATAAGACAGCATAATTGTGTGTGAATTATTAATTTACTGTAAAGATGCTACTTGGTAACCCTAATATTTTCTTAATTCATTGCAGATTTTAATGTTGCATATCTCCAGACACATGGCTCGACTGTGCCGCTACTTTTTCGTGATAAAAGTGGCTTGGGTCTTAGAGTGCCAAGTGTACACTTCTCAATGAATGATCTTCGAATGTGTGTGGGTAAGCAAAGTAACTCATATTAATGTATTTCAGTCATTTTGATAGTGATATTTTTTGTACCTCACTTCTGTCATGTCCTGTGTACATAGTACCAAATTTAAACAGTTAGTGTGCAATTTTTTTCAGATTGGACGTAGAAGAAAAATGTGCACATAAAATGAAATTTAATGGGGGTTTTAATGTAACTTAGATTTCGTTTGCAAGAAAATTATTTAAAATTGGCATAAAATACAAAACAGAATTGAACACTTAAGAAACATGCAAAATAAAAAACTTCTGCAACTAGCCTTCCTATTAGAGATGGGCCAAACTCCATTTTGCAGATACTGGATTACCGATACTGATACTTTGTCGCCAATCCTGGAGATAGTACCGATAAAAATAATTTAATTTGTAGTATTTTATATGTTGTCAGAGCATCACAAAATACTGATACTTTGTCGCCAATCCTGGAGATAGTACCGATAAAAATAATTTAATTTGTAGTATTTTATATGTTGTCAGAGCATCACAAAACTTTTTCCACCTCAGGAAATTTGTGCTTTACACAATGTCAGATTTAAAATTATCCAACAAATAGGTAATGAGACTTGCAGGCCCATTTCTTCATATTCGGCCGCCAGGTTTAACTCACTTTTACGCATCCGCTATTTGCTCTAGACGCACTGAGAAATCCCCCCCAGGAAGTACAGCAAATGTATTTGTAGAGTTTTTATTTACACATTTGCACTTAAAACAGTATTTGAAGAAAGATGCTAAATGTTTATCCCGGTATCTCTGTGTAATGTGTTATTTCAAATTTATTTGTTAAAAACATTTGTACACCTAATTATCATGTTGAATGGCCATGAAAAAAAGAATTATGCATATGTAATTATATCCCCAAGAGATTTATTTTGTCTTATGAATAAAATAATAAAAAATCTCTCGTGTTCCAGTAACCGCAGGAAAATTATAAAAAGAAACAGTTTTTTTAATTTCTTCAATTGCATATTCAGAAATTGGATTATTGAGCTATCTACAAAAATAATAAAAGTTGTTTACAAACTGTCTAAATGCTTCACTTTGGAACATCCCGCAGTAGTGCTAACCCCTCGACAGAGGAGAAAAGGATTGAATTTTAGGGCACCGGTGTGATCAAGATGGCATCGTGACCTCAGTTGCAAGCATGTATTGACGTGTGTCACTTATACTACTATTAACTATGATTACAACTCATTCAGCTTCAGGTACAAGAAATGGAAAGATCTTTCTTTATGTTGTTTTATTATGAAACCACAAACCCTGCTGGTGTGGTTAAATAAACACAAAATAATTGTTTGCCAGCACTTGGAAATGTTTTACAGCTACTGATCCAGTTCTCTGGTAGACAAGATAATTGATGCTATCTATAGCCAATGCAAGTCTTCCATAAACCAACCTTCTTATGCTTGGTTCTGATGGACCTATTGTCAACAAAGCAGTAGCCCAGCTCATAAATAATCAACTTTTAGTATGTAGAAGGAAACCTTTGATGGATATTGGAACATATAATATTCATGTTGTTCGTAATGCATTTTTAAAAGGACTTTAACTTGGAGATGATGTTTCTGATGTGGATTTTGCAATTTGCCATTTTTTTCATGGCTGGCCAGCTCGCTGGGATAATTATTGCAATGTTCAAGCCAGTTTGAACATTCCACCACATAAATTCATTAAACATGGCCCATGTGGCTCACTTTACACTCAGTACCGGAGAGATTACTTGAATAGCGGGATGCGGTGATAAAATATTTTCTTGACTTTATCCCAAAAAAGAAGTCTGATTTGACTACAAAACCAAGCTACACAAAAATTGTGAGACTTCTGAAGAAACCTGCATTGAAGGCTGAAATCATGTTTACTATCTACAGTGCTGCTGTTTTTAGCCAAGCGACAGAATGTTTCCAGAAGAAGGAGCCCCTAATACACATGTTGAGTCACAGTCTAAATTCACTAGTGAGAACTTTACTTGGTAAAATATGCAAACAAGTTTCCTTCAGAACACTAAAACTTGAAAAAAAAAAATTTCAGCTCAGGACATTTACTTTCGAGGGATCGCAAAATAAGCATATTGATTTGTACTGGCTCCAGCTTATGGTAATGCAATATTTCAGCAGCAGCCCTAAATAACCAACAGTAAAAACTGCCCTTTCGCTGTCACATGGAAATGCGGATGCTGAACGGAGCTTCTCCTCTTCATGTAGGGGACTACCACCTGCCAGGTCTACAATGTCAGAAAGAACAGTTAATGCTAACTGTTAAAAGCACTCTGTTAACATATGACAACAAGTCACACTAATTCCCATAGGCAAGGAATTTCTTGATGTGTAGCATATAAGAGCTATAATGCTTATTTAGAAGGAAGAGATCACCAATGATGAAGAAACGCTCATAAAAATGTAAAAAGAGCAAGATGACACTCATGACAATGCTCTGAAGATGCTGACTGAAGCTAACGAAAGATTGAAGAAGGCGTTGAACAAAAATCATAAGGAAGCTGCGTTAACACAAGTTATGATAGAAGAAGTTGCCAAAGTACACAAAGAAGCTGAGAAGCAAAGAGACACTGTGAAAAGTATAGAAAAGAAAGAAATAAAAGATATCTGATTTTTTTGTAAAACGTTAGCGGTGACAATTATTGAACAATTTCAACTGACATTTTTAGAGTACCAGATTTTTTTAATTTCTGTAGTTATATGTTTTATTTTTCATTGTTTTAGTTTTATAAGCATTAGAACTACTTGTATTTAATGATTGTAAAGATTTTATCGACTGTATTGAATACATAGTAGTAAACAATAATAAGATACAGTTGAAGCTGCTTGAGTGACTAAATATCACTTTTTTGTATCAAGAAGTAACTTTTTCCACATTTTTAAAGCCTTTAACTTGTTACAAGCCCTGGGGAGGCCGTGGTTCGGCTGGCCTCAGCAGGGTAGAGGCCCCGGAGTCTCTGAACGGTGGACCTCCTGCTGTAGATGAGGGCGGTGGTGTTGCGTCGGTGGCTTCATCCTCCCGTCCTGTGGTGGTTTCAGACCGGAGTGGAGGCGTTGTTGGAGGTAGTGACCCTCGGGGCAAAGGCAGGCGGGCTACGTCAATATCCCCATCCTGCTGGCTGTCCGTTACCTGCACACAATTTTCCACAAGTGCGACTATGGATCAGTCTACATTTGCGTTTATATGGCCGACCGGGACCTGCGGAGTTCCACGAGTCGGCAATACTGGAATTAAAGGCGAGGACTTGTGTGCTACCCCCATCCTGGGTGAAATTTCGAGATTGTCGGTCTTGACAATTACACTTGGTGTCAGGGGTTTCCAAATTGGAGTCCGATCGTGTGGGCTTCACCATGAAATTTCAGACCTTGATAAGCCGGTCTTTCTGCCTTTCCCTGCCACAGAAGTGGGTAAATGGGAACTGGGGGTTTTCGGGAGGCTCCGAAGAGGTCCCCTACCATCGTGTATGTTTTGGGTACTGGCATGGAGGAAAGGATCAGTGATGACTATCGAGCGTTTGCCCCAAGATATCATAGTTCGTGATCCTAGCCAGAGACATGCTATGCACCGGGTGTGGTCCAGCATGCAGCGTTTCTGGATTAGCTGTGGCTGGCCTAAGATAACCTCTTCATCAATAACCAAGAGTACTGTGAAGGTGGTTAGGTGTTGTAGGTGGTGGACCCTAATTTCAAGGTTGTTCATGCCCTCCACTTCCAGGGTCTGGCCAGGTTGAGCCATCTTTACTATCCTGGGTTGAGGCTGGAGATTTGCAAATTGGTCTGGGGTCAGTCAGTATGTCACTTCGCAAGAAGTTTCCGGTGGCTGCCGAATCCAACATTGCAAGTCGGTAACATCCATTAATCTCTGTAAAGTTACGTAGAGCTTCTAGATCTCTGAGATCTGAAGATTCCGTATCTAGTTTTGAGATTTTGAGGGGCCGGGTTGGTTCTGAGTTGGCCGCCCAGTGTGCACCTCAGCTTTAGCATGTCCCAGCTGGGCAGACCCCTTAACCTGCGAACGAGGTTTGTGCGCTTGGGAGTCGCGCGCTGTTCATCCCTTCTTCTCTGCAGCGCTACCTGTTCTGGCAGTCTTTGTAGAAATGCCTCCCTGGGCAGTGTCAACAGCGGCGAGGTAGAGAGGGATGGGCTGGCGGCGGGCGGTCGACCACCTGGCATGTGGGGGGAGGGGGAGGAACTGTGATCTTCGAAGTATGCACCAGGTTGTCTAGCAGCGTCTGAGTGGCAATATTCTTCTCAATTTCCCTGATTGTCTTGACCAGGTCCTCAATGTTTTGTGGCTTGGGGGCAATGAGGAGATTGCAAAGGGAGGGAAGTAGCGTGCGTATAATATTGTGTACACAGCTAGCTTGCGTTTCCGTGAGGTACAGATATTTATATATTTGCACCTTCCTTCTTATGTATATTTCTGCTTCCTCCATTTCCCCTCATGTTTTCATGTGGAAGTCGGTGATCATCTGGGCAACCACTTCTTATTCAGTGAACTGGGACATGAGCCGGTGGCTCAGTTGTTCCCACTCACTGATAACTCACCATATTTATCACACCAGACCTTATCTTTTCCTCTCAATTGTTCTTGGGTCTTTTGTACCCATTACTGGTAGGGTATATTGTGTTCACAAAATTCCTGCTCAGACTCCCGTAGGAATTTGACAAGGTCCTCGTGTGGGCGGCCGCTGAACTTGGTTAGCTGAAATTCAGTGGCGCAGTAGGATAATTCAGGGCTACACCTCAAATCTGGATTTCTGGGGCAGTATGCGAGGCCTCTCTGGCATACCTGACAGTGATAGACACAATTCACAGCTGGTACAAACGTGATTAAATTTTCAATACAATTTGCTCAAGGTCAGACTATATTTGTACAATCAGATCCACAGACTGTAAGTGGTCTTAACCTCAAATAAGCAATACTGGCTTCACATACAAGAGTCCATTTAAAACTCACCATAAAAACAATTTCTTTTTGCCACAACTAGTTGAGCTTACAAAATCCGATAAGACTCTTATAAAACAGTGTAATATCGCTCATCTGCACACCCTTATAGTGTGTTAACCATTTTAATTATCATTGCATGTTTCAAAACCAACAATTACCAAAAACAGACTGCTTGTCTATTTGAAGTGTTTTTCAAAACATCGAGCTCCAGTTAACAAACAGATATTATACAAGGATTACTATTAAAAGAACATTAAAATATGTATTCAGATTAAGATATGCAAATATCAATAAACAAGCTGCGCCAAACCAATGCTCGCCATCCTGAGCGCGCCGATACTGTTTACAGAGATACCGAGGTGAACCAATTACACTTAACGTTAATAAATTTGCAAACAATTAACAGGGATTAATTCGTAATGACTCATACGTAGTTATAGGTCGTTAAATCTGGAAGAAACCTGGCATAAGTTCTTTTCCTTCACCCTCAACAGAAGCTACTGAGTGTTACCACTTGTAACCATTCCAGCAATAAGTGCTAACAATCATTACCAACCAGTTGAAATCTGCTCCCAGATTCCAAACTCAGGATACATATGATATTACGTGACATTTAATCACAATACACACCTGAAAAAACATCAACTTCGTAAGGAAACATGCCCGTAAGTGATAATATGTCTTGTAAACAACACTCGGCGAAGCTCAACAACTCAGCCATGTTTATTAAAATACAAATAAAATAATTTGCATCTGCTAACTCTCTGGCAATATCATGGTAAACAGGTAGAATTTAAATATTAAGAGCACTGCACACCCTAATGTAGCCAGTACTATTAAAGGCTCAAAACCCACAAACATGAAAAGGGGCCAGTAATTTCAATGCATTTATAACTGAATATCTCTTTCTTAAATATACCTAAAAAGACTCATAGCCACCAAGCCTACAGGTACAATATCACGGGGATTGAGGTTCCGTACCATGGCGCATTTAACATCTCCGCATACACTAAATCTACCTTAACTGCCCTGAACGTCAGACTCATTCTTGTTAACACAAATATACTCCTTGGCAATTTTCCAGGCACCAGTAAAAATTAAGAACTCTGCACTTAATTCTGCTGTTACTGCCAAAAAGGTGACATATAGTAAAGCAAGTCGTGGTTCCACGCTACACACAATAACTTACATTTATGACAACAGTCACCAATTATCTAACACTGAATGGGCCTGTAAGCACACATTTAACGCTAACCAAAATAACTATTTCAACTATATAAACCCTGAAGCGAATAACTTTTGACAAACTAGTGCCGGTGGTACTCGCAACCCCGTGACCGATAGCCATTATTTCTATTTTTAAAACTGAATTACAACTCTGGATCCACGACTCACCTTGACGCAACGTACACCACTGAAAAAAGCAGTGTTCAAGACTCAGGAAGCACCCATAGCCCTGGCTCGTGCAGAATTCCGACTGCGAGATTCTCGTCGTACACGAAAATCCCTAGCAAATGTTCCCATGACACATCTCAAGTCAAACCACCGGCAATTCACATTAATCAAACGAGCAGCAGGAAGTTAAGAAACGAACTGAAGGGGAGAAAAGCTCGTGCAACTCCTTATGTGTGTTTGGCAAACAAGAGAGATGGGGAAACAAATAGTGGGCACAGGCACGGAAAAGGGAAGGGGTAACCAAGTTGATCCGAAGGAATCAATTATGTTGATTACACTGAAGTAACCCAAAGTCAATAGAGGCGTCACTCGCCTCATGTTCACGAAAACTTTGCTATTGTGTAATTTCTCATTTACTGCCTACGAGCGTGTACATACTTTGTACTTGTGATGTCATTTTAATGTGTATTATTAAAGATATTATTGTAACTATGCACAAATGTGAAGTATATTTTTAAATAGTTTTAATTGTCTGAATGTTGAAATCCATAAACAGTATTTTTGTTTAGTAAATTATTGGAGACAATTTTTTCTTCAGCTGATGGTACTCAGATGTATGTAGATGTATACATTGTATGGACAGCTTTGTGATTACTTAACTAAAAAAATACGTATCTTCATTGTTTGGTAAAAATTGCAACAAATGTTTTTTGTGTGTTGTTTACATTATCAGTATTTCTGTATTTATTCCAGCACCAAGTAATTATAACTGAATTTAATGTAAGTGATGCAAGTATGAGTGGTTTGTGTTCGCTCACAATGAAAGTCATCATAGGCAGAACGATATTAGGGATATTATGTCTTCTGCAGTGTGTAGAAGTGCTTCATATTCAGTTATGTTATAAATTTTGTTACTTTGAGTATAGGGGTTTCAGGGATAGAAGCCATTAATTGGTCATTTTCTCCCCTTATGAGTTTTTTTTTTTTTTGTTTAGGCTCACAGCGAGTGCTTGATGTGGTGGATATGAACACTCGCAGAGGCCTGGAAATGACAATGAAGGAATGGCAGAAATATTATGAAGATCCTGAGAAAGATAGGCTACTGAATGTTGTTCCATTGGAGTTCAGCCACACCAAACTACAAAATTATGTTGAAGCACCAACACTTGTGAGTTTAAAGTTTAGGATTGAAGACATCTTTGTATACTGCATTAGCTCTTACAAAACACAGAAGCATAAATTTTTTGCAAGGGAAATACGCTGTTAGTCTCCCTATCAGTGTATTCTGCTCATCCGTTGTTTCACAGTTTTCCTTCAGGACATGCGACTGTGGTAACAGTTTGGCCCAAATTTTTATTATGGGTGCTTCTAGCCAGAAATGTATGGTGCCATGAATTCTGCATTTTTTAATAAGTGTTAAAATAATTGAATGTGTATTTTGCATTAAAAAAATCTATTTAGCATATGCTTTTTATAAACATAGTTATGAAGGCCCCTTTTTAGCCTATGACAGAAAGGTTACAGTAATGAACATATATTTCCTTTCTCTTCTTCTTATTATAAGGGTAAGGTTGTGTTGGAGGAGTTGGATTAGGCCTCAAAATGAATTAAGAGTTACTGTATAGGAAACTAAGTCTCCTGAGAACAAAGAGAAAGTTAGTGATGGTAACAAAGGATGGGTCGGTTCCTCTTACCGGTTATTGGTTCCACCAATTCTTGACATTGAAAACCGGGACTAAGAATCAATGTCAAAATCTTGTTTATACTGTTAAAAAACGGTAAACACACTACATTGACTCTTGTATCGTAAACACATTTATCGATGAACCGTATCCACAGTTAATTTTGAGTGGTCCCAACAAAGCTCCTGTATAAATAATGATAAAACTAGCCGCGTTTATTGTTTGTTGGATGTTGTGTCGATCAAAGTACGCTTCGGTCCCGTCACCTAATATTTCTCGCAATGATCGTTTTTATGCTGGTTGTTTATGCAAATGTCTAGGAACTGGATCTGAAAAGTGTCAGCTACTGTATCACAGCTCTGCAGCACATTGTCTGTCTTCACTACATGTCTGCGGCATGGTGCAATGCGACGTTCGAGTCTGGCTTGCTATCTCCCCTTACATGCCTAATGAGAGGGGAAGTGGTTACCTAGCAACCAATGTGGCGACTTAGCATCCTCTCTCTATCTTCCTATCTTTCTGTCCCTCACAGCAGCGCACCTTTCTTCCTCCCTTTACGTGCCGACGAGAGAAGAAGCTGTAGTCTAGCAAAGAAAGATCCTTTTTCTCTCTCCCCCCCCCCTCCCATTCACACTGAGAAGAAATAATGAAAACTGTCTATAACAAAGAATACTAATAATTTTGTGCTTATGTTTTCAGTGTTTCTGTGTGTGACACTTGGTGTGTGAAATAGGAAAAATGATGGATGTTTTGGATTACCTAGGAAGCAGACCACTTTTTAACACTATTCTTTTTGGTAAATGTATCATAACATGTAGAAAGTGATTTTACCTAAATCAGGACCTACTCTGTTTTGAGGTGGGACTCTAGTTGCTAAGTCAAGTTAAAATATGCCTCTTGTGAATGCTTTTCAGGTGCGAGCGATTGATTGGGTGGATTGTGCGTGGCCAAAACATTTGAAGGAGGCACAAGGGATGTCCAATAATGGATTGGATGACATGATGTATCCACAGGTACAAAAGTTCTGCTTTATGTCTGTGAAAGGGTGTTACACCGACTTTCAAATTTGTTTTGGAGGCACCTCTTTGTGGTACCATATCTTGAAAGGTAGCCAGGTGAGTAAATAAAAAACCACTTTATTAATTATTGTTTATTAGTACCTAGCAATTCAGAGGAATGTTGTTAGTTGAAAGTGGTCGGCTGTAAATTTTTACTTGTGTGTTTTAAAACAAATCTAATGCTATTATCTGTATTGCATTAGTAATTAGTAGAGATAGGATATTCGATACCACTCGATACTGGGCTGTATCGAAAGTATTGAGTATCACAATTTGCATAGATACTTCTATTCGCTACTTTTTATAGACACATGTATATGACTTTGTCAGCCATTTTTCTAGTGATGTTGTAAACTGATTATTTTGTAAGATTGAGTGATTGATTCTTCATATTTAACTAAATATAATCAATGAATAATCTATTATCAATCAATTATTCGACGAAAGTATTCAATATATTACATTTTGTAGAGTTTTGGATACAAAGTTCATCACAAACGAATATGCACATTCGCACATCTGTTGTTGAATGTTTAATGTTATACAAAAGTAATTAATACACATCATGGCAAATTTGCTGGAGCAGCGCCATGACACTTTTCTTCACAAATCCGTGTGTAAGTAAATTCACCGGTGCATCCATTGATGGACACCGGACATTCAAAAAGTACTCTTTCGGTTGAGTCCAGTTGAACCGATTGACTAAACGGTTCAACCAGCCTGAAAATTTGATGGATCAGGTGGATACGCACCAAAATATCAACCGATGAATTTTCGAATGCTTTCTCTGAAAAATAAAAGCTATCACACCCACAACTCGTAATTTTCAAGCATTTCAAAATATACCAAAATAATTTGGACGTAGAGTTTTACGAATGGTCGATGGAAACTTGAACATTTTTGTGTAATGGTATTAATATATGTCTGAAAGCAGATGAAAACACTGTTAAAATAAACCTGATTTTCGAAAAATGCCTCAACCGGTGTACACCAGTGTATAATTGACTATCCCCACACTACATTTTTTCCTATTGTCACGAAGCGACACCGTTTATTTTCGTTCTGCAGTTTCGGAAAGCCTGTGAAGTGTAGTATTTATTTAATTATTTTCTGCTGATGGCAGAGAAACATGTAGTAAGAATTGCAACAGAACAACCTGTATTCAGGAGTTTCAAATAAGAATTACGAACAGTAAGTCACTGGGTATTGTAAATAACATATTTTGAAACAGTTATTACAATGTTTGAAATGTATGTGGCCTTAAAAAAACACCATTTAAACTCTGTTTAGTTGTGTAAAATTAACACATTTATTGAATGGAAAATGAACTCCAAAAATATTTACATCCCGAATGTGTTTAATATTTTAATTGGCACAAACTACATATTTATCATGTTTTCATTTGGTGAGGTTAAAACTTGACATTTTATATAATAATTTGAATGTTTCTTTTATATGAGCAAATTTTGTACTCATCCACTAAAACAATATGTAATTAAAGAGATACAGTCCATAAGAAGTGGTGCTAAACCACACCGTCTCGTGAAAGACGTTAAACGAAAGTCTCTCCCAACCCCATCCAATCCACTGGCAATAAAATTAATGGAGGCCCAGCAGTATGACTTTCAGATGGGTAAAACAGCGCTGCGTTGCGCAATTGTGCTAACTCAGTTCATTGTGCATGGTGCGCTAACTCATTTTCTTCAAAATTTGTAACGACTCAGTGGCACAGTGGGCTAGTAAAGTACATATAGAAAAAAATATGTATATTAGTTTTATCTATTGTATGTAAGCTAATTTAAAGTATCGTTTTATGAAAGTATGTATACGGTAAAAAATATTGTGACTTACTAAAATGTGAAATAATAAATTTATAGCACCCTGCGTTACTGATATGCAATTGCAGTTTTTTTGTTTCTAAAAAATACCACTGCTACACATGGTCGGCGAAGCATCTGTATTGCATTGCATGAAAAATATGGTAAAAGAATTAAGTTTCAACTCAAGACACTGCTAAATTACTGCAAATTTAACAATGGATTATTAGGCCATTGTTTTATTAAGACACTGCTAGAATACAGCAAATTTAACAATGGATTATTAGGCCTTTGTTTTATTAATTTTATTTTACTAAGTTTTCCAAACTACTTTTCTAATTGTTAAATTATATTTCATAACAGTTATTTACTTCCATCCACAACGAGCAAGGAGCCAAAGCAAAGACAACATTTTTAATAATATTAGGAACACGTGTTTAGTTATAAACAGTTTAAAAACACAAAGAGCATGACATTTTGATTTGAATGCTCTTGTGTAACACGTACCTAATAATAACTTACACGGATGTACGCTCAGTATACAACATACAGCAACACAAAATGCACGTGAAACCATGCAACAAAACTTTCATCAACTGCAACAACTGGTGAGGCACCGTGCTGGGCACGAATGCCGATAACACACCATAGAATAAGTATGTAGTGGCACACTGTGTTGCTACTGCGCTGCGCAGGTATGCTCTGCACCAGCGCTATGCTATGCTCGTTGCAGGGCACAGTTGCTGTGCCATGACACAATTGCATTGACATACTACGCCAACTCAGTAAGGTGCGTCTGAGTTAGTGTGTCAACACCAGAAATTTCAGTGAGTTACCCATGACTATAGTATGACTTTGCCATAACAAAAATTAGGTAGGTTGGAATGGTAACCTACATTAGGCGTATTTTCGCGGTTGGATTGATAACAGGCTGGTCATCAGCATTCACAACGAAATGATCACATCACAAAAATGCTTACTGTAAACACAGACAGTGAACCTCAGTTGGAGGGAACTTCAAAACTGTGCAGTCGCTGTAATTGGGTCAGAAATAAACATGGAATGTACAGAAATGTTAATGTAATTGAATGCAGAGACAAATACGTACTTCTCACCTGAAAATAATACCAGTCGCATATCAGAAATGCTGTTTGAGTTACAATGAAGAAAATCATATATTTAAAATTCACTAAGACTCGAAATAACACAACTAAACCAAAAGTACGTATGTTGAATACAGATTGAGGTTATACACTTTTGTAACACTCACCTCCTACCCATTTCAACAAATCTTCTCAACTTTTGTCCCAAAATAAGGTACCATCTTCATTTTGAACTACTGAGGGTGAGTACCTGGCACCTTAAAACTGGGTCTCCTCGACTAAGGTATGATAACCCCGACAGAAGAGTCCCTGGTCCTCCAGGTTGGGTGTTGTGCTAAAGGCTGGTAACCCTTCCAGGAAAAACATATATTACTCATAAACCTCAGAATAAAAAAACTCTGATGGATTTTATGATGATGACAAAGGCAAGGACAAAGGATAAACAATTTGGAATTAAAGATAATTTGAAATTGGGAATGTGGAATATAAGAGGTATAAAAAATAAAGAAGAATATCTTAACAGAGAGCTATCTAGAAAGGGAATTAATATTGCTGTAATTACAGACAAAAAAGAAAAGGAATTGATAAATATACAATGATTTATAGTGGAGTCGCACGAGAAGGACGAGCTGCAGCAGGAGTGGCAATATTAGTGTAGAAAATGGAAAAATAAAATAGTAAGTTACACCATAATAAATGAAAGGATTTTGATTCTTAGATTGACAGTAGAGGGAGGAAACCTAACTTTGATCACTATATATGCCCCAGAAGAAAACAGACGAGAAGAATATGAACAATTTTATGAAAACCTTCAAATAGAGACATATAAAATCTGTAAAAGTGCCCTTCTGGTAGTGCTCAACACCCTACTGCCCTTCTGGTAGTAGTCCTCACATGTCCCTTCTAGACAACAGTGATAGTATAGTTAGGAATAGTTGTTTTCATAGCCACCTAGCCAAAATTACCTTGTCCAGCCTAGAACCAGGTCACCTTCACCTGGCAGTCGTAAATTACTTCCGGTCAACTCTTTATTGATTAGGAGGTAGTATGGGCTACCAGGTTTATTCCTACCAGAATAAACTCATATTTGAGCTAATCGAGTATTTATTTCCAAGGGTACTTGTGTTAATTCCACGTAGACACCATGTCCGTCAAATGTTATTATTTTTGCAGAATGTAATGGTAATACAGCATATGGGAAGTTATTTTAATTTAATGATTCAAACTAAGGATGCTGGAGAGAAACACACAATGCAATTATTTGCTTCCAAAAGCACTATATTTTCTTTTTACAGAGTGAAATATATTTGTTTCAGTGGAAAATCATTTCTCTTGAAGGCAAAATTAAACTTCCTTCAGAAATTAAATTTCCTACCGAAGTTATGGTTCAACCTATGGCCTCATATGTATACATTAATTTAATCTCAGGATTTCCCCCAAAAAGCTAGGTGCAGTTTAGAATCTATGGTGTCTTACAATCGAGTAAATACTGTAGCTCTCTAGAGTGAAATCTGTAATACGTATATAAAAATTTGCCAAAAAGGCATTGAGAATATAACTAGCAAAAATAATATATATATTTTAACTTTACAAAAAAAAATCATGTCTGTTGATACTTGTGAAGTTCTCCAGCCTTTACATGCAGAAAAATGTCTCTTATGAGAAAAATTATGCAAAATCTAACAAAAATGTTTTTTTGTATGAAAATACATTTTTCATTTTTATTGATTGAAAAAATTTTGTTATGGTAAAATTTTCCAGTCACTATGTATAGGTCTGGACTTGCCAGAAGTACGATTTCTTTAAATTGCTAACTCATATAGTAGTTTTTGTTAAAAATGTGTATTTCAAACACACTGTAACACATTTCATTCACCATCTGGGCAGGTGCTTTGAAGTTACATGTGTGTTCACTAGTCCAGAAAAATTTCCTGTTGTTTTTGGTCAAAATTTATGGCAATGTGCGTGGATTATCCGTCTATTTGTGTGCATAAAAAATAGCACCTTAACTGCATGAAAATATCTTCATATTTGTGTGTGCGTTCATTACTAGATTCTGTTTTGTTGTCATAGGCTGGTGAATATAGGCGAGACAGACAGTACAGTACATTTACAGGCAAGTGAAATGCATACATGATGTTTTTTTGCAGAATTGAACTTTGATATAGGTATCAATATTTCATTTTGAAAGTTATGCATCTATGTTCAGTTTCGTTTCTGTCAACATACAAAATTGCAGTTTGTAATTTTTGAGTTACAGACAACAGCAGTTTGTGGTTGACACAGTAATTGATGCTTACAAGAGAATATTCTTTGAAATTTACATGAGACTTGCCACAACCTTGCCTTGGAAGCAGGTGTAAATTGAATGCAAACTGAATCAGGTTTTTCAACACCCCATTTTCATGTAAGATAAATAATACTGTACATAGTTGAACAATGTTTATATTACATTGAGCTCATTTCAGAAATTTATTTCCAGGTGTTGTGGCTCATCCCGCCGTTCGAAGTGAATTTGCAACTTTTTGAACAGTGGGTATTGTCAGGAAAGCAGCCAGTTGTGTTCTTTGGAGACACTGTGGAGAAGTGTGGGCGTATCACTCTTGCTGCAGGGCACACGCTTTTCATACCGACGGGCTGGATCCATGCCACGTACACACGGACTAACTCACTCGTGTTTGGGGGCAACTTCCTCCATTCGTTCGGTATTGAGAAGCAGCTGAAGATTGCTCAACTAGAAGAGGCTACCCGTGTGCAGCAGAAACTACGTTATCCATTGTTCACTGAAATGCTGTGGTATGTGTTAGAGCGGTACGTGCACAGTTTGCTTGGAAGATCACATCTAGATGAGTCAGAAGATGCAGAATATGCTCATCCAGTCACCCTTACACCTGTTCATCTCACCCCTTTGGTAAGATTTGTCGTAGCACTATCATTATAAAAAATTTATGGTTTATCCTGATTGTCCCCAGCAAAAATATTATCTGCAAAAAAGAATATGACCCCCCCCCCCCCCCTCTCGAGGTCATTATAATTTTGCTATATTTAATATAATGGAATTTGTGAAGGGGGAAGAGCCAACAAAGATAAATTTTTGGATGTGCAATTTTATTTTATTATTTTGTTTAATTGTAGCAATACAACTGGCAAGTATTACTCAACCACAAGTGTGCAGCTGGAAAATATGCTAACTACATGACGAAGTTCCCCTCTCTGTGCCCCCTGTTATTTACAACCGGGATGGAGGGGAAGTACAGTATTTCCAGTGTTCCGTACCCTCACACTTGAGGGAAGTGTTTATGCATGCACAAATGATAGGTACAAGGTGTGGAATAGAAGTGGCAGTGGTGTTAGGTATTTAATACTAGTAAGTCAAGTAAAAAAACTTTACTCGGGCAGTGCAGAGAAGTCATAAGGAATGTGATTAATTCTGTGTTAAGGAAAAAGCATCTGGACAACTTATTGACCAGATATGTCGTGCTAGTAAATATGCAACAGCTGCAACAGGTAAATTGGGACAAACTATGTATATGCAAAATTGGAAAAGAAGAAAAACACGCTGATGTGAGTCGTGGAAAATTGTATACACCTGGGGAAAAAAGGGTGAGAAATTTTAAAAAGTACTGTATGTGTTTAGATGATTTTTATCTTGGTGTAATTTGGCACTCCGTTCATGTGTTTTATACTATTAAAGAAGTCTCTACGATAAAGAAATTGCTAATGGTTTTAAAACAAGAGATCAATTTTCCTGAGTAAAGGATGCCTTGGAACAAACCCTAAAAAAGTGGAGTTTCTCTTCAAAAAGTGCAAATACGAAAGAAAGTATTTAATGGGAAGAAATTACATTTTTGCATGGAGAAAGGGATATTTAAAGCAATTGAGACACAGTGAGCAAGATTGTGCAAACAAAAAGACAGTAAAATGTAATTTTTAATTATGTGTGTATATGTGTGCACATCATGTGTGTGTGTCTATATACACACACACATACAAGGAACATCTGTAATGTGCGCAATATTGTTGCATACATTCATGCAGGCTAGTGTACGCACTACAGTTACAATGGGTGTGGTTTTCCCCTTCTGCAAGGTCACCCCTTATGTGCCCCTACTCCCTACTGGCTGCGATTCCCCTCACCAGCTGCACACTTGTCACGGTCGAGTAATATTATCCACATTGTATATGTCATTGTGTTTACTAAAACATACGGAATGATTTTCCTGTGTGCCTTAGTAAATTATGAAATTATTCCTGTACAGCATGAATTGTGTATAATTTCATTGTTCTTTACTTTTTTAATGTGTGTTGCTGAAGAACAAGTGTGTATTGATGATGTGTGTGTGTGCGCGCACGCACGTGTGTGTGTGTCATATTTATGACATGCTACTTTTAGTCAGCATTTGATATAGGCTGGTATGCTTCTAGTTATTGCTTTCTACCATGTTTTGAGACATTAAAACATTAAATATATGACTTACTGATGTCTAGTTTCCCATCAGTCATACATGGTCCCATTTTACAGACCCCTCTGTACTCTCCTTACAGTATGGAAATCCTTCATTGAAACTTTTCTGATAAATTTTCTTTTATGTTATCCAAGCTAAAAATATTTCAGTTTATTTAGTTTGGTGTCCGTAGTGAAAAAAAAAAAAATTCGGGAAGTTTGTGCTGTGTTATTAAAATCAAGAAAAGGCCTAATGTAATTAGTCTAAAGTTATTTATTAATTTTTTTTAGGTCAGAAGAAAAGTACCATTGGATGTTAAAACCTTTTAAAAGTGCAAAAAACTTTTAAAAAACTAGTGTGAGGGTTTCTTGAGGTTTCAGAAATTACGCTGTACATAGTTGGTGCTGTTTGTTTAATAAAGTAAATTTAAGAAATTTTAAATGTTTTCTAGGTAAAAAATGAAACAGAAAACTATTCTTGATTAATATTGGAATTAACCATATTTTGATCATTGGCAGAGTCCATGGTATCCCAATATTCCCACTTCACACCAGTGTTGTTAAAATGTTACATTGTGTGGTTTTATGAGGCAGCCGGCTCAGAGTAATTGGATATTAGTTTTCTTCTTTTGGTTTATTGCTGTATCCACTGTTTTTTATAGGAATTGCATGGTCTGAAGGCAATAGTGATGTACCTCCACTCACTTCCAACTGCGAAGAAAAATGTTCCAGTGTTAATTAAAGACCCAATAGCTCTCATAAAGGATGTAAGGACTGTGGTAGAGCGACATCGTTATGATGACCCGGATCTTGCTGTTACGGGGGTGCCAGTGCTTCGCAACTTTTATGATGGCGATAAGGTAGTTTTTGAAGTAACTTAAATTTAATTTTTAATATTCCATGTTCTTTTCAAAAGTGATGAGCTGAATTTTTTTCAATAACTCATTAGAAACCAAGGGGTTGTGGTGGTGCAGTTTTCAGACTACTCACCTCCTATCTAGGTGAACCGGGTTCGATCCCCGGTGAGATTACTCCCAGATTTTTGCATGTAGTAATCGCGCCAGGTGATGTCAGCTGGCTGATGGGTTTTCTTAGGGATCTGCCATTCCTCCCACCCTTCCGTTTCAGCACTGTTCCATACTTGCTTCGCCTCACTCTTGTCTGCTCTCAAGACCTCAATGTTGAAAGCCATCTTAATCTCTCCATTTCCATCATTAAATTTTTAAATGGTAGTGCCTGTGTTAATTGAACTAATTACATCATTATGTTATCATTTGTAAAAATATGTGTTCCCAAATTTTTCTGATTTAAATTGCTTCAGGAATGTTTTTTATAACTATTTATTATGAGTATATTTTAACCAGTTTGAAAAGGTTTTGTTTTTACTGTGCATTTACTTGCATAATAAAACCTGAAGCTTCAATTGTACTTTTTAGTACTGGGTTCAGTTAACAAATGTCCACAGAACAGTATAAAAATGTAAAATGTGAGCTTTTAACTTGATGGTAGGATCGCATCCGAGTGGACAACAAGAATGGAGGTAATCGTGGGACAGGGCATACCCTGCTAATTGGGCCAAAGCAGAAAGGCATGCGCACAGGCCCAGGGAAAGCTCAGGTGAACTTAATGGGTCCCCGGAGGAGGAGAACACGCTGCAAGAAGTGTGAGGCATGCATGCGCAGCGACTGTGGAGAATGCTCCTACTGCCATGATATGGTCAAGTTCGGGGGCCTCGGCAGGGCAAAGCAGACCTGCATCATGAGGCAGTGCTTACAGGTAAGCGTCAAGTACTGTCTGTTTTACCTTTCAGCCTCTGGCTTTCCTATGTGCTTTTTTATTTTTTATTTGTAGTTTTGTTAAGATCTTTTGTGTACCACATGTAGTCAGATAACGTAGCGTCTGCAAATCAAGATTCTTCTGGTTCAAATATTGCAATGGTGTGGGAAACTGGAGTACCCGGAAAAGAGAAAAATTACTGGCAACATGTCACTTTTCCTACACAAATATTCAAGAGTAACCCTACTGGGAATCAATCTCTAGCTGCTAGTGGGGAGGGGCTGGTTGGCAAACTACTCAGCCACATCTGCTCTGCTTTTTTAGTTTTACTAGTATGTATAACATTTTTAGAGACAATATTTTATGGTTTTATTTTTAACTCAATTTTGTTTTAAGGTAGATGAAGTTATTGTGCAAAGTTTACAATTGTTAGTAACCTAAAGTACATGTACCCGTAGATGTTTTTTTGATAGGTCTGCTGTATTGTAGTAAAATATTGTAATGCTCCTGAAACTGAAAGCCATCCCTGTACAAGATTAAATGTAAGTTGGAAGTAACAAAACATTCAAGAAGTGATGCATTGAATTTTCATAGGGGACTGGCTCATAAAATGACAAATTTATTAAAAATTGACAATTAATTGTATAATGAACTCAGAAAAAAAAAAAAAACCAAATTTTGATGCATAAATATGTTTTTTTATGTTGACGCATGACACTATCTGGGTCAGGGCAATGTCACTTTGCGTCACGAAGCCGTGACTTTGTTAGTGCAGGCCGGTGGGACTTACTTAGGGTGACTTGTGACTGTCTTATTTGGGCACCAGTGCACAATCTGTGTACAGGGCCGTGTCGGCTAGGCACAAAGTCTGTTATTGGTTTGGCTATTGGCCGAGTTACTAGCTTAGGGGCCGACTGCTTACTTATACCAGCACTTGGTCAGCTGGATGGTGCTGTGGGCTTACTGGCTGGGGTGCGGCTGCTGATGGAACTCTGCTGTCCCCATGGGCTGCTACTTTTGCTGGCGGTAGCTCTCTGTAGCTCTCAGTGGGCTACGGTACCGTCGGATGGAGAACCACAGGCATGCCAATCCAGTGAGCACCTCTCCTTTTCTGAAGGCAGCTACGATGGGGTGTGGTGTCCCTGGAACCTTTTGCGGCGGCTGAAACAGAGAAGGGGAGAGATTTGGGGGTGAAGCCTTACAAACTTAATGGTGGCCTGAGCTCGTTCCCAGGTTGATTCTTGGCTAAGTGCCTTATTAGACTGGATGCAGCTCCGTGTAGCTTGGTAGGTAGAGATAGCCTTCCTCTCCTTCAGGTCCTTCCCACCTCTCTTGGTTATAAGATAGGATTATGTAACGTGCAGTTCCCTATCTAAGAGTGTTCTGACATCTAACCACACTGGTCCGGCGCCGAGCCTTACCTCTTCCGCAGTCGGCAATACAAAATATACGGTGGTTGGAGAGTGGGTTTTCTCGAATGCATCCCGATAGCTTTGACAGGTGTAGTCCTAGAGCGGACAGGCTCAACCCAGAGCCAACCATGTACTCCATCCGGCAACTCACGTGATGTGGTGGACGGACTGCAAGCTGTTCTAGTGGTGTCTCCTCTCCAGGGGTGTATGACTAGTGGTTGTGGCCCTACCATTTTGTACACACGGTGCACTGAACGTGCGGCTGTTGAAATGGTGTATGTTTTTCGACATACGAGTCTCTGAGGAGGAGCTTGCAGTCCTGCTGTAGGCCGCAAAATTGTATTGTTCAAACTCCGGTCTCCTGTTCTACTCTTACGGAACGTGGTGTCTACTATGGATTCTGGATGTTTTCAAGAAAATGAGAGAACAGGATAGGTTTGGAATGTGTTTATTCCAAGAGGAATAAATCACAGTGACCCGTACTATCTCCTGACTACCTCGAGCTGACCAGAAGTAGTAAACTACGCTGTCCAGGTGAAGGGGACCTAGTTTTATGCCAAAGAATGGCAGTTTCGATTAGACAGCTAATTACAACTTTCCCTTTCTATGCTGTATCACGTATCCGGAAGGAACTTAGGGGGCCCATTTCCTGAAGAGAGTATGGGCTAGCTGTTGTTTAGGGCAAGTAACTAAGGGGTGACAGAAGTCTTCTTGATGGTTTTCGGGAGGGGAGGGGGGGGCTTTTGAAAGATCCGGCTGTAGGCGGCAGCGATGCTAAAGAGCTTCTAGGTGGTGTAGGCAGTGATTAGTCAGATAGCTCTAACACATAAGGTGAGCTGCCAAGGCTTGTGTGGCTCTCAGAAGAGCCAAGCATCAACTGACATTTTCAGCTGGTGCACTGCAATATATTCTCGCAGCCAAGGACTCGCCAGGCCCTGGATTGGGAGTGCGATGCACATGCATAATGGGCAGAGCTAAGGGTAGCTGACTGGCTGCCATTGTTGGCAGGTGGTGCTACCTCTCGGCATGCCCTTGAACTTGCTCGGGGTTGCAGCAATGGCTTGACCCCTGGTATTGATTGTTAGCATTTTTTTGAGGGGAGTCTGGGCTAGGCTTGTTTACTGACTGGCTGATGATGAAATGTACAACTCTGTCACGTCTAATAATCCCTGCAACCAGGGGAATTTATATAGGCGCTCGGGATGGAAATCATACAGTTCCAAAACCCTGTTCAATGCACTTTTAGACTGAAGTGCATGGATGAAGAGTAGTAGTTAATTTTCTTAGCCAGTAAGTGTCACGTGTAAATGTTTTCATAAATTACATATATGTATACATCTGTTAAAAGGTTTGTGTGGTAATAAATTAATTATTTGTAGTGTTTCCATAAATGACATATATATGCATACATCTGTTAGAAGTTTTGTGTGGGTGTATTTCTGTAAAGAACTTCATTACAGGAAACAAGCAACATTTCTTGTCCCTTTAGGGTTGTTATAGTAAAGTTTTACTGTACGTTAAATTTTTTCTGTAAGATCAGTTAGAAATAAGTACTGTCAAATGTACTGTCACATATTTATAGTGTTTAATCATTTATTAATAGGAATAATTAACAAGTAAAGCAATACTTATTATGTTCATCTTTTTTTCTTTTAACACAGCCAATGTTGCCTGTTACTGCAATATGTGAAGTGTGTGAACTAGATGGGTGGAAACAACAAGTTGCAATGCCACTTCAGAAAAATGTCAGAGATGTTCCAAGTTCTCTGATGGAGTGTTCTGTGTGCTATGAGATAATTCATCCTGAGTGTATTGCCAAACAGGTACGTAAGCTAGGCTCTGCCCACTCTGGTAAATAATTACAGTGAACCTCTGTCTATTGGACTCAGATGGATTGAAATCCTGTATCAATGGAACATATTCTATGGTCCCATTTCTGATTTATCTGCATTCCAAGAGCACATTCATTGAAAGTCCACATGCATTGAAATTTTTAGTCAGTCCCCTGAAAAACAATGGATAGAGAATCCACTGTAGTATATTGATGTGCCACAGTGACTTCATTCTTTCATCTGTCCTGGCCACAGCTGGGGCCTCCTCCTAAGAAGAGCCGTTATGCTGTACACACCATGGAACACCTTCCAAGCCGGGGATGGCTTGCCCACAGTTGCCGGCTGCTGCGCTGCAACCTGCTTTGCATCACTTCGCCGCTCTGTACCCCTCCAGTGCCTGGCACATGAGAGGAAGTGTCTGCCACTTTCAGTTATTCTCTTTTCTCCCTCGTGTGTCTCTGTCCACACCCTACAACCCCCATGCTGGCCATGTGCACCGAGTATAAATATGACCCGCAGTCTTCAATTCGAAGCTGTCTTGTGCCAGTTCAGTAGTACACCATTACTCTGCCCAAGAGACTTCAGACATTGCGTTTCACCTTTACAAAATGTCATGCTGCCCAAGCATTTACCTACGTTTTCAAGTCGCCACTGCCTTTTGCAGTCCAGTCGAGAGTTCTACTCTGCACAACGTCACGCTGTCCACCAGCATACCAAAACCGCCGTACTTCCAGCTACCTTGTAGCTCACCTACAGCTTTCACAAGTACCGGTGACGGCAAGGCACCTGGCAGACAGTGTGTCGCCACACCAGCAAAGTTTACCAAAGAGGGCCGAGCATGCGTGGAGATTTCCCTCCCCTGCTTGCTCCAGGCAGATGTCACAGAGCGACGTCACAGTTCCCACTCCAACCCAGGCATGGGTCGGCCAAGCACACTATATAAGGCACTGCACGGCCGAAGATGCCAGTTAACATCTCCAGTAGTTCGCCTCAACACTTCTGTGCTGGGGCTCTCTACTACCTACCAGGTATTCTAGATCTTGAGCAGCCACCTGCGACCAGAGGCTTCTATCACCAACAGCTTACAGAAGCTCTTCAACAGCAGATGCTTGCATGACTTCACTCCACGCTTCCACTGTTGATCCTCCTGGTTCAACAGCCGCCACTACTTGCTGGTGAGTGGCAACTACATCCGCTGCCGTTTTGGTAGTGGCCCCTTTGTAAAGTGTCGTCTAGACAACTCCAGGGTAAAGTAACTGCGTCTGAGTTATTTTCATAGCCGTCGAAGACATTCTAATCTTGGATAGCCTAGGAGCAGGTCACGTCCACCTGTAAAGCGTAGCTTACTTATGTTCACATTTTTGCTTAGCAGTAAGCGTACATGTCACATATCACCAGTATTTATTATTCGTAATAAATACATTTTAATCCTATCCCGAGAGTGAATCTGTTATAGAGGCAAATTCTTTCTGACAACTAGGTACTCAAACTTTAGAGGGAGCAAGCAAGAGTCCAGGTTTTCATAGCTCTACTATCCATAGTGTAGGACTACAGATCCTCTTAAGGATTCTGTACATCAGAAACACACACCACGTTCAACGCCCACCCGTTCTGTGCACCACAGTGTACAGAAAGGTAGAACCGCAACCACTAGGTACTCATCCAACAGGAGCAGGACAGCCACCTTAGGTTGTATTACTGCTGGTGCTGGCAGGGGTATTTTTCCTGGGACTGGAAGCCCGACTGTTGCTGGACCACACCCAGACAGTAGTATGAAGACATTACCCACTGCTCTAGGTTTGTGCGCCAAAGTGCAGAACTGTAGGAGCACAGGGTTCGCACCATCAAATGCTGTTGGGCTCTTCACTTAGGGTACTGTCTACTGCTTGCACCTGACGAGGAGTAAGTTAAGCGTCACCGTTACCTCTATGCCATTCGGGGAGAGGCATGGAGCTCAATGGGAGGAGAAAAAGGAGATGTTCCTTAACTGCTAAGCAAGTGTGCACCAATAACTTCTCTACACTTGGTAGAGACACCCTACGGGAACAAGCTCAAGCCGCCCGTCACCTACAGATATATAATAAGGGGTGTGTGAACGATCCAGAATTCAAACTCGGACTGAACCTAAAAAATGTTCGGTTCGGGTTTGTGTTGGCACTGGAGTTCGAAGTTGGTATGGTGACAATGTCGTCATACAGTGTATTTCATCAATTGAAGTTATATAAGATTAAATGTTACTGCAGAAAATTGTATTTGGATTTTCTTCCACCACAAAATTGTAGTTTCCTAACAACCAACATCTTTTACATAGGCCCGTCCTGCCTGTCATACATACAGAAACAATGCAAAATTCAGAGTCATGTTATTTATTTACATTCGCTCTGTAGACTACATATTATTAATTTATTTTTTCATGAGATGGAAATGTTTGTTTTTTATATAACTATTATGTTTAATTATACACTACGTGCCCAGAAACACTTTGAGGGAAGAAATTTTGTCTGCGTGAGACCGATATTTTAAACAAAAATAAGGTTCCCATTGCAGAAAGATCACCATGTGTAACACTTCTACATGGAATATTTGCCAAATGGAAACCATTCCAGATATTGTGAAATTCAAAATACTTGTTTAGATGTTGTATCATTCACATACTGCAGCCATTTTTTTCTCACAACTTTGAGACGTTTGAAGTAGGACAGTACCCGAGATAATCGATTACTCTCTGAATGCTTTAGAGCATAACTATAGAGAGACTTTTTCGCAGCACGCTAAATCGCGAAATAAACATAAAATACAGTTTCTCGCAAAATATGACATACCTACCTCGCGAAAAACAACAATTTATTGCAGTTTTTCAAGAGACGACAATAAGTTAAATGGTAACGACATTCAAAACGAAAAAAATATATGACACTGAACTTTCCACCTCATCAATAGCACTGCCGTGCATAGGTACCAAAATTATAATGCATAATACAGTATGTATAGAATTACGTACAATTTCGCATTAAAAAGACAATATAAATGCAATATAACCTCCCTAGGCAAAACAAATTTTATTTACACATTCAGTAAGTTACTACTTATAAAAGTTCTTTCCTTGAAACATGCAATAAATGCAATTTATAGGCACAATTAAAAAATCGAATTACTTCTACATTACAAAGTCACAAAATTAGCATAAAATAAATAAAATTGACACTGTGTAAACAAGAGTACTTAAGCTAACAACAGTATAAGCACTAGCAATCCATCTATCCCTTTCACATATTCACCCTCTGCTCAACAGAATCTACATCACATTATTACACATAATTCTTCTAAGTAAAATCTTCTTACAGTTGCTTTTGCTTTTTGCTCCCCTCTCATCTCTCTCTTCACACCTATATAACATACATATACACACCAGGACATAGGCAAGCCCCTTTGCCTCGCATAATAAAACCCTCAGTTTTGAGGTTAACCCTAAAAAAAAAAACCAGTATGGCCATAAGTGGCATTAATCATACAAAAAACAATATGCTTTTCTACAATAGTTATAGCAACCAAGAAGCTAACAGTAATGTTACAATCTCCGCACAGTGGTCAAGACTCTTACCAGCTGCCAACTACATTGATGGTCATCAGTATGACCTTATACCACCTGAAATGCAGGCACCAACATCCGTGCAGCGGCAAATTATATTCTGTGAACTATGAGGAGTTGCAAACCTGAACCGTTCGGCATGTGGGCCAAACATCTAGGTAGGGCTTACCCTTAAAAGACACATCACTGGAAGGTAAAAAAGAAGATACAAACCACCCACGACAGCATAGATAGAAATAGAATAGAAGGAAAAGAAGAAGGAAAATGCAGAGCATATGTGGTACCAGCTTTTCTGAACACTACTGGTAGCAGACCACGCCGTCCTTTGTACCTGACCTGACAGAAATAACCCTAACAAAATTCACTTCAATAATAACTTACATTTATATGCTGCATGTGACAATTTCAACACACATAAAAAAATAGATAAGTACCCTCTTAACCTAAACACATGAAAACCCTGAAACATAATTACATGACACAATTTCACACTAGACATGACCCTTAATATCAGAGATTACAAAGACTTTGTATTGTACGTAACAGGTAACATGTTCATGTAACCTGACTACACCTTGACTAATGTGTTTCGAAGAGACCTATCACAATCATTTCGTATGACGTTCATGTGATTGAAAAGATTTTCAATGTCAAGCTTTTGCATGATACAGAATACCTGACTCTGTATTACATGATCTTGCTGGCCAATCACAATAGGAAATAGGTGTTATTTTTGCTATTCGAATGGCTGTTTTTATTTTTCCACTGTAGTCTGCTGACATGTTCAATTAATTTACTGCAAATACAATATCTCCCACATAGATGGACGAAAGTGTATTAGAAGTTGAGCTACAACTATTTTTTGTTTTTTAATTTTTAAATATGTAGGGAACTTTACATTGCCATAGGTTACGTCTGCATGCCAACTTCTGCATCCAGACTTCCCTGACTGGCCCAGGAATACACTCCAGGCCCTAAGCGGAATGCTCCCACAAACCAAGTTGTAAGACCTTGTGTACTCTTGGTAATAGCCCCTGCGACTGCCAAGAGAGCTACGAATTCCCACCAGTTCAGTGCAAATAACAGACTGCATATAAGTATTGCACTTGGAGGGTTGGTCACGCCATAGTTTATTAATTTTGTTTCTCAGAGGTGTAAAAATACTTGCATGGAAGACAGAATGTTTACCATTAATTTTGCAATTTTTAGTAGGCCTACTTCATAAAACAATTTCATTTTTTCAGCAGATCAAAGTTTATTACATACAATTTATTGCCATATATACAACAAACATGTCTGCATCTCCCAGGCACATTTCATTCGGGAGGTTATGGTGATCTAGTTGTTTTCAAAGTACAATATGTAAAAATTACAAATGTCATACTTTCACAACCAGTCCTAGCCACATCAATGTTAAGTCACAAATACGCCAGTATAACTTGAATTTTCACAGGTTTGATAATAAAAAAAAAAAAAAAAACTTATCCCTGATATTCTTATTCACTACACAAAGGTTACATGCTTACATGAAGCATTATAATATAGGCTACCACCCATAACAATTACATTTTAAGTGCATTTGAAAGTGTAGCGTGGTACTTATTAAGAGTAATGTGAAGTCTATGTAATACCAGTATAATGAACTATAAAATTGCTTTTTTAATTATATCATACTTTTGAATGTTTAAATAATTCAATTTATATTTCACAGTTTTTGAAATTATGTTCAGGGTCATATTTTCCCTTGTAAAAAAATTAATTTGGAAACATGTTCATTAATTTAATATCTGATGTGTTTTTAGTGTGTCTGATTTTGTGTTTTAATATTCTGCATTTTCTTAAATCGTTTAGTTTCCAGAGCAAGATGGTGTGTTAAATGAAGATCTTCCTAACAGTTGGGAGTGTCCAAAATGTTGCAAGGAAGGGAAAAATGTGGAATATAGGGTGCGTAAACATTTTTGCTTTTACCGAACTGTATATATTTAATTATTTTTAAAATATTTTTAGTAATAATGAAGTAGAGTCGGTCAGGCTAGCATCTCAAAATTCTGCATCATCAGAAATTGGCCTTTAATAAGGATGTTTTATTGTTGTTACGTTGAATAGGCAGAAAAGAAATGAACAAAAATTCATAATATTTTTTAGTGTGTTGTTGTTTGTTAAATTAAAGTTAGACTTCTCGTTATAATTAACATATTTATTTTCATAATCATAATGTAATGATTGCATTCCTGTTTAGGACACACAATGTGCTGCTGTATGTCACACCCATGACAGGAACAGTCTGAATTGAAGTCTGCTTCTCTCTCTTATTGACCTATGATGTCTGTGAAGCAGTTATGCACCATGTTGTACACCATTATTGAAGCATGAAGGGGGGTTGACATAGGCCTAGGCTTATGTCACAAAACTCACAACTTTAAATAAGAATCACCTGGCTAGAGCAGGGGGTTCTCCACGTTGGGATGAATTTTACGCTTTGGCCTAGGTGCGTCAACCCGGGACCAATACCTAGGAAATTTTAACCCTATACTGATCTGACAACATACATTTCCATATAGGAAGTTCTAATATTGGTTATTTTAACAGATTTTAAATATTGTGGTGCCAGAATCGCGAGGCATTAAATGGAAAAACTGAAAGTAAGACAGGGTCCTTAATCCCTCTTTGGGGGCTGGCCAGTGTGTAGTGTGTGGGCCATGTGAGGTGTCTAGTCGGAACGAAATCTAGGGTTACACGCACACCCCTTCGTCTCGGCGGGCACTCTACCTTATGAATGATGGGAGGAGGGGTACTCCTCATTGGCAGACTCACGCGACAGGTGAGCGGTTGAACAGCGGCTGGCTTTGGTTGAGGTGTAGTGGTGCAGATGTCCTCGTTGACTGTGCAACGGGTGGCAGGGACTCTTCCAGGGCGGACTTTGATCAGTGACTGTCGGTGTCTAAGAAGGTCTCTCCTTCCCATATAATTGCCTCTATAGCTTGATGTTCCCTACCGGCTAGTTTGACTTGGGGCGGAAATAATGGCGTAGGTAGGTGTGAAGGGTAAGGTGTATTCACGTCACTTATGGCAATTTCAGCTGTAGTTAAATTTACTATTTCACTTACTGTATCCCGTAGTCTTTTCCGTGCATGTCCTTGACGGGAGTACGGCATTGAGAAGTAGGACAAAGCAGTTCACAGAGGATAATCCAGTGCTTGGGCGAGCCTATTGTGTACTTCCAGTGCTCAAACTTGTGACATGCAGTAACACTCAGCATTCTGTAACACCCTGCCTACCAAACACTGTGACTACTTCTGTTCATACTGATCACTCTCACTACTCTCTCCTAGTCACGCTATCCCAGTTAGGTAGAGGTGAACTTAGGGGTAACAAATACTAATAGCTATTCAGTGAAAGAGGGGAATTCAACTACACACATTTATTACAAAAATTTTGGTAGATATAAAACAATACGTTAGTACAATACTACAGTACAATGCTCCTCACAACACTGACTTTTTACCTTACGCTGAACTGACAAGATAATTATGAGAACCTAAATGAATACAGTTATACAAGACATGTTGAGATGATTATACTGACATACGGGAATACTGACATAAATGAAGATAAGTTACTTATAAGAATATGAGATTGTGATTATACAAAGACCCTAGCCTTGCCACGTGAATATTAATACTTAAGACGGGGCTTCGATATTGGGAATGCCACCCTACCACCTAGCCGGATTTATGCCCACCAATGAAAATGTGCCGGAACTCCCCGAATCCTTTTCCTCTTCCGTGTTGCTCCGACACTGACGTTGACACTTCACTCTCTGCCGACAGCCTGGATGGTGACAAGGGGGTGTGAGCTCGGTGCTTATTGTGTGAGGGCCCCCTGGAGCCCGCTACACTATCCCCCAGGACAAACAAGCAGTCCGCCCCAGCTGCTATAGGATAGCTGTTCCATGCGTCCAAATTTTTAGGTTATATTCATAACGTTGGGGTCCGGGAGCTCAGATGAGTCTTGATGGGGTTGTAGGGTACCAGTTATCTTGCAGACGGGTGGTGGCATTCACGAGTTATACTTTATGGCAATATCGAGGGTGGAGTTCCCAATTCGAGACCCCATGGCAGTTAAAGTGAACATAGAATGATTAGTGAATTTTTTTTTTTAATGTTGTGGCAAGACAGGAAGATTTATTAATATTACATTGAAATGGTTTTACTTAGCTTTAAATAATGGCCAATACATATGCACGTGATGTAGTGAAACCACGAATTGGAGGGAGGAACGTCCATCGCCACATTTAATGTTTAAAAAGTCCCCTAAAATTTTAGGCGGTGGACGTGGGTAGGTGGAAGTGGGAAATTTTTGTGCACATTTGGTATTTTCACTCACCACATGCTAGGAAGTTACTTTGAAATAATACATTAAGAAACTTAGTTATTTGATCAATAATGTCTGCTGGCTTAAGTTATGAGGTTACATCACATTGAAACAAGGTTAACACATTTGGTAACGGAAATAAGTTTGTACATATTATAATTTTCCTGTGTGAAGGGAAATTTTATATGCCGTAATTAGCTATTCTGTACGTTGAATGTGTGCAATATAGACGCAGCACTATTGAAATGGCTGGTCATTTTGCAGCTAATCGGCTTATTGTGATTCTAAATATACTTACTCTCTCTATGGGATTATATGTACAGCTAAGTATTAACTAGTGGCATTACAAATATATAACACATATGATTATACTTAACAGCTCATGTGATGTTGCGTTTATGTGTGTCCCATATGGGACCTCTTAACCTATGTACATTATTATTGATACAATTGACGTACAAGGAAAGTAAAATTTTGACATGAAACATAGGTGAAAAGTACATTTAAAATACAGTAGTATAATATTATACCTGACTTGCACAGATCAGAATTAATAAAGTTTATTGGTTGTTAGTACCACGTGGTGGACGTCTTTGCGTTGGACTGTCTTAGCACTTCGTAAAGCCATCATAGAATGTTAGTTAATTTTTAACTTGCACTGTGTTTGAGAGTGTGTTTTTGTGTTATAACGTGGAATTCACTGTTTTTATGTGGATTTTATAATTAGATGCTCCTCACAGATGGGGTGTCCATAATTTACTAACTACACTTAACACTTTTTCTTCTTAGAAGGCATCACTTAACATGAACATATTCATGTTTTACTGTGCAGGTTTTGTGTTTTAATGAAAATTACAATTTAAAGACATATATAAATTATATTACTTATATCTAAGACTTGACTTAACCTAACCAGCTGGCTTAACCTACAATGTTTGAATTCTTTTATTTCATTTACAAATTACATATATTTAAGACAATGAGAATTTATATTTTCTCTACAATTCATATTGAGTTATCATTTTAATATCAGTGAAATTTTGAAAATCTTATATAAATACGGAAAAGGAAAATGAGTTGACACATACACAAAACATATGGAATAAGGAACTGACGAAGGTGTGCATTTTTGCATGCTTAAGTATTGATAATCATATTGATTTGGTACTCTGTTTATGAGACCCTTAGCTTTGCTTGAATATGGGTCAATGACATGACCTGTCCTTCTTTCACCTGCTAGGCTACACTGAGAGTAATATGCAAATATGGAAAAAATGCCCTATAAAGTAATCCTACTCTTTGATCCTCTTAGGCCCAGGCCTCAGTTGTTATGAGAATGAAATAATTTTAAAAATATACCAACTACACCTGTGTAGTAACACGTGAAATAGTTTTGAAATAATATAACTTTGAGTGCAGTTCCATTGAAGTGGTGAACTTAGTTATGTTTATTCACACACTTTGATTGGTTTAACTTTAGTAAAGATGTATTTCAACAATCTGCTAGGGGGGTACCTCTTAATAAATATTAAGTGGTAAGATGTAACAAATGTATGTTTTTAGGTAAAATAATCTAGATGATAGTATTTAAGATTAAAAAAGCATGTATGAAATATAATAAGGAAACTGAGAAAACTGGTCTGTTTCATATGTAATGTAAATTGTGATAGTCTGTGTTGCTGAAATACCTATTTTACTAGCTTACTAGCTTAGAAATCATGCTAATAACCTCTGTATCTTGTAATTTACAAACCCTAAAGACTATGTATCAAATCAACTTAAGATGTATCGTGAAATTTTTTTGTTCCTTAGCCTCGCCATTTTCGGGCACGGCAGAAATCGTGTGACATACGTAACATTGGCAGTGATAATAACTCTATGACTGACAGCAAAGATGGCATAAAGTCTGAAATGATGGAAGGGGATGTAGAAGTTGAGGATGCTTTTGACACATCAGCAGCTCTCCAGACTAACAACATCCCTGCGAAACGCCAGAAAGTGGAACGACAAGAGCTATCACCCGATGAGGTATGTTCTTGAGTATGCTCAAAGAAATTTTTAAAAATAAATTGATAATCAGGTATTGGAACCAAAAGTTTTGGAGTTTTTCCATCCGTAGCAAAAGAAATATGTATGTTGATACGTATTCCTTATCTGGATGTAACCTCTTACACTTTCAATGAGAATGCCTAATTTTTGTGTTCTCCCCTAGGTGCTCCACCAAACGAGCATTAGTGGTGTATAGTCGGTGTCTATGACTTCCCCTCTAGACGGCTGGGAAGTCTGAGTCGTCATCTGTATGTGGTTTGAACTAGAATTGTTCCGATACCGATTCCCTGATACCATTACCGATACCCCGACACCAATGCTCTCCCGTTTGTTGTTCCAGCTTACCATTATTGTGCAGAAATATGATAAATAATAAAAATTAAAAGATATTTTCCCAATATTATAGCCACCAATAGTACAGCAAGATGAAAACTCTCCGCTTGTGTCCATGATATATGTATTTTGGCATGTATATGCACCATCAGAAGTTTTTGATGAAAAATTAGCGATACTTTATATTCCATGTGTAGACCATACTACATTTTTGTTTTCCTGTAAATATTATTAAGTTACGATTTCCGTTCAAACATAATAAATTACAACTTTGGCAATGTCCCAATTTGCAGAGACAGTACTCTCTCACTTACTCTTGACGTCAGAGAGAGTCCTCTTTGCTGTCCCAACTGTGAGGAGAGAATGCGAGAGGGAGAGTGAACGACGATGTACACTCGGTGCTCAACTTTATCATTGTGATTGTGAGATGTGTAATCACAACAATGTTCTGTTAATATGGAGCATACCAAAATACGATGTTATTATGTTCATGATTCATTTAGGTTAATTGTGTGCATATTATTAAATACTCTGATTTTCACATAATTATGTTTTTGATCATATAACAATGTAACAAATTAAAATAAGTTACTATTTAATAAAACATTGTACATTTCTTCAAGAAAAGTGAAAGGCCAGCAATATTATATTTTTCACTATTTATTACCTTTCCTATCAGAGAAATAATGCAGTAGGCTTACGGAGCACACAAGTCTCAATTCACTTGAGTGAGCCAGAGTGTACTGGAGTGAGAGTAAGCACACTTTCTAGTTGAGACACTGCCTTAATTTCTCCACTACAAAACATTTGTGACAAATCTTGTATTATGTTGCAATGTTTACAAATAAACATCTCGTGGTTACTGTTCCACTGATGGTAACGTGACTTGAGAAAGCAAAATCACGGTAACACGTTACACAAAATGGTGTCTATCAATATGTACTTGTGGCGCGGCGGCTGTGTGAACTACACAAGATATCTTTCTCTTTTACAACAGAGAACTTTTTTCTCATGTAGGACTTGAATAGTTATTGATAAAGTGCAGTGAATAAGGTTTCCTTAATTTTTCATTGCGTTTTTCTATCATCCCGGACATATTTATTAGAGTTACATATTTGTACATAATACCCCACGTTTCTACGGACAATACACCACTATCCCCTTTTGGCATTAAGGAATTTATTCTTCACACTGCTTGTGACAACAAATGTCAAAGTCTATGATGGTAGCTTGAGAAATGCGCGACCACTAACATCAGTAACTGCTAGTTTTCCATAGACTGAAAACTGTGGATAATAGAAATTAGTACCGTGGTTGGAGAAAAGGTCTATAAAAACAAATCCGTACATAACTGAAGCAGCAGTTCAATGTACTGCGGTTGGCGAGGGATTACTGTATTTATTTTTAGACGTGCCTCAAATTTTCATCTTTTTCGACCCAAACTTTTTACGGTTCCTCGGGATTGGGTCGTAAAAGAGGGGTTTTACTGTATCGGAATGTTCTCATAACTGTGGGAACAGCCAAATTTTCAACATATCCAGATATGACATTTCTGTAACAGTGTTTCCTGTGTAAAAAAATAATGGACCGTATACCTACTCTTGAGAAACAGCGGTGACGCGCACTTCTCTTGGATAACAAGTGGTTAGGGTGCTGACTGTCCTCTCGGACCTTACAAGGCGTTAAGCTATCCCTTCCAGGCAATCTTATTCTCTGTTCCACAAGGGATGTCAATAAATGGGATGCAAACTGTCCCAACAAGGGTGAAATGCTCAATCAGAAATGAGAGGTGAGTGAGTTGTGTGGTGAATGATCTGGCTTGAACTGATAAGGTTTATCCGTCACGGCCTCGTTGGCTGTCGAGCGGGGATAAAGTTGGCTAGGGATTATCCCGGGTGCGTTCGGGGAACTACCTTGGCAGTGATTCGAACCCTAATTGTCTTTCTGGATGCCAACATTATCGTACATAAGTTCAGGAGTACTTCTGTTCTCGGGTGTCAAACCCTAAGCATTCTGCCAGATTTCAATTTTACGATAATTGATCGGCTAGAGGGGTCCGGTGTCTGGTAATATAATTTTATGTCTGTGTAGAAGTTGGTTGGACGGGGGTTTCCTGGGAGTCTGGTTCACACCAACCTAGCAAGAGCTTCAAGAGGGTTTCGTGGTCGGGAGGTATTATGCTGTTATCAATATGGTCACTCTCGGGTTTCCTAGAGACCAGTGTACTTGGGTTTGAGTTATTAATTAGTTGATTTATTAATACTTGTTTCAATGTGGCGCGCCTCTTGCATCGTCTCTGACGGCTTCCGGTACCTCCGTGCTATTTGCGCATTTAGCAGTGAAATACAACAAATAAAATAAGGCTGTTAACAGGGGTTGCAGATGAGCAGTCCTTGGTGGGGCGAAATCTGCAGTCACTCCCGCGGACCTGCTGTTCACAAGGACAACCCAAGTAACTAGACCTTGTGTCTCGTATCAATGGCGGGTGCCCTGGAATCTCAGGGATTGGTCCTTTATCAGGCCCTATCTCCTGAGGGATACAGCACACTACACAGTCAGACAGAGATGTGAGGTTAATTAGTATTATTGTGCAACTGATTGAACACATAGCACTGCAATTAGAGATAAAATTAATAAAGCAATAAAGAACAATGACAAGGGATCTAAAATTAAAATTATGGTAGCCGACACACAAAAGGGGTAAGTTTGTAACATAATATTTTACTACGCTTAAATCAACACTTTAGCAAAGACCCGGCTAATGTAGTACACACTAAAAGCTAGGTAACTAAATATTAAAACACTGTCAATTATATTGATTCACAAATTTGTCTAATCTACAGGCTAAGGTGAGCCTGGGAAAAATTTAATCTAATAAAATTAATTCCGACAAAAATTCCAAATCAATAATAAACCAATGTAAGTTATTTACAGCGTGAGCGCAGGGTTTGTACGGTCCTTAGAAGTCCTTATTTTTAAAAAGGCCTTTTGATAATCGCTACGATAGTTCAACAAATTATCAGATTCTTGGCAGTGCGAAAAATTGTAAATATTCGCATAATTTCTCATAAATAAACATAATATTTGACCATGTGCGCTAGTGAAAAAGTCTTTGTTTAGAAAAATTGATTGCGGTAGTTGCAGCCAAATCAATTTTTTTACCCACAGAGATTCGAGAGTATCGAATGAGACGTCTAGTGGGATTAGAGGTTATCAAATGAGACGTTGAGTTAGAGTCGAGATGTTAAATGGTGTGTATTTGTTGTTCATTGCCTGTTTGCTAACAAAAATTGATTTTAAATGGAGGTGTTAATTCTGACAGGTCACCAAAATTCACAACCATGTAATGTGCGAGATAGGTTTTGTTAGGATATGATACACACAATATGTATGCTATAAGCACAAACGGCCAGCAATAACCACACGTTTACGAACCATAGTGAATGACATAAGCTGGAGTCACAATAACCTGATGAACCCGACACGGCAGACGGATATGATGTCAGAGCTCAACTGAATTTCATATAAAAAATTTTACAGTGTTCACAATACCCCAACGAAATCTGCGTGACAGGTATGTTAGTTGGCTATTGGAAAATTCTAAAATGGCGAGTTATCCTTACAATAACCAATATTTGCTTTTTATAAAACTCTTAATAAAGGGAATGATTATTTTGCTTTTGAATAATTTTAATTTATACGAGAGAAAAGTATTTAGAAACAAACCGGAACGTTATTTTGGTGGCAAGTTTGTTTATTATTTACTACAGTAGGGAAATACACACAACATTTTGTGCGCCCGATGAGTCCGACTCGACAAAAAGTAGACTTTTTTGGGGGTGTCAGGCTGATATTTGGTCATACTGACATCACAGTGATGTTGCTTTCCATTGGCTGCTACTCAAATTTCGTCGCATCGGGGAAGTCGTGTTGTGGTCGTCAGGGTATTGTGATCCCAGCTATACAAGCCTGCGTAAATAGGAAGTTTTCATTATCTGCTGCAAATAATTGTGAAATTGACGAGGATGAAAATTACTTGTCTTCATATTGGGATTTATGTTGGCAAACACTATTGAATTCATTTAAGGTAGACCCATTAAAAATATTTTAAACTACCTTCGTTTTGCATGTGTCAATTACCATCAAATTGTTTCAGATGTAGCCTATTTCTGTATAAAAATATATACTTAATTTTACACCGTCTGAGACAGTTGTCAAAACGGGTAGTAATTAAATTGGAGATTTAATTCCATAGACCTACTGCTGGCTGGAGCCTGTAGCAAATCAAAAATACAGCTGTTATTGAAGCCAGTACCAATTCAAAAATAATTCAGAATTTAAAGGATAGAAACCTCAGTGTTTGTGAATGACACTAAACATTTTTCAGTTTACATTTAATATTTTTCTAGTGCTGTAGATTTGTATATAAATTTGTTGAGAACATAATATTGACTATCATCACCACTTAAAATTGAAGAAAACTATAGATTTTTAAACAAAATGCTATTGATGGCTTTCGCAAATGGTTGGCACCTCTGCAAATAAAATTTTTCTTCCTAGCTTTTTTTTTTCGTAAACAGGTAGTTTATTGTGCTGTTGACTATTGCATCTTGCGTGAGACACTTCTGTAAGTGGCGCCACAATGTTAGGTATACCAATATTGGACCTAGATTTCAGGATGTCACACCACATACCAAAAATTTTTTGTTCTTGTGTACGAAGATACTAAGATTATGGCATTATAAGTTGTACTAAAGCTTGTATGCCATGATAAAAATTTTCCGTACAGTCTCGGGTGGGAACTTTCCATGAGACCTGGGGCCTTATTCTAAGTTATTCATTAATTTTTTTGTTTTCCTTAAGTTTCAAAAGCTCTCTTAATGAATAAAATCTTTGATATTGGCAATTTGGTATTCTGAGTCATAGTTCATTGCAACTCTCCAGATGCCACCGAGACTTTGGCAATGTTCGGATTTTTGTTAGCGAATGCAGGGTGGCAACAATAAGCACATGAACTTTAACTGTTTTATGAGACTTTGTTTGTAAATTATGAATAATTAAGATTGAAAACAATAAACCAAAGCAGTAAGGCACTTGGAAGTCTTTTGTTTGCTTTTGGCGTGTTTTAAATATTAGTATTAAATACATAATGTGTTATAGAAAGGTATATTTCGTTCAAGTGCATCAAATTTGCCGACTGTATTGTACTATTTTGTAACTCAGCTGGACGTATGATGTAGGCCTTTAATACATAAATATGCTTTAAATTTGTTTGCACTGAGTTGAAATAGACTCACATGTTCACCTACGTGAGAGAGCAGACAGAACATTGGTTGTTGTATGACTGAAGATTTTTCTCAATGACCATTTTGCTTTTTTTGCTGCAAGCTATTTAGAAACAAACATTTTCCCCCCATTATTTATAATACCAAGATTATAAAATAAGCGATGGACAACAAACTAGACTCTGCCGTGTTTCTTGTGGATTAAATTAATATCAGTATATGAATTTTCACTCAATTATTTTCAGGACAATATATTTTGGTTGTAAAACACCAAGAATTTTTTACATTTTAGCACTATGTATCGTGTGATTTATGAACTATGTTGTTCAAAGCAAATTTTTCCAATAAATCAGTGTTTATGATCTCTTATTTCATTATAAACTGTAATAATCGAATAAATTCGTCACAATGGCCAGCCTACATTGCTGTTTAGATAGTTCACAAATTAAAACAGAAAGTTTAATTAATGGTTTTAAAATATTTTTTCTGAAATATATTTTTATGTTCCTGTAATGCATGAAGGCACATTAAATCACATCTCTCTTCTTTCACAGTCCCAAAAACAATCTGTTTCACATACCAGCCAAGTTTTTATAGTAAAACACTGTAACGAAGACCCCAAGGGCTTCGTTCTCGTTTCTTAACGAACATAGTGATGTTAAACAAACACTATAATGTGCTTAGAATAGCTCTTTTCGTTAGTAAACGAAAATTTTAGTAATAAATATTTTTGTCGAGAGGAAACGAAACTAATAACTTAGAATAATCCACCTGCTACCCGAACCTGCAAGTAAGCTGGTACAGAGGGTTCTATGGAATAACCTGTCCAACAATACGTGCTGCCAGACAAGTGGAAGGATATTTTTAACGAATTTGCTTCAACTTATGCCCAGATTTTGTTGTGATTACTGAAACTTTTGTGTTAAATAACCAATGCTTAGCTTAATTCCCATGCAGTGGTATAACAACACAAGTAAATATTTTTGCGGTTTTGTTTATTCTTGTTTGATGGTTTTAAGGCAGTTTTTCTAAACAAAGTAAATAAAATTACAACTATTGTCAATACCACATTCCACAAACACACTCTGATTGGCTAAAATTTCAACCTTGTAAGAAACCTTCCATCAAAAATTGCACCTGACCAACTACGAAAACGTCCATGAAGTGACCAGCTGATGGCCAAATGTTCCATGGGACCATCCGCAGAACTGGCCATAATCTTCCAAGGAACCAGCCATTGTGGCACACAGGCCTAAGTCATTATCTTGCACACTTCTCAGTTTCTGCACACAACTTTTTTTGAATGTTAAGTTCTGTTTTGATTTTTGCAACTTTTCGTATTCTGTTGAAGTTTTGATAATATTCGTTTCTTAATGTGACTATTATTTTGCATGCCATTTTCCAGCAAAAGGTGGTGTTAAAAATCTAGTGAAATTATCGTGACCCAGAATACATACAGAAAAATATTGCTTGTCTCGTCTTATGTTGAGGCCTGGCAGCTGTCCGGATTTTGATATTAATTGGTGAGCTAATTCCCAGCATCTGAATCCTGAGCTATTGCTTGAAGGTGGTAGGGCTCTCACAACTCTGGTGCTGTAGCAGGAATCAAAATCTTTGTTGTGTGATGCTACATGTGGCTGCAACTGGCTTGTCTCGTAGGTTATTGATGTGGCCAGCTATGGCTTGTTCGATGTCTGCTCTATGGCCATTCATTATCTGCCTGAGTGGTGAGGTTGATGTATCCTGTGTTGCACAGTTGTAGTTGCCTTGGATGGGGTATGTATAGAGTCTGCTATTGAAAGAAGTTGAGTGTTTGTGGATGACACAAGTGCCACAGCATGAAGTATTGCAGAGGTGGGATCCTTTGGGGGTGATAGTTTGGTTGGCATTTGTGGTGTGCTGCAGCTTTGGAAGAACCAGTTTCTTGCGGAGGTTAGGGGACCTTTTGAAGACCAAACTGGGCGGTTTGGAGAGCAGGGGGTCTAAGCTTGAACTGCACTCGTATACGAAATCTTCGAATTGCGGCCGTAATGCGCACAATTTAAAAAAACGGTAAGATCAAACCATATGAGAGCCATCGTATACATCTCAACCGTGCAAGTGGCCACTCTCTCGATCATCGCCGTGTGAGATGTGGAGTCGTAGACAAGTAGCACATCAAAACAAACAAAATATTAGACATAAGATGACTGTTAACGCTGTGTGAATTAAATTGACACATTATTTATGTTGTGCCGAATGTATAATTCTGTGCAAATTAATAACTTGTTGAATCAACAAGAATTCAAATGTGTGTTGAGAGTGCAAATGAGGTTATAAGTAAAAGTGTAATTTACATAGGCCTACTACTGGCGTTCATTATTGTTCAGTGACTCGTAGTTGGGTGGTTAGACGTTATAAGTTATTATTTAGTTGGTCTTGCATATAAAACTCTGTAAATAACATATGTTATTATTATTGCACAAACTTTCAATTTCACAGAAACTTCTTCCCACAACTGGCTGGCATCCTTGGCTATCCAGTCAGCTGTCAGTTTGCCCTGGGCAAGTTTCTTGTTTCCTACCATTTTTTTTAACATTGTAAGTTAATTAAATTCAATAGCACTTCAGACTACTAGCCAAAAACTACAGCCCACTACCCAAAATAACTGATACCGTTAATCTACGTGTGCAGTATTATTGCACTAAAAGTATGTATGGATTTCACAGTTGCTCTTACTCAAATACGCCATCTAGCAAAGTGTCATGTAGCTGTTAATACTCTCCGAACGATGGGCAACTTATCATATACATTCACATTTCATTATTTATAATGCAATGTAAACATTATGGCAATGTATGATACACAACTGTGTTCTCTTAATTAAATTGTATGTAATTTCCTCGGGGAAGAATTTTACTGACCAATCCCTGCCACGTAAACTATTTGAAAGACAGAAAATAGATCTGCTGTTTTGTGTAACATTTTATGCTCCATATTATTAGCTGTAAGGAATATAAATATTGCATCAAGTCATGCCACTAACAAAGACAATAACCTAATTTTGTTGGTATTTCCAACGTACGTAGAGGTTAAGTAAGGACAACACGAGATTTTGTTTTCACAATTAGTTCTCTGTAAACATCATAGATGAACGGCACAACACCATATATTCAATTACGTAACCTTCTACGAATTCGAGAAGAATAAACTTCTGCTCATTGGTTATTTTGGTCATTTTAGCCATTTGCTTATTCAACTGTGTATAATGTAAATAAACAAATGTGCACGATACAAGTGACGCTTCTGATTGGCTTAGTTCCGCTAACATTTGTTCCCGTCTCACCGCAGGTTCACCAACATGACAAAATGTCACTCACATACTCTTGCCTTGCACTCCCCTCGCACACTGAAAACGTATGCGAGTTTCAGGGGTTGGAGCTTACAACATTTGTCTCGTATACGTTGCGAACTGTGCGAGACGTCTCGTATACTAACTGCAATCTAACACTCTCGAGATTAGGCCCCCAGGTTTTGTGTTTGTGGTGAGGAAGCCAGAATTTTGTGTCCAGAGTGGAGAATGTTTCTGAGTTTACTTCTGCCTTCATGATATGGAACCACCAGGGATGTATCAGAGTTGTTGACCTTGGTTTGTGTTGTGGTATTTCAGATGGCATGCTGAATCTGTTTGTGGACGAGGTGCCTGTCGAATGCTCTGGCTATTTGTTCACTCTTTTTGTTGAGATAACAATAAGCTGTTAACTATTTCTTAAGACAAATGGTGAATCAGCATGTTTAATTCAACAGAAAAGGTTGCCTTGCTGGAACTCTCTCAGGTAAACCATTTTTGAGAAATCTACACAGAAATTTCAAACAGAAAGTGAGTAGCCTGATGGGTAGGCAACAGGAAATGCAGGGGAGGGTGCTATGCCACTTGACACATGACTGCATGTGAGTGTGCGATCAGTCGTGTGCTAGGTGTATGGCTAAATTAATTGACTTTTGTACTCGATTTTGTAAACGTTGACAACATTTGTAATATTTCAATACATTTGTTTACTACAGTATTATGTTTTATGTTCATTTTGCAGTCAAGTATATTATCAATTACTTGCTAGTGTGCCCCCTAAGTGGTTCACAATACATTAACATGCCATCATCATAATTTGTTAATGTAACTCGCACAGACTCACATCTAGCACACGACTCTTTGCGCATTCAAAGTACAGGATCTCTATTCGTTTTTCTCTTGCATATTGTTCAGTCACACATAATTTGTATGCATATTGCCTACCTATTAGGCCACTCGCCTTCTGTTTGAGATTTCTGCATGGATTTCTTGAAAATAGTTTACCTGAGTGTGTTCCAACAAGGCAACATTTTCCGTTGATTTATATGTGTTGATCACATTCTGTCTCAACAAATTGTTTACAGCTTATTGTTACAAAGTTGTATGGAAACATAGGGTAGGCAAGCTACATGTACGTAATGAAAGGGGATGATATTACCAACTCTGTTTTCAGAGGTATACTATCTTCGTTATACAAATCTCTATTCACTGACTTGTTACTTAATCGCAAGTACTTTACATAGACTAAAGATGAGGTAGACCGATCTTGCTGGCTGCGCACAACCATTCTCTGTGTCCCAATATTGAACTGCTTTTCTGCCTACACATCTAACAAAAATGGCGTGGACTGGGTTTGAGGTTAGAACACTGTTTAGTAAACAAGTGCTTTTGAGATGTTTTTGTACTTCCGCTAACCATTTTGTAATGCTTTTTGATTACATTCGAACTGGTAAAAGTATTTTAATAATATAGTAGTGCTTGTCATGTAAAAATTAAGATGTAAACAAACACGTTCATCACTGTTGACCATGTGACTTTGACGGTTGTGTAGGATTGTGGTAGGTCAGGTCATGTTGGGTACATGCGCAGAAGATGAACAAGCGGTCTACCTCATCTTTAGTCTGTGGTACTTTATGATTTTTTAACAAATACAACTTCAAAACTTAATTTTGGAGGAGCATAGCTCCTTCAATAATCACTTGAGAGAAGAGAAAAGTGTTACTTGGTCTTTAGTCTTGTATTTTCATAAGAAATAACCTTCCAGAGTTTGTTGGTGTTATTAAAAAATAGCCTGTATATGTACATATATATGTGCAAGAATGAAAAGCTATGTTCTGCTTTTGATTTCAGCCTCCTAACTGTGATGAAAGAACTACTTCTCCACCAAACATGGGTAATGGTTCAGAAGATATAGCTACTAACAATGGCATTGGCGGAAGTGTGGAACCCCGAAAACTTGCCATCAGGACACAGCTGGCACATCAGCTAGCAGGAAATTCCAGCAAGATGTTAAAAAAACCAAGTTATGTGGTGAGACCAGCTCCAATAATAAACAGATGGAGAGATGTGAAGGTGGCAGCATCCGGGGACCTGGTACTAGACAGGGACTGCTTACTGCCTGTATTCCAGAAGCTTACTGCAGCGGAGCTAGCCAAATGTGCCCAGGTGTGCCGCACATGGGCTCGGATCAGCGTGGATCCTAGCCTGTGGCGTCGCATGGACCTGTCTCACAAGACTATCACAGCCTTGCATCTGGCCGGGATAGTAAGGCGTCAGCCGGACACGCTCATCTTGGACTGGAGCTCCATGACCAACAGGCAGCTCAGCTGGTTGGGTGGCAGATTGCCCCAGTTAAGGGAGCTATCCCTCCAAGGCTGTTTGTGCTCCAGTGTGAGTGCTCTCAAGACGTGCACCTGTCCTCCTCTCTCATCACTGGACCTCAGTTTTATATCCGGCCTAAATGACGCTTCATTGCGAGAAATCTTGAGTCCCCCGCCAGACTCGAGACCTGGTCTTGTGGACAGCAAGTCGCGACTTAGATCCTTGAGGACGCTGAAGCTGGCTGGGTGTGACATCTCGGATGTTTCGCTTCGTTACGTTACGCAGCACCTCCCGCTCTTGTCGGTCCTGGATGTCTCGTCTTGTTGTAGAATTACAGATGCAGGAGTGGCGCAGCTCGCCACCCCACCTGCATCTACCATAGAAACGCTTCAAATCTTGGATCTTTCTAGTTGTCGACTACTCACAGATGCAAGCCTGGAACATTTAGCTCGCTGTGATGCGCTTACGAGGTTGGATTTGCGACACACACCTAATGTGACAGCTGCTGCCATAGCAAAGTTTGCTGTACAGAGCCGCCATGACTTAAAAGTCATGGATGGCAAACTGATAGCAAAACGGCCAGCTTCTTAAAGAACTGATTACCACCTTTTTTAATTGGTAGTTAGGGATGGGGGTGCTCAAATTCTTGAATTCTTCAAAATCCATAGTTTCGAAAGGATTATTGATATATGTATTTCCATTTTTTTTTCATAATTTCAATGCCTGTGTTGTTTTGCCCCTTAATACAGTTACAGTTTAAAAGGGGCAAATACCATTGCAGGGCCAGGATTCATAACAATAGAATTAATTTCTGTTGCTATTTTTTATCTATAATTTTATTTAAACCATGTTAATATTGAAATTGTGAGAAATTGATTGAAAACAGGAAGCTGTTTTTACTTGGCGCAGGTGAACATTAAAACATTTAAGTTATATACACATGGTTAAAATATTGCAAATGGTCAAGTTTTTCTCATAGAATAGAAATTATGTTTAAGTACAGGACAGCTTCCTGTTTTTTTTTTTCCCACTTGTTTTCACTATATGCCAGGCACAGGCATCTTTTTATATTTGTGGGCCTAAGAAACTATTTTGGCTTTTGTACTTACTTCCTGTGTTTTATTTCAAGACCTGTTGGGTGCATAAGAGGAACATGCCGAAATCTCACAGTTATGTATCCAACCAAAAATATTGTAATTAATTTTCATAATTTTGGGGAACAAAATTACTGGATTTGAATTCAAGTGTCAAATTTGAGAAGTGTTGTACGAGTCCATTTGCGCTGGAATGTAGGTAGAACATTTGTTTTACAGCCTGATAATATGTCAGTGGCCTGTCATCCTCTGTTGTGGGGATGTGGGAAATGAAATACTCAACTTCAACATAAATATAGTTACAGTGTACGTTCCTGTGTGCAAGAGAGGTTTGTATGCCTGTTAATTTCTTTAAGAAGCATTTAATTTTTAAAGATTTAGTGACTTATTTAAGGAGTGTTTTTTTGGTACCTTTTAATAAGGGGCAATTATTTTTAAATAATAATTTATTAATTTTAAATGTTTAAAAAAATGAAATGCTCTTATTGGGTTAAAGTATTTAAATTCAATATATTGCATTAATTGCAATGTAGGAAATAGTATTTGCTCAGAATTTTTGGGCAGTGTATTATTCTCTCAGTAATTGAGCTTATGTAGTCTGTGATATGTTGTGATAGATATCTTTCTTGCTTTGTTGAATGAATGTGGTTTTTATATTCATAATTTTATGACTTTTTTATATTTATATTGTAACATTCATATTTAGTGTGCAGTAATTTCAGTATTCATACATTTTTTAAAATAAAGGTTGTGTAAAAATGAAGAACACATATAAAATATTTATTTTATCATACAGATTTAACTGAAATGTATATTTGTCTCTCTTGTGAAAGTGCTTGTGAAGTTTGGAATTTTCCCCTCTTACAAAATAAAGGCCAGAAGTGAATGTACAGCAGTACAATTGTTGGTATGCATGCTCTTTCCTTCTGCAAAAATTGTTCATTTAATGTAATTTTAGGACTGTGTTTGGGTTTCTGATACTACTGTGTAACAACATACTCTTCAATACTCAATTCATTGAGATGCCACTGTATTTAGTTCAATGAGTGCATTTAAATTTAACTAAAAATAATGATTGTGGATAATAGTATGGTGGCTTTGCATAATCTCCAGTACTTTTAGTACAAAATAAACTTATCCTATTACCACGATTACAAGCCGCATATTTTTTGCCAAAATTTTGACCTAGAAACAGGCATGCGGCCTGCATTGAGGGAAAATTTATTTTCAGTGTTAATAAATGTAATAAAACAAAGTATTACGAAACTAAAAACTATAATGAACTCTTTATTTACACAGACTGAATTTCTGATACATAAGTGCTGAATAAACCTTAATATATTGTTTAATGCACATTCCTTAAAGGCACGATTTTGTGGTAAATCACGATAAAGCAAAATAACACTAAAATACAATTTAAAATGTTAAATAAAACGAAATACAGACAAATGCATGATATCTGAACTCTTATTTAATGTTATACTATACACAAAATTACTTCGGCACTGTAAAAATACATTAAGAATTTTTTCTTGCATAAAATGTAAACAAACACATTCCAAAGATTACACAAGCAGTAAAACATACACTTTGAAATAAGCTACAGTAGTTTGACTACAAACTGCCTCCAAGTGCTAGAATGTGTGCAGTAATCTATGGGCGCATGTTTATTTATATTGACAATTGTACGTGAAACGAAAGTGTGATGTCTAAATAAACTGACTGTTTTCATAAAATATCTAGTCTCATAAATTATGAAATATACTGCAGCCAGTGTAAAAGACAGTAAATCTCTAACTTTGACTAACTTATTTTAAATCTATGTGTGTGTTAACAAAGTCCAGTGTATAAACTTATTGTATACTGTCATTTGACTAGTCCAGTATCTTTATACAGATATGTATTGAAAAAATATGTTACAGATGCAATAAAACAAATAAACAATAACACAGATCGTCAAAAAAATTTTAATGTGAGAAGAAAATTTTTCCCCAAATTTGGTTTTCTGAAATAAGGGTGCGGTCTGTAATAGAAGACGGCTTATAATTGTGGAAATACGGTAGGTCCTGTTCCAACTTGTTTTGAGTTTCATATTTTATCATTTCTATTTAGCATTTGTATGGTTTAAGTTGACACACTATTAGACTTGCCCTTGCATGCCATGCTATTATTATTTTACTGTACTGTGTAATGTTTCCGAAAACTCCATGAAGTCTTAAATAAAAAACGAATTATTCAAGAATTTGTTAAGGTGGCAGTTTTTTATTTAAACTCGATAAAATAACACAATTATGACATGAAGTTGGTGCTGAACAAAATTTGTCATAAGAATATTTTAGCAACTTGCTTTTTGAAATAAGTTAGTAGGATACTTATTTGCTTATTCCAGTAACCTCGCTTATACAGTAAAACCCCTCCATTACAAACCCCATTTATTATGGTTACCTCTCTATTACGACTCAATCCCGAAGAACCATGAAAAGTTTGGGTTGAAAAAGTAGAAAATTTGCAGCACGTCTAAAACAGATACAGTAATGCCTCGCCAACTGCAGTTTCAGTTACGTATGGATTTGTTTTGTAGACCTTTTGTAGTCTATGAAAAATCTAGCCCTTACTGATGTTAGTGGTTGGGCATTTCTCAAGCTACCATCATAGACTTTGGCATTTGTTGTCCCAAGCAGTGTGAAGCAATAAATTACTTAATGCCAGAAGGGTACATGGGTGTATTGTCCATGAATGCTGGGGGGTGGGGGGGGGGGTAGTTGCAAGCCATGTCAGTAAGGATTCTTTGTCCTAGTCGCATGCTGCCGCCTCTACCTTACCCTCCCTGTCTGTTTTCGCTTCCATTATTCCTCCTCTTTTGCTGTAAAAACAACGCACATTACGCACAACAGACTAGCTCTTGATCAGTGTATGTATAACTTTTTTAATTCAATACCTTTTTTTTTTTTTATGTACGCCCACGCATACGTAATATGCCTTTTTTTTTTTTTTTGGTGGGCAATTGTTTTTTTCTTGAGTCAATTTTATGTGTAAAGAGAATAAAGGTAAGTATATGCTAATAAAGTGTGTTCTTACGTTACCGGTACCATATTATGGCTGGTGAGGCCATGTTCGTGTATAGGCAACGTCAAAAGTTTTTGGTGAAAAATTTGGGATGGTTAATATTTCAAGTAGACCGCACTAAATATTTACATTCCCGAAAACATTGCCGGGCCTCGTCGTGCTAGTGCAGAAGCCAACGCCTACATTTCGTATAAATTCAACACATTGACGTGAATTGTATCTATCAGCAATTTTCCCAATGCTGGGCCGCTGTTACAAAATGGAACGGCTGTATAATGACGGCAGTGGCAGTGTGCGGCAGCCATATTGAAGCGACTTACCGACAGCTGCCCAGTCAGAGGATCTAGGCCCGAACTTCAGCAGTAAACCGCCACGCCTGTGCCTGACCGCGCTGCAGAGGATCTAGGTGCCCGCCCAGCTACGTACGTGCCACATGGCCAGATCAAAGTGTGAGCACGGTGCGCCACCTAAACTTTTGATCGCCATGTGCTTCGTAGCAATGATTCAAGGAACAACAATAGGTAACAGCCCCACTGTTACCTCCTCCCACGAACCTGTGCAGGCAGGGGAGTTGGGGGGAAACTGCATTGGGAACCAGGGTTTGCTGGGAGTACTCGGCTTCCCTATAAGAACTATAGCACTGGCCTAAAGTATTTTGATGGGTGTGGGAGGAGGAAAGGGTTAGCTTCTCCTTCCTCCTGCATTTCACGAGAGACTGCCTGGGTGGTAAAGGGCCCGGGCTACCCCCGCTCTGAGCTTCGGCAGTGATTAGAAATGGCGACATAGCAATGTAGGCTCATGATACCTGAGTAATAGATCTTTAATAATAACTTAATATTTTGATAACACATTGTCTAATCTTTTCACACACTTTCAATGGCCTTTTTTACAAGGTTTAATATGCCTTTGTTAGGTATCAAATTAATCAGGAGCTATACATATTTAATTTAAAAGGTGTTTTATGCGCTAGAGGCTATTGAATATGAACTTCATGCAAAGAATGGCAAGTTTGCGACCCCCCCACACCCCTTCACATTTCGACCCTATTCTTGGGAACCACGAGAGGTCGTAATAGAGAGCTACTGTATGTACTGTATGTTTGTTTTAAATATTTCAAACAGACAAAACTAAAATGGCAATGATTTAGAATTTTGTATTTGCTAATTTTTAGTTTTGAAGACGACAAAATGCAAAACACAAATACAAAAATATGTTCTTGGTTTTGTTGACAAAATTGGGTCACGTAAACTTTCGTTAACAGACTGTGTCAGTTGGAACATGGCATTAATGACATGTTGAATAATGATAATGGTCAAATTTACCTAATAACCCAGTTCAGAAACGAGTAAAACAGAAACAGAAAATTTGTATAAAAAGAGTTATGATTAGGGATGGGTCGGTTCGGTTATTTGGTTCTAATTTACACTGGGTCTTGAGGTTTGACTCAACCAAGTTCGGGTTAACGACTACTCTGTTGTTTATACACGGCAATAAATTTAGTAATATTTTGAGATATTGTTAGTACGAAACATTATGAATTAATGTAGTTACTGCAAAACTCTTGTCATTATAAAAATAACTGTAACGAGAAACTTATCAAAACAAACAAAAATTGCTGTCACCACCAAAACAATATAGGTTAAATCATATGTTACAATCATTTTTTTTTTTATCTTGGCCGCTATACTTTCTTACAGTGAGTTACTATTGCTATTGAAAGCAAATAAATATTAATTTATTTTGTACCAATGTTCGCAAAAGTAGTTTTAAGAACAGGCATTTAATCAAATACAGTATTTGGTTTAGTGTATTCTTTCAGTTAAACGAGACAAGTAGTACACATTCTCATGGTAGCATTGTCATAGAAGATACTATACTCACCATAGAGTGAAACAAATGGTCGACGTTTATGTACAGATTTTAAGCTTTGAATCTTTCTATGTGTTCGTATTCTAAACACGGTATTCTAGGGCATTATACAAAAGAAAAAAAAAGACCTCTACACAAACAGGGAGTATAGTACATTCATACCTGGAATAGACTTTTGAAAAATCACTCTAGGCGTATCATGTCAACCTGTTTTTTCAATGACTTGTATTTTACAAACACATCAATCGGTGGTCTCTCTTTTCTCTCTCACTCTGGAAGTTTCGCATCGCTAGTAAGCTACAGAATTATACATGTTCTCAGGTGTACCATATTTCATACTTATTACAGCAAAATAAAGATTTTTTAAATTTACAACTGAAAAGAAATTTTGATGTCTGAATATTTATTTTAATATATTTAGATACAATGGCAGGACAGATACCATCTGAAGTCAGCAGATGTGCATAATTTATTCTTACCACACATCACGTTTGTAGCCATTGTTGTTGGGTTTTTTTTTTTTTATACGTACCTAGGCAAGTTACGATTATGTGATAAATTTGTTTCCAAGGCAGTATTAAATATACTGTTATGCGTGTTTCGTTAACCATTGCATGTGAAAGGGCATGGCGTTGTGTGGTGGTCGTTATGCTGGCCGTGTGTGTGTTTTTTTTTTTCCTTCGGATATCTGATGTGCCCTATTTATACGTTTTAACTGTGACCCTGTTTTTATTACGAAGTTATTATTTACATTCACATGTGTTTATTTATCACAACATTGTGCCTTTGCCCTAGGTGTTTGAATCACAGTCGTTATATATATATATATATATATATATATATATATATATATATATATATATATATATATATATATATATATATATTATATATATATATATATATATATATATATATATTAAACAGTATTCAGAAGAGGCAAAGTCAATTGTGCATTACAGTAGCACAAAGCATCACACGTCAAAAATATATATATATATATATATTTTTGACGTGTGATGCTTTGTGCTACTGTAATGCACAATTGACTTTGCCTCTTCTGAATACTGTTTAATTTCGCCTTGGGCTTTATACGTGATGCATTTCAGCACTTCTGTGAGGTGCCCTCTACATGACCGACTTCGCCCCATCTTGAGCAGCAATCATCCAATGGGTAAGTCAACGCCAAATAAAAACAGTAATGGAGGCGGGACACATGAACCAATCAAAAATTGACAGAATCAAGGTATCCATTAACCACGTGATCCACAGTTTTACTGTTTGCCTAGACCCGCAAGAAGCCATCACGTCACTGCCCCTCCCAGAAGAAGCGACCCTTTCAACTCTACCACTATACCACTCCCGCTAAGTAAGCACGCAAGGTTTTAACTTTGCGCCGCTGAAGGGATGCGACCCGCCCAGCAGAAAGTCACGGCCTCCATGAGTGCATAATTTGTCGACTCGTGATGAGTGCTGCTCGAGATGATCCAGGAACCCATGTGTGACAAAATAAGCTCCACCCCCAAGAGGTAGGAAATTACCCAGCACCTCTCTGAGAGCCTACAAACAGAAATTTAGCATAAGAGGTATTCTACTGCACCTTCTGGCTGTGAAAGCCATTGGTGTTGGCGCAGGGCAGAGTCCCTCACCCGCATCAGTGACCGCGGAAGTCTCAGTGGGTCAGGTGACGCTATCTAGCTGCGGAGGACCACCATCTACCAAAAGACCCTTAACCTCTTTGGCCACCTCCAGCAACCCCCAGATGGTCGCTGCCATCCAGAGAACTTCCACCTCTTCGGTCTCCGTAAACAGCTTCTGGAGTCGTCAGCGGCTACCAGAGGGCCCAGCAGACGTCGTCCGTACCAATTCCCCCACTTCCTTCCTTTCTACCACCCAAGTATTGTCACTGCGATGACATCCCCTCTAGACGACCCTAGCCCGGCCACATCTTCACCTCTTGGGTGAAGACCTCAGTATTGCTAAACCACATCTCTAGGACCCATCCGGACAAACCCGTAGTTATTAGGTGAATTATATTACATATATATATATATAGACACACACACACACACATATATATGAATTTTAAGGAAAACCCCGCCTTTGTGTTCTACAAACTCCTCTAGTCCATTTAAATGTGATATGCTGTATGATAAAGTGTGAAAATACTTCAATCAATAAATAGTCCAATAATATAATTCACCTTATATATATATATATATATATATATATATATAATATATATATATATATACACACACACACACACCCCCCCCCCCCCAAAAATAGAACACAGCTTTACAATATAATTATTATGTTAAAATGGGACAGCAATTACTTTATATTAATAATAACTGTTATGTAAGCCACTCTGTCAATTAACTAATTATTGTCTTTATGACATATCACTGGAACCGTTCCACCTTATAAGATGCCAAAGGCTGCGTCCTTCAACGCATTGCAACAGTGGTTCGGCACACCCTTCTCGTTGCTCTTCTTGAAGTCGGCCACTGGCTGGCGTTCAGACAGCGCCCTCACGCTTCTAGCAGACATCTGGCCCTGCAATGAGCCTCGTCGCGCTGGCCTATATTCTCTTCGTTGGAGGTCTCACCAGATGTTTATAATCATTGCTTGACGCAATCCCATGTGTCCTGCTTTTTGTAATGCAGGGTTCATGTACATGCGTTACCTATGGGCAGCTTCAGTCCACTACAACAAAATGTCTATACTGCTGCTTCGCCTTTTCAGAAACATTGTCACTAATTTGATTTGATTCATGTTATGATCTGACTCTCACTATTCTTGCCATTAAACTGCTCAGAATGTGTGTACAGGAAAGCAGCATGGGGCTTTGCACTCTGAAAACGCCTTAACTGCTTCATTCACAACATGAAGACCACATGTACCTACATTTAGAAGTTCCTTACCATATGGATTTGCCCCCATTTGGTTTGTGAGTACCCAAAAAGATTAAATTAACATTAGGCTCAGCAATTGGCACTTGAACATTTTCTATCTTCATGGGATGCAGGCCTTCATTATATTTACAGAGAAAGTCATCAGCAGTGGCATGCTCAAGAAAAACTGTTCCAATACTGAGTCAAAACTCTGCATATTAACATCATAGTGTCTTACACTATATACATTTGACTTTTCTGCACTATTTTGTTGAGTGACTTATCAAAGCACACAACATAAGATTGGCAATCCTGAATTACACCTTTGAGAATTTCTGATAACCTGGGTGCAATTCCATGGATGATAAAATAGGAACGCTTTGTTTCACCCAAAGAAAATTGTTTAACAATGTTGCTATCAGGAAACATGAATGAGCACAAATCACTAATGTAAGAGCATGAACTATCTACAACTTTCAATGCCCAGGCAATTTCTGCTCTTGTTACAACCTCCTTATAATATGGCACAAGTAATTAGTCTACACTAGGATCATGCACAAGTTCTTGGTGAGAGACTACAGCCACTGGAACTGTGTTCATCTGATGTAGTTGCAGTGTGATGAAAAAATGATACAAGAGGGTTTTGTTTATATAAGCATTTAACCGAATTTTCATGCAGCTCTGTTTTAGAATGAGTTATGAGTGAGTTTCTCCCCCCCCCCCCCCCTCCATCATAATCAATAGTTCCAACAATTTATTGCACACCTTACAAAATGATTGTGCCTTGCGTCCTAGGAACTTACTTGCCCAATTTGCAAATTCAGGGTATAGGGACAAGTCTTAGCCACTGCTCACTGGAATATGTTTTCTTACTCGCCATACTGAGAGAAAACTACGGCCTATATTAAAAAAAAATTGTGACAGTGCATGCCACACAACACTGACTTTTGCTTCCTGTTCCTACACCCAAGTTCATAATGTTACATTGAGGTTATGTTCATACATGTAGACCTGAAAAATAACAGTCTATGCAAAATGGTGGCAAGGGGGTGTACATGATCAATAATAAACCGCAACTTGATCACAGAGATCAATGCCACATACAACTTCACTATAATTAAAGAGCAGGAAACACCAACTTTGTTTTCATAAATTACTTATCACATTGCCCCCACAGAGAGAGTGTGATGTGTGTGCGTGCGCGTGCGCCACACCAAAGAAACAGTCACCATGTGAGGCCGTCCGAGCCACAACTCGAAATCAACACTTTTGGAACCGGTGGTACTATTTACGTGTAAAATTAAACAAACTTCATTTGCCAGTCACTTATTATTCTGTGGCCCAGTCAAACTACGTACGCTTGTTCAGTGTTGCCAACACTCATTTCGAAAATCTGTCAAAAGTTTACAAAAATCTGCGAAATTCCTGCTACATATAGAAAACACTGCACTCTTTACGAGGCTGCAATATGCCTGATGCGGGGCCCAGAGATGCTCTCGTTCCCTCTTCCTGGGCTTGGTTGCATTTACCCCGAAAAACATACTATCATCATCATTATTATTATTATACAAAAATAGTAAACAAAGGCAGTGTAAATAAAACTCTTGACTTTTCCCGACTTATACTGTGGAACCATGCAGGAAGCCCAGAGGAGAATACACTATTTACACCGCCTATGAGATTAGCCTGAATCCTATACTGCTATTCCTCCACACTAGTGCCAGCTGCTGGCAAGCCACCAGCCGGAGAAGAGGGTGCCGCTGCCTTGCAAACAGCGGGTAAAGAGACGGAGGGCGATTGTGCCTGTGTCATTCAGACCCACACTATACACAGGTGTTCTGCCGAAGCGTAAGCACGTACTCCTTGGGTATGTTCACTGCAATCTTGGCATCGCTCCATTTGAAGACTAGCACCATCACAAAAACACGCTCTACTTACTGCAGAACTTTAAACATAACATTCATTCTAGATGTTGCAATCCCCAAGCTCCCGTCCAGTCTGAACCCTTGCAAGGATTACAACCTGAAACCCTGGTACATCTGATTTTACATCACTGTATGAAGTGACTTAAAAATGCTTTACGTGATTTTGGCACCCAACTTCGGGCTTAACTGTTCATAATTCCGACTAGCCAGACACACCCCTTGGCCTATCTAATTGCTATTGTAAGCATCAGACCCGTTGGTCAGTAACAAATCTTGTCTATGGTATGTGCTATTCACACATACCTTACAGTTGGTTGAGTCGGATGTTAAGCCATCAAGTTCCGTTTGCTTGGTTACCAGTGAGGCTGACGCCTCATTGAAAGTGAAATACGCATCATACCGGACCATACAGTTGACCCCTCATAACCAATGAGGTTATAGTGGAGTTGGCGGTCTTCAGCCTCCACAACCACAAAAGATGCCCACATTTAATCACGTGACTTAACTCTGGGGCCCATCGTGCAAATAACGTGACCCACTAATTGCTTCCCAGTAAGCAAGTTCCCTTAATTAGCCATTTGTAGGGGTCCTGTGTACCCTAAGGATCAAATCCTGTGCTAAACAGGTCAGGTATAACTCACCCAAACTTCACGGAGTCCGTGATATAAAACACTCTGTGGTGCCTAACACCAATCATTAATCATTTGTCTGCCTCAAGTGCAAGCGAGCACAAAATCTCTATGACTTTCATACCTGGCCACCTTGGCAAGATGTGATGTAGCTGTATGTCCCGGTACGGGAGTATATTTTATCCACTGTGCACACTGCCACGAGCGTTTCCACTACATCCGTATTGGGTGGAAGGATGTACCACGATTTACTGACGGTCTTCAATACCGTTGTGCATCGTGCCGAAACCGACAGCCAGATGCAACTGGTTAGGTTGCAGTGGTCAAGGTACCTTTACCACCAGGTGCATAACGTGTGCCAAAGAGCATCATTTGGTGTGCATAGGCTGGGCAGATAAACCAGTTACTCGTTCCGGCCAGGTCTATCACAGAGAGGTCTGTCAACACAGACTGACATTCAGTCCTAGAAACCCCGGATTATGACATAGTCAAGAGATCATATGCTCCCACAGAATTTCAGTTGACTGAATTGAGCGGGAGGCCACATGAAGACCCAGTAGGGTTTTTACGTGAATGTGAATTCTGCAATCATAATACACCCAGCAAAAAAAATGGATATTGAAAGCCCAACACCAATTGCAAGGAATGGTGAAGGAAGTACGGGGAGTTTGTAAATGATTGGGACCAGTTGAGCAGTCTGCTGAGCCCCCAATTTACTGGGAAGGTGAGGTAGTCATGGCCCAACTCATCACAGACTTCAATAGTAAAGTACAGTGTCAACGAGGATGTGGAAATATACATTCACAGAAAAGTGCACGTGTACAAGAGCATTTATCCAGGTGAAAGCTAAGCTAGCTGTATGTGAAATATAACAGACACTCTGCTCTTCTCTCTCCGAAACTTCCTCCTCGCCCCGAAACCACAAAATGTAAATGAATTAGTCGAGCAAGTAGGAGAGGTTGAACCAAATAACCATGATCAGACTCTCTTAGACCTGTGGGCACGCACCGCATAGGTCGTGGCCTCGCCCCCTCTCTCGCCGGGACCGCTTGCAGAGGCATTCCAATGGGAATGGCCCGCCCGGGCAGGCAGCCAGCACACAAGTGCCAGTCACATTGCCGCACCCTGGCAAACTTCAGGACCCCGCTCAGACCAACAATACCAAGATTAGACTCCACACACTCAGGCACGAGTGCTCTTCCCCTTACAACCCTAGCATATCATAATAAACAATAATGTTACAGTGGCCATGCTGGACACAGCAGACACTAGTCATTTTGTACAGAGTGACATTTTAATGCCTAACCACAGAGTCCACCTACCCCACATGGAAGGCTCGGTTCATGGGCTAAACTGAACTGCCCCTGTTAAATAGAAGGAAAGATTACCCTTACCCATGGTGGTCAGTAATATAATCATTCAAGACACTTTCTGGGTCACACCCAATTTCGAGGCAGCCCTGGTTGCAGAGGCAACACTGTGTAATAGACTGTCGGCAGCATCGGATCTTCCTGTGGCAGAACAGGAGTCTGCTACTTGACTGGGAGGGTAACCCAGTTCTGGTTACCCCTCCCCATGCCCCAGCTCGCCTCATTCAGCTTCGGGGGTGGAGACATCCTTTCAGCCCCAAATTCACTGGAGGAGAAACCCCCCCCCCCAGAACAACCACAATCAGGCCAGACAACTGGAATGTTTGCGTCCTTCACCTTCTGCCTCGTAATGTAAGCTTTGTAAGTGCAGGGAGCCGGGACCTCCAATTGGCAGTGTACAGGGGAATCCTTCCCCTGCCCCTAAGGTGGACACCCTACAACAACCGGCGTGTCAAGAGTGGCATGTCCGCACGGACAATGCCCTCGACACCCTGTCCTTTTCACGGTTCTTCAGAACATCTGATGCTCCCCAATTGCCATGTAGAAGCCCTCAGGACAGTGAGGTCCTGTCAGAGGCTCTCATGGCAAAACCAACAGGCAACAGAATAGAGGCAGGATTGTCCAGACCTCACTCCCTAACCCCATCTTACCCGGGCAATAAGATGATCAACATGATCGCTGTGATGGTGGACCTTAGTTCACTGCCAAGGTGGAGAATGTGATGGAACTGTGGCTCCTGACCTCAAACGCTATCAGGGACGGGGGTCTCGCACAAAACTTTGCTCCCAAGAACCGTATTATCGGCCGATGGTACCCCTCACGGTCTGGCCAACATTGTGAAATCAACAACAAACGAACCAGTAGTCTCGCTAATTGGAAATTGTGTGCAGGAAATGGACATCCCGCAGAAGCCTGCCTCTACCCCTGGGGTCAGTTCCACCAACTCCACGCCAGAGAGGATGACACCGTCGATGTGCCGCCACCACCTTCACCAATGGCAAGAAGCCCGCTATCAAGGGATGGCGGGGCCACTGCACCTACAAGGCCCCTTTCTGCCATGGCAGTTCAAAGGTCTTCCAGCCAGCTACCAAGGCCTCTTTCTGCAGTCACAGTTTCAAGGCCAACCAATGTGCAGCCCCTCTGGCCATTGCTGACAGGGAGGGCTTTGATCATTCACGGTGATGTTCTGGCCAACACCTCTCCCTCGATCACCACCAAAATTCAAACTCGGGAGGGTGGTGAGATTGCTTCCAGGATGATCCCTCCCAGGGCTGAATCTACCTTTATACCCACAAGTACTGGTGCAACCATCAGGTCTTACCATCCTTCAAACATCGCCAACCAGGTAGAGACCATCTCAACAACACAAGTAAGAGACGTTCAACCAAGACCGCCTTTCCTACAGGTAGGCACCGCCAGTGTCACGCGGGCACAAAACGACTGTATCTTGGCCAACACCGAGTCTGCAGTGACTAAACCCAGCATCTCAAGAAGAGAACTACCCTCACATGCCAGCAGAGTTCTCAGGTTGCCAGGCTTCTACTGCGAACCTTTGTGGAGGTCTACTCTTACCTACTGGTGGCCTACGTCACAACAGCAGCTACCTTTCAAACGAGGCCGTTCACAAACGGGGGCACCACAAGAGAAACCGCACCCAATAGACTATGGTGAGTGAAAATTACCACAAACTTTTCAGTCCTTAAGATCACCAGGGTTGCGAAGTTGCCCCAATGCTGCAATATTAACGAACAAACTTTTACCTATTAATACCATTAATCTCCATTGGTATTACTGCATAGTCGGGAAAAAAGACAGTGTGTAAAAACCAACACCTCTTAAAAATAAGTGTGCGGAAGAAAACTTTCTGCGAGTGCTTACAAATAAACTTCCAATGAAAATAACACAAGCCAGTGTGAAATCAGTGTAGTGTAAGACGTTCGTGTCAACGATAGGACATTGCACATACTAGGTCAATATTATAGCAGACGCCAGTAGGACCGAGCTTAAAAAACAGTTGAATGACATCTGTAATAAACTAGATGTAAAAATAGTAGTATGTTACGTGTAATTCTAGGGTTAAAATAATAGACGTTGGATTTCATATTCAAATTACCAGAAAAAGTAGAAATGTAGGCCTTGAAAAATAGTATAAGAGAATGTTCTTTTTCCAAGGTATATATTGATATGTGCTGCTTATAGTTCTACCAAACAACTGTGACTCATACTATACCAGGAACCACAAATGGCTACAGGATTATTTCCCGTGGAGGGACAGTAACAGACACATGGTATTCCCCGATGTTCCAAACCCAGCTTTCTCACACTACTCACGCAGTATGTACTACGTATCCCGAGGAAGATTCTAACCCAAAACATTCACGAAATCACTTCCAGCCTAGTTGGCAGTTCTAGCACATGACATAAGTAGAGATGGAACATTCAATACCTAGATGCTGGAGAGTATCGAGTATTGCGATGTACACATCAACACTGTTATTCAATACATTTTAACAACACATGTATATAGCTTGGACCATAATTTTCTTATCGTTACAAAGTGGCACCGTTAATTTTCGTTCTGCAGTTTACTAGTTTCGGAAAGCCCATGCTGCATCGTATTTATTTAATGATTCAACTAATTTTTTTCTATCGATGGCAGAGAAACTGTAGTAAGGATTGCAACACAACAACATGTATTCAGGAGTTGCAAATAACATATTTTGAAACTGTTATTAGAATGTTTGAAATGTACGTGACCTAAAAAAATACCATTTAAAATCTGTTTTGCAGTGTAAAAAATATGTATATTGTATGGAAAACGAACTTTGCCAAAAATATTTGCATCCCAAATGTGTTTAATATTCAAATTAGCACAAACATATTTATCACATTTGCAATTAAAGATGATTCAGTCTCATAAGAAGAGATGCTAAACAATGCTGTCTCATGAAAGACGTCAAATTAAAATCTCACCCAACCCCATCCAATCCACTCGCAATAAAATTAATGGAACCCCGGCAGTATGACTTTGCCATAATAATGGTTTAATTCGTAAACAGAGCAGCCGTTGCACAAGGATACATTATGACCATGCTAAGTTTCTAAAACAGTCAAAGTTTAGTTATGTTAGGTATTCTGAATGCAAGTACACATTTTCATGTTTTGAGTAATAACTAACAGAATAATAGATTTATCTTACTTTCGGTTGCAGAAAAATTGCTAGTTTTTTACCCAGCAATAAACAATTTTAACACTTGACAGACCTACCACAGATGCTAAGTTGTATAAATTTCAAATTAGTTTCTATCATGTGTAATATTATCCTGGACAACTTTTCTTTGATTTTAAACTTTATCATAAATTTGGTTCAGATCAATGAAAATATAGTTTACAAAATTCGATTACAATTTTAAATTTTTTTACTCAAGTATAGAGTATCAAAAGTTTGGAGGGGTATCAGATGAAAACTGTATCGAGTATCAAAAATATATTGTCTCCCCCCCCCCCCTAGAATTAAGTTATGTTTCCAAGCAGCCGTAGTAATATGTCAGCCTCCCCGCCGCACCTGGTAGATAGTGTCGCCACACCAGCGAAGCTTACTGAAGAGGGCAGAGCACAAGGGTAAATTCTCCCAACCTGCTTGCTCCAAGCAGATGTCGCAGCTCCCACTCCAGCCCGGGCACGGACCGACCCTGTGCACTATGTAAGGCCATGCACAGTCGAAGATGCCAGTATCTTTTCCAGTAGCTTGCCTCAACACTTCTGTGCTGTTGTTCTCTACTGCACTTTAGGCCCTCATGGCCCTCTCCAAGAACTTCAGAGGCTTCAGCCAAGCCTTCCAGTGGCTGCCACCAGCAAAAAAAAAACAAAAGCTCCAAAGGTTGACATCAATGGCTACCACCAACTCTTCAACAGTAAGCATGCAGAGACCACTACCACACACTCCATTGTCGTACCTTCTGGTTCGACAACCGTACTTTCTGCTGTTAATAGTAGTGGCACTTTTTTTTTTTCTTAATGTCTCTTCAAGACATCCCGAGTTAGAGTAGTTGTGACTGAGTTGTTATAATAGCAGTAAAAGTCATTCTATACCAAGTTAGATGAGGAGCAAGTCTCCTCCACCAGATTTACCGTAGGTTACTTCTGACGTTTTGCTTAGTAGGAGATAGTACGCGCCACCTTGTTTATTACTACATAATAAATATGTATTGTTCCTATCTGTGTGGTGTTTATTCAAGAGGTGTATTTGTTACTTGCACCAATGTCAACAAGCAGCCAGCCTGCCTAGCGCAGAACCCAACATTCCAGCTGTCTTAGCCAGTGAAACGTCACTATCGCGCAACCGCGTGGAAATTGTCCTACTTTGTGTGTGTATGCCTGTCGACGAATACTACACTATGAGTACTCGAATTCCTATCTTTTATATATAATTTTACACAATATTAACAGAGCATTCACAATAACATGATACAGCTACTTATACACTTAACTACAATAAATAAAATTCACAATTATCAACAACCTTAAATAATTTTATTGAGGAGGCAACATTGTACAGGAATGAAAAAAAAATTGTATACTTTTCCTTTACCAACAGTCTGGAAAATGCAACATGAAACAAAAATCATCAGGTTGTTGCAATGACTTGCTAGTTAGACAAATGCATTATTCACATCAACAATAATTTGTGCATGGAAGGAGATGATCTTTCACATCTGCAACAAAGGCAAACAAACTGCGAGGCTGAGGATTCTCTATAACATTGGCACACAAAAAATAACTGCATTGGATATGCGATGAACACCTTGGTGCATACACCTAACGTTCCAATTGAAGTGTTTTTTCTCTTCACTTACATTGACAAAAACTTTGTAACTTTAATTTCAGCTGAGTTATACGCTTGTTAATAATTAGATACCCACATATTGAAAAAAACACAAAATTATTGTGAATGTATTTTGCAACACTGACGGACATTCCTTTGAGAATGTGTGTCAGATATTTTCCAAAGTACTGTAGTACACCTCTTATATTAATAAAAAAGCAGGACATACACGTACTGTACTAAAAATTATTAAAATACATCACCAATGTAATTTGTTTATAATGTTACATGAATCATTTCAGACACAAAAATGGTACTTCACTGAAACAATAATGTGTTTAAAATTAAAGGGGGGGGGGGGGGGGGAACAAAGACGGTTAAAAACAACACTGCAACAGCACACAAAAAAGTCTTCAACTATGATGTACAGAACCAAGCAAAAATTTCATTTAATTAAATTCTATGTAACTTTTTAAAAAATAAATACATTTTACAATCATATCTTTTATTTACTTACATAATACATACTATAACAGATTTCTTTGGAGGATTTTACTTTGCACACTGAAAAACAATAGTCACATGTAAAGCAAGACAATTATTCTTTGATTTCTATCACCATGTGTTTATTTTAGTACAATAATGAAGCACTATGTACAAAATATTGCATTAAAACAGCACTAATAATCACACACAACTCTGTATTAACTCAAATACAAGTCATACTTGTCAATAAAAATGTACACCTCAAAACTATATTAAATACTACAAATGAAAAACAAGATATATATTTTTCACAAAAACCTCACTTTTATTTCTTTAGTTTCAAATGAAAATGTTCGCATTCTGCAATTTATTATATGTTGTCTATGGTTTTTGTATTCCAGTTAATACAGAATTTCTAAAGAATTTTAAGTTTCCAACTTCACCGAAGCCACAACTTAAGCCGCAGAGCGTCCACACCGTTCAGGTAATACCGAAACAACCTCTTGTCTCTAACAAATCCCAAATTCTCATATAGGCGTAAGGCTGGTTGGTTTGTGATCTCAGTTTCTAGGACAACCTGAAACAATTATGTATTTTTACATTACTATAACCAAAGATAATAAAACAAAACCAGAGGGTACAATAGTTTCTTCTATGCAATTGATACACACATTATTTGTATTGACAGAAACTTACAATGAATTTTCATACACTTTAATGTGGTGCCCATCATTCTCTCTTGAAAAGTACCCAACACTTTCATAAAATACATAACTGCCGACACAAGGCTATTCCCACCACAGGCAATGTCTATACACAAGACATTCTATGGCAGGAAGCATTACTTTACTAGGCAATCCCATGGTTAACTATAAGGGCACTTGCTGTGAACAGGTATTCAACTGTGGTTACAATGAGAGCACCAGTGGACTGTGCTAACAAGTATTGCTTACAGATCCACACCCAGCACATGCTGATTGAATGAAGCGAGTGGAGGGATTTGGGCGGATCTTAACACTGTGGTCTTTAGAGCCGATGAGGTCAAAACAAAGTGAGTATGAAGCAGCACTGGAATGCAAGGGCAAGGGAAATGGAAGATCCCCTAAAAATCCACTAGCCAGCAGCATTGTCCGACACAATTCCTGTGTGTGAAAATCCACGTGTGACTGTCGGGAATTGAACCTGTTTGCCTTGGTGGGAAGCAAGTAGTCTAACCACTACACCACCGCAGCCCCATGCTGATGATGAGATTACCATCAAGTTGCTTGGTTTACACTGATCAGCTTCTCAGCAACTAACTGGAGTAACATGGCTGGGGTTTGCATCAGGCACGTTGTGACTAATAGCCAGTATGCTGCCAAAAGGCAGGTATTATATTTCACTGCATAATGGATGCACAATTTATACAAAAAAATTTCCTTGAAAATTTTGGGTGCGACTATTACGTGCATCATACATTACATAACTGACAATAAAACATTAACAGCACCTGTTTTCAATATACATAACAAACATTAATAATGTTCTTGGTTAACACTCAACACCCATCCCATGTAAATAGCAGAGATTCCCGTTCAACTGTTGTTTATGCAAACATAATAATGGAGAGTGCATTTCAACAAATGCGGTATCCATTGTGCTTTCCTTTCCTTCCATTCGGACATTTACTTGGCACAGCATCACATTCCTTCCTCCCATTACACACCTTGCAAATGGGGAGGAAGTACTGGGTTCACACCTTTCCTACCTTTCGGCATGCTTGGCTGTTGCTCAGCACAACATCGCTTGTCTAGCAACCAGCGCAGTGTTCTCTCTACTTCCCTTTCCACACCTGGCAAGAAGGAAAATTACCTAAGAACCAGCACAACATCCTCAGCCATAAATGGGAGGTGGATAAACCTTCACGCATAGCAAAATTGCACTCTTTTATGAAGGCAAGGCAAATACACTTTGATCGTCCTCCGCTTCTGGCTGCTGCAACTTATCTTGATCTGAACTGCTTCAACTCATTGCACCTTGATGTGGGCTACCCGAACACTTTCTGAAAGGCACTGTTGGTAATGGATCTGCAATCCTGCATCCCGCCATAAAAGTACCCCGTAAAATACACACATCTCTGGTGATAGACGAGCAGACTTCTGGCCCTAACTGTTTGGATGTGTGCAGAGGTGGATCTGCGGGGAGTAACAGCAGCACTTTGATGACTCTGAGTTTACCATCACAGTTCCAGTCAAAGTTTGTCTGAGTGGAGTCGTGACTTTTTTTTAACAACAATTAGCATAAAAAGCAAAAATTACAAAGATGTCTCATTCATTACAGCTTTGAGCATACTTGGGATTTAAACAGTATAAACACATAAATTATTATAATTTTTATGGAGTTCAACTATTCCCTGTCGAATGCTGTGATATTTTTTGGGATTTATGTAATGAGTGTGGCACCCTTAATGCGAGGTTGATCCCCTCTCTTAGTTTTTCATCCCCATCCACAGCAACTGTTCATGCAGTTTCTTTACATCTGCCTTCTCAGTTCCTAACTTAAATCCCTCATACATCTCTGTATAATGAAAGTAATAAACAAAAAAAATTAAAGATTACTAACAACTACAACAAATCATTGTTTATATCTTTAAGGCCATATTTCACAATAATTTTTTATTTTATTATCCTAAAGAAAAAGGACCACAAAAATGTACATATTTATAATCAAATGATTGTAGTTTTCAAAATATAGCACTGAAAAGTCAAACATTTTGGAATATGGGCGCCCAAGTATCTATGCTCCTAAATAACTTTGCCAAATAAATCACATGTCATGTGATCTAAATCATATGCACAACATGTTAATTAAGTATCACTACAGATGGGACATTCGATACTTCGACACCGGATGTACCAAAAATATTGAGTACTGCTACATGCATAAAAGTGTGAATTGATTTGGGTGGCTCTTAACATCAAGGTCTTGACAGTTAATGAAGTTAATCAACATGAGTATGGAGCAGCGCTGGAATGAAAGGGTGGGGGAAACGGAAGATCTCTGAGGAAACCCGCCGACCAGCTGCATCATCCTGTATGATCACACATGCAAAAATCTGGAAGTGACCCAGTCGGGGATTGAACCTGGTTCGCCTAGGTGGAAGGCAAGCAGGCTAACCGCTCAGCCACCGCGGCCCCTCGCTACTTGCATATAGATACTTTTATTTGATGCATGAAATGTAATATTATTGACACGTGTTTGACTTGGTCCACCATTTTCCCTTGCATCATGAAGCGGCATCGTTAATTTTTATTCAGCAGTTTACTAGTTTACTCCGAACATGTGTTCAGAGTTGCAATTAGGAATTTAAAAATTAAATTGGCGTGTATTGTAAATAATGTATTTCAAAACAGTCATTAGAATGTTTGAAATGTACATGGTCAATAAAACCAACATTTCAACACTGTTTTGTAGTGTAAAAATAACACATTTACTATATGGTAAATCCAACTCCATCAAAAATATTTACGTATCGAATGTGTTTAATATTCAAATCAGTGCAAACAACATATAACGTTTTCTTTCAGTGAGATTAAAACTTTCCAGGTTACAATAATTTTAATGTTATTTCTGTAAGAGGAAAATTTCCCACTGGTCCATATAATATATAATCCAAAATGTTACTGTTTCTTGAGAAGAGCTGTAATAAAGTCTCCCACGCCCTCCCTTCCAACCCCATCAACTGGCAATAAAATATACGAGACCCTAGTAGCATAACTCTGCAAAAAAAAAAATTTGTTGGAATGGTAACATACATTGATCATAGCATGGTTTACACACACTGTTTTCTTCATAGACCAGCTATAAGTACCAAAATTCATTGTACTTATATGAAATGTAGTTGCCGAGTTGGTTGGAGTTAGAAAACGCTTGCCCAAATAAACCAATCTTGTATATTTTTAATTTAAGAACAGACAGTTCAAGCTATTGTAAATACAACTTTGTTAACAGCACATGCTGATAGAAATAAGAATTTTGGATATGCATTATGACATGAATAAAAATTTAAGTGCATTAGGTTTTTGAATGCAAGTGCAGTTGACTCCCTATTTACATTTTTATGGGGACTTGATAATGTTCATACATGTGGGATTTCAGTAGACGAGGGTTGACATGTACATCAATAAAATACAACTTCTGACCTTATTATACTTCATTTTGAGTATGAGAGCTGTACATTACAAGTGAATAAAGTTGAATGTGAATGTGAATTTAAAAAAAAGATATTACTGTATTAGTATTACTATATAATGCATTAAAAAACATTTCCCCTCAACTAGTTTAAAAAACAAACATAACATCTCAAAATTCCATATAAAATTTATTGTAATCAGACACCAAATGCAAGCTGACCTAAAACTTTAAAACCCTCTGAAAATAAAAAAATAAAATGACACAGAATGCAAGGCTAGTTTTGAATGCCCCACACACAATCAATAAGCTGAGAACACGTTAAGAGATTATCGATCAGGCAGCGTGTTCACGGCAGGTGTGACGACAAAGAGGAAGCGGCAGAAGGGGTGAAACAATGCCCCCCTCCCCCCAATTACATGTTGGTGACACTTTGCATGTGTGGCAACTGTCTCTTAAAGTAATTAATTATATTTCTCTGCAAAGTAAGGCAATTAAAATGTATCTCTTCACTGTCTTTAATAATTAATCATTCAAAACCACATCCTCTGATTTTCCCGTACACACCTTTCGCAGGTTACGCTGCACTCGGGCTCGGTGCTTACTTATCATTAGACGACAAAAGGTGTAGAATAGGGCCCCACAGGATATCAGTTTATTCAAAAAATGCATGTCTGATGAAATAATTTAGTATATACCGTCTGATTTCCCTGCAGGAAGTTACTGAAAATGAACTTTATGTTTGGAAATACAAGTCACTCGATGTTCAAACAATTATTGGCGACAAGGGGAAATCAGGTATATACATCTAGCCTAGGGCTGCCACCATCTCTGAAGCTGAAATCCTGGTTCCTGTATATAAAAATCCTGTAAAATCCTGGAATCATTGGGTCAAATCCTGTAAATTCCTTGGAATAAAAAAAAGACAAATTACAGAAAAAGTGGCTATGAAGAATTTTACATATTTTATATAGTTGTTTTTGTTTGGAATATACAAACCATGGTAATTATTTTCTACTCACACTTTTTATACAACTACCATTTCTGCGATAATTTTTGTTTCCTCACCAATGTGATATCAATGCCAAACGTAAAAGACTGTTACCAAATTTGGATTGGATGCACAAAAATGGCAATTTGCTGAAAAGGTTCTTTTCAATTATCACCTTGGCCTTTGCATGTGATCATACAGCCAGGAACATATGTAGATAACTGTATACCCGTGCCAGTGAATAATTAAACAAAATATTTTGGACCTACACTATTTGAAGCATTGGCGTATGTCCTAAATAGTTTTTTAAATTATTCACCTATGTTGTAAGAATCTTTCAAACAAATGCATCAGTGAAACTGACACACATTGCTGTGGGCGCTGCTAGTGTCGCATTGTGTTCAGAACAAAAAAAAAAAAAAAACCTAGAATTAAAAATCATTTAAAACGGTAGGCCTGAAGGCATATAATTTGATTCACAAAGATGCTGTCCAATGAGTTAAATTAATATCTAGTTTTAAAATTATGTTAATTTTATGCCAGATACAATTAAACACCAAACTTTACCGGAAAAAACTATGTTTAATCACAAAAGAAAACATCTTTGCAAATAATAATTCCTTCTTAAAATGTACTGTGCCATTTTCAGGCGAAACCATTTGATTTGAAATACTTGGAGCAATGGAAAATTTCGATAAAATTTATTTTGCTAGTATCTTCCCCTTTCAAAGGCATGTAAGAGGAGGAAGGAAGATGCATGGCTGAGAGAGACAGAAAGAGGGGTGAGAGAGAGGAGGCTAGGTTGCCAAGCTGATTTCTAGGTAATCACTTCCCCTCTCATCAGGTGTATAAGGGGAGGTAGCAAGCCAGACACCATGTCACAGACTTGCTGGGAAGACTACACGCCGCAGAGTAGTGATATAACCGGCAGTACGTGTGACATATTTCAAATCCAGTTACTAGATTTTTGCATAAACAACCAGCTTAAAAATATTGTCACCGGAAATCTTGGGTGGCGGAACAGAAATATACTTCTATAGACACATCCGATAAACGATACAAGCAGTTAGCTTTATCATTATTTGTATAGGAGTTTTTCCAGGACCACAGAGAATATAGTGGATATAGTTTATCGGTACATGCATTTTCGGTACTAGAGTCATTTGTGTTTGCAACTGGTATTTCATTTTTTTTACGTGTTTAATGTGTTTATAAACTGTGAAAATGGCAAACACAACTGGTAGCCGAAGAACTGCCATTGTAGTTTTCATCCAACGAGAAATAATTCCCACATTTCCTGTAGGGCCAACATAGTTGTGAAAAACTTTGTTAGTATATTTTGTGCATGATATTTTGTGTGCTAGAATAATTTCTGCTAAAACCAGGATGTCGGACGTTTGGAAGTACCTACAGTTGGACCCCGATTTTACGAGTACAGGATTTAACAAGGTGGAGATTTTACAAGGCCATTCACGGGAACCATCACAAAAATCGATGAAAAATAGGAAAATTCTAGAAAAATGTAAAAAAATTGCAATGAAAACTGATTAAAAATACATTTGCCAGTCTACAGTATTAAAATAAGTAGGTTTTAATATCGCTACTTTTCATTTGCTTGCCACATTATGCAGTCCTCAAAGTAGCCAAAGACTTTAAGCTACACTACAACTGTTGTCCAACTGTGTCTCGGCAAACACTGTGACACAAGACTGGTGAAGAGAAGGATCCTCTGCCCCACTAGTATGCGATGAAGACCAAGATAGGAAATTATGGTTCCTGCAGCACCGTGAGGTGCGGTGAAGGAACAAGACAGATGTCAATTCTTTGAAGACTACTCATGAGCCCTGGTGCGGCCCTCTATTTATACTCCTTCCTCCTTGCCCCTTGCTCGTCTGGCATAGGAGGTTGACTTGGAGAGGGGGGTAGGCAGCTGCGAAGTGCATGACATAGATCCTCAGTGTGAGTGACGTCAGTGGCCAGCGCTGGATCCAGGCTCATGCCTCGACGAAGATACTGGTAGTGGCATCTCACAGCGCATTGCTGTACTCAATTCATCTCGCTGCATGGCTTAGGTGGCTCGGTTGGTGAATAATTCTTTAGCGTGGAACCTTTGGTAGGTAGAACAATTTCTGACATCATGTTGCTGGTGGCGGCAACTCAAACTCCGTTGAAGGTGCTGTCAGTTCGTTTGCACTGATCAGTAGAAGTCATTTAAATTTTATGTAGAAAGATGTTTTGCATCATCTACAATGATGGAAGGATAGGCTTTTTCAACTAAACTAATCTTTTGGTTGAAAATTTGTATAAAAACAAGTTATTTAGTGTAATATTTTAAATGTTCTTTTAACTTACAAATTATGTACACAAAGCAACGTCAATAAATTTAGCTAGTTTCATAAGGTAAAGGGTATTTTTAAGTTTTTGAAGTCAAATTATTGTGCTGATGCAAAATGTGGCATTCTCAAAAATTATTTTAAGTCTATCATTTGCAGAATATCATTGTATTTTTTAAAAGTAGATTTACATTCTGTGTGGGAATCATGTTTGGTGATGCATGGCATTGCTTCTATTTTAATACATCAATGCCAACTGTTTGTGCTCGAGAACAATGTGGACTGTATTTTAACTAAAAACATTTTGAGTTGTGACATGCCGTCACAAAAAAAAGACAAACTGGCCTTGTAGATTCTGGCAGCGCCGCTCCAGGCCGATGGCGCCACCATCGACAGTGTTGCCACAATGTGACGGGAAATGTAAACTAGTTCAAATGGACCCATGGCCCAAACACCATCGGTTTTTCTATATGCACACACATGTACTGTATACAAAAACTGATAAGTAGTTTTTCATTGAACTGGCCAAATTTTTGCCATTAAAATAACATAAAATAAAGCATTTCAAATTAATATTTTGCTGAACGAATGTTATTTGTGCACATACTTTATCATTTGTGGCATTGTATTACATTTAAAAATTGCTGAAAATTTTTTTAAAACTTAATTTTAGAAAAAGTAGCCAAAAACATATAGAAATTACCATACCTAAACTGAAGAAATTATGGAACACTTTTTCGTAGAAAAAGGTGCATATATGTGTGTGTTTATTGATAAACTAAACCAAATGCTAATAATATCTTTATATTTAGTGTTCAATAAACGAGCTCACCTTGAGCTCGCGATCTTTTTCATTAAGACTGCTCGTTCTCTGCTTGGAACTGAAATCCCAGGCTCACAGACCTGTAGTGATATGTTTCAATTGTTAAATTTCTAGCATTGTAATAAAGAACTGATTTGAATCCTTGTTAAATAAAAACTAATTTTGGCCCCTTCCTTATTAGAAATGGGTTTGAGAAAGTCCATGTTCACTATAAATGTTGACGAATGCCAGCATGCTGCACAGTGAGAATGCGTGCTCTATGGATGACTTCGCCCCATCTACGAGCCACATGCACTCAGGGGTGGAATATGTAAGTGGCAAACCAGATAATATGCATTGCGCTAATAAAGTCCACAAGTCTGGGTAGCCGATTACATCATTGTAAATTATGTGTGTAATTACAATCACTGTTGCCCACAGAGATTTATGCATGACAAAGACACCCTCGCAATTTGAATAAATATGATTGAGGATTCTAATACTCGTGGCTAGCTCCAGAAGAAGTTCCTACAATCTCGAGAGATGGCAGCACCTCCGTGACCTTGTGATGTTACGACCAGCCCACCTAAGAGACAGGGGTTTTAATTTGTCGTCGCCTCCACGTGGGGCAATAAGAAAAGTGCAGCATGTCTGCACCTCTGATAAAAGCGCCCTCATGGTGAAAGACTACCGCTGATAACCAAAATTTTTGTATAAAAACAGCTCCAACAGCCAGCCCCGGCAGAGGCGCCAGGCTCGGCGACCGAAGAAGACGCGAGCCCACCACCAGTCTGCAAAGACTTGAGTTTACAAAGACTCTCGGCCTACCTTGAGTCCATAAGAACTCACTCTTAACCTCCTCAGTCTTCAAGAACTCTTTTTACTCACCTCCTCAGTCCACTAAGACTTTCCTGTCTGCCTGACCAAGGACACTCTGTATCCTAACTTACCCGCACCTTAAGGTCATCATCAGTCTTCGAAGAGAGACACACACACACACTCTCTCTCTCCCCCCCCCTATCTCTATATCTCTATCTATATCTTTATATATCTATCTATATATACTCTATCTATATCTCTATCTATATCGCTATCTATCTATCTCTCTATCTCTCCCCATATCTCTCCCTCCCCCTATCTCCCCCCTCTATCTCTCCCCCTCCCCCCTCTCTATCTATCTATCTATCTATCTATCTATCTATCTATCTATCTATCTATCTCTCTCTCTCTCCCCCCCCTCCCTCTCCACGTCACCGAAGATGTGCACCTCACATTAAACCAAGAAATCCTTACCCCAGTTAACTTCCTTTGACTCTGCAGTAACGAGCCATCACGTTTCGTATTGCTTATCTGATTAGCTTCCCCTTAATTCATTAGCTGCTGTAAAATTGCATTGCTATATGTCCCTCAGGCTTGCTTTCGACTGACCCCGTCGTTCACGTATTACGAATTATAAATTTTCCCACCAGTGTGTCACTAACGCAATTATATTTTTTAATTGTATGTAATATCATATTACTGGTTCTCTCCAGGGACGAATCCCTCAATATACCACAACATCAAATTTAAGACTTGGTGTACCATTATTCGTAGTTAGCAATCCCCTTGATCTGACATTGTGTTATACTAACAATCAGATGTATAGTAGAAAAGGTGGCTTCCAAAGCAAACGACGTAGGGAACGTTGTGCCCTAGCACATGCAAGTCAGTTCTAACACCGAGGACGAACCTCAGCTTGTGTGCCGAGACCTAGGCCTATCTCTCCATACATACCATTAGATATCGCATCCCCCTTAGATCACCTGCTCGGTGGCCAGTGGCCCGGTTACCCCACGACTGACTACGAGGAACAAGTAAAATTACTCACTCAGGAGGACGAGGCTAACCCCTGTGACAACCCTACTAGGCAACATCCCAAAACCACAAGTAATATTAAGCTGCAGTCTGGTCAACTAATTAGAGTGACTCACCCACAGGATACAGTGCTCCCTAAATGCTGTTCAATCAAACTTGCATCCGGAAAAGCAGTTCGGGTTCAACTCCCGGCCCAGCCAGACAACCGATCCTGTGCAACACTCTCAGCTGCAGATTTCGTCCCATCGCGCCAACCTACTCGGCCTGTTAAGATCTCGTCCGCCAGACCACGCACCCCCACCACCATTTTAGATTAACCTCCACTACATTTCACCCATTTGGGATCGCTGGCATCCTGTATATTGGAGACCCTGATAGTGAGGAGGATCGAGCTCCCTGGACGGGCAGCAACGTCCATCCATCTCACCCTGGGGTTTGAATCCCCTACAAACCATATCAAACCTACCTCCATGCAGCCTAATACTCCACCTAACCCCTTTACGCCACACTGGCCTAATAGAACAGGTAGTATTCGCCGTGGTAGGCCAAGTTAGGCTTGATAGACTAGTCAACGTCACCGCACTACCATCTAAGTTAGTCACACACAATAAATACCCCGTAACACACGCATCAATGTGCTTTAACAAAAGCTTAACAGTTTTGGTTCCTTTAAATTTTAAGAGGCACACAACATAAAACACAACTTGTGGTGTAATTAAAGATAAGGTTCTATGGACTACGAAGGTATTCACTTTTGTTTGTGGCGCGCTGTTGCCCAGAAATGCAGCCGAAACTGAGCAGTCATTATGTCACTTCGCTCACCTGACTATGGACTGCAGCTTAATGGCCTGCTGTTGACACACCACGGGAGTAGCATGAATCACATAGTGATCTTATGTTATGGGTATGTTCAATAATAGAGTTTTGTGTACTAAATAAGCAAAGATTATTAAATTACTTTTGATTGTTTTATACAGCAAAATTTTAATATAGTGGTTAAGAATATATTGTTGGGAAAATTTCCTGTTGTATTGTGTTCGGATGTAGTAAATATTCTCATAATCCAGGAAATTGAGACAGGGGAATATTTAAGTTTTTCTGAACCATTTGAAATTCCCTGAAGTGTTTATCACGTGGGTTGAAATTAGTAAAAGAATAAATTTCACGCCTGGGCCTGGAGCATGTTTATGTTCCCAGCGTTTAGCAGGTTAGCAGGAGATGGACAGTATGATTCCCCAGGGTTTTGAAGAAAATATGTTGTCTACTCTCTCATGGATTTGCATGGGGTGGAAGGGGGGTAATTGCAGACTTCAAAATATTTGCAGACATCAAAATATTTGCAGAAAGGCATGGCGGGCATGACGAAGGGAGACCTGGAAAAACATACATCCCAAAATTATATTTCAAAACTAACTGCGAAAGTAAAATGTGATATAAAACTGTTTTCAAGTGACAGAAATGTAGGAGTAAACCATTACATGAGAACACAAAATCTCACTATTGAGTATGAATTTGATCTAAGGCATCTTTCAAAAACATTAATTAAAAAATTTAAAAAAGTGTAACAACAGTATCCCAAGATTCATGCTTGGAAAGTAAGTATGAATAATCATCTTTGGTAGGCAGCTCAGTTATGTGGCGAAGACATTGAATTTTATTGTTAATTAAAAATTTTGTGTCGATTCTCAGTAACATAAACAATTAAAACGAATGGTATGAACGAGGTGAAAAAAGAGTTGCGAACATGAACCATACAGTACGGAAGAAAAATCAAAGCAACTGTGGCTCAGCAATGGTTGTGAAGCTTATGCACTCAAGAAAATGGAATAAATAAAACTTTTTTGAAGGACCTAGAGCATTTAAAACATTATGTACATACTGGTAATATAGAAAGTTACGACAACGTTCGTTTGAAACATGCAGCAAAAAGAGTTAACTCCTCTTTCAGCAGTACAAACTGGCAAATGGGTTCTTAAAAATAAGTACAAACTGTCAAGTGATGGGTGGAAAGAAGGCATTATGAAGCCAATACTAGCATATTTGAGAGATAGGGACTTAACCAGGAGAGGAGCCCAGAGAAGCCATAGACCTTTCGCTGCTAAATAACATCGCTCAATTGTCTCACCCATTCATCTGAGGCTTTAAAGAAGAAACACTTCTTTCCTTTTTGGCATTCTTCTCAGTAAAATCTTTGTTTGAAAATTTTGATTCACAATATTAATGTATAATAACATATATTTACATGACAGTGAATATGTTTAGTTCTATAATAAAAAAAGGCTAACTACACACTTGTTGTGCTGGCCTATAGTTGTCCACGAATTTACCCACAAAGTAAATTGTTTGTACACAATGTCTCTCCATGTTTCGTTAGCATGATTTTTCTGGTGTATGTTGACGTCTTATTACGCTACTTTCGGTCGTTATGGTTAAATTATGGTGAGTCGTTAAAACTTCCTTATCTAATATAGGACCATTAAAAGAAGCACTTTCTGTAACTTAGTGAAAAACTGACATTTTTTACAGTCCTCACGTTATCTATTTCCCAGCAACGCAAGTTTCTTCATCCGTGGTCATAATAAAACACTTATTACACGAACACTATGAACGATACAGTGCCCTACCTGCAGTATTCACTTCATTATCATCATTATCTTGACACTCGACGTCAGGTCTGTCTTCTCTCTCTAGCTCAAACTGAAATGGTTTTCATGCATTTTTCACTCACATTCACTGAAAACTACGCACACAGTAACACAAAGATCTTAATATAACATGAGTATTTTGTTTTGTTTACCAAACTGATAATGAAAAGGGGGAACTCTCGCGACTGTTTTGTAGTGCTCTTTCTGCCAGCAAGGCCTGCTGGCCCGGCCGGCGACAAACAGAATGACATCACAGCACACTTAATATTTATCTATCCCGTGACACAGCTCTGGTTTGGTGCAACAAATTGGCACCAGGTTTGTTGCATTTATTTGTAATTTTTTAAGCTTTAATTTACAACAAAAGCCGGGATATCATAAATTGTGTTGTAAGCCCCTTTAATACTTATCAATTTCAATTTCACAGCATTATGAAAGCACTGCAGACATGTATTACAGAAGTGTAGTATACTCTTGAACACATGAAAGCACTCTAGTACACAATGATACACTGTTTTGAAATAAACAGTTCACAAAACATTATATATAATTCAATACATGATATATTTACCTCATCAGCATCATCAGCTACCATGGCTCGGATTGCTTTTAAAACAAGATTTGAACCTGAAAAAATTAAATGTAATTAGGATTTCAGACATTCGTCTACACTTAATATTTATAGTACTGATATACAGCTATAAGCCTGTATTACTAGAATCAAATACATTTATTACAGTGGGGGGGGGGGGGGATTATTAAAAAAAATTGTTGTGTGAAAGAAAAATAACATGTACAAAGCATGAAAGGTCATGGCAATGACAGTACAGTAAAATACAATACAACAAAATAAAACAGTACAACAGCTGGGGTAGATCATCAAGGCTACAAGTGCACAAAGCCCATCATTCCAACTCCTATAAGACATGCAGCTGAACGTAGATGTTTGACACAAGGCATACATTGAGCACCATTCTTAAAACCCAATATATACTCCAGCCAATACCAGACACCCAGCCAGGAAATAGTAAATATAAAAGAAAAATGTAACAGCATACAGCAAAGTATGTGTGTGTCTATACACACATGAGATATCTAGGTATCTAAATTCAACCTACAAACTTCAGGTGTAGGTTAATCGTGAAAATATCAGTTGATATATATATATATATATATATATATATATATATATATATATATATATATATATATATATATATATATATATATGTATGGTATAAAATTAATTTTAAGGGAGGTACACATTTTTGAAGTTGTAGTACAAGAAACAGTTTACTACTGTACTTCTTTCTCCAATCTTCCCCTCCCTTTAATAGCAGCAAAAATAAGTTATTGGGTATTATGCGTGCCCACCTGCCAGTTATTCGTAAATATTATTTTGAAAGTAAAACATGAAATACTAAAAAACGTTGAGGTTTAGGGTATTTACGCAAAGTTACATTTTTGTTGTGACATGAGGATTAATAATCAATCCTTTAAATCCCGAATATGCTACTGCAACATGGATGTTAGTTTGAAATAGAAGTAATAACAGAGATTATTTACAAGAAATAATTTTATGACAGTGACATGTGTTATGGTGTTTGAAGATCTTTGTGCAGTTAACCATTATACAGACAATTGGTTTTCCAAATTAAATATTACCTCCATTATTTGCAATAAACAAGTGTTCCAGGTCCAACTTTTCAAAGATGTGTACCACCCATAGTATTTACTTTAGACCATAGGTTGTATATATGTTTTCAACTTATTCTTTCATTATTAACCTACAGCCGAAGTTTGTCGGTCGAACTTAGATATATCCTGTGTATGTGTACGTATGTATGTGGGAGGGGGGAGCGCATGTACACAAATTAATATAAATTTTAATTTGTTAAAGAGTTTAGAAATACATTAACTAGCCTATGCAATTTGCATTATAGTTTAAAATTAACCATAATAAAGGTTTACGCATGCCACATTGCTGCGCAGCGCGTTTGCACACTCTACGGGCAACTTTGCCCCATTTACGAGCAAGCAAGAACTTGGGGCAAGTCACAAACAGTGGCAACCTACTTTTCACCTGCCCACTGAATGGACTCCACATGTTGGACAGCTTCAGACACTGAATTAATTAAAGAGTTTAATTATAAATTGTACCGCCCACCCAGAACCCGGCATGTGAGCACCACCCCTGTTAGACAAGATTGTTTTCCCAGACATAACACTACCCCGAGATTATCCGAGAAGGAAGTTCCACCAACACCATGGGATCGCAGCACCTCTGCTGCCCTGTGACGTCACGCCCACCAGCCTCAGGCTGAGGTGGATAAATTTGTCGTCGTCTCGGAGCAGGGAGATAAGAAATGAGCACCGCTACCACAACCCTAATAAACCAACCACTGTAATAAAAGGCTACGTTACCCCGCACCCCCAGAAGATCACTGATCAAGGGATTTACGACTATATAAGGAGGCAAGAGCTGGTCTATCGCCAGAGACGCCGGGCTCACCTGCCGCATAGGTCAGTGAGCATTCTCTGGGTCTGGCCAAGACCTCTCTCCTCTCCTGCAGCACGTGAAGGCTCGTTCACCAGCCGACTGCAAGGATGGCTGATCTCTCCAGAGGTAACGCACAACGTCCACTTCCTGTACCCCTATTTACCCTATTCATTCCCTTGACTCCACAGTAGCAGGTCGTCGCGACACTTTACCCTTCTGGACAAAATTCCCCTTGAGAGGAAACACTGTAAAGAGTTCACATTTGTAGACTGCACCGCGCAATGTGGATTGTGCCGTACACTGTGGACTGTGCTGGGCAGTATAGATGGCGCTGTCCCTTTTAAATTGAGTTGTGATGGCCTCATTCCCATGGCTTTGGAGACCTCCCCTTCGTACTATCTCTCAACCTCCTTGTCTTACCCCTCCCTCCTGCGCATGCATGCTATAAATAATTTTTTATTGGTTGTAACAATTATTTTGGATTGGCAAGCTTTGCATCAGCGCAGGCCTCTGCCACTTCAAGACTGCTCGTCTTCCTGACAATACCCTTCTGGTATTAAGCTCTGCAAGGTCCTTTCAGGACTCTGAAATATGATAGATAATGTGAGCTGACATGCTGCCATGTTGTGGGCAGCAAACGTTTGAAGTGGGTTTGCCTTTTGATGGAATGTAGAAACTTAATTGTGGTTTGAGAGTAATTTGTTAGGCGTTCAAAATTTAGTTTGGTTTTGTATGATAAATTTCTTTTGGCTTTAACTTATATTGCTGTGGAGCCAGCTAACATAGTTTACTTTGTGTGGTTTGGATGAATTTATATAGTATAGTAAATGTTTGATGGCAGCAAGATGGGGCCCACACCACTTCGTGTCTACTTGATTTAAATGTGTTTCAGGTAACCCATCTTTCTCTTTTAAATATTCCGTCAGCCCCTCACATTTTAACTTGGCTAGAGAGTAAAAAAAAATGTGGAATGATTTTGAAATATTCTTTTAGATGTGAATAAGTTTTAGTTATTTCAATTAATGGTTTTTAAGTGATCGAGCTTTGGTAGGCTGCGGCGCCCCGATTCACTATTTGGTTTTTTAATGAGTCTTTTAAAGTATTCAAGTAAACTTAGTTTGTTTTTCCAGGACTCAGGTCAACGAATTTTAAACATTTTCCAATTGTGGAGTTAATTTTTTGAGTTTGCAATTTTTTCAAACATGCTTTATGAATTATTATAATTCATAGAAAAAAGGAATATTTTACTGGGTTGCTTTAATGAAATCATGTTTACTTTCTTTTAAACTTGCATTTTTTTTTTCTTTAATTTTGCTCTTGACATTGCTTGGCCGCATAATGGCGCCCGGGAAGCGACTTTTAAAGTGTAGTATTTTTAACATAATAATTTTCCAGTTGGTAATGTTAACTGGTGCAACGAGTCCTGAATGTTATTTGCAAAATAATACTAAGAGCTATTTTGAAATTTTCTGTTTGTGTGAAAAAACTCTTTGTATCCCATCACAAGTGATTCAATTCTTAATTAGCCTTTAATCAAGATAATTCTTATTCTTTTACCAGGCTCACCTTCGCCTGAATTAATTAGCATAGTTAATCAATTCTTAGCTAGCTTGTATTATCCAACCGGGACTTCCCACTTTCATAATTCGTAATAATAAATATTACGTTAATTTGGAATCTGTGTCTACCTTCCTTTTAACTGTAGTTCTTGTTTCATGTGAGTTAATATTATTCTAACAGTGAAAGTTGTTGCCTCAATACTCCACTGAGACTTAGTCATGAGGTATGCCAAACTCCCACAGGAGACAGGGCTTGAAGAAGACTTTGAGTCCGAAAGGACTGGGTTTCCGGTGCTCCCTCGCCTAACCTCGGTGGCATCCTAATACCAGACAGCACCTCTCTCCGTCAATGCCTCGGGTGTGTTTGAATAAAATGCATCCCCAGGACTGTAAGACTGCAGAAAGATCAGAAGGCAGGTCTAGATGCAGGGTAGGAAGGGTGGTATTCAGAGCTGCAACCGGCGCAAAGAGTGGTAAGCATTACAGAGGTTCAACAACACACAAGGAGATGCAGAAATTAAGTGTGAGGACACGCCTCTATCTGCGGACTCAGACGTTAGACCTCGGTCCATCTCACCATTTATTCCCCTTGTCCACGAGTCAGAGCTTGACGCATATTTAGGTGCCTGTTGGACAGAATCGGAACAAGAACTTGCATGCCCCCTCAAGCCGGAGACTCCATTGCCTGCAGTAGCAGTAACCCCACCCAAGATAGATCTGAGGAATGACGTACCGAATACGTGCTCTATACGTCTAGCTTCCGAGGAGATTATTCAGGTTCGATTACCGCCGAAGGTCGTCCCAAAGCCTTGCGGAGTTCCTTTCCCCGTAAACTATATTCCTGCATGCCGGCCTACGCGGCCACTGTGGATAGCACTAACTCCTCCGGTACGATCATCCACCCCCCTCATCAGTATTCATTAATCCACCTCCCGATTCATACCCTGGGATAGATGGCATCCCACATCTTGGCAGCTCTTGTAGTGAGGAAGATTGTTCGCCCTGGACAGGAAACAATCACGATTCAACTCACTCTGGGATTTGATTCCCCTCCCCTCAGATGGTATCCTCCCTTAAACGGCCCCCTGCAGAATCTACCACGACCCACCGGGCTCGTGTAGCAACCAAAACGCAGTGGTAGAATCACCTGCTGAACCAGACAGGGCAGTCAACGCTCTAACCACTTACTCGAGAGTAAGGACGCGCATCAAGGTTAATAAAAAATTGTAATATAGTGCAATATAATTTATTGATGTAATCAAAAGTTTTCTCTTCATGTACAAATAGGTAAAAATGACTCAAACTCAATTGCTAACAAATAAAGCATAAAAATGTATTGTTTCGGAAGTTAAGTAATTGTGTGAACCACACAAAACAGAAAAAGGGAGAACAGTACATAAAAACCAAATCCAATCTTTGGAAGTGAAAAATATGTGACATTAGGACACAGATTGTGACAGAAAATCCCTAAGAGAGCGAGACCACTGCACCATGATTTTGTATAAGCTGCAGTCACGAGAAAGAGTGGTCAAGCACATGGACACACAAGAATAAATGGCTGCCACAGCAACTACCAGAGGGGAAGTCAAAACACAGATGGCAGCTCCGTACCTGCCCATCCCTACTTCTACTTGCCCAAACGAACTGCCAGTCAAACTGACGACAAAAACCACTACTTCAACCTTGGGGATGTTATGGCTCGAAAATTGAATAAAAACCAAATCATACATACAATACAACATCAGGCAACAAAGGTAAGCCAGGGAACCACGATGGCAGATCACCAAATTACTTAAAAATGCATGGACCACTGGTATGGCAGCAGCCGAACCTCCTGGCTAAAGAATCAGGCAACAAAGTTATATTGCCATGGACCACCATTCCATGTGGTCCCCTACGAGAGGCAGGAGTCCTGGATGCAAACTACCCCAAGTCACATCCAGCGTGCAGCCACATACTAAGGGACATTACTTTGGCCTGTGCAAGAAAGCCCTTGAACTGTGCCATTTGGGTGGAGGTTTCCACGGATATTGACTTCAGGTTAACAGACACTTCAGTAGATATATATCACCTCATTAGTGTAATATTCGTACCGTTTATATAACACAGAAATTAAGGCTGTTTCCGGATTGTCCGTATATACGTGTAAGTACACACATTAGCGTACTAGCAGTGATGTGTACCTGTCGTGTACTTGTTGAAACTATTCGGACAGGTCATTGACTATTCATGTTAGACTTGTCGCACATTCTGGCAGAAATATCAGAAACAATGAGACAACAGAAAAATATGGTGCAATATATTATTTTATACGTTACAGCTTCTATGGTTATGCATTAAGAAGAAACGCATAACTTTATAAACATTTGTTATTTATTTTTGTATCATGGTTTTATACATTGACATCTTACGAGTTTAAACAAAAAAAACATGGCTGTAGCACGGAATGAGAAATTAATACAAGCATTAGTGGGAGCGTATTGTCTACAGAAGGGAAATTAAAGGCGGCACATAAATATTGTTGTACACTGGTTGCTTGACAGAGCAGCAAGACAACAAGTGTGTGTTGTTTTGAGTGAAAACTAATACACACAAATATGACAATATAATGACTGTTTTTGGTCATTGTAAACTTGGGTACAAATTGTACAGCAGAAAAACCAATCGCAGAAATATAGAAATTCTTGCACCTCGGTATCCTTAGGTTATGCTTATCTGTTCAACTTCTCTTGATTTCACAAGTATTCATACCACACCAATAGTTTTGGGACACTGCTTTATCACGCCAGTGGAAGATTGTAAACAAATTAGGGCAGTTGCTATGGGATTTGTTACATTTATTTATAGTATGTAAAGGGCATTACACAGAAACTGGCATTCTTTCCTCATCCCTACATACGAACCTTACCATGTGTTTGAAATATACACATTGATAACAAAAGGAAGAGAAATACAATTCAATGGGGTTTGTAATAACTTTGAAATGCAGAGTGCAAATGTAATAATATTTGTAAGCATACACCTGGAAAATATGTTGCAGACATCTATACAACGCTCAAAATTTTATTCATAGTTAGAAGCACATTTATTAAACTGACAATTATTTACACATGTAACAGAACAACATTTTTAAAATACTTATTCACTTTTAAAACTTGTGATCTTTATAACCACAAAACATATACGTTAATTTTCACACCTGAAATACAAAATGGCAACTTTTGAAGTACGCAAGTATGCCCAGAAAATATACAATTTCAAATACTTGCCAAGTATAGAGCCTGTGTGTACTATACTGAGAATTCAGACAACCCTAATATATACGTATATGGTGATGTCACTTCCAAGGACAGGTATGTATACAAGGGCAAGTATGTATTTCTTGAGAATCTGGAAACAGTCTTGTAAACAAAGGGATTGTAGTCAGGGTTTTTAAGGTTGTGACAATAAAAAGTAAAGTACTTGTACTCACTTCTTTATACTGACCCCATACTCCCATTGTAGTGAACATTGATAATCTTTCATTGGTTACACTGCACAGTTTGAAGCAACAGTAAGAATATGCAAAATTAACATTGTCATGGGCTTAATCACTTTACTCTGCATTGGTAAAATGAAACTGTAAAATTAATACAACAGTAGAAATTTTACACTTTGATGCATGCCGCTTATACCATTCATCTCCAACGATTACGACTCCTCTCACTGCAAACCTTGTGTACTACTTCTACACATGTGAGATTTAAACCCCGTGCCAACTCGTACATGGAAGTAACGGTCTGCCACAATCCTGGAGAGCGGCCGGACACGTGGATACGAGGGGTTGTGAAAGACAGCGGTGCGTCAACCCCCCCACCCCATGCTGAGAGCCTACAAGCCATCAGCCGCCTCGGGCCATGGACGAGCCTCACCGAGGATACGCGAAGGCCAAGAGATTACCAGAGGGTGCTACCCCCACTCTGGCCTCGCACCTGAGGGACGTCACACACCCTCCCCAGCGGCCGTCACGACACGTACTACCCTGCTATATAAGTCTGTGCGCTGCGGACCTTGCCAGTTGTTCCTGCAGTCTTCTCCGAGCACATGGGTGCTGAAGCCTACTACTACTGCTAGATCTTCAACAGCCCTTCCAGAGGCTGTCGCCAACGACTCATGTGTTTTCAGCGGCCACCAGAGGCTGCCATCCTTGACGTCACCGTTAGAGCTCTGCAGCACAGCTACCGGATGCTCCAGCGATGCCAATTGCCAATAGCTACCAGACATACCACATGTAACTTCTTTGTCTCCTACAGAAACCCCCCTTAGAGTTAGCTAAACCCACTCTACCAAATTTAAGGTGAGGCATGGCGCAAGGAGGGAGGAGCAAAGAGTTGCGCGCTTTGCTGCCAGGATGCCGGCTGGTCTCGTACCGCTCACAGCTAGTCGACGAGCCAAACGAGATTATGCCACCTTACTCCGATCACTGGCACAACCTACATCTACTGTAAACAATCCAACTTCTTTCCCATCAGTACCCCGTGCATGCATCCAACCTGCCATCCAGTTGTAAGACGATTAATTAATCAGACTGAGAACCGGTTGAGCATCTCAAACAGTAACTTCTGGACCAGAGCCTCAATGGACTGGAACGGCGAGTTCTGTGTCGTATCACGTCGTGCCCTCACTACCGCTCGAGCCGAAGACGAATGACTCAATCAGCTGTATCCAACTACCCCTCGCTCGCAAGACAATGACAAGTCACCTACTGCTAGCACTTCCTGCCCGTCGTCAACTACGACCAGCTCCGATACGAGTTGTAAGCCTGATCAATCGAAGGGACTCATGAATCGTAAAGTCAATAACTTTGTTCCATCATGTAAAACCACCTGCCCGACCGCTATATCTAGCCGCAAATAGGAGTAAGTCAACCTGTAAGCACAACAGACCGAAGTGCAACCAAAGACACACGACTGTGATCCAGCCTTAGCTAATCGGACACGTGTCAACTTTTAATATTTGTTACACATAGGCTACATGCATAAAAAGTAAAACAAAAGTCATTATTTAAGTATTAACAAATGTTTACCTGACATTTTTAATTCAACACTAAAACATTGAACTACTTTCTCTTTATCATTATCAACTTTACTGGGAACATATCCATCAGGGTGCCCATTAAAATATATGCAGATATGGGGTAGTGACACTTTTCAAATGCTTATCCACTGTTATGGTCAGTAGCTCATGTTCAGCAGTATCAGGAGCTGATACACGACAGACGCCACTGCCTTGGCTCCCTTCAAGCATAAAGTGAAGGACTGAACAAAACATCAGTCCCAAGTACCCCTGAAAGGAGAAGACAACCTTACTGATTCTTCAAATATAAGGATGGAGGAATAAGCTTCTCCAGGTGGTGAAGAACTCAAAGTATCCTCTCTTTATTCCAACCAGTGTACCTACAAGGTGCGAGAAGCTATGATCTCATCAACATCCAGGAAACTTGACTAAATACTCCGAATGGCATGAATTTATTCCAAACAAGTGTATTATGAAGCCCCAGTAGTTTAGTGGCAACCAGTAAAATGGTTCACATGTTCACAAGAGTTGCCATAAGACTGAAAAAACATATACGAAATGCACCTTTAGCAACTAAACTCATTACACTCAATTCCCATATAAAGACCAAGGGGGATAAAAACATTCCCAACTGTTGGCACCAGAACTGCTGGCAGGTGAATTTTCACGGAGCAGGGTGCAGCCGGCGAGGGGAGAGGTAGCTGCAAATGCAGCCTGATGCAGTGCCAAAAACATTAGTCTCCGTATCATCAGCTGCATGGACGCCTATTCATGCCGAATGTTTCTACAACAGTTTTTACACAGTTGGACCGTCACTTATATCAGCTGCGCTGTATCGTCAGCCCAAGCTCAGGCATCTAGGAAGGCAGGCCACCAGGACTTGTGGAGCTTACAATACAATTCATTATCACATAATTGTGTGGCAATCCCAGGAACAAGGCTTCAGTAGGACTGAATAAATTTTGAAATTATTTTTCAATGTAAATCCTTAGAACTGTTACAATGTGCTTTAGGTCATAAAAAAATGACCATAAAAAGTATGCAAGGCTGTGCGTTAATATTTTATTTTTATTTATCATTATCACTACTACCAGGAGCAATTGCAGAGCATAAAAATCTACTCAAAGGAGTGTTATACATTCTTCTTTTAAACCCCAATGACTCATTTCAATACTCTTAATGTTAGAAAGTAATAAGGTGCTACAGCATGCTAAGAACCCTTAGAATCGCCTTAGGTATGTTAAAATGTGAAAAACTTTTTCTGCATTTGTAACTGTATCTTCAAAATTTCCCTTGCTCTGAGAATAAGCAATACATTATATATAGGCCGTTCATGGTAAAGTGAGCACTTTTGATGCCCTAGTTACTTTTTCCTTTCAGCCATATGTTATCCTTTAATCACCTTTTTAAATATTTAACGCCATGTAATTAATAAACACAGTGTGTATGTTTCACCACACTCAAAAGTTAACGTTTAAGGCTAAAATAAAATATATTTATTGACTATTTAACAAATTGAAAGGGCTTTCAAAAGTGCTCACTTTACAGTGAATAGCCTATAGTTATGAAGTGATTTTATAGAGTTTAATTTTTTTTATTAAGATACCTCTAATTTCTCTGGGAAGCTCTTCATTTTTTGTTAGGAAGCCCTTAGTTCGCTGGGAAGTTCTTTATTTTTATCAGGATGCATTAGGTTATTTTATTATTTTCATTGGGTTTAAGGGTTTCAAATTATGTAGATCTGGTTGCATTGATTCCCTCCTTGTTGGAATGGATGAGAGTCTTTCTTTGTGGTGTTCTGGTAATGATTTAATTATTTTATTTTAATGCAGGTTTTTCGTTATAAATTTGGAAAGTCGTTTCACTTTTGTTTTAGGATTCATATATTTAAGGTCTTCTAACCTCAATATAGTAGTCATTTTTTGTTTGTATTTTAACTTGTAGTGCCTGTCTAAAATTTTAATTGTTAATTATTTTATTTTCTATAGAGAGGCCTTAAATTTTCTTATTGGAAGTCATCTATAATTCTTTTTACTTTTTGTGAGGGGTTCAGGTCCTATGATTTTATTCTGTTCAGGATGGGTTTAAAATTATTTAAAAAGGCTTTGGTTATAAGACTGTTAGGTAATTTACTTTGTCTTCCCAGGAATTTTCCTTAGATTTGCAGTGTAGATAGTTCCAAAGAGATACTGCAGGAATTGTTTGCAGCTCATATTGGGCTGAGATTAGCCTTCACCAGTGTGTTCGCTACAGCTGCGATCCACTTCTTGTTTTCACCGCTACATCGGTAAAGTACTATCATCCTTTTCATGAAATGTTTTTGCAGTGCACGTGTGCCCGTAAGTTCTTGGAGCTGTCACTGACGGGGACATTTTCGAGTCAACAGCTATGAGATTGTGGTCCCGCAAGGGGAAGAGAGGAGGTTTGGTGCTGCGCACAGCAGAGATACGTGTAGGACCCCCAGAGGTAAAGCCTAAAGTGCTAAGCCCGTGCTTGTGAGCAGTCACACGTGTGCACGGTGTGCTCGGATTGGCTGCAGACCGGATGACGTCGCCCGAGGCCAGATGTTGGGTGTGGTTGATGGAAGGCAACTGTGGAGGGGTGATGTTTTAAAGAGTAGTCGTAGAGACGGAGAGAGTGAGTCTACACGGGAGGAGTGCAGGAGTCAGTATGGTGCGGTGAAGATCAGTGTAGTAGTCTGAGAGAGAGGGTTGTGAGTCAGCCAGTGAATCTACGAGGGATGTCGCAGGCAGGCTGGAGGAGCCTGAGATGGCCATACATCATGCAGGCCTCCAAGAAGATAAGTAATCTTTGTTTCGTAGTCGTTTTTTTTTTTTGTATGGGCTCCAGCAGGCAGCATTAAGTTTTTATGTTTGTTTGTTTTTAGAAAATAAAAGTTTAGATGCCTACTGGAAATTTGTTTTAACTTCGGTGAGGACGAACTTTTATTTATGTTGTTTATTTGAGTGTGTGTGACACCTTTAGTAGATGCTGGCATATGTTTAACTCTATTGAATCGGCAGGTCAGGACCTTAATTGCCAAATATGTAGTATAACTGTGGATTTTTTTTTTAATTTGCGTAAACAGACGTCTTCCTGCCGTCGATAAATTTGTGCTCCAGTGTCATGAATGTAGATGGCAAAGAAAAACAGAAGCTTGTGCAGTTCAAGTTTTATAATAAATTATAAAGTTGCAGTTTACCATGGCTGTCATATAATGAATTGAAGTTCATTCAATATTTGTGTTGTGAGATTACAAAGCAGAAATGGAAAAAAAATAAAAAATTTTTTTTTTACTTGATTGGTGTAAAAGACCAAGGTTATTATTGGTATAAAACTGATGTATTTAATCATCAGTTGTTTTAAATTTTGAAGATTTGTGGAAAAATAATTATAACCAAAGCTAAATTTAATGGATATTTGATGGTTATTAAAAGAAGCACACTTTTGCCAATTATTTTGTATCTCATTCAAGACAAATTCTAAAAACGTATTTTATTTTGTATTGAAATAATTATTTTCACTTTAAAAATTATATTTATTCTACCTGTTTATACTCAATGTTTATAAAATGGTTGTTTTATTTTTTTTTAAAGAGAATTTATTATATTATTAAATTTAAAGTTTTTCTGAAAATTTCCTCTTATTTTTAGATGATAGATCATCCCCACCACCCCCTTTTTTTAATCTCGTGGTTATGGAAATCATCAGTGAGATTTAGAGAGTGATTTTTATTTATGAAATTATTTATTGTAATAATTTAATTTTTTCATAATTTTGTAAGTATCGTGTACCACCTCTTGCGTTAAATGCTGAGTAAACTAGTTGCTCTACCAGTGTCTCGTAACTAGTAATGTTATAGTTTGGAAGTATAGGGCTTCGAGGCCACCACTTTCAAGTGCATCGTGGTGGATTGCCCCCATATAGTAGTGAAGTTAGGTCAGAGAAGTAGGATTGAGACGTTTTGAGTTCGCCAGTGTTTTTTGAGTTTATTTGCAGCTAAAAATGTGCTGTTGTTTACTTGTGTTGATGTGGAGTTGAGAGAGTGAGTCTCAACATTGAAGATGTTTGTCCCTTGATAGTGTGGTTAGGGGTTTAGTCGCCATATGTTTCCCTGCATCTCCCTCCCCAACAAGTCGTTGAGTCGTTTGCACATGTTCTAATCCTTTATCCCCTCCTCTTCATTGTTTGCAGCCAGTGTAGATAGAAGTAAAATTACCCTAATTCCCCTTCTATTTCTATTTTCCCTTTCTACACTATTTCCACTTTCATTCTTTCTTATTGACCTTTTACATACTCTGTTTTCCATCCCTGCCACAATATAACATGCCCAGAAGCAGAGAATTCTATCACACATGCACTTGAGTTAAGTTTAAAACATACAACTGCACAAAAAGAAAATGTGTTACCTTTGCTTAAATAAGAAACCAATAATAGCAGCTTCAAAAACTTACCTATTTTTCTTTTCCTATAACGCTCATCAACAGCTAACATTGCAATGTAACCTCTTTTTACAACTTTCCTATGAACATCCAGTTTGCAAACAATGGCACCAACACACTGATTTCCATCCATAGCCTGCAAAAAGTGTTCAGTACTTTAATAAATGATTTTGTGACTCTGCATTAAAACATTTACAGGAAAATAGGAGGGGAAAAGGGGAATAAACAAGATGTTTGCAAATACATATAACATTAAGAATTAAACAGATACCAGTGTCACAAAAATATATTTGGCTAAATATTTTAAAAAGAATCTGTTATGAAAAATTCTCACTATCATGCACACATGTGATGATATATTGCAATAACAACACTCTCTACACGCTATATTTTTTTCACAAGTTCCTCCCACTAAATAATGTTTTACATACAGTTGAAGGTAGAGACTTTCTTTTCAGCACTGGACTGACTGCACAACATGCAGAGCTCATTGAAAACTAGTACAGGCACTACCAAAATTCTCAGAAAAGTACAGGTGGCCATAAAGTCTTTGTCTAATTACAGAAATTTATTACACAAAAACTATTGGTTAGAGACATGCTGTTTGCGGCAAAATAAAGACCATTACTTAAAGCTTTTTTATGTTGCAGGTAGAATCAGCATAGAAAGCATCGCTGTTCCATAACATGATGTTGCCACAAGAAAAAGCCCAGCGTGTCTTGTGGTTTCACGAGCCACAGTCACCGGTTATTGTGCAGCGGAAATTCCTATTGGAATATGGACGACCACCACCTGATAGGAGAAGCATCGTTTCGTGGTATATAAAATTTAAAGAGACCGGCATGGTGTTTGACCGTCCGTGAACAGGGCGGCCATCCGTCAGTGAGGCGCATGTTGAAGCTGTGCAAGAAACATTCAGCCGAAGCCCTCCCAAGTCCACATGTCATGCATCTTGGGAACTAAGAATACCCCGATCGACAGTGCAAAAAATTTTGCACAAGAGACTGCAGTTGCATGCAGATAAAGTTCAGATATTGCAGGCTTCACACAATGACAGGCCACGTCATGCAGCTTTTTGCAACGGGTCGATGCAGATAATGCGTACCTCGAATGTGTGTTTTTCCAACGAGGCTACCTTCCACATCTGCAGCAAGGTCAACAGGCTCAATGTTGGAATATGGGGTTCACAGAACCCCTATAGTGTCATGGAGCATGTGAGAGATTCTACCAAATTGAATGTTTGGTGCGGTTTGATGCACAATACGGTCATTGGTCCATTCTTTCTGTTGAGAAGTCCATAACGCCTATCAGCTACCTACCTATGGGATTACGTGAAGGACAAAGAGTATGCAACAGCTGTACCGAGTCTCGATTCACTGAGATGAAAGAACACTGCTGCTATTGAAGGTGTCACACCACAAATGTTGTCTAGTGTACGGCGTAAAATCGATTGAAGTTTGTTGAATCAATTGTGTGTGAAACTTTAATTCTTGTTCTTTCTTTTGCCGCAAACAGTGTATCTCTAACTGCAATAGTTTTTGTGTAGTAAATTTTTGTAATTGGGTAAAGATTTCATGGCCAACCTGTATTACTGCAATAATATATATGAAAGACAAACATATTTATATTTTATTAATAAGTTCTGAAAGTTTTTACAAGAAGCAGATAACGCACAATTAAAATTATACACAAAAATATTAAAAAACTCGTAAAATGTAAATTTTCTATAATTGTACATTGTCAGTAATTACTATTAATCCAAAATTACGACACAAAAAATCAGAATTTCTACAAAAGCGGTGAAACCAAGCCTTAATGAGTCAATTTTTTAAATTAATATTTAAGTATATTTTAGAAGGCATAATTTGCAAAAAAAATTTTTCTCAATTACTCTATACTAATGTTTACAAATATATTTCATAACCAATATTAGACACAAAAATGAGAAAACAATTATACAGAACGGACTGTATAATTCAGCTAATCGGAAATAAATTTCTAGTTGTGCTGGAAGTGACTGTGATGAATAAATTGTTGGTTAATGGGAATGTGAAAAAATCATAGTGTCTTTTAATGTAATTGTTAATGAACCCATAAACAAATATGTAACAACTACTTCAACATAGGTCAGTAACCCAGCTATGTAAAAAATACTGCTTGCAAGTTTCACAACTCAAAAGAAAGGAATCTTTCAACACAACACGTAGGAATTTATGTTGCACACATAATTCCTAACTACTAAACAAACTGTGGAAGAAATTGAACACATAATTAAAATATTTCCGACATATTGTCCAATTTTTAAAAAATGAATAACAAACAATCAGTAAAATTATTACACTGTCACCAAGGACATCAATCTGCAAGAGGGGGCACGGGAGGAAAACTTGTCTTCCCCACTCCCCCCTCAGGAAAATCTGTTTATTTTCATTTATTATGAAATGTGAGAGGTCCATTACAATTGTTTATACATTGTTACTGCAAGCAATCATTCTCATAACTAAGTGAAATAATTTTCATAACAAATAAATTACTTATTTGCATTTTAACTCCAAAATGCAAACATCTGCTAGCAGGAGAAACTGAATTCATGTTTCCATAATTTTAGTTTGATGATTAATTGTACTTTTGTATTTAATATTGTATCATATACATACGTTGTTAAAGATAACCTAATTTATTCATATGACAATTCACATATGTTTGTTGAATGTATACTTGGTAAAACTCAGTTGTAAATTTTACAGTCCTTTGATGGAAACTAATTGTGATTCCATAACCTGCTCCCCCCCCCCCCCCCCCTTTCCCAATGTAAAAAATGTTGGTGATGCTGAAAGCTAACTAACACTGGTGTCCTTTAGGCCAAAAGTAAATATATTAATATTTATACAAACAGATATGAACGAGACTATGCATATACTCTCCAGAACTTCCTCTTCAATTTTCCTAGATAAAATAATTCTCCAACCCACCTTTTATTCCATTCTTACATAACTGTTCCGTTTCTAATATGTTATGGTCATCAAAGCCAGTGCCATTGCAAATGGGTCAAACAGCATCAAAAAATGGAAAATGGAAACCAGAACAGAGTTTATAGCACAAAACCATTACAATGTTGCAGTCCACAAACACCAGCACCTCATGAAAATGTTTAACAGCTAGAACTTCTTGTACGGCTGGACAAATACTTAATGAAGATGTATATACCCTTCATTAGCTCAAGGAAGAGTTAAGTGTGCTGAGCTGTGAGCATCCTGGGATAAAGCAATTCATAATTATGGGGAATAATTTACAGACAACAAACTTTTCTCAAAAGCGGGCTTTCTTGGAATCTACACTAGTGATAGCTGACAAGCACATAGCACAGCTATTACTTCCACCAATGTTTTTAAATGAAATCATGCTATCAATGTGATGTGCACTCTAGGGATGGGGAATATTTCCTGTCACAAAGACTTTGTCACAGTTACCAGATTGTCACGGTAACAAGTAGTGTTAAAATGATTCAAAGTCACTGCTTCTGCTTGTCACTCTTATGGTGTGCAGATAACAAGGTGCACATGCTTTGACATTGTCATAACATACTACAGAACGTTCCAAGCCATCTAGGTTACAAATCTCGCAGCTAGAATGTGTTGCATGTACATGGCCAAATTATATATATGTAACTAGACACACTTTATTGAACCTTGTTTAGTCATTTGTTGGGAATTTTACATTTCTTTATGAAATTTACAATAATTGCAAGTACTGAACTCAGTTGTGAAACAGTTTTGATTCTGAAAATTCATTGTGAATTAATGTCACACTACTTTGTCACTAGTTTTAGAAATTTTGAATTAATTTTCTATTCAACTTTCTATTCGTGGATTGTATTGCAAAAAATGGCATGCGCACATAAGTAGCTATTAGTTTCATTCATATTAATACTATGAACATGTTTTACCCAAATGCTTTACTCCTTGGCATGACAAGGAACGACTGCCTCGTATCTGCATGGCACGTGCAGTTCATTCCTTGCTATGACACGGAATGACTTGGCCACAGCTCACACTGACAATTCCTTGCTGTGACAAGGAGCAACTCGGCTAGCGCCTGCGCCAGTTGCTCCTTGCCATGACAACAAACAACTTGGGTAGTGCCTGCACAGATCGTTCCTTTCAGTGACAAGGAGAGACTAGCCTCATACCTGCGCTCTTTGTTCCCTTGTCATAATGAGGACAAAGCTTTGCTTTGCAACATCGCTGTTCCTTGTGAAAAGAGACTTGTGCTGCGTACTTTTAATAACACGTTGCATACATGCCACAATCCAAATCATATAAACTATTACCGTACATTTTTTTCATGAAAGTGGTTTTAACTTGCATAGTAGTATATTTAGATTATTTTGATTTCAGAATCAACACAACATTATTATTATTCGATATAACAGTCAATGGAAATAAAGTATCAATTCCATTAGTATTTTGCTGGGTGCCTTAAAGTAAAAGAAAAGGTGCATTTCAATATGCAAATTATGTGTAGTGACTTAGATCATGGTAAAAACCAACAGTGTAGCAAAAAGACATTACCTTCAACAGCAGGAAACCATTTCAAACATATTATAAACTACAAATCAGATTATTTATGTGTGTGTGTGTGTGTGTGTGTGTGTGTGTGTGTGTGTGTGTATATATATATATATATATATATATATATATATATATATATATATATATATATATATATATATATATATATATATATATATATATATATAATATATATACACATATAAAATTACTTTTTCATATCATATATATATATATATATATATATATATATATATATATAATTACTTTTTCATATCATATATATATATATTTAATTACTTTTTCATATTATATATATATATTACAAAGAGAGTAACTAACTTATATTTATTTATAGATGAAAGCTGAATTAAATGATATGAAAAAATAATTCAAAAATACCACCCCCTTACAAAAATTGTTTAATGGGGTAATTTCAGTGAAAATAAAATAAAATAATATTTTGAAAACAGCTAGAAAGGAAAATTTCTTCTGTTCAATGTTCTAATTCACACACAAATGAAATACTTTCTACAATCTGAAAAATTTTCAAAAATTAATATGATTCCACTGAAAAAATTTAGAATATTAGAAAAAAATGTTTTTATTTAAAATAATTGTCTTTCCAAAATAAAGCAAGTTTCTTTAGTTTTCAAGTCTTGGTCTTCCTGGAGGCAAAACATAATAAACTTGCTATACGATGGCACCAGGTATTTTATAATTGAAATCTAGACAATATAGGCAACACCCGCCAAGATTAAATTGGCACACCAGAAGCCCCGCTTATGGCACAATCTCGCGAAACCTGTCCAACGTAAAAAAAAAAAACTACTACTACTTCTGATGGTCCCCAGGACTATCTGAAAAACTAACCATAAGGAAAAGACGTAATGCAAAATAAACTACCAAAAATAAAACATAAATAATTAATAATTATAAACACTAATTATAAAAAAAATTTCAATTTGAAAAATTGCAGTATTTCGGCACGTATAGGCTGCACATTTTTACAAAAAAAATTGCCACAAAAAGTGGGGTGAGGCTCATATACGAGATATTGGCATTTAAAAAAATTATTCTCCAAAACATATTTACAAATGAGGGAAAAAACTTTTTCCACTTTTGCAAATATTTGTTTACTCACATTAATAAACCAAATAATCTTCATCCTGCCATACATGAGAAAATAATTTATCTGCTGTACAAGAGAACGATATCTTACGTAGTTTACACGCCCGCTGTGGCACTACAAGTGCACATTGATATGGCGCCATTTTGTGTAACATATTGCAGTGGTTTTGCTTTCTCAAGTCACGTTACCACCTTACCATCTGTGGAATAGCAATCGCGCAATACACATTTGAAAACATTGCAACATAATACAAATTTTCTGTCCAAATGTTTTGTAGGGAAGAAATTAAGTCGGAATTTATTATGTTTACACAAATTAGTAACTTAACATTTACAGGAATACAAAAATTCAATGTGGCCTATACTTGAAATATTAATTATCCTAAATTTTTCATCAAAAACTTTTGGTGCAGGCTTTCCACGCATGCGCCCTATACACGGAAAAATACAGCAGTATTAAAATTAATTACATTCTCAAATAATAATATTATAATTTAAATTTTAAAGTGCAATTAAATAATCTAAGCCCTATAAATGGGATGGGTGGTTTACATATATGTTTTAATTACAATCCTAAATAGAGGTATATTTAAAATAAGAAAAAAAATGCAAACATTATACAACTGAAAAATGTTTAGCTGAGAAATTAAGTAAACTAAATATTTCATAAACTTTCTATACCACAACCAGTATAGGCTGTCTGCAAGATCAAGCAACTTAACTTTAATAGCATGTTTATGTGAGGAAATGTGATTTAAATATCTGATGTTTTGCATAATGGACAATGCCCGGGAACATAATTTGTCTATTAAAGGATTTTCTGTATGTTGCATAGAATGTCAAAAGAGACTAGGATAGGTTAGGACTCTTGTCACCAAGGCTACAGAGCACCTGCCTGAAGATTAAGTTCAACACAGTTCATGCCTCTTATTAACAGCTTTACAATGTTCCAACAGTGAAGGAATGCTAACAGACAACTAGACTCTAGACTAATAGTGACTGACAACTGTACTCTTGAACAGATAAAATGGTTCATAGGCAACAAAGAGTCCTGGCACATGTGCCTTAAACCCTCACAGCACAATAATAAGTGGAGAGTAGTAAAGTAACACCACTGCTTACACACACAAAAATTACCTACTCAATTAAGATTCTAGGCCAGCAAACTCCATCTCTCTCTCTAGACAACCTCCTGTCCCTCCCCGTCTTCCAAGTGGGCATGCCTGCGCTGCTGTTCAACTGGGGTCATCGCTTCATGACTGGGACCAGTAGTGGGAAGAAGAAAGGAGGTGAAACAGTCCACTAGTCCACACCTGTCCTCTACAGTGCACAAACCCACCATGGTCACAGAACACTGATAAAGGTCTGTATATAAGATAAGTTATTTTTCTCTGAGCACTGGCTTAAAAAACATTAAACAATAAGGCCAAGGATATAAGTACACAAACAATTGAACAAGCAATGCTTAGGGAAACCACTAAACCCATTCAGACCCTGTAGACAAAACTGTGTACATTAAGCACACTGAGGACAATTCCGGCAGGTGCTGTATACTGCAAGGTTAATGTACAATGATCGTCTATGTGGGTGGCTAATTTGTAAACCGTACGACTGACCGACGTTATGAATGGTTCATTTTACCATTCCCGAAAACAAAACCTTCAACTTATTGGTCGCAATGATGAAACCAGTTCTGTGTCGACTTAAGTACAGTACGATTAAAAAAATTCTGATTTGCAACATCTGAAATTATAAATTAATTGATGTGAGTCTGAAAGAGTTAAATCATTAATGTCTACACAGTTTCAACATACAACAAAACATGGTTATTAGACATGCCACAATGTTCTCAAATCGTGCTTAACACGACTTTAAATTCCATTTAATTAAAAAATACAGGTCATATAAATATAATAAAGAATTTAAACTTTTTTTTATTTTATGCTAAGGCTTACTTAAAACATTACATTAATTACAGTTTGCTGTTCTGGGCAAAACTACCAATTAATGAAGACCCAGCATAATTAATTTCCATAATGAATGAACCTGCACATCACTATTTTACTTTCCCTGTAGTTGGTATACTTAGTAATTTCAAAAATTTCAGTATGTATTACAGAACCAACAGTATAATCCAAGAATGACTTCCATAAAATAAAATAGCCATTTATAAAAAAAAAAATAGCCATTTATTTTTACATTGTGAATTCAAAAGTTTGAAAAGTGAGTCAGTGTTTTTTCAAAATGTTTTTAGTAATGAATATATGCATTGTGTAGCAGGCTAAACCCACCCTTAGCTAACGTCAGTGTGTAAACCCTGCATTACAAAAAGTGGAAAGCAGGACACGAGGGATTGCGTCAAGCTGCGACTATAAACAGTAGGTGAGATATTCAACAAACTGACAATATGGTCCAGCGCACGGCTCATTGCGTGGCCATACGTCTGCTAGAAGCGTGAGACGTTGTCTGGACGTCAGCCAGGGGCCAACCTCGAGAAGGGCAAAGAGAGGGGTGTGCTGAACCGCCACTGCGATACATCGAGGGACGCAGCCTTCTGCATCTTACAAGGTGAATTAGTTCCAGAGAAACGCCTGAAGAACATTAAGGAGATAATTAACATAGTGACCTTGCGTAACAGTTATTATTAATATAAAGTAATTGCTCTCCCGTTTGAACTTAATTATTTTTATTGTAAAGTATTGTTCACTGGTGAGTATTACAGAGTTTATATAAAGGAGGTTTAAAGAGATCCTCGTCTTTAATATTCTGCAAGCCCCAGTCACCTTAAAGGCTCTTATAGCCAATCTGAGTCGCCTGTAGTACTTTAGTACATAGTTTACATTGGCTGAAGTTCGAGTCCAGTACACTGGTGGAGACGCCGAACCCTTTCTCCCTCTGCACCAAGCGAGTTTCAGACAGATGTAAAAATTACCACACGGATTCAGTAGTTGAAAGTGTGAGAACGCGAAGGAGAAAACCACCTTCCCCCATCTGTAATAGACAGCTCCACCTGCCCAAACATAAATTTAATTATAAAAATTAATTGCCTCAACATGTAGGGAATTTTTGCAGTATCACTCCACAGGAAGTCATGTGTGTAGCAAATAAAGTTTTCAAGCCACTGTGTGCGACGGGCAAGTTGTGAGAATAATTGTGCAGGAAAATTAAATAGAATTGCAGTAATCACTAGGCTGAGAGAACTAGTTTTAAGCATGCCATATGGTAGGCTCACATGCAGCCACGTGAAGCAGCTATGCAAGCACTTGGCAAGCAGCAGAGTCCTTACTGCATTACCACCTTGTCAGCTACCATACTGCTCTCCATTCATCACCCATAATAGCTGTTCATTTTCCTTTCTCACACTACGTCCATATCGGGAAAATCCTGACATTGTTTTGCACCTGAGCGCAGAAACGAGGAAGCATGTCAGAAGAATCAAAACGACATTGCAAACCTGCACCCCAAGCCACCGTCACTATGAATAATTTCAGGCAATTTAAGGACGTAATGGAATCAGGGGACTTTCACTGTAAGGCGCATAAATGTTTTATTAACAGTCATATGCAATGTGCTAAGAGAGCAGTGCAATTGGCCGCGCATTGAAATATAGTATAGTAATATAGAGAGTATGTTATGCTAGCATAAATTACTAGTAACTTAAGGAGTTAGTGGGGGCCTACCATGTACCACTAATAAAAATATTTCAATAACATGACTGAGCTAGTTTAGCATTATTTTAAATAAAGGTTTAAGTTAGACCAAGGAATTAAGCACGTTTTTTGCAGAGTGCATGTCAAAGGCAGTAACTTAGGAATATAATGTAATGATATGAATGAAATTACAAATGTAAAGAAAATTACAAATGCCACTTAGACGATTAGGAAAAGAATTGGATATTATTTCTAAATGTATATATAATAGTAAGAAGTATGTCTCAGGTAATGAAATTATAGCATAAGTAAGTGCAAGTTGTGTTCGTAAATTAAGATGATAGTATAAGATATTTCATTGTGAACTCTATTGCAGTTGATTAATTTTGTTTTATTTTGCCAACAAGTCAGGGATAATGAACTAGCATATTGATAAGATGAATTAAAAAGAGGGAGCTATCTAGGTGATTTTACAGAAGTTCCTAAGCTAAAATATAGAGTTTTAAGCACGACATAAACAGATAAGTATAAAATAAGAAAACAGAATAATAATATATTTTTAATTTAAGGAACTAAATAAGTAAGGCTTAATTGCTCAAAATGTTGTTGTTGTATGGTATACATTGATAAGTGATGGCGGTGATGTTGGTTCATTATGAGAAAAAGAGGAAACAAACTGTCATGCAGTAATAGAGTATTATACTGCAGTGCTTACAGCACATTAAAAAAAAAAACAGAGAACCCACACAAATACATGCGCCGAAGCGCATTCAGGCCTCAAGGACGTGGCAAGCTGCTACGGCCTCATTTCGATGCACATGCGCCGCATTCCAGGGCCCGCATCACCACACCCCCATTGTGCCACTTGTTCGCAAAGCGCAACACGCAAGGACACCCGATGCGACCCGTGATTGTGCCACGTCATCATGTCACCGCGCTGTCAAGAGCATGTCATTTTTTTACAACCATTCAACTCGATGCGCAATCTCATTACAACACACTGTTGTATGTAAAAAGTATAGCATTATTATATGCAGCAAAGCCATTTACGTAATTATAACAAAATAAAACAAGAAAACGAGTGATTGATTACTATTACCCTGTCACATTATATACGAGTGTACCATTTACGTCAATTACATATATCAGTAGTCCATTTTGAATAACTATATGTTTCACATATAAGATGAAATAAATTATGCCAAATAACCTTACTACTATCTGAAAACGCTGTACTAAAATTAAGAAATATTTATTATAGCAAAATGATTAATATAATAATAACCAAAGGGTCTAAACGCAATACAAATTTGTTTTATTAGTTTGCTAACACAAGATGTGTTACGCAAACTGAGTGTACACACGACATAGCACCCCTCCGGAAGGAGTAACACAGTGACAGTAGCACGACACCGTAATACAGCATCTGCCTGGGCTGCGGCGAGAGAGAGCAGCCACCTTCACAGACAAGGTTACGCGGGCGTGCAGGAAGCACTATGGTAGGACAGCACAGTGATTAAAAATTTTGAAACAAGGTAATACTGTGCCATTTTTTTTTTCCTTCCTCCACTTCCCGAAACTACTACACACAGCCCGACCGGGCCGAATACGAACACACACTGCATACACACTCACTAAACATTGTTCATAGTTGACAATAAGTAAACAAATATTTTCTCCCATGGGTATAGATAACAAGAAAACACAACTTTTTACAAACATTACTAAAGGCATTAATAACACTGCCTGTTATTTAAGTCTATTCACTGTAAACTTTATATATATAGACAGTAGAACCTCTCTATTAGGACCCCTCACGGTTCCCGATAATAGAGTCGTAACGGGGGGGGGGGGGGGGGGGGGGGGGGTCGTAAAAAATAATTTGGAAAATTTTGGGGGCCGATTCTGACCCACCTCCAACCCCTATGCCCCCAAACTTGCCATGTTTTGCATGAAGTTCATGTTCAATCCTTTCTGCCGCATAAAAAAACACTTTTTTAATTAAATATAAATATGTAGATTTTTAATAGCTGGACGTCTCCTGATCAATTTGATACCAAAGAAAGGCATATTGGATCACCCTTTGTCGGGGTGGCAGCAAATACATTGCCGGCTGCCACGTATACGTAGCTCGGCGAGCGCCTAGATCCTCAAACTGGGCAGCTGTCGGTGAGTCGCTACAAGATGGCGGGCGGCGTACACAGTTTACAGTGGCTGGAGTTTGAGTCCAGTACAATAGGCATTGTTAGCTATACACTTGGGGGAGGTTGTAACATTGTGGATCTTTAGGGGTTTTATATAGATTTATTATTAGTCACAGATATTATAATTATATATGATTATAGAGTATTTGCTTATGTTGCTAATTTATTTAATATAATTTCCGAATTCAGCATTATTATAGGAGTTAAACCAAAATACAGTATAATCTTTGGTTATTGTAATAGTTTATTGACATATACAGATTACGTGTAAGTATATTTAATTTGTTTCTAGACAACATTCAATGTTATAAATTTGTTTGTTACTATTCATTTATTCCCTAGAGGGTAGGAAGTATTTAAGGTTTATAAAACAATTGCATGAAATAATATATACCGGTTGTCTCTTGTCTCGCCATTGCTGGTTGGCGGAGTGATGTGATGTGGTCAGGCGACAGCTAATTCGAGGACATATGACAAAACAAGTAAGGCATAAGTAAAATCAAACTTAATTTTTATAACAGAAATACTACACCCACTGTCAATGATGGACATGTGTGTGTTTTCGTCGTGAAAATGATTTTAAAAATTCACATATAATTACTGCAAGATTTTTTTTAAGTTTCATCGTTGTTTATGGAAAGATAGTAATATTTATTTAATTTTTTTTTAGAAGCTGAACGAGTGAGAATTGTCTACTTTTGTGTGACAAGAGGAACAAGAAAATGAAATTGGTGAAAAGGATTTGACTTACTAATTTCAACGTAAATATTATCACTGAAGTAATTTCTGCATATCTGATTTAACTGAAAGGTTACACCTGGCAACACATACGTGTGGCTGAAGCATGAACTTCAAGAATGTCAGGAACTTCAGAATCTGAGAACTTCAGCAAAGGGAAGGACCATGCCCAGGAAGGAGATTCTGCTACATTTCAAGACATTGTGAGAGCTGAAATGCAGTGCCCCGAGGTATCCTGAGAACATTGGAAATATGTTGACAGAAGTTGTACATACTTTTCAAGCCAAAGGACTTTGTGGGAGCAACTTGCCAGGAACGCAAAGGATTAAGCAAGAAGCAAAATATTTTTTTATTGTGTTCTACAGATTAGAAGAGAAGTCCACCTTATTGACAAAAATTTGGTTTAAGTTTTAGTCAAACTCCATGGAGAAAATGTTAGGGTTAATATTTGAAAAACTTGAAGCCATGCAAAATAAAACGTAAACGAATAAGGCATACAAAAGAAATGAAAACGGGGTTTAATAATTTGGGAAAAAATTTGGAAATTAATGAATAAAACCATAAGGAATTGGGGAAAAAAAATTTAATAACAAAAAATTCCAACAAAACGATGAGGCTGAAAAGAGACAGTGAAGAGAAATGTAGAGAGAAGGTGATGTGCAAACAGGATTCTGTATCAATAGATCATAAGGATATGTTGTATGCAAACGAGAGTCGGGTTGTTGAAAGGGTAGCAGAGAAAAAATGTGTAAATAATCAGGGAACAATATAATTAAGAAACAAAGGTACAGGAATGTTGAACACTTTGGGGGATGGTGGGTCCCAGAGGAATAACAACAATTCAAAAATAAGGTAAGAAATAAGAAAACTGGATGGGTAAACTGTGAATGTACACACAAAAGGAAAAGAATAGGTGGCAGAAAGTTAAGATCATTGGGGGACGAAGATAATTGGGAGATCAGGTATGGGGTCAGATGAAACCACAAAAACAGTCAGAAAAAGGGGAAGATTAAAAATTGGGGCCAATTTTTTTGTAAAATTAAACCAAGAAGAACTGAGAAAAAGAAGGTTAAAGTTCAGGCAGTAGGGAAAAGAAAAAAGCATAAGGAAAGTAGTGAGCAAAAAGAAAGGAAGAAACAAAGTGAGAATGGGAGAATGTAAAAGGAAAAGAAAGAATATTAAGTAATAAATACAAACAGTATGCAAATTGTGATAGAAAATTAGGTTATAAATTTGTGCATATTTTTTAAATAAAATACTAATGTAAAAGAGATAATGATTTTAATTCAGTAAAAAAAATGTAAAATAAAAATGTAATAGAAATACATTTGTAGAAGGAAAAAGATAGTAAATTAATATGGAAAGAGAGGCAATAAATTATACATACTATACATATTTTTAGTACAACAGCAAATAGGAAGGTACAAAAAAGTTCATATTTATAAAAAAAAAGATTTTTTTTAATAAAGGAAGATACATGTGATGCTAATTACGTCATAGAAACAATCATAATAATAACAATAGAGGAGAACTATGGTGTAAAGAAAATGTATATATTGCTACGCGCCTGCCTTTTTGTCTGCCGCATGGGTGACGAAGAGAAGAAAAGAAAGTTGTAATACAATAGCGATGGGGAAAGGCCAGACATTACAGGTTTCGAATTACAGACGCGTGCCACCGATTCTGGTCTTAATTTTTTTCGACAGATATCTCAATAATGTTCTGGATTACGGACAGCTTTCTCTCAGCATGACTTGAGGTGCGTTGAACCTTCTAGATGTCACAACAAGCTCTATAAATACTGCGGCAGGCCTCTGGGCTGCGAGTGGAGTTGAGCTAATGAATGAATGAGTGGCTTAGTTCTGAGCAATAGAAGAGCGAGCGGCCTGATGAGCAGCAGTGTAGACGGGAAGTGGCGACTGCGAGTGTCAATGTTTTGAAGGATGCGACTGGCAGACTGGACTATTGGACTAAATGAGTGGGTGAAAAACATTATAAATGATGTAAACAGATAAGACTGAACATGTGCTAATAATGCGTATGAGTTAATTGACTGTAACTAACACGAGACAGTTAAGGACGTTAATTGGAGTTGAAATGGACATTAAATATTGCGCTCACTGTTAAATAAAAAGAATAAAAGTAGAGACAGCTAATTTAATGATGTAGGTAATAGCAAAGTGAATATACGTATTAAAATCAAAATTAGTTTCATTAATTTTTTTTATTTATTAAGATCTCCATCCCTTACGAACTCTAGATACACCCCTCAGGCATCTTCACATGTAAAAATATTGATGTGTAGAGTGCTATGTATAGATGTTATAATTGTAAAATTTTTGCTTAGAGGACAAAGGAAACACAAGCAAGTGGTTATAAAAACACAAATAATTAAGTTTCGAAAAAAAAAAAAAATTGTGTATTTTATTTCTATTAATGAAAAGTTAATTATTTATAGATTGTGTTAAAATAGGATATGAAGTGTTATTCAAGGAGATAGGTATAAATTATGTAAAATTTGACGTGTCACTAATCCTTGTTCCTAATTAATTTGAAATTTTGTTTTAGGATACTGACTCCTCTCCTTAGTAATAAGAAGTCCATAGTCACTAGGTATATCAAAAGGGCCTGGAATTCAACTGCCAGGCTGAGTCGGGGATCGTCCCATGTTGGGCAAGTTAAATTTAGAACATTTTCACTGAGCAACTTTAGGAGGAGGGCAGTCAAACCCCAGAGCCAGTTTAACCAAATAGGTCTCTCTTCCGTAGACTTTGATCTTCCTCACTGTAAAGGTTGCCAAAGGGCGTGATGCCAGCTTTCACAAGTGAGAAAAGGGAAACTAGAGGTATATGTGACTGTGGACTTGGGCAGAATCATTACAGTCGGATCTCGGCCTTCCCCTATATGGAGTATGCCTAGTAGGCTGGTGGGTCAGTACAAAGTAAGGGGATACACACACTACTTTCTGAAGATTCGTTACCTTGGGTTGGATGCAAAGAGTGATGACTTTTCCCACGACTATGCTCACTGGGCACGTGGGTGCTGAAGCTAGTGTTCACAGGGCAGGCTGAGAGGAGGCCGCTGGTTCTGCCGCAGTTATAACAGGGGCTAGTTTGTCGAGATAGTGATAGTCGACCTCGTGCGAGGGCCAGTTTATGCCGAGAACTGAGTCTCTGCCCTCTCTTATGGCTTCAAACCCTGGATGATCTGTACCAGCTACTTTCATTCACAGGCTGCAAAAAGGCACTGTGTCTGCAGGAATTAATGATTCTATCTCTCTTTATAAGGCTTTTTGGGCTAATCTCCTTATTTTACTTAATTGGCCTTTCATAGCAAAAGGCATCTCAGCTGAAGGCTGTGAATAGAACTTAGCTTTGCCCAGAGTGCACCACCAGAGCACCAGGCACTATCTGGTCTCTCCTGGTACAGCCTTAATACAAGCTAGGTGTGAGACAGCGGATAATGGAACAGCCTGCGGTAATGGGTGTGATTCCCGCTGAAGGTCAGATGACCCTGGATGTGCAAAGAAAATTCCGGCCTTATTGAGACTGCTAATGTAACTTATTCCGGCCTTATTCAAGCTAAGACATCCGTTTCGCCCAAACCTTGTAGTAGGTGTTGCAGAAGGAGAATCTGGTACTTCAATATGTCCCTTAACCACTGTACTTCTTGTAGTTCAGAGTTGTCACTCTTCGTACACACTGTCCGGGCTTAATTCAGGCTGGGGCTGCAGAAGAGTGGTACAGATATCTGAATACAGGTGAGTGACCCTCAGGAGGCCGATCATGCCATAGCACTATTTGTCCTCCTCCAGCCTTTTTCAGGCTGGAATTTGAACTGAGTACCTGGGCTGGTCATGTCTCTTAGGAGGTACAGAGTTCTTTGTGATTTGGGGTACACCAACAATCTAACCAGCAGCAGATTTACATTTTACCTTTTAAGTTGTGGGTAACTACCATTATGGTATTGTCGTGTGTACCAGATTCGCACTTACATGGCAAAATATTACATGAAAATGGATAGTTTGCCAAATTAATTATAATAAATGTGATCCAAGGTTACCAAAAGAGGGTGTACCAAATTCCAGCAAAGTTCCTGCTATCACGGGAGTGATGGGAAGTAGATTCCAGGTGGGAGTCAGAAGGGGACGTCGTGGATACCTCTGGATGTCGGCAATCAGCAGTGACAGCATCTTCGGGGTGCTGCTGATGGTCTTTGGAGACCATAACACGTAACGGCCTAATGATTGAGTCCCTTGAGATAGCCTCCGGTCTTTACACGCTGGGAGAGTTGGGAGTCGAACTGCTTACACTGGAGGCTTACTTACACTATTTCGGAATGAGTGGCCTAGTGGTTAGAACCCTGGATCAGATGAACTCCTGTCCTCGCAGACTGAGAGATCAGGGTGGCTGCCACTACCCCTTCTGATGTCCTCAGCTTTACTCAAGCTGGAGGGCCCAGCGTGGCTGGACCCTGTAGGCACGTGATTTATTGAACTGCTGCGGGTAGGACTTGCCCATGTGAGCGCTGGTACTCGATGGTGGGGTGAAGTCGCATGTAGAGTGCACATTTGCAATGTGCAGGAACGCATCACATATCAATTACCCTCCCTCTGAATCGACGAAGACCCATCTCGAGTGGAAAAGAAAATCTTTCTCTGGATCAGGCATCTTGGCAGCAGGGTGTCGGCTGGTGGCTCTTGGCTTCCAAGCTGGAAGGAGAAAAAAAATGGCTGGGATTTAGAATCAGGCCACGCACATGACAAAATTCTTTCTTAATGGGATGTAACTCGAACCTTCTTTTGAGAGTGCCAGCCCACAATTGCAGCAAAGGTTTTGGTTTGTTAATACAACTTGGAGTTAAAAGAATTTAATAGTCTAGTCTCAGAATTGAACCTTTGGGTTTACTAAGTCCCCACTTGCAAGAGGTCGAGGGGGAGGGGGAGTGGTTGTTTACCTTAGCCCCTATTGTGAAGGTAAACTGCATCTTATTAGGTTGGTGCTGTCACACTGTAAATCAGATTTTACGTGTTCTTCCCTATCACTTCCATTAGCAAATACTAAGTACTCTGGCCTTATTAAAATGTGAGTTTATTTAATTACATTTAAAACACTGCATTATTCTAACCTATAGCAATATTGCTAGCATCCCGTACACAAGAATAGAGGTAGCAGACAAAGGCACTAATTTACGTTTTAATTCCTAACCTAACAATTTCTTTTTACGTTTACACTGATACTAAATTGCTGTCATGGCAAGGATGTGGAATTGCAAGCTTTCTTAACCCTGGGAGGCATCTGATGGCTAGCATATGGCGCTCCAGCCTTCCATCCCTAGCAGATGCCTTAAAATCTTGTCGTAACATATCTACGCCCAGTGAGGTATTGTTAGGAATTGCGAGGTATGTAATCCAGTATATATAGCCCATCCAGGCTCGTGTTACCCCACATCTCAGCAAACTTAAGAGTACTCACTACTTCACTTGACTTTACTCTAGCATTTTTATTATTATAATACTTATTATTTAATATACTTATAAATTACGGTGAGTACATGTGGAGGCAGAGGTCATTTAAGCATCAACTTTCCAGACTTTTGGGGTTAATTCTATTTTTAATCCTTCCTGTGCTCTTAAAATAACAAAGGTAATTGTAATACAAGTCAAGAAGAATAATTTAAATATAATATATGGCATTTATTGTCAAGAGGAGGGATGATCAACTAACTGGGCACTTGTTAGTGTGTGACCTCTGTTCCTAGCAATGTGTCTTTTCAATTCCGACTCCTTAGATCATTTAACTTCGCTGCGAAATAAGTCAAACCCTTGTGATCTCTGATTTGAAACAAGACTGACTTTATTGCTAACCTAACATACAAGACACTACACTTGACATCTGCTTTGACGTATACATTTATGTTACGTTACACACATGAAAGTATGATTATATAATAAAATGATAACACAAAATAAAAACAAGCAGAATATTTTAGATGGGAATAAGAGAACTGGCCAAAGCAGAAGTAACTGCCCACGAAAGTCAATGTTCTCTTAATGCTGTACGAAGATTGTCTGTTTCAATCGTTGTTAACACTTTTCAATAACATTAACGTTTTGCACTATTTGTTGAGATTGCTCTCGCTTACTGGGAATGATTCACTGCACTTTTCATTCCTTTTGATGTTAGGGAGGTGATATCTGAGCTAAATTGAAAGTTAGTTCTACATTAGAAAGTTAGTTCTACATTAGGTTATCTCACTTGAGACACTTGTGTAATCATGGTGAATAGTATAGATTCAGAAGTACTCACTTTGAGTCCAGGTTACTGACTGTGGTGTCTTTTGGTCCACCGTAATTTCTGGTGGCGCCACGTTTCTTTGGTGGTGATGGTGTTTTAGTGTGCCACCAAAACTTTAGTGTCTGCTGCCACGGAGTCTCATGGTACCGGCCTGGTAGGTAAGGCGCGCGACTGGCATGCACTGGCAGGTCCTGTTGATACACTAGGGCATTGCTCAAACCTTGGACGAGGGCCTGGGTAGGGCCGCCATTCCCTGATGAATCCCGGAAACGGGTGTCACCTGGTGATGATGACGTCTGGCTCCACTGGTTGAGGGACTCTTGGGAATACCCTGGATGACTGGGTGTCTTTCTGTGCCTGGCTGCGGAGGGGCTGTTTCTAAATCACCGACGCTATGCAACATCCAGGAACAACGATCCCCTTTTGAAGTGTCTTGTGTCATCCCCTAGGAAGGGGTCTCTCTGCTGCTTGTTCTGATCAGATCATGTTGAATGGTGTCTCGGGTGCCAGAGGCACTGCTGCTGGCTCGGTCAACGTGCTGGTGGTAGGCATCTTGCTGTTCGTTGTGGTAAGCACCCTGGGGTCAGGAGTGGCGGTGTCCGAGGTCTTGGAGAGCACTCCTGATGAAGCCATGGAACCATGACTGCCAGTGATTTGAGGTGGGGAAAGGAGTGGTAGTGTGTCGCATGACCCTTCCTTCGGTGATTTCCATACCCTCGGGAAGTGGTGTGAAAGGAATCAAACCACACGGCAGTGGGTACTGTGCTACATCAATTTTGGGTTCTAGCATTTGCGCTTCTTCCCTTATGGGAAAGAAGGCAAAGGAGATGGTTTTGCCATTCGGCGGTGTTTCCGGGTTATCTTGACCTTTGTCAGCCATGATGCTGGTAAGGGAAGGGACCAAGGAAGGAACTTGAGGTAGAGCTTTGGCCGCAGTGGCCACCTGGAATTCACAGACTTCAGTGATATTACTTGGGGTAAAAGGTTTCTGGTGGGAGTCCTGTAGAGAGGGCTCCGCCAATATTTCTGATTTTATGCTTGTCCTCCCAGTTGGTAGCTGGGGAGTATACGGAGCATAAGAGCTGGGGGTTAAGGAAAGTACCATAGTGGATACCCCTTCTCGTGCCAGGGGTAGGACGGAGGTCCTAGTATAATAGTATAAAGGGGTAGGGGTGGTTCCTCCCGACCGGCAATCAAAGTTTTTCCTTCCCGGATTGTCCGGGCATCGACCCTTGATGGGGGGTCTCTGGTTGGCGATTGTTTTGGCTTCCATTTCGGAAGCCTGGGTTTTGAGAGTTGAAGCGCTCGGTCAAGATTTGGGGACTTGGGTTTCTCAGCTACGTCACAATCGGGAGAGTTTAAAAGTGGTCCTTCTGGTAGGTTGTCTTTCTCATTGAGACGGTGCAACCGGGAAATGGTAATTTTGCGGTTACTAGTTAAACTCAACTACCTGAGGTTAAGGGGCCCTTTTGGCAGCTGGGGTGGTGGCCCCATGCGCACTCCAGCTGAGGTGTTTCCTGTTCAAGTCAGGATTCTAGCATTATTGCAGCAAGAATGCGTGTCTGATGGCCTAGTGGGAGGGGGTGTCTCTCCCTTATCCTTTCTGGGTCAGGCAATCCCTGTTTAAATGTCGTCCTGGGTAATACCATCAGCAGGGCAAGGTGACGTTGAGAAGAGGAGGTGGCAGATCGTACACAGCTGGCGGTCTAGGGGGGAAAAGGACGGGGAAGCGACCTTGGAGGCGCGTGCCTAGCCGTCTAGCAGAGTATGCGCTCTGTTGTTTTGTTCCACCTCCCTCGCCTTCTTCACCAATTCATCGACCGTCTGTGGTCTTGGAATTAGCAGGAGGTTACGGAGAGATGGGACGAGGGTGCGTGTGATACTTTGTATGCAATTTTGTTTGCTTTCCGCAGGGTATATTCATCGGTGCGCTTTCAGACAAATATAGATTTCTACCTCCTCCTGAGGGTGCTAGGTTCGAGTATGGAAATATGCGACTAGGTTGGCAATCACCTCTTCCCTTGTAAGTGGGAAGTGAGGCAAGGCTTTCAACTGGCCTCATCCAGTCACAAATTCACCATATATTGGTCCCAGCATTGTTTAATGTTGCCAAGCAGTTGGCTGAGTGCCATTTCAACCCACTGCTTGGTAGATATGGTAGATATTTGATGTTCCCCCATTTCACGGAGAGGAGGGGGGGAGGGGAGGAATTCGACAGTGTGATGGCTTTGAGGGTGAACAGTACAATTTTTCATAACTATGTGTCTGTAGTAATGTAGCTGAACCCTGTAGGCATCAAAACATACCCTTTTTTTGATGCTATCTCCTCTCAGGGTTTTGTAGGATAAGAGGGGTGGTTGAAAGAGAAAAGTTGGGAATAAGGGATTAAAGCCAGAGTGTAAACTAGGGCCTTTGATGGTGGTGTGTGCCACAGAATTTAAGCTTATTTGTCAAAATCTGTTATTCTTGGTCAATGAAGAAGTGATGCAACAACTGGGTTTTTCAATGTGAAAATTTGTCCTCTTACCTTGTAACATTTTGGTTAAATCAAATATGCAGATATTACTTCATCTTTTTTTAATTAACTACTACTTTTCACAACCACCTGACATCATACACCCTGTTATAATGGGCACTAGCGTAAACCTGTCTTAAAAAAAAACACACTTGCTGAACACACTGTAAGTAGACTCCGCTATATTATTTGCAAACAACCCCAGCAAAGAATGCCAAGATGATGCTAGTCCCAAGAACAGAACATGTGCCTATGGGAACAAAAACTATCAGCTACCAAATTAAATAAATATATCTTGAAACAACTGCATTACTGATCTCCATTTTTGATTATAAAACTTAAAAACATCTTGCATCAATTAATTTAACTTACATATATCCATTTAATATTTTTATTTCTCACACATGTTAATCCTTGATGGTGGTGTTAGTTCTGTTTTAAAACTTTAGTTTGATTTTACTTCAGCCTTACTTAAGTTATCTGTCCTCCAGTTGGCTGTCTCCTGACCATACCACATCTCTCTGCCAACCAGCAATGGCGAAACATGAGACAACCGGTATATTTTCATTCATGCATTTGTTTAGTAAACCTTCAATATTTCCTACCTCTAGGGAATAGATAAATAATAACAAACAAATTTATAATACTGAATATTGTTTAGCAACAAACAAAATATACTTACTCCTGGTCGCTATGCCAAACTATTAAAATAACCAAAGATTTTACTGTTTTGTTTAACTACTATCATAAAGCTGAATTTGGAAATTATATTAAATGAATTGGCAACATAAGCAAATACACTGTATTCATATATGATTATAATATCTGTGACTAATGGTAAAGATAACCCCTGAAAATCTGCAAAGTTACATAACCCCCCTTGACTTGTAATGATTTTTATGAATTTGGTTCAAATCGAAACAAACTTTAACATTGATTCACTAAAATTGCTACGGAAGGTAAAGCAGGACAAGTATATAATAAAAAATCGTTAATAAAAGCAACTAACATACTAAAAAGCTGTCTGTCAGCAAGCAGCCACTAAGACAAGAAGATGCTTCCCTGAACACAGTGCCATCGTACATGACCACCATTTCCGCAATGACAACCAGCCTACAGCGATGATCCAACAGAATACTACGGGCGAGCAGAAATTAACATTTAAGACTTAAATGTGGCACTAACCTAAAGCTACATCTATCTGTGTGCTATAGTAAGCATAATTGTATAAAAATGTTGTAAATCAGATATAACTATAAATATAAAAGTGATGCACGACGCATTTCCTGACTATACTAAACATTACTTCGCCCCCTCTGAACGTGCTTTCACTTCAACCAAAGGTGGGGTAGAAAAAAAACTGGAGGCTGCTCAAAGGCCTACAGGACATGTCCCTTTTCGCGGGGTGCTATTACAGACATCAATTTGTACTGTTCACCTGAAGTCAGACGTCGCATCAACCTCCCCGAAGTGTGATTGTAGTTGATGCCGGCTAACAGCCAGCGGTGCTAGAGCCCATGACGGCGCTCACCACGTACGTATCATGTGTCCCGCACGTGGCCATTAATTTTGAACATTCATATGTTATTTTCAGTGTAAAATGTGTCCTATTGTCTTTGCAGTGTTTAATATGTCTCAAAATGTTTTAAAGTGCTTGTACTAATTTTAATTGTTTGGTTATGAATATTCAAAGTGCCCGCGGCACCGAGATTAAGAACACTTAATATTCTGGCATGAACGCCATCACAAAGAGACATTAAAATAATATTGAAGCTCATAAGAAAATTATAGAAATGTAAAACAATGTCTAATTTAATTTGTGCCATTTTATTTTCACTATAAAATATTTCACTCGGTGTGCATAGCACTTCCACTTATGTTAACCCCATAGATGGCCATGACAGGTCCATGTGACGCTTGTACCTGGACAGTCTGTCAAGGAGAGCTGGCGAGGTAAGACACTGTCACGTGCACACTACAACTTTTGTTCACTGATGTAGGTTTCCATAGTCCATGTAGTTTACCGTTTAATCTTTGCTTGCATACGTTTTTGCCAGACATTCCCCAGCATTATGCTCCCGCTTTACTAATTTCTTACACCCTTGTGGCATTTTTAACTTAATCGAGGAGAAGGAGGAGAAAGATGTTAGAGAGCTCACGCGACCCGTGCATTTTGAATCAGATGCCATCTGCCTATGTTTATGGCATTTCATTGTAACTTCTGCAGAATTGCTACACACAATTTTAACAGCTTTATTTTTATGTATGTATTTAAGGGTAATTTTTGTGTTTGAATATTTTACGGCAACATCACGTATAACCACGTGGCCGACTGAAGCCAAGTCTTTGTATACGCCATCATTGCGTTTTAAGAGCTTATTTATATAACACTGTTTGTGCAATCATTTATTTCAGGGTTATATGTATTTTTCATTCAGAGTTTAATGTATTTTTCATGGGAAATTGATGCTTATTTACTTGATCACGCGGTCACAGTAATGTTTGATTTTACCGCCATCAGGCATGTTACAAGCCTGTAACAATGCTAATCGTAAATAGAACCATTTGCCAAACACGAATAATATTTTATCTGAATTTAGTTTGCCGTTTCCACGCAGAAATATTGCAATTTCACCTGCACCACATGGTCTACTACGAACTTCATCCAGCAGCATCCGCGCCACCTAAACTTGTTTTCACACACGTGTGTGTTTATTGTGAATATTAATCTCAAGTCCCATCTTATTTCATGTCTCATTTAAGGGTCTGTGTAATTAGTGTACGGTGCAATTACTCCCGTCCTAGCCAGCTCTGTGTCTAGACCGTCACTATACTAACCACGTGCTGGAGGGCGAGCCCCGACGAGTTTGTGTTAGTGATGCCGAGTAATCACTCGTGTTAATGTGTATTAAGGGTATTCATTTGTAATTCACCGTGTCCGGTCTTCAGGGAAAAACCGTCAGTCCACACTAGCGGCTGTCGGCCCTCTTCCCTTGTGACGGCTGTGCTTTCACGCACCTCGCTGAGATTATCCATTTAGGCGTGCGCTAGACTAATTACGGGTTGGGGAGCACCCAAGCGGAATTGGCTAGTCATGACCGAGATTTCATTGGCACGTGATGTGTATAAACAATATCAATAAATACCAGTCTACAGTGAACTCAATTTTTTTTATTCAGTAGTGACAGTGTCCTAGCCACATATGTTTTACGTATTGTTTATTTCAGTGATTTTATTAAAAGTTTAGTATTACTAACGCGTTTTTAAGTACGCACGGGTGAGACGGACACACAGAACCCACAACATCCCTGAGAATCCCGAGTCTTAATAGTGCGGTGATTGGGAAGCACCGCTGGCGCCCAAATTACCAGTAAGTATTTGTGTCATCATTCCTCTCGTGTCACACCCGATGGTATCAGGGGTAAACCAAAATTAATGGGTTAGACACTGTAGCTACGCGAATGACTGGAGCGTTAGTAAGAGAGAGGTCAATTCTAAAGTACAAATTACAGACCTAGTTCTTTGATGTGAACTTTTCTAAAATTTTGTAAAACACAGATCCATGGCCTATGTAATATGTACAGTTTTTTAAATGCAATATACAGAGAAGTAATTACACGAACATAGAGAAGAGTAGAGAGGTTTGAGCATTTTTAAGAACGTTGATATCTTGAAAGCAGGCGAGGGTGAAATGAGGTGGCTATAGAGCAGTGGCAGAATGAAAGGGCAAGGAAAATGAGAAATCTCTTAAGAAAAACCACCTACCACAGGCATCGCCTGGCATGGTTCCTATGCGTGAAAATCCATTAGCAACCCTGTTGAGAATCAAACCTGGTTTATCTTGATAGAAAGCAATCACTTGAGCTGCAACACAAACTGTGGCCCCCTTCAAGGAAGTAAATGGAAATATATTTTCATGAATCCAAAAGTTTTGATGTTTAGATCACTTCATATACTAATAAACAAACTCAAAATTGTAGACAGTACAGATAATATAAAAATCCTCTTCTTACCCTGTTGCTTTACATGTTCACCCACTGAGGCTCAGTAGTGTAACTTTTATCCATTCTATTTATCAACAACATTACTAAGGTAAGCAAATATACTATCTCTATTATATTTACTGAAGATTTTAAAATGAGTAAAAATACATATAATTTCTATTGATATTTATTTTCTTCAAAATGACACAGATGGAATTTCAAAATTGCCCAAAATGAATCAAATTAAACCAAGGCAAAAAAACTTTACTAGAAAAAGAGCACAATGCAGGATACACATTAGCTCAAAAAATATATATCCTTACGTTTTGCAACAAAAATTAAAAAAATCTTGGGAGTTATTGTAGACAGTCGACTATTCTACTGTAAGCAGCACAAGTGTTGGAAGCTAACCTCCCTAGAGTCCTGCACTTGGGCCAACCAGCCCAGCTGGCAGTAAGTTAGCTGATATTAGTGACAGCCCAGCTAGAGAAATATTCTTGCCTCATCGGCAAACAAGCAGCTGATTATACGGAGACTAATGTTTTTAACAACGGCATCAGGCTGCATGCGCAGCTACCTCTCATCTCGCCAGCCACACCCACAAATTCACTCACCAGCAGTTTTGGTGCTAACATTACCATGGTCGTACAGACTATTTAGTTTCTCCTGCATAAGGTTTTTTAAATATTTTAAATAAATTATACCTTTGTTAAATAAGATACTGTAAGTTTAAGTAAAGTATTAATGGAAAATTAATTGAAATAAATTGTGCGTGGGTGCCAAGAGCAGACATTACGTAACGTGACAAATTAATACAAACCTCATAATATATAATTAAAAATGCAATAAGCTACACAAGACCTTAAAACACTCATAGGGAAAAAACAAAACCTTTTAAGATAAGCAATATCCTATTTGCAATAAATCAAGGAGTAAACGTCATGAGTTTAATTTAATTTAATTCACGAAGTGTGAAAACACAAATTAATTGCGAATAAGATAAAGTTCTGATACTGCTCCTTTAATTCAATTTCAAGAAATGGAATGTTTTGGCAATCTCTACAGCCTTCTTTACAATATTTCATTATGGGGAAAAGCTGGCGAACTGCATTCAAACTTGTAAATAGTTTGTTAATTTGCATCATGTTATTTAATCAGGTTACTTAATTTTTTTTTAATGGAACAAAGTTCAAAAATTAAATTTCTATGGTAAGCAATCTTAGAATTTTGCAACTTCGAAACAACAAAATTTTGGGCTCCTCGTGTGATCTCTTTATAGATCCATACCACTCAACTACTTTATTAATGTTCCTTGGTCCTGCGAGCTAAACTATCCTACTTTAAGATGAAATAGCATCATTTTTGCCAGGAAAGAATATTTACCAAATCTGGCTTCTCTGAAGTAAGAGTGTGTTATAAAACTTCAATCTATGGCCTATCATAGTATGGGCTGAAATGTTGCCCTAGGCAACCATTTAAATAAACATAACATGATAGAGAATTTATCTCGTTACTCCTGGAAGGATGAACTAACCCCCCCCCCCCCCCAGGAGAGAGAGAGAGAGAGAGAGAGAGAGAGAGAGAGAGAGAGAGAGAGAGAGAGAGAGACACGCACACACACACACACACAAAAAAAAACTAAAAACAAAGCCAAACTTACTTTAGATGTTCAAAATACAAATAGTTCAAATAAAATTTATGTTAAAAAAATTAGGCCTAAAATTTTGTACCATAATAATTACAAACAAAACTATACAAACCTGTAAATTATTATTGTTACTATCACATTAGAGAATATAATATTTAGGCCTACTGCACAACCCAAAAAAAATTGATCCACTTAGGCCTACAAAATTTTTTCACGTTCATAACATCCTTTGAACAAATGTGTGTGTTCTTTTCAAGGCTTGCTCACTGAATTCACAAAACTAAATCATAACTTACGCCAAGTTTTGTTCGCAACCCCAAAATTAGAATACCTAATTTGAAGTGCAAAAATTTGTAATGAATGTGAACTTAACTAATGCAGGAAATACAAGTTGAGTTTAAATATTGAAGAAAGAGTTGTTTACATTTTTTTGTTATAGGCTCATTAATGAAACTTTTAAGGATTTTGGCAAAAAAAAAAAGTGTATTTGCAAAAAAAAAAAATGCTTTCACTATAAATAATGTTAACAAGAATTTATAATACTGTGTAGTAAGCACAATTTGGCTCTATTGATAAGTGTGTTAGTTTCCAAGTTTGGTTATTAATTGAATGTGGTCAATATGCGAACACCTATTATGGCCCTTATTAATTTAAAGTGGGTTGGAAATACATTGTCTCCAAAACATGTTCCATTTCTCCTTTCCAAAAATCTGGCAACCCTAAGCCTGCAGTAGCTTTGAAATAAGTTATAATTGGTCGGCACATTTATTAATCCTATTTGCTCTCAGCATATGTAACCATGAATTATTTTCAAAGGCAATCACCTGTTAATAATTAAACATTCTGGGTTAATGCTCAAATAAATGACAATACACCTGTTCACCAAAAACTATTAAATTAGTTTCCAGATTATGCATGGTTCATTAATCACACTGTTAATCTGCTTCATTCATTTCATGCTGTCTGTATACACATGTAATTAGGGAGCTAATTGGTAGTACTGCTGTAGGAATTCACAGTTACTTCACATTTTCCTAAAGCCCTGCTTAAGTTCTACTTCCAAGGATATTCCTCCACCTCACACAAACTTAAATTTGACCAATTGTAGAAAACTACACCGAAGGGGCCATGCACCACACTTGTGCACTTTCTATATAATACAATTTTGCATAAGAACTATTTCTTACTACGCATTAGCAACACATATATTTTCTTACCTTTTTATCATTATAGTGTAATTTAAGTATTATAATTTATAGATAAAATATAAATAAAAGTTCAGTTCAAACAAAAATAAGTAAGTATAAAACATTTGCGATACACAACAAATTTAGGAAACAACAAAGAACGACATACCTACATGGGGTGATTATTCAAAGGTTCAATTCAAGAAGTGTGAAGAAACTGTGAATAGACTGGGTATATACTACCAACTTCATAGCAAAAAATTTCTAGTGTTACTCGTGGGGTGTAAAAAAAATTTCTGAAGTGTTACTCGTAAGGCGTAAGATGTCTGACCATGTCCTCAAAGGGCAATTTTTAGTTCATGCCATAACCTAAATAATATGACTGAGGGAAGACAAGAAATATAGAATGTTTAAGTATACAGTATTCACAAAAATGTTTTGTTTCATGCTGCAACTATGATCCTTACTACCTCTCCACTGTGTGTGGTGCTGTCAGCTAAATTTACCAAGATTCTAAAAATACCAGTGGAAACACTGGCCTGATCCCAATGTTACTACACTCAAGAGCAATTAAACAGAAGACTTACGAAATGGTAACACGAGAAGTGTGGAAAGCAATACACAATTTAAGCCTAACACCAGGTTATGGCTTGGTTGCAATAGCTTGCATTTAAGAGACAACAATAACACTACTATACTTTCGAAGCAATAAAGTACACAGAATTAAATGTTCTTACCAAGAAACATAATTTTGGCCAGTTATGTATGAAGTACCTATATGTATAAATTGAATAAGGTTCCGACAGGTCTTTCTGAATAAGTCTCATTATGTCTGGCATCTGCACCTCAGATTTGTAGGAAACATATTGTAACTCATCTTCACTACCTTTGACCAGACAACTTGTCAACCTGGCATCATCACAGCATGCTGCATCGCTAACACTTTCTTTTTCCTGGCTATATCCAGCACAGTTCGAAACAGAATTGAATATTTCAGCTGCGTTTCCACATTCACTACGAACATCACACTTATGACACTGACTAGAGCTATTGTCGATTATTTTACAGTTTGAAAAATGTTCCGATTTTCGTGCATGCTGGAGATCTACGCTGACACTTAGGCCGTTTACAATTCCATTAGCACCACTCCCACTCTTTAGAGTTAACCTATCTTTTATGTGCGAAGTAATTTGCGATACTGAAGAATTACTGCCTGTATCAGGCGTAGTATTGTGGATAGGCATAATTTTTATGTTGTAGTTTTTATCTTCTTTACAGTACTTAACATCATTTCCTTCATCAATTACACCAAAATTTTGTTTCAGTACATGGGGAAAAATTTGAGATTCTAAGGGCAAAACAAAATCTGTGTTTAAACAATCATGTGTATCGTCCATTACGCAATATGCAAAGGCATCTAATTCAAGTGAGGTTCATTACTCTGCGTAGACAACAGTATCCAAATAACAGTACTTCACTTTTTTAGTTCACACGGCACATAAATCGTAACAAACTTCGGAGATCACACCAACACAACTTCAATGTCCATCACATCTCGTCCATATTGCATTTTATCTGGTCATTATACAATGAATTCTATGTACTAATATAAAAGAAGTATTTTCTAGTTCGCGCTTCAATCATGCTTATTTTAAATCCCAATTATTATAACGTCGTACTATACTGAAATATTTAACATTAGCACAAATATAATTCCCTAGATATTCAAAAATTTACTTTCTAGTCTGCCATCATACTACAGCTGTTTGCAACCTCCGGCTATACAACAGCAGTACGATATACAAAAAAAAAATATATATATATATATATACATTTAAAAACCTACAAATTCCAAACAAAATAAAAATAAACTATATTATTTTATGTTTAAAAACTATAACATTAATCATATATATACAACAAGACCGTGCAGTACAGAATTTTCTACATTTTTTGGCGCAATGATAAATATTGTAGTAAGCGAATAAAAACTAGCAAGTACTAACAGTAAAACGTAAAAATAAAAAAATAAAACAAAAATTATGGTTTGATACACAAACACTAGCAATTAGGCTACCGCCCGGTAGCGAGCTCTCTCACCTCTCTTTCACCCAACCAATTCCTTTTCCACTACCTTCCTGGACTTACCAAACCCTCTCAAAGTTACCAATTCTTACCTAGACAAATTTCACTCCCTCACAGACATCACAACCATGGACTGCCTACCCCACTCCGTTTTCCTCCACACCCTCACACCCTCTGAAACTTCTCAATGTTGTTTCCTCTTCCTCTAAACACCCCCTTACGTCGTTCCAGTGTAGCCCTCCCGATCATACCTCTTCATTCGCATCCTGTACATCCTGACCATCCATTCGACTTTCCTCCTGTCCCTCAATGAGCTCCACCCCATTTCTTTCATCATCACTGATGGCCTGTAGTTCCCTCCTTCCACATCATCCTACCCCTGGCTTCTCCACCTACCCTTAACCCATCTTGCTGCCCTTCTCAGCATCTTTTCCAGTTCTCGCACCTCCACCTCCACATACGGGTCCCATACTGCTGCAGCATATTCTAACATTGGCCATACCATTGTGCCATACACTTTCTCCAACACCTAATAAACTATAAATTTGACAGCAAGACACGTTTTCCTTCGTGGCAATTTATTTTTCGCTTCATTGGCAATAAAACACTTATTTTGCTAGTCTCATAATGATTCTAAGCTCTTACATAACCAAACTAACGAGACATACATACATACATACATACACTCGCAATTAGGCTACCACCCGGTGGCGAGCTCTCTCACCTCTCCTTCACCGAACCAACTCCTTGTCCACTCACTTCTTGAATTCACCAACCCCTCTCACAGATACCAATTCCTCCCTCAACACATTCCACTCCCTCACAGACCTCACAAGCTGGACTGCCTACCCAGCTCTGTTCTCCTCCACACCCTCTGAAGCTTCTCCTCTGTTGTTTCCTCTTCCTCTAAACACCCCCTTACTTAGCTTGCAGTGTAGCCCTCCCATCCTACCTATTCATTCACCATCCTGTACATCCTGACTAACCGTTCAACTTTCCTCCTGTCCTTCAATGAGCTCCACCCCATTTCTTTATTAAACAATGGCCTATAGTTCCCTTCTTCCTCACCATCTTGCCCCTGCCTTCTCCACCTACCCTTCACCCATCTTGCTGCCTTTCTCTGCACCTTTTCAAGTTCTCGCACCTCCACCTCCACATACGGATCCCATACTGCTGCAGCATATTATAACAATGGCCGTACCATTGTGCCATACACCTTCTCCTTCACCTCACAGCTGACTCCATCCCAGCATACCCAGAGCCCTTCTTCCCTTTGCAACCATCCTCTCTACCTGTTTTTTTCCACCTGAGGTCTCCTTGCAGTACAATCCCTAGATACTTATATTCTGCTGCTTCTTCTATCTCTTGTCCCTCTCATCTGTACATGTCCCTGCTTATATCTTCTTCCTTGTGAACCTCACTACCTTAGTTTTTCTTACATTTATCTTCATTTTATTTTTCCTGGTCCATAACCATATCTTATCAATGTCAGCCTGCAAATTTCCATCCCACCCCCTCACCTACCTCAGCATATACAACACAATCGTCTGCAAACAATCTGATTTTTCCCCTAATCCCCAAAACCCATGTCATTTACCATTATGATAAATAACAAAGGTCCCAGCACGTTTCCCTGTGGCACCCCTGACGTAACCTCCTCTTCCCCCGATATTGCCACCCCCACTTTCACCCTCTGCCTTCGCCCACTTAGTAAGTCCCCTATCCATTCCACTGCCCTCCTGTCTGGTATCAGCGCCTCCACTTTCCTCATCAATGTCCCATGGGGCACATTATCAAATGCCTTCTCAAAATCTATGAAGCAGACATCCACCTGCTTCCCCTCATCAACTACCTGCACCAGATTCACTAATAACCCAGCCAGCTGAGTCTCACATGAGTATCCCCTCCTGAAACCATGCTGGGATGCCTCCAACCAATTCCTATTGTTCATAACCCTCACCTAATACTGCACCACCAGCCTCTCCATTACTTTTCCTGTACTTCGCTACTGTGACCTCATAGATGACTCCCTTCAGCACCCTTCCCAGTATACCCAGAGCCCTTTTTCCCTTTGCAACCACCCTCTCTACCTGTTTTTTTTCCATCTGAGGTCTACCTGCAGTACAATCCCTAGATAATTATATTCTGCTGCTTCTTGTATATCTTGTCCCTCCCATCTGTACATGTGCCTACTTATCTCCTTCTCCTTGAAAATCTCACTAACTTAGTTTTTCTTACATTTAGCTTCAGTTTAGCTAGGACATATTCAAGGGCCTTATTCAGGGTCGTTTTTAGTCCGAACTAAGGAAAGATCATCCACAGACCAAAATTATTCATATTCAGTGAACATTTTTATTGCTAGTCTGAGTATCATCTTGCTTTAGTACACCCTTACTTTTAGTCTGGACTGAGGGTGGGACTAATGAAGTATTAAAGCCAAAAAGAAACATGGCAAACATAAAATTAGAGAACCTAGTTATTACTAATTCTATCTATACTAGTATTATAAAGAGAGAATGTGAGTTTGTTTATATGTTTATATGTCTCGGGCAAACTCGGAAACTACACAACCGATTCTTATAATTCTTTCACTACCTATTAAAATGTAACATTCATCCAAATTGTCACGAGACGAATTGTCGTGTGATGAACATCGTGATCGTGGAGTCTCTCTCTGGAATATGCCCACACCTTGAGGACCAGCGAAGGTCAGGCCCTTCGGTGAATGCGATGGGATCATGGCAGCTTTGGTGCGGCGACCATTCTTTAAACTCGTCGCATATCCAGGGAGTGGATAGTGGATCACCAGGTTCTGGGGGGGAGGGGCCGGAGATATTCAAATACCAGTCTGCGAACCAACTGACCGGTGCGAAAGCACTATCGTCGAAGGCATCGGGAACCTGGGAAGCCCAGTACAAGATGGCGAAGTGCATCTGCAGCAGGTGGCCCAACTACCAAGGTGGCAAGGGGGATATCGAAGAGCTGAAAAATGCGAAGTGTAGCGATCCCCACTACTGGATTCTGTGGGCTGCCGACTGCGGATGCATGTTAAATGTTTTGGAATGTATCGAAATTTGGAAGCACCCCAATTTCAGCCTTCAGTCCTAGGCCAGAGGATTCACTACCACCACTGGTAGGCACCAGATGTCTCGCAAGTCCCAGACAGATGGGCTATTTTGAAGAAAGTGGAGAGGGTGGCTCCCCGACGAACTCTCCCCACCTTCACCCGCGGAGTGGAAACCCTGGCTTCGGTGTGGAAGAGCGAAGATTGGTCGCTGCCATGACTGAGCTGTCCAATTTTCCGAAGTACTCAACGAGAAGCAGGGGGCTCTGCAGCCAACAGTTGCTGCAGTGCTGGTTTGCCTGCACAACAGTATTAACAGTAGCAAAAATCCAAGGGTGCCTGCGCACACACGATGACTGGTGCCTGAGCGGGAGCTGCTCTGTCCCCTGTAATACACACCAACTGTAATCTCATTTCATTTCACCCCTCATCATCCAACAGAAGTCTTTCTTCCATAATGAACACATATCCTACTTTTTCCAGCCTTAATCCAGTTAAAAGGAATTATTTTATCCTCCCCGATAGTCACATAGATTTTCCAAAGGTCTTTTCGCTTTGCCTGGTTTTCTATGCTTTTCCACCTAGACCCTTCTCCTTTCGAGGTCTGTACATGACTAGAATTGCGGCCATGGTTCTTTAACCCTGCTTAGCCACGAAGCATGCGTCCATTATACTAATTAAACCCGACCTAATTAAGGTGGCTTTTCCTGAGATGCAACCCATTCTCCAATATGCTTAGCTAATAACTTGAATGCTGGAGGGCACACAGACCTGTGAAGGTGCTCATGCTGGTGTAGCAGGATTTGACAGACTCGCCAAAAAAAAAAAAGGTTTCTTAGGGGGCATTGCACCTTTCTCCCAACCAGAGTGGAGTAATACCTCCCCCCCCCCCCCCCCGCAATTCCACCATTTTAACCAACCATTCAGCAAAACTGGTTAGTCCAGCGGCAGACATGTCAAGGGAAAATAAGATCCTGCCCCACCCCCCCCCCCTAAATTTTCTAGGATTTCTCTTCCTACTAATAACGAATATGGTCCTTATCCATTTGTTTCCTGTAGCATTTACTAATAATGCCAGTAAAAATTTTAAATTATTGTCTGTCGACTGGGTTTCTACAGTACCTGTGCCTGATTTTCCCAGCGTCTTCCTGGTTATTTTTAAATATAGGTTTACTAAGAGAGGTGGACATAACCCAAAATTGTAGTCATGTCTGCCCAATCCCTCTCTGTCGCGATGTACCCACATTGCATTGATGCCCTACCCTGTAGGCATAAAGGGCCTGGCCCCAAGGCGCAATAGTTCCCGTCCTTACCTTGGATGTAGAACTAACACATAGAATTAAAGTAGGTTAGAAAAGAATTGGTCATTAGAAGCCAAATGCATAAGTGCATATGCCAGGCATTCCGCCCTCTTCACCATACTTAATGGACGAAGAGCCATTAATTGAAACACAGCTGGATTGCTTCATACCATACTTGTATGGTCTGTTATCACACATGCTGCACCCACATGGGGACACACGGCTCAAACTCACATCAGACTGCAGAATGGGCAAAATGAATGCCTGCGAATCGCGGCAGATGTGACTAGATACTGCCCAGTTACAGATCTGCATAACTAAATAAATATTGAAAAATTAGATGAGCACATTGTTAAATTGGCAGATAAATTCTACAAAGATGGTGTCACAAATGCCAACCTGAAAATATCTAGTCTTGACAATTATGTCCCCGACAAGACTTAGAAATATAAAATGGCCTATCAGCATTTTGATCAAAGGCTACCTTTGATGCGGTGGCAGCATGAGATACTGTCTATAAAGCTTTGGAAAAGACAGTAAGGTACGGTCAAAGGGGATTCTGAGTTGCGGTGATTCTGTAATAAAGGTGCTTGTTGGAAAAGGGTGTTACCAAGGACACCAGTCATCATACAGATGCTGATTCCATGATGAATGGTAAAGTTGATCCTCTGTATCTGGGGTCGTGTGGACGACGACCAAGGCAGAAGTCCTTGTGATGTATTGTTGTCCCTTAGATAAACATAATATTGCTGTGATGTGTTATATGCAGTGAACTATCGACTGTTTACACACCCTAATCACTGATTTAAGTAGTTACATAGCAGACATGAACCTTTTGCACATTGAAATAACATGTTTGAATTTTAGCAGGCGGTGGGCGGTCCGTGCCCTAAATGCCTTAAAGCTATCAACTAAAACCACTGTGGTTCTCTTGCTGATGCATTTTACTTAGTGCTTCAAATGTCTCTCTAGGTAACAACTTAAAATGGTGCATGATATAAACGTACTTGCCTCGGTTATAAAGACAAAAATGGTGCGAAGCCAGAAAAATGACTTACAGATGTGTTATGCTTCCTCAGGAGATGCAATCTTTGGAGAAGAAAGAGGTGGAGAGTCCCGGGCGGCTAATTTAAAACGGTTCTTGAATAAATTAAACTATGGATAAACATCCGGGTGTGAAAACCGCTAGCGCGGGTGCTGCTCATCCAAACTCTCAGATCTTGCGAAGCTTGAAACTAGGGTTACGCAGCGTGCGTGCATTGCAGAGCAGGCAATCCACAGAGGAATGGCTTGCTAACTCATCAACACATAGGACATACTTTGCTCTTACCTCTCTTGCTGTACATGCTCATAAAAATACACTGGACTGTGCAATAAACACATCAATACTGGGTGAAATGAGTTGTGAATGGAACACGTGAAAATGAAAACAATAAAACACAATAGAATACACTTGCTCTGTAAAATGGGTAATGGCAGGAATAAGGTTTTCTTTATTTGATGCTGCATGTCTTTGCATGTATTTATTTGCCTTGAAAATACCCTTATGGAATAATGTTCATGGGAACTACTTCTTTTGAATTCCTGCGCCACTCCAGCGCACATTGTGTCTAAACCATGCTGTTCCTTTTATGCTGCAATGACAACAGTCGTTAAACTGCACAGCTCAAAACTGGCTGGACTATGGCTCAAGCGTAGCATAGAGCACTCAGTAGAGCGCGAGTACTAGCTGCAATGAAAAAACCATTGCGGTGGGAAAATGGTCTGCGTAGAGGGGAACATTTATTGCGTCAAATGGCCCTCATCTCTTCGGTGATCGTTTCAAGCAGTGATTCCTCAAACACAGCAGACACACATCTGCCGGTGCTGCTGACGTGAGTTAGACTGTAGAGATACCAAAGTCATTTCCCAAACATCACACAGTTGCTGATTGTGGTGGCTGCTTAATGGTGCTCCCACTTGGCTTGCGAGATGCCGAGGCTCCTACACAAGTTCCACATACTGCTGGCGGACATCTCCGCTATTGTGATATTCGTAGGGTAAATTTGCCTGCTGACTCACTTCCCTCGTCATCGCCAATGGCGCTGCTTTCTCTCCCCCTGCTTATTTTCTCTCTCCACCCATGTTGATGTCGGGGAGTGACTGGAGCTATTCACGACAGGTTCAGATGCTACATCCATGCTGCTGGGTGCTCACCCCGGACTCCTGCTGCCATTTCCGGCACTGGCACTATCATGACGGTGCTGGTAGGTGCTTCGTTGTTCAGCATTGACGCTTAGCCTGGGCTGGTCCATAGGGGATAGAGATAGTGTGGACAGGTAATGCTAAATTTGAATTTCTCTGATGGACTCCAATGCTCAATAAGTAGTAGAGCACAAGATTGCTGGAATCCTCGGAGTCGTTCGGGCGGCAACCTTTTGGCTTTCCCCCAGCCGAGGCTTACATGAGTTTAGGTGCGAAAGTCAAGCCCCCGGCCGTGAACAAAAGGACAGGGACATGAGACAGCCCTCACTCCGGCCGAACAAAAACAAAGATCTGATATACAAAACTTAATGACGAACAGCATTACATGACGAGTGGTTGATAAACGGTGAAGGCCTGTAGCAGCGGATTACGTGGCTGTCTCGCTACACATCCAAGAAGCTACTGTCTTAGTGGCAGGTGCAAGGCCGTGTGATTGATCGCTGTTGCTGCTGCAAGTCATGTGACTTACATGACTCATATTTATGAAAAATATGCAGTAGATTGATATGACACAAATTTACATTAAATACTGAATGATCTGGTCATTCAATAATTATAAAATACACCTCTTGCAAAACTAATCATCAGGTACTTGACAGATGTGATGCGGGGTTGCCATATCAGCAACATGATCTAAAATGTCGTGATTTTGTAGCGGTGGGTGCACGGCCCACAGATATGTTCCCAATTACAACTTATTATACTATTACATGTAATTTTCGGGGCAAAGTGATCTGGCGTGAAAAATTACACAAAAATGAACTCAAAATATTTTAGTATAAAATTCATGGGTTTTCGCCTTGGATATAGCCATGTTGCAATATCTATGGTGGATAACACCTATGAACCAGCGCAGTGGCCTCTGTTGTGATGCGGTAAACACGTGGTTGAAGAGCAATTAAGCATCAAAAGGAAACAAAACAATCATAACCTAACATGTATGAGAATACAGCACTCACATATAACCCTTTCAGGGCGGAACACTGGCCACTTGAACTTTCGATACGAAATGTGTTGCATTACTTTCGAGCACCAATATCACACGTGACTTTAGCAATTGCTAATGAACATAATCTGACACATACACTATAACCTTTCGAAATACATTACATAACACAACACTAAATTCAATCACGTTACACTCGTGCACCCCGTGCACAATGAGAAACAATCGTTGCACACAAGCAGCCCGTAGCTGCAAGCACACATCACTTAATAAACTAAAAAGTTCTTTGAAAAACTCATTTATACACTAACATACACTCTGCACTCGTGGGGCACACACTTCACTGTTATGACGAGGTGTCTGATGGTGCTGCAGGAAAGGGCGAGGTGAATGGGCTCACCCAAGTGGTTCACATCAGTGCATTGGAGCCAGACTTCAGATGTACCCCCACCCCTGATGTAGGTGCATTAGGCGACATTGGTCTGTCTGCTCCCATCTCCTGTCTTCCTGGTGAGGGTGCTGACACACCTACCTCTCTTACCACTCCTCTATGCTGCTCGACATTGACGATGCCATCGTGCATAATCACCATTCCATTTCCAGATCCATGACTCCTGCTTGTATCCTACTGCTCTGCATGCTGTTCCTCACCTTTGCTTGCTGTTGTGTCTGAAGTGATGACCTGTGTTAGCGCCACATCTCCCTCATAATCATGACCCATCTCGTCCCAGTATCCGGTGGATATAGCCATGTCCAGCATCGGCGAGACCTGGGTTACTGATGGTGGCACTCATGTGGGAGGTGCCAAACTACAATTCTTCTCACTAACTTGCCCTTGGAGCTCGGCACATTGACTACCGTCGTGGGTGACGAGTATCGGAGATGTCTTTCCTGGCAACATCTCCAGGTGCAACGACATCACGGGTAAATATTAAAACCCTGGTAGGGCGACGTAAGGCACGATAGGGCGTGGGACTCGCGACAGGGAAAGCTCCATCCGAGCATTGTTGAACCACAGTTAAATATAGCTACTTCAACATAATTAAGGGCAAAGTAGTGTATTCAACAAGGTGTAATTGCTACTTGCTCTTGTCTTGCTAAAGATCAATGTTGGAGATTGTGAAGCCTACTTGAGTTAGTTCGTAATTTATTAGTAAGTAATAAGAGCCGTATTTTGTATTCCAATTCTCTATCATTGAGTTACCTTTGATCCTCCTAGTTAATGCATGGCCTGCTCTCCTAGGAGAGGTGCACTTATATTTCACTTTTCGAGAGATCGGATGCATTTCATTTTTGTGAGAGTGGATTTGCCCTTCTATCTGCAGGTTTCACGCAATCCTGTATGGAAAAGCAGGGGGCTTCCCTTGTAAACAATGGCACAACACCAATGCAAAATCCTCAATTTTGCTTCTCGTCACGTTGCACTTGCTTCGGGAATATTATTCCCAATATTTTCAACCCTCTTGGGCCCACACCACTCTGGTTCGGCCACAAGACCTGCCGACATCACGCATATCAGTAAGACGTAGGGTATTGTGGCGCTGCTTACCCCCGTGTTCCCCTTAATTGCTGTTGTGTCTTTCTGTAGTGGCTTCATTGGAAACACCCTTTTAGACCTCATACCAATTTATTATGAGCGTAACCTCTTGTAATGAATAAAAAATATGGTGGCCCTCGGCCAACAGGTTCCAGAGTGACAAGAAAAGTGTAAGCACGTCGTTCTTGCCGAACTGCACGGATCGTGACCGAGACCAAGTGTTGATCAATTGGGTGTTGCTGGTGTAGTTGAGGCATCTGCAGTGGTACAAATGGGCACAAAGGATAAGTGGACGTCAAGAACACATCAAAATATTAACATCAAGTATGAATTTGGGTGGAAATGAGACAGGAATGACCAGATGTCACGTAAAATATGGAAAACTCTACTATAACAATCTTCCAAAAGAAACGAAAAATATTACGTTAAACACTGTTTTGTTGTACAGCTTTGCCTTATATTTGTTCCTTAGCCTATAAACACAATTTTTTTACACAGCGTACGTGTCTCTCCTACTGCATATTTCTCTCCACAGTCATTTGTGTGACTATCAAGTATTTTTAGCTTTACTTTATTTAACATTATAATTAACCAAACACTCTAAAATGAAATATATATTGTTTTTCTATGCTTTCCTTAATGTTATGGATAAAATCCATTTACAGGAAAACACTCTTAAAAATAAAAAAACGAATACAAATAAAAATATCCAAAGGCCTAACCGAATATTTCCTCTACAGGAATATTTAATTTAGTTACCAGATGTTATGGGCCACTATGCACATTGATAAACGCTTTTACAATATTTCTACTACAGAATATAATTTACCTATTTATTACACTGATACACATTGATAAATGCATTACAAATTATCTAAACACAATAAATCAACATTATTAGAATGCCTTGATATAAAAATAATACATGGAGTACGAGGCATTTTATGGAGTACGCTTAACAGATGCACTGTTTCAAAACATATTATTTCAAGAAGGCCCTTCAATGGTAAACAGAATATTACTACACAGATATGATGCACTTCAGACAGGTGCACAGACCACAGGCTGGTACACTGGTTTTTAATAATCATGCAATGCCTTGGCAGTTGTGCTGTCAGTGGGATGAACGGGCAAGTGCTAACTGGTTCACGTCAAATACCTCCCTCTTCGGAGGCCATTTGCTTGAGCGTCGTCGCAGTCTCTGGCAAGCAGTGGTCTGCGCTGTCACTTTGGCGGTTGCCAACGAAAGCCCGTAGGTAACACACGTGGCGTGCTGGGCACGATGAGCAGTTGTCGAGTGGCGGGGCAGTGAGGAAAGCTCCTCCGACCCCGACTCGTCGCTACTGCCTTTCTCTGTCGCAGAATGTCGGCGTCACAGTGACGTCGCAACACTATCAAGGAAGGCCCTCACCTGGCTGTCTTCAGGTGGCCCTTCTACCTCGCTATATGACTTCTCTGTACTCTTGCATCTGGATGACAATATACTCTAGACATGAGCTGGACGTGAGTGCTTCTTCCACTGGAGCTCTTGTGGATGCAGGAGCATTAAGCATTGTGGTGTTAGTTATAATCGGTGTGTCAATGTCATTATTTGCTGAATATTCAGCATCAGTGAGCGGTGCAGGCAATGTCACGTTTGCCATGTGATTTCCTGGTACAGGTTGTTGGATGACATGCATCGCTGTGTCATCTCCCACGAGATGGAAGGCGTCACGGTGAAATGTTTTGATGCGATTCTTCTTAGTCAGATCTCATATAATGAATCGCCTTTGGCTCGGACGAACTTGGTGTGGCTCCGTCTATTTAGCCACGAAACCTATTCAGATGTCTTCCTGTCCCTCGAACAAGGGATGAGCTCATGCATATATTATTGTCCAATCTGAAATTGGTGGTGTTCTCTCGTACATCTCTAATTGTCTTTGTCTCGCTTCCTCGCTACTCATTCACCAGCTGGGTCGGGGGTGCGCTCCCTTATCCCACTGTGGATTTCTCCTGGGAGGGATATGTCATGCCCCTGCAGGAGCTGGCCTGGTGTTTGCCAGTTCCCTGGTTCACCCTGCAGCGGAGTGTAAACAAAGCCACAGGTAAGTGCTTGGCCGAGGAACCATTATCTTCACCCACGTGCAAATGCAGCTGTTTTTTCAAGCCCTGGCTTCTACGTTCTGTAGGGTTTGCTCGCAAATGAAATATAGCCATTGTGTGTGATGTATTACGCCCCATTTTGTGCACTGGTCTCACCACACACATCCCATGAATTGCATGCAGTTATCGCTCAACAACACACATGGAAAACCCCAGTAGCTGTATGACTCTACTCAGTCCGTGACAACTAAAGTGAACGTTTTGCCGGTGAATGTACACGGATAGGGTCCCATTAAATCGATTGCCACGGTTTCAAACAGTTCTTTGTGTTTCCCGGGTCTATTGTTGCTGGAGTCCATCCTGTCATTTGCTTTTGTATTGTTTACACTTTACGGACTCGCGTACAAACGCCCTTGTCTGCACAGCAAGCCTTGCCAGTTCCCTATCATGCACGTAGCAGAGAACTGAATCGCACATGGTGGATGAAACGTACGCACACCACGTGTCGCTGTTTACATTTACACGAGATCCAAACAGTCCTTGACAACACGACATTTCTCCTTCATTAGTTCCGAACATGTTCATCTCCACTCGCGGACAACTGGGCTTTTGTTTTTCTTGTTTATTACATGTTCCCTGAGTGTTTCAAGCGTGAGGGCGGCTTACACAGTCGTGATGTTTGAGCAGCTAACTGGATGCGAGACGGAATTCTCATGCATAGAGTTGGGGAGTAATTCTTCCCACTCCTCCTCGTCTTGCACAACTGTTTCTCCAGGCTAGCGTGACAGGTGGTCAGCAAGCTAATTGTCTTCGCCTACCACATGCTGCACCTCAAAGTCAAAGGATTGAAGAAACAAGACCCAGCGTGTAAGTTTGCTGCTGATTTCTCGGGTGTAGTAGAGCCACACCAACCAATGATTGTCAGTTTGGAGAGTGAAACGCTGATACTCAAGCAGCTGGCGGTTCCTTTCGAGAGTCCAAACAACGGCGAGACATTTATGCTCGGTCACATTGTATTTGTGCTCCATTACTCCGAACTTGGCCCTCCCAAAATCGATAATTCACTGTATCCTAATCTGCCATTAGGAACAGCACTGCCCTTAGTCCTATATCATAGTGTCTGTCTGTACATAAATGTGTCATGCCAGGTCATAGCGGGCTAGCATGGGACACTCCTGATAACTCAGTTTAAGTTCTTCAAAACTGTCCTGTTGTTTCGTGGTCGACTGGAACCTAACGTTTGTGGACATCAGTTAAGTGAGAGGGTGGTCACTATTGCGAATTCCGGCAGGTACTCGCAAAACCAGTTCGCGAGCACAAAAAACTTGCAGAGCTGTTTGAATGTCGTTGGTGGGGTGTAGTCTTTAATAAACTTAAGTTGTTTGGCTGTGGGGCAGTTTCCGTGCTCGTAGACGATATGGCCGTGGAACTGAATGCTGGCTTTTCCCAGGTGACACTTTTTGCTGGCACAGGTTAGATTGTTTATTGCAATGCATTCTAGAACCAATGATAAATTATGTATATGGTCTTCCCAGAACTCTGACCTGATGATAACATCATCCAAGTAGGCCAAAACAAAGTCACCAATGTAGCCATTCAGGATACGTACGATCATGAACTGGAAAGTGGAAGGGGCACACTTCTGGCCGAATGGCATGGTACAGAATTGGAAGCACCATCCATCTGGTGTTGTAAAATCGGTCTCATGACGATGTGAAGTTCGGACAGTAATTTGCCAATACACACTTTTCCGGTCAATGGTGGTCATTACCTTTGCACGGTAAAAGCTGTTCAGGGCATCCTTCACGTTGATGTATGAGGGTGAAGCACTTTCAGTGGCGAGATCAAGGCGTCTGAAGTCAATGCAGAATCGCCACGATTCGTCCTTATTTGGGACTAGTGTCATGACGGCATTGTAGTGACTTTCTAACAGCTCAATCACACCCTCCCATAGCATCTTGTCGATTTGGTCGTGCACGATTTTTCATTGGTGAGGGTAATACCATTTTGATGAATCAAAAACAGGTTTGTTAGTGGTTAGCGAAATACAGTGTTCGGCTATGGTCATTTTGTGCAAAGGATCGGCTGCATTAAAATACTCTTGTCACTCATTCGGTAGGCATTGCACTACCTCCCGGAATTCTAGGGGCACAGAGTAATCCAGTTTGTCGAGCAGTATTAGGGAAGCTTGCCTAGTTGTTCCTGGATAAAGATTGTAGACTGTTTGCAGTTCCTTTGTCCCAGAGTGAATATGTCATGCCGCAGGCTCGACGACGGCATGTTGCTCACTCAACCAGGGCACACAGCAAATGACCTCTTCCCTCAAGTCATTTGACACGAAGGGCACTGATGTAGTGTCAATGTCCTGGATTTATACTGCAATCATTAGTTCTCCCACAATTTATACTGTCTGCTGCCGAGTAGCCAATTAAATTACTTGTTGCACGGGTTGCATGTCCCTGGTATTGATGACAGCAGATCTAACAAAGTTGTGGGAGACCAACATATCGATAAATGCTTGACATGGACAGTAGTTGATAAAAACTGATATCCTGGTAAAACTGTTTTGAGGTCTAATAGTTTGTGTGATTAGCACTTGATGCGGAGACTGTTCACAGACCTTTGCTTTAATCCTTGGGCAAGCAGCATCGGGTCGCTTCACTCTGCTCTTTAGTTTCCCGAGTAGTGGCTGCTTTGTTGTGGCTGGAAATCTGTCGACATCGGATATCTGTTGTCCCAGTGCGGACCTCCACACTATTTCCACGGCCTCGGCAGTTAGTTGCTGTCCCTCCATGGGTGGTAAACATTCTGGCTTGTTGTATAACGTGGAGCAGGTCCTGTGCGAGTTGCCTTTCGATTGCAGTTTGTTTCAGGTTCAGTTTTCGCAGCCTCTTTGGCCTTCTGCTCCTTCTTCCCGGTTCTCGGATCGCAATGCGGTTGAACTGGAACACATACGCTGGGCGGTTTGGCAGCACGGCTGACATCCAACAGTAACACTGTTTTGTAAAGTCCTTTTCAGTCGTTCAGATGACAGGAGCATGCACTGCATGGCACTCGGCATGGATGCATGTGGGCACACAGGCATAAAACAGAAAATTTCAAAGTAAGAACGTGCAGGAATATGTTGAGAGGTATGGTAAAATGTTAGGCTATATGGTTGATAGGAATAGCCAAAAAGGTGAACGACAATTTGACGTGGTGGAATTTTTGGAACACAGGCTCTTGGAGGTTATGTTACCTGGATAGGATGTTAGGTTAAGTTTGCCAGGTTTGGGCGCCAGTGTGGAACATGAGAATAACAGGGGATCAGCAGCAACCATTCCTTTTCTTTGAGATAAAGTTCTGATGTGCTATATCCCTTATGCTTTGTCTAGTAGGGGCTGTAGCCTCCCCTAAAACACCATTACAAATTTAGCATATTGCTCGGCCACCCAACACCATAGAATGTCTATAGTACATTTTTTTTTAAGGAAATTATCCTACTGGTTATGTGATCTGACAGACTAATAAATTGATCACATACAGGTTCAGTTGACATAATGATTCTTTATTAACCCTCGTATGAGGCAGTTATACTTCTCCACTGTAGCAAGGAGAGCTCTGATACTGACAAAAATGGTGCGAAGTCTACATTTTGTATTACATGGAAAAATTATGGCTCGGCTGTGAACATACAAGCCAAACTGTGGGGCGGCACTTGCTTCAGGGCCAAAGAAAATTTTCCGGTATTCTAATTATTTAAACACTGTGGCTGCATGGTTGGTACAAAGTTGAAGCCCCTGGAGTGGGCGATCATGCACGACCTACCCCACTGAATACGACGACGCTACTACTGAACTCGAGCGCGGAAGCCACCCGTCCTAGCGTAGGCCTCCCACATGATGCCAAAAGTCCCATTATTTGGGAACAAATATTAACATGAAGTATGAATTTGGTTGGAAATGTGACAGGAATAACCAGATGTATTGTAAAACATTGAAATCTCTACTATAACATTTTTCTGAAAGAAAGTTAAAATATTACCTTAAGCACTGTTTTGTTGTACCACTTTGCCATATACTTGGCCCTTAACCTATAAAAACATATATTTACACATTGCGTGTGCTCTCCTACTGCATAATTTCTCTCCACATTCATTTGTGTAGCTATCATAGGTTTTTATCTTTACTTTAATATTATATTTAATAAAACATTCATAAATGAAATGTGTAATGTTTTACCATGCTTTCCGTTTTAAGAAAAAAATTCGTGGACGTTGGGTCGTGGCCTCTGCCAATTGAGTGTTAGCCAGCAGTTTAGTTATGATGGCAGGGGATAAAAAAACTGTTAAAACAAAAGTAAACAAAGTACAAAATAGAATATCCACAGCCCTTGCCAAATATTTCCTGTGCGGGAATACAACATTTGGGTACCCTAGTGTGGAACGGTGCATGCCAGTGTACAAAAGAAAATCTGTTACTGCTTTGTTTACATACACGTATATGTCATCACAACACAATAAGTTCAATATTACACTCTCATATCTAATCTCGTATACACAATTTATGTACACGGTACTTACCTTACATATAACACGCTGGAGCACTTTAATAAACACAACATTAAAACAGAAACATTACATTGGAACATTGCACTATAAAAATATAAACAAACATGGCGCACACTAAACAGTTTATTTGTTAATGGTTATTACACAATTGAAAACTTTAATATATTACATTAACATTTGACTTTACGTATACTTTCAGACATGATGTTCCTTGTGGAGCTTGACACAATGGTATTGTCGAGTTACAGTCATGCACTCCGAGTTTACTATTTCGAAAGGTTGAATTTTATCTTAAAAATCAATCAGCCATTTTGCTGAGAATCTAACAGAGGTTGTGTGGAAAGTGTTTTACTTTATTGTAATGCAATTTCAATCTCGGTATGGTACATTAAATAAAGTTCGTCTTAAATTAAATGTCAAATGAATATAATGTGAATAGGAAATATTTTACTTTATTAAAATATGTGTGTGTGTGTGTCTATATATATGTATGTATATATATATATATATATATATATATATATATATATATATATATATATATATATATATATATATATATATATATATATATATATATATATATATATATATATATATATATATATATATATATATATATATATATATATATATATATTTTTTTTTTTGAAATAAATTTTACGCCTATTTTTAAAAAAAGGTACATTAAATGCATTCCTGGATAATATAACTATTTTCATAATAAGATACACACTTTTACGAAGCTCAAAGAACCATTGTTCTATTACCTGGCCTCTTACTTTACAATTCTATTGTGTATTGATGCTTTCGTCAGAGGAAAGGAAACGTAAAGTCAAATACTAATGTTTTCGATTTTGTAAGAAGCTTTACAGAAACACCTTATTTTAAAAAGGCCCTTCAAAGATAATACATATTATTACACTGCACTGATGCATTTCACATGGGTACACGAAACACAGACTGGTGCACTGATGCCTTACATGTCGTGCGATGCCTAGGCAGTTGTGCTGTCGATGGGACAAACAGGCTAGCGCTGACCAGTTCACATCACCTCATGCTCTGGTAGGCGGGGTGTGAAAGCATCTCATTAAGTGCACCTTCCTCGTAATGAACGTCGTTAGTGCCTCTCCAGGCTGCTGTTCTTGGAGCATTAACTTGGTTTGTGCTTGGAGTGATGTGAAGGCACCTTCAAACCTACATTGAAAGGTGTTAATGAACTCGATCCATTCCAGTCTGTAATGGTTGAAGTAATTCCACCACATTGTTGCGTATCCTTGCAATTGATTACCCACACATCCTGCTCATTCCTCTCCCCATACACCGTAGCATTGCAAATGGTCCGTACAATTCTTGAGAAATGCTGTGGGGTCCTTTTTCTGCATCCCCCCAAAATGCAGCAAAATCTGGAATTCAATGCGTGTTCTTTTTTTTCATTGTTGCTTCTCTGCTTGTGGGAACTTTGCAAACTGCTATGTTCTGGCACATTGTTACATCCCCATATGTTATTGGTTGCTATTCCTGCGGAGTTATTCTGACATTGCGTCACTGGTGTTGTCTGAAATGGTGTTGACACTGATGGCATGATTATTTGCATGTGGGGTGGAAAAATGATAGGAGGGTAATACGTCGGTAATGGGGTTAAATATGGTGCTGTTGGTATGAGTGGGATGGGGGCTGTGGTTAGGGTTGTCATCTGTTGTTACTGGACTCTGTGAGCTTGCATGCTGTCGCCAGTCACGAATGTGTTGTCGACATGTGACATTTTCTCCATGTTTTCCTTTGCTGTAGAGTCCTTGCACAAAAACAGTGATCCCTGCGCTGACAACTTATCCTGCATGTTTTGGCACCGCTAATGTACAGTAATGTGGCAGTTCTGACATTTGTTGAAGACGCCATTCTCCCTTGTACACCCTGCTCTTGAACATGATGTAACATGCCATTTCAGCTAAACAAAGAACTCATCCCAGTTAAATCATGCACTTTGTGGTTAGTTCAGGTTTTTACTGCAGTTCTTGCATACTCAACTATCCCCGGTTTCGGTTTGGATTTTGGCACTTTCAAGGCATTCATCGTGGCAAGTGCATTTGACATTACACTAGTCAGGATGCGTGTACCCTGTCCCGTGCACAGCAGATTGTTACACCAATTTTGCTTCAGTTCTGTGGACAGATTTTTGTGAGTGGTGCTGTCCGAAACATTTGCATTTCCACTGTCTGCACTATTGTTCTCAAGTTTAATGTCCCACTCGCATTTTCCTGCGGCACGGTTGCTTGCTGGGCTGGTCTTACGGGTGCAATGGCAGTAGCTGGTGCTGTGCTCATATCTAGCAATTAAGTCCTGAGGCATGTCCAGCAGACAGTGTGGGCACACGAGTGCCGGCGGGCATTCTTGTGTCCGGCCAGCCATTATGTTTGTAAACAAGTCCACATGTTCGCAATGCAGGTGACCAGCTCATGGATGCGCAGGGTCAGGGAGTCAACGCCCTCCCCTCTTGCAACACTGCAGGCCCTGCTTGGCACAGCGCAGGGGTCAACGCACTAGCAGCACTCGTCTGAAGCATGACCCAGGTGGTGGGGTTCGGTGCGCGGCAACTCACCCCTCCTCCAGCTGTGCGTGCAGGTGGCATGTCTTGACATCACATGCTCCCCAAGATGGCCACTCCACTGCGCATGCTCTCCTTCCCTGCAGACTTACCGGCATCCCACAGCTTTCCCTGCCATTAACATGTTGTCCTTACTTACAATGGTGCCAGAACTAAACCTACTGGCCTCGGTTATACAGACAAAAATGGAGTGAAGCCGGAAAAAATGACTTACAGATGCATTACCCTTCCCCAGGCAATGCAAGCTCTGGGGGAGAGAGAGATGGAGAGTCCCGGGCGGCTAAACAAAAACGGTTCTTGAATAAATTAAAGTATGGATAAACTAATCACTGGATGCAACTGATATATGCTGCTCGGGCACGAAAACCGAGATTGCTGGTATGCGCATCCAACCTCTCAGACCATGCAAAGCTTACTACTGGGTGACACGGCACGTGTGCCGGTGTTGGTGGGCAGGCAAGCCATGGAGGAACTACTTGCTAACACATCAACATATGAAATATACTCTGATCTTACCTCGCTTGCTGTACATGCTCATAAAATACACTAGAACATAGACTCGGTAATTAACACAACACTGGGTGAAATGAGGTGTGGATGGAACACGTGAGAATGAACACAATAAACCACACTTGCAATGGAAAATGGGTAAATGCAGGAATAAGGTTTACTTTATTTAACACTGCATGTCTTTGCATGTACTTATTTGCCTTGAAAATGCCCTTAAAGAATAATGTGCATTGGCACTTTGTCTTTTGTATTCTTGCGCCTCTCGGGCGCACGTGGTGTCATAAACACAATGTTCCTTTTACACTTCACTGCTCAACACTCGCTGAAGTGTTCCTGCCTATGGCTCGTGTGTAGCTTGGTGTATCCAGTAGAACGTGGTTGCGTTGATGAAACCGTTGCAGCGGGCAAACGGTCTGGGGAAAGGGGGACCATGGTACACGTCACCTTAAATAACTGCAATTCGAAATGCAGGCCCTCAACCATCCACCTGAATAATATTAATCCCAGAAACCTGTATTACTGGAATAAAATAAATTACAAAATACACACCTTAACAAATAATTAGCGAAACACTATGTGATCACAGAACAAGGCGAAACATATGCCGCATAACCCTTGGCTGGCGTTGGCCCTGTGAATCGCATTGCAACCTCACCACACAACACACACGCATGCTACAAAGCTCCTCTCATCCGACAGCTGTTTGTATGTATGGTCAGTCCCCACTGCCGATTCCAAGGCAATTTACCAGTAAAAACTGAGGAGGCTGTGGCGTAGTGTGCTCTCTACAGCAAACTGGTGAGAGTTGTGGAGTGGCACACCTATACTAACATTCACCAGTACCTACACCAACACTCACTAAACCACACACCCCTACACTCAGCTGCACGCGAGGTCGCAGACAAGGTGACAGTAATAATTATTATCACTTGTTATAAGTTTCTCTCTTATGTTTGTAACACACTATCACTCTTTCCTGTATTGCACAGAGATGGCTGGCATCTGTCGGGTGGGTGACTCAGTTCTGTACCCCACCACCAGAGCTGCATAGCGCGAGCCTGGTTACAAACCAGTTGCGACCTCATTTCCATTTCACCCTGCAGCAAACTCACAAAGTCTATCTTCGCTAACTAACACCTTACCCTACCTTCTCCAGCGCTATTCCAGTCAAAGGAAATTAATTTTATCCTCCGCAACAGTCGCATAGATTTTCCACGGCCCTCTCCGCTTTGCCTGGATTACTATGCTCTTCATCTAGACCCTTCTTCTTTCAGGGTGTGTCTATGGCTACAATTGCGGCCATTGCACCAGATAACCCTGCTATAGCAGCGATGCATGCGCCAATTTATCATAATAAACCCAACTTAAGGCATAAGGGCTTTCTCCAAGACGCATCCCATTCTCCAACCGTCTTAGCTACTAATATGCATTCCGGAGGGCACACAGAACTGTTAAGGTACTCATGCTGACATAGCAGGATTTGGGTGCTCGCCAGGTATAAAAAATATCCAGATGACCATAGGCTACGTTAAATTTTTAAAAAAACTTGAGAAATTCCAAAATATTTAATCCAATTCAGAGAAAAATGAGCTATTTAGCTGCTTTCTAAACATGCTCTACCAAAACTACATGACCGATTCTAATAATTATTTCACTATTAGAAAGCTACATTCTTCCAGATGGACATAGGCTATGTTTAACTGTTAAAAAAATTCCTCAATAAATTTTAAAATTTGTAAACCATGTCGGAGAAAATCAGCTACTTGGATGCTTTCTAAGCGTGCGCTAACAAAACCATTATTAAAATTATGTAAAACCAGGTGAAGGATACCTGGTCCTAACTGTACAAGGCAAATTCGGCTTGGTAGCTATGAAAATAACTGGCCCTAACTAATCTAATCCTTGTCCAGAAATTACTGTTGAGGACCACTACTAGAAAGGTAGTGGTGTTGAGATTCCAGTTACCAGCATGTAAGGCGAGCGTGGCGAGGTGTCCATAAGGGACAGTCGAGAACCACTACCAGAGGTAGTAGTGTTGGGACAATTGCAGTTACCAGCAGTTAACGCAAGAGGGTTGACGGTGTCTTCGAGAGCTGGTGATGAAGACCCTCTGGAAGATCTTGAAAGCATTGACGAAGTCGCTGAAGAGCTTCTGGTTGTGAGGACCTGGTGATCAGCAGAGAGCTCTAGCTCCAAAAGTGGTACAGCGAGCTGCTGGAGTTGGCTTCCTCCGGCCCAGTTCAGAGTGGTGGAAGAAGAAAGGTGTACTGATGTCTTCAGGCTGTGCATGGACTTATATTCTCCTTGTCCGCGGGCCCTCACAGGTGAGGGGGTGCGGGGGGAGGGGTGGCTAAGGGTCGTTTGCTGATCTAGCGAGCGGCATCCCTTGATAATGGTGGTGCCATCCCTTGGCGCACCGTATAACTATGTGACCTTGGGTGGTGGGCTCGGCCGCTTGGCCAATAGTACAGTCTCCCTTCGGGAAGGTGGTTGTGACGCCTGACAGAGTGAAGAGTGAACAGTACAAGCTGGACAAACGTGTCTGTAATAAGGCTCCTCGTTGCAATGGTTTATCCAGTAGGCACGTGATGAGCCTTTAGTACTGTTGTAACCTCGCTTTGTTAAAGTGAAAGCACATTCCGATGAGGTGAAGTCGAGTTTGTAGTAGTCAGATACCACGTCACGTGTCAACACACAGCGGGTTTTGGTTATACCTTTTGTCTGCACAGTAGGTTATTACACTATAATTTATGGGAAAACTAAAGTGATAATATAACAGTTAATAAACAAAGTAAATCAAATTGTGTACACATGCAGTGTTTGTACATAATGTAAAAAGAGCGTAAACTTTGCGCGTAGTAATACAACTACCTCCTGTGATGTGTGTTTGCACTGCATTTCACCTCTCATTTATTAAGTTGTCAGAAAACAGTTGGTATTCTTTGCGCAGAAACTCTTTTTAACGGCAGGCTTTTGTACTTGCTGGCATCAATTTTCAACTGTTCTTCATAAAGATGATTTGGTACTCTGTCAGTCAATGCCTTTCTTCTACATAGAGGTAGTGTCTGCCAGTCACGTGTCACATTGGTCTTTCCTGGGCTGAATTATTGAAATCTTTTCATGATCTACAATTTCTGTAAACTTCTTCCTTCCCACCTAAGTGTTACCGGACTCTTTACACCAGTCTTCGTAAATTTTATGCATGTGTGACAAGACCTTAAAGTACGCTGAACACAAATTCTGAAAGTCGAAGCCCTGCAATAATGGCTAGGAACTTAAGGTATCAGTTCTAGCCGCTGTCTGACAGAATCAGATTTCAGCACTTTTGTTTTCATGTTATTCCTCTCATTCCCTTTTAGTTTCTTCATTGACATTTCATCTTCATCAGTCGTCTCATTTAATGTAATTCTATCTGATCCCCGCCACTATGTTGTTCCTTTATCAAAGAACTAAATGCATCTTTGTTGATATTGACAGTTGCAAGAAATAATTCTCTAAAAACCCAGATTTTAGTCCCTTCTTCATTCCTTAAGTAGCAATCATATGAATATATTTTCTAGTACATTCTGCATTTGTTTGCGACCTTCTCCTGATGGATTTTCCAAAATCAACTATCCCATTCATAAAAGCCTTCTTTTCGTCCCATGTATTTAATTTCCAAATATGTCTTTCCTTGCATGTTCAGTAATTTTGTCACATATGAAGCTTCTTATTGAGTGCATCTACTCTCTTCAAGCCTTTGTATTTTTGACCATGCACTCGCAATAGTTTAATTTCTTCCCTTGAATTCCTTGGCTTACGAGTAAAACCTGGTATGTTTCCTTGCTCTGGGCGTGTATCATGTATCGGAAGATCAGACACTGGAAGTTCTTTTGCATTGTCGAGGGTACCATCAGGCTCCTTTCTGATACAGTACCAGGTTTCTTTCTGTATTGCACACACCTATTAAATCTTCACCCTTTTTTTGGGCTGCAGATGACTGCAGTGAATGAATAAAGATGTTGTCATCTCAAATAAGTACAGAGTACTAACTACTGCCTCAAACATGTGTAACTCAAATATATGCTGAGAACATTTGATAAAAGAGAGAATGTAAATTACATAAAACTGTAACTATGAGAAAAGCAACGGAAGTGCCCAGTTCATTGGAGAGCATAGCCCAAATACCGACAATGTAATTAAAATTACAGTGTTTTTATGGACTGTGTGATGCATCAAAGTGGGGGGCGTACCTGCATCCATCTTCATATTGCTGTTTCCGGAAATGTTCATGTCCAACTGTTTCAACAGGTAAGACATATAGGTCTACACAACGCTTGGGTCCTCTTGCAGCATTCAGTAGGTTCATTATGTCATTGTCGTCTGTAAACGTAGAAATGTACAATGCGTCAAGCAGAACTCTCAAACGTTTTGGATGAACTGATACTAAGAATATCATCTTCTCTGACAATGTTGCCTGCCAACATTTTCATTACCATTCTAACCAGCTTCCTTCATCTTCCCTCCATGTCGGTACACTACTGCAACAGACGTGTAAAAACACTTGCATTCCGGTACTAATATTTCTGTACCATACAGAATATTGCAAGACATATAAGGTGGTGTGAACGTTTCTAAGGAATATGCAAAGGCACTGAAATAGTTTACCTCAATCTTCAATAACATGTGCCTGCATGCTCATTCCAACACTGAGCTGCGAGTAATCTTCAACAATACAACCGGAGGACAGGTTATTGATGAACTAATAAGACAAGAAGGTACACATAGCAGGTTTGGTGAACAGCTGTGCTAACTTCGCTATTCGTCAAAAGACGCTGTGTGTTAATAGAGGGGATTGATATTCTTCATTTGAAGGTACAGAGCTTCACGTATAGATAGTGGGATTTGTAGGATAGTACCCAGTGAGTTTCTGCTCCTTTATGTGCAAAATTCACATTTGGACATTATTTGCACATGGTGGGTTTTGGCTCCAGCCATTACTAGACTGGCTGCTTCCCAGCCACAGGGTACAGTAAGAATCTACTTAAGTTGAGCACTATTCAAACGGCTAACAAATCATCAATTTAAAAAAATTACACAACAGCACACCTCTATAAAACCATAACTATGTCACATTTATAAAATTACTTAAACCACACATTACTGATGCGTGACAGTCCTGGCTGATTGGCTGCCTGTGTCTCTAGGTAACGTGTTTGACACTAGGTGAGTTGCATCTCTGGGTGGTTATTCCTCTAGGCACTGGTGCCTGACCGGAGTACAGTAATAGCCTAGTAGGCCGCCGACTTGGCACAAAGTCCACCTCTGACAGTTTTACTCTACATGGTGCAGGCTTAGGTGATGGGACGGAGTTAACACTAGCAGGACGGCGTCGCCCTGCGAGAGGTTATACTAGCGCGGTTCCCTCAGCCCTGGTAGCACTTGACTGGAGGGTGGGGTGTGCATGTGTGGTGCTAGGGTTTGTTATTGGCGTGTAGATACTAGGTACAGTTAGAGCGTAGGTGGGCCCTTCGCCGTACAGGATCTCCTGCACAACTGGATGGTACCGTTCCGCAACACGGGTGGGCGGTTCGAACAAAGTGGTAGACATAACAGTTGGTGCTGGAACAGTGAGCCATTGCAGCAAAGCAGCCTGTTCGCATTGACTCAGTAGCCCAAACCCGCTGGGAAGGATGCTAAGCCCTTGTGGATTCTTAGAGATAGCCCTCCCTCGCCTTTTTAACTTTCTTCTGAACACCACCCCTACAGGTATAAGGTATCTGGCTCTATCCTAATATTGGGCCTGCAGGAGTTAGGCAGTCAACGTGTCAGAGTACAGTGTAGGAGCCAATTGCTACCGCCAACACCGCACCTCATTCTTGACTTCCCCACCGGAGGTGTGGAAGATCCGAGCTGCAAAGTGTTGGTTGCAGGAACTACACGGTGTTGTCCTAATGGGGTTGGTCCCTCCTGCACCAAAGTGTAACTCTCTCAATCCCACGAGGTGTGCGGTGAGAGTAGTTCACCCTAGACGGAAAGCCGATCCCGCCAGGAGCGTACCTAGTGTCGTAGCTCTACCGTTCCTCATACCTGGGTGCAAGAAATAGGTGGCCATCCTATATTGGTGAGGTTACTGGTCTACCCAGACACAAAGAAGTTCGCCTCTTCATCACCACGAAGTGAGCGGTGAGGCGGGGGCGACTTCAAGCTGGCAAGTCACCTTCCAGGAGATGGAATCCTAGTGTCAAAACTCTACCGTTGAATGCACTGGGCAGAGAATGGGTGGCCTACCAAAGATGTTTTGGTATGTTGTCTGTGTAGATTCAGAAAGAGCAAACCCGGTCTCCTGTTGTATCTGTCAGAATTGATGATGACAAGAGGTAGGAGGTCGGATTGATACTCAAGAAGTTAGGCAACATCAATGATTATCATACAGTGGAGAAAAATAAACAGAGATGGTGGAAGTGCTACCTCCTATCCACATGGGTTTGGTGGAAGGTAAACACCCTAGCGTAACCAGGTGAAGGCACCCTGTGCAAAGCTATGGGAGTAAGCAGTTGCTGGTGCGTGTGTTCAGGTTTACTCCCCCGGGTGAGCTCTACTCTCTGGTGTCCATAAGGGACAGAACGTGTCTCAGTGTGCTGCTCTGATGACACCGCTGGTTCTTCATTAAATGCAGGTTGGAGAGGATCTTCGGCCCCGTGCAGAAGTGGTGAAGTACACTGGAGAGGTGCAGGCCTCAGCTCCAAATGGTTGTGCAATGAGAGCCCAGGAGAGGAGTCAGTAGACTTGATCAAGAACTGAAGCAGAACTGACGATCCGGAGGCCAGGGCGCATCTCCTTTTAAACTCCTCGGCCATCCTTTCCTTCATTGACATAGGGCGTCTGGAGAGGGAGTTAGCAGGTGCAAGCCCAGCACCTAAATCCTTGGTGTGAGCGGCATAGTGAAGAGCTGTGGGATCTAGGCATCATACTTGTGGCGGCATCACGCGGCATGCTGCTTTACTAGCCCCGGACAGTTTGCATGGTCCCGGTGGCTCATCGGACGAAAATAAATTCCATTATTGGGACGTCTGTCCCGGCCCGGTAGATACAACAATCTCGTAGGCAGTGGCGGTGACTCAACTCCGTTGACAACTGCTAGCGATGTAGTTGCACTGATAAGTAGCAGTCATTTAATAAGCATATAAGATGTCATGCATCATTACAAATTGACACAGCACATTGAAGGTGCCCCAAGGGATACTGACCACGCAACAAGCTAGCAGCAAGTGGTATTGGCGTATTGCAAAAGGTGGAAATGCAAAATTTAAAGAAAAAAAACTTGAACAGACATAGCTTACTATGCACATGTGAAGGCAAAGAAGGATCCAAAGAAAAAAGGCAATAAAAGGAAAAATGTGAAGGAAGCCAAGTGCACACCCATGTACACAGACAACCAACATCAAAGATGGTGCCACCATAGCATGATATGCCAGTGGCATAATATTAACACACATATTTGGTGCTGTAAACGAAAGTGTAAGCAAACACTATGGTACAAAAATTAGAAAGTATTTACATTTTATTAACAAGAAAATAAATTACATGTCTCTATTTAAAAACTTTGTTTGGTTCCTCACTTTTTTGACCAGGCTTGTCACATCAGAATCTTTCTTCATGGTTACAGAAGCACTTTTTGCAGCTTTTCCAGGTGGCTGAAAGAAATGCAAAAAATTCAGCTAAGTATGAAATCTCCTGCACTATCTATTAAAGAATCTCTCTCTTATAGCACCTACAATACTATGCAGAACTTTTTCTAAAACATTTTTCATTAAATACACTAGCCCTATTAATAATTATATTGCTTGTGCTATCCTAAGTGCAGAGGTCATTTGACTCCCCCTCAAGGACACCCATACAATGGTACCTGTTTCTCTGCAGGGCTAATCTGCATGAAGGGCCTGAACTAGGCATGGGTCAGTTCATTGACTTTATTCATAACAGTGACTGGCATCATTCTATCCAAATTCATACTATGAACAATATATTTAGAATTTATTCACCAGAAAAATAGCACATGTCAAACAAACACAATTTCGCTTATCATAAACAAACAAGTCCATCAGCCATGAGCTAAAAGAAACTGCCTTAGATGGTGCCAAGTCCTGGCGTGTGCACTATGCACAATATATTCTGTGCTATCTGTGCTAGCTCCATATTACCATTATTGCAATAAACTAATTGGGAGGTCGATCACTGGAAAATGACATCTGACGCCGGCTAACAGCCAGCCGCATTAAGACCATAACGGTGCTCACCACCCACTTGACAGGTGGGCACGCACGTGCGCAAAGAGGCCTTAACCTGAAACTTTCCCATCACGGGAATATTATGTTTTCAAGTGTTCAATATGTCTTTCATTATTTCAGGACTCAGTGTTATTAAATGTTAAAATTTGTATGTTCATAAAAATGTTACATAATGTTTGGTTATAAATTCAAATATGTGCGCTGCGCAAAGAACATGAACGTTATCCTTCTGGCGTGAACACCGTAATAAAATTAACAATTAAAATGTCCAATGTACTTATATATTTAAATTAAGTAAGTACCTTTTCATTACAAAGATAAATATTTTACTCGGCATGCATAGCACTTCCGCTTGTGTGAACCCCGTAGGTGACGCTTGCCTCTGAACAGTCCGTCGAGAAGAGCTGGTGAGGTAAGATGCTGTCACGTACGCACCTAAAACTTTTTGCACTGATGTAGATTTAAATAGTTTCACTTTTAGTATACCGGTTAACCTTTGCTTTGTGTACGTTTTGCCAGACATTCCCCAGCATTATGCTTCCACTTAACCTAATAATTTGTGCTCTTGTGGCTTTTTGAATATAAATGAGGAGGAGGAGGAGAAAGATGTCAGAGGCCACGCGGCCCACACAACTTGAATCAGATGCCATCTGCCAACGTTAAAGGCGTTTCAGTGTAAAGTTCTGTATAATTGCTGCATGCAATTTTAAGGGTTTTATTTTCATGTATGTATTTCAGGGTAATTTTCATGTTTAATTGTTTTACGGCCACATCATTTGTGACCACGTGGTTTAACCGCCGCCAAGTCGATGTTGAGAGATTATTTGTGTAATATCATGTGCGCCATAATTTATTTCAGGGTTCTCTGTATTTTTCATTCAGGGTTCCATGCAATTTTCATGTAATTGATGCTTTGTGTGTATGACCACGCAGTCTTTTCATGTGCTGTGACTGGGAAACACCGCTGGCGCCCACTTACTGTAAGTTATTGTGTCCACCGGTCATCTCCTGTCTCACCCGACAGCGTCACATCCATATAAATATGTCACTATGGTCATTACAAAATGGTAATGCTTCTATGACATACACAAAACACTTTGAGAATTTTGAGGTTAATCAATTTTTATTACCATGAGTTTGCAGATGGCTTTGCTACCAAAAATGTAATTATTGTAGACGAGATATTTTTACTCTCCGAAATAAAAAATAAACAAACAACGGCTTCCCAAGTCTGGCAGTATTTAGCTATTTTGAGTGAAAATTAATTATATACAAAATTTTAATTGTGTAAAAAAATGGTTTCTCTGTGTAAGTCGAAACTAACATCAAACTTAATTCACTCAACAAATATGCATTTATTGAAAATGGGATGTTCAATTTCATCTCTACCAAAATACACGCATCACAGGTGAAGAAGATTTTTAAAAAGTTCCAGAGCTTTCTATACATTTGATAGAAAAACCTAATACCAATTTTTAAAACCAGGAACCCAACCAAGAACTGGTAAAAAAATTGGGATATATCCTTACCCAGTAAATGGACTAAGCCATACTGAGTACAGACACTTCTAGCTAATACACCATCTTCCAATGAGACGCCAGCGCTAGTGGCATCATTAAAGACTTTGCATGTGCTAGTTTTAAGTGACTTTCTCCATGCCGACTCGTCTTAATTTCAGTTTCCTTGCCTATTCCCTCTCCTCTTTTTCCCCATCCTTGCTGTATAGTTTTTCTTCTGGCATCATGTAAAGTTATGAAGGTTTCGCAAACCTAAAATTCTTCCCTGTTTAATTTCTGCCGGCCTTCAGCCAACAACGTACTTGTTCTGTGTATGCCTGCTTAGGAAATATGATAGACAAAAAAAAGAGAGAGAAAAGAGAGAGAGAGAAGAGAGAGAGAAGAGAGAGAGGAGAGGGAGAGAGAGGACAGAGAGGAGAGGGAGAGAGAGGACAGAGAGAGAGAGAGAGAGGAGAGAGATAGATAGAGAAGAGAGAGAGAAGAGAGAGAAAAGTGAAGAGGAGAGAGAGAAAAGAGGAGAGAGAGGAGAGAAAGAGAGGAGAGAGTGTGTGTGTGTGCGTGCACGTGTGCACATGCACACGCTAGAGTCTTAACCAATGACCCAACTGTGGGTTTTTATTTACGAACAGATAAAAAATCTGGGCATGAGTAAATTAGTCATTGAAAACCAACAAAATTTAGACAGCAAAAAGAAGAAACTACGTTTCACTTTCAACTGCCTTAGTCTTGAACAAAGTACATTAGTAATTTTAATTAATGCAAGCCCTAATATATAAGTGGGAATTGGGGGAATGGTGTTGGCTAATACAAAATATGAAATGGAAGTACAAGAATAAATATTACAGTGGATCAAGAAATGATGATTCAGACAGACAAGTAATGACATGGAATGAAGACAGAATAATCATCAATAACACAAAAATGGAATAGATACCAACAAGACCCAAACACCAACAAATGTAGATCAGCACAAAGAAAAAAGTCACAATATTTTGACAACTCAGATCTACTCCTGTCCTTAGGTTTCAATTTATGACATGTTACTACTTATTTGTGTCTGTTATTTTTCAACATTTGTTCCTTCTTTTGTCTTGTTTATAATCGTTCTTTCCCTTATGTGACTGTATCATTATTATTTTTGTAGTTTGGGTCCAAAGTTTGTTGACATAGTTTTAATTTATATAAGTGCATGTTCAACTCACAAATGTTACAATATTTGAAACTTATGTGGGGTATAATTTTTTTTGCATCTACAATTTTTATTTTTATCACAATTCTTGTGTTTGATTTGATAACAACTTAGTTACTCCTTTCCAGATTTTATTAGAAATTTTTATTAGTCTGTAAAGCATTTGGAATCTTTATTTTACTGTTTTATTTTGCACGATTGTATTAAGTTACAACCATATATTTACACTTTGTGTTGTGTAGATTTTGTTTTCATCACAATTTTCTTTTCATCACCAAGGACACTGGACAAACTCCAGTTAAATTCTGAATACTTTCAAAATATCATACGTAATGTGACTGCAATACCTCATTCGCGTGGTCATCCTCATTTTGCCTGCGCTTCAACTTTTCTGCTCGCAGCAGCTCCATGCCTTTAGTTGAATGGTAGCGTGGATCCGCTGGATCGATGTTGAAGTGATGCGAGGAGAAGAGAGCTGAAAATCTTTCATCATTTACATCCACCTGGGAAAAAAAAACATCAATACACCACAGTACAGTAACAGTTTAGTGAAAACAATAATGGTGTCCCATTTATAATGCTGTTAAAGGAACGTACTAATTGCTTTGTTCTCAGCCATAGTAACGCAAATCAAATGTACAAGTATAAATGACCAAACATTTTTATTCTTCAAGTCTTAAGATTCTTATAACAAGCAGGTCCTAGCTAAACAAAGTTCAGCTAGTTTAGAAATTCAAAGTTTTCTGCTATCTGTTAGAGCACTAAAATTGCAGTAGATAAAGAATTTTTTGTACATTGATTTGTGTCCATATCACAGACATACACATACATACATAAATTACATGTCAAACAGTGTAATATGGCTACCAAAACCAGAAATAATATTTCATCTTCTATACATGTAATTACTTTAACTCCGCTCTGTCAGCATACTGGCATCAGGCAGTAAAGTGATTACATGGAAATGTAATATTTAAGAGTTGGTTAACATTTTTTTAAAGTGTTAAGAGATTTTGTGGTGTATATTTTAAAATATCAGTGATTTGAATAGGCTTTCAAATATGCTTTCAATGATTGTGCAAAAGCATTTGGTTATTTTGTACAAGTACATCAAGTGAAGATAAATAATGCAAGTTGATCATGCATCACTTATACACTAATAAAACTGTTAAAACTTATAACCTTATAACTGCTTGCCAATCGGAAGTTGATCTGAGATTCAAGGGGAACTTGCAGGATTCAAACAAGGATGCGACTAACCCAAAGATTTAAGTTTATGCAGTTGAGAATCATGTAACCATTCTGTTCTATTGTTTTGCCCACTCTCCGATTTAGTGAATAAACTGCAGAGGTGACCATAATTACTAATAAATTCTATAAAAACAACTCTGTTTACCTCAAAGTCAGTGTTAGACGGTACATCAACTGCCGCTGCTTTTTTAAGCTTCCTCTTTTTCTTTTTCTTCTTCTTGTTCTCCATCTCTTGTTCTTGTATTGCTTTGAAGTTGAAGTGGTTCTTACTTTCCGGTTTATCCAGTAACAGCAATTCCAGCTCAGCCTGATGAGAAGGAAACATTTCTAATACCTATCACATTTATAATCACTGTTGGATCGTTTGATTAAAAACATATACTGTAATTTACACTAAACAACTGTGACCTGAACTATAGATAAATTATAACACACCCAGAGGCCACATGATCACTACATAGCTACACCCAATAGAGATTTTTCTGAAGTTCTGCTGTGAACAGGTTGTGCTTAATGGTACAGAAAAAAAAAATGATATTTAAAATTTTACAGGCTACAATTAAAAATACACTGAAAAAAGTGCTCTAACTCAAAATTTGTAGAAAAATTTCATTCTACTGTTTTTTTTTATTGATGGAATTTTTATATTCTTCCAAATCTATTTTGAACTAAATATCAAAACAAGGGAATACTGCAAAGTCTACGCAGCAACAGAAATTGAGCACATCTTGTAACTGTGTCCAGAGAGTAAGAATGTTCCAAAAAATGTTTAAATTATTGACAATTTTAATGGATAGAGGATGGACTCAAATCGTGACCAAAATTTGCTGACTGCTGGTGAAAACCAGGGCTTTGCATACTGCAGAAGAATTTGTATTTGAAGTGTTTCCAAACAATGATTACAGCGCATTAGAATTGTAGTAATGATGCTTGGTTAAAGTTTGGCTAGGAATAGGCACAATCTAGGATAACGTCTGATGCATGACGTCCTTTCTGACATGACTAAAATGACTTCACCTCATCAGCACATGCCTTCATGTCACCCCAGACATGATCTAACCACTGAACTACGTCTACCAGAGTACCAACACAATACGCTCCTTATCACGGGGGGCTAATACAAACACGTCAGATTGTAATGTTCACTCGCTGTTAGAAAACACGCTTGCCTCCCCGAAGTGTGAATAAACCACCATCCCACAGACTGAGACAGCAAGCTAAGGGATGGCACCCCTTATCGCTCCGGCCACCAGCAGACGCCGCCTGTCTTCGCCCACTAGCAGACTACATTACTGCCTGCACCCCGCACCCTCAGACGAGAGTGGGCCAGCAGGATATACGTCTGAGCGCTGCTAAGAATCTTCAGTGTGTCTCCAGTAGATTGCTCCACCAACTCGTGTGCTGGGGCTCTCTACTGACAACCAGATCTTCACAATCTACCACAAGCAACCCTCGAAGAAGTCGTCGACCCCTTTTGCCTTGCCTACCCTTCTGGTGCCGCCAATCACCACTGCCCGTCTGGTAGTGGTAAACACACCTCACTACCCTTCTGGTAAGTAGCCCTTGCATGTCCCTTCTGGACAACGGTTTTAGAATAGTTAGGTCCGAAGGTTTTAGAATAGTTAGGTAGAGTTGTTTTTATAGCCACCTAGCCGATTCTACCTTGTTCAGGATAGACCCCGGTCCCTTTCAACTGGCTGATGAAGAGTTACTTCCATTCAACTCTCTGCTAGTTAGGATGTAGTACGGACCATGTATTTATTCTTCGCAGAATATGTACCTATTCTGTGTATTATTTCCACAGTATAATTGTAGACACCAGTAGACACCATGCCCATCAAAGTTAAGCAGGAGACCGCGGACTTCCCAACCAATTTACTACTTCTAGTGTAGGACTGCGGGCTCCCTTCTCCGGGACGCACGTATGTCAGTACCATACACCCAGTATACGATCACCCATACTGTGCACCTGATGTACAGTAAGGTACAGCCTCCACCACTCATAAGATAATCTTAATGAGGCTAGTCAGCCAGCTCAGCCTATACTCCATCCACCACGCTGAATTGTGCCAGATGGAGTATTTTTCTGGACCTGGAGGTATGACTCTCTTTGGACCCACGCCGAACTGTCTTTGACGGGCAGCTTGAGGAAAATCAACGCTCTGTATCCCCCACGCTGAACTGTGCCGGACTAAGGAGCACTAGGTATGACTCTCGCCTGTTCGGATTCGACCTTTGGAAGTACACATAGCTAGGGAGAAACGTCGCCTGCTTACCTCCTACAAGGCCGGTATTGTATCCTTCCTGTATACGGTACACCTAGAGTGGTGCACATTTTTGAATGCACAAAATGTGAATAGAAGGCTACATCATTCTGGCCGCTATGAGAACTTCACTTTTGAATAAACATAAGAACAATCACCATGCCTAAAATTTTAATAAGTACAAATGATAATAGCGTATGTAAAAGTTAGCTGCTTACATTCCTTCTCTGCTAGTTTATAAAGCCCACAATTTTTTTGCATCAATTACATAATGCCCTCCTGGAGCAACGCATCAATTCTACACCCAACATGAACGCAAATGTCAGAACATAACACTAATTTCCTCGTTTTCCAAGAATACACAGGCAAAATTTCAGCCATGTATTTATTTCAGAGAAAGGTGAAACAATATCCAGCCAAGCTACCGACACACTAAATGCTTACATTGTCACTTACGTAAGCCTAGCATAGATCCTTAACCAGTTGCAGGTTCTTTTTAACACCTGGTGAGGTGAGAGCTGAAAATCTCGGTGGACAAAGTTGTCAACTAGAGATGGAAATGTATGCCTGGCTCCTATACTAACATGTCCAGTGTGCACTCACTTCCTCTTGTAAACTTTCCTAGATGAAGGCAAGTGGTGAGAGAAGAGTGGCCAGCTACCTATCATTTAGACTGTTGCAAGCCCTCACTTGGCCATAACCAAGTTTAAATTCCATGTGTGCCTGGCTGCCTCTGTAGTCTATCTGTCAAGGTGCCTGGGGCAAAATTAAAAACAAGGATGCATGGGAGAATGGAGAGAAGTAACAGGAAGGGAAAAGGAATTGTCCAAGATCCTCCACACACAGCCCAATTCAAAACAACACATCACCTAAAAGTGTTTATGTAATTCTTAATGAAAAAAACAATACTAAAATATAAATCGTATGCACACATGCATGTTACTTATTTACAACAATACACTCATTACAGCTGGATAATACATTACAATACATATTAAATTTCCACTTTATATACAAGAAAACTAGCAGTATGTTATCTTCAATCATAGGCACCGACTTCTCAACTCTAGGGGTAAAAGAAGGGGAAAGGGGTCAAAACTCAAACTTTATGTGACAGTACCCACGTTCATTTAAATCCTATCTCTCCTACAACCCCCTTCTCTCTGATACTGTGGGCTGTATGTTTGCAAATACGGTTAAGCATGCACGTAACAATTATTTCATATGAGTCAATGTTTTAAATATTTAAATAAAATTATTTATACTGAAATTCTGTTGTTTTTGTTTATGTACAGCACTATGAACCAGATATTATTTTGAAAAGATAAAGGCACGCTGTCTAAACTAAGTTATAACTACTTACTACAAACTGAAGTCATACTCGGCTATGACTCGGTGATGCCCCGCTGGCTGAAAAGACACGAGGCAACCACCCTCCTTGCTACCTATGTCTTCAATACCCCAACTTATACACTGCAAAATATCTTAGAATTTAGGAACGTAAAGTTAATCTTAAATGGATTTCAACAATAGCATGTTCATATTAATTTTTCCGTAGCACTTTTTTACAGCACTGTTATTTGAAATTAGTTTCAAAGGGCAGTACATAGGGTAACTAATACTAGTAGTGTACTGGCAAAATTGTGTCTGTTGGAACCCAGCAGAAATACGACAGACAGCATTTTCTGTAGCAAACACACTCATACGCTAGTTAAAAGTTTGGTATTTTTGTGCGCAAAGCTACAAAAGAACTCAGATTATTGCAAAACTAAATTTAAATTACTGAAATAATTAGGCAATCCATGCGTGTCATCTTACACCTGACAATCAGTAGCGTCAAAAAATTTGGTTAACTCATGCAAGCTGACTGAGCAGTGAATTGCCAAAAAGTATATCCCTATACTTAAAAATGCAAATACTCAAAACCAAAAAAATATGTGATCAAATAAACAATACACTAACAAAGTGACACTGGGATATATCTTTGACGTGAAACGTCTTTAAAATTTGACAGACACATACAGGTACCAGGACAGTAACAAAAAGTCTATATTGTCTCTTAATAACTCCCTAACGATTACCCTTAGAGATGCAAGTGCTGTATCATTTTTTTACCACACATGATCAGCTCTCTAATACGACCTTGAGTTTGCATCACAGGCAAGTGGGGGGGGGGGGGGGGGCAGTGCTAAGCGGTCAAAAACTGCGCTTTTGCTTCTTCCCATTCAGTGTAACTCACGACCCAGATGTGGTAGCATGGTGATGGTGATTCCGGTATTTGCGTATAGAGTTTGTCGAGATATATCAATTTAAGTAATAAAAAGTGTATCTTGAACACTATTTCTATACAAAAAATGTTAGTTAAGTGTGCAAAAAACAATAAAAATTCAATAAGTCAGCCTCAGCATGCTCAAGAGCCAGCCGAAAATATAGATCACACATATTGTTGGAAAGAGGAGGCTCTGGGCTACGCACAGATACCCGAATGTCCAGCACAGAATGAGCAAGATGTTTTCGGGAGCATCACAAAGTTTACGCGGGGTGCTTGGTGAACACCGGCACGAGCACCTCTACCTCCGCTGTACCTGTCCCGATGGACATAGCAAGTGGATTTACTCCGATGGACATAGCAAGTGAAGAAGATACCCATACATCTATCAAAGACATCTTCAAGCGGATGGATATCAACATCAGTCGAAACGTTGTGATGCAGGACCATTGGCGTGCAGTAAACTAACGCTTCAAAGCGGTATTTTCGAAACCAACCCGTTTGGTCTATCTTGCAGTGTTTGTGATTGACTTTGGTTTGAAAGAGATTTAAAGAAGGTGAAAGCTCGTAACATTCCTCTTCTTCAGGCTAAATTCCCTGGCGAAGATGTGAACTCATTGCAGTACACGTTTCATGTTAAACTAACGGCAGTGCGCCCCAATACAGCCCCCCCCCCCCCCCCCAACTGATTCCAGCTTAAATTGTATCCAGTGTTTGACTACATCCAATATACAAAAAAAATAAATCTGTATTAAGATGCTAGATTTTAAAATTAGACACAATTCTCAGTACCTTATTATTATTTGTTTCTTCATCTTCTTCTGTTTCTTTCTTGTTCTTTTGTATTTTTGTCTTTCTTGGTACATTTTCAAATTCCTCTCTGAAATAGGGGTCAGACAAATCAATATCAGATGGAATATCATCATCACTATAAGGATTTTCTTCATTTTCCTGAAAAATAATGGAACAATAAAATAGACAGTAAATTACACTACATGACAACCAATTGCACATTTTCTTTCAAAACTGGAAGTAATTTATTTTAAACTGATAAGTGCAAGCTTTGCTATTTAGAACTGCTTGGTAAAAAAAAGTAACTCTTAATGGCAAGACTGTAGGGTTTTATAACACGAATGGGTTGGAGCTTAATGCTAATGACTAAATTGCTATCAACCTCACCATAATCACATTCTGTAACTATTCATTGCATTTTACACTTGGAAAATTCTCACTCTACAATAAGGCTGCTATCATATTACTAGGGATAAAAAAATTTCACGTTCTGAAAGCCCTATAGGCTAGACTCCACTGTGCTATGTATTTTCGAGGCTCAGCTTTCTGTTCATTGGCTGCTGCCACAGTGTGTAGCCAGTTTTACCTCAGAACAGGTGGCACATGATTTGATGCTTATTTTCTTACACATATGTTATTGGCTCAGAGTTCTCATGGGCATGTCTAATAAATTGTGATCCAATTGCAACCGGAACAGAAATACACATGTGTTTGAGTTCTAGCTTGTCGAAAAACAAATTTGCGAAATTTTCCTGTCTCTACCTATTACACATTTTCTCAGTGGTTTTAGGTAGCAAAATCCATTTTCACAATGGTTTCAGGTTGCCAAACTGAGTGCGTGCGTGCGTGCACACATGTGTGTGTGTGAGTGGGCGTGTGCAAGCATGTGTCCTCCCACCCTATTGTTGAAGGCATCAACCAAATTTCACCAAACTCTGTACATATATAGTACTTAGAAAGAACATCAGACTTTTATAGTTTTCGACCAGGCTGGGCACTAACTTCCAAAATGGCGGCCACCATAATATTTAGGGTGATATGTCGTATCTCGGGAACCATTCAACCAATTTAAACCAAATATCGTATGCTGGCAGAACATCCTGTAAGCATCAAATTTTTTAGTGGGAATTTTTGTTAGTCCACAATTTTGGAAGATAGCACCAAATGAAAAAATAAATATTTTACCTTATATCTCAAAAACTATTTAAGTAATTCCCACCCAATTTGGAATGTAAGTAATACTACGACAGGCCATGTAAATAAGTAATTGGACTTGATTAAGTACTTATTTCAAAATGGCAGCTATTAAATAGTTTAGGTTTACTGAATATGATATATCTACTATACCATTAAACCAATTTAAACCAAATTTTGTATGCTGAAAGTATCCATTTCAAGCATAATATATACCAACATGTAACCACTTTTATTTTCCATTTTTGTAAGATAGCGCCACATGTATAAATAAAGTTTATGTCATATTTCGATAAACAATTAACCAATTCCTACCAAAATTGGTAAACATGCAGTACTGCAGCAGATGATGTTAAATGATATGTTTTAGATATGTCAGAGACATAATTTCAAGATGGAGGTGATATAGTCATCTTAACTTAGAATGTTACATCGTCAAAACAATGTAACCAATTCCAAATTAACTTTATATGATGGCAGTAGATATTACAACTATCAACTATGTCTACACTAAGCATTTTTGTCTGCCATTTTATAAGATAGCACCACACAAACAAAGTTTCTGTCATATCTTGGGAAACAATTGATCCAATCCTACCAAATTTCACAAACAAGTGTTACTGCAACAGATAATGTAAAAAGGAAAGCTTTTACTATATCATGCACTTATTTTCAAAGTGGTAGACATGTAGCCAATTTAGCTTTGAACACTATATCGTCAAGACAATGCAATATCATCCAACTTATATATAGATATTACAACTATCAACAGTGTATTTACATGAAGCATATTTTGTCTGCCATTTTGTAGGATGGCACCATACAAATAAAAGTTTTTGTGTCATACCTTGGTAAACAATTGACACATTTTTACCAAATTTGGATATATTTTATTTAGGAAACAAATTCCAACTTACCTTTGTATGTTGGCAGTATCATTTGCCGCCATCAAATTTATCAATATGAGCATAATTTCTCTGACATTTTGTAAGTTAACCCCACAATATAAATTTAGTTTTTGTCATATTTCGGGAAAAAATTAATCCGTTCATACCAAATTAGGCAAAGAAGTTGTATTGTGGTAGGCCATATAACTACAGTATATGTATTTTTTTAAGTGTGACATACTTATTTTCACAATGGTGGCTATAAAATAATTTCAGCTTAGTGTGCTGTATCTATAAAATGATGTAATCAATTTTAGCTTAACTTTGTATACTGGCAGTATGCAATCATCGGATGTGCTAATACATACATTTTTGTCCTCCATTTATGAAGATTGTCACATGAAAAACATTGTGGTATATCATAAAAATACTGAATTCCATTAGACATAAAATATAAAAGAGAAGCATTCTGTGTACAAACTCTGCCGGAACACTGTTACTTCAAATTAACTTTATAAAAGTCGATTTACTGTTTCAAAAGAGCGGGAATATCACTTCATAGTACACCACCATAATGTTTCTGAGATAACAGCATTAGTTTATTTAAACAACGGAGAATTTTAATACTAGGTAACAAATACAAATAATATTAAGTAGCAAATAAAAATTATTTGCTCTACGTATCAGCACTTTGGCTGTACGGTTTTGCCAATACCTAGTCATTTTCTTTTGTAAACAAGTAACAGAAACCACATATAAAGAGCCATTTTGTAGAGCACGAACGTGATCTCAAACCAATATTAGCTCACAGTTTTCCAACTAAGTTGGTTTTCAGCTGTACTTAGTTTAGTGACCAAGTGCTGCTCATTTTTTTTTATTTTCATAGCCACATGTGAATACGTAAATTACGTTAGGTGAGTTGGCTAAGATGCATATTGTAAATCAAAATTAAATATTTTGTCTCAGAGCCTGTCAAAATACATCAGCATTACTGGCAGAGTACAAAACAGACATGTATCGTATTGAATGAAAATTTTAATGTATCTGCTAATGCCAGAAATCTATAGCCCGAGACCAGAGGCTAGTACTAGTACTTTATTTTCTCTATGGCCCGAGGCCCATGGCAGTGGACACTCAAAAGCGAGCTGGCAACAAGAGCTGGCAATGCTGTTCAAAGACATCATGAGTACAGCCCTTGTAGTTCCGTTGTGTCGTGCAGAGTGAAGCAGTAAACAGAGCTATTATTATGGCAAACCATATGAAAGCCGCGACTATATTGTTGATGGCGTAGTGTTTAATTGCACAGCTTAGTGTTCGTTAATGGTCTCACAAATTAATAATTTGTCAGCGGTTATGTTTTCTAGAAACATGGTAAAATGCCACAACGGGGTCAATTTCTAACTTTACAAAAATTAACATATGAAAAAATTCATTTGAATAATGTAGTCTTGGGCAGATTGAAAGCTGTGCCACATATAGTGACTATTAAAATTATTTATGTGACTGTTACAACTTCCTACAAGTAAAACGTTTATGTCTTGGCAGAGTTTATATCTCATATGAACTTATATTTTTTTTGTCAAAGAATAAACAGCAATACAGTTTATACAGTTTTTTATAAATAAACTAAAAAAATATATAATTTTCTTCAATATTAAAAAATTTTATTGTTTATAATTTTTTTAATTATATTTACATAAAATACTTTGACCTTACCTGTAATATTATAAACATAAATTCACATAACTAGACATTAGCACATTTCTAACACTCCCCCTTAATTGTCGTTTTGCTACACCTGCATTCCTAGATTATGTAATTAATTTCAAGAACTGCTTGTAAATAGTTAGGCAACACTTTGCATAATATGTGAGAAGGAAACACCTATATAAACTGTGATTACAATAGAACGTTGTATGTGTAAAATCATCGAGACATCAAAGTGTAAATACAGACAAGAATTGAGAGAATGATACAGATTGGGCTGTTGGGATTCAGAGACTTTAAAGCAGCAACACACCTTAGTTTATACTGAGATGTTTGGAAGCCTGTAAATAGATTTTCATTGTGTAGAATCAAGCATTTCCTAGAAAAGAGTATTCTTTCAAGTTAACATTAAAGTTAATGATAATGTTGTGTTTTCTTTTTGCTTAAAGCATTTTTAATTGTGTCAAATCAATGCACTTAATAATGGCATTCTCTTAAAGGATTTGTAAACGAATCATTTGCTATTTATGTGTAGAGGCATTCAAGCGAGCAACCAAAAGGACTTTATATGAATGAACAGGTTGCAAGAAGAAATGGATCTTGTTGTAAATATGTTAATTTTCTTCAAGGGAACTATGTTGTGCTTTTATCACCCATCTGCTTTAATACTGTAGTGGTGATGTACACTATTGAAAGTAATTAACATTTAGCCACAATAATACTCTTTTGCTAACCTTTAAAACAGTGGGCTGAGTCTGGAAGTGCTAAGTTCACTGGTCCCTAAGTTTGTTTTGTAAATACACAAGTAACCTTAGGAGACCAAGGGCAGGGCCGCTCTTATTTTACCGTGCAGATGGTCACAGCAGAGCATTAGCTGAAACGAACTGAATGAGTACAGTTCTTGTATGGCAATATTTGTTTTTTTAATTATTAATAATCATAAGATTTATGATAACCCACGGGAAGTACTATTCTGCGTGCAGTCTCTATGTGTCTAGCTTTTCTTTTCCACAGCCACGCTGTGATTTTTGTGAGTAAACTAAATGTTAAAGCTCATTCTGCAAGATTGCACGCCTTAATGAATGGAAGCCTGAGACACACTGCTCAGTTTCCCTTCATGAGTCTAAACACTGACAAAATAAATAAAGCAATGTAACATGAAGAGCTCATGCAAAAATAGATAAAAAGACAAGAAACACCGCTGCATCCTGGCACTCCATAACCTTATCTTTTGAAGCGCGAAGAGAAAAGGAATGCCAAATCCATGCATCAGAGAGAGCTGGAAGATGTCTGCCGCTGCTGAAGCTAAGAAACTGATAGTCTCAACTCCACACCTGCTCCCAGCAATTGACCTCCAGCCAGCTGATTCTAACCTGCAAGGTCAAGTTCGTTCACGAGGGAAGTGGTGCACAGAGCAGAGAATGCACAGAGTAGCAGGAGCTACAGAAGCACAACAGGGAGATAAAAATATTGCTGTTGAGAGAACAGTTCAACATTCTCTCAAAGGAATTTTTTTCTCCACCCAAGCCATCCCCCTGAGAGGGTACTAGCCGAGAGGAAAGCCGATTGCTCCTGAAAGGAGTACTCATACAACCTGCTCAGGAGGAATTTGCTTCCACCTCTCCTCAGGGATGAGCTATAATCTCATCTTGTTCAGACGGGGCTAGTCAAGAGGGCAACCCATTGCTGTTGGCTAGGACACTTCCTACGTCCTCCAATAGGAATTCATTAGTCAACTCACACAAGGAAGAGCTTCCGTCACAGCGACGAGGGGGCAAATTGATGCATGACACTTTTTCAACAATGGTAATAGACGACTTCAACTCATCAGCATAGCTCGCTGTGAATCTGATTCCTACAAAGTTTGAATGGCCGTTGACCACATGTGGCGTCGGAATTTTGTACTGTCTACCCGGCAAGAATGGACATTCCAGCCAGTGAAGAGTGTAATTTTCACCGGCTGGCGAAGCTATGCTCCTCAAGGCAACAAGTACTACTAATCACCGCTAGATGGCACCACAAGTATGTTTCGTTGTTCATCTGTCACATTCTTCCAGCCGGCCGGTGAGATCACGCAGAGAGCTATCCTTTTTGTTACCTCCCCCTCCCACCCCCCCTCAGCAACCACCACTCATCATCAAGACGCCAGTCAATGAGCGCCGAGGCAGCCGCCTGACAGAGTATAAACACGAAGCAAAAATTAAACTCGAGGGCAGTCTTCAGTCATCCATTGTACTCGCTGCCGAAAACTGACAGCCTGACCTGACAGCCTTCACAACGGTAGCTGCCGAAGTACTCGTCAACTTAATTCCTCGCTAAACCTACCTTCCCTTCACCACACCTTCGGTCCAGAAGGAAAACTTCTCCTCAGCTCCATTGTTGGATGCATCCCGTCTTCAACTTGCTTAGTTTACCTAGCATCGTGCCTACTCATCATCTATGCACTAGAAACTGTGGCTCCTTCTGGGCAACAATGCACTAGGGATTCAGTTTAGTTCAAGTTGTTATAACAGCACTATTTTCTCCCACCTCCTTGATAGACTAGAAATGGGTCGCTTCCATCCGGACTGCGCAGCTTAGCTTCCCCATCAAGCTCTTGCTAATCACACACGGGAGTACATCACCACATGTTTACTTCCCGTAAAAAACGATTAAACATTGGTTTTAACTGATCCTTGAGTTTCATGTTCCTGTAGACATAGCACTTTTCCCAGTTGATCTCAACCTTGAGTGAAATACAGGTGATTCCTGGAACTTTAACTCAAACGACTCAGTACACACATTGCCTTCACACAAGCACTCGCATGGCCAACCTTCCTGCTTACCTTGGTAAGTAGAACGGCGGAGCCCTCACAGGTACAGAGTCTCTGAACTCGCTTGTCTGTCTGGTGTTCATCCTTTCCATCACACCTTAGTGCCAGAGGGGACAATCCCGAGGTTGGGAAGATGTGAACAGATCCAACACCCACGTGTGAAATTGCAGACTGCGAGGCCTAATTTTCCGTACTCACCGCACCTTAGCGCCAAGCACTGAGATTGGGTATCCGCTCGTGGGCAGCCGACCACATGGTCCACACAGTAAGAGTACCACAAAAACCCTGCTTTTCATCTCATGGACTAGAGTGTGAGTGTGTGTATGACTCCAGATGCCTTTTTCCAGACGAAGTGGCCTGAAGGAAAAGGTAAAACAGGTGCTCATTGCCACTGGGTAATTGCATCAGCTGACTCCCACCCTTGGTGCTGCATTAGGACAGCTTATACCCAGAGACCAAACCCAAGCACTCCGACTACTACTGATTCCAGTCACACCTGAAGTCCCTCAAGACTTATTTCAGCCACCAACACGCCTGAGCAACGAAGTTTACCCATAGCTTTGGGAATACATCAGACAACTGGAACAGCGGCCTACGGTACCAGTAGCCTATTTCACATCTGTGGCTCTGTCCCAAACCGACATGAAACATACACCACATTCAACAAGCTTCACAATCAGGATCAACTCCACATACAGTCACTCAGCCAAAACCACGCCCTAGCACAAGCAGTCTCCGTCATCCAGGTATACCGGCCAAGGCTCAGAGCCTGAAACGGAAGATTGTTCTGGCAGATCCAGACTTCATGCCCTGCCTAATAGCTACCCGGCCAGTACTCTATACAGGAAAGCGCTGGCCCCACGTAAAGAGTAACTGTTAAACAACCCTCTGTATACAGGATGCACCTGACTTAGCACCCAAACAAAAACTACTCTCCCACTTACACTTGACATACGCTTAGTCAACAGGGCATCACACATCAATACTAAGTCTGATGAAAATTGGTGCTTGTTGACTGCTCTGGGTGCAAAGTGTGATTCTGACCTGTGGTATATAGATTCGGGAGCTACGCTATGCGAAAAGACTGGCTAACTAATCACAATAAAATATTAACAGGATGTGACATCACTATGGCAAGAACCACAAAAGTAAATAGTAGTGATAGTGGTGACGCAATGGTTAACCTGGGACATCAGGGTGGAACGAGGTATATTTCTAATGTTATGTATGTACCAGGTTTGTCAACAAATCTTTTGTCAGTAAGGTGGTTGAAAAGGGTGTTGTTACATTTTCATCCCAGGGAGGAAGATTGTAATATCAAAGGCAAAGTTAAAGCTACTGCCACTAATGTTGGTGGTATTTACAAACTAGACATGGAATCTGCTATGTGTTTGAAACAAGATGTGTGTGAAGAAATTGCAGTGAGTGATGTCGATGTACTAAGAAGTGATAAGACTGCAGTGTACCTTGCAGATCCTGTAGTAAACATGATAAAAATCACATCAACTGTGGCGTAAAAGACTTGGCCACATTAATAGAGTAAGCATGAATTTGATAAAGCATGGAATGGCAAGTGGTGTGAATTTTCAGAATCATGAGCAACATATACCCTGCATCCCATGCATTGAAAGAAAACATTGTAGGGCACCGTTCAAAGGATATAAATGTATCAAGGGCAACCAAGAAGCTTGAGTTGGTGCTTTCTGATTTATGTGGTCTGAGTGAAGCATCATATGGGGGGAACGAAATATTTGTTTACTCTAATTGATGATTTTACCAGAATGATGTTTGGATACTTTCTGAAATCCAAATTTGCTGAATTCAATACCCTTGTGGGAAATCAGACAGGTGAACAGATTAACGAAAATATTGCTTACTTGCGGCATTTGACTTTATTCGAATAGGATAATTTCCTAACATTGCGATGTGTCTGGCATGGAATTGTTTACTAACAAGTGCACATCTAATAACCTGTAAATACAAGTCTGCACATGTAATAACCTGTATATGCTTTGTAAATAGTTTCTGTGTTGGAAATAAGATGATGATAATAGTTTTTTTTTTTTTTTTTTTTATTGAAAATTTTTCTTGCAGCAAAAGAGTTAAGTGCATCCGAACAGACGAAGGGACTGAATATGTGAACACAGAGTTCATAAGTCTTCTGACCAAGAGTGGAATTAAAAACCAAAGAACAGTACCTTATACACCTGAAAGAGCAAATAGAACACTTATGGAGAAAGCACGTACAATGCTCTTGTGTGCAGGATTAGGGAAGCGTTTTGGGCAGAGGCTGTAAATAGTACTGCAATCTACCTTAGAAATTGTACTCCAACCAAGCAGTGAAAGGAATTCTTCCTGAAGAAAAATGGACTGGTAAAGCGGTTGATCTGAGTCACCTTAGGGTTCTTGGATGCACTGTCTTTGTTCATATTCCCAAAGAAAACTGAAAGAAATGGGACTGAAAAAGTAAGAAAATTACTTTTGTAAGTCACTGCAGAGAAACCAAAGGTTATCGCTTGATTGACACTGAATGCCCTGGTAAGATAACTAGAGCCAGAGATATCATCTTCTTGGAAAACCAATTGAAGACCAACTTACTGAGGGAACTGAAGGAGTGACAATACCTTTAGTGTATGATGAAAATATAAATGCAAGTCCAAATTAAGAAAATGTGGAACAATTGTCCAAGGTGGAGAGTGAAGCAGAATGCAGATTGTTTCATGGTTTTGAACAAATTAGTGCCACTGTGCAGCAGCATGCACAAGAAGATCCAGCAGACACACTGGAAGAACCAAGGTACCCAACGAGATACAGGCGCCCTAAGGAATATCCTGATTTTGTATCCTACAGTGCAGTTTGTGAAAAAGGTGAACCAATGTCTGCTTGTGAGACATTTTCATGTAGTGATAATGATATGTGGAAGCAAGCAATGAAAGATGAGTATTCATCACTTGGAAAAAACAATGCGTGGGTTCTTGTGGATTTGCCTGAGCGCAGAACAGCAGTGCAAAGAAAATTGGTTTTCAAGGTGCAATGGGATACTGAAGAAAATATATGTAGATTTAAAGCACTTCTTGTGGCAAAAGGTTGTTCTCAGAAATATAGGGTAGATTAGAGTGAGACCATTTCCCCTGTTGTTCGTAGTTCTACAATTACATTGTTGTTTGCCATTGCAGTGCAATGCAACTTTGAAATTGATCATATGGATGTTACAACAGCTTTCCTTAATGGAGAACTTGTCGAGTAAGTGTAAATGCAACAGCCAGATGGTTTTGTTATCAAGGGTAAGGAAAGTAAAGTTTGCCTTTTAAAGAAGACAATATATGACTTAAAGCAGTCATCTAAAGCTTGGTATGATAAGATGCACACTGTATTGGTAGCTATGGGTTTTGATTGTTTAGAGTTTGAACCCTGTTTGTATTTCAAAATTATGGATCATTGTACTGTTATCATTGCTCTTTATGTAGATGACATTTTTTTGTTATAACCATCCAGATGAAAAATCCACAGTTAAGCAACAGCTTATGTCAAAATTTCAACTGAAGGATATTGGTAGAGTTCAGAATGTTTTAGGAACGAGAATCAGGTACAGTAGTGGTGCAATTTTTGTAGATAAAGAAATGTATATTCAATAGATTTTTAAAAAGTTTGAGATGGTTAATTGTAAACCTGTGCTTACTTCCATGGAAGTGGGAAGGAAATTATTGAAAGGAAGGATATGTGAGGGTGATGAATGTACTCAGAGACCGTATCAGTAAGGCTCGTGATTTTTCGCAAAATAATTGGAGCACACGGTAGGCTTCAGTACTATATATACATATTGGTTGTTGTCATATCTCCATTGGCTGCTGGTATCATTTCCGCAATTGACCGAGCCACTCAGAATTATGTAACTCCGACACTGAACCTTCGTTATTCGTAGAGGCCCGAAAAATTAGCGAGTGCAATGACCTGTAGACTAGACTTCACAGTTTTATATACTCTCATACAGATATCAACTGTTTATTGGTTGACTGTTGTGGTAGTAAAAATGCGGTAGTTGGACACACAATTTATTGCATGTTTGTTACTGGCTCATTTTTCCCCAAGAGGCATCAAACACAACACGTCAACCAATTACAAACGTAACATGATTGTACATGTGTGTAAATTACCAAATTCTCTAGAAATAAACCTGCAAAATTCTCAGGTCTCTAGTTATTCGTGCGCTAGCAGTTAACACGATCCAGAATATGTTTCGGCCAAACAAAAAATGTGGATGCCTCCACAGTGCTTTGAAATGAAATGTATCTTGTCTCAATATCGTTTTGCGAAATATCACTGCCCCTACCTATCAGGCATTAAAAGAGAGCCTTGTGTATTTAGCTGTAACAACTAAACCAGATAAAGCTCATGTCATTAGTGTTCTGATTCAGTTTAACACATGTTATGGGGAGGAACACTGGAAGTATTTAAAAGGTACAATGAATTTGTCATTATTATATAAGAAGAGTGACAAGGGATTAAAAGGCTATGTTGATTCTGATTGGGGCAATGATGTTAATGACAGTAGATCATACACTGGTTATGTTTTCAAATTTGGAAGTTATCTCACGGGAAAGTAGGAAACAGAGAACTGTGGCATTATCCAGTACTGAGGCAGAGTATATGGCTCTCGCACAAGATATTAGGGAGGCAATCTATCTTAGAAACGTATTGTGTAGGTTGTTTAAGAAGGAGTAATACTGCTCTGTTATATAGTGACAGTCAGACTGTGCTCAAATTAGCAGCAAATCAAATGTTTAGCAATTGGGTACATATCAACTGAAAGCATGGTTGCTGATATTCTCACAAAGTGTTTCAGTTATCCTAAGCATAAATTTTGTTTGGAAGGCTGTATCTTGTTAATAAGATGTAAAATGCCCGCTCATGACAATTTTTGATCTTAAAAAAGGAATTCCAGTAATGGCGGCTAGTCGACTCCAGCATTGGGCTTTATTCCTGTCAGAGTTTATGTATACAATAAGACTAGTACCGTCTAAACAAAATAGGCAGATAGGTTATGTAGACAACCATTTAGTAAAATGTCTCAGAGTTAGATATAAGCAGAGAATTCTTCGTATATAAAATTCAACGAAAAGGAGGTGCCCCAGATGTTACTATTCATGACGTGGCTAACGAATATAGGAATGATACTGTAATAAAACAAATGATACAATTTGTTTTGAATGGTTGAATCCTATCATAACAAAAGGCATGACTTAACAGTGGTGAATAATTGTCTAATGTGAGGTCACAGGTTGGTAATTTCTGACAAACTGCATGGTGTGTTATTGGCAGACTTGTTTGTATATGAGCCACATAGGAATGGTGAAGACAAAAATCTTGGCGCGGACTTATTTTTGATGGCCACCACTTGATTGCAATATTAAACAAACTATTAGAAACTGTAATGCATGTAGACAGTACAAAGAAAATCCTCCAAAAGCAGAATTAAATATGTGGGCGTGGCCATCAAGTCCTAATTGACGGTTGGATGCTTATTTTTGTGGCCCAGTACATGGAAAATGTCTTTGGTAATAATGGATGCTTATTCAAAATGGATTGATGTTTTCGAAATGCGTAAAATTACATCAGCCAAGACAGTGGCGGCATTCAAGCAGTATTTTTCTACATAGTGATTGCCTACGTTATTCATAATGGGTCTAGATTTATGTCTGCGGAATTCTAGAAATTCCTTAATAATAATGGTGTTAAACACATCAAAACAGCAGTGTACATGCTACGTCAAATGGTGCTAAAGAGAACAGTGTTAAAACCTTTAAAACTAATTTTAAAAACAAATTTTGAATGGTAGAAGTTAAACAAGAGCATTGCAGTTATTTTTATTTATGTATTTGTTAAACCTTATATTACAACTGGTTCCTCTCCTGCTCAACTTCAGTTGGGGCGTAAGCTACATACACGGTTTGACTTGTTAACTGCAGTATCAGAAGATCATATAGATATTAAACAATCTCTGCTTTGTGGAAATTCTTCCAGCTGTCAAAAATTTTAATTTGTTGTTGGCCAACAAGTGTACGTTAAGTATTACACAGCCAGGGGCGTCACATGTATTCCTGCGACAACTACAAAACAGTTGGGAAATGTCATGTTCTTAGCAACAACCAATGACAATAGGATGTTGGAAAGACGTGTAAATCAAACTGTTAATGCTCATGTCCAGCCACTCCATACTGCTAAGCAAAACCTCACTTAAGCCATTCGATTAGCAATTATGGAAATGAGGATAGAGATGTTTACGGGAGTACTTTTACAATAGGCAGTACTAGCCAGAGGAGCAACGACACTGACAATGTTGGAGGAGGGTGATGAAGTAAGGATGCATTGTGACATGAGGGAGAAGAGGACTGAGGCTGGGGAATTACGTTTGAGTGGAAATGAAGAGGCGTTTAAAAAATGAAACCTTGAGATTCAGGTGTTGCCGAAAAAAGAGTATAACAGTTAGCAGGTCTAGCGAGACTATCAAACCTAGGAAGGAACTGGATTTGTAAACAAATTGTAGATAGTATTAGTGGAACATGTGTAGAGTTAAGTTGTATTCTATGTATTAAAAAGATGCTGGAATTATGAACAAATTCTATATAAAAAGGGTGTGACATGTGTTACAGTCAGTACAAACTAGGTATTAAATTGAATTTTTATAGTGACAATCTGTGGCTTATTAATTAATGTAAATGATAAAATAACTGAGGGGGAAGAGTGTGGCATATGTAACAGGTTGAGGTTGGTAGGAATGGGTAGAGGGTGTGAGAAGGAAGACAATGCAGCGAACAGTAAGCGAGTCATGTTGGTGTTTCATTCTAGTACTAAGCAAAGCTAATTTAATTATGTTTGTATAAGTTGTACACTTAGAAGTAAATAAAGATGTGAAATACAACATAGATGTACGGACATTTTTTTTTTCCAATCCCCTGAAAACTGGCAGATAGAGAATCCACTATAAAAATTAAGTTGAATACAATTCAGTGAAAACTGAATAATCCACCTTCATCATAGCATAGCTATGAAAATAAATGCCACAAAAGTAGAGCTGTGCCAAACCAGATTTGTGAGTGCAGATATTACCAATATTTGGCAGTATCAGAGCACTGGCAGATACCAAATACAACTGCATAAATATAGCAGATACAAAAATAGGTCAGAAGAGGGCGTCATCTAACACAGTAATGTTAACACATTATTTCTAAATTATTTGTGACGGGTAAAAAGGACTCAATGAGTATAAAGAGATATTATTAGCAGACAAGTAGAGCATTACTATACTTTCTATATTTTTAATTTTACTAGGGAAATCAAAGTTAATTTCTTTTTAAGTTTTTGTACAGTGAGCTGAGGTTTAAGTTTACAATAACTTCTGTTGTTTATTATAACATCTATTTTACATGACAGCTGTAATGTTGTTAGAAACTAAATGCATCCAATTTCTAAATGTATCCCTCAAAAGTATGTAAGTACTGTATTACACGTAAGCAGCATATTTTATTTTAAGATATAAAATGTATGTAATATTCTCTTAAGTACAATAAATATATAAGAACAGGTCAAAAGAAGTATATTTTAATGCATCTGAGCATGCTTTAAAGACATGCAACAACAACAGGACACACGAACTCTTCTGGTTTCACAGCACGTTTTCTTAACAAGTAGTATTTTTTGTAGGAGAAATCAAATTAAGTGTTTTATACTGCAAACAGCATTACTTTGAAGTTAAAGCTTTATTATTATTACAAACAGAAATTGTTCAGAACAAAACATTTTGAGTACTAATCTTGCACAATTTATGGTAAATATGTTTAAATTTTAGGAGTGTTTTTTATGCAATATCATGCAATTACAACAATTTGGTAATAATTTTACTGCCATACTGAGTTTTATGTGAGCACAGAAAAATATTTTAAGTTTCCTTACCTCTGCAATTCTCTCTTTCTTGATCAGTTTCTTTTGTTTTCTTTTATCCTTCCTCTTTTCTAAGTATTGCTGGAAAGGTGTCAGTTCCTCCTTCTCTTTCATCTTCTTCTTTGCCAATTCCTCAGCCTTGTCCTTCAATCCTATTCCCCAAGATACTTCCATTTCCACATCTCTGTTCTTTTTACGTTCTTCCTCCTCCTCAATACCCTTGAGAATTGATTTATATTTGGAAATAGGATCAATTTTTTCAGCATCATCATCTGATTCATTATCTTTTAAGCAAACAGAAAGAATAAAAATTTACATTAAGAGTACAATTCAACTTTACAGAAACCCAATTAAAATCAAAGAACTCTGCCGGAATCTACCTAAGTTTTTATATACAAAATAATTGCTTTAGTAAAAATTAGAATAATTTAGTCTAAATTTCAGATACTGTAACAGCAGTGAAATGCCTAAAAGAAATTTAAAAAATCCTTTACAATCAGTATTATTCTTCACTGGTTGGTGCTAAATTTTTAGGTTTGTTACATGTCTGTGCTAAAGTCAACACTAATCTCTTTTTGAAAGAATTCTCATTTTTCTCTACTTCTATGCACCAAAGCTAGGAAGACAGGCACTTACTTATATTAGTGAACTGGAAAAATTTATATTAAGAAACTGCACTGGTATTTATGCAAGCTGAGGATGGGAAACTGCATACGTACTTGGCAAAAACCATACCTCAATATATCCAAGATGGACAGAGCCTATGACCTGATGATACAGCATGACCAAACATGGTTTGTAGATTTCAAAACACTGCCCACAAATTCACATACATTATATTTAGAATGAAGATGCACCAGAGACTTATATCGACATAGTTGGTGTATCTGAACTAATGACGCCAACAGCACCGACAACAGTTCCTGATTTGCAATTTCACTGTCTTTTCAATAAATTTTTGTCAAGTGTGACGTAGAGCAGATTCCAGCTCAAAAAGCAATGGCAATAAATATATATATATTTATTTATGAAAGGAATAACAAAAAACTGCAGAAATGAAAATAAGAAAATTCCTATCACTATTCTCTACATACTTGAAACAATTTATCAAAAGCAACACAATATCACTTGCCCTTTGAACTGTGGACATACATTTTTACTTTTCCAGGCAAACAGTTCACGCGTAATTCAAAAGTTTTAGAGTAACAAAGCCTTAAAGTTAGACAAAAGACCTTTTACTAGACAATTGACTAAGCCACTGCCACTTTAAGTGTAAAGTAAAAAAAAAAAAACTGTGAAAAAAAATTATTTAATAATTAAATATGTAATAATTATTTAAATAATAAAACAATACATCTTCATGAAACATGATGGGTCCACTGAACTCTTGAAATTTGTGACATGAATGTACCACACCAAAGACATCTGGTAAACATTTCATGTACGCTAGAAGGATTCATATTCACCTGAGAACAATGTCACGTCTCCATAAACTAGTCCACACTATATATCCATGCATTTCTAGTCTATGAAAATGTGGTAAACTACTAACTACTGAATAAAATAATATTTATTATTTCTATTAATATTTATTATTACTATTTATTATTTCTCAATTTTACACATGCTTTATCTTTCATATTCATAGAATACGTAACCTCGCACAATTGCTTCTTCTATAACTTAAAATCGAGGACCCATGCCTCTCTTACTTGGCAATATTGATTTCATACTCTGTCTAGTCCGCAATTATTTCCAACAAATCCAACTGCAATCTGCAACTCTTAGTACATAAATTTCCATTTTCCATAAATTATGACTCTTTACAATTTTTACTATTCAACTATTACTATTCAACAGATGGATTCATGATATTCACAAATTCCTCACAATCCTCCCATCACTATTCTGATAACCTATAACTTTTACAAACCTAAATATTAGTCTGGTGTTCCTTTTCCATATAATCCAATACATCAACAACTTCCTGACTTAATCTTGCAGTGGCTCCTTTTCCTAATCGCATTACACAACTTCTCACAAGCTACTTTTTCACAACATTTAACATCTGTGACTATATCTTTCGTAAACAACTGCATTTCTCGCACAATTCTCTCCCAATTCTATATTGCTTCATCTTCTTAGACAAACATTCCTACGTACATTAATATAATCAAATTCCTCCATTCTATAAGCCATTAATTTATCAATATTTTACAGTATATACTGTATACTCAAATCCATGCTCATACAAACATCTTAACCACAATTTCCTTTCTGACCAAATTACCACTAACAAATTATAAACATACTTTTTGTCTACATGACCTTCCACTAATCAACTTAGATCCATAATGCAATGAACAACATTGCCGATAATTAACATAAAATCCTACCATTCACCTGTCACGCTGCCAATATCATACACAAAAACTAAAACCATCACATTGGTAAGAGGATCTTATATTCCACTTGCAGATAGTTTACTATTGAAACATATCTAGTTTAAATAGTACCGAGGAAAGGAGTAAAAACAGTCACACTCCTTTCTAACTTAATCTTTCATGCTCCCTTGAGCATCACCTGGACTGATGGACAACCCAACCTCTCTCACAATGTCGCCTCGAAGAGCTCCAAAGACAGACTGATCCCTTGTGGCAAGTCAACAAAGCCCATATCTGACAGTGCCACACCCAAGGTGTTCCCTGACCACACCTGCCGGCCATGCAACTGCCCTCCTAGATCAAAAGGTACCCCGACACATTGCCACTATTTTCCTTATGATGAAAAATTAGTCATCTTGCAGCTTCGTGTAAACATAATGATATTGGCTACCAATACAAGCCATGGAGATGTATGTCATTATAATATATAAGAAAATCACAATTGTTTACGTCCTTTATTTTGTACTACCATATAATATATAAAAATAATTTTGTTCCAGTATATTCAATTACATTAGCTGCGTGCAAAATTAATATTAACACTTAGATTGTTCATATATACTAAGTTTCAGCAAATATAGTGTTCAATAATTAAATTAATATGACGCACGACACATTCCTGCGGAGTTAGCATGCACTCTCTACTTGCAACTTTGCCCCATCATCGAGCATCCATGCTAATTTGGGCAAATCTGAATTGCATTAATATATTGAATCACGTGCCTACAGGGTCTACAAGCATCACTGCAAACGAGATTACAGACACATGTTTGAAGAATTTATAAAAACTATTTAAAAGCAGTCATGTGATCGCCCTAACCCCAACGCAGGAAGTTTAAATTGTGAAGAGCCATAGGCACCCTTAGCAGAGAAAAACTAGTTTGAGGATTTGCTGTAGGAGCGCAGTACCCAGTCTACACGATCACCGTAGCCTCCAGCATCTCGCGCCGGGCAGATAAGATATGTCAACTCTTCCACCCCAGGAGATAAGAAAAGGGTAGCGCAGTGCCGAAGCCCGAATAAACAACCCCTGCGACATGAGGCTAGCCATTCCTGCACCCCACTGGAAACCCACAAATGAAGAATCTTAGTATAAATAGGAAGCGCCATGCCAGACACGAGAGCAGTTGTCGCTCTCCTCCAGTCTGCAAACGGCTGGGGGGAGGAAGCAAGGAACCATCCACCCTCTTCCAGTCTGAATAATGCCGAACAACTGTCTCAAGGGTGCGATGGTCACTAGACAGACAATGGTAAGTAGCAGCCAAATCGACCTCACAGTCTGAACAAGGCCAAGGACGATCTATCTGGTTAAAGCGCTGACCACTAGACCACGTGCTAGAGTGCACATTTTAACTGGAGAAGACGCCTGCCGGCAGTGAACCCTGAAGACGCATCCACCACCACGCCGCTTCATACAGAAGACGTCGCTCTCCTTCACCCTTCCTCAAAGTAATTTCCTTTCACGTTAAAATTCCTCTTAAGAACAGATCGCGAGGTATAGGCTCCTTCACAGTACTCCCAAATAAATTAGGATTAATTTAATTGTGACACATTAATTTTAATATTTCTTAATCTTGCCCAGGTTGCTTTCACCTGAAATTTCAGACAGGACTAAGCTTCCTTTGAATATTTAATCAATATTTTGAATAGTAGGAACGAGTACGGACTCACCATTTTGCCTTTCCAAAACATGTTAGTAAAAATGTAATTTTTATAGTATACTTTGAGAGTAACTTATTTTCGTTAAATGTTTCCCTTCTTTTGCCATTTTAAAGGAGAGTAATTTACCTGGTATAGAAAACTCGTGGTTCATGATCAAACATTACTAAGTCATTTTGCTAGTAGTTAAATCAAAGGTGCAACAAGTAACATGAGCCAACAATGCCAAATCCACACACTATTTAGAACTGCGGACCAAGGCCTGCCATTCAGGTAGATCATCGGAAGAGCATCGTTGGAATACAAATCCATACCTTGGTTAATCAGACCAGATGTTCTACTCCTCCTTCCCAGTCTGAAAAAGCTGGAAGGAAAACTGAACATCCTGTCACTAACTTAACCTCGGGTGAGTGCCGCACCCAGGTCTCAGGCAAAATATACGTTTCTGTCGGTCCCAGTCTGAATAAGGCCAGGCAGCGGGTATTGAGACTGATGGCACTGCTTCCTGATTTTGCACAGTAAGGTCGAAATTAGTACTTGTTAATCCTTCAGGATATTTTTGGTGTAATTCAATACCTTATGCAGAGCACGGTAGAGAAAGCAGACACTGCAGAAGAGCTCTACAAGAGACTCTAAGAACATTACGTAATTTAAATTCTGAGAATATGAGATCACCAACTCCCTGACCACTGAGAACCTTAATTTGTCTATAGATAACTCACCCTCTTTACCAGTCCCACTCTTTAGGCCTTTCATTAAATTGCCACGCAGAGCCCATCCGGCTGTTGCATGGATTTTGCGAGATTATAACCCTTTACTACGACTTTATAATCCACGACCCATAGTTTACCCACTTGCACCTCACAACCAAACTTACTGCCCTACTCAGCAGCAACCAACACTGGCCGCTGTTCTAGACATTGCCTGCCCGGCAAACCAAGCTGTGAAGCAGAGTGCACCACTTCCTGCTGCAACACAGGTATAGTGCCCAGCCAAATATCCGGTAGTCAGGGTAGTGGATAATTTTTTCCCAAGTAGGAAACCCAACTAGTCCTACAATTTATAACGGTCAACTCCCAGAGAGCGAATAATTACCATTGACCGTTATCCCAGGTGTAGACCACCTATGTTCACAGTGAAACTGACTCCACACATAACCTTTAAGTATCTGAGAGTGTACACGACCCAAGCATCCTGTCTAGAAGAGCGCCAAGTCCTTTTCCCTCTAGGGTTTATCCACATTTCCCCTTGGTCTACGCCAAAGTTAAGGAATTCTAAAACCCAATTATCTTCCCAACATGGAGGACCCTCAACCTAGCAGGCAACTAGATTGTGAACTAAAGGTACCGCTGGGCTGGTCTAGTAAACAAGGTCGTAAAGGGCAAATACTCCGAAAGGGGCAGGAGAAGGGAACTCAGATCCTCTTCTGGGTTGTATTCATTCTAGCACCCAGTCTAGTGTTGAATGTTTCTCCTCCTTCCTCTGGTTAGGCTTCAAATAAAGTATGTTTGCAGCAAGTTACTTTAATAAAACAGCCAGAAAACATTTGTTCTGTTGAATTAAATCAATTAAAAGATTCTCAACTTATATAATTTCCATCATGATACAATTAAATGTCATCACGGACTAGAATCATACTGTATAGAGAGGGGAGAGAGACCGTTTCCTTACACATACCTAATAACTTTTATAAAATTTGTGTAGTTTTAACAATTACATAATCCAGTATTGTAAACACTGGTGAGAGAATATGAGAGAGAGAGAGAGAGAGAGAGAGAGAACATACATTTTCCTTTTTCTTGTTTCTACTACTCTTGGCAACTGTAAAATTAATGTTCAAAACTAATTTTAATATAATTATGTTAAAATACTTTTGAACCAAGTTTGACACCTGGTCGTGTCAAACACCAATTTTCGCAATGGAAAATCAGCAGATATTTCTGGTGGCAGGTGGGTTTTCTCCAAGTATTCCCATTCTCACCACCAACGTATTCCATGACTGCGCAATCTTCACTTCATGCCCTGAAGACCTCAACTGCCTAATCTCATTAACTAGATTTAAAGTTTCCCTAGTTTATAACCAGCACCACCATTCTCTGAGGCCGTTTGATGGTTTTTCGAGGCAGTGGACAGGCTGATAGTCTCTTCCACCAGCCCTACTTTATCCAGGCTTCAGACTGCTAACAACCTAGAGGGGCTGATATTCAATCCACCCAAAAATCTTAGGCATAGTTACTAACATGTTACAAATCAGCTTATTTCCATTATATTGCAACCAATTATCAATAGCGCTCGAACTATTACCTCTCAACTGATCTATTTCTTGCTCTCCATCCTCATCTTCACTGCTGGAGGTTGCAAGGTATGTACGAAGTTCTGCTTGGTTCACATCTCCTGACATGACTTTCTGTGCAATTTCAGTACGTTCTGGATTTGTTTCATCCCACGTCAGCTCCACTTTTGACTGCTGCAGTGCAGTGGTTGTAAAGAAACGAGGTTGATATTTGCTTAACTCAGGTAAGGAGTCACAGACTTCACGGGGTTCCTGCATGTAACATACACTTATGCCTCACATTTTATATATATATATATATATATATAATTGTAATTTTCTGATGTTCAAGTACACAGAATAAATACGATACAGGTGAATTTATAACCAAAAACTAAACACGAAAATGTATAAACCAAATAATAACAAAAAGTTGAAATTATATGGTTAAAACACAAGTACTTACAAAATGTACTCAAAGAATAAAGAACACAAACAAAGAGTTATAAAATTAATGGGATGTTTTTTCGATTTTTGTTGTCCTTGCCCAAAATGAATTATATTTTCAAGTTGGACTAAGAAGAAATAGAAAAAGCAATCATGGATATAAATTATTTACTTAAGTTTAATTTTGTGCAAGCTACACATGAATGTGCTTCAACTAAAAGTATATTGTACATGAAATAAAAATTCTTTCAAAATGAGTTAGCAAAGAAAAGTTCTAGTTTGGATTTAAACCAGGGTTTCTCTGCAAATCAAAATAAAGAAAATGTTTCCACTCACATGATCAAAAGTCATATCATCTGGAATAAACCTCAAGTCAAGACGTGCTGCACTACTTTCATATTCCAAACCATCACACTCTGTGTAAAGTTTATTAGCTGTAGCATCTGAGTCGCAGTCAATGACAGCATAGAAATACTTCAACCTGTTAAGTTGATACTGCCGCAGTTTTTCCATGTGATAGTCTCTACCTTCTTCATTCTGCAAAAATGAAACTGGCAATTCTGTATTAACACTATGCATGTTCCTTAAAATAAGTTGTAATCAAATTCAAGACAAATGACATAAAATTTACAGCTGTACCAGTGATTAATGATACTCATCACTGAATTCTACACACATTCGTCAATAAGCACAGTACCACCATGACAAGTGCACATAGCTGCAGCATGTTGGTGTATTTTAAATACACTGAATGGTGGGCAAAAGTGAAGAATAAGACACCATAGAAATATAAGATTTTTTTTAAATACTGGTAATTATATAGAATAGGAGCTTTTCCAAAAACTACCTAAATAATTTTTCACGGAAAATGGTATTACTCAACATTACTAATCACAGAGAACACAAATGTACTAGGGGCATCGAGACATTCATACTACACACTACTAAATGCGATCATGGGGAGGGCTATGAAGATCAGGGAAACTGTGGGGTAAAACAAATAAAATGTATGTAAATCCCATCTCATTTTAGTACCCTTAACATGTTAAATTACAATTACTAATTACACTGAGCACAAATTTACTCGCAGCATCACAATATTCACATTACATACTAACAAATGCAATAGTGGGGAGGGCTATGAAGATGAGGGAAATTGTAGGGTAAAGCATGTAAAAGTTATGTAAATTATGCATCATTTAGGTTTCTTAACCATGTTAACTGCAAGAAGACCTAATCTAACTCAACCTAACTTCACAATATTTGAATACAGGGGGAGGTGTGTTCAAACATAAGATAGCGTGTTATGAAAAGCATAATAAATAAGCTAATGTCGGGTCATCCACCCCTGTGATTCAGCTGTAGTGAAGTTAGGTTTAATTTGGTTACGTCTGCTACATTTTACATTACTGTCAGCAAAAGTAAGTACGTCCTTCAATTACAACACTCATACGTAATATTACACAGTAACATTCACTACACTATGTACTTTCCATGCTAAAACTTCAAATGTATTACGTTACCCATGGAAGCGGCAATCATACTCCTAGGTGATTAATTGCCGACTAAGCACAACACGATTACGTCTAATCAATTTGTCAAAACTCCACACACACATTTCTGCACAATTATTATAATTTAATACTTCACATAGCATAATGGCATAGAAAAATTTGTTTTTCACACAATAATTTTATTCATGTCAAATTGAATGAATCGCAATGAAACATGCGTAACAGCACTCCTAAATCACAAATCTCCAAACAGTCAAATTCACATGGTACACTGAATTTGCACACATTCCCAGCATACAACTGTGATGTAAACCAAAATCTATGTGCATTTGTTTCTTGTCTCTGTGCATCATTATCTGTCAACATATGGAATATATCATGGCGATATACATCAACTGTTTACAAACACCACCTGTAAACATCTTTTTGTATGATATATGTATGGTTTTTTTATTATAGACTGTTCACTGTAAAGTGAGCACTTTTTAAGGGCCTCCGAACAAGCATTAACCACTAATAAATATAGCTTATTGCAGCCTCAGGCATTAAATTTTTTGGGTAGTGAAATGTAAACATTGTGTTTATTGATATCACTGCAATGTTTATATTAAAAAGCAACAGTAAGATGGAAATTGGATGAAAGGAAAAATTTAGAAGGCCCTTAAAAAGTGCTCACTTTACATTGAACAGCCTGTACTAATATGTTACTACAATTTCTCTAGTGAATATAGACAAGGTAAGCTTTGAAAAATTCTAAAGATTCTGACACTGCTCAAGCACTGTGTTTTATACCAGTAACCCTAGCGCACCGGCAAAAACATACCTTGTGAATAACGTTTTGTAAAATAAGTTTCTTTTAAAAAGATGTTATCAAAAATGTGCCCCAAACAAAATTTAACAAACCCTTTCTTTCATCATGTGTATTTAAACCTCGATACAAAATGCATATAGCTGACAACATATTATATAGTAAAAGTAGAATGTTGTAAATACACGTTATACATATAAAGTAACTGATTAAAATGATCCTTAATGAAAACAGAAATATCACAGTACAGCTCCTTCCATTATTCTCTCCATAACTAGAATATGCAAAGCTGCATTAAAATGCAAAATATTTAAAATTCATTATACTATCAGGTACAAAGTTAAAGAGAGTTATAAAATACGTAACAACCAAAACGCTCAACCAAGTCAATTATATTGCATTAACAATTATTCATTAAAGCAGAATATTTAATACTGTTCCACAATCGTAGCAAAATGGAAAGGTTAATGGATCATACATAGGATGAAGGGCAGCATGATGTGTCATATTAAAGCATTCATCCATTGACAAACAAATTAAGAATTACTAAAAGGTTGTGTAAAAGCTAACCACCGTGAGGGCTATCCTGCAGACCCTACCAAACTTTCACGGGTTTAAAATGCCACGAGAAATAAAATATTATATGCCCACGTATGAGTCGGGGCACAACGAGCTGCCAACTTGAATACATAACAGTAGTACAAATGAGCCGCAGAGGAAACACTACACACACCACATGAAAATATTGACACGTGACGTCCTATTGAATAAGGAGGCACATCACGGCCCGTGTTTTGGTGGGTGTGAGGGTAGACCCACTTGGGGTGAGTTCGAACTCTAATTATGATTACAGGATGGAATAGGAGCCCAACCAGTGTAGGGAACTGGTCATGTGACTTTCTGGCTGGGCACAAAGTCGGGGATGGCAAGCACAACTTTACGTCTGGGTGGGACCACTCTCACTTGTCTACCTGGGCGACTAGCTGCCTGGGGAGGCTGCTGGACCTGCTGCGGCTCTGGAGGTGATGTGCTCGGGCTAGCACCGGGACCCGGTGCACAGGTGGCCAGGTTGACTTCAGCGCTATTGGTTGGCCTGGCGGTTTCTGTGAGCTGGTGTCCATGGATTCAGGGGTTAGCGATGCTGAATGGATCTTTGTCACCCCTGAGGAAGGCCTGGGTGATAGGGTGGATCTTTCCGTTGGTCTTGATCGGTCGATGGGAATAGAGCATTAGGAGAAGATTCTCTAATACCAGTCCCGTGGAGGTAGAGCAGGTAACGTTCTCCCCATCTAGGTGTACTTCCACGCACCCTTATCGCCAGATCAAGGCCGCCCCCTACCCCAGCATCCAGCACCAGAAGCGCAGTGGATACTGAGTGTCAGGTTTCGCTATGGCTGACAATCACAATACGTGAGTTCCCCAAAGAGTCAGGTCCTCAAACCCAGGCAAATCCCCCTCTGGCAACAGAAGCGCGATGGATGAAGTATCACCCAGACAGGTTGTCCAACCCCCAAGAGGATGAGTACATCGTGTTGGGGCTCTACCGTTCTATACACCGAGGTGCAAAGGGTGGCCATCCAATAAACTCGCAGTCCTATGCTAAGTTCCGCAAACTTGTTTAGAAAAATATTCCCGGTCTCCTGCTGTCCCTCAACAGACCTGATGTTTACTGGGTAAGGTTATAGCACTATGGGAATAATATTCTAAGAGGGGTAAAACATGTTTATTTCTGTGAGAAAATAAACATGGTGGTTTGTACTACCTATCAACAAGAGATAACGGAAGCTGGCTATGCTTAGACAGGTGAAAGTGATCTGTTTCTAATTTAATGGGGTAGGTAGGCAAAGTGGTTGTGAAAATAACTTGACTTCAAATAACACTACGTAGTTGTCCTGAAGGGACCGAAAGGTGTTTAAGTGTTCCACGACTCAAATGCAGGGAGTTTCTGGAAGATGAATGCAAAGTGCAGAGACGTTCTTCAAAGGTGTGGATGGGGATATCAGGACCTGTGTTCAGCACCAGGAGTGTGGTGAAGGAACAGGGCAGATTCCTTCAGCACCGAGAGTGCGGTGAAGGAGCTGGACAGACTGGTGTTCCCAGCTCTCCTCGCTTGCCCTTGACCAAGTGGAGGGGAGAAGGGGGGTGGCGAGTATCTTCTAGGAGTGTGACTTCACCAGCCAGCCGAAATTCCAGCTGTTACATAGCTCAGTGATTCATACTAGTAGTGCGCTATAGTACTAGGTGACCTTGAAGCATCATCTCAGTAGCTCGGCCGATGAACAGTACAATTTATTTGGGAAATGAGAGTGTGTCTTTCACCGTTGGGTAAACAGTACAAGTTCTTGGCGTCTGCCAATCAAACTCTGTTGGGTTGTGCAGCTGAGTGGTTTGCACTGATGAGTACAAGTGAATTTAAATAAGTTGAAAAGACATCACACATCAATATCTAGCAAACACACACCAACTTAGTTACATCGAAGTGAGTTTAGAAAACCGTGTCAAACTACAATTTAGAAAAGTATCACTAAGCTGCATGCCCCACATCAGACAAAAACTACGGCACAAAAGCAATTGAAACTTTACAAAGAAGCCCTACTTGAGAAAAGGCTCGTATCACAACTCACAGTTCGTCGCTTCATAGTTAGCCGCACAGACACATCACACCTCAGTCACTAAATTATTAATGTTGTATGTTGTTACAGACAATTTGACTTAAAATGTGTTACACATCGCTACCTCAAGCAATGTCAACTGGTCTAGTACGTCATGCAGGTGAAGTTTCAGCGGAGCTTAGGGCTTACGCTCTACGCCTGACAAACAGAGAAATACTCTGACCACCAGAGTGCATGCCCTTATAAAACTTATGCCAAAAGCCTAAAAATGTAGTGACACATCACCTCATAGGAAATGAGCGAGTGAAGAAGAGGGTAAGTCAGGGGAAAGGAAACAAATTCGCCACCAAGAACACCACTATCCAGAACGATATATTGATAGAATAATAATGGGCAGTGCCACCATGATGTTCTCGCTTGAAACACTATTCTGGGACACAAAATTAATATATTTGAAATACATTTCACGTGTTTTACTGTATAAATATCCTGATCTCAAAAGCCTTCCTCACCATCACATTTCATGGTATATCCTGCAAATTACGTGAAGCTCCAATAAAATTTCTATTAAGTGTGATTAGTAATGACCATATAAAACATTTGCATGTATTATTCTATATATCTTTCTGTGAATCACTGAGAACAAATTCTTTTCTATAAAAGCCTACAAATTGCAAGAGTTGGAAATCACATATGAAACCATGAACAAATAATACTCCATTTTGATGCTACTATCAACAGATGAAAATACAGAAAACAAAACATTTATTTTTAATACTGCAGCTCTTGCTGCTACCACCATCACTGCCATAACATCTCCTAGCTTGTTTTTCCACTCCAGAAACATAAAATGAAATACATATTTGCTGGTAATTTCCACATCAGACGCACGAGAACCCATTTCCCAGGCATTCTGGAAACTTCCATTTTCTTTGTTCCTCTCGGCAACTAAAATAATGGAAACCCAAGACTGCTAAATCCATTCCCACTTCTTGCCACTTTCGACAAATAAAAGGTATAGCTGACTACAATGGGTACAGTTTACTGTAAGTTATCCTTAGTTCTCCATTTCTACTTTGTGCTGACTTTGCCTTTGAGACATGCTGACTGTATGAGTACTTCATGGTACCTCTGGGCATTGCTAACTTTTTGAAAGTTGAGATTGGTTTGGTTAAACTGATGTGACAATGAGGTCACTGGTCAATTGTTGTATTTACTTGAATCTAAGTCGCACCTAGTTTTTCTGGGGAAAATCCTGGGAAAAAGATTGTTGGTGCAGATATGAGACCACAGGTTAAACCACCGCCTCAGCAGCAAATTTAATTTCTGGAGGAAGTTTTAAGTTTAATTTTACCTTCAATAGAAATGGTTTTCCATAGAAACAAATATTACTTCACTTTGTTAAATGATAATATTGAATTTTTGGAAGCAAATAATAGCATTGCATGCTTCTCTCCAGCATTCCAAGTTCAATTCATCGGTTTCAAATAGCTTACCAGCCGCAGAATTTCTATTATATTCTGTAAAATTTGTGTTAGTTTTTTTTTACATTGGGCCAAAAAATAGATGGTACTTGATTCTAAGTAGCAACCTTGTTTTTCAAAAACATTTTTGGAAAAAATGTGCAGCTTAGACTCAAGTAAATAAAGTACTCAGAGCATTCTAACAAATTATGTGTTGAGATTTGCATGGATGAGTGTCTGCAACCAGCAACAGTATGTGACATGTTTCACTTTGTCAAGCTCCTCGAGTTCTATATGATGGGTAAGGTACACATCGAGCTTGGCTTTTTTTTGCTGCAAAATGACAAGTGCTTTTTGACAATCCAGTTTCATAAGAAAGTTGACGAAGTGACTTCTTTGAGCAGGAAGTAGTCACAGCCTTCTATTCTTGACAGTTTCCTGTGATATTTTTGGACAGCCCCTTCATTTGTGTCCAGCAGTTCCCTTGGTTTTAAGTTTCTTCAGCGGGCCCCAAATGATGGACTTACTCGCTGCATGTCTGCCTCCAAATGTTTCTTGGAACATCTATTGACATGCCTTAAGTGAGTATGTCCAAACACGGACGATAGGCTGCACCAAAATATACAAAGACATTTCTTCCATATTTTTTTTATCAATTACACTTACGCTGGAATTACACCTATTTCCAACCGGGGCAGCGGTGGCTGAGTGGTTAGACTGCTCACCTTCCACCAAGGCAAACTGGGTTCGATCCCTGGCCAGGTCACCCCAGATTTTTGCAAGTGGGAATTGTGATGGATGATGCTGTTGGTCTGCTGGTTTTCTCAAGGGTCTCCCATTTCCCCTACCCTTGCATTCTGGCGCTGCTCTCGTTTCACCTTCATCGGCTTTCAAGACCTCATTGTTAAGAGCCGCCTAAATCTCTCAACACAATAATTCCAGCTACAAGGCACAGCAACAGCTGCCTACGGATTTCGGCACAACAGCGGACTGACTGGTGACCCCTGGCGGTCACAAGAAAAAACAATCACAGGCAGACACATTGTGCCACAATCCAAAATGGAATGATGCAGTCCCACATGCATTTCACAACCCTATTTCGTTACATCATATTCAATATGTGGCATCGAGTTCAGTTTTGTTTGGGTGCAAACATTATCACATTCCACACAAAGCAAAGGAAATCTGATGAAAATTTTGTTACAATATCGTCATTATTGTTAAAATTATTAATAAAAACTTGGGTTAGGATTGGAGTGGAACATTCTGTACAAGCATCACTTGGAATAGGTGATTACCTGGGCCAAGGCTGTGGTTACCACACACAAATTAATTGATTATGCCCTGAGCATTAACGCACTGTGACAATATTAATATTCCTCTGTCCTTGTATGTCCCTATACATTAATTAATTGTTAATTTTTCTTTTCATTATTGTACTGGTAAATGATCATGTTAAAATTCCTAGGAAGTTTTATTTAACTATGTTAATATAATACACAAAGAACTAATTAAAAACAATTTGAATAGTGTTTCATTTATTTACTAAAAATGAGTTCTATGTGCTTCAATGAGTTCAATTTGCATACATTAGCCTAAAAAGCTGTCTGCTTACTCTAATTCTATCAATTTAGAATACTGCTTTGTTGTGAATTTGAATACTAAGCTCTCTCACTTCACACACTTATATCCAAGCACAGTTTACGAAGAATAGTTATTGTCAATGAAACTCTCAATATTAAATGCATAACGCACATTACAACATGCCACTAACTGCACAAAAGTACAGTACCTAATAAACAGGATTGCTCTCATGATGTGAAGCCAAAACCCTAGCAGATTATGATAGCAGCACTACTGAATGTTGCTTTTCTTTTCCCTTTATGTTACAAATCGCAAGGTGGATGGATAGTACATGTACAAGCGAGAGGCAACTACAATCTTACAATCTGCTGAGAGAGCAAGATACAACATGTGCTCGAGAACAAAATCCTTTCCTCACTGATCTGGCCACTACTCAACAGAAACAACCATAAATACCTGTAGAAGAGATACAAAATGCCTCTACAGTGAGAGACACTAAGTAACAGCCCTGACAATGTGGTGGTGTAGCAATGAAATATGGCCTCCGTGGGTGGTACAGAGGCTCTTTGTTGAAGTAAGTTAGTATATTTTTTCCTTGTCAACATGGCATTAAGGTGCAAGTCAGTATGATCAGAAAAGAAACAAATGCAGTTGTGAGTGAATGGTTAAGAGCGGAGTGGAATGAAGAGAGAGAGGTCTTGAGAGCAGATGAAGGTGAAGCGAGGTGAGTATGGAGCAGCACCGGAATGCAAGGGCGGGGGAAACGGGAGATCCCCGAGGAAACCTGCTAACCAGTGGCATGATCCGGCAAGATTCCCCTAAGTGGGAGATGAGTAGTCTGACCACTACACCACCACGGCCCCTCGATGGTTCACAGATCCAAATGCCATAGGGCTTGAGCTCGCTGTTGATGGCCCCAGCAACTAAATGGTAAATGATGACCTGTTGTATCTACTATCTTGCAGAATGGACTTCTGAAAGCTTCTTCTGCCTGGAAGGCCACTGGGATCAAGTGTAACGGACACTGCTCAGAGCACCTTCATTATCTGCGTGGAATGAAGTATTAGAACATAGACGCAGGTTGCTGAGCAGCTTGTGGACAAGACAGTGAAAGCTTGTGCAAAATGGTTGGTCCTGTCAGTGTGTTTATTGGTTAGCAACAGAAAGCAGCAAATTAAAATATGTACAAATAATCTCTTTATTGAGTAAAATACAATACAAGAGAACTAAGTACCCTGTGAGTTTTGCATATACATTAGTAACCCACACTTGTTAAAGTGATTTCGATACCTAAAGGTCACAGTCTGGACTAAAATGTGCTCAACTCTTACAGACCTATGTTAATTAATGTTTTCCAGAGTTACAGATAAGAACTTTTTCTTATTTGCTCTACTTTAGCCAACAGAGCACTTGTTTTATTATCAGACCCAGTGGACTGTAGGCTTTATGTTCAGATATAGTAATATAAACCATGTGGAACATGGAGCAGAAGCACAGATTGTAACGTAGCATCAGGTTGCTACGTCACAAACAAGTTACATTCTGCATTCAATAATGTTAGGCACCGGCTAGCCTCAGTCGCCATGGGCACACTCTTCATACTCTTGGTTGAAATATAAACGAAAACAGGAAAAATCCATGTCGGATTTGAAACAATTTATTTGTGGATGGTCAAACACAGTACAGGTATGTCAGTAGGACATAAACCGACACGTCTTCTTTGTCATCTGCATTCACACATGTACAAAGTCACAGCAGCAGTTACATGAAGTTCAAAATTCCATTTTGACTCATGAGGATAAATTCTGAAGACAAGAGGGAAGACAAAGAACCTTCTCCCTTGGCACCTAGCGACCTCCTGCACCCACGGAAATAAATTGAACACACAATAAGTTGTTGAAGTCCAAAGTGTAGTTGTTAAGACAAGATAGATTTAAGACAAAAGAAGAAAGTTTTGGTCGGTGGTGCTTGTGAGTGCGGGCAAAGTTGGTCCGTGAGGTAGTTACCTCTACAAAGGTGTTTGAATAATGCAGCAGAGTACAGCGCTAGCTACGCTCACCTCAGCACGCACAGCTAACCCTACTCTTCCAAAAAAATAAAAAAATTGACCTAGGCTTGCGGCCTCCTATTGGCTGTACGTCACATCACGCTACTGGGAGGAAGTACAAAACTACAGACGGCATGGGAATCATGAACAAAAAACGTAATCTCAAGAGTGGCGTCATCTACCCTGAAATCTGGGAAACCAAAAGTGCCACGTATTACAGATAACACTCGTATTACAGCCTCATATTTAAACTGATAAAGCCCTTACTTCTAACATGTGGCATGAAAGGAAAAATTTGGACAGTTATACTCGGTGGCAAATGAAACTGGGGAACTTAAAAAGGGAACATGAAAAACAATTAAAAAAGCGATAAAAGTGTGTATAAACGCAATGCTGCAAGTTTACAAATCAGGGAAGAACAGTGGGCACTGAGCCTCGCAGTGTACAGTACTGACCAAACATAATCTTCCAGTGTGTTATGTACAACTGTGTGCACTGGGTCTAAATGGGTTCAAGTGAAGGACCCCTGAAGCTAGTATTATGATGACCATGTTTCACTTATCAAATTACAAGTAACACATTCGCATAAGAACCTTGTCTGGGGTGTTCAATGTGATTTATTTATTAGAATCATTTTACATGACAAAAAGATTGTCAATATCAAGCTTTACAGTGATTCCTAACTCTGTATCACATGCTCCAGCTGGTCAGTCACAATAGAGACAGACTTCATTTATCATTGCTTTTCACAGCTTTGTTTTATTTTTGCCATGTTGTCTGCTAACATTTAACTAAGCCATTGACGCGTGACATACCGGGAATAAACACTCACTAGTCTGTCTCAGCAGAGGACGTGCCAATCTTTTTGGCTAGAAGTTGAGCCAGGCACTTCTATAGTGTGAGGGGTTTCAGTTCTGCACTGGGGGCGGGTGCCTTACCATTATACAAAACTGGCCAGGTGGTTTTATTACGGAAAAGCATGAAATCAGACGTGGGCAACACAATTCGGCGTTTAGGTGCCACTGATAGTTTGGTTATATCTGGGCTATGGATTGCTGGAGCAGTGTTAGTGCAGGTAGGTACTGGTGTGGGTACGGTGTAGCAAGTTGTCGATAATTGAGGTTTTGGCGGTGGAGCCGGGCGCAGTATGGCAAGAACCAAATATGCGATGACTGGTGTTGGTGGCCGGTCGGGTTGACTCAAGTGTTCAGCTATCCTCCCAGGGTACTATGTTGGGCCCACTTTCTCTGGAATAGATCTCTTGGAATGGTGACTTCCACTGGGTCCTGAAGATGTCCGAGTGCTTATGCCTGAGCTTGAGGTCCTAAGCTAGCTATCTATGATGTCAGGGAGGGCTGATATTAGTGTGATCAGCCAGAAGCCAAGAGAATGTGTCTCACCTTTTCCTTGAGACCCCTCCACTTGGAATAGGGCATTGGGAGATGGATTTACCCTACTGCTACTGTATCAAAACTACAGGCTCCTTGTGCGACTTATGTGTAGCACCTCGTCCCAGCCGGGGGCTGGCGGACACCCTATTCCCAAGTCTGGCAGAGACTGCAGTCCATGAGGGAAGTCCGGCCTCACCTTAGGCAATGTCGCACATGGGTGTGTGGCTCCGTCCCAGTCTCCCCAACTCTGGGGACGTCAGACTCTCTTAACGGAGAGTCCAATGAACACCAAGCTGACAAGCTGTTTCCAGGACAGTGTTCCTGTTAGGCTCCTCCTTTCCTTCAATCATAAGGGGGATGACGGGAAGGGCAGCCAAAGCTAGTGCGTGTGGGTGATAGTTAGTGTTTGGCTCGTTTGAGTTAAATTTCCCGGGATCCCCTGCAGAATTATTACATGAGGGTAGCTACAGAAAGGTGCTGCTCTGTCTACAGGAAAGAACTCAAGTTAAAAGCTGACCCACATTTTATTCCAGTAAAGGAAATAAACACGTGGTGAATGCACCCTAGCTCCTGGTCAATGGCGCGAATATCAGCCGGAAAGCTAGAATACACCTTTAGGATTGAACGGTAGAGGTGACCGGTGTGCAAAACAGGGGAATGCTGGGTGTGATTCTGAACGTCTAAGCAATCAACTCTTGCATTGTTGTACGTAGAAATTGTGTGCAATGACATAACGTAATAACACTGACATGTAGCTGGGTAAACTAAGATAGGACGTGACAGGACGAGTCCTGAGAAGGACTGCAAGGATAGGTCCGTATGCTGTTAACATAGCCTAACCCTATCACAAGCATAGCTTAAGCGATAAAACAAGGTGTAGAGGAAGTGTCCAAGTAACGCATGCTGGAGACTTAAGCAGACGGGTCAAATTCCTGAGCGGCAAGCACTGGGAATGAAAACTGCTATAAGCAAAGCTTAAGAGTTGCAGGCTGGTCAGATCCGAGCAACGAGAGCTGGAGTTCTGAAGACTGCTCGCAGGATGGTCAGTGTCTGAGCAACGGGTGCTAGACAACTGAAGACTGGTCTGGAGACACGGACCGTCTCTTCTTTTATACTAATTCGGGCTGCTACTCGACGCTGATTGGTGACTGCCACTAAGGCGAGGGGTGGTCTCAAAGCAAGGGATAGCGAATGCATGGCTTGCCTTTGTTATGTCACCGACTGGCTGGAAGGGATGCAAAACAAAAGACAAACAATATTCCTACTACTAGAGATATCTAGCAGGGAGTAAAAGAACTCGTTGCATCTAAGCAGAGCTGCCAACATCCAAGCACACCCATCAGTAATCACAGTTATATGCAAAAAATATGCGTAAATCATGTGCAATAAAATTTACCTCCAAAATATAAATATACTCACAAAATTGAATAGCCATACACATAACACACATGCATTAAATAATAAAATATATGCACATGGGTGAACAAGAAAAAGTATTGCAACATAATAATCACCAGGATATGTTAAAACCTTAAATAAGAAATAACCGTACCTTCTTACTTGTCACTTTCTAGGAAACACACAGTTGCATGTTTAGCTTCTTGAAGCTCTTTGGTGGTGAATTTCTTTTAGTAAAACTCCTCATTGATTGAATTACTTTTTACTTTCTCAATCATAAGAGCACTTAAAGTTGCTGTTGACAGATAGCTGTAAATTCAGTTTGATTGCGGCGAACACTGCAGAAAATTCTCTCTGTTGAAGAATTGCTAGGTTGACATTCCAACCTGTTTTATTTTTGTAGTTGCCAAGTTAACTGTGTTGGGATTCTGTTTATTTTATTTTGAGGGAAAAAAGGAAACAGTGATGGATTAGGGGCTAAATTTAACGTCTTTCGTGAGACGCATTGTTTTGATGTTTTTACGAGTGTGTGGCATTTTGAGTTGCATATTGTTTTGATGGAGCAGTGGACATTTCGCTTGTATAAAATAACATTTAAATTATTGTAACTTCGAAAAATTTAACTTCAATGAAAAAACAAAACTTGATACACACATCACTGTTTGTATTCGTACAGATGCAGCATTATACACACACACACTTTGACCGAAGTTAACCTTACACTTGTTGAATTTACTATATAGACAAAAACAAATATTATTCACGCACTACAAAGTGTTGAAAGTGTTGCTTTTTCAGGTCACGTGCATTTCAATCATTATAGTAACAGTTTACAAGTACATTATTTACAAAACACACCAACTTACTATTTGTAAATTTCGCAACCTCTTGAAAACATGTTTTTCAATGGTAATGCTTGCAATTTTACTTCGTAAATATCACGTCTGTTTGTCACTAGAAATAAATTATTTATTTGCAGAATCATTCAGTAAAATAAACACTGTGCACGTTTCCTGAAAACAACAAACTTACACTTGTATAATACACGACGACCACAGAGTAAATACACAATGGCAACACCGCATCACTAATCACAACAGTGCTTGCTTTCTCTTTTCAGTGTTGCCACAATATTTACTGCTCATGATACCGAATTTATTGCGCTGTTCGTAAAGAATACCGAAATTGTCAACTCGCATGCAAGCTTCTGGTAAAAGTACTATATTTACCATGCGGCAGACAATACATCGTACCGTAAATATATACAAACTAAAAAAAAATACGAAAAAATTCAGACGCATTGTCAAGGCTATCAATTTCCGTAATAAACAAGCAAGCCTCTGTAATTCCGTAAATAGATGTTAAAATCAGTAATAAATACAGAAAATCTGTAATACTTGGTAGTACTGTCTAAGCACGGTTACGGTGGGCCGGTGAATAAAACAATCTGCAAGGCATATAGTACAATTTCACATTATATCGGGACAAATGAAAATGCAAACTTCCGTCTCCTGGCTAAACTGAACTAAGGATGGAGCGGAAGTTGTCTAATCTCCATTGTTGAAAAAGACATCATGTGTCACCATATATTGTCCTTTTTCTCTTGTAATAGAAGATGACAGGATACCAGAAGTTAGGTTACATCATAAACCAAATAATAAATGGAATCTAAAATTTGATAAAGAAGATTTTAAGGAAAGCTGTCCAGAATAAGTAGCTATGCTGTGCACGCAAATCATAATATTTTTGTACGGTTTAGACACAACATACAACCCTATGTCATCAATAACTTGCAGCAGTCAAGTAAAAGAAAAAATTAAATTATTTTATCTGTACATTTCATAATATTTAGTGGGTTTATGCACTGCTAAAAATTCTTAATTATGTGTTAAGGGTAAGTATTATTAATGTGTTTGCATTTATGTAGTGCTTAATGTTTACCATAAAACTGCAAACTTCAGTATTACAAGCACTAATCAAAAATGTAATTTTCCCTGTCCCTCTACGATTAATGCACACATATACAAATATCATTTCTGCATCTCCCAGTTCTATTTCATTCTGGTGGTTGGCCACCTAGTTTTCAGAGTGTAAATCAGAAATGCCAAACTTCCACAACCTTTTATTAGATAAATGAGAGTTCTAATATAGATTCACCTGTACACTTTTAATTTTAAGAGTGTTTAATGTGAATTGCAACAAAATATTTTGAAACATTTTGATTTCATATACAAAGTTTACGTGCTTTCGTGATGCATCATAATGACACAAGAAATGACCACCTTTAGCTAAACATTAAAGTTTAATGTAATGCATGTTATGTGTAAATTGAAGTGATAACTGCCCAAGGATTGCTGAACGAAAGTCTATGACTCTCAAAACCCACAGCCCCTAACACACTCACTCATCGTGAGCCATGTTTGGCTGACTTTGGCAATTATGTTTATCTGCGGTTGTTCGTTATCTTCCTCACTTTGGAATCTTTTGTTATAGGCCAAAACAAATGCATCACTCCACTCCTGTACTGGGAACTGGTATGTCATGGATGCGTCAGACTGTTAGGCCTATCTCCTCTGCATTGTGACAAGACTGTCTCAACTTCCTAAGATTGTAGTGTGTACATGCCCAAAGTATTCATTCTTGCGGCAGAGTAGCATGGTCACTTCTCCTGCCCTTCCCCGAAAAGAGAAATAAAACAGCCTCACTCAGACGACTGAGTGAGGCTGTTTTACTACCTACGAGGGAGTAGGTGACACTTGTCACCTACTCCCACGTATAAGGATAAAAAGATAACCACTTGTCCAGATTTGGTGGCAATGACCAATATTATTTTCGAAGTTCAAAATAACTTACAAACACATAATCTGATCAACAATAATTGATACATACCTCAGCTTCTTCTTGTGATGAGCCTCCACTACCATCATGATCGCCACTGGCTGCTTTTCCTGTTAGTTCTGGTGGACCATGGATCTCTTCTTCTTTCAATCTTTCAAGGCCATATTCAGATGGATATATCTAAAAATTTACTTTCCTCAGAACATATCTGTGATATAAAGTTGTACACAACGCATGTATAAAACCATAAAAATTGCAATACTTATTACACAATAAAATTACACTGTTTCGAAATAACTTTCAATAGAATATGTTGTTTGTGTACTCTTCAAAGAATGTATTATTTTTAAAAAAATTACACCATTTTAAAGCAATAGTAGTAATAATTTGTCCAAAGAAAGATAGATAAAAAATAAAACCAGCATTATTAAATAAAGCAAAAACCCTCTTGAAATTTTCCAGCTTTATTAAAATTTAAACATTTCCAGAATGCAATCATAGAATGTCCTGTTACAATGTTGTTTAGTTACAACTTTGTTAATAATTTGGAAACCTTCTCCCAAAAATGTAATTTTCCACTGGCTACAATATTGTTTTTCTGGTGCAGGAGCTTTCCATTAATCTGAACTTCTGAATTACATTAAGCAATTTCTAAGAAAAAGTCATGTAAACATAAGGATTTATGCCACAACCAACGATGCAGTTGTGAAGTATTCTTTGACACACATAAAGCTAACAGTTTTGGATTACACAATCCCACAAGCAAAACTTCCTTGGGTCTGGGAGGAACAGTTTCCCTGGGACACTCACCACACCAAAGTTGGAAGGTCATCCATTTTCTACACCTAGCATAGTGAACGGTAGAGCCATGACATTAGGTACATGCTCCCCTTCTGGTCGGCTTTGTCAACTTGGAGGTAGCCCTTCTCATTGCGCACTAATGGTGCCAAGAGAGGTACTTCTCCTGGTCTGGGAAGACCAGACTCTAGAGGGACAACACCTCCATATTGGGACAGCCCCAGTGCTGCATCGCTCACTCAACCCCGCACCTCTGGTACCAGAGTTGGAGGATGAGGTACGGCATTGGCTGGTCGCTGCTATATGCACACTTATTACACATCTCTACGTCAACTACGCAACATACCTCTATGCAGTATGATCGTAGGTTTTCTTCCTCATGCCATTTAGCTGTAGTGGCTGTGTTCATAAGAGGGCGAAATGAGTAAAGGCTACCTCTAATTATCCACTGGAGATTTATCATCTCCTGGCTGGGTTTGTTTATCTCAGTCCACGAGAACGGGCAATAGAACTACGCTAGCTCTCAGTACCAGTTCCGCTAGCCTATGAACCTGCTACATATGAACTACCTACAGAAATTGCATAGGGACTTCACCCAACAGTTCAGGCCCACCTCAGTGGCATCATGACGTGACACTTGTCAAAGTCCATCACGCGTCAATTTAAAACATTATTCAGCGTGACGGACTCAAAACCATCACAATGTTACAACACTGCACTTAATTTAAACATTCCACACATGTACTGGTCAGCAGCTTCCCACGTTTAAGCAAGAAAGCCAACAAAACAAAATTGTGTTATTCCAAAAGTATAAATCTCCAAGTCAATTAACTTGAAGGCAGTGCTGTCCAAAAATTATGAACATACGAAGGATGTTATAAAATGTTAATAACTGACAATGTAAGCAACGCAAATTTAAAAACTGTTTGAGCAGAAATTATTGGTGATATGAGAATAGATTAACATAAAGATGCTGTTACATTTAGCTGCATGCCCTTTGTGCCCTTCCCCTTTCTCATGGGCAATTGTTGATATCATTGTAACCAAAGTTGGTAAGACAGAATTAGAAACAGACTGTGGCAACACTAACATGTGCCACATTCCATAAGAAGATTGAACAACTTGGGTTGGGTAGACGTTGCACAAATCTTCTGGTCAGCATGTCTTGAGGTGAGAAGAACCTTCTGGGCCAGGTCAGCTCAGCTATATAAACTGCAGCATACCTCCTTAGTTGAGAGTCTGGTGCCTTGTACTGCCATTAGTACCATGTGTGTGGAACCATCGGATTGAGTGATGATGCAGTGACCAGCATGTGAGGTCTGCAAGCACTGGGAGAATAGAGAGAGAGTGTGTCTGACTGGTTGAACTGTGGAAAACTAGGGACTGGATGGGTCAGTGGTAGACATTTGGAATAATGTTAATGTATGGCATTACACATTTTCGTTGTATATGTGTTAACTAATAAGTTAGGATTAAGTGACTGTAGCTAGAATAAAGACAGTGACCAGAACATAAATTTTTTTATTGATTGGAATTAAATATTGCACTCACTGACAGGAATAATAAGACAAGTGTTAATAGTGTAGTTAAGTACCTAGTTTATGATGTAAATAATAATAGATGTGTGGATTTTTATAACACAGTAAATAAATCTAGAAATCTAATTAAATTTGTTTATTTTATCAAGACCATCTCGAATGAACTCTTGACATGCCCCAGGCAACCTATAACAATAATGTAGCAGTTTCACCACATAAACCAGTTTCTGATCTTCACCTTCCAAGAAAGTTGCATGAAAGCAACACAATGTTGACTCTGAGTACTTACTGGTTTCCGAAAAACAGATTGTAAACATATTGTCATGATGGCACTTCAAAATGTCTTTCTTCAAAAAGAAATGTCAAAACTTGGGCAATTTACATGACAGACAATACAAGAGCAAGTAATAAAGGAACTTTGTCTAAACTTCAATAATTTGTTTCAGAAAAACTAACTGTTATGTAACCACACTCTCTGTCTCGATGGGAAGAATGTAAAGTTCCTTATAGTTCACTGTTTTACTTCCTCCATTTTTGACACTTAGAAACACACATCAATTGTAAAACTTGAAAAAGTTTGGGAAAGAGGATGCCTGCTACTGCGGCACCACAACTGCCCAAGTCATGTAAAGGGGCAAGAAGCAGTACCCCTAAAATCGAAGGACCATGCACTAAGGAAGGTTAGCTGTAGGGAAATGGGGTGTTTACAGCAGTTATGCATAGAGGACAAGCATGATCACCAATAACAGCTGACATGCCATGGACATCATCATTACACACCCTAGCCTCTTTACAGCTGCAGCCCCCTTCCAGAAGAGATGTTGGTCATACACACCACAGTGCCTTGCCAGGGTTAACTGCAGACCATCTGATGACTCCTGTAAGCCCGCAGCCTGCTCCACGCATCGGGCCTACTTACCCCGCCAGCCTTAGCTGTGAAGGGAAGTGCGCCGTCATCTGCCATCTTCGCCACTCCTTTGTCCCTTCTCTCTCTGGTCCTCCTCCACTACCTCCACGCTGGCCATGTGTTTCGGATATATAAGGAGCATGCAGCCCCAAGTTGGTGGCTGATTCTTGCAGCTCAGTTGCTAGATGAAACTCTGCCCGACTGCACACTGACTTCACTAGCCATAGCTGATTCTCCCAGCTCAGTCGCAGAACGTCACTCTGCTTAAATGCGCAATAGACACAGATTCATCATGAGCCATCAGCTCCATCTTAGAACGCCACACTGCCCAGCAGCTCATCGAAGGCTGCCGCACTTCTCGGATACCACATTTGTAACGCAACTAATTGTCATGGGTTTGAGTACTGCTAGACTGGGGTTACCCTTGCCTCCCATGCCACCACGTTTACAGAATCTAGACAACACACTTTGGTTGGCATTCTAGGGATGGCACTTCAGGCCGTAGTCAGTGTACGGGCTGGATTATATGTGTTTAATGTTCAGGCAATAAACAAACATAATTCTAACTTGGTTGAGTTATCACTTGCAGCCACTATTCTTCAGCATCTTGCTTCCTGCTATCACCTGTTTCATCGAAAGTACCTCAGACACTCTTGCATGAGCAGACACGTGCCGACACCAGATCCCATCCACGTCTATTGGGAACCCCGTATCTATGGAGCGGTGATCCGTACGACTGTTGCACTGTTCTGTGAGTGCTTGGGTATGTTGGCAACTTCCCACCCTGCCAACCGATTCACAGGGAGGCCAACAGCCGCCCCTCAGGGAGCTCCGACTCTAAGAGCCTGCCTCTGTGGAACACCAACTGTCTTCCTCTTTACTCATTTCCCACTATGCATCAACACAGGGCTGGGCGTGATAAAAAACCAAACAGGGGATAGCCCTGATTGCAGGCCTGGTAGGAGAAGTACAGGATGCTGACTGGGTGTATTCCTGGAAATGTGAAGAAGCAGTTTGGCAGAGGGGAACTGCAACCAGCTCGACCAGTGGAAGTCACACCCGCCAACTAGATATATCATCAACCTACACCTGTACTTGTACTCAAACTATGCCTGCACCTCCCAGTGCACCTCAGTGTGTGCAACGGGCTATTACAGAATTACCCAAGACAGCCCGCCAAACTCCCAGTAAAGACCCCAACTAGTTGACGACGCCTGTTTCCCAGCCATCTTGGAGAGGGAAGGCTCTTAAACCAACAAGTGCCACTAACTCCTACTAAGGAAGGGCATCACAGCAACAGAGGAGTTGTGTTTAACACTACTAAACTCACAAATTTCAAACATAGCATATTAAATTTTGACTACATGTTTCATATGTTTCTTTGTTATGAGAATTATCCAAAATTTGAAATTGCATGTAATATTAATTTCATAAATTATTATGCATGCATGACAACACACACTATCCGGCAAATTGCACAACATGAAATAATAAAATAAAAATGTAGCAGTGCAGAATGTATACTGCATCTATGCAACCCGCAATTTACTACCTATCTAAGAAATCATCAATTGTAGCAGAACACCCATGTGCATGTTGATTCATTGTCATCAGTTCAGTAGGTGGTAAACGGGTGATGTTATGTCAGCAATGCATTGAGAAGCAGTCACTTTTCAAAGAATGCACATCCATTTGTGTTGAAACAGATTATTGCGATGTTTACTGAGTACATTGGTACATGATGATTGCGTCCTTAGCAACACACATCTGTCTCGCTTTGAGCCACTGTCTCTCTCCATGTGACATAAAAATACAGTCATCACTTAATGTATTGATGAAAAGGAGTCAACGCACACATGCTGTTTTGTAGCGATTCTCTATTTTCACGCCGCTGATTGGTGCAGGCTAACAACAGCGTCAAATGTTCAACTAACAGATAAGGTGCCGTAACGAGTACGTACACTGCACGGGGCTTGGCTACACAAGAGACAATTATTTTACAGTGGAGGAGATGTTTTGTTAGATGGGTACTATTGTGTGCAGGTTGCATAGGTGTGGAAAAATTGGCGCGGACGACTTACCCAATACATAAATTTCCTCCAATCCATTCCCAATTACAGATTTACACTTGAATCTTTTTTTGTTTACATGTTCAGTTTAACACCATCACGCGAGACACGAGACGAACTATGGCACAAATACTTACTGGTAACATGGGCGCCAGGGATGCTTACCAATCACCACACTATTGATTAGGGTTCTCAGGGATGCTGTGGGTTCTGTATGTCCGTCTCACCCGTGCGTACTTACAAACACGTAGGCAATACTAAACTTTTACTAAACATCACTTTGAAATAAACACTTAATAAAATCCATGTGGCTGGACACTCTCACTACTGAATAAAAGGGTAAGTTCACTGTAGATTTGTTTTTATTGTTAGTATGCGTACACATCAATGTGTCAATGAAATTATGATTATCTCGGTCTAGACTAGCCAATTCCACTCGGGTGCTCCCCAGCCCACAATTAATCTAGCGCACACCTAGATGGATGATCTCACCGAGGTGTGTGAAAGCACAGCCTTCACAAGTGACGAGGGCTAACAGCCGCTAGAGTGGACTGATGGTTTTCCTCTGAAGACAGGACACGGTGAATTACAAATGAAACCCTTGATGAAAACATTAACTCGTGTGATTATTCGGTACCACTAACACAAACTCGTCGGGGCTCGCCCTCCAGTATGTGGGTAGTGTGGTGCCGGCCTATACACAGAGCCGGCTAGGATGAGAATAATTGCACTGTACACTAATTACAAAATTACATAAACCCTGAAAAGATACATGAAACAAGATTGGACATGAGACGAGTATTCACAATAAGCACACACACACGTGTGAAAACAAGTTTAGATGGCGCGTATGCCGCTGGATGAAGTTCGTAGTGGACCACGTGGTGCAGGTGAAATTGCAATATTTCTGCGTGGAAATGGCAAATTAAAGTCAGACAAAAGATTATTCTTGCTGATAAAATTATTCTCTTTACGATTGAAGTGGTTACAGACTTGTAACATGCCTGATGGCGGTAAAATCAAACATTAACATGACCGTGTGGTCAACTACAAAAAGCATCAATTTACGTGAAATTACACGGAACCCTGACAAAAATTGATACATAGAACCCTTAATAAAATATTGCACATACGATGTTACATAAATAAGCTCTCAAAGTGCAATGATGGCATATACAAGTACTTGGCGTCGGTTGGCCACGTGGTTATACGTGATGTTGCCGTAAAATATTCAAACACGAAAAATACCATCAAATACATACATAAAAACAAAGCCCTTAAAATTGAGTGCAGCAATAATGCAGAAGTTACAAAACACCATAAACATAGGTAGATGGCGCCTGATTCAAGTTGCGCGGGTCGTGTGACCTCTCCGACATGTTTCTACTTCTTCTCCTTGATTAAGTTAAAAATGCCACAAGGGTGCAATAAATTAATACAGTGGAAGCATAATGCTACGGAAAACGTCTGGCAAAAACATACGCAAGCAAGCAAAGGTAAACTGGTAAACTAAATTGACTATGAAATCCTAAAGCTGTAAACAAAAGTTGTAGTGCGTAGGCGACAGTCTTCCCTCGCCAGCTCTCCTCGACAAACTGTCCAGAGACACGCGTCGCACGGACCTACCATGGCCGCCTACGAGGTTCACATAAGTGGAAGTGCTATGCATGCAGAGTAAACTATTTTATTATAGAAAATAAAATGGCACAAATAAAATAAAATATAATTTTTCATTTTTTATAATTTTCTTATGGATTTTCATATTATTTTAGTGTCACTTTATGGCGGCGTTCATGCCGGAATATCAGTGTTCTTAATCTCGGTGCTGCGGGCACTTTGAATTTTCATAACTAAACAAATAAAATTTGTACAAACACTTTAAAACATTTTAAGACATATTAAACACTGCAAAGACAATATAACACATTTTACACTAAAAAATAATATTAATGTGGGAGTTCAGAATGATTATTGGCCTCTTTGTGCACATGCGGGACACATGACACGTGCGAGGTGGGCGCCGTCTTGGGCTCTAGCGCCGCTGGCTGTTAGCCGGCGTCAAGTTTTAACATTTTTTTTAGCATATCTTGTTATGACACATGCATCATTGTAGCACACTGTGGAAAGATTGTAACAATTTCTGCGGAAGTGTTTTGATCTTAAATCCTAAAGTGAAAATTCATGAATAATACAATGAATTTGGGCACTCTGGAGTATTTCTTCAGCTGAAACGAGAAGTCCAAAATGTTTTACAACCTGCAATGCACAGATTGAGGTAAGAGTAAATAGGTAATTGGTAAACACCTGAACAGCATTAAATTAAACACTTAACACCATCATTCAGAATTCACTCAGAATGACATGAAAGCAAACGAAAAACATCACCAATAAAAATACAACTGTGCAACACAAAATCTTATCTACTAGCTATAGTGCAATCACTGCAATGCAGAGTACATTGGCCTTACCACCACCAGTCTCAAACAGACAATGAATGGCCAAAGAGCAGACACAAAACAAGCCATTGCTGGGGCAAATGATAATTTTCCCGTGCAGCATCTCACAACCAGAACTTCGACTCCTGTTACACAACAAGATTGATCTCCTAATAATAGTGAAGAACTGCAACACCGGGAACTGGCATTCTAATACCATCACCAAATCCAGACAGACACCTGGCTTAAACATAAGATAATACCTCCACAACATTTCAAAATTTCCCACCTCAACCTAGTTCGGCTCCTGGCCGCAAGGTTCACTCTTTGTCAACCACTACTCACCAGACTGCAGTATGCCACCACTTGCCGCCAGACTAAGCTGGCCTAGCCAGCAAAACGTTTCACAACCGCACATCTGTTTGGAAAATGTGTTCATCTGACTTTTGTTTGTGTGTGTCTATCCAAAAATATCGCCCTGTCTACGTTTTATAATGTAACCAACAAAAAATAAGACTAAATTGTGAGGTTGATGAAAAGAATAAAGTCAGAGATCTGAAATTTTAACTTCAAAATATCAGTCTCCTTACAACATTCAGTACGTGAGGATAAAAGAAAAAAGAAAAACTTAAATTGTTCTTAGACCGTAAAAATGAAAATTAAGTTAACGAAATTTATGGTCGAAAGTTCGTCCCACGTAAAGAAACGCTAAATGACATTCCACAATTTAACTGTTCTTTGAAAATCTCAAAAATATTGTTCAAATAAAATAACTGAAGAACAGTTGATACAGATTTTATCAATGAAAAGTTCTCAAATTATATATAATGCTAGATGTGGTGTTGGTCAGACCTAGGAATGCTGTAGTTGGTGCAATAGTATTGCATGGTATAAGTGACCATCATATCCCGGTTGTGGAAATTGGGATTGGCAGGATGAGGGAAGTGTAAATGGCAGAAAGGTTGGTGTGCCAGTATGGGAGAGGAGACAAGCAGAGGGCAGAAATATTCCTGAGAGACAGGTTTAAAAAATGGTCTATGGAGGAGGGTGCAGAGGGGTTGTGGGGGGAGTTTAGGGGATTAATGGAGATTATGTTGGAGAAATTTGTGCCAGTGAAAAGGTTACGGACTGGGGGAGATCCACCATATTATGGACAGGAGATTTTGTAAATGAAGAAGTACAGAAAATTACATGCCAAGTGGAGAAATGAAGGGATGATAAGATCTAAAGAAATGATGAAACGAATGGGTAGAGAACTTGAAAGGAAGATCAAACAGGCAAAAAATGTATTTCTGGGGAACATTGTGGAAGAAGGAAAAGGCAAGGAATGGGGGAAATTGTTTAGGTATGCTAGGAGGTTAAGGGGAGGAGAGGAAGGGATCCCTTTGCTAACAGGAAGGGATGGTGGGCATGCGACAAATGACCAAGAAAAATCGGAGATGCTGGAAGGACAGTACTTGTCAGTGTTTGAGGCAAAGGAGGGTTGGAATAGGGGGGCAAACAGGGTTCGGGGGGTGTTTAGTGAGTTTAAGATGAGGGAGTGGGAGATAGAAAAGGTAATTAGGGGTTCGGAGAGCAGTAAGGCAGGGGGTCCAGATGGGATATGAAACGCATCACTAAAGTTTGGTGGCAGGAAGTTGGTGAAATATTTAGAGGTGCTATTTAAAAAGTCCTTAGGAGAGGGTAAGTTACCACAAGATTGGAAGGATGCTATGGTGGTACCTATACACAAGCAGGGAGAGGATAAGGGGAGGCCTGGCAGCTACAGACCGGTGAGTCTCACATTAAGTACAGGAAAAGTAATGGAGAGGCTGGTGGTGCAGTATGTGGTGAGGGTTATGAACAATAGGAATTGGTTAGAGGAGTCCCAGCATGTTTTCAGGAGGGGTTACTCATGTGAGACTCAGCTGGCTGGGTTATTAGAGGATCTGGTGCAGGTAGTTGATGAGGGGAAGCAGGTGGATGCCTGCTTCATAGATATTGAGATAGCATTTGATAAGGTGCCGCATATGACATTGAAAAAAAAAGTGGAGGAGGTGATACCAGACAAGAGCGTAGTGGAATGGTAGGGGACTTTCTCAGGGGCGCGAAAGCGGAGGGTGAAAGTGGGGGAGGCAATATCGGAGGAAGAGGAGGTTACGGCCGGGGTACCACAGGGAAGCGTGCTGGGTCCTTTGTTATTTACGATAATGGTAAATGACATGGGTTTGGGGATTAGGAGAAAAATCAGATTGTTTGCAGACGATTGTGTTGTATATGCTGAGGTGGGAGAGGGGGGTGGAAATTTGCAGGCGGACATTGATAAGTTATGGTTGTGGACCAGAAAAAATAAAATTTAGATAAATGTAAGAATAACTACGGTAGTGAGGTTCACAAGGAAGAAGATGATAAGCAGGGACATGTACAGATGAGAGGGACAAGAGAGAGAAGACGCAGCAGAATATAAGTATCTAGGGATTGTACTGCAAGGAGACCTCAGGTGGAAAAAACAGGTAGAGAGGGTGGTTGCAAAGGGAAGAATGGCTCTGGGTATGCTGGGAAGGGTACTGAATGGAGTCAGCTGTGAGGTGCAGGAGACGGCGTATGGCACAATGGTACAGCCAATGTTTGAATATGTTAATGATAATGCCAGCTATCTTCTATTAGTAGGGCAAATTCCAGTACCTCTGCGCTATGTTGAAAATTTCAGAAAAATTACTTGAAAGTTACTTCAAACAGTAGTACACATAAATTTTGAGCGCATTACAAACAAAATGAAAAACTAAACTCCAAAATCTCTAACCCAAATAACAAAATTACTACTTTAAAAGTTATTAAAATCAATGACAATCACAAAATTAATGAAAAGTCATTATTTTTATGGGTTAAAAATTTGGATATTTAACTAAACCCTATAAAATGGATGAGTGATTAATATAAACTGTAATTACTGTTACATAAGTTGAGGCAGAAAATAAAAATAATTAAGAGAAAATAAAAACTACTTACATTAATATAATTATTTCTGAAATAAAAAATTAACTAAAGATTCTATAGCGCATATTTTATAAGCTGCACCCCACAACAATAACCCACGTGCAATTCCCAGAATGGGAAACTTTGTACATGTTTTTATTGGCTAGTTGATTTATCTGGAGCACTTCTGTTTCCCCTCACCATTTCAATCTCACAATTCTCCATCTCTACCTCATTTCACCTAACTTATTATACGCTAATCATATCTCGCACACCATGTTATTTCTTTTAGAAATATACCGATGTTACCTAAGGATATATTGTATGTTCAGTAGGCAAATAAATTTAAAATAAAAATATCAGTATATATACAGTAGTAGTTCTCAAAATGTCATCTACAGACTACTGGAGGTCAGAGTCTAGTTCCTAAGGTAGTCTGAAAAATTAATTTTATTATTTAATTTTTAACTTTTCTACAATTAGATTTCTTAATATCACATTTGGTATGATAATGTCAAGATTTTATGGCAACAATTCATTTCAATGAGTGTTTAAATTATCATTCGTACATTTTGGGAATGGAAAAAGTTCTGACAAAATGGTTCGTATTAGATTGACAGTTTACTCACTTGTGGTCCATGGCAGAGAAGTTTAAAAACCACTAATATACAGCAAAATCTGCAAATCACAAATGCCTCATTTTCATGTTCACAGTTTTTCTAAATGTGTGTGCATTTCCTTACCGCAATGGATTTTATGAGTCTATTTTGGGGCAGGAAGGAGTTGAAAAGCACCATGAGGTCAGATGCTTTAATCCTGTCCCAATCCATGTTGCAGAGAGCAAGGCGATGGGTCGCTTCATCTGTCTGCTCTGCTTCTTGGTCCAGTTCCCCCCAACCATGGTCCAGCTCATCTTCTGACTCTGAAGCCAACCATTATTCCACCACATGCCAACTTCACCTACCGCAACACTCTGAGCTCCTCAATACACACAAAAAACTCCTACAAGCTGGAAATGCAGAAAGAGATTACAATGCAACAACACATCACTCAAAATAACATACACAAGAGACCAGATAGTGAAATTACACTGGCTCAACACACCTTTACACAAATTAGCTTTATTACTACACAGCATCAATAAATACTGTACGTGTTAAGTAGTGTGTCACATTGTTTTAATAGAGAGCTCATATTCAGAACAGCTACACATAATATATCCAACTGTGCAGAGGCCAGCTATTATTTCTAACTCTGTATGAGTGGAAAAACTAAGAATTATTTTTATACACTGCTACGACACTTTCTTTTGGCACTTTACCGGGATATAAATTCCTTGAGTTTTAAAATCTAATATACTCCCATACATCGAAAAAGAGATAACATTCAGCACATTCACACAGAGCCTTCACATCAACGTAGTCCAGAAATCACAGGTGTCCAAAATACAGCAATACTAGAGCTAGTCGAAAAATAGTTTCCCCATTTTATTTATGGAGAATGGATAAAACTGGTGGGAGGTCAACGTGTGGTGTTTACACATGCACACTTCCACATTACATTTTGGATGTACAACCTTCATCGCACAGGCGGTGCAGACATAGTGCTATGTTAAAGATAAGTCAATTGAATATTGTGTAACTGGTGCTGTTTTACAGACGGGACAACAGAACAGTGCGTGCCTGGCAAGCATGTAACGGACACGTATTGCAATTGTGGACAAAGGGAGGAAGTGATAGCTGTTGTTCACTACAAATGGGCATGTGGGACATCAAGTACCAAAATCCATCACCATTTAGTGGAAGTGTATGGTCTTGATGTCATGATGACACAAATGGTGTAGTGATGGTGCCAGAAGTTCCCAGACGGGCACACAAGTATTTTGGATTATGTGAGATCTGGGCACTGAGCAATAGCTATGGGAGAGAAGACCATTACCGGATAAGTGAGCTGATTCAACAAGACAGGTGTGACGGTGGATCACTCAGATTGGCAAAACGGCACCCTCCTAGTGTCCTCATTAACGCAGGGAAAAGTGGAAGTTACTGAGTGCCTGGTCCAGTCCATCCCACCTGAAGGTTGATGCCCTACCCAACAGGTGTTACTAGTTTTGGCTGGCATTAGTGCCTCTCAATAACTCCCCCATTTGCTCGTACAGATGGCTAGGAAGCAGTCATCATCCACTTGACGGGTTTGCTATTGTTGATTATGCAACTGTAAATTTTCCATCTGCATTAGTTACTTTAACGACCATCAGAGGACAGCACCGTCAGGCTTTCTCATTGGAGGCTCGACTTCCCCTCCCCTTCTGATCCCCTACCTTGTTTCCCCACCTCACGTGTGGCATAATTTCTTTTTAATCAGGGGGCTTTGTTAATATATTCTTGTGCACTACCACCCGGCCCACCCTTTTGACTGTCACCAGCATTACAAAGAATACCTTGGCAGCATTCATGATGATCGACGTTTAATAATCTGGTACGGTGCACTCAGGGCAACTACTTATTGTCAGTGATCAGATTTTGAGAAATGTGTAAATTATTTGTTTAAATTCATAAAGCTGGAAATGCCCGCGAGATGGATAAATTGGTGAGTTGTGAACTGAGAGGCATATAACATTTTTATGGGCATTTATAGTAGTAGAATGATTGTCGTTTGTAGTGAGTGCTAATTTTCTGTGAGCATGCAGTAATGTTTAGAGTATTCTAAATTCCATTTGGTAGCACGTTCTAAGTTATTTTTTTGGCGTAGATTTATATGTAATAGTTTAATAGCGTGTGTTGGATATTGTTTAAGAGTTAGTTCTGTTTGGGTGCTGCCCAATTTCTCCGCCCTGCTTGGTATAGAGTCGCGCTGCCTCCACTACTCGCATGATTTCAGTTTTTAAATGTACGTGTTATTTAAAATATTTTTAAAGCGGGATGCTATGTCCGGGCTATGTAAAAAGCTGCCATCCGGTTTGGCCAAATTTTAATGCAATTTTAAAATACAGTTTTAATGTGTTCTAACTTTACGGGAGGTGCGCTTTGATGGGCTAACTTGCTGCCGCAATTCTTGTAAATTGATTTTAACGTGCTTATAAAATTAATTGATAAGCAAGTCATTTTGGCATGACTGCCCAATCTTTTTTTTTTTAACATAAGAGTTGCTTGGCGTGCAGATATGATTTTAGTATGCTATTATATTCTGGTAACACCTTTGTGATATGGTACAAACATTTATTCTAGTCATTGAATCAAATTGGTACATATTTTGGAACACTTGTTATTGAATTTTAAGTGTAATGACATTTTATTGCTGTATAGTGTATTAATTAGGAAAGGTACCTCAATTTAAAGAATTACTATTACATGTAGATATGATGAACAGTATTTATATTTGAATGAGAATATATTGCATTTTTAATGAGTTTCCTTAATAATGTGTTATTGAATTGTAATAATTCTGGAGAAACGTAATTTTTCTAAGCTCACACAAAATGTACATATAAATCAGCAGAGAGCTGATAGCAAAGTTAATCATTTGTAATTAGCCATTGGATTGATTACGAACAGTGATCTTTCAGATATTGGTCAAAGGTGTTGTGAGGTTTTGCCTCATTGTAAATTTATTGTGCCCTATTCAGTGTTGGCGTTTGCTAAAGGGCTAAAATAATTGTATGAGATTCTATCTGCTAGATTAAATATGTATTTAATTCATTTAAAGTGCTCTTTAACATGCCCGGAAGGAGTAATTATGTGTGTTAACTTGGTGGATCAAATGTTTATGTTGGGCAACATGTTTGCACTTGTGTGTGTGATGCATGTAACAGGATGTTGTTATCAGTTGCGATAGTGCATTGCACTTGGTTGTAACCAGAAGTTGTTTATCGCCCGGAAGTGGCGGCTTGGTGGGGCCCGGAAGTACATCTGGTAATAAGGTCCCAGTACATGGCTGCAGCGAATAGATATACGGAGAGCTGCCACGGCGTTCCCCATTCGCATGTTAAATGCTGAGCGAGTAGGTTAAAGTGATAGGTGCGGAATGATCCTGGACTTTTCTGTTTTCAGTTTTTTTGTGTTCTTACCTTGTTTTGTGGTATATATCTGTGTTGTATTAATAGTTTCATTACATTTTGCATATTATATCAATTTTTACGATCATTAACAGTATTGATTATGTGTTTTTGCCGATTTCATCCTGACATGAATCTGAGGCGAATTTGTTCTTCTGGTTATTACCCGAGGAAGGTTTATCGTAATATTGAGTCTTTTACTACGGATGTCAATAAAGATGATAGGTCTTGGACAATTAAGATCCTTGATATAGAAGAGAGTTATATTTTGTTGTCTTTTTTGTACCGTTTTTGGTCTTCAAGCAATAACTGCTAAAGCTGGCAGTGGTTTGTTGGAAATGTGTTTCTTCAGAAGGTCTCATGTCGAGAAGGAGCATGCACGAAAGGATATTAGTGAGATTGATCCAAACAGAATAATCTGTTGGAAGACTTTTCCAGTTCATGAGGGCAAGGCAGACAATACTACTGTAATTAGTGTGTTGGGTAATGCGTCTATGTATTCACGTAAGAAGATGAAGATGGAACTTGGTGATCAGATTTGATTGTATTGGACATTAGTTGGTACTACTGGCACTTTAAGTTCTATCTCTTTTTAATCATAGCGTTGAATAATAATTTGAAAATAATGTTTGGAGTACCTGATATTCATAACTTTGTTGTATCAGAGGGCTGTGATAAACATAGTAATATGAGATTTTTGTGCATGTTATTTGTAAATTGTATTCTAACCCAGTACAATTGAGCTGGGTGTTTGGAATCTCAATTACAGAGCGTTGATCAAAAGGAGGGGCATTTGTGGGAGTAGGTTTTGTTTGCACACGAGATGGTATGAAACTACGTGTTGAGTTCAGGCATCTGACCACCTTGTCTGCGGCTGAGGGTCAACTATGTGCTAATGATTTTTTTGGTGGTGTAGGAGGTAATAGCGAGATGGCATGCGGAATGTGCCAGAGCAGGCTTCTGTTCCCATCGGTGGAGCTAGTGGATGTTCACCTCTGCTGAGCAGCTTCATCTCTCTTCCACATGTATACTCGGCTGACACGCCTTCAAGCCTCTAATCAGGGCTAGTCCCTATTTGGCCGCTTTATCTCGCCCAGCCTTGTGGCGAGGCATAAGGGAGTAGATACTAGAGATGTGGGCAGAGGGTATACTGTAGGGGTAGGCGCAGCCTGAGAGGAAGTATGAGCAGGCAGGTGGCTTGGATAGGTTGGCCTGACTACTGGTCTCCAGTAAGTGACTTGGAGGGCGGGACGTTGCCGGCAGACCCAAGCACTTGACTGAAGATGTTAATAGCAGGATAAGGGCAACCACTTTCGTGTTACTCAGGAAGGCAGGACGTTGTCATAGATCTAAACACCACAAAGAAACAGAGCTCTCTAGCAGGGGTGAGTCTATTGGTATCCTGCAATTTGGCAGGTGGGACATACCAGCAGACCCAAGCACTTAGAGAAGGCACTTAGTGTACCACGGACTTCTAACCACAGTCATTAAACAATTTTTTTAAATAAAAATATGTACAGTATATGCACAAAATCATCCTTAAACCAAAAGCAATTACACTATCTACCAAAAAGTAATTGGGCATCTGTGAAGATAGGTAATTCAGTACGTCAGTTGAATTGTGTTTCACTGCCTTCGGCGTAGGACCGCTGGAGTTTGTCCGTGGTAGCATGAACACAGAGGCCTATTGAAACATTCTGGATAATTAAATGCTCCCAACATTGTGGCGTTTTTACGGAATGGACCCGTGTTACTTCCAGGATGACAATGCCAGGTGCCATGTTCCAAGGGCTACTATGCAGTGGTACGCCAACAACAATGTTCACCGATTGGACTGGCCCGCCCAGAGCCCCGACCTCAACCCTATAGAACATCTTTGGGACGAATTGGATCGCCAGGTGAGGGCTTGTCAGGGGCGGCCAAAATCCATTGCTCAACTCATGGAATGATTGCAAGAGGAATGGCGACGAATCCCCGTGGATGTACTGCAAACACTCGTAGAGGGCATGCCAGACAGGGTGACTGCTGTTACAACCGCAAGAGGTGGCCCTACGAGATTCTAATGGGGTGACAACCACCGAGCAAACATTGGCGACAGGTGCCCAATTACGTTTTGGTAGCTAGTGTACTATAACTTACCTGATGCTCTTGTCCAAATAAATATGCAAAATGTTCAAAGATACACTATAAAATAAAAACACTCCTCTTGAATGCACATCAAGTCTTTAAACGCCACAGTTTAGCTTTAAACTTAGGTGATTTGACACAATACTTTCTTTGATCTCCATAGCTATTTCGTCCACGATTGCTGTGGTTTTTGTCCTTCCACAAGAATTTTTTTTTTTGCCTCCTCTGATCATGGGAACATTTTTCTAAATAGGGGACTGGCAGGCACTCTGTCCACATGGTAGCATCTGGTCTCATTGTTACCAAAAAAAAAACTGTTTATTTTAGCACTACTTTCAGCACACTTTAGAGAGTTTTTATGTTTCTGGGACCACAAATGTTTTAAAATATAATTTTTGCCACCATGACCAATGTTTTATTACAGCTGCAAATGCTACAAAACGTGTGTTTGTTTCCTCTCTCAGACTTCAAAATAAAGGAACTCTTATTTGAATACACGTCACAGAAAGCTTGAAAATAATGCTTGTCAGATTTATAACTCATGATAATGACGATATGCAGTACACATAATTCACTTATCACAATGAAGCCATGAACATGAATGCACCTTTTGAGACACCGCTAGTGTACATTTCATTTAAGTGGAGTAAATTCTGACAGTTCTAGAAAAGTAGCACGGCCACAATGTATCCTTCCACCACAGCTGTTTTGTCAGTGAAGAAAAAGACGTTTGTAAACAAATGTTTTGAGTCCAATGCACACTAGCATTTTCCTCTTTCCTCATGTTTCCTGTAATAGCAGGCACTGAAAGACTGATGTTAACCAACCTCCATACAGTAATCGATGTAGGATATTATAGCTAGGTTGGTTTTCCAACCTGTTTTATTATTGTAATTGCTAAGTCAAATTTGTTGGCGTTTTGTTTATTTTATTGCGAGGGGGAAAAAAAAAAAAGGAAGAAGGGAGGCAGGTTCAGTTTAACATCTTTCGTGAGATGACATTGTTTTGAGATTCTTACAAGTATGTGGCATTGTGAGTTTCCTATTGTTTTGATGGAGCAGCGAAAAACTTTGCTCGTACGGAAATAACATTCAAAGTATCATAACTTTGAATGTTTTAACTTCAACGAAAAAGAAAAAAAAACACAATAAATACATTGTTTGTATTTGTACAGATGCAGCAATAAATACACACACACACACACACACACACTTTGTCCGAAGTTAACCCTACACTCGAATTTATGATATAGACCAAATGAAATAATATTATTTACACTCTACAAAAGTGTTGAAAGTGTTGCTTTTTTCAGGCCACGTGCATTTTAATCAATATATTAAAGGTTAACAAATACAATATTTACAAAACATGCAAACTTACTGTATGCAAAATTCGCAACCTCTTGAACAGTGGACTGCAGTTAAGGAAAATGACGAACGAGCAGTTTTACGAAGTGGTAAACTTTCTGCCATTTCGTGTGCATGATACAAAATATGTAATTGGTTGATAACAGCCAATAAGAAATAAGAATAAAATTCCAGTTTAACACCTAACCTTGACACGAGCAAACAATAACAAAACATTGCTATTGTTTTAGTTGTTGGAAACAAAAATCGTAAAATATTTGTCACAAGAGTAAAATAGTAAAACAGTACCGTTTTTTGTACATTTTATGCTAAAATCAGAAAAGCTCGCAGGTATGTTACTGGGTAGCGGAGAAGCACATAAGGCAGGTAAGCGCATAAGGTAAGCTGGCAGGTAGCATGCCGATATAGACTGAACTACAAGAATCAGCTCGGGGTAAGCGAAAATTTGAGGCGTTGGTACACGGTTGGGCAGTCAGCATTGCACTGTGGGCTTTGTGTACCTTATATCCTTCACACAGGGCCAACATGGGGTAGGGGGGGGGGGGCAACATGGATGGGGGTATCAGACAGGTCGTGGAGAGAGAGGCAGCGCGGAGAAGTGGCAGAGATGGTTGAAGGTGGTTGAATCTGGCAGCTCGTTTCTCCTCTGCAACCAAAGGGGTAGATGCACATGCTGGGATGCAGGCGGGCTGCGTACCATCAGGAACCAACTCTAGACTTCAAGGGAGGCCTGTGGCATATACGGCTTAACGTATCTTCTTCTTGGGTGGGGGCCGTGGCTGTGGCGAGGCTACAATGGTTAAAGACGTCACCTGTGGCATGTCAAGGTGGCAATATTATTGACCATTGCAGGTGCCATGTGGGATATTGAATTGTCGCGGAGGTGCAGAAGGATCCTGGTGCGGCGAGCCCAGGTCATTTCCATAGAATCACACTTTTCAGTCATGTCAGTGTCTCGCAGTAGTGTTCTGTATTAATAGATCTGCTCTCACCTCTTCGCAGTCCACCTCACTCCAAAAAATTCCAACAAAATAACACCTTCAGCATCCCAGAACACAGTCAAAAGCACCTTGCCCGCTGAGCTGAGGGGGGTTGTCTTGGAACTTCTTTCGGACGGGGGACATTGTATGCGTCCTTGCCATGGAGGCAGCCTTGGACTCAGGGGTGAAATAGTGGCTCCAGCGCTTGTCTCCTGTTACAATTCAGAAAGTAAATGCATTTTTCTCTATCTCGTAGCATAAGAGATGCTGCAGGCTTTTTCCCATTCTTTGCTACTCGTAGTTTGGTGTGAGATGTTAAGGAACCCATCACTATACACTTTATGGCACTGCGGTACACCATAGATGATTTTGTAGGCTGATACATGGTCTATATCAACTTCAATGGTAATGTGATACACAGCCACCACATGCCTGTCTTATTAAATCAGCTCATCCATTTGTCCGGCGATGGTCTCCTCTAACGTAGTTGGTGCTGGACACACAGGTTTTGCATCATCTAATACATTATAACACCAATCTTGGAACTGCTGGCACCATCACTGCACCATTTGCGTCAAAATGAAGTCAGGACCATACACCTACTCTAGATTGTGATGGATTTCAGTACCAGAGGTCCCACATGCCCATTTGTAGTGAACAACCGCCTGCACTTCCTCGTTTGTCCACAACTGCAATAGACACCCATTCCATGCTTGCCGGGCACACATTGTTCTGTTGTCCTGTGTGTAACACAGCACTGCCAGCACCAAGTACATACTCTTCAATTGGCTTAACACAGCACTGCACCTGTGTAATGAAAGTTGTATGTCCCCACAACAAACGAGGAAGTATGCCTGTGTTAACACAACACACTGACAAACCACAAGTTCTAAGTGTTCTCCGTAAACTAAACGAGGAAACTATTTTCCAACTAGTCCTTCATATTTGCTTTTTTTTTGCATTACCATAACATGTTCCATATCAGGATACAAAGATAACCATCTAAATATTAGTAATCATTTGCTATGAAAGTTAAATACCATTCCTAGTCACTGCAAATTTCGGGCATATCTCCTTAGCATAAAATATAAAAACTGCAAATTGCACGTAAGTCTGAAAGGATGTAGTATCTGCCTATATCAGTAAATTACTGGCATATGCTGTTATATTTATTAGAATATATACATCATACTTCTTATTCACAAGCACAGAATATTGCAAAAGTCACTTTACATTTTTCATTTTGCTGTAGACATTGTGAAAACAAGCGTGTAATTTGACACCACTTATTGGCAGTGGTGTTTAAGGTTAGGAATATACATAACTGAAAAAAAAAATCAAAGTTACACAGGTAGGTAACAAAACAAAAGACTGTTGACATGTTTAGCAAGTCAGTTGGCATGTAGTTAGTGCTACAGTTTGTTTTCACTAAGCCAACCAAAGAAAGAAAATAATTTTTGTTTTGAAAGTTCTTATAAAGTCTGTGGTTTCGAAGGTCTGGAATGAAAATTTGAAGTAGGACAAATTGTAATATATAGGGATTTACAATCTACAATACAAATTTTAATTCAAATCTGATGTAATACAACATGGACCAAGGAAAATAAACTTCCTAGCTATGGCAGTAAAGCCAAGTTGCTAGGTATTTCACATCAATCAATCGAACGGATCTTGCTTGAACAAAAGTTCAAAGTACACATCTCCATGCTGTCCCATGGGCTGTTGTAATGAACCACGTAAAAAATACAATTCTGAGATGTGATTCTTGATCCATAAAAAGTTTGACCAAATTTATTTTATAATGTCCTGACATCACACAATCTTGCACTACTTTATTTACTGATTAGAATGCTGATTTAACAAAAGCATTCAATCAACCAAATTGAAATGTTTTGGGTATAATATAGTTAATTATGTGGCATTATAGTGATGTAATTATTGATAGCTACGCATGTACATTTATTTTTTAATGTTGTACCTAGACTCATAACACATATGAATAATTTTGAAGAACTATACTTCCAGCATACCGGAACTCCTGTACTAGATATATTTGTGTGTACTTGGATCAAGAGTGATTGGACAGCACAAAGCCATTAAGTTCTAATGTGTTCATCTAATCTCTTTCCAATGGACTTCTTCCTCCTCTGAGGTGCTTGGAAAGTTATAGTATATAGAAGGTGAGGTGGTGGTGAGATATTTGGACGGCTTTAAACAATGAGGTTTTGAGAACCAATAAGGGTGAAGTGAGGTGAGAATGGAGTAGCCCCAGAATGTAAGGGCGGGGGAAATGGGAGATCCTCATCCGGCACAATTCTCACTTGCGAAAATCTGGAATTGAACCAGTTTGCCTTGGTGGGGGGGGGGGGGGGCAATCAGTCTAACCGCTCAGCCCCCACTGTCCCCTAGTGTATAGAAGGAAACCACACATTCTTGACATGAGAAATTATACCTAGGATGTATTTATGATTAGGACAGTAATATTGAGCTGTGTCTTTTGAGTGTATCAATGTATTGTAGAATACAAGACTGTGTTAATGGAGGAAAACACTTTGAACATGTACAAATGTAAAACATATCAAGTAACTGGGTAACGAAAAGCTTTGTTACTTTTGCACCATTCCATATATAGTACACATCATAAGAAAAATCTATCCAAAAAAGTACAACAAAAAGACTGCAGTCACCTGTGAAAACATAAACATCAACACATTTACAAAAGTAAATTTACTACAGTCAACAAACATGTGCAAACACTAACCTTCGTCAGAGTCATCATCAGAGGAACTGCTGGTTAGCAAACCCTCACCACGAGCATAATCAACATTTAAATCTTGCAATTTGGCTTTTGCCTTGTCCTTTACTTGCAATTTCTCTTCCCTTCCCAGTTGTATGCTGTCACTCCCATCATCAATTCTTTCTTCACTGTCCCCACTGCCATCCGCCGATTCTGACTGAGATAAATGTTCCTCTTCACTACTTGTTTCGGGCTTATGTTTCCCTTTTTTTATCTCTGTTATCTTAAACCCCTGCACAGTTTTGGCCCTTATGATGTTATCACTTGTATAGTGATCATCATTTTCTGAATAACCAGACGTTTTATGAAGAAGTTTATTTTTCCGAGGTGCCTTCTTGATAACTTTAGAGTTGTTTATATCCTTCTTCAACAATCTGGCACTTCTGTTTTCTGGACTTATTTTGCTTACCTTTTCCTCATCATCCTCACCATCCGACTGACTGTCAGATGATATGTCATAATACCTTCTCAAATCTTCAGTTGTACTGCTACAGACAGGTCTGCCCCGTTTATCCACAGTGTATTTCACTTGAAACTGTTTATCTTTGAACATAGACTCAAAACGTTTGTCTATTTTAACTTTTCGCTCTAATTTGGGGATCCTTTTGTAGCGAGGATCGCTGACAATATGTGAGAAACGTTTATCATTCAAAATGTCATCCATTTTTACTTCGAGTTGGGGATGAAGGTTGGGTATCTGAAACAAAATACTTTGCATACACTTACAAATTAAATTCTTAAATTCAAATTAAATTCACTAAATTAGTACTGCATGTTGGCCAACTATATCCCATAAAGGCCATGCATTCTTATAAAACACTTTTTAATTGAATTTATAGCTTGCCACTAAATGACTTAATGTAGGCAATTAACATGTTTATTGCCCACAGAAAATACTATAAAACCTTAACCCTTTCAGTTACCACATCCACTGGAATGGACACATGATGTAGGAACTTACTTCTTTACTTGTCAAATACTAACACACTCAATCTTTGTGCTACAGGTAATCTACAGACTTATTCTTCTTCTTCATCTGGTGGCATCTAGTGGTACTTTTATGAACTATTTCATTGTGATTGTGCCCATATAACATCAAAATGTGGTGGTAAAATTTAGGATTGAATTGTATTGTTCATGGGGTTTGTTCTGAATCCAAATATTTATTGAAATTATTGAAATAAATTAAAGTTATGAATTAACTATGGCTGTAAAAACTATACCAATAACTCATGAACTTTTACATTTTGAATTCATGTCCACTGGAGTGTACAGTGTTAAGTGAAGTATTTAATCTTAATCTTATAATATTATAAATGTGAAAGTTTGTATGTTTGTTTGTCACTCAATCACGTTGTAACGGCTCGAATGAAATTTGGCACAGGGGTAGATTATATTCTGGATTACCATATATGGTAATTTTCATCCCGGAAAAACAAACAGTTTCTTTGGGAATATATAAATATGCTTTACCCATGGGGTATTGAGTGCCCAAAATTTACGTATTTTTGCTGGTAATAACAAATCATATAATATAGTGTATAGAGATGTATTAGAAAAATAAAGTGCAACAATTAAGATAGAGCACTTAGTCATTATAATTAAGGTTTGATTTTTGCACGCGGGTAAAGCGGCAGGTAACAGCTAGTAAATAATAATGGTGAATCCACCAAAATTGTGGGTGTTACTACCACTATTTTTGTTTCAGTAATGTAAAAATATTATTAACTACTTATTTTCAATTGCACAAACTACCATTAACAGAAATTCAAATTTTGGGAAGATGGCTGTCAACTGTGTTGTACTACATAATAAAATTAAGAGTAAAATTTATGGTGCTTGGTAGGGTTCTAAGATGTGGTATTCTAGAACTGGGATATTTCTGCCTAGAGGCCTCCCCCATACCACTTATTTATGGTGCTTGGTAGGGTTCTAAGATGTGTTATTCTAGAACTGGGATATTTCTGCCTAAAGGCCTCCCCCATACCACTTATTTATGGTGCTTGGAAGGGTTCTAAGATGTGTTATTCTAGAACTGGGATATTTCTGCCTAAAGGCCTCCCCCATACCACTTATTTCATATTATTTTACTTCCATTACCTACACAATTTTTGTTTTTGAATTTCAGAACTAAGAAAGTGGTGATGTATCAGAAATAGAAAACTTGTCGAGTGTTGATGAAAGTTAAAATACAGAGGTGATTTTGATAGAGTACCTCAAGGCTGTTAAAGAAGAGAAAGGACAAGTAACTCCAAATCCTGCTGAAATGCGTTACAGAGAAAGAAATAAACACTGAATCAACAAGAAGTAATGTTTTCCCCCAAGACTGCACGGCGGCAGTTGCAGAAGAAATGGGGCAGTAGTTTCAATCACTGCTAATAATGTACAATTTATTTATAAAAGCACAATAAGAAGACAACAAGCACAACGATAAATTAGTACAAAATCCAACCTAGCCCATTCAGAACCAATATTTAATTGTACTTCTTTAGTATAAAAGCAGAACATTGAATGGAGACCTCGAGGTGTACTTTTCCAGACTCAGCCATTTCATTTTGATGAGAGCCATACTCACAGAAGATTTGTTTACACCCATACATTACTTTCTTCAATTTGTTCCAGAATAAATGTTAAAAACTGTGTCAATGTGTAACTGATTTCTGAGCTAATCAAAGTAAATGTAGGCCTTACCTACTAAATTTCAGTTTGCGATGCAGCTGAAATAAAAATATTGTTGGGCTCCATATTATGATGGATATTCAGATCTTTCAGTAACTAGACTCTATTGGGAAACTGCTATGGATATGCCACTTTCCAGTAAAATGACAATCAAATCAATCTTCAAGTTGCCATCCAATTTGCACTGTGTAAATACGTTTGAAAAAAAAAGAAGAAGTGAAGATAACGTGAATAGTTTCTGGAAGATAATACCAGTGGCATAGCACATTGTTTTGAAATGAGAACACCTGGAGTGCAGATACTTATTTTAAGTAGTCACATTTGGATCCGAGTGTTTCCTCCCCCGGGAAAAACCAAAATTTTGTTTATAGGAGGTAAATAGATTAACCCTTAATACCAGAGGTGCTGTCTCTGAGACCGCAACAAGTTTCTACCTTCCTTCCATAACATTCCTGTTCATGACCTATATCAGTTGCCTGGAAGGTTGTGATACACTGTGCTAAACTTTTGAAGCAGCCTCTGAGACTGCACATCGAGGTAAACGACATGGATCACAACAGTGGAGTACGAAAAATAATTTGCCCTGACGATTCCAATTTTGAAGCCATCACGAGTCGGTGGCTACAGGAAGTTGACGAAGAGGACTGTAGTGATGATAACTGTGATGAAGATGTTGCCGTTCACAGTGACCATTCCACACCAGAGCAAGATGAAGTAAACACTATAAATAATGTGAGTGACAACAAGGATTCCACATCATGTCAAACACAACACTCGGTTCAAAATTACTACGGTAAAAACACGTGCCAATGGGCAGCAAACCCATTTACATCTAGAACTCGAACACAGAAGCACAACATTATAATGCAACTCCCTGGATTACGAGGTCCTGCATGTGTTGACATTGAAGCAGATGCTGAAACTGTATGGAATTTGACAATAAATTATGAAATAACTCAAATAATTTTGAAATGGACAAATGTCAAACTTGGTAGACAAAGAGCCACAAAAGACAATGCAAATGTGACAGACATACGTGATCTTGATATGACAGAGTTGAAGGCATTTATTGGTCTGGTATTATATTCAGCAGTTTTCAAATCTAACCAGGAGTCCACTAGAACTCTTTCTGCAACCAATAATAAAGGCAGGAACATTTTTTGGTGGGTTATGAGCAGGCATCAGTTTGAGATTCTCCTCGCAAACCTGCAGTTTGATAACCTTGATGATAGAAATGAAAGCAAAAATATCCGCCTGGATGCCCCCATTAGAGAAATTTTTGACAAGTTTGTGACAAACAGCAGTTGCTATATAGCCTCGGATCTTGTGCTTGCGTAGATGAAATGCTTATAAGTTTTAGAGGGCGCTGCAAAATCAAAGTTTACACGCCCAGTAAACCAAGTAAATATGGAATCAAGTTTATGTGTCTTGTACATGGAAAGACATATTATTTTTACAATGGCTATATAATGCTGGCAAAAACTCTGATGGCTCATCTCTCCCTCCAGAAGACCAGCATTTTTCTAAGACGTCACAAGCTGTTGTGCGGTTGCCAAAAGAAATTCAAGGCACGAATAGAAATGTAACTGGTGACAAGTGGTTTACTTTAGTTGAACTGGTGAATGCATTACATACCTAAGGACTTAAATACGTAGGTACTATTAGAAAAAAACAAACGAGAGATCCCGAACAAATTTATACCAGCACAATCTCGAGTGGAAGGGTCTGCTCTGTTGGGTTTCACAAAAGACATTATCCTGGTGTCTTACATACCAACAAAAAGGAAAGTTGTTTTGTTAGAGTTTCTTGAATACATCACACTGCTGCTATTGATGAAGAGATGCAGAAGCCAGAAATAATTACATACTACAATGGGACAAAAGGAGACGTTGATGGCTTAGACAAAAGTGTGCCAATTATTCTACTGGGCGTCAAACACAAAGGTGGCCAATGGCTATATTTTATCGTTTACTAGATATAAGTGCAGTGAATTCTTTTGCGTAGTTTAACTGCTTCAAAGGAAATGTAGACGTTTCTCAGCTTACTTTTGTGAAAATATTAGCATGCATCCTCGTGAAGCCTCACATAGAAAGACAATGTAATGCATTAGTGAACTGAGAGCTTGCATTTGAGTTCTGGGTATCTCTGTTGAAACTGTCGCTTCTAATACTACTGAAGAAAAACTTGAGACGAGGGAAACATGTCACTCATGTGATGGTATGAAGAAAAGGAAAACGAGTTACCTATGCTACTTGGGAAAAAAAAAAAAAAAAAAAAAAAAAAAAAAAAAAAAAAAAAAAAAAAAAAAAAAAAAAAAAAAAAAAAAAAAAAAAAAAACCAGTGTGTTTGGAATGTACTAAAAAAGTGTGCCTGACGTGCTGAAGAAGTTTAAATGATACTATTCCACAAAACATTATTTTTGCTCTTTGTACAAAAAGTAACTGTATGTTTTAAAACATAAGTAAGATATTCCATAAATATTTTGCAACATTTTATGAAAATATGCTGACAATATATATCGCCAACTTTACCATGTGTTTTTTTTTTTTTATTATTATATATTATACATTTTTTTATTTTCAAAAGATGTTAATTAAGAGCATGTAAAATTGAAAATAATGTATTTCAGTTTACTATACTCAATTCTTTATTTAATTTTACTTCTGTGCAATATATTTCTAAAAGATTTCATGTTTCAGTTATTTAAAATTTATTCTATACACTTTTCATAGAATCATAATTGTTGTAACAAATATGAAGAAATAAGATTTAAAATATTGAATATTCATTATCAGGCAGGAACAGTTTACATGTTTTTTTTTAAACCAAAATACTTTGGCAGTTTCACAGACCTCACCTCGGGGACTGTGCACTAAAAATGTCACCTCTGGTACAAAGTGTTCAGAATATTTTTCACATTATCTTGTGTTTAAGCTAAGCCCGGTTTTCAACTGTAAGGTATGGGAATGTACACGAGACTGATTGTGCACTATGTAATAAATTCCGGGTAGGAGAAGTGGACAAGAATTGTATAATTATTTGCGTGCATCCATATCTTACGCCTCCAGCCTATACAAACTTAATGTCATCAAACTTAAATACAAGGTCTCAAAATACGTAAAATTAATTATTGCCACTCCAGTTCTCTACGAAAAATAAGTGTTAATTTCTGAAGGATATAAATTACTTTCCCTGATTTCAAATTTTTCTAATTACAATTTAAGTTGATATTACAAATAGCATGATAGCAACACGCAAGACATCAGAGTTGTTTTCAACTGGGAAGTGTAACATACACCAAGAAATCTGACAAATATCTTTCGCAATCTGACAGCTAGTTCCTTCTACCAGTTATAAACCACCTCCTCCTTTCATGGTAAACCAATGCAGAGAGAAAAAAGCAGAAGGGGAAAACACTATAATAGGTAAACTGGTACTGTGGACAACTGAAAAGTTAAGAGAAATTGAATGAAACTGCTTGCATAGATAACAGTACTTTACAAGTAAAAATATCTTATTTAATAAATTAATAGGATGCAATTTTCTAAACGTTAATTTCAGTATTTCTGAAACAATACCCATAAACTAATTATGTTTCAAAAATATGAATAAATTTAACGAAAACCTAATAAGCAAGAATAATAAAGCAGTTTGAGCTGTCAAACTCTTTACAATTCCTGTTTAATTTGGCCAATGGTGCAAAAATAACAAATATCACTCTGCTATGACTCTTTATATTTCTCGTTCTGTGCACTGAGTAGTGTTTTTAAAAATAAAATGGAATACATGCACTACCACCATTCCTTGGCATCCAACCTAAAAGGAGAAAGAAATGTCTTCATAGATAATTTTCTTGCCCTTACCCGGCATTAGATGTAGCGATATACAGCAAATAAAACTATGGTTTGTGCTGGTTGACATCCATCCTTTCACCACCCCACCCATCCCTTTTCAAAATGCACCCAGATGATATGCCAGCTGGCAGCTGCATTTGGCTCATCACTCAGGTTTGGTAAAAGGCATGAGCAGCTGGAAAACCAGGCAAGGAAAATGTGACTGCTACTCGCTAAATGTTGCACGTCTCCGTTAGGTTGATATATGGCCGACATAAAAAAATTATACTGTAATGATTATTTTGAATATTTTATAGGAAACGTTGGGTGTATGGGCATCTTATGATGCTATGCCACTGGATAAAACCAATTGTACATGCAATGCATTCAAAATGTATTGATCTGATCTCAAACACCAGCCTGATGTTGACAAACAAATGGCACCTGACAAGTAGGGTTGATGTGGGTTCCCACTTTACCTGACTCACCAGGTTAAGGTGAGAACTGGTGAAATTGCTCGGCATCATAACTCAGTGAGCATGAGTTAGTGAGGGTCATGTGGTCAATGACCCATTGATCTCTGGAGTCCTCTGTTGATCTGCGGTGCTGAATTGGATGAAGTTACCAGTTTACGTACTTATGGTTTTCATCCTTTATGCTGGCGACAGTGGGGGCCACTTTGTACGCCTTACTTACACTTGTTACTGCTGCAATAGGGTGCAGTGCCCGTAGTACACCGAGGGGTAAAGCAAATAAAACACTCGTGTTTATGCAAGACGTTTACTTACTCTTGTCGTACATATGCACTTATGCTAATATAGTACACGTATCCAGCCACATCCGCGCCATCTAATACTGCTTTCACGCGCTTGCATGTTTATAGTGACCACTCATGCTATGCCCCATTATCCAGGGGTATTTACGTGGTTGTATATAATTTTATATGGTGACATTATTTCCATCCTAGCCGGCTATGTGTAGAGGCCGTCACCTCACTAACCACGTGCGGCAAGATGAGCCCCGATGAGTCCGCGTGAGTGATACCAAATAATCACAAGTATTTATGTAACTTGTTCATTTTTGTCTCATTTCGTTATTCTCTGCGCCTTATCTTCAGGGAAAATCGTTATTCCACCCTAGCAGCTCGTGACCCCTTTCCTTGTGAAGATTGTGTTTTCAAACACCACAGAGAAGTAATCCACTTAGGAAGTGCGCTACAGAGTAATTACGAGCTGAGGAGAATCCAACCGAAGTTGGCTATATATGACAGAGAGTAATTCACTAATGAAATTCTGCCACGTTTTTGTTTGTACAAGTGATAATAATAAAAGGAAGTAGTACAGTGCAACAAGTGTTTCTGTTTTTGTAATGACAGCTACCTCTAGCCATTGTTTTCTAAAAGTTTAGTACTAATGTTTAGTACTGCAAAGTGTATCGTAAGTACGCTTGGGTGAGACGGACTCACAGAACCCACAGCACCCTTGAGAACCCTGAGTCTCAACAGTACAGTGACTGTGAAACACCGCTGGTGCCCTCATCAGTACGTAACTTGTGTCTTTCATTTCTCGTGTCTCACCCAACGCATCAATCAGCGTTCCCAAGTGGGGCCAGTGTGTTCATCCGCATTGCGTCATCCGCATCAACCGCGAGAAAATGGCGGACACCATAATTGATCATCCGAGAGCAGGTCTCAAGACTTTCACATCGATAACCGCGACACCCACGTTTGTGAACGCGAACAACTTGGACATGCCGGTTGAACGCTGCGTACATTGTCGCAGATTAAGCGAGGTAAATTTGTTTGCAGAAAATTCATGGGACCAACCATTATGGCAATGTACGTTCGATAACGTATCTATGCAGTCAGAGCAACGCCTGTGCACGCGCATCGGATGTGACGGGGCAGGAGTGAAATGGGCATAGGGCCTGTGGAATGTACCACCTTCCGCGATGGTGTTATAAACTGTGATGAATGCCGTAAGACGAACTGTGCTGAGATTGTGCCACCGTCGACACCAGATGTGAAACACACGCCGCCACCAGTAGTCGTTACGTACACACCACAGGGCATAACCGGGCCAGACAGAAATGTACTGTTACCAACTTTTGCGGGTCACAACTCCGAGGACCCGAGTACGTTTACTGCTGATTGCGAAGAAAAGTTTAACAGGCACCGCATACATAGGGAAGACTGGACAGAGGTCACTGCAAACCCATTAAGGGGAAATGCAGCCACACGGGGGAATTGTAAGAGACTATCGTGTGACATGGGAGAAGTTTTGCAAACGATTATTGGGCAGGTTTGATACGGATGGAGACGCCATCCAGGCTCAAGCACGGTTATACCATGAACAGCAATGGGAACGCAAAGGGATGGATGAATTCGTCCAACGTAAACTTGGCATGTTCAAATGCCTGAACCCAGGACAGCCTACACGCGAAGTATTGTGGATAGTTGTCGCGCTGTCAAAACTGGACATTAGGCCGTTGTTGCGCGGAGTCAGCCGGGAGAGCGTGGAACTGTTTACAAGGGAGGCACATGCCTACAAACGAGATAAGCAGGCGGAACGAAGAGAACAAGTGCCGGACAGACACAGTAAACCTCTACCGCCAGTACCCCGCGTGCTGGTTATTGATGTCACGCAACTGCAGCCGCATGTAAGACAGATTTCACAATCGCCACCGCAGCAGGAAAACCCGTCCGCTACATGTGCAAGAATGCAAGTGACTGACAGTACCGTGAAAGCTTTAAGGGTCAATGTTGAACTTGAGGGAAAAAATGTGATCGCCATAATTGACACTGCAGCAAGTCATAATTTTGTGCGTGAGGGCCTGATCCAGGCAATAACAACAAGGGTACCGCCATGTCGCCCGCAGTTTACCACAACCAACCAACAGGGAGAGGCGAGAAGTATTATGCACGTAACAGTGGGGGTACACAAGCTCCGTACCAAATGTGGTACATTGTGCCAGACTTGTGCGAAGGATTTTGGAACTGCCATGGCTAATTTACAACCACGCCGTAATTGAACGACATCTTGACCATCTACGTGTGGGGACATGTGGCAGGTGGACAGTGTATGCCGTGGGAGCAACGCCGCCGACAATAATACCTGCAGTGTTGTTTGCTGAGTTTGCGTACGAGGTGCCTGAACGGCATCAACCACATCTGCAACACCTGCTGGACCAGTATGCCAGTGTGTTCCACACTGATGGGAAGCTGCAGCACACCGACGTCATTGAGTATGCCATCATCTCGATGCACGAGGACCCGGTGTACTCCAAGCCACGAGACCCAGGTATTTCTTCCGGTGCGTCATCAATCAGCAGTTATGTGAGATGCTCAATGATAATGTGATTGTACTCACGCAAAGTCTCTACAACTCAGGCATTACACTTGCCCCTAAGAAAGACGGTGAATTGAGGTTTTGTGTTGATTTCCGCCCTTTGAACAAGATCACTGTAAACGTGCCACCTCCAGTAATTAATATAAAGGACACTTTGTCAACACTAGGGCCAGCCACTGTTTTCACCTCCTTAGATTTGAAATCTGGATATTGGCAAGTGCCTATCGGTCCCCAAGACCGAAAAAAAAAAAAAAAAAAAAAAAAACAGACTTACACCACCAGATGGGCGCAGGTTTCAGTTCATTGCAATGCTGTTCTGCTTAAAATGTACCCCTGCAACATTTCAGAAATTGATGGTTAATGTACTAGATGGATACATAGGAGACTTTGCGATGGCCTACCTTGATGATGTGCTTGTATGGTCTAATAGCTGGGAAGTGCATTTACACCACCTGAGCCTTGTGTTCGAAAGGCATTAATGCAACAAGCTCACGTGCAAAATTGACAAGTGTAAGTTGGGTATGAGTAAGATGAAGTTTTTGGGACACTATGTAATGGGGAACGGACACAAACCAGAACAACAACACGTGCAGGAAATTCAAAACAAACCCAAACCTAGATCACATAAACAGGTCCGCAAATTCTTTGGTTTAATCAATTGGTTGAGGGAATTTGTTCCAAATTTTTCTGTAATTACTGCACTATTAACTGTCTTGTGTGAAAAGCATAAATTTGTATGGACACCTGAAGCCGACCAGGCATTTAGTGAAATCAAACTTGCTTTCCAAAATTGTAAACCACTAGCCAGGTTTGTGCCAGAGTTACCTGTCGTAGTACAGACGGACGCTAGCCAGGAAGGGATCAGAGCGGTACTATATCAGGTGGAACACACAGAGGAAAACATATCATAAACTACCACAGTGCAAAGTTTGGCGATACAGAACGCAGGTACTATGTAAACGAGCAGGAGTGTTTCGAGATACTACATGCGCTGAGAAAGTACCGGCCATACCTGTTAAGGAGACAATTTACCTTAAAAACTGACAACCATTGTCTTGTGTGGTTAGAGGTCATGCATAACGGGGAAAAGTAAACTTGCCCGCTGGGCGCTATTGCTCCAGGAGTTTGACCTCAAGGTAGAACACGTGGCGGGAAAAACGAACGAGCTCGCCGATGTGCTATCCAGAAATACGTGTCCAAACCTAACAGAAAAAGTTGACGCGGAGTGGGAAGAGGCATTGCCACCTTGCCGTGCTATACCAACAGCAGATACACAAGCTCTTATTTTACATAACATTGTTGCCACACCACCCGGTGAACTTGTCTCATCAAGCATCCGTGACGTGTTAAGAGAGGTACACACTGCGCAAGAAAATTCCGCAGATGTTGTGCAACGCTGACAACACTGTGCCATGCGGTACACAGAACACTGGAGAGTAATGGACCAAGAAATTCAAACCAAACCCCTCCCCTGTAACTGCACGCTATGGAGAACACACGTGCCGAAGGAGAAATGGGAACTTGTACTTAAGTATGCCCATGACAGTTTAGAACATGGACATCCGGATTCCGAACAAACGCGTAGAAACGTACAGAAGTTTTTTCACTGGCCAAGGGTTCAGGGAGATGTAAGAAAACATGTGCAGAGCTGTATCACGTGCAATATCCGGAAGCCGCGGAGAACAGATGGTGATGCTCCACAGCAACCAAGGCTGCCAACTGAGCAGTAGTTATCCGGTTGTAAGTGTTATACAAGGTGTAATAAAAAACCTAAGAGTATAATAAGTATGTGTCAAAGGTATATTTTTTTGAAGAGAAAAGCACAGAATTTATAAAGAAAGAAAGAAAATTGTTTATTATGTTACGTAATATTATCAAAAAGTTAACAATGTATCCTTAGAATATTAAGAAGTAATTACCAGGCATTAGTCTATCATAAATAATGTTTCGTAAAAACACTGAAAATTATACGTCAAAACTATTTCAATCATGTATTAACCAGAATCAAAAAGGGTACCACTATGTCTTTGAAAGTGCTTTACATTCTCTTCTACTTCTATTTTGATGTATGGGATGCTAGCACTAACTATTATAAGTTTCTTTTATAATAAATAACTCACATTTTCGTAAACTGTATAACACATAGAGTCAGTTTGCTGTGTGACAGCGCTGGCATAGGGAAATTCCAGTTAACTTCGCTCCCAGTAGGGGCCACAACAAACAACTCCTTCTCCTGTAATTTGCGAGTGGGACTATTGCTCACAAAACATTCAATTGCGAGGGAAGAGCTTTAACAAAGTATATTGCTTTCTTTAACAAATCATTTGTAATGAGAACAACAAAACTTTTACTACCACTGTGAGCTAGCACTCGACCGAGGAAGGCTAGGGTACATTTCAGTTGAAAAGAGTAGCTTTTATAAAAATGTGTGATATGCTCCTGTCTTCTGACCTTGCTTTTTCCTCCCTGCTGAGAAGCGAAGAACCAGCCAGTCAGCTGATACGAACTGACACGCCGCAGTTGCCTTGGAACGCAGCAGAGGAGAAGCGAGGGAAAGATCGGAGAGGGAGAAGGCCATTAATCCAGAGACAAAATCCAGATGCAACGTGGGTCGAGGAATAGTCGGTCATGCCTACGGAACAGCCAACGCACACACAGAAAAGGTGCTAAGCCAGAGTTCCAACCAAACCTATTGTCCAGAAGTCCAGACGTTTCCTTCACTTGATGATGGGTCTACATCACTCCAGATGGTGGGCGATTGACGCATGGCGTATTGGGCATGTGCACACGACTTTAACGACTTTGCCCAGTCATTGAACCAATAAACTCATATGGACAAGTCTCACACCAGCAGACAATTAATCTCGTGCTTGCACAATTGCTCCCAGCCTAGTGAGCAACTACAGACACGCACAATTACTGAATTTATATTCCCTACACAGAAGCCGTCATGCATTCGCCCATTTCCCGCCTGAGAATTTGTACTGTTCGACAAGCCGACATCTCTAGCCAGGAGAAGAAAGTTCGAAGGGATACTGCAAAAGGGTAGCACCCAGTCTACAAGGTCGCCACTGCCGCCAGAGCCTCATGGAGAGGTAATAGATATGTCAACACCCTCACATCAAGGAAATAAAAAAAGGGTGGCGTGACCCACAACCATAACTTAAACTACTACTGTGAAGCGAGGCTAGTCAAATCCGCACCCCTATGACAGTCTACAAACTCAAACTTTTCGTACATAAGGAGGAGCCAAACCGCAGCTGACTACAGTCGCCGGCCCTCCAGGTTGTACAAGGCTCTGGGCACCAGCAGGGGAAGTGGCTGTCAGCCTGACCTCGCAGTCTGTAAAGACTTGCTGAGCAGAACTTTACCAGGGTTATTAATGATCACTAGGCCTTACACGCCAGTATAAGTAGAAGTAATGGAATGGTCTCTTATGATACCGTCCGCAGCCAAGGACGCCATCGTCAGCCAGAGGTATCTCGACATCCCCACCTGTTCCCTTACCCACAGGCTAATCCTTTCAGCTTCCGCGGTAGCAGGTCGTATAACGTCCCTTCTGGACTGCCCCCCCCCCCCCCCCCATCATTCTAATTTAGAATCACGTAATAATTCTAATTAGTAAATCTTTGCGTATATTTACTGCAGGTTGCCTTCACCTGCTACAAATTAACTTCATTTGATGATTGTAAAGAACTATGCATTCCCACTGTGTTTTCAAACGTAAGAATAAAAATACGTATTTTTGTAACTTGAATCCCTTGGTTGCGCATTTCAATTACCTAGAAAGTCATTGCAAAACTTGACTTTAATTTTCAATTGGCTCACTTATATTAAGCAACCGCCTACTGACAGGGATTGACGGTCCGAACATATTTGGTTATCCTCAGCTTGCACAAAGCCAGGATAATATTCCTTAGTCTGTACACAACTATATGAATACCCAAATATTGTCCGGGGCGTCCGCACCGCCAGTGGTATTCACCCTCAGTTATCCAGAATCACAAATACTCGTAACATCAGTCCCAATCTGTATTAAAGTCCAGATTCAGGAGGGCTTGAGTATCCCCTGAATTCATTGAGAGTGTGCATTTTCATTATTATGAGCCACGAGTTTAAAGCATTCCAACTGCTAGGTTGTTTCAAGACTGAAAGTTCTTATACACTCTCAGCCTGAACAAGGCTGAGATAGTATTCCTTCATCTGAACAAGACCAGGAATACTTACGGAACAAACCGGGTGGATTGACACGGCCGGATACAAACCCAGGACTCCGGGTCATCCATCGGCTCATTATCTCAGTCCCAGAATACATTAAAGACTAGATTTAGGAGGACTTGAGCATATGCCTGGCATTCAGGGGAGTACGCTCCTGTATGTGATTGATTATTTGAAATACCTTATAATACAAAAGGCAAAGACAGTCAATTAAGCAGACTAGCCCGCAGGGCTTTACAGAGAGAGCTAGAAGCACTTAAAGACCCTGTAACCACCCCCACCACTAATGACATAATTGAAATACTAGAATTATTGAACCACTATTTGGACTCACAATAATACCTCGTGACAAACTTCCGCTCATATTTGAAGCACTGAGACACAACGGTGATTCCTTACTGGGTATAGATTGGCCGTGGCATAATCTAGATTACTTTGACGCCCCAGCACCACCCATGTTTCAATCAGAACCTACACTGTCGCCTCGTTCTCTTGTGCCCGTAGTAGAACCCACCACCTCTTGCATAGTTTGTACTGCTGCGGGAAAGGTGCTAAATATCCAAATACCTTCAAAACCTAACACTACGTGTAGGCTAGTGTCAACCACACCCGACTACGTCCCATTGCAGAAACCAACCAGGCCAGAACCCTATCGATGGAGAGTAACATCCGAGCCGTCTGAATAATTTCAAGCCGGGACTAGCTAGTCATACTTTGTTTTTTCCACTTTGAGTAACCAGTGACAACTGGCGTCACGACTTTTGACAGCCTTTATGGTAAGTTGGACCAAGCTCCCTGGGAGGGAAGCATTTGTAGTCAAACTTACCCTGGGGTTTGATTTCCCTCCTCCAATTAAGGTCTCTCCACCTAAACAGTGTCACCCCATCTCTTTCACTGTGGGAAAGTCTCGACCCAGCCAGGTAAACCTAGTAGTCATCCTCTAGACACTCCAAGAGAGACCCAGGGAATCAGCGCTCATGCCGTTGTCAGTATCTCTTCGTGCAGGTACAGAGCACTAAACCACAAGAGAGGAAAGTGCATCAATGAATAATCTTGTTTAGTGTTTTAATAATGTAATTCATAGTGCCCATAAGTGTACTTCATCTGAAGTCTTTTTAGGAAGGCAACTTTCACATTCCCTTTTAAATGCACTGTCATTGCAACCATTATATGTGGGAAATGTAGCCAATAAAGATGTGTTAAAATTGTGGGGAGGAGTCACACAAAATTTGCTTACTTATCGCAAGAAACTGAAAGACACATTTTATTCACAATATAAAGATGTTACGTTATGTAAAGGTGATTTCATTATGGTCTAAACTCATTTACTTAGGTCTAAAATCTATTACTTCAGTTCAAAGTTAGCTCCGCAGAGGACGGGACAGTTCAAAGATGTGAGATTTTTAACACCAGTTACTTTACTTGTTTCTGAGCTACAATTTCCACAGAAAGAATTTGAGGTTCAAATAAGGCATACTAAAAGATTTAATGGTAAAGTGAATTTTAAAAAAACCTGCCCCAGTCCCATGTAAATTGAGGTATGATGGGTTAGTAGCCCTCCATTTTTAATATTTTGGTACGTGTAAAGTTTTCTGATGTAAACTGTAAAAGAGTAAAGTGAGAAATAATTTCAGGTTAACTTTCAACACTTGCGATATTAATATGAGAGTTATTATTGTGTAAAGGAAAATTATTTATTGGAAATTACATTTTAGCCCTACGAGACCATTTTAATTACGTCGTCGTGGTGTGTTTGAGGAACCCCGGAAGCGAGTCCAAGAATAAAAGGAGAGCTATGTGCATGTTGTGCTGTCGACCCGATAGCAACTAGGACTGGCCACCCATCATAGCTGTTTGTGGAACGCGGCAGACCACACTGATTCTTGAAGGAGGGGAGGAGATGATATGGTACTGGAACACAGTACATCAAATTTTATTCTATGCCGCAAACTATTACGTCGTCATGGGATTATCGACGAGGGAGTTAAGGCTTACAGAGTGAATGATAAGTTCAACTTTGCTGGCATGGACCTCGCGACATGAGTGCTTAGCTTGGCAGGCAAGTAGTACCTCATGTGCACACTGCAGATACCTCCCTCCTCCCAACGTGTGTGGCTGGCATCTAGAAACAGTCTGTCGCTATGTTCTACGTCATCAAGAATTTGAATTTACTGGACTTCCAGCAAAACTATCTAAGATGTTCCTCTACACTCAACTACGTATTTTATGGACCATATAAAGGGCTATTTTTGCCTTGGAAGATCAGAAAGGATAAGGACCTCGTTATGAGAGAATAAACTGGCAAAAGGTATAGGTATCCTGCCATGTTTTACATGGATTTTAATTATGGGGCTAAAATTTTATAGGGAAAATCTAACAGTTAAGTAAATTTCAACGTTCGAAATATTTTGGCTGATGCTTTTTGTGGGCCCATAATGAAATCAACTTGTATTAACATAGGTTCATCCTTTTTAAGCGTGATTATTGACAGCTTTCTGTACTACTTGAACTTTCGAATTTCAAGCATTTTATATACAAAAAAAAAGAATAAGCCGACATATATAACTGAAAGAAATGTAACTGTTATTTTATAATATCTCACAATTGATATCAGGGGATGTTAAATATTTGTGTACGTTTAAATCAGAATACTGCGTCACTGTCATTGAGTGTGGGTTTTCTCTGGGTGCAACCGCGCCATGACAGCATCCAAAAAGTGAAACTTTGGAATGCCTGAAAAATGTGAATACTTCAAAATTTGCTAATTCGCACCCGTATACTTACCCACTATACAAAGCAGAAAGCGAAACAAATTATTTAATTATTCTTGAATATTAACCCAAGGTGTCAAATTCCCCATTAATACATGGAACTACTTTAACCCAACCGTTACCACTTTACTGGGCACATGCGTGTGTATGAGCAGAGACATTTTCAAAGGTTGAAATTGCAAAACTTCTCAAATAACCGTGAACATCCTATACCACACAGCAAACACTCAAATCTAAAATAAAACAATGATAATACTACCAAGGCTAGTAAATTGATACTACCATTCGAAACGATAGTTAAAATCAATTATTAATAAACTACGAAAAATATTATGTAGGTCATTATATAGCCATGTGGCATAATACAAATATACAAATTGGTAAGCAGACTTCATTTGAAAAGAAAATTACAATTACCCACTTACAAAGGGCTACTTACCAATTAAACGTCGATTTTTTATATTTTTATGCAAAATTGGAACTGTGAACCATGAAAAATGTTTCTTATATTGTGATCCAGAAAGAATTTATAGGTTAATACATCACACATTTACAAGACCTCATGGTTTACCAATCTTTGTTTTTATTAGGCCGGTAAGGCGATAATTATCGAAAAATAGAGCATCGATATATTGGTTATCAAAAATTATCACTTCGATATATTTGTTTGAGTATTTCGATATTGTGCGATTAAAGATTAGTGACCGATAAAACCAATTACCAGCGTTTTAACTTTTCAAAACATGTAAAAAATTTTATTCTGAAAAAAAAAATACTGCATGGTAGTGTAATTTGTGTCAGCCATCAGCAACAGATGATTCGTCATGATTTAAATGACTACATTAATATGTTACAAACAAATTACTGAATTAAAATAATAAACATGACGTGACATGTACTACGTTAACGTCACACCAGGACTAGGCAACTCGAACAGTGATGGGTAAAATTGCGATGTGCCGCGCAATTGCACTAAATCTGTTCCTTGCTCGTGGTTGGCCAACTCAGTTTCTTAAAATATGTAACTTACGACTAAATGGCGCAGTTGGCTAGTAAATTACATATCAGAAAAAATATCGGTATTAAGTTAATCGATTATAATTAAAGTATCGTTTTACTAAACTATGTATACAGTAAAAACTGTTGCAACCGACTATTGGTTGCGACTAACTAAAATGTAAATTAATGAGTTCATAACACCCTGCCTTACTTGTATGTACTTGGGGAACCACACATATCTTAAAAATTCACAACTTAGAACAGTCAATACTTAGAATTCTTGAAAACATCCACACAAGTTAAAACTATCATAACTTAGAACTTTCGTAACTTAGAAATTCATAATTTGTAACTGTCGTAACCTGGAAATTCATAACTTGTAACTGTCGTAACTTAGAAACACACTACATGGAAAATCATAACTTAGAAACACACAACTTAGAAACATCATAACTTAGAAACATCGTAACTTAGAACGATCATAACTTAGAAACACACAAATTAGAACCATATAACTTAGAAATGGCATAACTTAGAAAATCGTAACTTAGAACGATTGCAACTTAGAAACACACAACTTAGAACTGTCATATGTTAGAAACACACAACTTAGAAACATACAATGCAGAATCACATAACTTAGAAACACACAACTTAGAACTATCATAATTTAGAAACACACATCATAGAGATAATTTACATTACACCGAAACATTGAACAATACGAAAATAACCATGAACACAGTAACAGATATAAAATAACTTCCCATTGCCAAAACAAATTTCGCACCTTCTGACTACTGTAACAAAATTTGGTAACCAGTAACAAACTGTTTGCAGAGCGTTTACAAACAGCAGAGTAACCACGAGCACCAACCCACTGATTTTACATTATTTGCCATCGATAACGGCAAAAATTCGCGAATCAACCATGTGAATATAATTATAATATTTATGATATTATAATTTCTTATCTGATATAGAATCTCAACTTTGTGGGAAATGTAATACTAACCAATGAACGTACTTTGACTATAACTCTCCTAATAAATCACCGGAGATTTTTAGTCGTATCCATTTAAATGTCATGGGGGTGATTTCAAGTGTAGACCATTATGATGGTGATTAGTCGCACTAGATGCTACCACGAACATGGTGAGTTTAGGCCAAAGGTTTCTGTATTGACTACTAGAAGCCATATGAATAGTACATTTCTAGGGTTAAATTTTTACAAAAACTGGATTGTTTTTCGTATCCTTTGCTGGTGATCAGACAGGGCGGAAGGGAGAGCTGAATTTTGATCTGCAGGCTCCTCCCAGCTGAATAAATAACTGTTGTTTCAATGGGATTCTGCTTGCAAGAATTAGGAAGAAAGTGTTCTGCATTTCGGCTCTCGCCTCGGTTTAGAATTAATCTCTTTGTGAATTTAAATACTGCTTGTGAGCTCAGAAATTCACCGAAATACTGTTTTCTTTTGCTCTCATTTCATTGATGGCTACAAAACTGTACCTGCTCATCTGGTTTTTGGAAGCCAAAAGGCGTTTTATTGATTAATGGTAAATGAATAAAACCAACTTGCTACTTGCATACAAATATTTTTTTTTAGTACTAAGGTTTATATTGATAAATACAAATAAAACAAATAAATTTTACAAACAATTTTTAAATATATAAATTTTTATTCGTAAATTTGTTTAAGAGATGCGAAACTGGTACGCCATCACAAAGAAAGGTATGGATAGTTATTATCTAATAAATAAAACTGTCTTATCAAAAATAGTAGTTGCATGAAAAAATAAAACTAACATAATTTATTACAAAATTCTGTTACAAAATGCATGTTTATATAAGCATAACTATTATTATCAGTTTATAGTTAGCGAAATGAAATATGGATTTAAAAGAATGTGAATTATGAGTTCATTTAAAAATAATTTCCATTGCGAATAATATTATTTTAAGTTAAATGTGAGTGCCCTCGCTTATCATTATCCGACTGGCACATACAAATTACTCTTACAACTCATGTTTGTTACCGAGGGAGTGGAGTGGATTGTTTTGGGCCACTCTTTACAATGAAGTCTTGAGAGTCGAACAGTGCAGGGAGTGTAAATGAAGGTTGTTTAATGGAGTAGTGTAAGCTCACTGGTAACTGTTTAGTCAGCTACATACGTTTTTGTATATAAAAAATAAACATAAAATAGATATTGAAGAAACATTTCGAAATGAACAAATTCTCTCAAATTAAACATTCGTTGCAAACAGATTAAAATAGATTATGTATTACCATAGAACAATGTTCCCACAACACTTGTGTTAAAGACTCCTTTGCTCTGTGGTGCTCTACAGCGCATATTATTTCGTGTGTCTGTAACAAACTGCAGTTGGCTATTGAATGTTGAGGGTAATGTCACCTACTTGGAAAACTACATTCGGGCAGGAATTCATTGGTGCTCCACTTTATTTCCGGAATAGTAATGTTTGTCTCCCTTTAGCCCACTGGATTCTAGTTTTTGGTTAGACATGCACATGTATACTGCCACTTTGTCTGTGATTAATTCAAAATTTTAAGATTCTTTACAAGGTAGAAGTCAGGAATGATACACACATTTCTTCTCATGGTTGTTCAAAACCGAAAGTTGCTTCTCTCCGAAATTCGCTTTTGTTTATCACCTTTATGACTCCCAACGACGCCCTATCTGGTCCTCTTCTTGTGTTGAAACAAGACCTATCAGGCCAACTTGTTAAAAGCTAGAGTACAATTAATAAAATATTAATGCTGCGGGCTATGTGCTCTTGCTAACCGCCCTTTCCCTGTCAGTGCGCCACTCAACCAGCGAGTAGCCTAATCAAAAACACCACATGGGTGTTGCACCCTCAGAAGATGCACCAGCCTGGTCAGGGTGACTCCCAGGCAGCGAGTGTCATAAACGCAACCGAATTCCCAAGACTATGTTTTTAAGACGAGGGAAAATTGCCTGGCCAATGGCCAGTTGCAACACTGAAGTTCATTGTTTTATCCGAGATTATGTCCGAACTTTATCTAAGATCTTCACAGAATATGTTGAGTCATTCGAGTTCAGAGGATGACTGAAGATGGGGATGAACTTCATTTTGACCTGTCGAATATGGTGGTTCAAAGACAGACATGATTCAAGATCAGATATCTCAGTAATTAATTACAACTCGGAACAGACATAGACAGTGTTTTATGACCCCGTAGTGCCATTTATGGGTTCAAAAACAAATTTTCGATGTTATTTAAGGTAAAAATCTTAGGTGAATAATGCTGTATACAATATAAAGTTGGATGATAGAATACCAAATATTTTAAGGTTTTAATGAAACACAGTAATTAGACATAATTTTGGTACAAACATTTATTATTTCAATTATTTTAAGTCTATAAGTATTCATTGTAGTATAATTTATTTTAGGTTTATCAAATATGATGAAAAGGATTACTTATAAACTGCTATTAATGCTAGATTTGGACGTAAGACAATGTTTTTATTTCGTGGTTAGTGTGTTGATGAGCCTTTTGCATTATTTTAGAAAAATTAACCATCAAAGGATTTATTATATTGATTTCTAAACAAGCAACGAAAATAATTATTTAATCAATTTCGATGGATCTGATAAATAAGTTATCTTAGAAATGAAGCAAAATTAAATTTATTATTATACATTTGTTTTAATAAATGGAAAATGTAACTAAATATTTAGAGTCATGAATTATTAATTATAAAATTATGAAAAGAAAAACATTTATTAATAATAATATTGTTCATTTTAAAATTTTCTAAAAATTTATATAAAAGGTAATAGATATATTAAATTTGCACATTTTAAATATGTTTGTGATTTAGATTGTTGCAATGGTTGGGGTTATGAATATACCAAGGAATATGGTACAAAAAATTATTTAACTTACATTTTTTTAAATTGTTATTTGTAGTTTATAATTTTTTTTTAATATTCCTATTATATATATATATATATAGTTTTTAATTGTATGTTACAAATGTAATAGTGTCCTTATAATAATGTGTCGAAATAGTATTCTAAAATTATATTTATAATTTTTATGTTTTAAAGCTATTTTATCCATTTGAACTTCATGTGCCTCAGATTTGTAACATCATATATAAATAAAATTTCTAAATATTTTCATTTTACAACATATATTCTTAGTAATCATTAAATATTATTTCATTTTTAACAACAAACATTATAAATCCTTTTGATTTTAATACTTATTTAACAAACACTTAAAATACCATTGTTATTAATCATAATCAACTTATTCAGCCATAATTATACTGTAACATTCATATTTCATCTTAACTATTTTTTTTGTTCCTTTGTGGCATATTCGATATATTATCATTCAAGTAACAACTAATACAAAATACATTATTATTTTTTCATGTATAATTTAAAATATTCAATTTTAATATTGCATATCATAAAACAGTACCTTAGGAGCACAATTATATATTTTCCTTTCATAAATTTATAATAATCATTATATAGATTAATTCTTTTTGAATTTTCAAAATAGACTATATTGCAGTACAATTTTTACTTTGTGTTATTTCGAAAAATAGCTCCCAAATTTCCACTCGAATTAATACCTTTATTTAAAATTAACTTAACTGATTTTTAAATTTTGCCAGCATTATTATTAATTGATATATAATTAAACTCATATTTTCCATTATTTTTTCATAAACTGAATTTTTAAATTACGTTATAAAAAAATACTTTTTGTTCTCTGTTGTGTATAAAATTACCATATTTTGGAGCCTTTTTCGTTAACAATTTCATGAGTATTTTTTCAATATTGAACCATTTTCTAAACACCGTTTCAGTGTTTAAATCATATTTTTCTTTATTTTAATATGATATTTATCATTCTGGAAGAAATAAAATTTTGATGATTGTTAAATAAATTACTATGGTTTTTTAATTTCTAAAATATAGCCTTTTTCAGAATCTTTGAGAAGTTGTTTAATTTTTTGCTTAATTTCTACTATATTAAATTTTCTCTACCATTCAAATCGACTATAGAACAAATATTCGGATACATGTAAAATTAGTAAATTATTAGCATCAAAATGTTTTAGATAATTATAGGAAATGTATTTTTGTCATAAGATTTCATTTATTTACTTTAACGTATCTTTTGAAACATTAGAAACATTAATTAGTAGCCGCGATTACCGAAATCAATTTATATCAAAATCACTTAATAAACTTAATATCTAAATTACTAAATAATACACCATATCCATCACCCACTTGGATATGACAAATTGGACAAGTTTGGTCAGTACTGAATGCACTCATTTTTAACCTAGAACAATCAATATAAATAACATAAATAGAATCCATTTGACTACATTACTATATGTATTATTAGTGTCTTTACAAAATAATCAACTTACAAATAGCCAGAAAACAGTACATATCAGATTAATAACAGCCCATTCGAAAAAAATGATTAAAATTTCATCTAGAACCCAATATTGAAATGTTGGTGGTGAATACTAAACTGAGAGTATTTAACTTGATTTCAATTAATTTTTGGGCCCATAAACATGGGATTAGACACCAAAATTGCTTTCCAGGGTTAAATAGTTTTTGAGATACAACATATATCAACACGTGATTGATGCCTTGAACGCCATCTTGGAAAAAAACTAATCTCAAGGTCACAGAAAACTAGACTTTTACAACATTTTTGACCATAGTACTAGGAGCCGAAATCAATTTAGAAACTTTTTGTATCAAATTTTTTTGGGGTTCGGCTATTATTTTTTGTATGTTGACTCGTCTAGTTATGATTTCGAAAATATTGATCCGTATTAGTGTAGAAGAATCATGAGAAGCTAACTACCGTGTTTGCGTTAAGTTTACTCCTAAATTATGGCTATTTCCTTTCACAAGCACACAACCAATAAATGCCCAGAAATTATCTTATCTTGAAAACCTCGCAACATTACATTTATTTTGCTAAGAACATAAAAGTCTTGAATATACAAAGAATCTTTAATTGTTTGCTTTATGTACGCTCATCATTACACTAGTCACTATGCAAAAAATCTCAGTGAAACGAAATCGTTGGTGTTTTAGTTCTACACCTATAAAAATTGTTGCCTATATAAGTTATCAATTTGATAAGCATGTTGTGTATGTAATGTATGTTTCTGACTTTTTTTAAACTATACCTACTACTGAAAAGGACCAGAGAGAAGAAACAAGGCTTGCTGAGAACAATCCTGATTTGTAATATATTCGGTATGAGGTCTATTATTTTATTATAATGAAACGTTTTTCTTTAGATATCCTTAGGCGTTTGTCACAATAAAATACCGCCAATGGTATCTGTTGCAGGGCCAGAGTAAAGTTGTTATTGTATGCTAATTACATACGGCCATACTTCTTTATCCAAATGTGCAAGACTCATAGAAAAAAAAAAACAAGAATTTACTGATAACTTATGAGCCTACTTTCCTTTACATCAGTGGAAATAAATTTCTGTGAAGTTCCTTAAAGTTTAGATGGTAGGTAGGCATTGACGTCTCATTGACAGCAATATCATTATAGATGAAACCAGAAAGATGTGAAACAGTACCAAGACAATTAATATACACGAGTGAATTACCCTGGATTCGAATTCAGAAAAAAATTCGCCAAATTAAGATAGTTTATCAACTGCATCGCAGAGGTAGGATTCGTAGCATTCAAACATATCAATCTGTTTGTGTGGCCACCATTTTGAAAATCATTATCTGACCCCATTTAAATAATGTAATTTAGCTAGGCCTTTTGCAGGTGTGCAAAATTTGATGAAAATTAGTTGAATTATTCCGAAAATATGGAAAATGTTCAATTTACTCACCTCACACTACTGTACAGAAAAAATCCCGCAAAAGAGGATCTCTGTATTCATAATTGATACTTCTAATTATTACTGTTTGCATGGAATTTTGTTGAAACTATTGATAGATCTAATAAATTATTCTAATTTATTTATATAAATCTGCACTAAAAGAAGTCTATTGCACAAAACACATGATATTTTACATACACTACTGTAGCAATATTTGCATGAAATGTTAGTATAAATCGGTTGATTATCCACGAAAGATGGCATTAAACTTCCATTGTTCATGTGAAATTTTTCATAAATGGAGGACAAAAATGTAAGAATATACAAAATATACAAGATACAACATACAAAATTAAATTTGAATCTGTTCCATAGTTTCGTAGATAAAGCACACTAAACTAATATGTTTGTGTTAGCGCCATTAAAAAAATAATAGACTCACATTCTTAAAACATATTAATTAATATGGCGTACCACAGTACAATATATTCGTCAAAATGGAAAGATATAGGTTGAATATTTCCCGAGAAACAGCATAAAAACTGAATTATTTTTGTGGTACTATCTTACAAAATGGTGGAGAAATGAGGCTTTACATTTACAATTTAAAAATCATACTCTCAGTATGCAGAGTTCAGTTGAAATCTGTTTTACAGTTTCGTAAATAAAACATTCAGGGTTAAAATGTTTATATGGCCTCCATTTTGAAAAATATGTGTCTGACACTCACAAAGTTTATCAGTTTACATGGCCTGCCATAGTGCTACTTGGTTGCCAAATTTGGTAGAAATCGGTTGTTTATTCGGAGATACTACGTAATTTTAATTTGTCAGCTGATACTATTTTACAAACTGGTGGACAAAAGAGATTTTGTATGGACACATTTCATGGCTGCAATATATACAGGCAACATACAAAGTTTCATTGGAATTAATTACATGTTTTTTAAACGATATAACATATAAAACTAAAATGGCTATGAAAATTTTAAAATAAGTGTCTGGCACACCTAAGACACCTAAGTTGACATAACCTACCGCAGTACTAGGCCTACTTGTTTGCCATGTTTGGTAGGAATCGGTCAATTTTTTTCTTGAGCTATTACACCAAAAACTTAATTAATTCATGTAATGTAAGAGGTGTTTAGAATTATATACCTGGTAAGCGCCAGATGTTACTGTGGTGACGTCAATGGTGCTGTTGCAGTTGAGCTGAGTCCTGGTTATCTCAGGTTGCTGTGGGCCGATCACCGGGCCTATCATTCCCGATGTGGTTTTGCTGTTCGCCGGTAATGAAAGCCTTGTTATTTTGCTAAACGAGGGGCTCTTCGGGCCACCCAATCACTGCATGGTATTACAAATTATTGAAGTATCGAATTGGCGGAATCAGACTCCCTACCGATGGATTGTTAGGGCCAAACCACACGCCCATAAATGCTATTTGCATGCTTTGTTTAGGTTGCAGCACACATTGAATTAATATTTTAACTTCTGAAAATTCACACATCACTTGCATTAAAACTGGTGGGTTTAAGGTGCATGCACCCTGAATTGCCTCTCGGCGACCAAATAAAAAACATTCATCAATTCATGCTGTTTTATGTGGAACCTCTAACATTTCCTGCAAGATAACAGCTTTCACAGTTGCATACTTCCAGTCTGTGGCGAAGACTAGATGGTAATAAAGACATTAGGCTGGTATGTAATTAAGTGTGCTGATAAATTTATGAACTCCTCAGGCAATGCAATTCTTGGGGAGGCGAGGTGGAGTATCCCGGACAGCTGAAAACAAAAAGGTTCTCGAGAAATTAAACTATTGCAGAGACATTACCAGTGATGAAGAATTGAGGCCGTCTGGGCAGGAAAAGCGCGAGCGCAATTTCTCATGGTCCTCCCTGTCTGGGTGAGGCATGCTGACTAACTTCCTGACATTGTGCGAGGGCTGGCAGGTGCGACCCCGTGAGCGACGGAGGCCTCTACCTTCACATGTCAAAGAAAATATTTACAGTTACATGCTACAAACAAAATTAAACACTGCAAATACAAGTGGACTCCGCATTGCCAGCAGCATCATGTGCAAGGCCGGAAGAGCAAAATGTGACGCAGCCAGCTGTGGGACCTATGCAGAGGATCAATCCCCCAAAGTGTTCGTTGATCCAGGTCGTGCCCGATGGCAACACGACTGCAGTTATCAGGAGGTGGGTGCAAGCTTTAGCAACGATGCAAGTGACGAGGACAGCGAGTCGGCCAGTTCACTCGACCTTCGCCAAACAGATAGCAGCAAATTGTTTTCAAAAGAGGTCGGGGGCATTTGACGTCGACCATGGCTTTTCCTTAGACCGTTAGCCCGCCACTGCGAAGTGTCTGTGCCGACAGGACGCGTGCTCTACTCATAGCACAGCAGCATGCAGTGTCTGGTGTAGTGTGTCAAGCAGTGCAAGGCAGTGCAGGGTAGAGTATGGCAAGCAAGTTGTATCACGGGGAAAGTTTAGTGTAAGAATGTGAGAGTGTTGTTTCAACCATCCAGCTACTCCACGTGGCGGAGGAATATGTAATGAGTGCAAATTGTTTTGAAAACATAAAAAATATATTATTAATGGTTCACCCAATATGCATTCATATTGTGAGACTAGGGAAGACGTGCATATCAAAGCCACTTTAAGGCATACCTGCTTTCAATTGTGTTTTCTGTAATTTCCTGTTTGTTTACATTTAATGTGTTTTACCCCCATCTCATCCATCAACATGTATTAAGGGTTCATGGTGTCTTTTGCAGTGCATTTCAATATATTGTGTGCCTCCTACACCTGTGCTTGAACCCTAAGTATGTCTAATGGTAATGTCTAATGGTGTGCCTGGGTGACATTCAAACTTTGTTACTAAGCATCTTAATTGCAATAGACTTTAAACTACCGGAACCTTTTTGTTTAGCCACTCGGGACAACACGCTTACTCTCCTGGTTGGTTTGCATTGCCACCGGGAGCTTACTTTTGCCCATAACTAATGTGTAGCCTACATGATTTTTTGTTCCGTTTCACCATCACCTGCCGGTTAAGCTCAGTACCTATGTAAGTTACTTTCTAGAGGAGTATGCAAATTCACAGACGAATAAATAACGTCACTCAGTATAGTTCTTGTTTGATCATGTCAACGCCTATGAGCGCATAAGTGCACGGTACCCTCATTTTCCATCATTTATGAAGTGTGCATCTTATGTGTTTATTTCAAGAGTGATCTGTACTGCAGTATTTTAAATTCAATGTATTTAATTCGTGTGGTGTGAGGTCCGCCCTAAGTGTCCTCAGGGTACCATGGCTCAGTGAGCAACGCACTATAGTCGAACCCACAGCATGCAGGATTCAATTGGATACTAAAGAAAGTCATACTGTATATAACCTGGACTGGCAATCTGTAAATAACTAACCCACCATTTCACTGAATGAAACAGCTAATATCATACTGCACGAATATCGCGTTGTGTTTGAACGCTTGTTGGAAGAACATAAAAGATTTGTTGACTGTGCACAATGCATTACGTCAAACTACCATAGCAGAGCACGATATCCTGCTATAAAAGGAAGGGCCTGTTTGCACACCACCTAGGAATTATTTATCGAACCAAGAGCACATCATTCGGAAACAGATACAGGAAATATTATATGATGTGGTCGTTGAACCAACCAGCAGTCAACACAATTCAGCCATCACGTTAGCACTGGAAAAAAGATGGTACCGGATGTTCTTAATTAACTTCAAGGCGTTAAACAAAGTAATACGCAGTGCACTGCCACCTTATATTAGTGTCAAGAACACATTATATTTACTTAGTCAAGCAAATTTTAACATCTTTGGACCATAAAACTGGGCACTAGCAAGTTTTGATAAAGTTGGAAGAATGGGACAAAACTGCTTTCACTACCCCTGCTTGGCGAATGTTTCAGTTCTCCGTGATGCTATTTGGGCTGAAGTGTGCACCTACGACATTTCAATCTATGATGGTCCGGATCTCAGGCGGCCTCATCGGGTAATTCACCTTGGCATACTGAGATGATGTTATTTGGTCCAATAGTTGGGAAGTACACCTGAAGCAATTGTCAATTGTCTTAGAACGTCTGGCCATAAATTGCCCAATGTGCGCTACAGCGAAGTGTCGCATAGGAAAACCAGTCTCGAATTTTTGAGACACATTGTAGACGAGTCTGGTAAAAAAAAAAAATCCAGTCCGGATCTATTGTGTTTAACTGAGAACTATCCGCCTCCACAGACACAGAAACAAATTCACAGGTTTTTCGAACTCATCAATTGGTTGAGGGCGCATATAGAAAAATTTGCTAAAATCACAGTGTCGTTAATCGACTTGTTAACACCACAGCGACGGTTTCGTTGGACACCCAAAGCATAACGAGCATTCAATGAAGTATGGGAAAAATTCAAGTCCTGCCCATCTCTCGCGAGGTTTGTCCCGAGCCGACATCTGTACATGCAGACAGATGCGAAACATGAAGTCATAGGGGCCGTGCTTTATCAATTCAGCGGTGAAGGGAATCGGTAAATAATTGACTTTGCAAGTGCTAATCTGGACCCAACTGATTGTCTTTACGATTTGCGAGTGTTTAGGGCCATTTATGTTATAAAAAAAATCGGGTGTATATTGAGTACCAGTGATTTACGCTCTGTCTTTACAACATGTGTTTGATGTATGTGAATTTGGTCTAAATGCATTAAAAACTTGTTAAGGAAAGGGCTAAAAGGTGTGGTAGAATGGGTTAGGAAGGATGTCGAGGCAATGGAAATTAAATTAAGTGGTGGTACTAACAGGAAAATTACTTTGCTACTGTGTATAGACCACCAGCACAGGGAAGGCAGGCAATTCAGATGATCAAGGAGAGGGTCGATAGACTAAAGGACAGGCAGTGGGTTGTTGTAGCAGGGGATTTGAATATGCCAGGCGTGAAATGGGTAGAGGGTGCAGAAAGAATGGATAGCATGATGCAGATAATAAAACACAGTTAGTCAACAGAGGATTAGTCCAAGTAGTAGAAACACCTACTAGATGGAATGAGGAGGGTGTTGAATCAGTGCTGGATGTGGTGTTGGTCAAACCTGGGAATGCTGCAGTTGGTGCAATAGTATTGGATGGTATAAGCGACAATCATATCCTGGTTGTGGACATTGGAATTGGAGGATGAGGGAAGAGCAAACGGCAGAAAGGAAGGTGTGGCAGTATGGGTGAGGAGACAAGAAGGAGGTGGAAATCTTCCTGAGAGACAGTTTTAAAAAATGGTATATGGAGGAAGGTGTAGAGGGATTGTGGAGGAAGTTAAGAGGATTAATGGAAGTAATGTTGGAAAAATTTGTGCCAATGAAAAGGTTATGGACTGGGGGAGATACGCCATATTATGGACAGGAGATTTTGAAAACGAAGAGGAAGTGCAGAAAATTACATGCAAGGGGAGAAATGAAGGGATGATAAGATCTAGAGAAATTATGAAATAAATGGGTAAGGATCGTGAAAGGAAGATCAAACAGGCAAAGAATGAATTTCTGGGGAACATGGTGGAAGAAGGAAAAGGCAAGGAATTGGGGAAATTGTTTAGGTACGTTAGGATGTTAAGGAGAGGAGAGGAAGGGATCCCTTTGCTAACAGGAAGGGATGGTAGGCATGCGACAAATGACCAGGAAAAATCGGAGATGCTGCAAGGACAGTACTTGTCAGTGTTTGCGGCAAGGGAGGGATGGATTAGAGGGGGCAAACGGGGTTCGGGTGGTGTTTAGTATGTTTAAGATGAGGGAGTGGGAGATAGGAAAGGTAATTAAGGGTTTGAAGAGCAGTAAGGCAGGGTGTCCAGATGGGATAGGAAATGCAGCACTAAAGTTTGGTGGCAGGAAGTTGGTGAAATATTTAGAGATGCTATTTAAAAAGTCCTTAGGTGAGGGTAAGTTACCACAAGATTGGAAGGATGATATGGTGGTACCTACACACAAGGAGAGAGAGGATAGGGGGAGGCCTGGCAACTACAGACTGGTGAGTCTCACATCAAGTACAGGAAAAGTAATGGAGAGGCCGGTGGTGCAGTATGTGGTGAGGGTTATGTACAATAGGAATTGGTTGGTGGAGTCCCAGCATGGTTTCAGGAGGGATTACTCATGTGAGACTCAGCTCGCTGGGTTATTAGAGGATCTGGTGCAGGTAGTTGAGAGGGGAAGTAGGTGGATGCCTGCTTCATAGATTTTAAGAAGGCATTTGATAAGGTGTCCCATGCGACATTGATGAGGAAAGTGAAGGTGCTGATGCCAGACAGGAGGGTAGTAAAATGGATAGGGGACTTACTCACGGGGCGAAGGCAGAGGGTGAAAGTGGGGGAGGCAATATCGGAGGAAGAGGAGGTTACGTCATATTTACCACAGGGAAGCGTGCTGGGCCCTTTGTTATTTACGATAATGGTAAATGACATGGGTTTGGTGATTTGGGGAAAGATAAAATTGTTTGCAGACGATTGTGTTGTTTATGCTGAAGTGGTTTGAGGGGGGCGGAAAGTTGCAGGCGGACACTGATAAGATATGGTTGCGGACCGGAAAAAATAAAATGAAGATAAATGTAAGAATATTTAAGGTAGTGAGGTTCACAAGGAAGAAGAGGTAAGCAGGGACATGTACAAAGGGGAGGGACAAGAGATAGATGAAGCAGCAGAATATAAGTATCAGGGGATTGTACTGCAGGGAGACCTCAGATGGAAAAAACAGGTAGAGAGAGTGGTAGCAAAGGGAAGAAGGGCTCTGGGTATGCTGGGAAGGGTGCTGAATGGAGTCAGCTGTGAGGTGAAGGAGAAGGCATATGGCACATGGTACGGCCAATGTTAGAATATGCTGCAGCAGTATGGGACCCATATGTGGAGGTGGAGTTGCGAGAACTGAAAAAGGTGCAGAGAAAAGCAGCAAGATGGGTGATTGGTAGGTGGGGAAGGCAGGGGCAGGATGATGAGGAAGAAGGGAACTATAGGCCATCAGTGATGATGAAAGAAATGGGGTGGAGCTCATTGAAGGACAAGAGTAAAGTTGAACGGCTAGTCAGGATGTACAGGGTGCTGAATGAAGATGGAGGATGGGGAGGGCTACACTGCAAGCTAAGTAAAGGGGTTGTTTAGATGAAGAGGAAACAACAGTGAGAAACTTCAGAGAGTGTGGTGGAGAATGGAGCGGTGTAGGCAGTCCATGCTTGTGAGGTCTGTGAGGGAGTGGAATGTGTTGAGGGAGGAATTGGTATCTATGAGAGGGGTTGGTAAGTTCAGGAAGGGAGAGGAAAAGGAGTTGGTTGGATGAAGTAGTGGTGAGAGAGCTCGCCACCGGGAGGTAGCCTAATTGCGAGTGTATGTATTTTATATACAGATATCTCACAAAAAAACCTTTTAATAGATAGTGTCCTAACCTCATAATTCTATAATTTATATTCATATTGACAGAAAGTTAAACTTTGTGCGGAAACACAAAAAACAAGGTTCTGTCTATTTGTTTAGTAGGTAGTTGTCTTTGTTCTCGTTGATATCTCTATGGATTAATTTAAAACTGTTTACCGGTATTTGAAATATAATTGCTACTTAACTTAAAAATATTATTTAATTATTATTTTGTGCTTTAAGAAATTATTAATCACAGAACTTATGAAAATAAATAACAACTCCAACTTAAGTTCCTAATAGTGTAAATATAGTGCATTTTAAACTAGATACTTCTAATTGCGCCAAATCTTTTGGATAAATTATAACCTGCAGAAATTGCGCGCATTTTGGTGCTTGCGAACGTTGATACTCGCAGTTAGTGTTTTGTGTGGAGATTTGGCTGAAACTGCGCCTTTACGCGTATACTCTTACTTTGGAGTATTTTAATATATCTTAGCATCGAGACAATGCCTGGAGAAAGTGCAGTTGTTTTGAAATTCGTAAGGTTATCAGAAAAAGCATTCACCCCTGTTCGTGGTTCAACCAAAGCTGCTGGTTTTGATTTAAGAAGGTATTGTTATTAATCACTTAATTGTTATTATTTCTTTTGAATATTGGTTAGAACTATTTTTTTGTAAAGATTTAATACAAATACTAATATGGTTACTGTGTTGGTTTAAGAGACTGTGACATCAACATATTAATCAATACAAGCCAAAAATACTATAGTAGGGAGGGCTATAAAGATCAGGGGAAATTGTGGGGTAAAACATGAAGAAAATTGTACATTATTGTAATATTTAATCGAGAAAATACGTTAAATTGCAAAAAGCCCTTACCGAACAATATTTAAATTCACTATATCAATACAAGCCACAAATACGATAGTGGCGAGGGCTATTAACATCAGCGAAATTGCTGGTTATAACATGCGGAAAAAATATATCTTATATTTTATCACATATTGTATGTTTATGCAAAAAGACCTAACTAAACAATACCTAAATTCAAAATACTGTCAACAGAAACCACATACACAATAGTGGGGAGAGCTATGAACATTAGGAACTTGTGGGGTAAAAAACATAATAATGTACAATTTACGTAAACAAATGCAGTTTGCTGCACTAAATGCAGGAAGACCTAACCTAACTTAACATTACGATTGAATCACAACAGAGTGTGTGTGTGTCAATGCACTATTGCACACACACCTAATTTTTTTTAATGATAAACTCCTAACTTCATGGCTGCAAGAGCACTTTACGTCCTATACCTACAAAAAACAGTGTGTGCGCCTTGAATGACTGTTTTGGGGTATTACTCCCCTACTGTTGCTGGGTATCTGGCTCGGTGCGTAATGTTTGGCTACGCTTGAACAGTATGTTTCATTGCGAGGGGGCTATGCTTGAACTCATTTGTACAGGATCACAGCAACGACTACAACCTATCGTGAAGTTAAGTTTAATTTGGTTTTACGTCTTCTGCATTTGACATGACTGGTGGCGAAAGAACTAAGGCCTACATACATATACTCGCAATTAGGCTACCGCCCGGTGGCCAGCTCTCAACTCTCCTTCACCCAACCAACTCCTTTTCCACTCCCTTCCTGAACTCACCAACCCCTCTCACATATAACAGTTCCTCCCTCAACACATTCCACTTCCTCACAGACCTCACAAGCATGGATTACCTACCCTGCTCCGTTCTCCTCCACACCCTCTGAAGCTTCTCACTGTTGTTTCCTCTTCCTCTAAACATCCCCTTACCTAGCTTGCAGTCTAGCCCTCTCCATCCTCCCTCTTCATTCACCATCCTGTACATCCTGACTAGCCGTTCAACTTTCCTCCTGTCCCTCAATGAGCTCCACCCCATTTCTTTCATCATCACTGATGGCCTATAGTTCCCTTCTTCCTCATCATCCTGCCCCTGCCTTCTCCACCTATCCTTCACCCATCTTGCTGCCCTTCTCTGCATCTTTTCCAGTTCTCGCACCTCCACCTCTACATACTGGTCCCATACTGCTGCAGCATATTCTAACATTGGCCGTACCATTGTGCCATATGCCTTCTCCTTCACCTCACAGCTGACTCCATTCAGCACCCTTCCCAGCATACCCAGAGCCCTTCTTCCCTTTGCTACCACCCTCTCTACCTGTTTTTTCCACCTGAGGTCTCCCTGCAGTACAATTCCTAGATACTTATATTCTGCTGCTTCTTCTATCGCTTGTCCCTCCCATCTGTACATGTCCCTGCTTATCTTCTTCCTTGTGAACCTGACTACCTTAGTTTTTCTTACATTTATCTTCATTTTCAATGAAACATTAGACATAATTTCAGTCATTGGAAAATCTGGAATTACCACTAGAGTTGAGTTACGTGTCTCCAGGCTCATCCCTGGTTCAAGGCTCATCTCAGCTGAGCCTCACACGTAGATCGCCCCTGGTACGGCCGGCTGACAGCTCACATTTTAAACACGTCAGATGAAGAAGGTGTTGAATGTCAGTTTTGACTTAATAAATATTGATTGTGTACTTCAAGTTCTCAGAGAGGAAATTGTTTTGTAATGTTGGCTATACTATGTTTCTTGTATTGGCGAGATGTCTACTTGTATATGCTCTTTCTGAAGTAATACAGTTGTTGTTGAACTATGGCAATCATGGCATTGTTAATTGCTCCTTTCTTCTTGTCGCTGCTAATTACAGGTAACAAATGTTATTGGGCCAGAAGGCTGTTCCTGTAAGTTTCAAAGTGTTCGAATGCAGAGTCCAAAGTTTTACGTTGCCGCGTGTGTCAGTTACCTCGCGAGTTTCCGAGAATTAGTTAGTTGTGGGCTGGAAGCCATGTTCCCGTCATTGGATGTTGGAATTCCACAACTGACTAGCACAAACGTCTCCAATTGGCTTTGGAGAGTGCAAACATTTTTGGACAAGGATGCAATAGGTTTATTGCAGACTGGCAACGAAAAGTTGACAGCAGAGGAAGAGCAACAATTAAAGGAGCGTGATAAGAAGGCAAGATGGATTATCGCTCAGTGTGTGTCTGACAAACGCCTAGAAATAGTAAAGGGGGCAGAATCAGGAAAAGAAATTATGCAGTTGTTGAAGAATGTTTTTGCCCGTCAGAGTCCCGTATCGAAGATGTTCATATTGAAGTAACTCTTGAAACTGAAGTTCCAGGGAGGGGAGCTGCACGACCATTCCCTTGAAGTTGAAACTTTGCTCCGGGAGCTTGAAGCCTTGGGTGCAACCATGGATGAGACGTAAGGTATGCTACTTGTTACTGATGATGCATGAAAAATTAAACAATGTGGTCACAGTCATCAAGACGATGACATCAAACATAACCCTGGAGTTTGTTAAGGGAAGACTTCTAGACGTTGAACTTCGCATGTTGGAGGACTAATCACAGTTATCCCAGAAGGATGGCTGTTCATTGGTGTTTCAGCGGTCCAAGGTGAACTGCTACGAATGCGGTGAATATGGTCATTTTAAAAGGCAGTGTCCAAAAAAAAAAGTAAATGTCAGCCGACCTTTGGCTAAGTTAAGAATAGTGGTTTTTGTGGCCGTGGGTTTCAGAAAGCTAGTTTTGCTGCTGGATCAAAGTGTGGCAATAACAAAGTGGTGTTGACTGCAGCAACTTCTCTATTAAGTGAAAGTGAGAATAATAATGTTGTAAAGTTTATTTGTTATTCTGGTGCGTCCGAGCACATGATAAATGAAAAATACAAGCCTTGCATGACAAGTATAGAACAATTTGAGAAACCTGTTGCTATTGTTGGCAACAAGAAGCTTGCAAATTAAAAGGGTAGTATTGTATTTGATAAGTGTACACTAAAAATGTTTTGATTATAAAAGATCTGAGATTTAATATTCTGTCTGTTTCAAAGGTATGTGAAGATGGTTACCAAACTATTTTTTTTTTTTTTGCAAGAGAAAATGGTAGTTAAAAACAAATCAACGTCCATTATTTTGGTGGTTCAAAAGGTTGGTAAACTTTATGTGGTTGATCTAACATGTGTTAGTAGGGTAAAGGACAAATCTAATAATACCTTTTCTCATGTTACGTGGCATGAGATGTTAGGTCACCCAGGTTTAGAGGCAATGAGGTGAATTGAGTGGCATTGAAGGCATGGAGGGAGTGAGAGATTGTAGATTGTGCATTGAAAATAAAATGTCTAGACGACCTTTTAAGTCTGCATGCCTTAAATGTAAGAGATGCTTAAAAATTATATGCAGTGACTTGTGTGCCAATAACTGCCACTCTGTAAGAAATGTATGCTTGACTGAAGAGTGACCTACCTCTGTTCCAATATTGATGTCTGCCTGTGTAATAGTCAACTATTACCAAATGCTTGAATCCTGATTACAATAAGATGCATCTATCACAGGCTAAGAAGCACAGTTATATTTTGTTGGAAGATATGAGCACTGTAGTAATTGACCCCATCAGGTGAGACACGAGACGAACTATGACACAAATACTTACTGGTAATTTGGGTGCAAGCAGTGCTTCCCAATCACTGCACTTTTGAGATTCAGGGTTCTCAGGGATGTTGTGGGTTCTGTGTGTCCATCTCACCCGTACGTACTTACAAACACGTTGGCAATATTAAACTTTTAATAAAATCACTTAAAATAAACACTAGATAAAACATATGTGGCTAGGACACTGTCACTACTGAATAAAAAATTGAGTTCACTGTAGACTTGTTTTTATTGATATTGTTTATACATATCAACGTGCCAATGAAATGGTTATCTCGGTCATGACTAGCCAATTCCGCTTGGGTGCCCCCAACCCGTAATTAATCTAGCGCATGCCTAAATGGATGATCTCACCGAGGTGCTTGAAAGCACAGCCTTCTCAAGGGAAGAGGGCGACAGCCGCTAGGGTGGACTGACATTTTTTCCCTGAAGACAGGACATGGTGAATTACAAATGAATACCCTTAATATACATTAACACGAGTGATTACTCGGCATCACTAAAGCAAACTCATCGGGGCTTGCCCTCCAGCACGTAGTTAGTGTGATGATGACCTATACACAGAGCCGGCGAGGACGGAAGTAATTGCACTGTACACTAATTACACAATTACATAGACCCTTGAATGAAACATGAAATAAGATGGGACACGAGTTGAATATTCACAATAAACACACACACATGAGTGAAAACAAGCTTAGGTGGTGCAGATGTTGCTGGATGAAGTTCGTAGCAGCCACGTGGTGTAGGTGAAATTGCAATATTTCTGCGCATGGAAATGGTAAACTAAATTCAGATAAACTATTATTCGTGTTTGGTAAATGGTTCTCTTTACGATTAGCTATGTTACAGGCTTGTAATATGCCTGATGGCGGTAAAATCAAACATTACTGTGACCGCGTGGTCAAGTACAACAGCATCAATTTCCCATGAAAAATACATTAAACTCTGAATGAAAAATACATATAACCCTGAAATAAATGATTGCACAAACAGTGTTATATAAATAAGCTCTTAAAACGCAATGATGGCATATACAAAGACTTGGCTTCAGTCGGCCACGTGGTTATACGTGATGTTGCCATAAAATATTCAAACACGAAAATTACCCTTAAATACATACATAAAAATAAAGCTTTTAAAATTGCATGTAGCAATTATGCAGAAGTTACAATGAAATGCTATAAACATAGGCAGATGGCGTCTGATTCAAAATATGCAGGTCGCGTGACCTCTCCAACATCTTTCTCCTCCTTCTCCTCGATTAAGTTAAAAATGCCACAAGGGCGTAAGAAATTAGTAAAGCGGGAGCATAATGCTGGGGGAAATGTCTGGCAAAAAAAACGCAAGCAAAGATTAAACGGTAAACTAAATTGACTATGGAAACCTACATCAGTGATCAAAAGTTGTAGTGCGCACGTGACAGTGTCCTACCTCGCCAGCTCTCCTCGACAGACTGTCTAGATACGTCACACGGACCTATCATGGCCATCTACGGGGTTAACATAAGTGGAAGTGCTATGCACACCGAGTGAAATATTTTAAAGTGAAAATAAAATGGTGCAAATTAAATTAGACATTGTTTTACATTTCTATAATTTTGTTACGAATTTCAATATTATTTTAATGTCTCTTTGTGATGACGTTCATGTCAGAATATTAAGTGTTCTTAATCTCGGCGCCATACTCACTTTGAATTTTCATAACCAAGCAATTAAATTTAGTACAAGCACTTTAAAATATTTTAAGACATATTAAACACTGTAAGGACAATATAACACATTTTACCCTGAAATTAACATTTATAGGGAAGTTCAAACTTGTCGACCTCTTGCGCACGTGCGGTACACATGAGCGCCATCATGGGCTAGCGCTGCTGGCTGTTAACCGGCGTCATAATGTTAGAAGTATGTAAATTGCACTGTAGTTATGTTAAGGGTAAAGTGCAATGTAGTAGGCCAACTCGCTTATCTTGTGGAGCTATGTATCACATACACATAATGTGTTATCTGGGAATAGTGTTAAGATTTATTAATTTATAAACATATACACACACACACACACACTTGCACAGTAAAAGCCCAATATAACGTAGCTGTTGGGGGACATAACTCAGACCCACGTTATAGTTTTCCACACTATTCCGGGAGTGACCGAGTACAGTAGCGAAAAAAACAGTGTTCTAATGGGGCGTGGCACCTATCTGTTGAACACGGGGCAAGTGAAACATTTAGCCCCTTGCTATGCGAGCTCTTTTTTTTTATCTGCATCACTGGATGTGATGCAGAGGGAAACAGAAGAAGAAAAATAAACATGCTGTGATTCATTCAAGCAAGAATAACTAAAAAATACTGAATTTCCAGGCAAAGGATGTAGGTTACTTATTCCACCAAGGGCAGTGTTCGCTGTGAGTTGTTTATCACACGGGTTGAAGGGATTTCATCCCCCGCCACTTACTGGGCCTGGTTTAGAGGAAGTGGGGAGAAGAAAAGAAGCTCACGTCCAAAGGTCAAATGCGCTGTGCACTGCAGATGGGATCTCAGTGGCTCACGTGTTGTGAAACATGTCGCGTGCTCCTCTGATTTGCATTTCACAAATGAAAACCAAAACTTTAAAATGTGAATTTTTTGTGGCATGCAAAGAAAGGCAGCTTTTCTGCAATAAGCCTTGTCCACAATAGCTCGTTCGTTCAGAATTTTTTTTTCCGAAAATGGGAAGACATCGTATAGCCAGTAAATAGGCCTGTGCATTATAATTGAAGTGTGTACAACATAATTATAATGATTAAATTGTACAATATTATGTAGGAGATTAATTATAGGCCTGTAAATTATTTAGAAACACGAATTTTGAGGTGCGCCTCAATTTTTTTTTCCCCCTCAAAAATGGGAAGAAATACTGAATAGCCACTATATACACATTATAATCAAAGTGTCTACATCATAATTTATAATGATTATGTAGAGTTATACCCCGTAGAAGATTAATTATAGGCCTGTAAATGACTTAGAAGCATGAATTTCGAGGCCCGCCTTAAATTTAGGAATTTTTTTTTACCCCCCGAAAATGGGATGACATACTGTTATAGCTGCTATATACACAATATAATTAAGTTTGCACGTAGCTGGGTGAGCACCTAGATCCTCTGCAGCGTGCTCAGGTGCAGCGACTTGCTGCTGTCGCTCGGGCCTAGATCCTCGGGGCTGGGCAGCTGTCTGTCGGTCGCTAGAAGATTACTCTGGCAGCCGGCCGTCGTCACAGGGCCGGTTCACTTCGCAACAGTGGCCCGGTATTGGGAAAACATGCTGATAGATGTGATTCATCTCAATGTGTTGAATTTATATGAAATTTAGGCGGCAGGTGTGCCTCTACACTGGCATGATGAGACCCGGCAATGTTTACAGGAATACAAAAATTTAGTGCGGCCTACTTGAAATATTAATTATCCTGACTTAGGTTGTGTGGTCACCAAACAAATTTACATCAATTTGCTAAGAGAACTATTAATTAAAAACTGACCGAGAGCTATTAACTAAGAACCGACCACTACCATATCTGGTTGGACAGTCCCCGGGCCTATATCTGAGAACTCTCCTTCATTAACACATCAAAGACAGTTTCACATCCTGATGAGTGACACTTATAAAAAAAAGTGATGATGATATATCTCTTAGGCCTATAACAGTTTAATAAAGCAAAGCACAAGTTAGACCAATAGAAAACATCTCAGCTTAAATAGCATTAATCACTCTACCTGAGACAATAAATCATACAATTAATCAAATTACAGAAAAATTAAAACCTCTGCATATAATTACAGGTAAGTTAAAATTTCTATCATCGTGTAAACAAACCAGAAAATACTGTCAAATATAAACATTACAAAGGAATCAAAATATTTTCCAATAGAAATGTCACTTATTATGTGAACAAATAGTCCATTTTATTTATATCCTCATAGTGATTAGTAATTTCAGTTTAACATTGTTATGGAAACAAACCAAATGACATGTAATCACGTTTTGTGCCAAAGGAAGTAAAGTACGCAACGATGCAGGTACACCAGTATATGTCTGAATTCGGACACAGCCTTAAATTCTCCATTTTCAAATAACCTGCTGAGATTCTCCCAAATTTGGCTTTGGTTGTCTACTCAATTTTAATTCAGTTCAGAGCAAAGCATGAATGTTACAGGTTTATGTAGGCATGCCTGCATATTGAGTCACTCAAATTCGCTGATCATAGAAACTAAAAGAAAATATGTCTTAAAATTATAACTGAATCCTCAGTATCTTTTAGCACTAGTCTTTGACAATATATTAGTTATTGTCTATGGGTGGGATGTGGAACAAAAGGTTCAGCATTCATCCAAAATGAATGCGGGCAGGAGACAAAATTTATTAATTTTTCAGTTGTCTTAATCTGGTATTCTGGCTTCTTCTTGCATACCCATGTTGTCTAGCAATTATATGAACTATTTTTAGTGTACTTGAAGCACTACGCTACAGTTTTCACTTATAATTTTCCCAATTGTGGAAGGGACATCAATACTGACTGTCCGTACACCATATTCATATGTTCTAAACTTTAACTTCTCTGTGGATTACTATGCTGTGATCATTCAAAAATGGTTATACAATTATCTTATTAAACTAAAACCAAAAAGAAAAGTGGAAAAAAAAAAAAATGAAATTAATGAAAAATGTTTAATGATGTAACATTTCAGTATAAATATAAGTCTGAAGATTCTGTCTTCTCCAACAAATTAGGCAAATAAAATTTGTTTCATCTTCTTAAAAAATATAAACATACAATTTTTACTTTATCGATACTCAACTTTCAAACATATTGTAGCAGTTAGAATACTGTTGATTCTCTATCCATATTTCTCAGGTGACTGACAAAAAATTTTGACTCATGCGGACTTTCAATGAATTTGGTCTTGAATTGCAGATAAATAAAAAATGGGACAACATAATATGTTCCATGGATGCGGGATTTCAATCCATCGGAGTTCAATGCATAAAGATTCAATTATTATTACAAACATCTATTATCAATCATTGTTTAAATTGTTTACTTCATCACCCACACGCGTGCGTTCTCAGCAGTGGTGATTTATGGGAAAAAGTTCTATTCCAACCTCAGCATCATGCTTTTGTTACTTGCTCTCTGATTGGCTGTTGTCTGACCATGCCACATTTCTCCTCCAATCCGCAATGACAAAACGAGAGCTAATCAGGACATTTTCTTTAATTTTATGTGATTAAAAATGTTCTGTACCTTATACTATCAAAGGAATTATTAATAAAAACAATAACAATAGCAGTACTTAGTACCCTCTAAGAACAAATGAATAACAGCAGCAACAATAGCCTCTAAATAATTCCTGTATCAACAAACTTGTGACATAACCAAACTTAAACTGTACTTCGCTTAAATCATATAAATATTAATTTGAGAATTATGTTAATTGTCACCATAACCTGAAACCAAAGACAAATATAATACCTGGAAAGCAGTAACGTTACAAGATCTTGAATTAATAACATGAACACATACACCAATCTTAACATAAACATGTTTTAAAACAAAAATTAAAATAAAATCATTACATAGATATAATTAAAAATCATATCAAAACACACAAAACTTAAAAACAGTAGTAATATTTTTAATTTAGTTCCGTTCTTGTATAAAATTAAAATAATTATGGTGTAAACTCTTTGATCGTCAATGCAAAAATGGCACATCTCCAGTGAACATACAGTAGGCCTATGTTAAAAAAACATTAAAAGAGAGAAAAAAAATTACATTAAATATTGCAGAGCAACCAATCTCTACACCTGTTTTACCCTTGCATTACATCGGTTTCTCCACGTTACTGTTTCGTATTTTGTACCTAGTTAGCGTTTTGTTCAAGCCCTTTAATATTTTACATTTTATTAGGAAAACTTTATTATAAATCTACGATATACCATTACAAGTACACATCATGAGGCAAAATTTAGGGCACAAGTTTGTCTGTAATGCCTTTTTCATTACTGTCAAAAATGTGACTTTCTCAAAGATGGTATAGAATCTTTGTAGGTTGAAATCCTAAGTCACTGTGCAGCGTCAATAAAATTTTATTGTAAATTTATAACTTCCTCCACAATTGTCTGTTAACGAAATTAAAGATTATTTTTAATTCCAGGATTCATACTCAGAATACTGCTTATTATTATAACAAACTTAAAGGTCAAGATCTCTTACAATTAATGAGTTCACTAAATTTGGAACAGCATTATTTTACTAAATCTTCGTCGGAATTAGTAGACTTGGTTTTTCAAATTTTTATATTAATATTGAAAAATCTGTAGACCCAAGTGTTGAAGATGTTTATCATCCTGCTTTAGTTTGCAAAGGTATGGTCAACTTTTTTAAAGGTATTGTTACAATTTCTCTCTCTATAAATTAAGTGGGCTATACCAAGTTCATTAAGGGATGGAGGTCTTAATCAAATAAAATAATTAATTATAATTTCTCTATTTTATTACAGCAAAATTCTCTTACTCAAATTTTATACAATTTATAATTACCACAAAGAAATCAATAAAATAAAATAATTAAAGCTCAGTCCCAATATGCAGTGTATCAACCTATTCAGATATTCTGTATAATATGAGTCCAAATGGATAGTTCGAATATTTACAATAAAAATCTTTATTACAATTCCATTCAGTCCCACCTCAGTTCAGTCCATGTCCTCCAAGTGCCCTCACGCACATTAGGCTTCACTCATCGCCATCCCGCAATCTCCAGTCGTCGTCCACACATCTGTTCGCTCGTGCACACTCGGCCAGGCGACCTCCATCAAAGACTGCTGGGTTGCGGCAGTATATATAGTGTCTTAGGCCGCCACTTAGAATCTTCCGCAACTTGCGTGATGTGTCGTGGAGACCAGTCTCACCAGAACATCGTCGCTAAGCGTATCTGAAACTCTAGCAGGCGAGAGGAGGCCTGTGACGCCAGCAAGTCTCGCCGCTGTCTGCATTCACTGGATTCCCAGAAGGGTAGGGGGATTCAGGAGACCGCAAGCGCATCGTTCCAGGGAGAGGGGGGGAGGTGGGTCTCCGATTATGGCGCTGGGCAGCTGAGTCGGCGCCAGTTGCAGCACGTAACTAGGAATTATAAAAAAAGGTGACTACTTGTTTTTGTATCTAGCATTAAATGAACTTGTTTGAGTCCTATTTATTCCATGAATTATGCAAATCATATGGTTGATTACTTAACGAGTCAAACCCAAGTTACAATCAACCAATTTATTCCTAAAAGTAAATATGCCATGTGGTTTTTCTCATGGTTTGATAAAATTATTGAAAAGGAAAGTTCATTACTTTAGACTATTAAAAACTAAATCTGACTATAATTATTCCCTTTTTTCACCTCAGTGATAGTTAAAATGAAAGTTGACAAAAGTAAGTGGCAATCCAAAATCAATGATGATTTGAAAATCGAACAGATTCTGGAACTATGTAAAAACTATGAAAAATGGATACAGTGAAACTAAAACTCTAATATCCTATGGTGAAATGGTTCCAGTTCCTAAAGCCGTAGCAAACATGTTTGGTAAACATTTCACTGAAGTTTATGTACAGTCATCTCAAAACTTAAATTTGCAAAATAAATTTTATAAAAGTAGTTAACTTAAATAACTTCTACAATCACACAAGGAATGGTTCTATGTGCTATTAAAAAACTTAAAACTAACAAGGCCACTGGAATTGATTAAATTCCTAATTTCATAATAAAAGGCTGTTCTAATATCTTTACTCCTTTATTAACTTTCATTTTTAATCATAGTCTGTCTTGTAGTGTTTTTCCTAGTCTCTGGAAACAGGCTATTGTCATTCCTATTTTTAAGAAAGGTAACAAACATGATGTGAATAATTTTAGACCAATTTCTCTTTTATGTAGTTTTTCTAAAATATTTGAAAAAGTCATACATAAACACATTTTCATACTAAAAATATAACTGATAGCCAGCATGGTTTTCAATTAGGTAAAACGATGTCCACAAATCTATTCAATTTTATAAATGATTTATATAGTGCTGTTACTTCTAGAAATCAAATTGTTGCCATTTCCTTTGATTTACAGAAAGTGTTTGATACCTGCCAACACCCAAACTACAATCTATTGGTCTTGACAACTTATGTATTAAATGGATTTGTGATTATCTTTCTGGTAGAAAAGTTGTTGTTAAAATCAAAAACTCTCTTTCTTCTATCATGCATCATCTGGTGTTCCACAAGACTGTACCATATCACCATTACGTAACATCTTCATCAATGATATTGTCAATGTTGTGGGCAAATCACAGGCACTACTTTACGCAGATGACCTTAAAATATCAAAGAAGGTACGGACTGTGTTCATCTACAAAATGACATTTGTCCGATAAAAAATTGGTGTACTGATAATCTGATGTCATTGAATATTAATAAAATTATGTGTATTTCCTTTACCAGGAAGACAAATCCTATTATGTACAAATATTCTGTTAACGATATTCCAATAAATAGAGTAGAATATGTTCTAGATTTTGGAGTAACCCTAGATTCCAAATTGAATTTTCATTTCCATGTTGAGTGTTTGATATGTAATATTAGTTGTCGTATTTTAGATTTAATTAAGTTCATTACTTTTTCTGCATCTGCACCTGAATCACTATTGTGCCTTTATTATTCTTTACTTAGGTCTAGTTTAGGTAATTGTTCCGTCATTTGGAATTACATTACAACTTCTGACTTGAACAGATTGGAACATGTAACAAAAAAAAAGATATTCAAACTTATTTTTAAAAGATTCTCAAGTAATTCAGATTTCAACTATAATAATGAGCTTCGTAGATTCAACACATGAACACTTAAAGAATGTTGTGACATAAATTATGCTTTGTTTCTAGCTAATGCGTTCCTGTCACATTTGTATTGTTCTGCTATTATTAATGATGTATGTTTAAAAATTCCAAACTATATACACAGAATTACACACATTTTTTCCATGTTACATAACAGAAAATATCTTGATAATAGATGTGTCATTAATTTTAATAAATCTTTCTATAACTTTGAACCCTTCAAGGATAAGAAATTAACATTTTTGAAGCTTTACAAGCATTTAATTAGTCAGTAGCTTGTTTTATTCCTAGTCCAATATCTATTATGTTATGTTTGTCTTTTATGTTGTTTGTGTTAGTCTTGTGTGTTGCTGTAGAGTTAAGTGCCATCCTATTATTGGCTCACAGATTCTTGTATCTTCTGGTGTTTCCACATAGCTAGAGCAATTTTTTTTTATTTGCAGTTTAAAGTGCCAGCCAACAGCTTAAGTCAATAATAGGATGTCACTGATACGTAGAAAACTAACTCTACATAACAACACATGTATACAGGACAAACATAAACATAATGGACATTTGACTAAGAATAATACAAAATTAGCAGTTAATAAAGCTCCAAACAGGTAAAAGGATTTACTAAGAAATAAACACGCTACCGACTAAGTAAATGCGTATAAGGCTCCAAAACGGTTAATTTCTTATCTTTGAAGGGATCGGTCATAGAAGGATTTATTAAAATTGTTAACACATCTATTAGCAAGATCTTCTCTGTTGTATAGCATGGGAAAAATATGTGTAACTCTATATTTATAGTTTGGAATTTTTAAACAAACATTATTAATAATGGCAGAACAATGCATATATGACTTAAAGGCATTGACTAGAAACAAAGCATAATTTGTCACAACATTCTTTAAGTGTTAATGTGTTGAATCTACGAAGCTCATTATTATAGTTGAAATCTGAATTACTTGAGAATCTTTTAAAAATAAGTTTGAATATCTTTTTTTTTGTACATATTCCAATCTGTTCAAGTCAGAAGTTGTAATGTAATTCCAAATGACGGAACAATTACCTAAACTAGACCTAAGTAAAGAATAATAAAGGCACAATAGTGATTCAGGTGCAGATGCAGAAAAAGTAATGAACTTAATTAAATCTAAAATACGACGACTAATATTACATATCAAACACTCAACATGGAAATGAAAATACAATTTGGAATCTAGGGTTACTCCAAGATCTAGAACATATTCTACTCTATTTATTGGAATATCGTTAACAGAATATTTGTACATAATAGGATTTGTCTTCCTGGTAAAGGAAATACACATAATTTTATTAATATTCAATGACATTAGATTATCAGTACACCAATTTTTTATTGCACAAATGTCATTTTGTAGATGAATACAGTCCGTTGATATTTTTGTGTATTTTAAGGTCATCAGCATAAAGTAATGCTTGTGATTTGTGTACTACACAGACAATACCATTAATGAAGATGTTAAAAACTTTGTCCGTTCTGAATCTGTGAAGATAAAACACTTGATGAAATATAATTTTTTTTACTTTTTCAAGCCATGCATATTATTTTATGCATTTCTTCTTGGATGTAATTTGAGATAAATGGTAGGTTACTTATGTATGTTCAGCTTTTGTTTAGAAATGTTTTAACATTTAGTAAATTACATTTTATATCTGGAGGTACAGTTGTTATTTTTTTACTATGGGTCTAATAGCAAAATAGACAACACACTGCACGACTAAATCCTGGAAGAGAACTTTGAGAAACATATTAATCATAGCATTTGGTGTTTACTGCATGCAAGAGAGAGGCCTATAATGATGCTAACCAGTCAAATGCATGCCAACTTGGAATCCTTATGCCTGCTATAGTGCACCGGGGTATAAAGGTTAACTTTTTTATGTGAAATTGTGCACACAAAGTGCTGTGTGAGCAGTTGTTCACATCTACAGTAATGGTGCAGAGTATGAAACTGCAAGAGTGTTGTGTGGTAAAAAAAATAATACAACAGCATGGTGTAAATGTAGGTTAACATGAAGTGAACTTGGCCGGTGAAGCTGGTTATGTGGAACCTCTCCCACCAAGGTGAATCAGGTTCGATTCCTGGTGGGGTCACTTCCGGTCTTTGGTACATGGGAATTGTGCTGGCTGATGCCACTGATTAGCTGGTTTTCTTGGGGATCTCCCATTTACCCCTGCCCTTGCATTCCAGCACTGCTCTATACTCGCCTCACTTCATCCTCATCAGCTTCCAAGACCTCAATATTAAGAACTACCAAAAAATTCTCCAATCTCCACTTCCCTTGTAGCATAATTTTAACCATTAGGAGTTACGATTACCCAAAAAATAATTAGAATAATCAAAATATTTAGGCAAATTGGTGAAGTTTTAAATATTGCACAATATCTGGATAGCATTTATAGTATTGTATTAACTACTTAACTATGTCCATAATACAGTATGTATGTATATTAATACTCGGTTACAATGAACAACGAATTTTGTAAAATACTGTTGAGATAACTGCTTAAGTGTGTTAGGCTGCCCAGCAGAACATTGGCAGGCATCTACAGCAGGGCTTGAAATTTCACATCTGAAGGCACGATTTTGTAAATGCTTCCCTCATTAGTTCTTGCTGATGTACTGAACTAGGAAGGCATATTCTCTGGGTATGGATGTATCATGATGGTTTTGTGTACTTATACTAACCATGCAACTGTAAGCATTTTACTTGACCAGGTGTACAACCACAACTAATAGACCACCTCCAGTTATAGTTCTTAAAATCACGGGTTCGCTGTATTTTGTAGTTGCCAAACGGCAAATACTGAATTTTGTCACAATGGTAACCTGGCAACTGGAAATTTTGTGCTATAATTGAAAGAAATGAGCATGGCCTTGGTGATCACATGGCTTGTGCAACAGCTTAGCTTCACACCAAGGTGCTGCAGGTTTGATTTCTGGGAGAGTTGTGTCCAATTTACATGTGGGAAACCTCTATGTGCAATGTTGTGGTGAGTTTTCTCAAGGTATTCCTGGTTCACCCTTGCATTCTATCTATCACTTCTCCAATGCATGTCATATATAGTGTCGAATACCGTGCCAAGTACCTACCATTTTGAAAGTAAAATGGATATTTAAAACATAATTTTGAATTTAGAGGGCTGGAATGGTAGGTTCACTTTTTGTTGCAGTGCTTATGAAGTAGTTGTTCCACCAAGGGGTAAGGAATTAATCAAGACAGACATTCAGATTGAACTCCCAACCAAGTGTTATGGCCGCATTGCTCCAAGATCTGGCTTAGCATATCACAACCACATTGATGTTGGTGGTAAGTAAAGTTATATTAACCAACATGCATTTTTTTGTAAATTTCTTGTTTTTGATAACTGCGAATTTGGGTCTGTTGTTTGAGTGGAGCCAATGTCATAGAAGTTTATCAGTAGTAATTTTCAGAAAGTGTAAAATTGAATTTTGCACAAAACTTGTTATACATAAGTACTAGCGATAGATTAGTTAACTCTGAAAGAGATTTGATGGTATAAATATTCAGGGCAGTATTTCATTATAAGATTTTGACAGTGACACATTTTGGGGTTGGCCACAGGGTTCGGCAGATGAAATCAATGTCCGGAGGGTGCCAGCTAACCAGTTAAAGGAATCTGCTTGAGTTAACATGAGACTCTTGAGGTGGGCTGTGTTCGAAAAGCTCGGGTTAATGGACCCTGCCTCCCGTGTCTTTAACGAGGTCGCGCTTGATGATTGACGTCTGCGGCTAGATAGGTGAAGTAACATACGCTCCCGAACTGGGGTATTGTAGCTCTCCAGCATGCCGTTCCAATGCACTGACATAAAACATTTCAATTTACATAAAACACACTCAGGCTTATGTGATGTAGAGAAACATGTCGGGTAATTGATAGTTATGAGGGGCCGTTGTCGTGGTGTACACATGTAGTATGTATGTACTGGTGCATGTAGTACATATGCCATAGTGTGGGAATTTTACTTAAAATACTAATTTATTCTTTTCCTTGAGAAAGAATGAAATCTTAAAAGTATAAAATACTTAATAAAAGTGGGCATTTCGAGAGATGAAAGCAAACAATTCCTAGTATGCCGCTTCTTTCCTCTATGTGCGTGGCATTGTGCAAGGAGGTCAATGATGCCATGCAAGTCGGCTTCCCTTTGAGAATTTTAGTGTGAGAAAGTGGCTTGAAGTTTGCAGTACTGATCTTTAAATACCAGAATAAGTTGATTATCTACGAGAATTTTTGGCATGGTTTGGTTGACTTTTTTGTTCCACTGCCGGAGTCAAAACACATGCAGTGGAAACTCAAACCATTGAACAAGGAAGGACGAAAAGTCATTATTCACAGATCATGGTGTCACGATAAAATTTCTGTGAAAACAATGCTAAAAAAAAGTATGTTTTTGCAGAACTCTATTTTTTATTTTATTTGATGGTGAGCCCACAAATCCCGCTACATCAGCATGAGCACCTCAGTTCTGTGTACCCTCCGGCATACGTGTCAGTAACTAAGACAGTTGGAGAATGGGGTGCGTCTCAAGGCAAGCCCTAGGTGCCTTAGGTTGGGTTTAATTATTAAATTGGGTGCATTCATCGCAGCTGAGCAGAGTTGTCTGGTGCCATGGCCGCAATTGTAGCCATGGACACACCCCGAAAGAATAAGGGTCTAGATGGTAGAGCATAGCAAACCAGGCAAAGCGGAGAGGGTCTGGGAAAATCCATGCGACAGTCGTGGAGGATAGATGTAATTCATTTTATTGGGTTAGGGCTGGAGAAAGTAGGATGTTTGTTAGTTCGCAAAGATAGACTTTGTGAGGTTATAATGAATGGTGATATGAAATGTGTTGAGCCGCTGCTGGAATGTATCCAGGGTTGCACCGCAGTAGCACGGTCCTGAAGGCGGGGGACAGAACTGCCACCCACCTGCAGATGTCATCATCTCTCTGGAAGCCGAAAAAAAAGTTTAGTTTCCAGGCATAAAAAATAGGAGTAATTAGGAAGAGCAAGGGGGTGGTGGGGCGATGTAATGAAATGATATTACCTACAGTGATAGTTCGCTTTCAGCTAGTGTAGTGTTGTCAGAGTTGTGCGTGACCTGTGTAGTGTCGAAGTTAGAATATTAGAATTAATTTGTAACTTAATTAATTTAAATGTCACCAGTCTGGAGAATGCCTCATTGGGTATCTGGTAGGTGTATACAGCCAGCGCACAGGCCTACACCAGATCAGAGCACCAGGCTGGATCCCACGATGCTGACACTCGGGAACGCACGTAGTGTAGCATAGAACAAGTTTTGCAATGTAAAGCACAGGGCCATCTCTGAGCCAGAAGCTGTACAGTGCCTGCTTGCCTTGTTCTGTGTTCACATATTGCTTAGAATCATTTGTATGTGTTTGTGGGAATTATCACGCTGCATAATTTAATTTTTACTGCATCAATTTAACAAAAAATTCCTCTAGCATCACTGAAAACTACATGTTTCGATCATTAAACAACAAAGTATAAGTATCAACTGTACTTACCACGGCATACAAAGTCTGTATACTGTACATTACGTACACATGCACAACTAATACTAATAGATAATGCAAATAAAATTAATTTTCAACTCACATTGTTTTTGCTTACATCACACTGCCCTGCATTTAGTCCTATTCATGTACTTTACCACTTCCAAAATAACCTGTTGTTGATTATGTCACACTTAACTCGTACTTTGTAACAAAAAAATAATACCCTAATAACAATAGATGTCTCAGACTACACATCATGGCTTTAGAGAGCACTAAATAAAAAAAACTGAGTAATGTGGATATACAGTACATATGTATATGAAATATGTACTGTAGAATTTTTTAGACGTTCAGCAAATAATTAAGATATTTATGGTGGCGGCCATGTTGGTAACAACCAGCTACAACAAGAAACAGCTGTGCCATATTTTTGAGGTATCGATTTGACATGTGATGTTGCCAGTAACACTCAAAAGTTTTTCACATTAATTTTTTTCATGAAAATTACAAATGCATACATGTATAAATATTCCTGGAAAGTTAACCAAAATAGTCGATGCAAAATTAAGGAAACCCTATTCACTGCACTTGATCAATCACAATATTCAAGACATTTTTATTTCTTGCTAGTAACTGCAACTGTTGTTAGTTGCTGTATGGATAATACTTCTGCTACGTCTGCAGCTATTTCTGTGCATGTGATTTCAAAAGAGGTGTTTAAATATGGGTTTTATTAAGTTTGAGTACCTTAAGAGTTTTCTTTAATATTCCCATTTGCATTGTTTTATTTTAGTTAAACCTAACAAATTCCTAACATAGGCTTATCGATGTTTTCAACATAAAGTTAAATGAGTTTGGGGGTTTTCTTGTTGACTAAAGTGTCTAGTCCACATCTACAGAATGTCCGCATGTATAGAATTTTTATGCCTGTCCCCTGAAATTCAATGGATAGAGTTTCCACTGTATATCTAATAAAATATGGATTCCAGTTGTTAAAAGCATCACTGATTACTGGTGTGTGCTTTTAATAAGGGCACATTGCACTATCAGTATGCTGTTAGCCATATAGGTATTTCCCCACATTCATTTGCTGTACTGCTAAAAATTGCGGTATTAATTATGAAAGGTTGATTAGGCTTTTGAATGACTCATTGCACTGACTTCTGCAGCATACTTTGGGCGTAGCCTCCGGTCATGCGGCATGTGGCCGGTATTTGGTTTGGTAGTTCTTACCTGCTCTGCTAGGTGGTGTGTGCTGGTCAACAAGGGCTCTGGGGGAAGCCGCAGTCAGCGTCAACAGTTTATGTGGTGAGGTTATCTTTTCTTGACATGTTTCAGGTACTTATGACAGCAGTTAAAACCTAAACAATAATAACTTTAAAAACATTACTAAAATAATTTTGTAAATTACATTACAGTCCCGTTATAGTGAGATGTCACGGTTCTAGGTTCGATCCTCACTATAAGAGTGTCCTCGCTGTCACCAAATCAGACCGATTTTGGATCCCCACTACTTAAAAATCGCCCCAAAATTGCTTTTAAATTGTGTTTGGATCACCATAACATAAAAATATCCTGTTATATGATAACTGTTTGCGTAAAAATGAGTGGAAAATCTGACCGCACCATGTAAGTATAGCTGCTCAGCCTGCAATCAGTTCCTTGGCCTATGAAGCGTTGTCCTGCAATCAGTTGCCCGGCCTACGCAGCATTTCCCACTATCGCTTACTTGGCCGCCAAAACACTGCCCTGCAAGCAATAAATCGCCCATCACATCTCTGCATGCATAATTCTCACACCTTTTTTATTACATGATTTTAGTGCCGAAAATTAGGGTGCGTGAATTATGCAAGAAATCGCCAAGACACGTGCATGTAAACATTAAAATAGGGTCTACTGTAAGTAATCCCTCGCCAACTGCTGGGGATACATTTTTTAAAAACACTGCACTCTATTTATTGTTAATAGATATGAAGATACATATTCAAAATTAAATCACTCATGTGCTGAGGCTAGCAGCGAAAACATTGCAGTGTGCATGTAGCTGGGCGAGCGCATAGAGCCATGCAGCGCGGCCGGACGTGGCGGCTTGCCGCTGTTGGTCAGTCGCTCCACGATTATTCTGGCGGGCGGCGACCGCCACTGCCGTCATTACAGGTCCGGTTCACAATGTAACAGCGGCCCGGTATTGGGAAAACATGACATGCACTGTAAACTCAGAAACAGTGTATTTTTTTCCCGCTTCTTTATTGGTGGGTTCCTCTGCGCACACAATTACCTGAAGTTTAAATGCAGCAGTTTGACTGGTATATTTACCCATTATGCATTAGTACTAATGAAAAATTAATATTAATGTAAACTATTCCTTTCACATTAAAAAAAACCACCCACATACACACAAACTCCTTGACTGATTTTGTTTACATGTTTGCAGCGTGGGCGCAGCAGCCAGAATTAAATAACAGGATCAGTGACCTTGAAGTGTCAGCGACCTGGCACGGTCGAACAAAGTGTACGCAGCGCAGGCCTATTAGCATTGCATGCCTCGTTGAGAGAAACATGTGTGAAATATGAAAGGAAACATTTTTTCCCTAATTCGGAACCACAAAATTCAGGTGCATGAATTGTGCCAGCACAAGAATTATGTCAGTGAATATGGTAGTCACTGGAAAATTATACGTTTTCAACTAACAAAACCTGCGTGGTGCGAAACTTACTCAAAACCAGCAAAAATTTAAGAAAACTTTATCAAAATGGATTAAAATTACATTCATTATAGCAGAGCTATAAAATGTAGTAGTAGTTGTTGTGTCTCTATCTTTAATTGGTATACCACAGTATGGAAAAAAACCGGCGAAAATCTGTTAATATGTAGCTGTATTCGATTCCAGCTATCGCTTGGACTGTTATGTTTAAATGGAATTTGTTTTCATTTAACAATAATGTTCTACCCACATACGCCAAGTTGTTTGAAACCAAACACAGTTGACAGCACAGTGACGGGGAACGACTACGAAAAAGCGGAACTGGTTCATGAAAACGGGGTCAAGGTAGAAAGGGCGGCATTCTGTTTATTGAACAAAGCACTTGGTTTTGTTAAAGAGGGTGGTTAGGAGGCAAGGCAGAAGAATGTGACACGAGAGCGGCACGCGGAGGCTTGGCGAGGGAGTGGAGTTACTGCAGACAGATAACAAAAGCGCGCTTTACATGGTCACAATCTCGCCATACATGTTTCAACTCATATAATTACAATTTTTCATGGAATATTTTTGCGATTTTTTTTTTTATGTTCCTCAAAAAGACATTGTTATACCCGTGTTCTCGCAGTTGCCATGCTTCAGCGGGATTCTACTGTACTTACTATTCGCAAGACGGAAGCAAATTGTTATGTGGCAGTCGGTCAAATTGCTGTGACTGGACATCACAAGTCAGTCTAGCTCAGGAGGTCTATGCATAAAACTTCACAGGCATCATGTTGAAATTTTTAAAAAATAAGTCCAGTCTCGGACTAGTTACCGTACTCGGTTTTATTAAAAATTCCAAATCACAGTTTCACAATCTTCAAATAATTCAGAGTCACTAACAATATCAACAAGACATGAGACCGAAACAGCATCGCTGCAGCAATTTAATTCTGAATGAAATCATGTAATACTCTCATCACGAGGCACATAGTGTTTCCATCACAGCTTAGAATAAGCACCCTCCGGAATCGCATTATTCTGTGCACCTGAAAATATTTCAAAATCAAAACCTGACACCCCTGTAATACGTGGTATTTCAGACCTTGCTCAATTTGCTTTATTTCTGGTTGTGACATGTTTATGTATCCTATGTCTGTTTACACTGGAACCACTATATTTATGTTTGGATAATATTTTGTCTGTTTACGAAATTTGTGTCCAGAAAATAATATTTTCTAGTTGCAGATAATATTTTCCAAGGTTGTAAGCACGTATCAAAGATTTTGCAGTTAAAACTAGGCAGTGAACATTAACTGGATGACATTAATTTTCCTATATGAAAATAACTAATTTATTGCTAATTTTGTACTGTGGATAACTAAGTGCAGTTCTGCAACTTTATTTTACAGTAAGAGTAAGTAGACAAACACCTTGATAATTTCATTTCCCTATTGGACATATTATTTCAATCTCCGGTGACAGCCAATTAAGAGGACTGGTTTTACCCATTGTTAATGAATGAGTTACCTCTATCGATAGCGTGGGTGGAGAGAAAGAGACGCTCTGTATTGTTTGATGAGGGTCGCCATGTCAACAACATCTGAAGGAAGAAGGTCCCGATATTTGCATTTCCTGGGAACGCAATGATGGGTTACCATAGCTAATTTTGTTGAACTTTGTGAGTTATAAAGACAGGAGTCATTTGGGAAAAGATCCGAGGCTAGGGAACTGTGAGAAAGACGTGCCAAATGTGACCCGATGACGCCGACTCCGAGTTCTGATTGGGACTTGCACCAGCTGTACCTAGGTAACTTCCACCCAAAGTCATCGCTTGCTGCCGATTCCCTATGCCAGAGTTTCTGATCTAATCTTTTGTGTTTATGAAGAAACATTTAATTTCTACCTTCACAAGTTGAACTGTTGAATTTTGAACTGAGCAGCTAATAATTAATAAATTTTCAAAGACTGGAGAAAATCGATCTTACATGTGTTCTGCCTCGGTTAATGCCAGTGAATTTTATCATGAACTGTCCTTTTTACCAAGTGGATAATTTTATTCAGTATTGCTGCAGAGAGCATAACTAGTAAAATCACACTTTAAATTTACTGAAAACTTAATTGTACACTTTCATAAGAACTACACGAACTGAATATGAATTTCACACATTTTATTTTCATTTGTGACAATGTAATAACATCAAGTGGTAAAGAAACTATGATTCCGGGAGTTTAATGAATTCTTGATATATTTCATATAGGGCATATTGTTCTTCTATTCAAAGTGTTCTTGTATGTCCAGGGTTCATGGTCTTGTTTTATGCAGTGTTGCTATGTTTGATTTTGCTTAGAATTTGAGTAAAACTATTGAAATGTTTAAATCAGTGTTTTTTGTCTGTGGTATTCCTAGTCACGTCTGTTGCATGCCTACTAAAAACTGAACAAACTAAGAGAAAGTTTATTGAAACTTGTAACTAAACTGAATGCATCACTGCTTTGCTAAAAATAATTGAGACTAAGATACAGGAGTTGTGGCATCATGATGCCGTTTTTGACCTTGCTCACTCTCATGTACAGCCAAGCGCCTGGTGCTAATCAGTCCAAATGGTAATCTCTTTCCTGCATATTCATTGGTGTGTATTTCTGGATGAATCCAGTATGGCTTTTATGTATTTGCAATGTTTTTAATTCTGATGAGAGTGCTGTGGTGTTGGGAGTTGAAAGTTTTTTACTTAACCAAACTCCACGAACTCCGAGATAAAAAAATTACAGGAATACTGTTCACGAATGTGTAAAAGAAGGCTTCGTTTTGTAAATGACAAAACCTACACTCTACACATTACACAATTCCCCTTCAAGTATTAATCACTTGCTCAGTAAAGAAAACTCAGTTCTTTCTATACTCGTCATTACACCCCGCTCAAAACAAAAGCTTTGTAACCCCATTTATGAGGTTTCGAAGCATTGTATTGCTTTAGGGTAGAACGTGACTCAGGGATTATTTGTTCATCTATTGCTAAGTATTCTTCTTTCTGCACACACTGTAGTCTGTTGCGTATTTTATCCACAAAAGGTCTAATTTTATGCAGTTAGTCGTCGCCATTCACACTCCAGTAGCACTTGTAGTGTTATCATAGAAATGTACAAATTGCTTTATTTGCTCCCACCTATTGCAGGTCGTCACATCAAATAAATCAGGATGGTCTAACTATGGATTCCAATAATGCCTTGTTGCAGGTAACTTCACAACAGACATGTATAAACATATACCTACCAATAAATTGCTCTAGTTCTGCAACTGTGACATTCACTGGTTTGCTTACACAACACTGCATGGCATACAAATTAGTCTGCTCAATTAAAATATCACTGGTCAAAAAATATTTGAAATACTGAAGAGGTGACAACAGATCTTGAATTTGGTGAGGCAGAATTGTAGAACCTTCAACACATTATCACTTTCATTGATGATCAAATTTTTTTCCTTCCAGTTTGGTACACTTGCACACTTCTTTACACTTTTTGTTTTTGTCTTGGTCTTAACTGCCTTCAATCGCAGCCCATAGAATGTTTTCACATCTTTATTTGAAACAATTCAATGATAAATTTTTTTAGCAAAAGAGAGAAATATGTACTTATAACATTATTGAAACTTGTTTTATTAATATCCACATAATTTATAAAATATTCCTAAAAATTGTTTACAAAATATAGAAAATAAAAAGTTGTGAATTATTTTTTGCAGTGTACCATAAGTGGTGCATATTTCTTATAATAATAAGTTCATTGTGTGCCATGTATGACGCATAGCTATTTTAGGTTTTACTAAAACATGAAATGTCCTATAAGTAAATTTGCCTTGAATAATGTTTGCTAACACCTCAATTCAATAAAAAAATATTTGTACATTTCAAAAATTTAATATCAGAACAGTAGTAGTGAGAAGATTTTCACAGACAAAACCATCAAGTGTGGCCTTCTATGACACTACCAGATCCATGGTCATCGTAGTTCACAGTTTTCTCTGCAGATTGTGTCCTGGAGTAATTTAGATGTGGGGGGAAAAAATATACAATGTTCGTGTCATTATGTGCCACAGTATGCAGGAGAGGTGTTACGAGAATTTGAAAATGGTCAGGGGTGAGTAAAGAGATTTGGACGGCTCTTAACATAGAGCTCTTGAGAGCTGATGCAGGTGAAGCGAGATGAGTATGGAGCAGCGCTGGAATGAAAGGGTGGGAGAAACAGGGGATCCCCGAGAAAATCAGCAGACCAATGGCATAGTTCGCCACAATTCCCACTTGCGGAAATCCAGGAGTGACCTGGCCAGGGATTGAATCTGATTTGCCTTGGTGGGAGGTGAGCAGACTAACTGCTCAGCCATTGCAGCCTCAGAAAGTGGTCAGGGAAAATCTGGAAACGTTGGGGAAACTGGTAACTAATCCTGGAAATTTAAATGGGTAAAAGTAAAATATTTACTGTACAGCCAAAACATTCTCATTAGCTGCCCAACAAATTTGTTTAAAAACTATTGGATACCAAAAAAATTGTGCTGTAAGAAAAATTACCTTGCAAGTTAATAATAATTGTGCTACTAATGTTGTACATTATTTTCAAGAAAAGTAAGTTCTACGTTCATTTTAATCACAATTTATGTTTATTCATTGATGTATTTTTTAAATAAATGCTTAAAAAGGTTGGAAATTTTTCTCTATTTTCATCTGGAAAACCTGAAAAAAGTCTGAGAAATTAAATGATTTACTGTAACAGTTGTGAAGGCTTAATCTAAGTTATTCATTTGGTTTCCTTCTGACAAAAATATTTGTAACTACTCAAATTTTTGCTTCAATATCACACTCAGAACAATATATTTACTATGAAAACCCATGGCAAGTGCATGCTATAGGTTGTTATTTCATATTGTGGAAGAGTATTGTTAAGTATTCTAAATTCATGCTGACGTGTGATGCATTCCTGCACTTCTGAAGAGTGCACTCTACAAAATGACTTTGCCCCACTTGAGCCACAATTACCCGATGGGCAAGTCACCTCTCAATTAAAAATGGTAATGGAGGTGGGATACATGGTCTACCAGTGTTGACAACGGCCTCAACAAAACCGAAAAACATGTGATCTCAGCTTTTTACCATTCGCCTGTATCTCGCCTAGAAGTCGCCCCGTCAACACCCCTCTCCGAAGTTGATCCATTCAAAATTGCAGCTCCCGTCAGGACAGCTCGATATTTAAACTTTGCGCTACAAAAGGGTAGCAGGCTGCCAAACGGAGAGTCACTGCCTCCATGAGCGCACGAGGACAAGATATGCAATTGCCTCGTGCCATGAGATAAGAATCCAGGAACCCATGTGTGACGCCAGAGCTTCCAACCCCCCAAGAGTGGGGATGGTCCCCCCTGCACCCTTCTGAAAGCCATCAATCTGGAAAAATTAGTATATAAGGAGTTCCAGCGCAGGGCTCAGGACAGTCTGCTATGCCTCTCACCACTGCAAAAGCAGAGGGTGTTAGCCAAGGGCTGAGCTCCTTACCCGCACTGGTGACCACAGAAGAACCAGTGGCCATTGACGTCTCCAGCAGCTCCAAATGGCCACCGCCTTCCAGAGGCTTTCAACATCTTCAGCCTCCGCCAGCAGCTCCAGAGGGCCGCCAACAGCTACCAAAGGGACCTCCCGATGCCGTCCTCTAACACTTCAACCTTTTCCTGTATCTTTACCACCCAGGTGACAGTAGTTCACTGGGATAACATTCCCTCTGGACACCCCGTAAAGGTCTTAGCCAAACCGCCTCTTCACCACTTGGGTGAAGATCTCCTTGTTTGATTGAACAGTTAGGTCACTTTAGGACAAACCTCTTCAATTAGGATTTTTATAATTGGCTATTACCATTATTAATTCTCGTCGTTAATACCACACACCAAACTATGTCTTAGGGTTTTATCCAGGTTGCTTTCACCTGGCTTTAACATAACAACTCCCGTCAATTAATATTATTGAATATTAATTTTCTTTTGAAATTCATTCAAAAGAGAGTGGACCCACTTGTGAATTTTAAATACTTTTTTTATTTTTGAAATCTAATCTACAGTGTTCTCTCTCTTAACTTTAGTTCACCCCTTACTTGTACGTATTTTGAGTTTACATTGCTCTCCCATTAAGGTAAAGCAGGCAACCACATAAAGATCACCACAAAGGCAAATAAAATACATCATTAAGAGGCCAGCCGATTTCTGCAAGCAAAATACAGTGTGGGCCGTCTCTAATGATCTCGCTGTTGACGAGACGTTAAGCCCTCTACCTACTTACTTCTGTGGTGGATATTCGGAAAAGCCCAAAGCACTAGGTACTCATTCTATTTGTGTAATCCAAGTATTTCTGATAGCATCCTACTCTGATCCGCTGGAAAATGGCTAGACGGAGAGAGATCTATCTTTACTACTGAGGTTGTAAAGAGGAACTCACAATCAGGAAAGAATTGCATCCCTCTGGGACACCCAAAGTACCAGTAGCTCCATAATGCTTTTATATCCTGTGTTAAGGGAACCTGAAGCACCTGGTTGGGACCAAAGCCAAGGAGGGCCAATCCAGTATCTAAGGAAAATGCATGCAAGTTGCATACACCAGACTTGAGTGCTAAGAAACATCCCTGTAAATTGTGTTGTACTAAATAGCATATGAAGTGTGTTCACGTGGGACTAAATTTCATCATTAAATGTGCTTACCCTTCAGTTTAATGACTTCACGCATGAAATTTCCACCAACATGTTTTCTGTGGACACCAGTAATGCTACTTATAGGTGGTAAACCACTTGTATGCTATAGTACATGAACTACTGCAAGTTCAGTCATGAAAAGTTACATCTGAGGCATCGGCTGCATCATCTCATAACACAAGTGCCTGACAAAAAAATTAAAATAGAATTACAGTATTTAGAATTTGCATGGTGCAATGGTACAGATAGGAATTATAATATTGGATATGAGCTTGTCTATTACAATATTTGGTGTATAGTAGTTAAGTACTCTATTTTTCATTAATGTATTTGGAATTCTGCTTTAATTTAATGGTTGGCGTTTTTTCTGTTCCTACCATACGCAGCCGGTGTGATAGACGAGGACTACAGAGGCAATGTGGGAGTATTATTGTTCAATCATTCGGAAAAGCCATTCATGGTGAAGAGAGGTGATAGAATTGCACAATTAATTTGTCAAAGGATCTACTATCCAGAACTGGTTGAAGTAGAGGTGAGTAATATGCAGTATTTTTATTCTTAATTTGTGCTATACTTTGACAGGTGTGAGCAATATTCAGTACTTACAATCAAGGTACGAGTGTGTTTAAATGTGAAATTAAATTATATAAATGAATACGATCATACACTGGGATCTGGCATTTAATATTAATGAAAGGGATTAACTTAAAATAAAGTGACTTAATTCAACTTTCGCACAAATTTGAAAATAAACCATTTACACATGAACCATTACTCACTCCCGCTAACTGGTGCATTGCATAGATTACGGCTATGAACATAGTGATATACTCTTTGACGAGATAAGATGCCACAAAAAACTAAAAGCTAATGTTAACAGATGACCAGATGCATTTCCTTGAATAACTCCAATCACGATCCATGACAAAAGGACAATTGTTGGTTACAAAACTATTTGGCGTTTTCTTCCCGGGACCATAAAAAGAGTTCTGTGCAGAAATCACCATGTTAGGGGTGAGGCTAAAATGCATTGCCAGATGTGCTGAAAAAAGCTGCACGTGTTTACATAAAGCAGCGTTTCATTAAAAGCTTCCCAGGAATCTTGATTCTCACCTACTAGCTGAGTGGATATGCCTGTTAAATAATCTTGTGCGAATATACAAATTTTCGAGTACTGCTTAGAATAATTGAATATTCATATTCGATTCAATGTCGAATATAAATACTTCAAGATTTTGAATATTCAATTTTTCTTGGGATGTGTTAGTTTTGGATGCAAAAGAACATTGTGTATTTAGTTTTGATGATTAGGAGAGCCATTTGTTTTACACAGTAAAGAAACATACATGTGACGTTCATAGTGAACTGCAGAATGGCTGTTCAATCGGGGGGACAATCTGTAATTTGGGAACATTTCGACAAATCGGACACAAGTGATAATCAGTTTGCAAGCTGTGCAAAAAACAATTGAAAACTCAGACTGATAACTTTTCTTAGTGTATTTCCAGTATTTTAAGTGTTTGCAGCCTATTTTTGTGAAGTATACAATAACGTTTCACGGTACAAAATAGTTCTTCCATAAAGAATACGATACTGTCCGCCGTGTTGAAAATTGTTTTGTCAATTTCATTTCCATATGTGAGGTAAAATTTGATAGTGTGACCAACCTACACAGTATATTTGCAAAGTATTGTATCAGCTAACAAATTTCTCCCGGATGTATGTTAAATGAAAACCGTACTCCAGTCCTGGTGAACTGTGCTAATTTTTATCACGTTTATTCGAGTACCTTGGTGTTATCAAAAAAATTTATCTGTAGTTAATTATTTTTGTATGTGCTTTCATTAAGCATAATTGGTTAATTTAGTAGTTTCTTGAGTGAAATGAAATATCGGCACGTGTTTTACCACTTCGGCTCGTTCGGTTTTTTCTGACCATGCCATCCACCATGAAGCTACTGACGCCGGCTAACAGCTAGCTGCGTTAAGACCATGATGGCGCTCACCACTCACGTGACACGTGGGCATGCACGTGCGCAAAGAGGCCGTAACCTGAACATTCCATAATGGAATATTTATTTCAAGTGTGAAATTATGTCTCTTGTTCATTTTCAGGTTTCTCATGTGTTTAAATGTTTAACATGTATGTTTGATAATATTTGAATATGTTTGGTTATGAATTCAAAATGTGCGCTGCGCGAAAATGAAGAACAATTTTATTTCGTTTGAACACCATCATAAAAGACATTTAAAAAATACAAAAAATTCACAATTTAAATCGTAAATGTAAATCAATAATCAAATTACTTATGTGCCATTTATTTAAGAATATGAAGGTTTTACTCAGCATGCATAGTACTTCCGCTTGTGTGAACCCCGTAGGCAACCATGGTAGGTCCGTGTGACCCCTGCCTCTGGGCAGTCCGCCGAGGAGAGCTGGCGAGGTAAGATGCTGTCACGTACACACTACAAACATTTTTACTGACATAGATTACAATAGTTTCACGTTAGGTTAAACTTTGCTTTGCGTACGTTTTGCCAGACATTACCCAGCATTGTGTTTCCACTTAACCTAACAGTTTGTATGCTTGTGGCTTTTTGAATTTAAACGAGGAGGAGGAGGAATATGTCAGAAAGGCCATGCGGCCCGCGCAACTTTGAATCACTCGCCATCCGCCAATGTTAAAGGCGTTTTAGTGTCATTTCTATATAAATGCTGCATGCAATTTTAAGAGCTTTATTTTCATGTATGTATTTCAGGGTAATTTTAATGTTTAATTGTTTTATGGCCACATCAATTGGGACCACATGGTTAATAGCCGCCAAGTCAATTTTAGTACCATCCATGCGCGTTGAGGGTTTATTTGTGTAAAATCATGTGTGCCGGAATTTTTCATTCAGGGTTCCGTGTATTTTTCACGTAATTGATGATTTGTATGTATGGCCACACTGTCTATTCCAAGATGGTTTTTCCCGCCATCAGACGTGCTAAAAGCCTGTCAATGTCACAATCTGCACGCAAATATTTTTCCAATTCATAATAACAATTTGTCTGAACAGAATTTGCCGTTTTTACGGAGAAAGATTGAAATTTCATCTGCACCATGTGATCCGCTAAGAATCATATCCAGCGGCATCCACGCCATCTAAGTTTGCTTTCCGCATCTGCGCGTTTCTTGTGTCCATCCATGTTGTGTCCCATCATATTTCAAGTGTATTTGTGCCATTTATGTAAAGTGTACGGTGACATTATTTCTGTCCTAGTCTGCTGTGTGTAAAGGCAGTCACCTCAATAACCATGTGCGGCAAGATAAGCCCCGCTGAGTCTGCGTTAGTGATGCCAAATAATCACAAGTGTTTGTTCATTTCATAATTCTTTACGCCCTGTCTTCAGGAAAAATCAGAAGTCCACCCTAGCAGCTGTCGACCCCTTTCCTTGTTAAGATTGTGTTTTCTAACACCACAGAGAAGTCATTCCATCTAGGAGTGTGTTAGATTAATTGCAGGCTGGGGAGCACCCGAACTGAGTTAGCTAGATACGTCCGAGTTTCATAAGGTTAACGTTGGCATGATTTTGTATGGTTGACAGAATAAAAGCAAGTATCGCAGTGCTCAAAGTCTTTCCTTGTAGTGACAGCAACCTCTCACCTTTTTTCAGTGATAAATGTTTAGTAATGAAAAGTGTTTTGTAAGTCCACTAGAGTGAGACGGATACACAGAAACCACAGCATACCTGAGAACCCTGAGTCTCAACAGTGCGGTGACTGGGAAACACCGCTGGCGCCCATCTACCATAAGTTATTGTGTAACAGTTTGTCTCGTGTCTACACATGAGTATTTATGTTTCGAAAGTTTGTTGGTTTCAGGAAATGGGCAAAGTGTTAATTTTACTGAATGATAATGCAAATAAATTATTTCATATCAATCAGTGATGGTCAAACATTATTGAAGTGAAGTGTTCGTGCAAGGATTTCCATATAAAAACACATGTTCAAGAGGTTGCGAATTACAAACAGTAAGTTAGCGTGTTTTCAAAATAATGTATTTCCAAACAGTTACTATAATGTTTGAAATGTACATGCTGTAAAAAGGCAGCACTTCCAACTCTTTTGTCTTGTAAAAATAATATTTGTTTACTACGCATGTGTTGTACAACTGAGTCAAAGGTATACTTCGGTAAAAGTGTGTATTGCTGCATCTGTACAAGTGTATACATTGTGTTTTGTTCTTCCAATGAAATTTAAACTTTTGAGTTTGTAATAATTTGATTGTTATTGATGTACAAGCAAAATTTTCCACTGCTACATCAAAACAAAATGTAATTAAAAATAACACACTCGTAAGAACCACAAAACAATGCCATCTCATGAAAGACGTTGAACTAAAGCCCCCTCCCCCTGCATATTTCTCCCAAAATATAATAATAGAGTCCCAGCAACAAAAATAGAACATGGGAGTTCGACCCCTAGCTTTAATACCCAACATTGATTACTAGATGGAGGTTATATAACGTCTGTTTTTCAGTGCCATTGCTTGTCAAATTTAGTTTGTTTACTTGTATATTGTATATCTTGTGGACCTTATTGTTGAAATGTTAACTACAAATTATACATTTTTGTCATGGTAATTTTATGCTATGTATTTGGGCCTATTGTGGATCTATTAATTCAATATTCGTATTCTGGAATATTTTTATATTCATATTCAAATTTTATTTGGAATAAAAAATTGACATTTGCACAGGCTTAAGGCAAGTTCCATGTCCACTGTGCATATCAGAGGAAGCAAATAATATTGTTCATAACAGTGTGTCCACTTCAAGGACAAGTGTCTTCACTTCAGAACTGTACACCATTAGCGATACATGTTAATTCTCAATTCAACTGAAAATTTTGGATTGGGGGGGGGGGGGGGGGGGCAATTCGAACTGCTCCAATTGAATTAGTTTATTAAAGTAAATCAGAATCTATTGTAGATGGGACAATGCAAGGCTCTTATTGTATACGGTTTTGCAGGTATGCAACTACTATCTTCGGACATCAACCCCCGTAATCATAAAAACAGGGGATAACACCCTATTAGTGCAGTAAAATAGTTGTTTGTGACTAATTATGGCAGATGTAAAAGCTTATAATAACTCTGCTTGCCAAAGGCACCTTTGTTCTAACCCGTTTGACCAATCCATTTTCGAGTTAACAGCACAAAACTAATTCTCGGGCACCCCATCAACTTTGTGTGCTGTTATAAATAAATTGGTCTGGTCAAAGATGTTGCAACAAATTTGCCTTTTTTGTTTATGTTGTAGCTTTGTCATTGATGTCTGTACATTTTTTGTGTTACAGGAGCTCTCTGATACTGATCGTGGTGAAGGTGGCTTTGGTTCCACTGGAAAGAATTAATTACCTTTAGTGGTCCAAACATGCATGTTTATTGCCTGTGAAGGAATACAGGATTTTAAAAATTGCACTTTATTTATACCATGTATACATGTAAAGATGTTTGAAATGACTTTGGTGTATGTGTCAAGTATTACAATTTTTAGGTGAAGCTGTGTCAGTAATATTTTGTGATAGTAATTTAAATACGAAATTGTCCATTTGTTTTCATAGTCCTACCTTCTTGTGCACTGTGTGTATTTTTTTATCGCCTGGAAGGCATGAAACTAATGTTTCGAAGTTTTTGTGTGTGTTTCAGTGTATTATCCATGTAATTTTAGTACAGTAGTATATATTGTTGACTTTGTAATAATATTTTGTTAGCATTGTTAAAGCTGCTATACACTTGGTTTTAATGAAGTGAGAATTGATTGATGTGACATTGTCAATACACAATCATGCCTTTATTAAAAACATATATTCTCAGTACAGAAGTAAAAAAAAAAAATTTTTTTTTTTTTTTTCCCCCCCATCCTTTAAATAACAGGCACCACATTTCTTCAGATAAAATTACATCTTTGATAAGTATACTAAGCCAGTTTCTTGTGTAGGTGTTTTGAGGAGTTGTCTCATGTCTCCAAATTTAGGATGGTTTTTATCACGTAGCAGTTTAAAGATGACTGTTTCTGTTGTTGTAATGAAACATCCAATCTGCTTCAGTCTCTACAGAAAGAAAACAATATGCTGTTTAAACAACTTTGTACTAAAGAAACATTTTTTATGGGTAAGTCACAGCTTACTTTAATGTACATGGCTAAAATACCAAGATAAGCACCATCAGATACCAGTAAGACTTAAAATATCGTGAACCTGGAATAATTTGAACTACAGTATAATTGAGATTTATGTTGGCTTAGAGCTGTGTATAACATATGTACAGAAAAATAATTTTAGGGTTTGTTGACAATGTTGGATATTACAGTTTGGTGAATCGAAGAAACATCAGAAAAATGATGGTGCTGATTTGTATTTAAAAAAAAAAAAAAAAAAAAAACCAGGACGGCAACCCCTATTTTGGAGATAATATTACCAACTACGTTTTCTCATGTGCAAGATCTCTGTTCTACTAAACTCTATTCACCAATTTATTGCTTAATCACAAGTAGTGCCCATACAGTGGATTCTCAATTATTCATTTCTCAGTGGATAGCGAGAAAAAATTATAAATGCTGGGAAAACGATGGATGCGGACTTATTTTAGACCTGAGAAATATCGTACATACCCTCAAAATGCATGTTTGTTTAAACCAACAACCTAAAGATGTCATGAAAAACAACTTATTCATGTCAATTTATGATTAAATTGTAGTTTAAATTAAAAACTTCAGTTCTTGAAATTGAGCGAAATTTAATTTGAGTTCCTTCGTTTGCCAAGTCATGCTTAGTTAAAATTACAACTGATTTATATCCGACGATCTTTGCCAAGTCTTTTCAAATCTTTACAATTCTAACCAAATGTACAGCGAATAGTTTCCATTAGTAATCATGCCCATTAAAATAGTGCCACAGTTCTAACCTTTTTTCAAATTCCGTTTACAATAACAAGACCATAGATTGTGAATACAGTGTCAGAGATTGTGTGATTCGTTCTCATTGTCGCCAACCTACGAGTGCAATAAACATGTAAGAAGAAAAGGAATACGAGATGGTTTCTCATTGTAGCAAACTACAATACAATAAATACATGGGAAGAAGAAAAACAGTCTGTGGAAATGACAAATTGTTGCAGAATGTAAACAATACTATCAATAGCTTCAGTTATTGATTATCCGTATTTTGCATTCACACAGTGTTCAAAAACAAATGTTGCATGGAATCTTTGGCGAATGTACCAACAAGAAATACAGTAAAACGTAAATAACCTGAAGAAATAATCAAAAATCCGCTGTATTTCATAGATAAAGGATTGTTCCGAACATATTTTGGGTTTTGGGCAGAATATCTGATCAATGGATGCGGGAAATTTGTTTTAAGAGTCTTAGCATGCAGGTTTTTTTAACATTGTTTATATTGATTAGGTATTGCAACCGTCAAAAAATAAAACTTACAGGGAAACTGGCGAAACGGCCAACGAACTTTCACTGTATTTGTAACAAAAATCACTTCAAATATTGATTTTTTTGTGGTTGCATACCTCCCGTAATAATTACTTTATGGAAAAATGGTATATAATCTTATATTTTCGTCAGAAATCACCTCCTGGAGTGTGTGTAATTTTTAGTTACACACTGTATTATATCAGTGTTTAATTTAAGCAATATCACATTACAACTTGCTAAGTAAAATTCTCACTTTGCGACACAAATTAGATTTTGCATCACGAATTGCTATGTTTAGCACATAACGCTCAATGTTGGCATATTGTTTTAATAATGATATAAATAAATGTACATGGGGGGTGGACTCAGGGCGAGGCAACACCCTCTGATTGGCAGGCTTTCCAGCTGGGACCCGTAGGTGCCCGTCATCCCTGAATATGACATGGGATGAGACCCTAGGATGGAGCAGTGCTGGAATGTAAGGGCGGGGGAAACAGGAGTACCCTGGAAGAAACCCACCGGCAAGCAGCATAGTCCAGCACGATTCCCACATGCGAAAATCCGGGAGCGAACCCGGATTGCTGTGGTGGAGAGGCGAGTGCACTAGCCCTTGCACCACCGCTGCCCCTATTGTTTTAATGAAATGGAGTAACTCAACTAATTTTGCGCATTCCACCAATCCTAGATATATGCAGGAACTGAGCTGTCATTCTCATCTTACAAACCAGTACCTTTCCCACGGCCACGCAGCTTTGCTGGGCGCCGAGCGAAGGGATGGGGGGAAAAAAGTAACGTTATCAACAGTTATCAGTCATGTTGGCCGGTTGTTGACTGAGGGGGGGGGGGGGGGGGGATTATGAAAGTAAACAGCTGTTGAAAGTGATATAATCTCGACTTGTCAAGCAAGTTGTTTTTGAACTAAGCTGTTTCGAGAAGTGCTGAAGCGCAGTATTTATGTTCAGGCTACTGTTTGAAAAGTCACATACTTAACGTAATGCTGCCAAGTTCACTAAAAATGATTTTGTTCCTCTTAAATTTCTATTTACACAGCTGCAAGATCTGCTGGAAGATCTCAAAAAATAGTTTTAATCTTAGGGCTTTGGTCTTTAACTTATCAAATAAAAAATTTTAAATCTATAAGGTTGTGCATCACATTTCTCATCATAATTCAACTTGTTTAAATTCAGAAAATTAAAAACCATTAATATGTATAGTTTTTAAATTCAGCACACCTTTATTTTATTGAGAGTAAAATTGAAGCATTGCCAGTTGTCGGGTAATGAATGTAAAGAGTTCATATTGCTTTTAAGAGAGCTTGAATACTTAGATAACAAGGTGGAGCTGTAGTGTGACCCCTGCACAGCTGGTAATTCGACGACCTGCAATACGGGCTTTAGATGATTATCTCTTACAGCAAGGCATCTGCGAATCAGTGATATACAGCTCGAATCAAATTTTTATAAACCACATCCCAAAGTGGGTGAACAGCATTACTATATCAAGTGATACTAGCCTCCCTTATCGCATAATTATGTACAATTAATGTAGCATCTAAATACACCTATATAATTTTCAGAAATTTTACACTTTGCTGCAAGAGTTATACAAATATAATTAAATCTGAATATATATTTTTTTACAGAGGTGGTAGGTATAGACTACTGGTTAATAGAGATGGGTAGTCCATTTTTTTTTTTTATTCTCATCCCGATTCTTTGGTCGATTCTCTTGTATAAAATGTATTTTACAGTATTGTTTATTAGGGTGGGCCAAAAATTTTTTTATTTTTTTGAAATGCTATACCGCAGAAAATTTACCACTAGGGTAGCTTAGTAATATACAAAAAAATATATATTTACATCTGGCGGTAGCGCATCGGACTTTAATATAGAATTTGTTGGAAAAATAGTTTGAAGTTCAAGTTGCATTTATTATGTGCACGACCTCTGAGTTCGCACGTCAGATGGTCATGATCGACCAAAAAGTAATCTGTACCAAGCTTTTCCTTACAAATTTAACATCATTTCTGAGCCGCCAACAAAGAGAGAGAGTTTTTTGTGTGTGTGTATGTATGTGTGTGTGTATATATATATAAGAAACAAACTGCTATAGCGAAAGCAAAAAAAAACACAGGATAGGAGAACAACCAAAATTACTTGATTTAAGGTAGCGCAAAGCATTTAAAAATCCTTAATTTAATGCAATTAAGACATACTCTAGCAGCAGTCCAGCGTGATGCGCCATGTTGCGTATTGGTGGTCTCTCTCGTGTCTGCACTGTACCCCCACACCGCTTTAGACTATTCCCACGTCCCACAATGCACTGCGCGTATGCGTACTCCGTGACAGCAGTTTTTGTCGGTGTTCAGCCAGACAATGACTGGTGGTGTGTTGTTCTTGTGAATTTCAAATGTGTTTGTTAAAAACTGGTTAGTGATTTGATTATATTAACCACTGTGTCATGGCTGTTTCCAAGAAAATTACTCACAGCTAGTTTAATTGCCCGTTATTTGGCCACCCAAAGGCGTTACCTGCAAGTAAACTTCCAACATCATTTAGTGGTCCGATTGGCACACAGTTCAGTAAATGTGAGAAACTCCCAGTGATAAATTTTGACAGTGCCGAGTCTGAGTTTCCAGAAATTGACCGGCAAATTTTAAGCAAATATCAACAATACCTGCTGGACATAAGTTCTGCTATAAAATCAGACAGCTGTCCTTAAGATTTATCTGTTCCATTAACCTGGACCACTTTCCTACTCTAGATGGTTAACAACGGCGAACAGAGTTCTCAGATTGTATTTAAGTATTGAAAACCCAATAGATGAACACAAGATCTTAGTTTCTTTTATCCTAAAATCTTTTATGCCTGTATGGTTTCATATCAAGAAAAGTAAATACTTCCTAAATGGACCAGAACATGTATTTGAGTTATAAAGTCATGAAGATTCCTGCCCAAAAACTTGCTAAAAGTCATTGACCCAGTAATTCAGAGAAATGCATTTTTGCCCATCCAGAAAACTTGCTTTTGAGTATCATAGATAAGAGAGATCATATAAGATAGTTAGGTTTCAGAAGAATTATGGATGCTAGAAACTTAATTTCTAAAAGAAAGTCAATCAGGAGTTTTCAACCACCCAAAATCAATTTCCTAGCTACAGACCACATTAAAATGATTCACTGGAAATCTACTACTACACTTTTACGACCACCTTTGTTGCGAAGTCACCAATCAAGAAATTTGATCTAAGGTCAAATCAGGTGGAACAGCGGCTGAGTGGAACTTTGACAAATTCCCATGTCACACCCAAGTAGTAGAACGATGCGTGAAGCTGATAACTGAGGCGTCACAAAAAGTCGTTGGTTCCAATCTCAGAGATGGTTTTACAAGAACTACACTTCTTCAGGATCTCCAATGCCAAGTTTTTCAAGCAAATCTTATTTCAAACTACCAAAAGAAAGTAAAGACATGTAAAAGACTATATTTAATTAAAAACTGAAATTTTACACAATCGGGGAAAAAAAAAAAACTTTGTTTCAATGGAAATTTGTCATTTTTTTTATTTGCTGTTTTTTTTAAACATAATATGTTGTTAATAAATTGTAAAATGTATTATTTTTTTCAATAATTATTGTTTCTATACTTTGTTCTACTAAAATATGCCTATAGCTACTTGTTATAGAAGTTATTTGATTTTTTCAGTTTATTAGAAAAAATAAAAATTGTATATTTTCTCAAATTTTAGGGTTGATGTGCTACCGACAGTTGTATACAAAAAAAAATATTTTTTTATTGCATCTCACTTATTCACCCTAGAGGCAAGTTTTCCGCAATATAACATGTTAAAAAAATATAACTAAATTTCGGCCCACCTATTATTTTGTGTTGTTTTTAAGCATAGTGTAATATTGAAGAACATAATGGTGGTTCAATTCCATATACATTTTTTTATAAAATACTTTTAACAATGTGGGTAAATAAAATTTTTAAAGCTTACTTTTAGATATAAAAAAATCCAATGTGAAGTTTTCATGAATCGTTATTAATGTTACAAAAAAAATACAAGTGTTATGTTATTAAATTCAGTTCTGCACATTAAATTGTCTCGTGTACAATAATCCAAATGAAAATACATATACACATTTAAGATTTAAAAAATTTGAATAGTAACTTACCTAGTAAGCTTGGTTTTGTGCAAGAAACCCAGTTTTAGTCATTAAGTTCGCATTATGTAAAATAGCTACAAAATTTAAAACAAATACACATAGACCTACAATCAAAACAAAAAAAAAAATTGAAGGCAAGTTTGACAAATGTAATTATTATATGTGTTGTGCAATCCCAGTTCGAAACATTAAATTAGGGCTAGTGTAAAAAAAAAAAGCTTTAAAAATTTAAAAAAAAAATTCCATTCACTGCAGAAACTTTGATTGGCAAATGCTAAGCTTGAATATTTTTGTTCAAGAAGACCAAATGTTTTTCCAATAGATTTCATATTAAAGTGTGATGCGCTACCGCCAGTAGATCATTTTCACCGTGTAAAAGTGTAAGTCCTTGTAGTGGCAGTACCTAGCTCCACCAAATGTTTTGTTTACAGTGTTTATGGTATAAAAGTTGTTTCGTAAGAACGCACGGGTGAGACGAACTCATAGAATCCACAGCATCCCTGAGATCCCAGATTCTTAAAGTGAGGTGTGTAGGAACCGCCGCTGGCGCCCATCTACCAGGTAAAAAGTGTGTCTTAATCTTCTCGTGTCTCACCCAATGGCGTCAAAACATTAAAATCCCTTTTCAGTTGTAAATTACAGATTCAAAAATCATTATTTTGCTGTAATAAGTATGAAATATACTGACATTTTAAACATGTATATTTTGTCTGCTACTTAATGATGCAAAACTTCCTCCCGAGGGGGAGAGAGAAAAAGTGAGTGTGAGCGAAAAGCCTTGCCCAGTCAACAGTTGCTTCCTTAGTCGATAAAACATACACCATGTCACTAGGGCCTATGCATGTTATTTTGCATTGTTATTTTAAACTGTAATAATGAAATATGTTGCTATCGGGACTACCTAAATATTTCAATAGGCAATGTTTAATTTACAAATAGCATACCAAAAAACTAGGTTAAAACAATATCTATCTGTGAACTATTTCTTACTAGCCGTTGTTAACACACCGCTGCTCTCGCTGTTGTTAATTCATATTTAATACAAAATAAATATTGCAAGTTATAGAAGATATTAATGTAAGTTTAATTTATTCAATAATACAGTACTCTAAAGTTAATTACAGTGTTATATATTTGTGGAATACAGGTTATTGAAAAAAAAAAAAAAAAAAAACAGTTTGACATGTTATGCCTAGGGTGATTTTTCAAAGGTTTGTTTTCAAAAGTCTGTTCCAGTCGTGAATGGACTATATGTTCCTTCTCGATAAGGGGTGGGTCCTGTGTGAACTGTGACTTGCCACTGCATATCTCGGAGGGGTGCGGGGGGGGGCAAACGACATAGTGGCATTGGAGCTGTGGGAACCTTATGAGACGGGGACATAGGCACAAACCTGCAAGAACAGGAACCCGGTGACATACACAACTTGCAGTACACTCCCAAAATGTGTTAATGAATGGGAGATGATGCACAGATAACAAAGCATGGAAAATCCACAAAAGGGATCGCTGCCAACTTTTTCTTCAGCCATTGTGAAATGGTAGATGGAAGAGGGATGTTTGTGAATGATACACTTGTGTGTGATATTGCTGCAACGGTGCCCTATCCGTGGAAACTTCTGACTGTCTGACTGCTGGTGCCATTTAGTTAGTGTGGCGAGGATCTTTGTGTTGTTACATGATTTCTGTTATAGCAAGAGGGAACCAAAATAAATTTTTTTTGAAACAAGTATCTTTGCCCTGTATTCCATATTGAACATAACGTTGCATTTAAAAAAAGTTTTCCAGCTTAATTGCAGGATTCTTGCACCCCAGTTTTATTATTGGTAAAAATGTGGGGTTTATTTTATATGAATAAATAAGTAAGTCCCTGAGAGTGCAGGAAACCTGACAAGTTTGTAAATGGAATGTGGGTCAAGCTTTCAGAGCTGTCAAGTTACACAAGTGCATTAACAGTTTAATGCTTCTGTTAAGTACACAAAAACATGCTCTATCCTAAGTCAGTATCAACATCTCTGGTTAGCCTGTTTTTTTTTTTTTTTTTTTTTTTTGGCAACTACAATGTCACTGCATTACAGTTAATGTTATAGTGCACTCCTGGTTTACAGGGGGTGACTTGACCATGGAGTCCTCAGTTTAAAGTAAAATACTGAACAGCTACTGCAAGTCACTCGCTGCTGCTATTAATATTGCGTACCCTGTTAATTTTCAGGCAGCAGTTGAGTGATGCAGTAATGGTTTTTTATTCTAAGTTTCATGTAACTTCAGTAAAATGTGACAAATATTGTTACACACCTACACAGCATGTGATCAGTACACTTCCCCATTTGCAAAATGCTATGTCAGCTGATGGTTGTTGCAGGATGCGTGTTATGTGATGGTCATGTGGTGATTGTAGAAGAAAATTGTACATGGCATTATAATATATAAAATTTAATAATTACAACATTTATAGTTAAAATGATGCTCATAGAATATTGTACAATTTTTCTGAGTTATAGAGCATGGGTATTAAAAATATTTTCAAAGTTTATGGTAGAGCATGAGAACATTACGGTTATGTGAAAGGTTTCCACTTCACCCGCCCGGTAAAATGACATTGCCATTGAGCTCTCTTCTGTCATAATTTATCTATATGCGAGAATTCCTTGCTTGTGGTTTCGGAGTATTATTGTTACGAGTTCACTGCTTCACATCCTGTGCGAGCGAGTGGAAGTGAAGAACAAAGTAGTTATATGACAGTGGTGGCGGCAAGTCAATGGAATGTTTTGAACGACAGGCAAGTGAACCGCATATCTGTTACAAAAAGCGAGCCAACGCGCTGCTGACTCTGATTGTATTAAGTTTCTGCATTTATCTGAATAACTTTCTAGTGGTTTACTGCCCTACTGTGTCTCAGCTAGACTTGGGGTGTGGCGTAACTTCCAGGCCAAGGCCAGCAGCTCTAAAAAGTGTGTTGGGTCTCAGGGCCGGCAGTTGTTGAATGGATGAATTTCAACAATAGAAGACTAACAAGAAGAGAAACGTGCAGCGGGAGGAAAATGTACAACTTCAGGCTGGACTATTGGACTGGATGCATGAGTGAACAACATTACAAATTATGGCAACATATGACTGAACGTGTGCTAATGATGAGTGTGAGTTAGTTGACAATAACCAGAGACATATAGAAGGATGTTAATTAGAGTTGAAATAGACATTAAGCATTGTGCTCACTGTGAAATAAAAGAGTACACCTTGGAACCACTTAATGCTAATAATGTGTTTCATGAAACCCTCACGCTATGTGAATCTGCGTTAAGCGAGTCCTGCCAGTTCCCTGAAAACAATACTACCATTTAACATAATAGTGTTCAGAGCACCCACAAAAATACACTTTTTGTAAACGTGAACGGTATAGACAGGTAGTAAATGTCACATGAACACATTTTACAGTAGAGCAGTGATCCTTTAACATTTTAATTATTTAAGAGCAAAATACACATACGACATAACTGCTGGCAAACACATTACTTATGTTCCGCTTCTTCATGTTGGAAGATGTCTACGTAAAAAGGAAAAACATAGTGTTTAAAACTGGAACAAACACATACATAAGACACTGAATAAAATTGTAAACACATCTTAAAGCCTTTGTATGACTTTTAAAAAATGTGACAAATGTTACTGTAGTGGCCGAAGCACATCTGTTACGGTACATCTTTGGACAGAGCTGATGTGGATGTAGTTTCTTCTTCCTCCACGTGTAGAAAAATAAACACACCACAGCAGGTGGTAGGTCACAAACTGAAGAAGGGGATGGGGTGTCAGGATCTTTAAATTCTCTTTCCCCCTTGTCGCTGCCGCTGCATTCACAATGGCTGGCTGCAACTTGGAGTGAGATGCGCGTGCAAAATAACTGTCTAGCCATTTTTTTTTTTTTTTTTTCACCTGACATAACTTGACGATTTCATTTTTGAAGGTGGCACTGCTTTCTTTATTGGGATCTTTATCCTATAAAATCATGCATGTTGCTTTTACTGCCTGCAGGAAAGTGTGCTGTAAATAATACACTTTGAATGTTGCAATGATGCCCTGGTCCATGGGTTGCAACAAAGAGGGGTGGTTTTTTTTCTTCTTTCTTTCTTTTTCAAAACAAGACTTTAAAATGTTTGTGCAAGTCTGATAGGTGAATTAGGAGGCCAGGAGCATTGTCTACAATGAGTAATGCCTTGTCAACATTTTTGGTCAAAATCAGTACAAGCTGCCTCTACTATTTTTTTAATGCAGTGCATATTATATCTGTCTGTGAACCGCAAAAACCATCCCTTGCTGGCTGTGAAAACTTTACTACTGTCAGGGGCAGCGGTGGCTGATTGGTCAGCCTGCTCGCCGCCCACCAAGGCGAACCGGGTTCAATCCACTGCCAAGTCACCGGATTTTCGCAAGTGGGAATCGTGCCGGACAATGCCGTTGGTCGGCTGGTTTTCTTGGGGATCTCCCGTTTCCCCCTTCCTTTCATTCTGGCGAAGCTCCATACACACCTATCACCCTATTTGACTCTCAAGACCTTGCTGTTAAGAGCCGGCCGAATTTTTTTTGTATACACCCATTCACTAAGCAATCTTTCAGTGTGAATCATGATAGGGGTTCGATTTTTCACTCTCACTTCCATCGAAATTAATGCATCAGATGCCAACAGTTTCTCTATTTCAGTTCTATTTTTGAAAATGGTTCGCACAGTGGATTCACTTAGCCTTAGGGTACAACACATTGCACTGTTATCTTCATGGTTTTTAAGAGTGCCGAATAACCTCTCATTTAGTTTCTAAAGAAATAGTTTACCTTTTTGCTAAAATTTTGTCAGCTGGCTGTTTTCTCCATTTCATACTACCATGAAATATTACCGTGCACAGTAACACAAACTCAAAGCAAATTACATAATGTATTATCTTATAGTACAAAACAGAACACACTAACAGAAAATCTTAACTAACTGACTTTGATAAGTACAGGATTCTGTCACTTTGTTTCATGTGCGCGTGCAGCATAACAATTGGAAAAGAAAACATAACAGCGAGGTCAATACTCCACAAATGATATTCACACGCATCGCATGACTAGATATGCCCGAGCAGCATTTACATGAGTTTGACATGATGGCAACCTGCGCGCGTTATGCGAGTCCTTATTCATGCTATCAGTATTATTCACAACATGGAGATTGGTGATCAGATTTGGTTGTATTGAGAATTGGTACCATGCATGTGCTTGGCCATTTTGAAGTTACTTTCCATCTGTGATTTACTGTTTAACGTGTAGGGATATTTTTGTGTGTATTTATATGGTAATTAAATAAATATATTTTTAATGAAGTTTATTTGTTATTATTTTTCTCTCATCTTTTGTTCACGAGGGTTTCGTTTGTTATTTTATTGAGGCAAAGTGTCATTACACAAAAAAAATTATTTTCCAGATTTAATAAACAAAAAGGGGGGAGGGTGTGTTTTGTGTGTGTGTGTGTGTGTGTGTGTCTCTCTCTCTCTCTCTCTCTCTCTCTCTCTCTCTCTCTCACACACACACACACACATTGCAACCAACACACACAGAAAGTTCATAAAAAGAATGGTTGAACCTTAAATTCAATGCTTTAACACACACACACACACACACTTGCATATGTATACTCACAAATAACATGGCATCAAGTTGGGGTATTCAGAAAACTGTGTTTCTCCCTCTCCAAATGATCCCTTCAATGCGTCCAAAATAGTTATTTATATGGTTGGAATGGCTGCGGATCATTTTGTACAGTTACAGATAGTTTGCTGTTGCAAAGAAGTGTTGTAATCAGCAGACGGTGATGAGCACCGCAATCGGTTCTCTGCACCTGGCTGGAACCGGATATGCTCCGGAGATACGAACCCTTGCGCGCAGCTCGCGCCTAGAGCTACTGGGCGCTACCGCACTTAGCGCATTCGTATTTTAAATACGGTCTGAGTAGGTTCTAATTTGTTAGTAGTTGGAGCGTAAGGATACGGAATTTTTCTGAAGTTCTGTTTTGGAATGTTATTTACGTATTGTAAGGCATTTAAAGATACTTTGTTGCAAACTAATTTCTTTTATTGAAACACTAAGAATTTTTAGGTGGGAAGTTAAATTGGCTGAAACTATTTACGCTGAGCAATTTAAACATTGGTATTAACAGCGAAACATTTATTGCATTTTGTTCGCAGAAGTTCTCAAATGTATACAGCCTAAATAAATAAATGCTCTTTTAGAGTAGTACTTAATATCACGAAATGCAACCATTTTGTGTATTTCTTGCTTCTATATGAACATTTGCATATTTAACACATTTAGTTCTTTTGATGAAGTTAAACCTTTAAGAGTTGTAGTGAATTGAATGTTATTTCCATACGAACAAATTTTCCACGTCATCATCAAAACAATGTAAGTTCCAAAAGCCTCTTTCTCTTATAAGAACCTAAAAAAAATCAGGTCTCACGACGAAAGACGTTAAACTAGAGTTACCCACCCCACCAATAAACTAAACAAAATCCTAACTTGTATATAATGTGATCATAACAAAAATAAAATAGTTGGTAATGGCAACCAGCTATAGTAGCCTAAGTATTGGAATGAGTTACATTATGGCTGCACTTTTATGTCTATTGTGCAAGTGTAGGTTGTCAAAATAGCAAACATGTAATTCTTGTGCAATTGTCGATGCATCAGCTGATACAGGATTTTGTGTATTGGATGTTGCCACACTGGCAGTCATCAAACAATGGAATTCTTGTATGACTATATTATTTGTTCATATAACCTACATGTGCAGTATGTAAAACACCCCCCCCCCCCTCCCTTTTTTTCCATTGCTTGAACAGTGAACATTAGTTGTCCATGAACCCTTAGCCAGTCATTATTCCGGAAAATTGGGAGTTTACTGTATTCCACATTAAGTCAACAAAACATGTCAACCCACTGTAGTACTAGGACTCGCTTTCACCATATGTTTTTTCGAGTACATCATCTTAGTGGCTTATTTGAAACTTGATTCATGTATACCACATTTCCTCTATTCCAAGTTGCACATTTTTTTCCAAAAATATTTGGCTTAGAATTAAATACCATAATTATATACAGTATTTTGTAATGTTAATTCTTTACCGTATTTTGGCATGTATGAGCTGCGTATTTTATATTCACTTCCCACGTGAAAATATGGTGCGTGGCCTGTACATAAAACTTTGGGGGGGGGGGGGGGAGTTTTAAGTATACAAATGTTTATGACCACAATAAAATAACACCTAAGGTCTATCATGCATGACTGTACATTTTTGTTTCTCTGCTCCAGTTATCCAAATACTGATCATGACAATATATTCTGGCATGTCAAAATAAACCAGCTTCAGGTCAGCATTACTCGTATGACTGAGGAGGTAGTTATGCTGTTTTCATTGTTTCACAATGGATTTTTTTTAATCTGTCAACTTTTTTTATACAACTCAAGCAGTTTCTGAGCAATATATATCTGTTGTCAAATGCTTAAATCCTGTCTCTTCCTAAAACATCGCAGCCACCCGTAACTCACTTTAAATTTTGTTACTGGAATATTTGTGTTCGTTGCAATTTTTCTAGTTTCATTCAATACTTGATGCCAGTATAACAAATAATGGGTTTTAAAAAATACTGTCTTATAACCAAGTGAAGAGTTTTACGTGTTCTAGTATGGATGGAAATTTTTGCTGTTTAAGTTTAGATTTTAATAAAGATTTTTGGAACTATTTTCTAGCACCTTTCTTTTAGGTGTATGGGAATTTTATAGTAACATGTTGGCAACACTGCACTGAACAGTCTTTCACAGTAAAGTAAAACTTAGAAGAGGGAATGGCTGGTACAAGATACCAACTTATATAACACCCTCCTCAGCATTCTCACATCATTTCTTCGAAACCAGTAATATTCGACCCCATGTATACTGTACCTGGAATGCCAGAAGCCTATCTTCTTGTGACCTGGAAGTGCAAGCATCTGCAACCACATGAACCTGGATCCCTCTTCCATTCAGTTCAGCTGCTGTTTGCTCAATGCAAACATGGGCCTTGTAAAAAAAAAAAACACAACATTCCATGTCTGTTGCAAAGAAAATAGTATATAGGCTATTCACTGTAAAGTGAGCACTTTTGAAAGCCCTCTCATTTGGAATAGTAGCCAAGGAATATGTTATTTTATCCTTGGATAAATTCCGACTGCTGAGGAATATGCACACTGTTTATTAATTTGGCCATATTTTAATTAAAAAGATAGTCAAAGGATAACAAATGGCTGAAAGAAAAAAGTAACTAGAGCTTCAAAAGTGCTACCTTTACTGTGAACAGACTATATCTACAACAAACTACTAAACATCTTAATTTTTTACATGAATAGTGCAAACATTGGTTGGGAGTAGGCCTAATCATTTCTAACAATGACAGCTCCTACCCCAATTGTTGTGATACATACAATTTTATACCTCCATAACAAAGTGTTTTCCTGCATAATAGTTACTTTTATCCCCCATATTTTTATATTGCTGACAAACATGAGCAAGTTACAATGTGACAAACAAAATGAAGACGGAAATTAAACATTTCTGACAACTGGCAAAATCTTAGTTTTCTGCTGCTACCTAAAAATAAACAGATGAAACAACCACACTTGACATTTACTTTTATAATGTCAGTTTATCATGTATGACATTTGGAGAGTTTTAGAAATGTCATGATTAGAACAAAATTTCAAACAGGATGGCAACTAAAATTCCATTTTGGAATTCTCTGACTTCTCCCTATTTTCCAGGTAGAAGCTTACCATTTTCCACAACCTATTTTCAGTACTGAAACCCAATACAACATTTTGCCATCACTGACAAAGCAAATATTCTATCAGTGAAATTAAATTTAATTACACTTCAACATACAAAGTAAGCAGTGCCAACATTTTATTCAGTCCTTCAGTGTCTCTTCCTGTAAAAGCAGTTTGCTTCACACGCAATTTTATACCTCCATAACAAAGTGTTTCCTGCATAATAGACACTTTTTCCACAAATTTTTTTTGTGAAAATCTGATATTGATAACTGTGCTAATGACAAGATATAAAATGTGAGCAAGTAATATTATGACAGATTTTAAAAAAATTAACAGGAAATAAACATTTCTGATGATAGGCTAAATGATAATTTTCTGCTGCTACATGGCAATAAACAGATGAAATTACCAATTCTGTTTTGAATAACTTCAGTACAATTTGACAGACGTTGTGACCAACCTACACAGCATGTAAACAGTAAATGACCCTAATTGCAAAGCACTGTATCAGCTGATGGTTGTAGCAGGATGTGTGGTATTATGTTAGCGGTCTTTGCGATGATTGTAGAAGAAAATAGTACTCAGCATTAAAAATTATAATGTAGAAATTTTACAACAATTACAACATTTATGGTTACGTTCATTGACTGTAATTCTTAAGAATAGGGGTGTTTTCGAAAATGGGAAAAATAATACCTGGGTACGTTAGATATGATTATTAGTAATCATAAGTACTAGGAATTTTGGAGAGGCTTCAAGTAGTTTTCTGTAAAAAAAAATTTAATGTGATAGGGAGCAGGGTTATAAAGATTGCTGTATTTATGCTATAAATTACGTATAATTTATATAGAATATATTTATATCGGGTCGCTGAATTGCTTTACATGCAAGAACACTGTTGCAACTAATATTTAATGTGTGAAATGTAATTTACGGGGTATATTTATAGTGGGGCGCTGAGGTTATACAGGTAAACAACACAGGTATGGAGCAGTGTCTGGACATTATGTAATTCTGGTGAATTACTCAAGGCTTAACTGGTCTTTATTGACGAGAGGATAAAATGTAATACTAGTACAATAAATATATATATCATAGATGATACAGAGCCCCGTTCTGAGATGGTGTCTATATAAGAGGCTATGTATAACGTCATGTTATTTTTTCCATACACTGCGCCATGTTGGTTGACGTCAGATGGATTGTGGGAAATCGCCGGTGTTTTGTTGCAGTTTGATTTGTGTCGTGTGTGAGGTTTCGTAATTACGAGTGCTTAATTTAAATACGTGTTTTATTGCAATTCATGTTGTTTGACGTGTTAAATCTATTAATCGTGTGAAATTGCGTGTGTTTCTAGGTCATTATAGCAAGGGAAAAGTTAAATTATAATATGTGCGGTGATTAGTGTGTGTGTGTGCATGCATGCACGTGTGTATAGTGTGGTGTGATCAAATAGAACAATGTGGCGTACATAATAATGTACGCCATACGAATGGCAAGTGATTCGTTGAGTATTAACTAAATTAAATGTAACTTTACGATAGTGAGGAAAGTAATGAAGGTTAAGGTAATTGTGGGGTACGAGTGTAAAATATGTACATTTTCGTGATAAAATGTTACCCCACTATGTTCTTCCATTTCATAGTCCTCTCCACTATCGAGTTTGTAACTTGTTTTAGTGATACGGTAATTCTTAAGGATAAGGTCTTTTTCGGGGGGGGGGGGGGGATCTCGGGAAGTGGTATAATTCCACTGCACTAATTACACAGAACACAAATTTTGTAGTACATTAACATGTGACCAATTGAAACCCCAAAACCGATAGTGGGGGCGGTTATGAAGCTCAGGGGAATTGTGCAGTAAAACAAGTGAAACCTATGTACATAATGTAATATTTATTAATGAAAATATGTTGAATTGCAAAAATATTGTACAAGCATCACCAAACATTAGCACCGAGCCAGAGTCCCAGCGCCAGTAGGGGAGTAAATCCCCAAAACAGTGATTCAAGGCGTGCTTGCAAATTTTTTAAGGTGGTGACGCAAAGCGTCACTCATCACCAAAGCTTGAAGTTTCCCCATCAACTATTGTCATGTGTAGCCTATTTGCAGTGAGAAATAATGTGTATGTGTTTTGCAATTTAACATATTTTTGTATTATTTGTAATATTACTGTAATATTCTCATGAAAACATGTTTGATTGCAAAAAGATTGAACTGAACATTACCTAAATTGACAATGTTACCAATACAATTTATAAATACGATAGTGGGGAGGGCTATGAACTGGAGGGAAAGTGAGGGGTAAAAGTCTATAATAAATATGTACATATTTTGTATATTTTTTTTACTCCACAATTTCCCTGGTCTTCATAGCCCTCCCCACTATTGTATTTGTAGCTTTTGTAATGTTAGGTTCGGTTTTTTTTGCAATTTAATGTATTTTCATGTATAAATATTACATTATTGACGTATTTTTCACCTATTTATTTAGTTCTTTCGATGCAGTTTTTAGGGTTATAGATTAAAAATTGAATGCTATCTCCATAAGAGCAAAATGTTCCACTGCATCATCAAAACAATCTAAGTTCCAATCGCCACTCTCTCATTAGAAGAACCGCAGAACAATCACGTCTCACAAAAGACGTTAAATTAAGGTGCCCCGCCAATAAAATAAACAGAACTCTAACTAGTATATTATGTATTCAAAATAAAAATAAAACAGTTGGGGAAGGCAACCAGTTATAGCCATGGGCCTCATAACTTTGTTCATGCTTCGATCAGGTGAAACTGTGGCATTATTAGAAAATTAGTTACAAATCTGGTATTTTTTTACACTTATGTGCATTAAAAAACAGCAAACAAAAGAAATAATTTAAGTTATCACAAATGGTTATATAACACTTTTTATTCTACGTTAAGATATGGAACTACTTTTCTTCCATCGTTACTAACTTTACAAGGTGTATGTAACTCGGTGCACCCATTAAAATATATGCAGATAGGAGCAGGGACTTTTTTCTCAGGTCGATTTCAAAAGTGCTCACTATCATGAACAGCCTTTATCAGTGAAATAGAATCAAATTACACTGCAAAAGACCAATTAAGTAGGGCCAACATTTTATTCAGTCCAACAATATTTCTTGCAGCAAACACAATTGACTTCACATGAGTCCATGTTACAAACACACAATTACTTTATTTTGTACAAATAGACCCTATATCACTTGGCAAAGATACATGTCAATTCATGAAAAAAAGATTGAAATTATATAAAGGATATGCTCATAATTACTCTATCCCGTATCCACACAACTAACCACTTTGCAGAGTAGCAATTATTTAAATTCTGCCTGACTTTTCCGTGGGCAGACACCCTGTCAAAGTAGGGTACGTATTACAGGGGATATTCGTAAATACTAACAATAATGGAACCATAAAAAATGTATATGTAACAACCTCGATACCAAACAGCACAACACATTCCAACTGGTTATTGAACAGTGATACCAAGTGGGTATCCACTTGTGGTTCCAGCATGCTAAATCTTGTTTTTGGATAAATTCCAACCGCATGGGAGATGTCCAGTTCTTGCACTGTCTTCCCCAGGCCTTTCGGATACTGCTCGGTCACTACTAAAGGAATGTTGAGGATTTTCGACGTTCTAACCTATTTCGATAAACACAGTTTCATTAGTAATTATTATTACAAAATGTTTGAAAGAAAATTTGTTACTTCGTGGTTCATTTCTATTAAAAATAATACTTGCTCTAATACACCCTAATAGGAAGTGTGTTATACCTTCCACTTACCAATTTATTTGCAGCTTCTACAATTTTATCGAAATGTAGCATTGCCTTTCGAAAATTTTCTTGGAGGTCGCAGAGAAAAAATGCTGTTTTTTTCTCTGGAAGGAAACCATATTTAATTAATTGCCCAGACATGTACTCTAATTAATAGATCGAAAATTGCCAGTAGTCTTTGTTTATTTTCAACATCTGCTCGTTAGCATGCCCGCATTCCACTTAGCACTGGAAGAGCTAGTCTGTACTGACGAGCGTTCGTTTAGTTACTACTAATACTGCTGATCAGTAAGTGAGGAATGGTGTGGCGTTTGGTTTGTTAACTATACTTCCGGCTGAAACTGCTGATGTGCAGAATATCAGACAGTCTCAGTAAAAGAAGACGACGCAATAGCGAGCACGATACGATTTTGTTATATGCAGAAGATGCAAATGGAAAGTATACTTTCACATTCTTTGATTTCACTGTCAATTGAGTCTGAATCAGAAGAAAATGAAACGAGAAATATCCATCCCTGCTTAAAACTGCTGACGAGTGTTCCAACTGGTTCAAATGGAGTGCGAATTTTCACTGATGGCATTCCTTTTGGCTTGCTACTACTGGGGGTCGATTAAATAAGTTCGTAACATTTGCACCGGCGCAACGCAACACAGATAAAATTTCGCTGTACTTCCATCTATTTACACAGGTGTACTTAGACACACCGAACACAAGTGTGCGGGACTCTTTTGGCCTGATAGAGGCTACAGTCCACTTGGTACTGAAACCAGTAGCATGCCAAAATGAACGCCATCAGTAAGAAATCGCACTCCAGTAGTGCTCAGTACTAGAACCAGGTGGAACACACGTCAGCCGTTTTCAGCATGTGTATGTTTACTATGTCCAGTGTATAAACTTTGTATTCTGTAATTTGACTTCGCCAATATCTTTGTACAGCTATGTATAGAAAAAAATGTCTTACGAATGCAATAAAACAAAACAAAGAAAAAATAAAATACTGTTGTCTGCTATGCGTGATAAAGCAATGATAGGCTTAACTGTGTTATAACAGGGATATATGTTGTTTCTTTTCAATTTCGTCTAATTCAGGCTCAATTGATAATGAGATCAAAGAATGTGAAAATATACTTTCCACCCGCATCTTTTGCATAAAACAACGTAACTTGCTCGTTATACATCCCCGCCGCGTTGTGTCGTCTGCTTATACTAAGACTGCCTAACATCGGCACGTCAGTACTTTCAGCCCGAAGTATAGTCTACAATCCAGACGCCACAACACCATTTCTCCCTGATCAGCTGAATCAGTACCTAAAGGAACGCTCATTAGAACTAGTCAGCTCTTTCAGTGCTAAGTGGAATGTGGCCTGGGTGATTACAGCGCTGTTAACAGAGATGATAGCAAACTATACCACCATTTTCATTTCAGTCAAGACATTGTCAGTAGATGCATATTGGCATGTTGTTACCATGAATGAGGCGTGATAAGTTTTCAATATTAATATACTGTTACGTGCGTTTCGTTAACAGCTGCGTGTAAAGTAGCATTGCTGAGTGTCTGGATGATTTAAAAAATATTTGATGTGTATTATTTATACGTTTTAACTGCGAACTTCTTTATAACTAAGTTAATTATTTTTATCGTTATCTGTCTATCACTACATTGTACCTGCATCTTAGGTGTTTGAGACATAGTCGTATTACATAATTTGCCACAATTCCGAATAAATACTAAACCTATTCGGATAAATTCCAATAAACCTAAAAAAACAATAGGTAGCAATACATAGAAATATGAGCGGAATAAAAGTTACAGTAGACTTATGTTTGACGTGTGCCCATGCTAACCCCTTCTCCTTAGCGGATTAGTCTGCCATCTGCTTCCATAATGCAGAGTGTGTGCGCACTCTTCAAGCGCAAGTGCAGTGTGGCAAGGGACGACACAAGTGCAGAGCAGACCGAACTGCGACCATGGGTGCGTGACGCAGCAATCTGAAAGTATACCCTGTAAAATTTATGTTAATTAATTTGTGCAATTAAAGGGCAAGGTAAGTTCACACAAGGGGACGCAACTAATAAAGACTCCTGCCTTTGCAACCCTAATGCCCTCGGTGTTTTCAAAGTGTCTTTTTGTAATTTTTGTAATGTTCATTCTTGTATTTTTCATATCCATATCATCCACGCAGTTGTAATGTTATGTCGCAATGAATATTATATACAGAGTTAATTTTGTAAGCAATATGTAACAATCGGCATGTGTGGTACATATCCGATTTGCAAATGTTGTCTGCAAGGAAGTAGGACGTTGCAGGGTGCAAGCCCGTCAACCCAGCCGGCATGCCACAAAGAGAAAATTCAGTAGTCGTTCGTCTTTGTGAGGGGTGTGCCGTGTCACGTCGGGGCTCGTGTTTCGCACGCTCGGTCAACCATCTTGTTGGACTAATAATTTCACTGCAATAGATATATAATATACCAGAACCTTTTTGTTTCTCAGCTGCCCGAGACTTTACCACCCCTCACGCATACCCAGAATATGCATCGCCTGGGTAGGCTTAAAATGCACTAATCTAATTTATGTGACCATGTGTCGTTAACAGTATTACCCGAGTTGATGGGTTAATAAGCAGCACCACTAAAATTTCTCCTACAGAGTTGTAGTAACATAACTGAATAAATCTCAGCAGTGAAAAATGTTTCCACGTGTGATTTATTTCCAGTTCGCTGCAAGGCATTTAAGGTATGGGCCTACTCCACGTAATTTTCTTAAAGTGTAATTAACTGAGCAAGTATGTTTGATATGGTCACCTGTCGTTATAACAAGTAACAGTGCTTCGTATGGACGTGTGGGGAGCCAAGATATCCCACAATGCAACACATAAGACAATTATGCAATCATTATTAATTATATTCTAAGAGGAGACAACAGCTGCAGTTGGAGGATTTGTCATTGTCGTCGGCCGAACAACCCTGACAAATATTTCAGCTCTCTGACTTCACAATATTATCAACCCGACAATATCTTGCGCCCTGCGTAATTATCTCCACCAAGATTCCAAACTATGTTCACCGCTCCTCACCTAACCAATATCCTTATTGACCACCACCTTGGCATTACCTGCCAGCAATCTTCATATTAGACAAATGTCAAATGGCGACCAATTTTGGTGCAAGTCCTCATCTTAGAATCAGAACCATTTCTCCTGCCGTTTTCTGGTGGCAAATTCATTTTTTTTTCCCCCTTAATTTCCTATTTTATCCACCAATTTTTCTGCATTTTCACCAAATTTGCCCACAATGATAGAACGGCGTGGTCAACCAGGCGACTCATGCAGCATGTGGATGCGTCCAGACGCCTTCTAGACTCCCCAATGATGCCAGGATGGACACACGTGGTTAGCGGGGAAAAGCGAGCCAAAATAACAAAGGCACTTGGTATTACTCCGGCAGGGGCATACGAAAGCTGCAAGGTGGCCATTTTGGAGCGGGAGGCATGACGTCACCGGCACGACACATCATTGCTGAGCAGAGGGATGGAAAAACAGCGGGAGCAGTGTCTGCATCAAAAACCACTGGATATGGTAGACAGATACAAAAGGGGGCTCAATTTTGCAAGTCCAATCGAAAGACCAGCACAGAAAGAAACTGTGTCGTGAGCAACCATGGGGAAGAGAAGACGACAGAATATTATGACAGTATTAACGAAATTCAAAATCCACACCTGTTACATTTATGTGGGGGATTGTTAAGCAAAAAATCGGCAACTACACCGAGCACATGTGCACAGTACCACATGCACGTGCACCAGGAATGCATGAGTCAGACTGAGTTACAAACCACAACCAGATTACGGTTTATTTGCTGCAAGTGCATTGGACAGTTAAACCGATTGTGATCAACAACATTTCGACCGATTTACTCACAGGCGACCCGCCCAGTAATACAGTGTGCCAAGCAGAAGACAGTTTGGGGAATAATGCACAAGCAATGCTAACAGATAGAAACTGCATCACCTTGATAAACATGGTATGACACATAGAGAGTGAAGAAACAACCGAAATGGGAACGCAACACGAGGAAGTGCACTTCAAGGTCGAGGATCCCGACAACCACACGTTACCTGTGGGTGGGGCCCCCATGACAAATGTCAATCATCTGGCACTGCATGGCCAACCCTACCCCTGTTACCTCTACTACTCCCAACCATGACACCTTACCTAGCACATTTTTCTGCATACCAAGCAACACCAATATATACTCAGCAAATACCAAGCATCTTTACCACGTCTCTAACATCTTTTCCCGGCAATAGCTATAGTCCGCAACCTGTGTCCAGCTGGCAAACAGAAAGTGAACAGCAACGTGAACCAAGACAAGACAGAAACAGCCCAGACACTGCCAGTGTCTGGGCTGTCAGGGACTTGGAAACGATAACGAGTGCAATTTTAACTGCAGAGGTTAAGGAAGATGCAATAATAGACATGCCTTGGTTACTGGAACGGAATAGCGTTAGTAGAACCAACGGCTAGGAGAATTAATTGTGGCGCAAAAGAGCAGCTCATGGTGTACACTGTAGAAAGGGCAGATGCTCGTGATTTACCCCTGGTATTATTAGAGGAATTCGATCATGAGATCCCACAACACCTGACGGCATTCCAGCATATATTGAACGAGAGGAGGGAGGTTTTTGCTAAAACAGACGCGCTCCGAAGAACAACAGTAGCCGAACGTGAAATCCCGCTAACGCGGGAAGGGCAAATTATGCAGGACCGCAGAGTTACATGCCACATCAAACCAAAATAATATTTGGAAAAGTTATAGAGATGCTAGCAGACTTGGATACCAAGCCAACACGCATTAAATATAGTTCCAACATTTCATTAGCGCCAAATAAAGCCTAGAGTTGGCGTTTCTTCGTGGACTTCTGTCCGATCAATCAGATATCATGTAACGAACTGCCACCCTATATCAGTGTAAAATATGCGCTCACAGAACTCTGGAAGGCAACGGTAATGATGTCGCTTGATCTCAGAAGCGGATTTTGGTAAATTCCCATCAATCAGGAAGACTGGGGGAAAACCGCATTCACGACACCTGACGGTCAGCAATTCCATTTTTGCGCTATGCCTTTTGGTCTCAAAGGAGAACCTGTTATCTTTCAAGCATGGTGGTCTGTGTGCTAGACTGACTTATCGGCGACTTCACACTAGCGTACCTAGATGATGTTATTATTTGGTCGAGCAGTTGGGAGGAGCACATACATCACATCTCCATGGAACTGGAGAGACTTGCAATCAATGGACTTACCTGTGCCGCGAATAAATGCCATTTGGGTAAAAGCAAGTTGGGATTTTTGGGACTTATTGTAGACGAGGACGGAAACATACCTAACCCAGAATAGTTTAATTTAAAAGAGAATCATCTGGCACCACGAACCCGCAAACACCTCCGCAAGATTCTTGAATTAATTAATTGGTTGAGAGAGTTCATTCAAGATTTCGCAGTAATTACCGCTCCTCTCACTGATCTTCTTTCGCCCCAAAAGTGGTTTGTGTGGAGAGACACAGAAGAAAATGATTTTCAAACAACAAAGAAAAGTATCCGTTCTTGCCCCAAATTAGCATGTTACAAGCCAGGCAAGCACCTCTACTTACAGACGGACGCCAGTCAAGAGGGGCTGGGTGTCGTCTTTTATGAACATGTGGAGGTTGGCACGAAGCAAGTCATTGATTTCGCCAAAGTTCCCGGTGCAACCGGCGCTGGCGTATCCAAACCTCCCCTACAGGTGGCCGATACCTATTAAAAGGTCATACCTGGAGCTCTACTTTCTAGACAGGCTACTTTAGCCCCCACATACAAAAAACTAAATCGGCTCTTTTGATCTTCAGGGTCCACAAGGAATTTTGCAATTTTATCACCGCCAGGCTGTCCGAAAGAGTAAAAAGAAAACTACACTATACTACTGATACACACACTAACTATTCACAACTATGCTTTGTCGTTCACTGTTGAATTTAAGCATGGTGGTATACCCCTTATCTACCTTCTCGGCCCAGTGGACTCGAGCTGTGACAGACTTAGTTTTGGGGGATGTCCGGTAACCATATACATCCCCCACCACCTCGCCACCGAGTGCAAAGGTCTTTAGTCTAAACCAACTGCTCAATCCGATACGGTAATCATGCACAAACACACTCATTCATTACAATTCTCTTTGTCCGAAGGTCAAAACTAATGTTAAAACGAAGGTTAAAACTAATCCTACTAAATCACAAGCATTATTGTTAACTCAACGTAGAATCCAGCCATCACGTCAAATAACTCAAAATAATATTCCAATCACCCTCACACAAACTGCGAAATACTTAGGTGTAACAATTGATTCTAAACTAATCTGGACTAATCACATTTCAACTGTTAAAAAGGTAGCACTGAGTAAATTACAGCAAATGTTTCCAATGTTAAAAGCACTAATCTACCCAGACGGTTAATAGTTATTAATTTACACAACAATCGTAAGATCGGCCCTTTTGTATGGTAACGATGTCTGGGGGAACTTATATAAATTCCTTTTTAACTCCCTTCTAGTAATTCAAAATAAGTATTTAAGAATCATAACAAATGCAGCCCCATTCAGTACCAACCGTATGGTTTCACGAAGGCATAAAAATTCCAACTATAAAGACACAGATTTTAAACCGTAATATAAATTACTACAATAAACTTCTCACGCTTCCAACCCCGCCATAAACGGCTAGGAGACAACGACCCCGATAAAAAACAGAAGAATAAATATCTTTTATTTCTTATACTAAAACCTTGAAAAAGCAATTTGAGTAACAAAAACTGTTCTCCAATACATTTTCCCACATCTCTTACAAAGCAAGACCTTATTTACTAACATTTAACACTTATAAACACCCACCAAACGCAGTACCGCCTCAACTGCAACGACTCGGATGATTAGATTATATCTAGTTAGAGGAAGGCCTCTCTTCCTCCGCTTCTTCCTGACATTTTGCTTAACTTCACGGGAATATCTTATAAAATTAATAAAACCAGCATTTACACATTTTTTACTAGAAAATTTTTAACAAGACCTACATTTTTTATTTTCCAAATCCCGTGCCAGTAGGGACCGGAACTCCACAGCTTTTCCCCATTTTTTTTGCATAAGTGAAGTGAATAAAGATTGGGAAAACCGTGGCCCAGGGGCTATAGTGGGTCACAAAACCACACACCTGACATGCGAGCGCCGTGCGTGCCAGGTTTAAGTGCCTGTATTAGGATAGGTCAGGGCGGGGTGGGTTAGCTGCCCCTAACCCTGACCCAATCAAATGATTACCGCCAGGGAAGACATGGGCATTGGTCTATACTTCCCCCGCGCGGCGACTGAAAGTCCACAAAAGTGATAATGTGGTTTGATATTAAGGAATCATAATGCAAGCAGTGAACATTAAATAGTTTAACAATCCATGTTGCCTTTGTAATTAACATACATTTTTTGAATATTTATAATCTCCATTTCCACAACTCATGTGCTGAAAGTGACCGAAACGAATACCTCCGTACAGAATCTCAAGTGCAGGAATTAAAGCGACGAGAACGAAATGCTATATTATGTTTTTTTTTCCTGGCGACCGTATGAAATGAAATACTTAACCTCAATTTGTAATCGATGAATTTTCTTTTTGCTAATTTTGCTCACTTTCCATTTTACCTTGTTTTTATGATTTTATATGCTAGGGATCATTGATACTTCGCAGTTTTTAATGCATCATGGTTTTACGTATTGTATTTGTCGTAATGCAGCAGTATCTTGCATAGTAAAAGGCTTCATCATATTGTTAGTTCTTTAACAAGCTGTTTTGCTGGTAGTATGTTTCATATGTTATTACAATATGGCAACAAGAATTTGCTTGTGATCAAGATGGCTAGTGTTGATGTTTTTTTTTTTTTTATCAGAAATGGTTGAAGCGGAGGTGAGCTGTGCTTTCGGGGCTCTGAAGCCTGCGTGCAGCGCCGTGGCATGCAGCCCGAACGTGGAAACGATGTTGAAGCTACAGGAGCAGCTGGATCTCGTTCCAACTCAAGCCCTGCAGCCCTTGCAGACTTATGTCTGCTTCCCCCTCTTGCTTCACCTGAGAAACCAAGCTCTTGGGTGAGTGTCTTAGCAGTATGCTTGAGTAATTATCTAGACTAGGGGCTCATCTGAAGGAAAGGTTTTCAATACAGTTTAATAGTATTTTGTGATTGCACTATGAACACTGACACATAATTTAAATTAATGCATTCACTCGCAATTAGGCTACCTCCCGTAATGTAATGTAATGTTTACAGGTTCTGTAATAGCAACGTGTGTGAACCTATTTCTGGCCCCACGTATGGTCGCCAATCTGTAAAATTACAGATTCTGTGTTATTGTCGTACAATTCCCAACTTATAGTGTCGCAGCAATCAACTTTACATGTTTGTGGAAAAAGCCGGTGGGTAGGCGTGTTGTGGTAGAGATGTCTTATTAATAGCATAGAGATCATAATCGCCACTGCGCCACAAAACAAGGAATAAAATTGTCACACAGTAAAAGAAAAGAAACAACTTAACAGCTCTGCAAACAAAACACTTCGACACAATTCAACACTGATAAAGAAACTATCTACAATAAATCACTTATCCGAGAACTCAAGTTTCATTATATCATGCTTTGATTTATTACTTCTCCGTTGATTACTTACCAACATGCATGAGAAAACCCTTTGATAAATAAGAAAGATCATTATATTCTTTAAGAACTGGAATGTGGGATATCTTAATTTTATGACTGATCCAAATTGAATTTGTGATAGCTTAAGGTGGGGCTTGTTGAAATTACTTGATCTTTATTTCAGTGAACTTTCCTAATATTCAGTTATTTCCACACTATAGAGCATGCCAATTACGTGATCAGTTAAATAGATCTGTCACTGTTTTACTGCAGAAGTTAATGTTCTCCAAAACACAAAATGATTTGCTCCTGGCTAATTCAATAGGTTAAATCACAAAAATCTTTAATCTCGTAGCTACTGGGTATGAGACAACTTGAAAATTACGTTCATCCTTTAGTACATATTTTATAGGTCCTTAATCAATTTAGCGAGTATAATTAGTGTTGTTTGGACTAATAAACACTTGTTCAACAGTTCTACACAAAAATTAATCGTGGATGGCATGAATTTGAAGAATTCAGAAGTAGAATAGTACTGAAACTAATTTCTGAAGAGTTCATCTTACAGTTCATTCTGTTGGCGCCAGCGGCGTCTTGCAAAGCACTCAAATAATTATCTAATTTTTCACGGGCCTCTTCTTAAATTGCCTGCAAAACTTTAGCCAACTATTAAACTCTCCTCAGGCAACTTAGAGTGAGGGACATATTAAATATTCTCGTTGGCTTGCGCCCTATTATTACGTTTGTCCACATGGCATGGCGTCTGTAAGGAGAGTCCCCACTTAAAACATGGCTTAAGGCCACGCATCATGCAGGCGGAAGACGTGGCCCATTGTTAGTTCAAAATTATTCTGGAAATCTCCATGCAACTAGCAATGCATGCTATCTTCCTTATCACCAAGGAGAAAATGTATATCGCAAATAAAACTCTTTCGTACCCAGTGCATTTTAATCTAGGTCAGTGTTGAAATATACATAAATGTCTTTAAATTGCATGTAAATATAAACAAACAGTGTTTGGAAATACATATAAAAGAATCAAGAATTTAAATATACCTTACAAAATTAAATTGATTATTTGTCAATATTTACTATATGAGTGTAAACATTTTAAGCTGTAAATATACCAGACAAGAATCAAAACAAACAAGATAATCAGTATTAACACTTTCCTGAAAATAAACATTGAATGAATAAGTAAGCAACAAACTTGTACATATCTGTGGGGATCATTCCCTCACATCATGGTCACAGTAATATAGTTTCATTAGGTTACCAGGTAAGATTTGTGATGGAGGAAAAGTGTATGAAGACCGAGGAAATCGTAGGTTAAAAACAAAAAATGCATATGAAACATGAAAAAATTACTGTTAATGCTCTAAAATCAATAATTTTAATTAAATAAATATAAAATTGAGATTTCATGCAAAACCTACATAACTCTGCTTCCCAAAGCTTGAGCGTAGCACCACACCATTTCATCTGTTTAGTTTATTTCACTCCAAATTACAACATAAAATGCTGCAATAACTTTGAGCAAAGATGTGAAGCAGGTAAATTGGTGTAGCCATTTGTGCTCACTTCGCTCGTGCTTTAGGGAGCAGAGTGGTGCAGTTTGTTGCGTGAAATCTCAGTTCTATGACACTGTTTTGGTAGGAGAGTGGGTGCCGAATGGTACTTTGATGAAGAAAGTGGGAGTTGATACAGGACAAGTGGGTAGTAGAATGGATTGGGGACTCCCTCAGGGTTACGCCAGGGCCAGGGGTGCCCGCAGAGAAGCATGCTGGGCCCTTTGTTGTTTAGCCTACCGTAATGGTAAATTACATGGTTGGGTTTGGGAATTGGGGAACAAATAAGATTGTTTGCAGATGATTGTGTATTGTATGTAGAGAAAAAAAAAAGGGGGGGGGGGTGAAGCATGCAGGCAGACATTGACAGGATACGGTTGTGGGCCATGGAGAATAAAGTTAAGATAAATGTAAGAAAAACTAAGGTAGTGAGGTTCACAAGGAAGAAGGTGATAATCAGGGACATGTACTGATAAGAGCGACAAGAGATAGAAGAAGCAGCAGAATATAAGGCTATTTTTCATGAAACTGGCCAAAACTTGTCTCCAGCATTTTATTCACACATTGTAAGAAATACCAGTAAGTAGTCCTGTGTAAATTGTAGTACTCTTCAGCATTCATTTAAGTATTAAGGTAATGTTGTTCACAATATTCATTTATTTTACTTGAAAGTTGGTTATAATAATGTAGGTTAATGGTCACGACTGCTGGCTATCTAGTATTGTGCTCAGTTTCAAGTGAGTTTTACTGCTGAGATGTTGAGTTTTTGCATTTGTTTTGCATGACAGGGAGGTCAGGGATTAAAAATAAATAATAGTTTCAATAGCATGCATAGGGAGACTGTAACTATGGTGCAGTGACGTGTCACCCAGTTTGTGTCTCATTTCGGTAATGATTTGCAGTTGGTTCTGCCGTGTGACGACAGATCGTGCCGAGGTCATTCAAATTACTTCAGGATGCAGTTCATAGACCTTCATGGTCGATCTCATGAAAGTGTGAGTGAGTGAAGAGATTTGGGCGGCTCTTAATAGCGAGGTATTGAAATCCAGTGAGGATGATTGAGGTGAGTATGGAGCAGCTACGGAATGAAAGGGCAGGGGAAACTGGAGATCTCGGAGAAAACCTGTCGACCAACGGCATCATCCAGCATGATTCTCACATGCGAAAATCCGGGGAGTGACCTGGCCAGGGATTCAACACGGTTCACCTTGCAGCCACCATGGCCCTGTTCTCATTAATAGTATCAAAACATTTTCAGCTATAAAAAACATGGTAATTCAATTTCCCCATATGTACAATGGCCTCTGGTCTCACCCAAAACAAACTGTCAGTTGCTCCGCAGCAAAGTCGAGATGAATTTACGGAATGCAGGACACCTCCGACACCTATTTGTCTGTTCACTGGTTTACAATTCTAAGTGTCTTTGGTACAAATCCTGGAGCTATGACATTTTTGTCACATTGCAGCTGTATAACTGGCCTATTTTCGTTGGCTGATATTAAAGGGAACTTTGTTGTAATTTGAACGTAATTATAATAGTTTTTATGAATAAATTGTTGCATAAATTTGTTCAGTTTTTAGCTTTTCATGGTTAACTGAAAACTTTTAAATCTACTTTTAAAAAAAACATCTGCACCTGTTACTGTATATATTTTAATACACACCCTAGCTGGTACACGCTTCATTGAGTTGGTAGAGACGAAGAAAAATAGTTTCATGTCTTAATGTCATTAAAAATAGGTTATATTTTAATTTGTGAAAACTTTAGGTTTTATTTTGATTTTTATTTTAGAATACACAAGTATGAATGGGCACATTATTAGCATATTTACGTCCCTTTTCATTTAAAGCAGTAAAATCCTTATGTTTACAGAACGCCAGCAATTTAGTTTCTAGATATTGTGAGGAAGGCATTGGTCACTATCGTAAAGTGACTTTTCATATAAACACAGGGAATGATGGAAATGACTTATGTGAGAAACTGATCGTAGAAAGTACATCGAATGTTGCTGAGAATAAAATAGCTACTTTGAAGAGTCGACCATCATGCAAGCAAAAGATGAGTACATATATTGGTACTGCAGTAGAAGAAAGTATTTACAGCTACTCTGATCAAATTAAATCTCTCAATGCCACCATCAAATGATTTGATGGTGCTTTTGAAACATAACTTAGAAGACATTCCGGACAATGTATCTAACTCAGATATTTTATCACCATGCAGCCACAGGGATGGGTTGGTTAGTGGCAACGAAACAATGAAGGCATCTTCAAAAGAAGAAGTTTTTGATGCCTCTACTAGTTTATGTGATGCAAATAATTACATTTAAGAATGCAGTCAAAAATTCCTACCCTTCGATCTACCCCAAAGGCAGCTGACAGAAGGGGAGAAAATCTACTCATTCATCACCCCCTTTCAGCTCAAAACATAATATGGTAATATTGTGACACTGCCCTTAAACAAAAGCAGGGTTTAACTACAGGAAGTACAGATGAAAAACTGATGTGGCTCTCTGATACAGTTTTGAGAAAGATTTTCTGTTGGGTTTGCATGGGTTTCAGACTAAACAGTGAAAGCTGTGTGAGTTAATTTGTTATAGGTTGGGGTAGTGAAAGTTTATTGAAATCTGGCGTAGCGTACACTGCCATTCTGTGACATTATGCCTCTGACAGCCACTCATTTGCTACTGAGGCATTTTTTTCCTTTTCCTTCAGTAGATCTGTCAAGCACTCTACAGAAAGGAACCTTGTAGACCTACATAATGTACAGATATCTGAAAGAATAGAAATACAGCATATTGAATTGTTCATCCTTGTAATCGTGGAAATGTCATGGAATTAGTTAAGGTCCAATCCGGTTTGTTCCAGTACCGTCGAAGTATAGTAAAAATGTGGCATCAATGAATAAAGAAAGGCCATTTGCAAAGGCCGAGGTACGCTGAACAAAACCTCTGTCAACCAAATACTTAAGATTTTTGGGAGTATGATCAAAAAATTATTCAAGAGGAAGAAGTTGTGAATGGAGATAAATTGAGTTTGTGCGTGGATAAAACATAAGATATTTCTGTAAAATAACAAGAAAGCATAGTTACCCGAAGCTGTGATGAATTCAGACATATGGAGAGATTTATTGATGGGTTTGAGACACTATCCTCAAAGAGTTATTCAGTTCATGCTGAAGTAGTGAGTAAACTCAATGAAATGAACCTTGACATCAAGAATCATCTCGGGTACTATTTTGTTGGTACCAGTGGGCCTAACATGGCTGGAACAGAAAATGGACTGCAAGCAAATTTGAAAGTAGATGCACCCAGCTCTGTTTTTCAGTGATGTTATGCACACCTCTTGTAATAGTGTATTGTCTAGAAAAGTTGTGAATGTGTGCCAAAAGCAATGACACTCTACAATCTCCTACGTGGCACTCCTGCTCTTATTTCTGAGACACGCAAACAAATGGATGTGGAAGTAATGTGACATTCTTTTCACAGGGCAGGGAAGACCATGGTCCTCCAAAGAAGAGAATTTTCCTTCTCATCTGTAATTCACTTTGCCTGCCATGCCTGTTACACTTGAGTGTAAAAACAACTGTCCCCATTTCCTTGCATAGACAAGAATTGTAGCTCCTGCATTCCCGGTGCTAATGTCTTTAGACCAAAGATCTTGATCAAGTAAAGGCATCACGACTATCCAACCAACCTGATCAAAGTTATCAGCGCAGTGATGCATTCAATTAATTTAATTTAATTTCTGAGCTTTGCAGGCAATTCTCAGGACATTCTATGGATTTATTCAAGGTCATCAGCTTTCTAAATCCAGAAAGTTTTGATAAAATACTTTCAGATGGAATTCAAGGAGGGCTGAAAAGTCTGTGAAATTTGCTTGAAACTTCTCCTCACTGAAGCTGAAAACACAAACTGATTTCCGCCCAGAAAGCGGAAATCACTAACTGACAGACTTACAGATGCATTAATTTTCGGATATTATAAAAAATGTATTTATATATATATATATATAATAATGAAAATAAATATTTGGTATTGTGTGAATAAAACATCCAGAATTTAACATTTTTATGTAAGAATTTTGTAAGAATCTGTTGATCTGGAACATTTTAAAAATGCTGCAAGCTGAAAGTATGAATTGTTCTGTTTCTACCGTCAACTGAATCCCACTTTCAATTTTTAGTTATACGGAAAATAATTGACATTTCCTGTTCTTATATAGTAAAGTAAATGGTTTTCCAGACGGTATGAATGATACCCCAGGAAAGCACGCGGATGATAAGATTAGCTTTGAAGAAAATTATGGTTTAAGGTTCACAGAGAAGGGTTGCAAAAGTTGCCTGTGGTGTGTCTGCTGAATTTGGAAAAAAAATAGGGTCTGTACGAAGAACATATGGGGATATATTTTATGTTATACAAGGTTGCTTGTAATTAGGTTTCATGTGAGCGATGTTTTAGCAATCTGCCAATAGCTACGAACAGACTACAAAGCATGATTTCCCCAGACGTTACGAGGGCAGTCATACTTATTACAGTCGAAAGAGTAATCAACTACAGATAGACCACATCAAAGTTCTCGAGTTTTCTGAGACTTTACAGGAACTAAGCCGTCTTATTTTGTTTTGCCCTTATCATAACGTAAATATTTTAATACTCTCGCATTACCTCGTGAAACATTCTAGTGCTCCTTTACTTTGATATTTGCCCTGTCAAGAAAGCAGGATTGCTGTCACAAGACTCTTAAGTTACCTTCATAAGATAAATTAAATTTTATTTGTATATGAATAAATGCAAGTTTTTGTCTTAAGTAGGGAAATAAATATTTCATTTGCCATTCACAGATTAAATTTCAATACTGCTTCAGCACTTTTTAATTTGTATACATAATGGCTTAAAAATGCCAATTTAAAAGCTTAAATTTGAACATTTTACCAGGAGGTGACCACCGACCCCCTTGGAAGTTTCTTTTGCCCCAAGACCCAATGCTAGTAGGCCCATGCCCCAAACACAGATATGGATATTCTACTGTTTCCAACCGAGGCCCCTACCCTCCTAGTCAGCCCTTGGTGCACAAGGTGTAAATTGTTTGTGTATCCGGAAAACAAGTTATAGTACAGCATGGTCACATGTCAGGGTGCTAACAATATTTTAGTGAAATGTTGTAACCAAAAGTACTATACCGTTATTACTAAGAATGTTCCTTAAATTTGTACTTTAAACATAGTAACACTTTGGTAGTGCATTATATACATAGTGACTTGAGTTAAACATTAGTTTTTGTACATTTTAATCTGTTGAATAATATTCCTTCCGTGCATATTGATTTGTGTGTGAATGTATTGATTGTATAAAGGTTGCATTTCATGTGTCTTGAGAAGTAACCTGCACAACAATCTGTAGTTGATGTGTTTACAGAATGCTATTTACTGCACTGTAAAACAATTTCATGTATCACCTGTGTATCCTCTCAATTCCTTTTACTTATTATGGAACAGAAATACTTGACTTATCAGCCAGACAGAGTTTTTCCTAGAGTCTACTATGTATAGAATTATGTAGTGCATACAGTTTAACACAGTATGTTAAATACTGCATGTGTGTCTTACGAAGTTTATTAAATGTTTTTTTTTTTATTACTTTCTGCAGGAATGATGTAAAGCAGCGTTTGATTGATTGTATCACACACATTCTCAAGAAAACGAAAATATTTTCCGTGAAGCAACTGTTTGAAATATATGTGCCCTTGTTTCTTCACTTGTTCGATTCTTCCAAGCCTTCATTGCGTGAGTACTGACAAAATGTTTTATAAGTTAACAAGTCTTGTAAGGAATTCATTACTCTTTTTTAAACATCAAACAGATAATTTTCTTATAAAATCTTTTATAAATAAAAATAATAATGATAATAACATGGAAATTATACAAAATTAAAAATATGAAAAATAAAAATATTAAAAACACTATAGTAATAAATAAAGGCAAGAAATAATGTGTTAATGCTTCCTACATTTAAAAATTTTACCAGGGATTTTTGTTAACGCAGTAAAGTAATTAAGATAGAAAAAAATAGCTATAACTGATACAAACTGTCGGGGTTACAGTTTTGGAGGTCAATCTGCTGCTTGCTTACGTGGCGTGGCCATGCTGGTTCGTTCTTTGCAGGCTGTCTGGCCATTTGCTTGTGGTCAGCATTTACATTTGCCCTGAATGTTTGATAGAAATACAGTAATCCCTCGCCAATCGTGGGGGATAAGTTTTTTAAAAACATAGTGGTAGAAGAATACTGTCTGTTATGGGGATCAAGAAGGTTCAAAGGAATATCACACAGATTGTGGTCAGGTACAGCTACGAATGGCTCACCCACAAGGAAGTGGCATGGTGTCAGAACATCATACTCCCGAGGATCTGTTGAAAGGGCACATATAGGTCTTGAACTCAACACGGCTGAAACCTCTGCAAACAGTGTTTAGAGTTTGTCGAAGGTCAGCAACTGAGTACCTACAACTCTGTATAGATGCTGCTTGGCACTCTCGATTGCTGCTTCCCACAGACCTCCAAAGTTTGGACTTGCTGGAGGGTTGAAATGCCACTTAGACCCTCCCAGGTTCACCTTAGCTTCAATCTCTTCCTCATTATCCTTTGGAAGTAATGTTGCATACACCTCCTGGAGTTGTTTATGTGCTCCCACAAAGTTGGTGCCATTATCGGAGTACACATCTGTAGGGATTCCGCTTATTGACACAAATTGCTTGAATGCAGCCAGAAAAGCTGCAGTTGACAAGTCTGTGACCAGCTCCAAGTGTACTGCCCTAGTGGCCATACAAACGAACAGACACAAGTATACCTTGAAGGTTGCTTTCTTCCTTGTTCGTACTGATATGGCATGGAAAGGTCCTCCAAAATGTACCCCAACAGACCTGAATGCTCGAACCTGCGAAAACCGTGCTTTTGGCAGTGTGCCCATTACTGGATTGAGAGTGACTGGTCTGGCCTTAAAACACTGTATGCATTTGTGAATCACATTTTGCACCATGGAGCATGCAGAAATTATCCAGTACTCTCGGCGGACTAGATACAAGGTTGTGGGTGGCCCTGGGTGTAAATTGATGGTATGACAATGGACAATAATGAGTCTGGACAACTGGCTTTGCTTTGGCAGCAAAATGGGGTGTTTTGCAGTGTCTGGTAGTGATGAATGGTGTAACCGTCCGCCCACCCTGATAACTCCATTTGAATCTAGAAATGGCATCAGTGTCTGTGTAACCCTGGGGCACCTAGTCCCTTTTTGAAGAGCAGACAATTTTTCCCTGAAGCTACACAACTGTACATGTTTGACCAATGTCTTGGAAGCATTTCTCAACTCCTACAGTGTCAGAAAATTACCATTTGAATGGCGTGTTTTCTTGAGTGCTGCTCTTGCTCGCAATAACCATGCTATGATGCGTGTCAACTTGACCAGCGATGATGACTTGTCAGATAAGACAAACAGATCTTCAGGGCCATCACACTCAATCTGGTTTGCCACCAAGACAACAGATGCAGGTGGCTTCAATTGTGGCACGGACTCTTCAGTATAATGGCCTGTATCTGGCCAGTGTTCCTGTGAAAGCTTCAGCCACAGGGGGCCTGTAAACCACCATGAATGCCTGAGAAGCTGCTCAGGAAGAGCATCGCGTGTTGCCACATCTGGTGGATTCTCCTCAGATGGGACGTGTTTCCATGTACTGGGGGGTACGAGTGCCTGAATCTCTGCTACACTGTTAGCTACAAATGTCTTCAACTGGTGTGGTGACAGATGTAACCATGCCAATACTACACTTGAATCTGTCCAAGTATGAACCTCAAACTCTTTGATCTTGTCAAAATACAACCTGTTGATGTGCTGCCACAGCGTACTCAATAACAATGCTGCACACAACTCAAGTTTAGGCACAGTGAGTGTCTTCAAAGAGGCCACCTTCGACTTTGAACAGAGAAGACTGACTTGAACATTCCCGTCCCTCGTCACACAACGGGTATAGATGACTGCAGCATAGGCCCTTTCACTGGCATTACAGAATCCATGAAACTGCACCTCAGCCCCTTGAAGTGGAATAAACGTAGGAATTTTAACCTCACAAAGGCTATGAAGTGATTTCTTAAACTCATCCCACTAGTTAAGTACATACTGTCCAACAGGTTCGTCCCAGCCAAGACCTTGAGTCCTTAATAACTGAAGCAAGATCTTGCTAGTTGTGATCACTGGGGCCAACCATCCACAAGGGTCGTACAAGTGGGTAATGGTTGAAATAATGCCTCGCTTGGTGTTTCGTGCATCATATACCTGTATCCTGTATATGAAGCAGTCATGACCTGGATCCCAGCGCAACCCCAACACCTTCACAGATTCACTGCAGTCCAGGGTTCTAGGCTTAGATGATACACTTCTATCATCCATCAACTCCTGACTATTAGAACACCATTTGTGTAGTTGAAACTCCCCAGCATCCAATAATCTAATGAGCTATTCTTTTAACTCTTTAGCTTCAGTGATGGTAGATGTTCCTGTGACAATGTCGTTGACAAAGACATCCTGCAGTAAAACACATGTTGCTAAGGGGTACTGGGCTCCTTTATCAGTTACCAATTGCTTAATTGTACGCCGTGCTTGGTAGGGTGAGGATGCTAACCCGTAAGTCGCAGTATTTAATTCGTACAGTTTGACGTGAGTCTGGAGCTGGTCGCCACAATACACATTGATACTTCCGTTCTCGTGTATCCTATCTACCTGTACATCTTATGCACATCAGCTGTAAGTGCTACACTTGACGTTCTGAAGTTCAGTACAATATCACAAATATCCTTCTGGAGCTTAGGACCACACAAGAGCATGTCATTAAGGGATGATTCATTAACCGTTGGTGCCGAGGCATCGAACACAACCCTAACTTTTGAGGACACCCCGTCTTCCTTCACAACTATTTGATGGGGGATGATGTAAGCAGGTTTTTCATGTGATAAAGATGTCAATTCCATCTCACAATATTCATCGGATTTCAGGGTACCTACACATGTCATATGGCCTAATTGCTTGTATTCCTCCATGAAATGTTTATATTCAGAGTGCAAATTTGACAACCTTCCCAACTTTCGCTCCTGACCGCGAAGTCATCTGAGAGCCACCACACATTAATTTCCCAATACAGTATCACAGACATCATTTTTAAATGGAAGACGTAATACATACCTTCCTGTATCATCGTGAGTGTGCATACCTACAAAGTACACTTCACACTTCTTGTCATCTTTGTGAAATGCCCTCAGCCCCTCGGGGGCATCAGGAGTTTCAACCACGCCTCACTCGCACCATTAATTACAAAACACCTGTATACCCAATGGGGTAGAAAGCAATCTCGTCTCATAATTTCCCATATACCGCGGCCATACATACTTAATATTACTACAATCCATGTAGTACATTGGCGCAGTTATGATCCCACAACACTCAGTTAACAGTTCCTTAAGGTGATTCTGAAAAAATGTTCTCATAGACCAAATTTCTGTTACTTTTGGACATTTAATGATAAGTTAGAAAATACACTCATAAGCATTACATTACCTTTCACAGTTATTATAAAAAGGTATTAAAAATTCTGGGCCCATTTAAAATATACAGATAATTAAATTCATGAAAACACAGGTCATTAGAATTCTGATCAATTTGCTCACACATATTTCACCATCAACGTCACTGAGAGTTTACTTGAATTTCTGACATCATGAAAAATATTTAAAGTATTTTGGCGTATCACTTTACTACAGTTATTTTCAGTAGGAATTGCGCGGCTCTTCACTCATAGCGGGATCACAATTATTTACACTGAACGACGACTTCCCGATGACAATGTAATAAATTGTTCCCGCAAACCCGATCATAAAAGGACTTCGCAAACATACCTGAGGTAGAGGCACGTTAAAATGTGCACACAGGAACAAGGCAGCGAATAAATCAGCTGTGGCCTTACATACAGAAAACAAGATGCGACAACTCGGAAACGGCTTCGGGGAATTTGAGTCGCAGTCGAATGTAGCCAGCAGCTCGCCCAGAACACTGCTTCGTCACTACATACCACAGTGCTTAATCACCTTGCCCGGCAACTGATCTTCCACACTGATGGTCGATTCACACCCGTGAATAATTACGTAATCGTAACTAAACATTTTTGTGCTTAGCAAAGCCCAGTGCACGTCTTCTTAAAAATTGAAAGTTTGCAACGAATCTCATAAACTTCACAATATCGGCCTACGGTATTTGTAACCAAACGAGCGGATATTTCCTCGTTCTGAACACACCAGAATAGCCAGTCACTTCAGTTGCAAAAAGAAAGGGATTGGCAACATCGTAAACATTAGATCATCTATCAAGGAAACTACTTGGCATTCGGCCCGTAGCATTACACTGTCATTAGGAAAATACGTGATTGGTTTGTACCACAACTTTATGCCAGCACAAGCTCACATATTCACTTAAGTTTAGTAGGCTTGATTTGTTTTCATAATATTTCACGAACAACTTCACATCTGTGGGCACTGTCTGCATTTTACCAGGCACACGCCACACGGCCTCACTGCATAATGACTACCCAATTCATACTGCACAAGAATCTCGCTCTGCGTCTAGCCTGCACAGCCTGCCAGGTGACATCACGCACCCGCTAGGAGCGAAGCCTAATGGCGATTCTTCGCACTAATCGTACATTTTGTTTGCAAACAACAAACCTAAAAGTTATATCACCATAATTATTATATTATACTTTCATACTCAGAAATATGCAATCATAAATACAGATATTATAGGAATAAGGCCTGCCTTTTCTAATAAAATATACATAGTAAAATATAGAGACCAATATGTAACAACGACGGTTATCAAAAGGTACCAATGGTAACCCAAAGCCACACATATAACAACTGGTGACTACATGATTGACCAGTATGGTTACTCGGAGTTAACAACGGTAATTAAAACATAACCACTTCTGGTGACAATTTTCACATCGTCACACTTTGAAATGAAGTTGCCTCCTGGAACTTCCTCAATGTCCCAGAACCTCTGCAGGGCGCTGTTGAGACTGCTATTTGTGCGCACAAGTAATGAAGTAGGCTCTGCACTACTGTGTTCACACAGGGCTTTTCCAGCCAGCACCCAACCAAATTCTGTTTGAAAGGTATGTGGCTGTCCAGCAATTTTGGCACCCGTCATTACCTCTGCAACAACCTCTGCAGAGAGAAGCATTTCAATTGCCCCAGGTATCGCAAACTGTGGGTCTGCCAATGGGAGATCCTTTATGTGAGCGAGGAATGACGCATCTACCTGTAACGGTGGCATGTCCCTTGTTATTCTGTTAAGGATCAAGGTTTAAGTAACAAGGTTAAACTTCGAGTGCAGCGATGCAATTTTGCACACCACCTCTCCCCTTACTTTAGCTGCAGACATCTACCCAATTCCAGATATGCTGACCCTTGAACAGCAACGCTTCAGTCCTAAGCGATTCACGCATGCATCTGTGATGAAGGATGATTGCGATTCTCCATCTAGTAAGGCTCTCACTGTTTGAAATTTCCGTACACCATCCATGACATTGGCCAGTGCTGTGGTTACCAGTACAGTTGTTGCTTGCCTGTCCTGAACACCTTGAGCTGAGTGCATCTGGTATTGGATCTACTTCCCTGCCATTGTCTGCTATGTGAAGCAAAGTGTGGTGTAATTTCCCACAACATTGACATCGAAATCTTGATCCACACTGCACTGCTATATGACCACCTCTGAGGCAGTTGAAGCACAACTGTTTCTCTAGAACATGTCTCCTTTTTTCATCAAGATTAAATGACAAGAATGACTGGCATCATGTCAGTGTATGTGATCCATTACACATTTCGCACTTTTGTTTTCCGGATTCCTTATCGGTGACTGATACTTGTGTGGTCTTTGAAGGGTTGATGGGGTCAGGCTGCATACCTGCACTTAATGATCTTATCTTGTTAGGCCATGCATTTGACATCTTATTAATCAGAACAGTCTTAAATGAGTTAGCTCTTGGTTCAGAGGGAGTCAACAACTGTGCATGTTTCGCAGCAAGTGATTCGCGTAGCAAAAATCGCAACAGCCGTATGTATGATGGAATTTCATCATCCTGTGAATGCCTGTCTCAAAGGTTCCTCAAATTTCTCCAGCAATATATTCAGCAACAAAAAATCCCACTTGTGAACTGGAAAATCTAAAGCCTTTAGTGCATTAAGATTTTCTTTAACTGTGCACAGAAAAATTGAATATAATGCATCATTCTTACTATTTACGGGTGGAAGATGCAGAATTTTTTTGCACCTGAATAGTAGCTGTAAGCTACACTTTTGTAGCTTTTCGCCAATAAATTCCATATTACATATAATTCTTTTCATTAACTGGGATATTGCTTACCAGGTTCCGCGGTTCTCCCTTCAAACAGCTCAATAAGTAGTGGAGTTTTTGCACTTTACTTATGTTAGGAATTTGCCCAACAATTGAGTTAAATAGTTCATAAAACCCTGTCCACTCGGCTCAATTTCCAGTGAACACAGGCAATGGTAAAGTTTGCAGGGCTGCCCTCTGTGTTGCATCCTGTATACTAGTTGCATTGCACTCGCAACCTGACAAGTTTGACAATTGTCGCTTGACTCGTTGTATACGTTACGTAAGTCCCGAAACACTAGTTCGTAAGCAACAAACTGCTGTTTCACTTCTTCTGTATAGATGCCTTCGTTGGGGGGGGTTTGCACACAAAGCACAAAAATTGACGACCACTTCATTTCTCTTGCTTTATAACCTCTTCAACCACAATCTCAAAGTCCTCGATTTTTGAGGCATTTTCTTCTATTGCTTCACATAATTCCCTTGCACCTTCATATTGTGACAAGAGGAAATTAAAAGTCACATGTTGTAATGCTGGTGTTGTTGCCGCCATTTTGTGCGATGTCGTTGACCGTTTTAACTCTGAAAGTGGACTGTATAATCAAATTATTTGTGCTCCTAAGGTTTACCAAACCACACAGTTTAAAAGAAGTACTTATACACTGTAGTTATTTCCCGTACACAATTCTACTTTGAACTTTCACTTATAGGCTATCTCATTAGCCGACTTTATCCGTACGAGTGTCAAAAGCAGCCAGGGGTGTCACACACCATTATTTAAATCACGTCGCGTGGAATTACACATATTACACGTACAGATTACACTAATCCGGGCCGTTAGGACCAAAAAATGTTGAGCATGAACAAATACAAACCATCAACCGCCGCCATGATAGTTCGCACTGAGTCAAAACAGAAAACAATGGCCCCTGTATGGCCGACCAAACAGCCAGTCACACACACAGAGAGTACTATGCATTATTGACATCGTGAACAGTTTTATTATTAGAAAATTGGGTGTATTACGCACAAAACAGTAACTAAACGCACTGTTGGAGATGCCTTACATAAAAAAAAAAAAAAGCACAGCACTTTATTTATTGATAATGGGTATGAAGATGCATATTAAAAATTAAATCACTCGTGTGCTGGGGCTAGCAGCGAAAACATCGCTATGTGCAGGTAGCTGGGCGAGCGCCTACAGCCTCTGTAGTGCGCAGCTGTTGCTCAGGCCTAGATCCTCGGTCTGGGCTGTGAAGTAGGTGGTGATGCTCATGTCAGAGGGCCACCCTGAGTGCAGCTCAGCTGTTGCTCATGCCAGGGCTGATAGACATGACTGGCCCACTGCATGGTCGGGTCGCTACAAGATTAATCTGGCGGGTGAGCGGCCTGGCCGCCACCACTGCCATCGTTACAGGGTTTTTTCACTTCATAACAGCGACGCGGTATTGGGAAAACATGCTGATAGATGTGATTCACATCAATGTTGACGCATGCCCGGTTAAGTTTGAATGACATGTTTGTCTAGGATTTTAATGCTAGACTAATAGCGTGGTTTTAATTAGGCTTAATGGTGTTTGGCGATGGGTGTTGGTTACTGACTTACACCGTCATTCTGGGTGGTGCTGGTGATGCTGTGTTGGTCTCACTCAGTGGTGGCTGGCTCGCCTCACTCTGAAGCGGCGATTCCAGGCGGACGACTCTCTGCTCCAGAAGTGTGGATTGGACCAGCCATACCTTGCCTCAGTCTGATAAACTAACCCTCTCAACACTGGGTGGTACTCCTGGCTGGTACAGAAGGACGGTGAAAAGTATACTATTGTGACCAGAGCAGCTGCGACTGCTTGGCGTCTGAGTGTGGCTGCGCGGTCCCGTTCCGCCTGCCTTTCCTCCATAAGAGGTGGTAGTGCAGACCACTGTCTGGCAGCAATGTAAGCTTGGTATTGTTCCCTATGCTTGAGGCCACGCCTTACCTTGTAAGGCATAGAGTAATGTGGCTTAATTTACGTAGTGCACCTTGAGAAGAACAGTATCTACAGTGTTCACCCAATAGCTGCTTGTTGACCTGAGCTCGGTAAGAGTCTCCACTGATCCCCCGCGCTTTACGGGCTGATCAGAGACGGGGAGCCGTGTGGGCGTGTGTGCGTTCAGGTAAGGTTGAGTGGCAAGTCTCAGGCTGTGGTCACTTCAGCACTAACTTAGTACTCAAAGCAAGGAAATAACCTGGTCTTGTAGCCCCTCCTTGAATGAAGGGGTTACTAGTGGTTGGGGCTCCGCTGTTTTCCTTTCCAGCACTGAATTAGTGCTCAGGTTACTGGAAAGAAACAGGTGGCCATCTGATATGTGTGTTTTTAAACCACTGACTCCTGAAGGGGGTCCGTAGTCAGACTAATTTGGTTAACTAACAGTCTCCCGGTTCCTGTCGGCAGTGCACGTCGTATCTTGTTTCTAGCCGGTGAAACAGAGAAGGACTCTAAAGAAGAAAAAGCTTAACGATAGAGAACAATAGATGTTTATTGAGAACTCAATAAACATGTGACCATGCTACCGCCTACCGAACAGTGGAGTGCTGAAGGTAACTGCGTTATCCAAGTGTAGGCGACTTGCTTCTAGGTTACAAGGGAAAGAATATAGTTCTAGACGAATATAAAGTGAATTGCAGTTAAACTGTACTAAGTAAACATGTGTCTAAAAGAGAGAAAGTGAATTTAATAAGTATTACCGTGTTCGCTGGTTGACTGGTCGTCGAGACGGGAAGTAGCCGCTGGGGGCGTACTTAAAGCTTCTAAGACCTCCGGAGGTCCCAGCACTGATCAGTGCTCTGGGATGTTGCGAGAGAGGATGAAGAACGAACTGCAAAGCCCCACTGCGCACAGACTTATGTAGTGCTCAAGTCTAGGCTGCCACAGTAGGGTGCAGGGAAGGCGTGTGTTGTCCTTCTGCCGTGGCGTAGGAGTTGAAAATCTCTGGTCAGCAGTAGTCATCAATAATGCTTAGTTCATATTCGGTAGCACTCTGCCTTGCCCGGTGGCTAGCGGCTTATTGGTTCTCAGCGTGTGGAGAAGGGGGGAGGCGGCTTGCCCACTGGTTCCGTAACCTTGTGGCCATGTGCTTGGCCGCCTGGCAGATTTTCTGCAGCCACGAACTTATGTGCAAAGTGTTGTGTGCACAACTCTCACGCGGGTGGTTGAAGTAGACAACTCTTACGTAGGTTTTGAAGTACAGGTATACTTTACATATAGAGTGATGAGTCATAATCGTAGTTGATTAGTAGTATGAGCGGCACACGTCAATATATTGAATTTATACAAAATTTAGGCGGCATGTTGATCTCTGCAGTGGCATGATGAGGTCCGGCAATGTTTACGGGAATACCAAAATTTTGTGCTCTCTACTTTAAATATTAATTATCCTGAATTTTTCATCAAAAACTTTTGACGTGGTGTATACACGCACATGGCCTTTCTCGCCAAAATATAGTAATATATGAACTCATTTTATTTTCACATACTTACTTTTATTCACTTTACATATAAAATTGACTTCATAAGAAAAATACAATTTCTCACCATAAAAAATTTGCACCTCACGTAAGCATGAGTACACATAAACTTAAATAAAATCATTAAAAAAGGACATTGAATTAAATTTGAAGTTATCATACATACACTGTTTAAGAAACTAGTCTGTAATGTGCCTTTTTTTACAGCAAAAGAGGAGGGATGATGGAAGTAAAAAATTACAGGGAAGGTAAGGCAGAAGCGGCAGCAGTACGTAACTAGGACAAAGAATTTTCACTGATCCGGTCTGCAACTTCCCCACCCCAAAACACCCCAGTCCCCTTCTGGCATGAAGTAATTTATTGCTTCGCGCTGCTTGGGACAACAAATATCGAAGTCTACGATGGCAGCTTGAGAAATGCATGACCACTAACATCAGTAACGTTTAGTTTTCCATAGACTGAAAACAGTGGATAATAGAAACTAGTACCGCGGTTATAGAAAAGGTCTACAAAAACAAATCCGCACATAACTTAAACCACGGTTGGTGAGTGATTACTGTAGTAGCTTACTGTTGCAAATTGAATGACTCGCCTCCCCAAAGGCACTAATCCAAAAGGCCTACCTCTTCCTTCCTATGCTGGCCACACGTGAACTTTTTTAAATCAATTCTGCTCTTTGGGCTCGTGCTGCATGCTGCTGTGTTGACAGTGGCAAAATATCTATAACTTAGGGAATACACCTTTAGGCGCCCTTCATAAGACATTTCTACTTCTGTTCTAAATTATATTTTGGTGTGATTAAAACCTAAATACATACATGCTGCATAAAAGATAAAGAAAAATCTGTAACCCACAAGCAAAGCTGCATGTATGTACATATTAGTAACACGTGATACAATTAAGTAGAGATTGTCTACAAAATATCAGTTTGGGTACCCATTTACTGTTATTCTGGCACCTGTACTAAATTAAGGGAGGGGCAGTGCATTCCCTGCCCCTCTAGTTGTTACGCCACTGTGCATTGATTCTATCTGCCTTGTCTACATTCAGAGAGCTGAATTAGCCACCCTTGGCCATCACCTCAAGGAAGTGGCCTACCCCTCTCCAGATTTATATAGAAAATGGTAACCAATCACGTGCAAAAGTGTGAATTTACCCCTTCCGCATATTCAGAAATTCATCTCTGGACCCATGAGAGATTGAAACACCAGTGTACACAGATTGAGACATTTTTTGAACATCGGGTTGATGTCTCAGCGGTGTTTGTGTCTGCTTCCAAATGCAAATTAATGGCATTACACACAAATTACAAATTGTACAGTTTCCACTCCCCATTTGTTAAAAATTTGGCATTCAAATTTCCATATACAGTACATATATTTTGGAATGCTTGAAAATTATGGAAAGCGAACAGGTTTTTCAAAAATGCTGAATTAATTATGAGCAGCCTATAATTAATACTGGTTTACCAGTAAACTGAATTCATTAAGACTGTGCACATTGTTATGCCATGTCTATTAAGAAGTACCTTCCACAGATTTGTGATGGGGTTCGTCAATTAACAGTTCAGGATTTCTTAAAGAATATGGAATCTGAAATGCTTTTAAACCCCAAGTTTCTTAAGTCTTGGCCTACTTAGCAATTAAACTGCAATGTGTTTTTACTTTTTATTTGTTGTAATGAATAGGTTACTATATTTGTGTGCTATATGAAGCATGACAGTTGAAATGCCACTAGAATATGAATTCATAATAATTCAGTGTTCAGCTTTATTTTATGCTTGATTATAGTGGCATCAGTATCCGAGGAAACCAAGTTAAGTGTGGTACAATGTGCCTCCCAGTTGTTGCGGTCTGCAAGCCCTGAAGTGCTGAAGGAATTATATCAAACACAATATGTTCCCAGGCTTGGGCAGGGTATCTACATATGTATGGAGCTCCTGAAGAGTGAAAAGATGAGAAGTCTCAGGTATAGTATTTAACAGATTATTGTGCTGTGTTCGGTTGATGATGTGCTGCATCTCAAGCACATGAAGCTGTCCTTTTATTCACTGCAGTTTGCAAAAGCCAACAGAGTAGAATCTTTCATTTTGCAATGGTCTCCCAATCTATTGTTTTTCAGGGAACTGTCAAATTTCTACACATCCAGAATTTCAATAAATGAGGGTTTGACATGTATCAATAAAATACAACTTATACTAACCTTATTGAGTACAATGAGAGCTCTATATTATTTGTGAATAAAGTTTAGCTAATAAACACACTAAAAATGTGAATTTTTTTTAAAATTATTACTGTGTAGTATTACTTTAAACAAGCTTACACATAATGCCGGGAGGCTGACAAGGTCCTCACTACGTTAAGGAGGCTGGTTTTGTCGCTGCTAGGGCAGGCACACCCTTTTGCAAGGAGTTTTGAATTCTGTTAGTTTTTACATGGTACTGGTGCACGTCCAGTGTAGAGGACTGGCCTGGTATGTTTGCAGCAGGGCAACACGTAACCTCAAACAATAGTTTGACCTGGTTCATCTCTGACAGGCGTACATAAGCTATAGTGGGGTAGAGATCTGGCGTTCGATGCTTGTGTGAGATGTCGGGGTCGGTTCTGCTTATTCAAGTCTGAAGCTGGAGGTTTGAACTTCCAAGGGCTGATCCAACTGGCGTAAATACGCTGTGATCCAGGGGTGTGTCTCCCCATTCAGACGTGTGGGTGCTCCTAAAAGGTCTTTGAGGTCCTCGGGTGTGACTGGTATTTGTAAATGATGCAAACCTGGGCTTGATACTTTTGCGAGAGTTAATTGAGCGTGGCGATGAGGAAGGGGGTAAGCTCTTGCAAGCACCTGTTCTACTTTCTCTCGAATACCAGTCCAACTGAAGTAAGGCAACTGTATTGAAACACACTCTCACGTCCGTGAGGTGATCGCATGTGATGTGCAGTCCTACCTGCTGTAAAGCACGTGAAACATCTGCCCACTCAATAGGCACCCTATCTCAGTACTCTGCGCCTAAACGCTGTGAGCACTGAGAGTCGGGCCTCGTCATTGACAGTCCCTATACGTGGGTGAGGGTCTTATGAGGAAGCGGTCTCCCCCAGACTCAGAGCACATTAACTCCAGCGCCTAAACGCAGTGGAGAGAGTGGACTACTAAGTAGGCAAGCTGATCTCACAAGACAGAGTACATAGTGTTGGGGCTCTACCGTTCTGGACTCAGTGGAGCACAGAATGGGTGGCTATCCAAGATGCATGTGTGTGGGTACTCAGTTGTAGGGTACTCATGTGAACAATTTCCCCGGGTTCACCTGCAATCCCTCAAGCGGTGCGAGGTACACTGGAAGAAGTGCTATGTCTTCAGGAAAGGATACCCTTGAGTCATTAAAATGGTTGTTTATACCATTTGACAGGAAATAAACAAGTGGTGTCCTATTACCTCCTAATGCTGGCAAGAGCATAGGGAAGCTTAACCCTAAGTTACCCAGGTATAGGTGAGACGTGGTTCTAGGCTAACAATGGTGGGGTAGACGAACACTATTAAAATAACTTAAACTGGTACTGCTCTCTACACATGTGTTGCCTTGAAGGGGCCACAGTGTCTAGCTAGCAGCAACCCCAGAGGCTGCCGTCAACATCTTCCATCAGCTCCAAATGTTTGCAGCATCCACCACCAGCTCTTCAACAGTAAGCCTGCAGACACCACTACCACACACTCAGTTGTAATTCCTCCTGGTTTGACAACAGCCACTACTTTCTGGTAGTAGCAACTACAGCCACTGCCATTAAAAGTAGTGGCACCATTTTTTCTTAAAGTCTCTTAGAGACATCCCAAGTTAGAGTAGTTGCGACTGAGTTGTTTTTATAGCCGTCAAAGTCATTTTATACGAAGTTAGATTAGGAGCAGGTCTCCTCCACCTGTTTCACAGTACGTTACTTCTGACCATGTTTTGCTGGGTAGGAGATAGTACGGGTCACCTTGTTTATTACTATGTAATAAATATGTATTGTTCCTTCCCAAGTGTGTTTATTCAAGAGGTGTATTTCCTACTCGCACCACATGTCAACAAGCAGCCAGCAGTCAATATCATCAGTGGTACCCAACCACCCCTACAGTTGGAGAAACAGATTACAAGTCAGGTGGGCAAGGTAAGGAAGCCTGACCGAGTAAGTAAGTTATTCTTGCAGTCTCAGACTTTGTGTCAAGCCAGAGGCCAACTTGACCTACTTCACATAAACCAAGGCCCCAGTATTCTGACAGTAACCTGTAACTTTAATCCAGCGTGCCTGACCTAGCGCAACCAAAACCACATGGACCATGTCTCAAATCAGGCTTTAAAAATTTCCTTTTAAAATGTATACAATAGGTTGCTCACTTTACATACTGATACTCAAAAACAAATCACATCATAATAATGATAAAATTCAGAAATGAAATATGAGTCAAACTTGATTTTAATCCACAGCATTAATGCTAGAGGTAAAGTTTGTACAAGTGATTATTTACATGTGTACACCTTCACGTAGGAATAAATTCATTTGCGTAACTAAATTATTAATATCTCTTCATCAAAAACAATGTTTGAAAACTTCAGTCTAGTATTTTTATTTTATTTTAGGTTGGCAGTGATACAGTGCATTATGATCCATTGTCAAGTTGAAAGTGATGATTTCTTTGAGCTCAACAATTCAACATTCCGCCGTCAGGTGGCAGATATTGTCAGCTTGATTCTGCCAGGAATTGTAGCAGGTCTTCTAAAAGTGATAACTGGAGACCCAAAAGTTGGCCACCAACTCATACAGGTAGGTTAATACTGTATTGGGGTGCTCACTGTTTGCATTGTCTCATTTACCACCTTGTGGGCTGGCTTACCAAAATGGCATTAGTAGTGCTGTGTTAACAGTAATATGTACTTAGCGATGTTATATCAGAGTCATCCAAATTAGAGCAATAAAGGTTGAACAGAGTTACATAATCCTAACACATTTTGACAAGAAAAACTTTTAAAAAATTACTATTCCATCTGCATTCCTAGAATTGGTGATCATGGGCACTCACCTGGTTCACGTATATTTCCTATGTTGACATTGCCCGTGTCTAAGATGTTCACTGTGGCTGAAAATTAGCGTGACCCAACTTTGGTCTCTCCCAAGTTCCCATTCCTGGGTACGAGTAACATAAATCCCCATCCATGTCAAAGGTCTCAGTTCAGCTATTGGACTTGCTGGCTCTTCTGAAGCATCACCTCTAGTTGGGCGCCCTCAACCTCAACTGATGGTCACTGCTTTTTTGTACAGGTAGGCAGAGATTGGTAAGTGTAAGAATGAGGTGTTGTAATTTGTCTTGTCTTCTCTGTACTTACTCATCCATTTATACTGGATAAAAGCTCTGCTTGAAACATCCAACTGGACACTCATCTCTGAAATGTGAGCTAAAACAAGCTAAACTTACAAAACTCTGTGTTAGCTTTACTTGGTGTCAGAAAAGGATAAGTTGTTTACAAACAAACATGAAAAAATACATGTACATAAACGTAACCTTCTCAGCTAAAATTGGTAATACACCATCACACCATTTAGCTCTAGGATCTGATCTAACTAAGCCATGAATGGTTTGTGCTGTTTGTTGATATAAGTTGAGATTTACTCATGTAAGTTTTGACTTGCTCAGTATGTAAGCTGCCCTCCAGTTAGCTTCTTAGCATAAAAATGGGGCTGCAAAAAGGCAACCGTTAAAACATATACATTAAAATACTTTCATTTGTTAGGTTTCCTCACTCTTTTTTGACAGGTTTTGTCTCCTCCTCAGCTGTTCCACAAGCTGTTTGATGAGCTGTAGCCAATCAAAACCAAGCAGCAGTCTGTCGTAGTACATTGGCGATGAAAGTGTTGTGCAAAATTCTTGTGTGGCGATTGTTTGCAACAGTCAGCGATAGCCAATAATTGAGAATGAGAATAAGGGTTTTTTTTTTTGCGCGGAGAATAACAACATCAATTTTTTTACATTTTGAAGATCAAAGTGCATTCACGCACACGTCTTTGTATTTATATCGACTTGTGACGCCCTGTCGAATAGGCAAACACTACGTCAAGCAGAAGTGGATGTATTTGATCGGGTGCCAAGGCAGGCACACCCTATTCTGGAGAGTTCGTGAAATATTAAGTCTCTACGTGGTACTGGGGCTTTCCCAGTATAGAGAACTGGCCTGGTAGCTTTACGGCAGGGCACAAAGTCAGGTTGTGCCAGAACAATCTTGCATTTCAGGCTCTGTGCCATGGGCAGTATACCTGAATGACTGAGATTGCTGGTGTAGGGCAAGTTTCTGGCAGAACGACTGTGTGTGTGGATGATATGGTGGTTTGGGCGCATTGTTTGTTGTAAGTGGTTTATTTTGGTGGAGACAGAGCAACAGGCGCGAGGTATGCGATGGATGCAGTTGGCTGCTCTTCCGGCTGATTAAAGTGCTCGATGAGCCACGGGTGTACCTCTTGACTCAGGCAGGTTAGTGGCTGGAATAAATCCAGTGGTACTTCTGGTGTAACGGGGACAAACAGGTGTCCCAGAGCTTGGGCTTGTTTCTCAGGGGCAAGCTGTCCTATAGTGGCGACAAGGGTAGGGATCAGCTCTTGTAAACACTCAGTGGAAATTAGCACTTGTTTCACTTTCTCCTTCAGGCCACTGCATCTGGTAAAAGGCATTTGGAGTCACACACACTCTCACGCCTGTAAGGTAAAAGGCAGGCTTTTGTCTCTGCAGTGAAGAGCCATATATGCAGCTTGTAGCGGGTTCCAGGGGGCCTGAACACGACAAATTAAGGTGCTATACACTGTTGATCCTTGAAGCATGCCTCGTATTCATCAACAAGTAGACTGTTGATCCTTGAAGCATGCCCCGTATTCATCAACAAGTCTGAACGACCTACTGAGAGCAGACTATTTAAGTGAGGCAACATACTCCCCTCCCCCCGGCTGTTGAGAGAGTGTGAAGCAGCAACGTCAGTGTTGAAGCAGCAACGTCAGTGTCGAAGCGACACGGAAAAACGCTAGGGTCCGGGGAACTCCGACCCATTGACAAGATACTCTACATATTTGTTGGTGAGCATAAATCCAGCTAGGTGGTAGGGCGGCATTCCCTTTATTGAGATCCCGTATCAAATAGTATAATCACAATTGACAAGGCTAGGGCATATAGTGTAGCAGGATTCTTGTATTCTTATAATTAACTTATCTTTATGTTCATGTCAGTATTCCCATATTTCTGTATAATTGTATCACTGTTTCTTGTATAACTGTAATAATTTATGTTCTCATATTAGCTTGTCAGGCAAAATTAAGTAAAATAAATATTGTGTGAAGAGTAACATTGTAATATTATTTCAAAGTATTGTTATATAGATTCCTAAAGAGTTATAATAAATGTGTGTAGTTGAAGTCCCTCTTTCATTGAATAGTTATTAGCATTAAGTATCCCCCCACGTACGAACTTGCCTAACTGAAGAGCAAGAGAGATCAGATGAGAAGAGTAATGAATAGTTGGAGTATTAGCAGCATTCTTATTGTTAGGTAGGCAGGTCGTTACAAGCTGCCGATGGGTGGATACCCCCATTCCAGTGTGCAGCGCTAAGGCGCTATGTGTAGACAAAATTAGGCCTTGTTGTCTGCAGTCTCTACACGTGTGTTAGTTTCAACCGCGTCTTCTCAATCCAGGGAACGTCCCCTCCAGCACAAAGGTGTGGTGAAAAAAACAAGCACCAATTTAACAAGCTTGTCTGGAAACTGTACCTGTGAAGTGCTCCGCCGTTCTGCGTACCGGAGTATTTAGAATGGCTGGCCGAAGCCAGTGATTGTAGGTTAGCAAAGTGTATTTTGGCTGTATCTAGTATAGTCGCCGGGATCACCGACCTTTCGTTCAAAGGTGAGGTCAACTAGGAAAGGTACAATGTCTACAGGAACATGGACTCTAGGATTAGTTTCAACCAATGTTCATTCCGTGCTACTGGAAATAAACGCATGGTGACACACTCCCACCTGCGTTTATCAAGAGCTTTACAGGAAACTGAACTACGTAAAAACAGGTTGAGGGGACCTGCATCCAAGCTGAACGGGGTGGGGTAGTATAGTGCTGTTAAAACAACTGAAAACTATAACCGACTTCCTATTACATTGTTGCCCAGAATGGGCCGCTGTGTCTAGTGTGGATAGATGATGTGGCATTTAACGGGTTAGAACGATGCTTGGATGACTAAACAGGGCACAAAGTTGTGGTGAAGGGAGGAAGATATAGCGAGGAATGAAGCAGGCGAGATCTTTGGTGGCTAGCGCGATGAAGTCTGTGTATGCAGGCTGGTCAGTTATGGAACCAATTGCAGTGGAAAACTGAAGACTGGTCGTGATCCGAATTCTGACTCTGTATTTATACTCTGTCGGGTGACTGTCTAGGCTCTAATAGGCTGTCGTCTTGGTGGCGAGGGGTGGTGGCGAAAAGCATAGCTCTCTGGGGTGACGTCACCGGCCGGCTGGGAGAAATGGAAGACAAATGATGAAAGACACTAGTGGTGCCATCTAGTGGTGGTTATTAGTACTTGTTGCCTTGAGAGGTGCATAGTTTCTGTGCGCCAGTGAATAATACAATCTCCGTTGGCTGGAACATCCATTCTTGCCGGCAGACAGTACAATCTTCTGATGCCTCGTAGCCAACAGTAATGCAAACTCTGTAGAAATCAGATGCTGTGCTGGCTATGCTGATGCTGATGAGCTGAAGTTGTCTAATTACCATTGTTGAAAATGCATCGTGTGTCAATTCGCCCCCTCTCCACTGCAACGAAAGCTCATACTTGAGGAAGATGAGAAACAAATTCCTCTTTATAGGATGTGGGATTGCCCTTGCAACAGCAATCTGTCTCTCTCGACTAGTCCTGTCTTAACAGGACGAGATTAGAGCTCATTCGTGAGGAGAGATGGAGGCAAACATCTCCTGAGTAGGATATGGGTGTGTCCTCGCAGGAGCAATCGGCCTTCCTCTCAGCTAGTGCCATCTCAAGGGGATGACTGGTTGAGAAAGAAATTACTTTGAGGGAATGTCGTACTGTCCTTTCAACAGTAATTTTTTTTCCTTACCTGGTTGTGCTTCTGTAGCATCAGCTACTCTGTGCGTTTTCTGCTCTGAGCACCACCTCACTTGACAATGAACTTGACCTTGTGTTCGAAAAATCAGCTGGCTTGGAGCAGATGCGGTGGTGACACTCTTTTATGTCGTTTCTTAGCGTCTGCGGCATACATCATTTATCTCTCTGCGTTGCATGGACTCAGCATTTTTTCTCTCTTCTCATTTCAAAGGGTAGGATTATGGGTATGCTCGGATGTGGCGTTTTTTCATCTTTTTACTTTTGCGTGAGCTTTTCATATTACATTGATTTATTTGTTTTGTCTGTGTTTTAACCCACTTGGGAACCGAGATGTGTGCCACAGTCATCTTTTCATTAAAGCGTGCAGTCTTACAGACTGGGAGCCTTGGTGTTTTTTTTTTTTTTTGACGCCGGCTAAGAGCCAGCGGCAGTGAGATCATGACGGCGCTCGCCGCTAGCAGAACACATGGTGGTAAACACGTGTGCTGTACCGCTGAACGGACTTTCCCAAAACGGGATAATTTCTTTCAGTGCTATGCATTTCTTTTCAGGGTCCAAAATTGTTTGCAAAGTGTAATGTGTTTGTATTTCAGTGTTTATGTAATTTTGTAATATTCAAATTCAAAGTGTGTGCGGCACCGAACAACAGGACACTGATATTCATGCTAGGACGCCTTTCATAAGACAATCAATTAATGACAGGAATTCAGTATTAACAGTCTCGTTGAAATGTACAAACTTGCTTTTGTGCCATTTAGATTACAAATATTAATATTTTACTCTGCATGCACAGCACTACCGCTTTTGCAAACCCCGTAGGCAGCTATGGTAGGTCCACGGAACCCCTGTGTCTGGGCAGTCGTTCTAGGAGACCTGGCGAGGTAAGGCGCCGTCTTGTATGCACTTCATATTTTTGCACTGGGTTAGATTTCCATAGTTCACTTAAGTTTATCGGTTAACCTTCGCTTGACGTACATTTGCCAGATATCCCCATAGTAATGCTATCCGCTTAACTTAATAATTTGCAGCCCTTGTGGCCTTTTCAACTTAAATGAGATAAGAGGAGATGATGTCGAAGAGGCCACGTGGCCCGAGCAACTTGCATACCAGGCGCCATCCACCCATGTTAAGGGCTTTTCATTGTTATTTCTTCTTAATTGTGGCAAGCAACCTCCAGGGTAATATTTGTATATATGTATTTCAGGGTATTTATTATATTTAATTGTGTTAAGGCCACATGGCTAGCTACCACCAAGTCCATATCCACGTCATCGCAGCATTTAGAGGGCTAATTCGTCTTCCATCATGTGCGCCTTAATTGGTTTCTGGGTAATATGTGTTATTTGTCATTCAGGGTTCATGTATTTTGAGGTTTGATGCGTTTGTGTATGATCAGGTGGTCATTTCTTATGTTTGGATATTCCCGCCATTCGGCATGCTACAAGCTCTTGTATTCTTGTTTTTTAACAGGAATATTTTTCTGAATACCACCATCATTTTGGCCGACGATTCCTGCCAAATTTAAACGTAAAGTAATGCGTTTTCCATCTGCACACATGGTCTGCTAAGAACTTCATCCAATGGCATCCCTGCCATCTAATACTGTTTTCATGCATCTGCGCTATTATTTGCCTGTTCATGTCATACCCAATAGTCAGCCATTAATATTTTTGTAAAGTGTTACTATTTTTCGTCCTAACTCGCTATATATTGACCATCGCCACACAACACATGGTTCGGGGATGTGTCCCGATGAGTAGGCATTAAGCCGGCCCTACACGATGCCCATTTCCGTATCAGTTTTCATACCCATTATCTGCTAGCGTTTCTGTTCCCATGTAGGTTATAATCTAGCCCCCTCCGGAGGGGTCTGGCTGCGGGTATAACAGTTTTCGGAACCGTGGGCATGTCCAAAACAGTAATAGGTGTTCAAATTTTTTCCTATACCCACGGAGCTGCGACAGACAAGATGGTGGGCGGCGTCCGAGAAGCAACCTCGAAGCGTATATATCCGTTTACAAAAAAATTATAGGTTCTGTAAAATATGTTTATGTACCAAATGAAACCTAATGTACGCATAAGTAACAGGAAGCGTTTCAATTAACTCCCACGGTCATAATAAAACAATAAACACAACTTTGAAAGTACGTGATAACTATTGACTTTTATTGTATATATAACCTTTTACACAGGTTACTAGTAAGTTGTATCCGTAGCTCAGTGGGTTTGTGCGTGGGTTCGCGCCGCAGAATTTTATGTTTTAAAGTTCAAATCTTTGTGTCGCACAACTTTTTTTTCGGAATTTTATGTGATACATTATTGCTGTTTATAAATTATTACCAGAAAACGCTTATTTCTGCAATATCTTCGTCTAACAGCAATAATACAAACCAAAGCTAAATCAAAAAACCACAGGCAGCTGATTGCACTGTGCAGTTACTTGTGTATTATTGCTTTTATCCAAAGAAATTCTAGAGATAAACATTTTCTGGCAATAACATAAGTTATAAACGACAATAATGTATCACATAACTAAAAATGTTGTTACATGGCTGAGATTTGAACTCATAAACCAAAAGCTTTATGTTACAAACCAGTGCAGTAACCCACTGTGCTACACACTCAACCTGAAAATGAAGTGATGTTAACCCCCACACATTAAAGCTTTATAATGGATATTGTGATATTTTACCCTTCTTTTAGTCTCCTAATGTATAAGCTTGTTTAATTTCAGAAAGCACAATATTGGTTATTATTCTTGTTAATGATAAATATTTAAATAATTTAATCATGTTTTAACTAGTCGCGTAAATGTCCATTGTGCATAAATGTGAAAACAGTACCTGTGTTTTATACATGCAGTGCTATTACTAACATTAATTTACATACATTAATAGCCTAGTACTTGTACTCAGAAACTTAAATAAATACAGTCTTCAGGAAAAATAATTGTCTTCGTACTTTTTGGATGTACCACAAAGCTCCTACATATAATAATATTTGAATGCATTTGTAGCCCTGCCAACTACGGAATATCTGCAATTTGCAAGTTGCTTTTGCCTGTCATTTACAATTTTCTGTTAGTACTAGGTAACGTGTGGGTATGAACTGATGCATTCTTTCTTCTCTGCTACTACAGAAACTTTTATGCCTTCTGTTATGCCCATGGGCATAACAGAAGGCAGCAAAAATTGGATATTGTGTAGGCTTGTGACGGCTTTAGCTACTAAAATTAATGTATCCTGTAAAGTTCACGTTCATACTCCATGTCCCATCTCTGGGTAAAATCTATAGTTCATCACAATGGCTGTAGACCCCTTACCTTGTGGAAACTGTATTATCACGCACCATGGACGACACCCATGTAGGAGTGCGCAAGCGAAGTAATGTGCTGGGGGAATCGCCCACCGGAACTGACTTGTCACGTCCAAGTGTTAAACGTAAAATTCATTCTTTGGCACGATGTAACTGGCGTAAATAAAAACAATTTTACCAGTTTAAACGTATGTATTCTTGTAGCGTTGAACCCAGCTATCTCCAAGTGTTCTACAGTGCAATGTTTAGTATTGAAAGTGTATGCACGGTTAAGACGAACACACAGAACCCACAGCATCCCTGAAATCCCTGAGTCTCAAAGTGTGTTGTATGGGAAACACCGCTGGCGCCCACCTACCAGGTAAAACTGTATCGTAATCGTCTTGTGTCTCACCCAACGGCTTCAATATATATGTATTGGTTTAGTTGTAAGCTTGGAATAAGTTTTTATTTTGGGGAATAGTGGCCTAAGATTTAAATTTGTTGGAGAAGTGTCATCATATGTGTTGACCCTTAGCCATCTGGCAGGCGACTGAGGTGGGGGAGAGAGCAGCAGAGGAGTTCTTCCGATTTGCCGGTGTTGGATCGACTGAGGTGGGAAGCTGGGTGAGGAAGGGGGTAGCAGGAGCGGAGGTCAATCCAGTAAGGGTCCTGGACCAGGAAGTTGTTTATTGCACCTGTGTAATCACACCTGGATTAAATTCCAGTACTAGGATTAATTACAGGTAAGTGTTCAAAGGGTTGAATTTATTGAAATGGTTAATGGTTTAATTGTTTTATGAAAAGGGCTAATTCTTTAAGTGGGAGGGTTAATTGTTTAAAGATTTAATTGTCATTGGTGCTCAAAGGGTAGATGGTTTCTCTTTGAAGTCTGGCAGCCAACTTAGCTCTAAGCGGTTGGTAGGAGCTCTCTCTCCCTTCTCTCTCTCTCTCTCTCTCTCTCTCTCTCTCTCTCTCTCCTCTCTCCTCTCTCTCTCCCTCCCTCCCTCCCTCCCCCCCCTCCCTCCCTCCCTCCCTCCCCCCTCCCTCCCTCTCCTCCCTCCTCCCTCTCTCCCTCTCTCCCTCTCTCCCTCTCCTCCCTCCTCTCTCCCTCTCTCTCTCCTCTCTCTCTCTCTCTCTCTCCTCTCTCTCTCTCCTCTCCTCTCTCCTCTCTCTCTCTCTCTCTCTCTCTCTCTCTCTCTCTCCTCTCTCTCTCTCTCTCCTCTCTCTCTCTCTCTCTCTCTCTCTCTCTCTCTCTCTCCCCCCCTCTCTCCCCCCCTCTCTCTCTCTCTCTGCGTGTGTAATGACCTTGGAGCAAGAGTGTCATAAGGCTCATTTAATATGTTCACCTTTCGAAGTCTTGAGTTTGGACTGAGCTGAGATGTTTTGTAAGGGGCGGGAGGGGGGGAGCAGCAGAGGAGTTCCTTCTCAGTTGGTGGCTGTGGAGAGATGAGCTGGGATGGTGGGTGAGGGGAAGGAGGGTGTGTTTGAAGCGGCAGAGGAGGTCCATTCAGATCGGAGGCAGAGGTTGAAATGAGTTTGGAGGGTGGTTGAAGGGCGGGAGGAGGAGAGAGCAGCAGGGAACGTCTGTCTAGGATGCCGGTTGTCGAGTGACTGAGCTGGTATGGTTAGTGAGGGGAGGAGGGTGTGTCGGGAGCAGCCACACGTCCGCCTTGGTCGCTTTTTGTTGTGATACTGCACTCTAGATATGTGAAAAGGAGAGAGCAGCAGGGAACGTCTGTCTAGGATGCCGGTTGTCGAGTGACTGAGCTGGTATGGTTAGTGAGGGGAGGAGGGTGTGTCGGGAGCAGCCACACGTCCGCCTTGGTCGCTTTTTGTTGTGATACTGCACTCTAGATATGTGAAAAGGCTATCGGCTGAGGTCGGAAATGCGCAATTATAAATCACTGTTTTAAAATAATGATTTATATTGTTTTTACTAGCACTGAATTTATCCTGTTACATCAAATGATTACCAAATACACAACAAACCAAACAAATACCTATTGAACCACAACACACTTCACACGCCACAAATATGACATAGCTTATTACAAATCAATTAAACGCAAAGAGACATGAAAATGACTTACCCTCAATTATACCTACAACGTACAGACGAGACACTTTTGAGGCCCGAGTTACTTTTTCCCTTAAGCCATGTTTTATCCCTTAACCACCTTTTAAATTATATATCGCCATGTAAATTATAAACACACTGTGTATATTCCATTGCATTTTGAAGTTAACGTCTAAGGCTGAAATAAAATATACTTATTGACTATTACTCCAAATGAGAGGACTATCAAAAGTGCTCACTTTACCATGAATAGCCTGTAATTACATAAGTGACATAAAAACTCATAGCAATGAATACTAATTGATTTACAAACATGCAACAACTCATAATGAAATATACTAATCACCTGCACAAAATTAGTTTACTATCACATATAATATATCACAAATCAATTAAAAACTGCAACGAAATACCACAAACAAATACATACATACTAACGAAACGATGTACATTAAAAAACCAGAAAAAACAATGTATCTTCAATTACACTAAACACATTTCACACGTTTGGGTACTAACAATAAGCACAGCAGGCAAAACAATGTGTGTTTCTAAAAACAAGCTAAGGGAAATAGGGAACTGAGCGCTTCGAGACTCAGCCCATTGGTAAGAGTTGTCAAAACGAGTGTTGTGGCAAAGACATTAAGTACATATAGATAGCAGAGAGAGCAAGATAAGACACAGTACAGTTGAAATAAATTTGAAGTTTTGACGACAATATTTCTTCTCGTGCAACTTTTTTCATTTATATAGTCTTTTTGGTTGTTGGCTGGAAATGGTTCTACACATTTTCGTAACTGCAATTGATTATTTTACAAATTATTAAGTGCATTGTTTTTATGCAATTAAAAACACTTTTTAAAGTGAAGACACATCATTAACTTTGATGTTAACTTTAAAAATTCTTTTATAGAAGAATGCTTCATTCTACACAATGCAAAAGCTATTTACAGGTTTCCACATATATCTCAATATAAACTAGGGTGTGTTGCAAGCTTTAAAGTCTGCAAATGGCAACAGATCAACCTGTTTAATTTCTGTCTGTCTTTGTCGGTGTTTACACAATATTTACACTCGGCATCTTGATGATTTCACACATACAACATCTTCTTATCATTAACTGGTCATTCACGTGTCTCACAGTTCACGTGCTACTAACGAGTTTGCTTGGCTATTTACAAGCCATTCTTGAAGTTAAGCTACGTATTTATGGAATGCAGGTGTAGCGCTAGCTGCAAAATAAGGCCAATGCCTTCGACACCATCTTGTTAAGAGCAATTTCTTAAAAGCAATGTTCAGAAAAACATCTGTGATTAGGTAACTGTACTCAGGTTGGTCACTTACTAACGTGTATGGCCAATTGTTCACTGAATATAGCATTTGGCGGCTATTTAAAATTTAAGGAGTTGGTCACACCAACACTAAACCTTTGCGGCATGTTTATTGTATGTGCTGGGCGCTCCTTTTTCCTTGGAGTTACATAGGACGGGTTTGGCCATCTAAATCATGCTGGAGGCGACCATGGTGTCTCCTTGTAGTGGCCTGAGATCATGTTGGCTCGGCAGGCACGTAGTGGCTGGATTCAACGCTAGAACTCGGCCATCCGGGAGTGGCCGTCTCGTGTGGAGCTCTCCCTTTGCTGTCAGGGGCAGGGTGATGAGACTATCTACCCCCTCGGTTTGCTTGGGAGGTGATGAGTCTGGAGTCATGGTATAGGCAGGTGACTCCAGCCCGTCGACTTTACTGAGCATCTGGGGCATTCTGGACTTTGGGTGCTGGCGAAGGGGCCCTCCGGTTGTCATCTGGCTGGTAACCACATTGATGGTTGACGTTCTCCCTTGGCAGGAGAGTGTGGGCCCCAGATAGAGCTGGGCCTTAGGTAGGTCACCGGGATTCTCCTCATGTCCATGAAGAAAGGGCCTCGAATGGCCTCTGCATCACTTGCTGTCTCAGGTTCTACCTGACTCTGGGCTGCGTCTGGCATTTTGGCTAAATCCCCGTAACGTCCATGATGGTTGACCTTAGGGACTGCCTCTGCATAGGTTGGCACAGGTGGTCTGGAAGTAGAAATCAGAGCAGAGTACACTGGGTCATTTAGTTTGACCTGGGGTCAAGTGAGGCGTAAGCCTCTGTGATTTCGTCCACTCATCTGGGACGGTGGGCGTGGGAGTCAGCCGCGGCGCTGGGCGGTATCTGGAACTCGAAGGCGGCAGCCTCTGCGTTGAGCATAGACTTGGTCTGCTAAAGTGGTAGCGCAATTCGGAGTGATCACAGCTGCAGGTACCAACTGATCCACAGCCTGAGAGGTGGCCTCGGGAACACTGGCAGCTCTGGTTGATGCCTCTCTTGGGGAAAGAGGGTTCTCAGCAGCGATAACTGCCATGGCGTCCATTGTAGCAGAGGCCTCGCTGAGGTGACTGGCTGGAGCCAATAATACTGGAGTAGCTTGTTGAGATAAAGACTTTGGGTACACTGACGGAGCTCGTGCTTGAAGTCTTCTGGTTGCCGGTCGTTAGCTGCGAGTGCTTGCGACTCTGATCATGATAACAGGCTTCTCCAAGATACTTCTGTTTTGCTGGGGGTCCATCTTCCAGGCTGGCTGGAGAACTTCTTATGGAAAGCATACTGTGTAGATGGTAACGATTGTTCCGGCTCCTTGACTCTTGGCTGGTGGAATCGTATTTCTGTCGGCACAGAGAAGAGGCTTTCTATTGCTGGTTGCTCTGTCCCGTCCATCTTAACAGTTTGTGACATACGTGCTTCCTTATGAGTAGGGGCTTCAACTGTCTCCTCGATGTCATCCGGCATGTCAGAAATTAATTGGTGATGCATCAGCGTATTGGGCAGGCTCTGAGGCACTTTCTGTGTAGGGTTGCATCTGCCCCTGGTCACCTTCTGTATTCATCCTCGGCAGTCTTTAGTCCAATACACGTTGTCTTGGCATCCGATAACCTTGTATGGGCCTTCCCACATTCCTGCGAGACCCGCACTTAACTGATTGTTACCGTGGCTCAGGGGGTGGCTGCGGAGTAGAACTTACCTTCCCATGTCAATGGCTCGTATTCCAGTGCGTGGTGCAGGGAACGTCTTGGTGATGTATGCCTCTTTATTTTACTTGACCTTGTCAATCCAGTTGCTGGGTGGCTAGATGTATGGCTTCAGGCCATGTTGTTTCCATGGGCTCATTCCCCCGCTGTCAGTCTCCAGAGTGTCGGAGTGCGTGTCCCAATAATAACTGGCTAGGACCTGAGTTGATAGCTTCGTTCGTGTGGCATCACAGAGCAAAGAGGATTCTTGGGATATGGCAATTCCAGTGGCGTTAGTCTTCTTTCAGGCTGAGACGAAAGCATTTTTTATGTTCCTTATTGTGGTTCTCAGTGGGGTTGGCTTGAGAATAGTGGGGTGGTGTTGTCCAGGTTTCTGCTCCCCATTCTTGACAAGCTAGCTGCCATTGTTTGCTAGCGAACTGGGTATCTGTGGGTATCGTCGACGTGGGGAAATCTCGGAGTTGAATTTCCGGATTATATAATGAGTCTCTTGGCTCAGTAGTGGAAAGGCTTCTACCCAGCATGAGAACATGTCTGTTATGACTAACAGGTACTGTGGGGATAGGGTCCCATCAGATCTGCTGCTATCTGTATCCACAGAGTTTCCGTAGTTTTGCTGTAGGTAATCTGGCTGGATAGGCCTTGTGTTAACAGCACTTTGAACACTCGCTGACGTGCTTGCGGACGTCTCGGCTCTTGCCATTCCAGATGTACCTGGTACTTATGTCAGCAAGGGTTTCCTGGATTCCAGGGTGTCCTGTGTGTGGATGTTTGTGAAAGTGCCGGCAGATGTCATCTCATAGATCCCTTGGTATCCAGATTCTCCACTTGGCGTCTGGTTGTTTCTTCTGAGGCCACACAACGTTATTTTGTAGCTCAAACATTTGCGGGTATAGGAATACGTGATCTTTGACTTCAGGTTGACAATAGGTTTGCCTTCCGGGTCCTCCTGGTATAGTACGGTGCCAAGGCCGTTTTGGCATGCATCTGTCTGCATAATAAGGGGTCCCTCTCCTTGTGGTCTGTGCAGACAGTGAATATGTTGGTACCTGGTCTTGAGGGCCTCAAATGTGGCACGGTGTTCCTATGTCCTCCGCCATCGCTCTTCTTTTTCCAACAATGGTGGAGTGGTACCATTAAGTCTGCGATGTTGGGCACAAAGTCTCTGAGCCAGTTGTACAGTCCCAAAAACCAAAAAGCGGTAAAGCTGTTTCTTAATATGGAGCTCTTCAGCTTCTTGTGGTGCCCTAATCAAGGGGTCTTGTGGGAAGTTGCCTTCGGTAGACACGACGTGGCCCAGGTATTTGATAGAGGTTTTTCCAAAATGACTTTGAACAAAGTGGCAGTGAGTCCGTGGAGTTCCAGTTGTTCTAGTACTCATTACAAATGTGTCAGGTGCTCTTCTCATGACTTGTAGTACACAATCACATTGTCTAAATACACGAAGCAGAACGTGCCTAGGTAGCCAGTTAATACTTTGGCAGGCATGAGTCATTGAAAGGTAGCAAGGGAATTCTTAAGGCCAAAGGGCATGACCCTAAATTGAAGTGTTTCCCCTTTGGATGATGTGAAGGCCATGTACGGGTGACTGTCTGGATGTACGGCAACTTGCCATTAACCGGACTGCATATCCAAAGTGCTGAAGATCTTTGCCTTTCCTATGTCTCATAGCGTATGCGCTAGGTCGAGGGTAGGAGGTGGGATCGGTAACGTGACGTCATTGAGGGCCTTGTATTTCACACAGAATCTCAACTTTCTGTCCTTTTTGGGTACCAGCACAAGGTGGGAATTTGACGGCTCAACAATTCCCTGGTGTTTCATGTCTTCTAGCTGATCCATTATCAGGCGATGTCGCTTGGCGGAAACCGTGAATGGTTGGTTGTTATTGGGTTCGTTGTTTTCAACAGTATCTCGTGTTGAATCGTGCAGATTTGGTGCAATGTTCCCCCAGTTCTGAAGGCTCAGGCGGTTTCGTTGAGAACCTCCTTCAGTTGTTGAAACTGCATGTCTGTCAACTTGTGGTTGATCTCCCCTTCACAAAGCAACGGTGGCTTCTGTTGTCGGGTTGATGCGGCGGTAATTGCCCGAGGTATTCTTTCCTTTGCCCATGGTCCATTATGCATTGTTGCTGCTGAAGACAAGGGTGGCCTTCTATCAACTCATCCTGGATATGAGGAGAAACGACAAACTCCGCTTCCGTTTTGAGGTGCTGAAGTTCAACGGTAAGAGTGGTGTGGCTGTTGACGTGGAGTGTGCAATCAGGTTTCGCTATTCTTACTGTTTTGGTCTGAGGGAACAGGTTAGCCATCTGGTTCGTGCTGAGAATGTCCCATCGGATGAAGTTTCTGGATGCCACTGAGTCAAGCAGTGCTAGCACAGTTCTGCCGTTGACTTGTACTTCAAAGTGAGGGGCCTCAGGTATTTCCATTTCCTCGTCTAAGAGTTTGATGGTTTGCCCTTCTTGGCCGACAGTGTCGCCCCTTTGACCAACCAGCGACAGCGTTTCCTTACGGTGGTGCACTCAACTGGTTCGACACAACTGTAGTGGGTCGCAGCGCATGGTTTACGCCTTCTTCCACTTGTTCAAGTCTCAGTACTGGCCGCTGAGTACAGTCTTTACCTGCACTTAGAAATTCTTCTTGGCTTCTTAAGCACGCTCTACTACACCTCGTCTACTGTTAGTGGTTTGGGAATTAGCAGGCTGTTCCTCATTTGGGGCAGTAATAGACGGGAGATCTGTCGTTCACAGCTTTCTTCATTTCCATCGGGAAAATTCTTCGGTACATTTGCACCTTCCTACGGGCATGATTTTTACTTCCTCTCCTGGCACTTGCGTGTGGCTGTAGAATTCAGTCGTGAGGCGTGCTAGTAATTCCTCGCCTGTGAAGTGCTGAGCGAATTGGTTACTGAGCTGCTTCCAGTCAGACACACATTCCCCGTACTTGTTTCACCAGTTGAGGGCTTTGTCCTTCAATTTAACTTGGGTTCTGGCTACCCTTTGTTTTTCTGGATTTGCATGTGCTTTGAGCTCTCGTTCACATTCTGACATGAAGAGGTGTAGATCCTCGTGCGGTCTGCCCACAAATTCCTGCAGCTGCAGCTCTCTTGCACAGCGCGGCCCACTGTGGAAAGAGGCCAGTCTGGGGTTTGATGGTCGGTACTCAGAGACTCGTTTGCATACCTTGCATTGATAGACCATGTCGGGTCTGTTGATTGGCTCGTCTGGCCATCCAATGCAAGCATGATGGTATGTTTCCCTTCACAGGCTGCACCTAACTTTGTGGTGTCCATGGCCAGGGCATATGACCCAATTACAGAACGCTGTCTGTCTGGTTCTGCAATCCTCACATCTGAATTCTAGGCCGTCCATATAATGAGTATCGTCCACCCAGCTGACATAGAAGTAGTGGTGCCATTGTTGGCAGTGTGCACATTGACTCCTGTGAATCCCTGTACCAGGACAGTTTGGTCGTGAACAGCGCTTGCGTTCTATTGCAACTGTGCTGGAGCACTCGAGCTCGTGAGTCTGGCTGTCGAGATCTCTGAGGTAGCTTGGGTGCCACAAGATGTTTAAAGGACTCCCCAAAGTCAGTTCAGCTCTTAAGAGAAGTCAGGCTTACTTTTTTGTACTGCCTCATCAAAACTACGGCAGTTATGCCCCATGTCTGGCGCCAGAAAATACTCTCCTCCTACTCAACGCTTGACGCCCTTTTGACTAGGCGAACACTATGTCAAGCGAAAACAGGGATATTTTGTCAGGTGCTAAGTCAGACACACTCTATTCTGGAGGGTTTGTGAAAGATTAAATCTCTATGTGGTGCCAGGGCTTTCCTATTGTGGAGAACTGGCCTGGTATCTTTACGGCAGGGCACGAAGTCTGGTTGTGCCAGAACAATCTTGCATTTCAGGCTCTGTGCCTTGGGCAGTATACCTGGGCCATTAAGAACTGCTGGTGCTGGGGCGAGTTACTGACAGAACGACTATGTGTGTGGTTCATATGGTGGTTTTAGCACGTTTATTGTTGGGTATGGTTCATGTCGGAAGGGACAGAGCAACAGACGTGAGGTATGCGATGTATGCAGTTGGCTGCTGTTCTGGCTGATTGAAGTACTCGGCGAGCCATGGGTATACCTCTTGACTCAGGCGGGCTGGGGGCTGGAATAAGTCCTGTTTTACTTCCGGTATGATGGGGACAAGCAGGTGTCCCAGATCTTGGGCTTGTATCTTAGGGGCAAGTTGTCCTATAGCGCAACAAGGGTAGGGGTCAGCTCTTGCAAACACCTGTAGGTAATTAGCACCTGTTTCACGTTCTCCTTCAGCCCACTACGTCTAGAAAAAGGCATGTGGAGTCGCACACAAACTCATGCCCATGTGGTAAAAGGCAGGCTTTTGTCGCTCTACAGTGTAGAGCCACATGAGCAGCTGCCGACGGGTGGATACCCCATTCCAGTGCTCAGCGCTAAGGCGCAATGTGTAGAGAAAATTAAGCCTTGTTGTCTGCAGTCCCTACACGTGTGTATTAGTTTCAACAGTGGCTTCTCAATCCAGGGAATGTTCCCTCAGGCACAAAGGTGTGTTGAAAAGAATGAGCACCAATCTAACAAGCTGGTCTGGAAACCGTGTACCTGTGAAGGGCTCTGATATTTTGCTTACCGGAGTATTTAGAATGACTGACCGAAGCCAGTGGTTGTGTGTTAGCAAAGCGTGTTTTGTCTCTATCTAGTATAGTCCCCGGGATCACCTATGTTTCGTTCAAGGGTGAGGGCAACTAGGAAAGGTGCAATGTCTACAGGAACATGGTACTCCAGGATTATTTTCAACCAATGTTCATTTTGTGGTACTAGAAATAAACACATGGTGACACACTCCCACCTGCGTTTATCAAGAGCTTTACAGGAATCTGAAACATGCAAGACAGTAATAGGAGACCTGTTTCTAGGCTAGCTGGGGTGGAGTAGAATAGTGCTGTTAAAACAACTGAAAACTATACCTGACACCCTATTGCATTTGTTACGTAGAAGGGGTCGCTGTATTTAGTGTGTATAGATCACGCGGCTTGACAGGTTGGCACAATGCTTGGATTACTAAGCAGTGCATGATAGGATAAGTTCCAACAATGGAGCTTGAGGAAAGGTTTTCCTTCCTGCACAAAGGTGCGGTGAAGGAAGGAAGGTATAGCGAGGAATGAAACTGGCAATATCTTCTGCAGCTAACACGGTGAAGACTTGTGTGTTCAGGCTGGTCGTGAGTCAAACTCTGATGCTGTATTTATACTCTGCTGGGTGGCTGCCTCTGCGCTAATAGGCTGGCATATTGAGGACGAGGGGTGGTCGCTGAGTGGGGGGTGGCGAAAAGCATAGCTCTTGGGCGTGACGTCACTGGTCGGCTGGAAGAAAAGTGGAAGACAAACGACGAAACATACTTGTGGTGCCATCTAACAGTGGTTAGTATAGTATTTGTTGCCTTAAGCTTCGGTGAGCCAGGGAATAACATAATCTCCGCTGGCTGGAACACCCATTCTAGCTGGGCAGACAGTACAATCTTCTGACGTCTCGTGGCCAATGGCAATGCAAACTCCATAGAAATCAGATGTGCTGGGGGCTATGCTGATGAGCTGAAGTCGTCTAATTACCATTATTGAAAACGTGTCATGCGTCAATATTTTTATTGCGGCTGCATTAACGTTCAAAATGGAAGGCAAAGTTCTCTAAACAATTGAGCGATATTATAAAAATTTTGTTTTAAAGTTATTAAATAATTCTCCTTCGTCCTGTGTGTCTCTTGTACTTTCTGTACGCTAATGCATTGTTTTCATCACACATCATGTTCATGTGGCCCCTTTTTATTATCTTGTAACTTACAGTGTTCATATGGCCTTGTTTATTATCTTGTACCTTACAGTGTTCAAATGGCAGTGTTTATTATCTTGTACTGTACAGTGTCAATGTTTTTTGCTTGTCTTGTGTTACATTTGTTGGGTCTGAAAATATAATGTTCACCCTTGAAATAGATAGCAGCACTATTTCAGATGGTTTGCATCACCAACGGATTGTCACACAATCGTGGAACCGTAAGTATAGCTCGTCACCCCCATTATGTCGGCTTGCATCACATTGCTATATTGTGGAACCAGATTATTACTGGGTCGCCTAGTTCTGAACTGCCTATTTCTTATCCATTTCAGTCTGTTTCTAAACCTTTAGCTCTGTTCCCACACTCAGCACAGCACAGGTTTTATTTAAATTCAAATTTTATTATGACATTTGTATCTTGTTTCTTGTGGAACCAATAACATCTCTGTAGGGATGGTAATTATACAGAGATTAACATGCATCACCACATAATTTCAAGTTGTTGTTGTTGTTGTTGTTGTTGTTGTTGTTGTTGTTGTTGTTGTTGTTGTTGTTGTTGTTGTTGTTGTTGTTTTTTTTTTTTTTTTTACTCCAAAGCCCAGAATCAAGATGGATAACAGATGTGTTAAATTTTACAGATTGCTGTCTGTGCATGGGGACGAATTATTGCATTGGTGTTCGAGGATAGAGTTGCTGCTGATGAAGAGCCAGTTATACTTAATTGGTGCATGAATGAATTTGAAGAGGAAGCAGAAAATCAGTATGGAAATATTGTTACTGTCATATTTGTGAAAAAAATATTGGAGTTTTTCCACGAGGTCATGTTTATCATTTGATGGTCAGGCAGTTTAATGAATTGCTGTTATCATTGTGATTGGTCGACAGACTGCTAAATGTCCAATAATATTTATTTGTGCACAGTTACCAGCAGAAGTCTAATGATGAAATGCAGCAGATTCTACATTGCCCTGAAGAGCGATACAGATGGGCACGCTCGGCAGGGAAGAAGTTGGGACAGCACATGGAACTTGCTGTCAAAGTACAAAGTAGTGATGACTGGAGAGTGAGACTGGAACTAGTACACGTGAGTCATCTTATCCTCATGCGTTGTGCAAGGTGAGCCTCTTTTATAGTGTTGCATTTGCATGTGTGTATTGTGTGTCTCTACATACGTGTGTTTTTTCTGTACTTGTAATAGCAATCTTGTTTTATATAAAGTTGGTAAAAGTCGTTTGCTTTTTGGCTGTTATATAGATCAGTTTTTGTTTCAGTGAGAAAGGGTTGATAATGAACCAAAACAGAATGTTAGCATCATTGATTAAACATAACCACTCTGCATGAATAGGGGAATAAAAGAAAGAAAGAAAATTCATTGAGGCAGGGTCATGTATGGATGCGAGAAGGCTGGCACTAATTGGGGCTAGCTGTCCTACTCGAAGGATAGATCTGTCACTGCGGCCAGCCCAACGGATGAATAAAGTAATGCGAGATGGGGGTGGAGAGGCAGCGGAATGATGACCCAAGGGGGGAAGGGAGGGGGATGAAACTCGAGAACCTCAAGAAATCCGTACTCCGCAGCAATGTCCAACACTCCCCCTACATGAGATCCTCTTATCTGAAAATTCTCACCTGCTGGGGCCTGGGATTGAGCTGGGAACCTCAAGAGATCATAGGCCAGTGACTGACTAACTAAGGCAACAGGAAGCCTTTGTGTAAATGTTAGTCTTAAAAATTGACAAAATATTTTAACGCATACTGTATTGTATTGATGGGATGTGTAGAATTCTCCTGCTCTAGTTGAAGATTTTGAATGCCAAGTTTGGTATTGCACCGTGCTTCATATGACCTCTCTCAGATTTGCTCTCAACTCAAATATTATGCATTCTAATGTCTCATTTGTGAGTTTAGTTGGTGGTCTGTGATCGTAATACAAAATACTCTCGTAGAAAATTCTTAATTTCTTTCTTATATGTGCATGAAAAGTATGCCACACCAACCAGGTTTTTTTAAGTGCTCCTGTTTGCAAGTTCCACACATTAATCGACCAGTCATTTAAGAGGTAATGTTACAGCCATCCTTTTTCAGAGTTGCGGTGGTGCAGTGGTCAGACTATTAGCCTACCACCAAGGCAAACTGAGTTTGATTACCAGCAGGGTCACCCAGATTTTCGCATCTGGAAAACATGGCAGACCTTTGGTTAGTGGGTGTTCTCAGTGCTCTCCCACTCCCCGTGCCTTTGCATTCCATTTTCACCTCAGTTTTCCACCAGTGCTCAAAATCTTACTGTTCAACACGGACCAAAATCTCTCAGTTTCATCCTTTTTCATGCACATGGGCATTAATACTGGCAGGAAACTGAACACTTATGTACATTACTTTGCGCTTGAAGATTGTGGTTGATAGAATATTTTGTTCATTAGTGGTGACTACCAGCACCGTAGTGCATTACTAGTTGTGTGTGCTGTAACACTTGATGCATCCCTCCCATGTACATATTGAGATTAGCGTGGGAGTTTGGCGTGCATTGCTTATTTGTGGAAGAACACATTTCTTTTGAGTTTCACATTCTTATCACAAACACAGGAAGTCTGTTACGTACCTTGTACACATAGCCTTCTGATAACCTTTGGTAAAGTATTATGTTCTAAGATTGATGAGAAATATTCTTCCACTGTATGGATCTTGTTACCTACCCTCCATTTGTCTTACACTGGTCATGTAAGATGTTCTGCTGCAAGTGTGTGCAATTTCCTGTAACTGTCACCAAACCATTTAGTGTGGAATGCTGTTTCATAACTTTTGAATAAACTCCAACACATTCTTGTTCAGCTCTAGAAACTTTACCATGCTGGGACCATGAAAAACTTTTTTTTTTTTTTATTTCAAAAATTCCACTGGTCATGATTCCATTCTTAAACATTAAACAGGTCACCTCCGAATGAACAGGTCCTTTGCTTTATCTGATTCTTTCTTGACTGTTTGTCAATGAGAATACTTTACTTAAACTTGGAGGTTACAAAGTATTAATAACAGCCACCATCTAATTGCTGCTATCTGCAAAGATGTCCCAAGTCACATTTCACTCACTGATCATTACAAAAAGCATGGTGCAGCTATTATGAGAGGAAACTCAACACCCATGTTTGGTATCTCAAAACATGGAATTTTTCATTTGATGACGTGTTATAATATTGTTTTACTGTAATTCTAGCATGAGACTGTTGTAATGAAGGTTATTAATAATCATAATTAAAAATGTTTTTCATATACAACTACATGTCGTTCATTATACAGCCTGATAGACGCATGAAAAATCCTCTGTGCAATAATGCCAAAAAGTTAGTATTACAGTGAAGTTGATTTAATGTTTTCTCCATTTGCAAGGACCCTGCAGTCCAGCCAGATGCCATTAATGGAGGTGCTGGTCGCGCTGACAGAGGACAGTGTTAAAGCTGTTGCCACAGCCAGTTCGACAGCATTGTCAGAACTGGCACAGTTTCCTCACCTAACCAATACTCTGGAAGAGAACTTCTACAAAGTTGCTACAAGTCTGCCTCGTGTTATCCGCACTGCAGGTACATGCTATAATTATATTGCCCCATAAACTTATCTAAATACCTCACGAATGAGCATTGTAGTTGCCTTCAATGTACTACTTATTGAGTTCCCAGTCCAAGGATGTATAGTTGAAGGGATGGAGAGTTTAACAAAGTAGTCTGTTACAGAACATACATATACAGTATTACTATCACTGATAAACCGAGAAGAATTGTAGTTTATTTTCTCTTTGCACAGTTTTTTCAATTCTGCTGGTATGTGTCGTGTCATCTGTGGTTTCACTGTTGTGATTACTGTTTTTACTAACGAAAGGTGGTTAGAAAAGTCTTTGTTTTCAACGCAATCCTCTTATACTGGTTTTGTCTGAACCGTCTGCACTACTGTGAAGTTGCTGCACCCATAAGAGGGTGATGGGATGGGGAAAGGGCTTATTTTTCTCATATTTCTTAGGGTTGTTGAGCAATATATGTAATGTATCTGTAAAACTGTTTAATTCATTTTTCAAGTGTAATTGAAACTAGTTAATAATTTATTTCATAGAAAGTAGAAAGTTACCCAAAAGAAAGTGATCGTTAGTAGTTGTGACAACTGATTTGTCATACTCTGATATCATGGAGGCCGAACCAGAGATGGTTCAAATAGGTGTTGATGCATGCCTGGTCAGACTGACTGACGCGTTTGTCGAGGATTTTTCCCGTAGACCAAAAGCGGGATGGTTAAATCTGGTTAGAAGGCGTGAGGCGAGAGGTGTTGGTTATCACTTATTTACACTGTCGTCTTGGGTGTTGTTGTTGAGATGGGTTTCACCCAGTAGTGACGAGCTCAGTCCACACCAAAGCGGCAATTCCAGTTGTAGGCTTCGCGGCTCCAGAAGTTCGGGTTTAGCGACCCTCTTACCACAGGGTGGCACGATGGATGAATGTGAAAGCAAGGCAACAAGTAGATTACTGTAACCGGAGCAGGTGCTACTGCTTGTTGCCTAAGTTGGGTGGCACTGTCCCATTCACTGTGTGCCTTTCCTGCATAGGAGGTGGTAATACCATCCACAGTTTGATAGCAACGTGAGCTAAGTATTGTTCCCTATGTCTTTTGCCACTCCTTACCTTATAAGGCATAGAGCACAGCGGTCTGACATCCTACGTAACGTACTTAGACAGGAATGGTTATTACAGTATAACCCAATAGTGACCTGCTGGTACGAGCTCGATAAGAGTCCCCACTGATCCCCTACGCATGCGGGCTAATCAGGGACGTGGAGCCGTGTCGACCACCAAGCCTCTACTGGTTGTGTGTTCGCACCGGGTTGAGCGGCAAACCCCAGGCTAATGTCACTCCACCACTGAATTAGTGCTCAAAGCGAGAGATACACTGAGTTTGTAGCCCGTCCCTGTGCGAAGGTGTTTGTAGTGGCTTTGACGTTGCTGTTTCTCCCCACTAGAACTGGCTGGGAAGATTCAGTTAGCCATCTAATGTGGATGTCAACAATCTCCTGGTTCCTGTTGGCAATGCATGTCTACTCTGTCTCTAACCAATGAAAAGCAGAAGAGTAGTGAACAGAGTGTTTCTTGAATACTCAATAAACACGTGACTCATGCTACCTCCTACCAAACCATGGAGAGCTGAAGGTAACTGCGGTGCCAGGTGTAGGCAACCTGGTTCTATGTTAAAAGGGGAATAGCTGGTTGTAGACGAATGCAAAATTAATTAAAGTTAAATTGAGTTAATTAATGGTGTCTGGAAGAGACAAAGCGAAGTTAAAGGTTTATGTACGTGTTCGCTGGTCGTCGAGACGTGGTAAGTAGCCGCTGGGGGCATACTTGAAGCGTACGTGATCTCCGGAGGTCCCAGCACTGAATTAGTGCTCTGGGATAACGTGAGAGAGTTTGAGAAAGAATGACTTCCCTAGCCTGGCATTGTCCGTACTTATATAGTTGAAGCTTGTAGGCTGCCGGCGCAGGCTGCGGGGAGGGCACGAGCATTCTGCCCTGGTTGATGTGGGAGTCGAAAAACTTGGGTCAGCAGTAGTCAGCGTTTCTGCTTCATTCCTCTTCGGCGGCGCTCAGTCTTACCCGGTGGCAGGTGGCTTGTAGGCTCTCAGCATGGGGTAGGAGGGGCGGCGTACCTGCCGGGTTGCGTAACCTTTAGGTGAAGGAAATTCGCTCATAAGTTCTTGTCTGGTAGAGTAAGCAGCCACCAAGAATTTATGTAGAAAATTCTCTACACCTGTAGCAGTGGAAGTCGGAACATTTAGTGATGAGTCGTAATCGTGGTTGATTATTAGGTTTTGTGGCACGCGTCAGTGTCGTAAGTGGTTCAGAGCCAGCCTACCATAATCTGACATGTACAATCATTTCACTATATATAGTGAAATCTCTTTAATACAAACTTTAAGGAATCTGAATTTTTACAGTTTTTTTTTTATTAACTTGGTTTGTAGGGTTGTGCGAATGTGACTTTTTTCTGACGAAACGAAAATGAATGATATGTTATGAACTTTCGTGAAACTGAAACGAAAATGAAAAATAATATCATTAATGCTCAGCCTTAATGAAATCTTAACGAATTTCCTAACATTATAGCAGGTTACTTATTATAACAAATTCGTTAGAAAATCAAACCATAAATATGTAGGATATAGAGTATTCGCCAAACATTTTGCTACATTTAAATCTTCATTTTGTGTAGTTATTTCAGTTATAAAATAATGAAAACAAACAAAATTATTTACCTGCAAAAATTTTCTTCGCTTGTGTACTAAATGAATATTCATTAAACACCTGTAAATTCATCTAAATCGAAAATTTTCGTTTCGTTATGACTTTTGATAACCAAATTTCCTACTGGAACGAAAATGAAAGCCATAATTTTTCATTTTCATTTTGTTTCACATAATATTCAGACAATCCTATTGGTTTGTTTTAACAAGTGTTTGTGAATCTCCTGTGGGCTTGATATTGTATGGTATTACAAATCGACACATTTTTTAGCGTACATATTAGCATTAAAAATCCCTATCCCACTCATTGGGGAAATTTGTATTTATGAGAACTTTGTATTAAAGAAGTTTTTCAATAGCAAATTTCCACTGTAATCTCAATCTATATGTTAGCTAAACCTGAAAATAATAGGCATTATTGATAAATGCTGTTAACAATAAATTGAGAACATTTGGAATCAGCCTTTGAAAATAATCACTGGCAGACAGACATTCAGATAAGTTAGCAGCAAATTAATTAAAATACTGTACATAGTTCTAGGATGTGATGTTGAATTGCGAGTGTAATGTGTTAAAACTTATGACCACCAAAGTTAGTGTTTCTTATTTTATACATACTAACAGTATGAATTTGTATATTAGTAACACTTCTACATTCCTAACAATTCCTGGGGCCGTAGTGGTTAGACTGCTCGCCTACCACCAAGGCGAAGCAGGTGCGATTCCTGTTGGTGGGGTCACCCTCAGATTTTCGCATGTGAGAATTATGTGGGACAATGCAACTGGTCGGCAGGTTTTATAGAGGATCTCCCGCTTCCCTAGCTCTTGCATTCCGGTGCTGCTCCATACTCAGCTTGCTTCACCCTCAGCTTGCTTCACCCTCATTGGCTCTCAAGACCTCGATGTTAAGAGCTGCCCGAATCTCTTCACTCACTTATTCACGCACTCCTTACAATTCCGCTGTTTCAGTGTGATTACTCATGAATAAAGTGATTAAGTTCATGGATATTTTAATTTTACATATATATAACGAATACAAAATGACCCGAAAAATTGATTGTAGGCTTGTCTTTCAAAAGTTCTCAGAAATTTAACCATGAAAAACCTGTAGTGTGTGCGTTTTGCTGTGTGCAGGGGAGAAAGGACAGTTGTCTGCAGTGAGACTACTGGCAGGCCATATGAGACTCCTGGGGAACAAGCTTCCACAGGTCCTGAGTTCTCACGTTCACTTGGAGAAACTTGTGCTTGCCCTGGTCAAGGCCTTCCAGCTGAGCACTGCAGGGATTTCACCTTTAGAAGCTGGCTCTTCTCAGGGTATTATTTCAATCCATAGTACAGTACAGCTAAAATCATGCTTTCAAGGCAGTACTGTTTTATGAATATTTAAAAATTAACTTGTTTAAGTATGTACTGTTAGGAATGTGCGAAGGTATTTTTGTAAATGTGAAGCAAAGTCGAAGCAAAGCTTACATCATGCAAAGGAATTTTGAAGAAAAATTGAAGTCGAAAGATTTAAAAATATACATATTTATTTGTAGTAGGCTAAAGTTTTCAAGTTTATTTTACTTATTTGTACTGAAATATTAAAATATCAAAATCTTCAAGAAAGTAATAATTTATACATTTAGATACCTACAAACGTGATAAACATTTCTATACTCCATATATTCATTCCCATTTGGTGCCACCATCACACAGCGATTTCAGTGGGTGGCTATCAACATTTAGCCTCTTCCCTTTGGGTCCGCCTTTTATACCTAGTTATTGTTGGCAATCTTAGGTGCTTCGAGTGGTGCGGGGGGCTTGGCCCTGCCTCTTAGGGGTGGAGTTTGTGACGTCACATGCATGGACCATGGATGCTTATCTTGCCTGTTTGCTCGGCGCCTGGTGCGCAGAAGTCCAACTCAGGGCGCTCGAGTAGGCCGTGACCCTTCGGTGATTGGCCCACTTCCTCAAGTGGCCCCAAATTCAAACGGGTGCACTCTTCATCTGACGAGCGCGGTGAAGTAAAATAACTTTGGTTCGAGAAGGGTAATGACATGATAGTTTTCTGTGGGTTCTGTTAGACAGTTTAAGCTAGGAGCACAGGGTTGGAGGTGTGTTGAGGCACTGTCAACTCTTGGAGTTCCCAGTGTCCTGCCTCCAGTACTGTTGGGAGACTTACCCATGTGTCTTGCCATATTCAGATGGGGCGAAGTCGTATTTTTATAGTGCGCTTTCTCTAGCGCAAAATAAGTCATGCGTCAATGTTTTGGTCTCTACTGAGCATGATTCCTAAGATACTGGCTAAGAAGCCATACTGGTGATTGTTTGATATTCATGGTATCATGACATGACTTGAATTATTTGAGGTTACAGAAGTAAACTAAAGTCAGTCAATCGTAATCTTCCCTACCAGTTATTAGAAATAATACCTGCTTTTAGGGTCATTGTAACGAAGGAGACTTATCAGCTGTAGCCAGTTTGTAACTGTGTAATGTTAAATTTCATTACAATATAATTTTCATTTTTTTGTATGCTTATAAGGAACTAATTTGGGTAACTCTCACTTTGTAGGCACAGAGAACTTTGAGACCAAGATTTTCGGAATTGGGGCTCCATGGAAGCAGTATGAGTATTGTAGTGACCAGCAGGTGCAAGATAGCTTGGAATCTGTGTGTTCTCTGTTGGGTCAGTTCTCTGACCTTGAAACTGTTGTCCATTATTTCGTGGACATGTTCAGTGAATGGCCAGAGCACAGGAAAGAACTTACGCTGATACTGAATCAGATACTTTTTACAAGTAAGTATGCCCCATTGTACAGAATATATGCTAATTTAGTGAAGGTTAAGTTATGGTCAGCATTATCTTTTGCAAAACAGTCAGTGTATTTTGATTTGCAGGTAAGAATTTGGTGTTTTTATGATTGTGTCATTGTTTGACCGTCTAGTCACAAGAAAATTTAACAGGATTTATTATAATATTAGTGTGTGCAGTAAGTGGAAATGATCATTAAGCACCTGTTATATTGGAGTGATGTCAGGTATATGTATTAGTTAAGGTTGCAAGTGAGCAGCTAGGCTACAAAAATAAATATAAAGACATGGTACTTACAGTGTACTACTTGTCAACAAGCGCGCACACGCAACCAAAGAAGAACGCCACATTTTCCACGTGGTTGCGCTACATTACACTGGCTAGGCCAGCTTCATCAGGTGGGAAGTGTCCTACAACTCGCCGCGGAGCCACAGTGGCCGAGCGATTAGCACGCTCGCCTCCCACCAAGGGGACCCGGGTTCAATACCCGGCCGGGTCACCAGATATTCGCAAGTAGGAATTATCCCAGACGATGCCATTGGCCAACGGGTTTTCTTGGGGATCTCCTGTTTCCTCCGCCCTTTCATTCCGACGCCGCTCCATATTCACTTCAATCACCCTCATTGGCTCTTAAGATCTCACTGTTAACAGCCGCCCAAATCTCTTCACTCACTACAACTCACCATCTGATGAAGTTGGCCAAGCCAGCGAAATGTAGCCTTTGTGCAACCACGTTGAAAATGTGTATTCTCCTTTGTGTGTGTGTGCTTGTCATCAAGTACTACACTGTGAATACTTGAATTCCTGTATATGCATATATCTATATGGTAACCTCTGTGACTGACATGATGGTGAGGCAAGCTGATTTTTTCCTTCCGAGTATATCCCTAACAGTAGCTCCTGATTTGCTTACAGACCTGTCAAAATCAGATGTTCAAACACTAACATAAATGTTAGATGATTTTTGTGTGTGTTAGTCAATATATATACATATATAAATTTAACAGACTCGTGCTTTTAAGTTTAAAAAAATATGTTTACTTTACCTAATTTTATTCTCTTTGGATCAAAATGTGGTCAGTGTAAGTGACATTAAAATTTCAGTACACATACTTAGGTAAAAATTGAGCAAACTAGTTGAAGCCACTTGCGTTTCACTGTTGGAATGCATGCTGTTGGTATGCTTGCTCTACCCTATATGCCTTCTACAGTGAGCATGATTATCAAGATGTGATATTTAGATATTGAGGTTCCACTTTTGAATCCCAGGTAAACCACGGATATATACGTGTCGCTGGCTAGACCAGCTTTATCAGGCGGCGAGTTGTAGGACACTGCAGTTTGGTGAACGTGGGTTCCTACGCAAAGTGTTCTCCACTCTGTCCCACCTTCAAGCCTTCAATGTGTGTAATGGGAATTTTGATACAACCTGTATACATATTATTAATGTTGTATTTTACAATTAACTGCAAATGTGTTACATATGTCAAATACAATTTGACATTTTTAATAAATGAACCACATACAGTATTGTATTTAACATATTTAAATCTGATGGTGTTGTTTCAAACTAGACAGCATCATACTAAAGCTTAAAAATATTTTGTTGAGGGCGAGTTGGATGAGTGTCCTACCATTCACCATCTGATGGAAGTTGGCCTAGACTAGCAAAACGTTGCAATCGCTCAACCGCATGAAATACTGTATGTGCTAACCTTCTTTGTGTGTATGCCTGTTGACAAGTACTAGACTGTGAGTACTTGAATTTCTGTCCTTTTACATATTTTTTTGGCCTAGCTGCCTATTTTTAACCTTAATCCTCACACGTGCCGCTTATACAACTAATCTAATATAATTACGACTCATCGCCAAGAATACCTCTTCCACCACGACAGACCTGACACGTTGCCTACCCTACAGGCAATGAGAACTTATGAGCAAATTCTCTTCACCTGGAGGATACGCAACCTGGCAGGCACGCCGTACCCCCAATCCCGCACTGAGAGCCTACAAGCTGCCCAGACCTCGGGCAAGGCCGAGCGCCACTGACGAGGCATGAAGCAGAAACGCTGGTGAGAGTTTTCCCACGCCAGCCAGGGCAGAGGGACGTCACGCCTTCCCTGCACCTCACGCCGGCAACCTACAAGCTTCCACTATAAAATCTGGATGCTGCCGGCCTCTGGAGTCATTCTTACGCATCCTCTCTCGTGACATCCAGCTTTGACTCAGTACTGTGACCTCCGGAGATCTTGGAAACTTCAAGTACACCTCCGCAGCTACTTACTACATCTCGATAACCAATGAACACGAACATATGCATTCAACTTCACTTTGTCTCCTCTAAACACCTTTTACTTAGCAGTTTAACTTTAACCAGTATTCCTGTTTTTAACTTAGAAACAGGTCGCCTACACGTGTATCCTCAGGTACCTTCATTCCTCCATGGTTTGATAGGAGGTAGTACGGGTCACGTGTTTATTGAACATTCAATAAACACTCATTGTTCTCTACCTTTCTGTTTTTTTTTTTTTCCCCCCAGGGTATTTGTTTGTATTAATGGTTGCAGACAGAATACGCCGTACACCGCCGACAGGAACCGGGAAATTTATCTAAACCAAGTTAGCCTGACTATGGAACCCTTTCAGGTGTCTGCATGTCAGAAGCATACATATTATACGGCTACTTGTTTCTTCCCAGTCACACATTAGCACTAAGTGAGTGCTCATGTGGGAGAAACAGCGATGCCACAACCACTAGAAACACCTTCGCATCGGGAGGGGCGACAGACTCTGGTTATTTCTCACCACTCGCACTAAATCAGTGCGCGGTGACTGGCCTGAAGTTTTATAGTTCAACCTAGTGCGAACGCACAACCAGTAGAGACTTGGCGGCCCCCATGGCGTCACGTCCCTGATCAGCCGGCATACTGCAGGGAATCAGTGGGGACTATCGAGTTACACTGTCGAACCTTCCTGTCTAAGTGCATCACGTAGGTTGTCGAACTTTTGCCCTATGCCTCATGAGAAGAGGAGTGGTATAAAACGTAGGGAACAATTCCTGGCTCACTCTGCTCTCAAACTATGGATTGCACTTCCACTTCCTACACAGGAGAGGCAGGTGGAACGGGACTATGTCGCCGAAGTTAGACGTCAGGCAGTCGCACCTGCTCCAGTTCTGGTAATTTACTTCCCACCTTGTATCTGCATACATCCTACGTGTCACCCTGTGGTAAAAGGGTTTCTGACTAGAACTGAAGTGCGACTAGGCTGGGACAACCTCAACTTTTGGACCAAGGAAGCACACCTGTGAAATCTCCAGTCCGGCCTAGACTGAATTTGCTGCGTCTAGGTGAAACCTACCCCGACTACAACGCTCAAGAAGAAGGAGTGAGTAAATACTAACCAACACCCCTCGCCTCACGCCGACTATCTAAATCAAACTACCCTGCTTTTGGTCTAGTGGACAAAATCCTAGACCAGCGTGCCAAGTCAGTCTAATCAAGCACGTGTCAACGCTTTGTTTGTAATTGGTTGGCACAACTGTATTATTTGTGAATTATATAAGTTAGTTTGAAGTTGGCTTGTTGAGACTGAATAGCTCAATTACTCAAACCCTTCAAAAACCAGGAGATGGTAATCAGAAATGAATGCTTGAGTTCTGTGTTTTAAAGGGTGGGGCTTAGGTGTAGATGAAGACATAGTGTAAATTTCTACAATGAAAGTTAACTGATGAGTTTTGTTTTGCTAGATGTAGTAGTATACATTAGAGTAGGTTACAGACTATGTAATACATATTTATGGTTTAGGTCTGGAAGAATGTAATGAAGATGCTGTCTCTCTTGCGAGAACTGTGGTTAATGTGTACATTGATCCTGACACGTGGTCATTGCCGTTGTCTGTTGAACCCAGTGTCACTTTGAGTCAGGCACGTAACAACATTGTGCAGGCCTGTCTGCTTGTTGAAGGAATTGGTAAGGTAATGAAATCTGAAGTTTTACTGAATGGTTGCTTACGATTGATAACAAGCAGTGTTATATTAATTTTTCCAAAAAACTTTTTTTTTTTTTGTAAAAAAAGGAAAAAGCATTACATAATGCAACTAATAAAAGCTATCGTGGAGCATGGTAGAAGTGGGTTTTGAGACTTTGTTGTGCAGCTACAGTCAAGTCACGGTTACTTCCAACTTTGAAGCCCTGCTAATGTTCTACTTTCAGGCTATTCCACCTCGTGCAAACAAGGTCTAACCAAGTCTACAGAATTACAGCAAAAGGACAGTGCACTGCATTTGTGAGAGAACTGTTTCTTACTAGACACTAACTACACGCCTATTTTTACTCTGTTTTATTAATATTAATAATAAATCAAATATTACAATTTATCGATAAAATATAAGTTAAAAGTCGATGAAATCAGAAGAATACTTGTATCTTAAGGATGTTGGCCGTAAAAATATTTTGTATTTTATATTTGTACCATACACTGTTCAACTTGTTCATATTGTGGCAGGGGTGGGATGAACGGGGATAAAATAAAATAAGTAGTAAGAAAGAATGAGGGAGAGAATAAGAAATAATAGTAAACACAGGGAACTACAAAGGTGATAAAAAAAATTATGATAATAACTGTAACTCTATCATTCGTTCATGGCAAACCAAGAATTTGGGGGGGGGGGGGGGGTAAAGGCACAAACAACACGAAGCAACAACCTCAAACTCGATGATAAGAAGGGGTGGGAAACACACTGCGAATAAACCTAAACTCACTATCCAGGGCCAAACTTCTTAAATGTTGACACACTTTCTCTCAACTCCACAAGTAAATCACAACTCATATTTAGCAGCAAATAAACTCTTATAAAACATTGTAGAACTCAAAATGTCTCCATCCTACATCTCCGACCTATCTTCACAAAATCATGGGAGCGTCCAACACAAGGCTCTTGAAAAAAGAGCATTGAAGCCCTTTACTTGCAAACTAAAATATTGGACATCAGGTAGAGCAGTAACACTCAGCGATTTATGCAAGAGGTAGTACGCAATCTTTTAGACAGGACACTGACAAGTTTATGAAGAATTAAATAATTAAAAAGTAAATACTTTCATAAATAAAAATCACTTTTAAAAACAAATAGTCTCAAGAAATAGTTATTTAACCAAATTAATTTTTAAAAAAATAGGGCATGGTATCTATCATTTACAAATAAAAGAGGAGGTATTCAGAAAAACTTTAAATGTAAGAAATTCAAATAAATACAATTTTATATAAAACACTAGTACAACCAGGTAAACATTTTCAAAGTGGAAACAATACAAAAAGAATATGTTCTTATAAAAACTTTGGCTTAAAATGTAGCACAAAAAAATATATTTAAATCAAAACTAGTTTCTATGTTCAAACAATAAACAATTTAAAAATTGTTGGAATCCCAAGCAGATAATTATCTTTTCATACAAATTCTTAACCTTAAAAATGAATTGAATAAATCAACAAATACAAATACGTTAGTAGAATTTGACTTGTATGGGATACAAATTGATTATTAAAAATCTGTTTCTTGGAACAACCATTAAAAATCCATTAAATTTAGTTTTGATTATAATTACTTTTTCACACTTCATTTTACTACCACCAATGTAAACAGCAATTTCATAATCTATTATAAAATCCAAACTTTACAAGCTTCTATTTATCTTAGCCATTAACATTCATGACAACTGGAGCAAAATAGTCTCAACACTGTTTCACTCTCATTATTGACAATAAAGGTTCTGACCTACCGATTCAACTGAGATAAACTTTCGTCGCCGTCTACACAAAAAAAAGGGACCATGTACTACTACGACTCTATAAAAAAGTCACCCCTCGGAAGCTGGCTTTCATCAACAAAGCCGCGCCTGGCGTCATCGCTCACGTCACCCGGCCTACAGCCAATCATAGCAGAAAATGACCGGTAGGGAGCTGGGAGGTGGGGCCTCTCCAACTGATGGGCAACTGAGCTCGTTCCAGGGGATTGATACTGCAGAGTCTAGAAGGGGCTGGGGTGAAGCTCCCGTTAGGCACTACAACTGGCCTCACAAGAGGGAAGCAGGCGTCTATAGTCCCTATCTAGGTGTTCTGCCCGAAGCCGAGCTGTACCCGTTTACCCCAACCGGTGGCATGGTAGCACGGTGGTTGGAGAGGTGGGTTTACTCTAAGACGTCCAACAAATGACTGTATGTGTGGTTCCAAAGGCAGTCAGACAGCCGGAACCAGACTAGTACTCCCTCCGGCAACAGTTCAGCATGGTGGATGGAGTACAGGCTGGGCTGGTGGACTAGCCTCCTTGTGAATTGTCTTTCTAATGGTTGTAGCTCTACTTTACTGTACACAGGGTGCACAGTACAGGTTGCCGTCGATTGTGTGTGTTTATGACGTATGTGCATCCTGGTGAGGGGAACCCGCGCAGTCCTACACTAGGTTTGAAAACTGATGGTACAAATACGCAGTCTCCTTCTGCTCTCCGACGGAATGGTGTTTAAGAGAAAATGGACGGTCACCCTTTGAAATGATAACTCATAGGTTTAGAGAGATACGTGTTTATTACGTGAGGAATAAACGCAGTGGCCAGTACTACCTCCTAACTACCCATAGGTGATCAGACGTAAACTACATTAGCCAGGTGAAGGGGACCTGGTTCTAATCTGGTCAAGGCAGATGTGGCTAGGTATTTATAAGAACAACTGACCCTAATTAACTCTAATAGTGTTTTCTAGAAGGGATTTGCAGGAGTCACTGCCAGAAGGGCAGTGAGGTGTGTTGCCACTACCAAAAGGGTAATGGGGTTGCCGTTACCAGAAGGGTAAGCAAGGCAAGATGGTCTTAAAGACTTCTTAGGGGGTTGCAGGTGAAGAGCTTCTGGAAGGTGTGGAAGACGAAGACAGCAGAGAGCCCCAGCACAAGAGGTGGTGGAGCGAGCTGCTGGAGTTGAGAAAACAACTGACGTTTTAGGGCCTCACAAGAACATATGTCCTTCTGAGTGGAGCTAAGTAGGGGCACTCTGGATCACTACTTGACCTTGGAATGCTGTCTCATCCACACTTTGGGGAGGTTGGTGTGATTTCTGACAGTGAGCAAACAGTACAATCTGACATGGCTTTAATAGCCCCTGCGACAAAGGGTGTATCCTGTAGGCACCCTGGTAGCTGCTTGGGGTGACATGAGGCTTAGTCGTTTTAAGTATTGATAGAAAGCGTCACGCGACAGTGTGTTGCCCCCAAATGAGCTTCGATAATTCCCACACTTGCCTACTTTCCTGTGCATGCAGAGCCGGCTAAACCGGCCACCCACCGCTACACCTTTTCATGTGCAGTCTGGCTGCTCCGCTGCTAGGGAGTTGAGATGGCCATGCTAGACGAGATCCCCACACACCACTGACCCATCACACTACCTATATGGTTCGTAGTTTGACTTCACTCAACTTCAAAGCCCATATTACCTCCAATCCAGTGACATCAAAGAACCTCCTCTATAACAAACACACTGAAGCGTTTTAAGCCACCTGATGCATTGATGTGATGTCACATGCGTAAAAAGGGGTAAGCACAAAGTCAGCTCCGGAATGGGTGGATTTGGAGGCTTCGAACCTCAATACCCAATGCAGTAGGAGCGTCACAAAACTAAAAAAATAAATTAATAAATATGCTTTGCAATGGTAAACCTCAACGCAGACAAGGATTACACACAAGCCCCTTAGCTAGCTCTGCTATGGGCCGGGTTCCCCCCATTTAATGAACAGGGTTTCGGATTGTAATCCTTGCGAGGGTTTTAACTGGATGTGAGATTGCAACGCCTAGTCTAAACTTTACTTTTAAAGTTCTGTGGTACGTAGAACGTGCTTTTGTGATGGTGGTGGCTTTCAAATAGAGCGATGCCAGGGTTGTTGTGATCATGCCCGAGAAGTTGTTACTCATACTTAAGCAGGATGCCTGTGTACAGTGTGCGTCTCGTTGGTTTACGTGTCGGAAAGAAGTCAAGTGACACAGGCTGCAAGGTCCTTCATCTCTCTACCTGCTGTGCGTGAGGTGGCGTCACACTTCTCTTCTCTGGCTGGCTTTGTGATGTGGCCCAGCGGCTGTACAGTGGCCGGCTCTGGCTGCGGAGGAGTGGTGCTTGTGCTGCTCATAGGTTCCTGGGGTAGGTGTGGAGGAATTGCAGTGTAGCAGTCAGGTAAAAGTGTTGTATCAAGTCTCAGGATAGAAATGTTGAAAAGTACTGCTAGTAAATGTTCCGGCAGTATTCTATTCGCCACTCTGGTAGGTTGTGTAAAAGGGGGTTATTCTCTCTTACTTCAGGTGTGATCATATTGTTAAGCTCAGCCTCTAGAATTCTTTGGGCCTGTTTCACTCTCTTTCTGCCCACTTCGGTGAGAACACAGAATAAGGCCGAATTAATAAACTGATAAAGAAATGAACGGAATTAGGTGAAGCCGGGTACAGTAGCAGTCCTACAGTGTATTGCCAAGAGTACGGCTTTATCCAATACGATCCATTCTATAACTCCAATCCAGCTGTTGTCCTGCCAAAGGACGGAACTACGATCAGGATCCTCACATAGACAGTCATGCCTCCTAGGTTAGCTTTTCCACCCAGGGTCAAGTAGATCAACAATTCTCCCTTTCGACCCAGCCGTTCTGCGGTCAGCAGAACAGGAAGTTAGCTAAACCACCCGACTCCAGTATGGAAAAAGGAGTACCTAGCTGATGGGCGCACCCAAAGATCGGCCACAGCAGTACAATTTTTATTACCTTGGCTGATCTCTGTTTGCCTCTAAATTGGTGTGTGTACGTGCCGTTTGGCGGTAGTCGCATAACTAGTTTTACCTCACATGAGTGAACAAAACTAGGATAAAATAATTCAATTATTCGAAATTCTTGTAGGCCAAAAAAGGGGTGTTCGTTAATTGGTAGGTAAGGAAACATTAGCATTGGCGGTAGTAAAATATGTTTTATTACAGATGTATTTAAAGAATAATAAATCACGTGGAGCCACACTGTACCTAACCACAATAAAATATAAATAGTATAATATTTTATATTGATTGTGCGGAAGTTTAATTATGCTAAATACCAGGTGGAGGCTACCTGGATAAAATAACGTGGTGTGATGTGTGCAACTGAAAATTAAAAAATACTTCAATAACAATAGCCAAATTAATAATAAAATAAGGGGATTTGTCCTGAAGGGACCTTAACGTGAAGTGAGCAAAGGAAGTTCTTCACCGAAGTGATTAAGACGTGGTCAAGCTAGGGCCTTAACGGTAGTCCAGAGAGGTCATCATCGCAGTGACATACAATACCTGGAAGGTATAGAGGAAGGAAGAAGTGGAGGAATTTGGTAGGGACGATGTCTGCTGGGCCCTCTGGTAGCCATCGACGACTCTGGAGGCTGCTGGTGGAGGCCTAAGAGGTGGAAAGTCTTTAAATGGCGGCGGTCCTACATGGGTTGCTGGAGGCGGCAGAAGAAGTTAAAGACCTTCTGGTAGGTGGTGGTCCTCCAGAGCTGGTGTGACAGACTATGCGACCTTGACCAGAAAGTAAACAAACCACTTCTTCAAAATACAAATGCAGTCAGTTCTTAGTACCCAAAATATAAAATAAGACAACCACAACAATAACTCCTGGAATGTGGTTTCATACCATAAGCAAACTCAAGAACTGAACAGTTAATAATAATAACCACAGAAGTGGCAAAGACACCTGGAAGCGATGTAAACAAACAATTAATTTCTGATGCTGGGTGGTCGCACATTTCACAAAATAAAGTAATTAATTACAACAGGTTAATAACACTGTAGATAAGTAATAATTAAATGCCCGGAGGAATTATGCCGGCATACCAAATAAAAAGACTTAGATTTGTTGTGTGCTTAAATAATCTCCCTTTTTTTTAAATTTATTATTTTCTTTTGTGATCAATATAAAAGATATATAAACAACTAAACAAATTATCACCCTGGTGTGCATAAATAAATCACCAAGTAGTAAGATGAGTATTAAATATCAAATTTTGATAATGATAAGAGTACATTTAAATATTTGCATCAATACGAAGGTATAATATTACGTTATAAAACTTAATTTTCAGAACATAATGGACTTGTGCTTCTTGAATATAGAGCTAAGATAAAAAAACTTAACCGTATCAAAAAATGCTAAACTTCAATGATATATTATATAAAAGCATGCATGGCCAGCATTTAACCAATTTAAAGGGGATCCCCACACATTATGTTATAAAATTTATATATAAAACATGTATTATTTTTAATATGCATGTCAATTAAATTACATTAATGGCCGTAACAAAATCACAAACACAGAAAAAAAAATGGAATCACAGATTGGAAAGTAAACATGATTACCAAAGTTATAAAGCGATTATACTACATAGATAAAGTGGTAACTACACAGTATGTAAATTACTTGTGCGTGAAATAGATAAATTAATTAATTCCTATGGTTAGTCCAGTTAAATATCCAAGAAAAGTAGTGTATACTTGATCATGAAGAGACTTGGATACGAGACGAAATGCACGTGCCAAACAGGAAACCTCGTGGACGTCAAGCAGGTAGAAAGTTGAAACCAGGGGAACCCTCACTACAACATACAATACAATTGTATGAAGATAGTGAGTAAAGAATTAATTAAGGACAGGAACGGGGCAAAACAAATTGAAGTAGTACTCACCATGAGGGTAGAGACGAGAATTACTACATTATCCAGAAGGATGCCGAAATCAAGCAGAGACGCACCAAAATAAAAACAATTTGAAATTCACATCACCACAAAAAAAAAACTATTACTAGGCTCCACTATGTGATGCACAACATTTTGTTGTATAACTTAAGGAGGCTTATGTCCCCACAAACCTCCTCATGGCCGCCGCATGTTGCCAACACATCATGACAGCAGCGAGCCAGGAACAAAAATGTCTGTACCAAAGACGATCACCAGGGGAAGCCACTGCGGCAAACCCAGGTACAGATAGTTCCGGGACCGTCGCTAGATGTCGCGGATTGGCCAAAAGGGACTTGAACATGAGAAAGGTCTGCAAGACTGGCAAGTGAGCACATGAACAAAAGACTTTGACACTGACGCATGGCACATTTTGCGCTTCTGGGAAGCGCACTCTACTCGCGACTGCATCCCATCTTGGAAAGCACTACTCCATAATATGGGCCAGTCAAAAATCACTACAGAACGAAGGAATAGAAATTGGACACGTGTTTACAAGTGCTCCTTGAGCAGTCCCCAAATTAAGACTCAAATATGTGATCCTAATTAATACTACTACATGTCGAGAAGCCGTCACAAGCGTCACCTCTCCCAGCGGTTTGAATTGCCCACTTCTCCAGGATGGCCGGGGTGTTTCACAATCCTGCAGATTGAGAGCAGCATTCCACCCGCTGGAGCATCACAGTGTCCAGCCTCCACGATGCACAGGAAGGCGAAGATATATCAACACCTTCCAGCCATGCAGTGAGCGCCGTGCAGAGAAGGGAACACAGTCACTCATGCGTGATGACAGAAGTCCAACCCCCAGAAGGTGGGGCCAGCTTCCCCCTTCACCCTTCTGAGTGCCACCAAGCTGGAGAGATTAGTATAGAAGGACCTCCAGAACATGGCCTCAGGGCAGTCTGCTTCACCTTCACTGCTGTAATGGCCACTGAAGATGTCAGCCACCAAGGATAAGCTCTGTCCCCCTGTCTCCCACTGTGATGGCCAAGAGAATTATCTAAACAGGGCAGGCTAGCAGCTAGAACTCTTCACTGCGTAAACCAGCAAGCTTCCAGAGAGTCCTCAATGGTCAACAGTCACCAGAAGCCCCAGAGGTCCGCCAGCTACCAGAGGATCTTCCACCTCTTGAGCGACCTCCCGTTCCAGAGGCCTTCCGGATGCCAACGCCGTCATCATATAACCTACCTTTCCTTGGTAACTTTCCTCCAGGTATTCCTTGTACTCCAGTGATGATGTTCCCTCTGTGCCTCAGTGCCATTCTGGTATTGAACTCCCAAGCAGTTAGGTTCCCTAATAACATTTTCTCATTATGGAAATTTTAATATTAATTTGTGGATGTTTTATTAAATTAATTTTTAATTACAACAATTACCCACACATCTCACTCACTTGCCATCAGGATGCCTTCACCTATTTTAAAATCTGATCACTATTGCTAGTTAATTTATATATTGTGGCAATAGGGAAATCGCCACCAAATTATTTTGCCTTTTAGTGTGTTTTGTGGACGGGTGGAAAAGCTGCCCATTGTTTGTTAATTCCGATTTAGCATAATTATTTTATTGGCCGGCCATATATTTGCTAATATCATTGAATTGTAGTTATTACGTCTTATTTATAAATGGATACAGTTTTAATGTTTATAAATATCATACTATTTTATGTATCTAGTATATTAGCATGCATAATTAAAATTATAATGTAAAGAGATAGTGCTGCATTGCCACTGCCAAAGGCAGTGTGACGTCACCTAATCAACGCAGGGTATGTGTGAGTCGGTTAGGCGAGAGAATCTGCGGGTAGCAGTCCGCGAAAGTATGCGAATGTGAAAGCTGCGGAAGTGTGTTTGCCAGTGAGCCCATGAAGGTGTGTGCTAAAGGCAGTTGTCATGAGAGAATCACCGGTTGTGGACAGTGTGAGCCCGTCGGCTGAGGCACACGTGAGCCGAGTGCAATTTGATGGTCCGGTCGCCTGGATGACGCACGATATGTCTTTGAAAAGCATCCACTTTTTTCACTTATTTTTATTATGAGTCCCAGCCACGTCACGTATTATGATTTAACATACGCAAAGTATGAACATTATACGGTGCAGAGTTGGTGAGAAGAATTCCATGGACTGCAATCTTTTTTGTGTGTTGCCTGATAATAGTGCTAGCAAGTTTGACAGCTGATTGACCCAATATAAATGGGACTGTGATTTCCTACGTGTTAGATACGAAACGTAACTCATGTTACGAACTCAAGAACGGTGTTGGACACGTTATCGTTGAGGAACATGTCTTACCTTGCTTTTTATATGGCAACATTTTATAATAAGTATTTGTCTTGGGAATTAGCACTCGTTACGCCATCGGATAAACTCTACGCGTAAACGTGTATTTATATGATCAGCCCTGACGGAACTGTGTATGTAAGGAGAATTTAATTCTATCACTAGGATTGTTCAATTTCTGCTTGTGGTCGTGGTTGTGTAGCTGTATTTTTTTGCATTACGTGTCACGAGTGCTGGAGTTGTTAGCACGACTGACTCCATTTCCAAGACGTGCTACAGGAACTTAATGAAAATTAGTGCGTCGGTGTGTGATCTAAGCTGCTCATCATTGGGATTGATGACCTGTGAAGTGGAGACGTCTTGGTGGTGTGCCGGGCCCATATTACTGCTTGTCGCGGCATCTGGAGCATGCTGGCGGCTGCAACATGGAGCCTTCGAGGACTTCTTGGCTTACTGAGTTTTATGTCGGGTCTTGTGTAAGGCAGCTGCAGAGGTATGGTACTTTAAGATTCTGGTGTCGACGTCTCCTAGATTATGAGAAACATGTGTGGTCAAACAAAATAGAATTCTTGTGAGTGCGTTGCTGGGCGGTATCTCTCATGGCAAAATTGTGTATGGCTTTTAATGATAATCTCTTCTTATGGTGCATCTTCTGAGTTGTAAACATTTTATGTAGCAAAAATAAGACTTTAAAGTAGGCACGTATATTTCTGGGTTGGCCTTGGTAATTCTTAGATGTGTGTGTGTAAATATACTATAGCTTGTAAGACTTTTTATGCCAACCATATAATGCCTTTAAAGTTAATGTTGAAAGCGATGGAATTGGAATCAAATGTGGTTACGCTCAATAAAGTGTTTAAGCCATACCTATGAGAGATCACGAACATTATTTTGAACCTGACCTAAAGTGACTTGGAATTGTATTTTGCTAAATGTATTTAATAACATCATCTATGAATCTTAAAAGTGGTATTGAAATCAAGGGGCATGGTCAATTGGGTTTTATAAGATGAGTACACCTTTTCCTCTCCCATGGGATGGGTAGCTTTATGTGTGTATAAGCGAGTGAGGCAACTTTGCAATCGGTATCCCTGCCCCCCATTGCAATCAATCCCCCCCCCCCCCCCTTAATTACACGGTGGTTGGAAGGCATCTCAATATTATTATTATTACTAGTTAATTTATGTATTATTATTATTATTATTGTGGTGTCGGTGCTCGTCAGAGAAGGATGTGCAGTAACTACGCTCCTATGATTTCCTGTGTTTCTTCGAAGATTCTGTGAGTAAAGTGTCGGGAACACCATTATGATTGGACTTTAGGGGTTTTTACATGCCCCCCAGTCAAGGTTTATGTTCAATATGCGGTGAACCATGTTTTGGTAGACAAAAATTTGTCAAGTGTGCGGGCCCTTACGGGACAAGATATCACTGCAGTTGTACCGGTACGAGCAACGAGGAAGAATATTTTTCGGGACAATGCAAAAACGTAAGGACAATAGTATGTTTACTTTATCGCCAAAAAAAAAAGGGAAACAGTGGTGTAAATAAAAGCAAGGACATTGAATTATCAATTATGATAGGAGCCACAGATACTTCAACTCCATTGGAATCTGAAATGTCTAGTAATACGTCTACAAAGATAGTGGAATCAATGTATTCCACTATCTTTTCTATGTTCAAAACCTTGTGTGCAAGATAGAGGAACTATTTAAAGAGGTCAAAGACCTTAAAGAAGACAACTCGTTATTACAAATGATATTTGAAAGCCTTTAAACGGGAAATAACAAGAGGTGTGAAACTTATAAAGATATTTCTGAATCAAATAAAGTACTTGCGATGTCTCAGAACACTGTTCGGAAAAATATCCTATAGTGAAGTAATAGGTAAGAAGAACAGCAAATTCCAGCAGGGAATAGTTCAGTTGGCAGCTCGGGCGAACAACAAGGACTCCCATTGTATCGATCAGCCTGACCCACAAAAGCCAACTGCTGCCGATGACAGGTTCATCGTTGTCAACAGGCGTGGCACAAAGTCCTCGACGGCAAGTGAAACGTCTATTCCTAGAACAAAGGCTCCCAGGAAACAATTCCAGCTGGGTGTGTGTAGTAATGTGAACATTAAAACAGTTCCAAAGGTGGCTCGGCCACGAATGAAAGCTTTGTTTGTGTTGCGTTTTGCACCTGAAGTGCAAGACGACGACATAATTGCTTACAGAAACCAAGAAATTAATGTGGCAAATTTGAGGGTGGCTAAGTTAAAAAACCAAATATAAGTCTTATTCCTCTTTCTATGTAGCAGTAGCAGAAGAAGATTTTGAGCGTATTTTTAACACCGTATTCTGGCCATCTGGCTGCCTTATCAGTCCATTTTATGGGAAAGTACTTGACGAACAAATAGTCACTCCCTATAACTTTTCCTCCTCTGCCACGTCTGAACAACAAAGAGAAATGGTGGGAGGAGCTGTAACCCAAATGAAATAATGTGAGGCTGACGGAGGTGCTTTTAAAACCTACTGATGCCGACACAGGTTTTTGAACAGAATATTTTAAGTATTGATTATTCTTTAATTTGTCTGACGGAAACTTGGTTCAATAACTTTAGTATAAATGTGCATTACTTCCCTAAGCATTTTACTGTTTTTCAAAATGATCGTGAGGCTAATGTAACTAACCTCCACAGAGGAGGTGAAGTATTTTTAGCAATAGCATTTTTCTATGTTTGAACAAAAATTTGATTTTTCTCAAGAATATACTGAATCAATTTGAGTAGAATTTTGTATTAACAGCACTAATAAATTGCTAATCGGAAATATATATCTTCCTCCGCAATTACCAGTAGGGACTTTTAAAAATTATTTCACTTTTCTAGAATCTAAATTAAGTAGCTACCCTCACCAAATAATAATTGTAGGCAACTTTAATCTTTCTGGCATAGATTGGAATACTTTTCATGTACAAAATATTCTCTATTACTACAACAAATTAAAGGTCAATCTTTACTTCAATCAGTAAGTTTACTTAACTTAGAACAATATAATCTGACTAATCAATTTTCTGATTTATTAGATTTAGTATTTGATAATTTTTGTATTAGTGTTGATAAATTGTTAGATCCACTCGTGGAGGAAGATAAATATCATCCAGCTTTATGTTGCCAATTTTCTTTTGACTTTGACAATATTCAAAATAACAATCCAATATATTATAGAAATTATCAAAAGGGTGATTACTTATCCCTATGTTTGGCAATTAACAGTTTTGAGCCCGATTTTTTCATTGGAGGATGTTAATCTTATGGTTGATTTCTTAACCAATAACTTACAAATACTAATTAACATATATATACTTAATTCCTAAATTCACAAAAATAAATACCCAATCTGGTTTACAAAAGGTATTATTAATTTGATTAAAAAGAAAGTACATTGTCATAGACTTTATAAGAAATTAAAATCACATGATACCTATCTTCGTTTTTCTGATTTAAGGAAATTGGTTAAGTAAAAAATAAAAATGGCAAAGAAAGCTTAGCAAACAAAAATTAACAATAATTTGAAAAGTCAGCCAAATAAATTTCGGAAATATGTTAAACTTATGAAATCCGGGTACAAAGAATCCCTTACATTAAATGTAGATGGATGCACAGTTCAAGATCCTGCACATTTGGTTAATATTTTTGCACAGCATTCTGTTAAGCAATATGTACCATTTAATATTAATGCCCAAGAACACCTTATTGGCGAAATAAATAATATTAATATTGCTGTTCCGATCATAACTCGGGGATTAGTTCTTTGGGCCATTAAAATGCTCAAAAGTAGCAAGTCAACTGACTGTGATGAAAGCCCCTATTTTGTTATTAAAGGTGAGCAACCTCTTGTTTTTACTCCAATATTAACCCACATCTCAACTTTAGTTTAGTTAGCGGTATATATCCTGATGTTTGGAAATGCGATGTTGTGCCTATTTTCAAAAAAGGAAACAGAAGAGACATGAACAGCTACAGGCCTATATCTTTGTTGTGTGCTTTTTCCAAAGTCTTTGGGAACATCTTTCTTTTACTACAAAAAATTTGATTACTGAATGCCAACATGGCTTTCAAATAGGCAAATCAACAGCTACCAATTTATTTAGTTTTGTAGATAAATTATATTCTGAAACTACTAAGAGGCAACAAGTAGATGTAATTTATTTTGATCTTCAGAAGGCTTTTGATACATGTCAACACTATATTATACTTGAAAAATTACAATCCTTTGGTCATAATTCCGCCTATATTAATTGGTTTACGAATTATTTTTCAAATAGAACTTTTGTAGTTAAACGCTAATCCTGTTTTTCTAGTTCAGATAATGTTTCTTCTCCCTTGGACCGCTTCTCTTTAATATATTTATGAATGATATTGTCGGTGTAATAAGTCACTCCAGTGCACTTCTTTATGTCAATGATCTTAAGAGCTATAAATGTATTAAAAGTAGCGCGGACTTTGCTAAGTTACAAAATGATATTACAGCAATTAATAATTGGTCTATCAATAATGTTATGAGATTAAATATAATGAAAACAATATGTATTACCTTTACTCATAAAACTAACCTGTAATTTTATAAATATTATGTTGAAAATACTCTTATGGAAAGAGTTGAACATTTACAAGACTTGGGTATAATTTTAAACTCTAAATTGCTTTTCCATGTATATATTGATAGCTTAATAAATAACAGTAGTAGAACATTAGGTTTAGTTAAATTTATAAGTTTCTCTGCCACATCACCAGACTCCTTGCTTTGTTTATATAATGCTTTAATTAGATCTAAATTAGAATATTGCTCTGTAGTATGGAACTATGTTACACTAACTGATGTAAGTAGACTAGAGAACATACAAAAGAATGTTTTTAGATTATTGTTTCATAGATATTCATCGCAAATAGATTATGATTATAACAATGAATTAGTTAAATATAAAACATTATCTTTAACTGATCGTAGAGCCATTATGGATTCTCTTTTTTTTTACCAATGTGTTTTTCAATTATCTATCACGTGTACCGATTAGTAAAAACGTTGGGTTAAAAGCACCTTTGTATACTCGTAGAATGTCAAATACTTTTTTCTGTTTTAGGTCACAAAAAAGATTTAGTGAGTAGAAGTGTAAGTAATTTTAATAAATATTTTTCAAATTTTGACCCCTTCTTTGGTAAAAAGATTCTTTTTCAGGACCTTTATAAATATTTTGTAACCCACAGGTTAACACTTCAGTAATTTCAACACAAATATCCTGTATTTTTCTTGTGAATTACGTTTTTTTTATTAATCACTTTATGTATATACCCCCCCCCCCCCCCCCCCCTCCCCCATCAATAATCACAAGAATTTTAAAAAAAGTTGAAATGTTGACTCTGGTTTAGCATATTGGAAAATAAGTTGGTCTAATCTCCAGCATGGCTTATTTTTTTAGTGTACTTGACCTTACATTAGTCAGAATACAAATTAACATTAAATTTTCTGTTTCGCACCAAAGGGACATTAAATTTTCTGTTTCGCACCAAAGGGAAAGAAGACAACTTTGTATTAATGAAAACTTTGTATTAAAAAGGTTGTTATTAACAAGATTTCACTTTGTTTCAGATTGCAACTGCTATTGGCAGAAAATTCCAAAAGCTGCTCCTGAAGACCCTTTACGTAGTCTTGGAGCGCTGTGGCAGTGCCCAGCTAGTGCTGCAAGCAGCTGGCATCGAGGCAGCACACAGAATAGCAAGTGCTTGTGGTTACGAGGATGTCACAGAGTTGGTGCGAGCCAATCAGGACTATGTCAGCTTCCACGTGTCCCGCAAGCTGATCTGTGTCCAAGCCAACCCAGAAGTGCTGGACGTCTTGTCGGTTGTCCTGGCACATAGTGACAGCGAAATGTTACCACATTTGCAGGGTATCATCCAGGAAGTAGGTACTCTATGATGAAAATATTATAGTAGACCTTTTTTTTTACTTTCTCAGGTATTACACTTTCCTCTATTTCACACCTATTATCACTGGTTCCATACCAACCTAATCTCTTCTTTTTATGGTTTCGTGCATCCATCACTATTTTTGTAGGTTACTTGACAAGTGTAAAAAAAAAAGCGTGGAGGGGAGGGGGGTTCATCATATTTAAAGTATTTTACAAAAATTGGAACAGTATTAAAAGAAAAAATTATTTTATTTTACTGAATATCTTGATTGAGTGTTTATATATATATATATATATATATATATTTATTTATTTATTTATTTATTTATTTATTTATAATAGCTGGAAAAGCAAGTAAATTTTGGTTTTTATAATGTGGCTGTCGTTAAAATTTTCCTTCTGAAAACAAACACAGTTTTGGTTTTGTAAACCTGTATGTTGTTTCTAGCAGCTGTAGTAAAATATTTTTGGTGTAATATAAGTATGTAAAGTCTTTTATAAGAGCATACAGTATCTTGAGTGATTATTGCAGGTTTTGTTATTGAATGTTGGAACTTTGGGAGACAAAAGAACGGTTCCATTTTTAAGAGTGTTTCATGCCAGCATGCATGCATTAAGACGGTGGAGTGAACAGCAAGAAAATTGTACAATGGGAACTAACCCAACTGATAATTCTGTGATCAAAAACATTTTGGAGTACCATGAAAACTGCACCAAGGTAATGTGGATTTTAAGTTTTTATGGATCACAACTTCATGCAAAAAATTGAAATTTTACTAACCTGTTATCAACACCGTATAAATCCAGTTCTGATCAAGAATATGTTTTCTTCATAGTTAGAAACATGTCATCTAACCTCTTCTTATCATGTTACTCTCTGGAACAAAAATCACAAACTTTTGTGTAACTTAATGAAATATGACATTTAAAATCACAAACTATTGTGTAACTTATGAAACCTGACATTTATTATGCTGGGTTACAGCCTCAGAATGTAACATTTGTAGGTAGGTGACGTTAAGTTTTGATCGTTGGCCACAATATGTCATACCTGAAACTCCTGTAAAGCATGGGTGCCAATTTTTTTTTAACTAAAATTTTGAGTTTAGATTTTGTACTAGTGTAGTCTACACGCAGGCTTTACAAATGTGCTTAAGGATTTAAGTGCATTAGAGGAGTCCCATTCTGTTTGAAATTAATTTTATAGTACGCACGGTGTTGGCATGCTTTTATTCCCCTCAAACTTTCTTTGCATATTAATGATAAAAGACTTGCATATTATTGCGGGATTACTATAGCAAACTCATTATTTTTATTTTGATGTTTGTTTTGGACACACATATATTCTGTTTATTTACATTTGAACGCATTAGTAATTTCAGCACTCATAGTTTATTTTTCAGGACCAATTTTAAAGTCACTTAAAATTTATTTTGTAAACCACCCATCCATTTTATTTTATTACATTTTATTTTATTACATTTTAATATATGTTTACCAATGATTTTGTGGTATAATATTATTTTTAACCTAGAAATCTTAAATAGTAAATTTATATAAAGTTTTTGTTTACCTATATTAATTTTTCGATTTTTAAAGTGTAATTACCGGGGGGGGGGGGGGGGGTTGTGTGTGTGTGTGTGTGGCGTGCGCGGTTTTTTTTTTCCCCCCCAGGAAGTAGGTTTTCCATTTTTGGCTAAAATAGAGATGTGCCAGATGTAGTTAACTTCTGGAAAAGACCTTTGAATTTGTGTCCAAAGAATTTTCGCCAGGATGTTGATATGCAAATTACCCGGCACCATCCTAAAATAGGGATTAATTTTCAGTCCCAGAAGTTATAATTTAGGCCGGTCATGGAAGAAGAATGATGCATGGCGCCTCGTGGCTAGTGAGAGGGACGTCACCATGCAAGAGGGTTTTTGGTGGGTGCTAGGTCAGTCGCATCCAGAGGCGTGGTGTTTACTCTAGCCCTTACGTGGCACCACCGGAGCACGTCCGGTATAAAGTATGGACCTGGTAGCTTTGCAGCTAAACACGAAGTCTGGCATAGCAAGTACCACTTTACGCTTGGGTGGGTTTGCTTTAGCCCGTATATCTGGGCGACACATAACCTGCGGAGGCTGTCTGACCTGTGCAAGTTAGAACGTGGTTGGCTAGTGGTCAGGTGCTCGCTAGGGTGTACAGTTGCTGAGGCTGGCTCCATTATCTGTATTTCCCAACCAGTGTGGGTTGGCAATCCCATGGGATTGGTGTTGTCCACTCGAGTAGGCGGCGAACACAGGGTGTGTCTCTTTGTTGAGGTGGACGGGTACTTTAAAAAGATCTGTTGGAATCTCCAGTATGGTTAGTCTCTGCAGGTGATGTAACGCCTGCACCCACTCCTTCGGTGGGAGGTGCACAAGTGCGGCAAGGACGAGGTTAAGTTCCTTCTGATGCCCTGAGGCAGCATGTTGCCTTTTAACTCTCTCTCTGACACCACTCCGACGGGAATAGGTATAAGGACAGAATTACTATGATCAAGCTCGCAGAAGTGGAACAGCTGAAGTGTTGTCCTATACAGGTGTACAACCACGTACTGTGTCTGCCAACCGAGTGTGGTATCCCTATCCCAGTACTCAGCGCAAGAAGCACGGTGAATACTGAGAGTCAGGTCTCACTGGTGGACAGATCCAGCACGGGAGTGTCTCAGTAGGACCAGTCTTCCCAACTTAGGAAATGCCCCTTTTGGGGCAAGGAGCGCGGTGGAGAGGGTATACATCAATTAGACAAGCTGACCTCAGGAAACGGAGTACCTAGTGTCGGGGCTGTACCGTTCCGTACACTGTTGTGCACAGAAAGGGTGGCCATCCAGAATGTGTGGGGGTACTCTACGAGAGTACGGCGGTATTGAGTAAAATCCCCGGTCACCTTCTATCCCTCAGATGGGCTGATGTCTACTGGTAGAGGAATTACACAACAAGAAAGATAGCTTCGAGTTGGTTAAAATAGCTGTTTGTTCCAGTGACTGAGCTAAACAGGGTGGTGTCGCATTACTTTCTAGTATCAGCAGAAGCTTACGGAAGCTTAATTGTATGTGCTGATAGGTGAAGGCGACCTATTCATAGGCTAACAATGGCAGGGTAGACTAGTGTTATGATACTAACTTACGCTGAACTACTCTGCTATGTTGCCCTGAAGGGGCCGGTAAGTGTCTCGTGTTTGACGATGGTAGGAGTCTTCGGCACAGAATGCTGTGAAGACGAGGCACGGTGCAGTGAGAACCAGGGAGCCGATGGTTCCTTCGGCACAGGGTGCAGTGAAGGTACAGAACAGAGCAGCGTTTATGGGTTGCTGCCCGCTGTTAATACTCTGGCTGACGCACTCTGGTTGGAGTTGTGGAGGGGGTAAGCGTGGCATAGATCCTTTTGGCGTGTGAAGTCAGGGGCTGGTGCTGGATCCAGGTTCATGTCTCTGCGATCTGTAACGTCTCCCCTTTCCAACTCTATCTCTGACCACTGAACCAAGTTATTTAAATAACGTATTTCCACTACAGGGGAAGGGGAGAACATACTTATAAGAATGGGACATAGTGTATAAAATCATTAACCAACCGGGGTTCATAAAAACAACACTTTATTAGTATAAATATATAGAAATGCATTTAGGGATGATACAATACTTTACACTGATTACTAAATATGCAAGATTCAATTAACAAGTATTCACAAGCGGCTCAGTGCAGTTAAATCCCAATTTCAAAGAAGAGAACCTGGAAACTCCTCCAAGTCTCAATGTCTTGATGCTCTTGTTGCCAGCTCCGGCAACTAATGTAGTGTAGTACCTCTGGTGTCTGCATGATTCTGGGGGGGGGGGGGAGTGCGTTCCTGGCCTAATATACGCTGCGCCCTCAGTAGATCAGCGGCGATGTTTCACAATCAATTAAAATCTATAGTGCGTCATACCTTAGCATGTAATTCTGTGTGCGGCTCTCCTCTAGCCGCTACAGATTGTATTAGCGATGGCATCTGGCAGCGCACTGGAATACTTGGATGATCTCTATGCATAACTTCAGTGGCTCGGTTGGTAAATAATTTAATCTTGCGGGGAGCGTCCATCCTTTGCCTTGGGTAGATAGTACAATTCCTGACGTCTTGTGATGCATGGCAACAATCAAACTCCGTAGAATCGAGCGGCAAAGGCATGCGCATAGATAAGTTCAATTTGATTATTCATTGTTGAAAAGGCGTCATGCGTCAAGATGGCCAAAGTTCGCAAACCAAGATGTTTTCTTTTTGAGTTGTTTCTGTCAAGTAATGACACGGCGCCACTTCGCACCAGGCACTGTGATGTGTGTGTGAACACGTCTCTACAACCAGGTGATGCCAACTCCTTAATTGAGCCAGAGGCGCTCATTCAGATCATTTGAAGTATTATTTTGGTTCGTAACAGTAAAAACTCTGGATTTTAAATATGACTTAATCAGTAGATATGGCAAACCGGAGATCTGCCGCTCAAATGCTTGAGCTAGTGCCGGTGTGGAGTAATTAATGAACCCTGAAAACCTTAATTATATTGAAATTGTGTGAGAATAAAAAGTGAGAGGTTTAGTAGGAGCGAACCTGAAGTTCGAGAATTTTGACTTTTGAAAACATTAAATCTTAATTTGTCTTGTAGAGGTCTAGAAGTAACTTAGCAAATTCAGTTACATAAGGTAATATTTAATCAAAATACTCTGATGTAATTTCCTCAACACTAAGTAAAATAAAGCAGCAATAATTTATTTTTCTTCTTCTTTTTCTTAAATCATTATTGTAAGGATGGTGGTGACTTAAAGTAATCATACTCCATCTTGCAGTGATTTTTAATTTTATTTATTTCACACAACATTCACGTATTTCTTTCAGTCATCACATAAACTTTAATTCGTGTCAGGAATATTAAAATTAAAAGTACAAATAATAATTGGTGAAATGAAATATTGCAGCTACACTTATTGATTTTGTTTTCTTTCCACTATTGGGTATATTTTTCTACCATCATACTTACAATTTAAATTTAATTTTTCTGCGAGATAAAGTATTTATTTTTCCTCGTTATTGTTGGCACCAGTGAAGAGTACATGTATGTTTTGTTAATCCAAGCTCGCAGAGGACCCAGATACACTGCTTGGCAAATGGCAAGAATAAAAATGGTTATCCCCAAGACAAATGAAAGTGAAGTAAATAAAATATTCCTACTTACATTTCCTTCTCACAGAAAAAACACGTAAATAAAGTTTTCCCTATTACAAATATAATCATCACACAACACCTCATTACATACTACAATTTTAATTCATGTTTTAGATTCTGTATTTAACCCTCAATGTTTTTCATGCTTTGCATGTGTTTTGGGACCTACATCATGTGGTTGACTGCTGTTTACAAAATTGTAAGGTTGAATTTACATTTTATTGTTTTCATACAATGTAAAATGGTCTGGCAAAGTAACTGCCTCATGTTTTCACTGACATTTGACAGTATGCAAATAGGAGCAGTTTTATGCAGTGTGTAAACCATTTCTTAGCAATGAACATATGTGCATGATGTTAACAGTAAAGTTTGAAATTGAGTTGGTGTGAAAAAGTGTGATTTCACAATAAAACTATTTTATATCCTTACATGTCACTTTCAGCTTGCCAACTGACAGCAATTCTTGGTTTCATTATAAGAGCGTCAATATTTTCCAAATACATGCCAATTTCTTTCACAAAACTTATATTCACAGACAGTCGTAAAAAAAATTTTTTTGAAACACTTTCTGAAAGATAGGTTGTATATTTCTTTTTATTCTTCTTATTTTTTTCTAGGTTTTATCTCTTATTGAAGAAAGTGCTGAAGCTCCCACAAGTGCACAAGAGCCAGCTGATGAAGAATCTACTGAAGTTGAAACGAAAGACAGTCCGCCACCTCCATTGATGCTGCTTGCCGAACACATCTTACAGAGGTTAAAACACCTTTGCACTGTCAGTCAGTTAGCTGTGTAGTGCTTTGCAGTCGTCTGGTCACCCAAGTTCCTTCATGCATGCTAGTGTGTAGCTTATCGCAGACCGGTCTGCAACTGAATGACAACCGGGAATGGCCCAGCCGCGTATGTGCTGTCCCACAAACATCCAAACTTCAGTCTTCGGTAATAGCATTAAGGATGCATCCACCTGTTGCCTATTGAGACAGCTGATAGCATGACCAGCACAGTGTGTGCATCACTTCCACCTGTTGTCTATTGAGACAGCTGATAGCATGACCAGCACAGTGTGTGCATCACTTCCACCTGTTGCCTTTGAGACAGCTGATAGCATGACCAGCACAGTGTGTGCATCACTTCCACCGATTGCCTATTGAGACAGCTGATAGCATGACCAGCACAGTGTGTGCATCACTTCCACCGATTGCCTTTGAGACAGCTGATAGCATGACCAGCACAGTGTGTGCATCACTTCCACCTGTTGCCTATTGAGACAGCTGATAGCATGACCAGCACAGTGTGTGCATCACTTCCACCTATGTGACGTTAATCCTGCTTTGCTCCTCCGATTATATTGCAGGTTTTCATATCTGGAAGTTGTAGATGTCAGCACAGTCCCAGTTGTTTCTTCTTGTAGTACTAAACATACACTTAATTTGTATGCTAGTTGGAAGAAACAATGTACGTGCTCTTAAAACACTAAGGTGTACCTACATAACATTATGGTTTAAGAAGGGATAGTACCTTTATCTTTTTTGACTGATCACAGAACAGATGTAGTAACATTTTTTTTAATGCAGTCTTCAATATTTAAACTTTTTTTTTCTCTTCTGTTTTTGTAAATTACATTAAAGGAAATCGGCAAAATTTTAAAAATGCCTTTATGTGAGAGTAGTTCTTAAAACTATATATTTATAATGTTTCATTTTTTATATAATATAGTTGAATGTGGAATAAATGCAACAAATGTTTTTTTTTTATTTCTCTAAGTGGTACTGTGGGTTTAATATAAGTAAATTAATGGATTTATTCTTTAGGATGATTTTCATATGCATGCAAATACAATTGTGCAACCATTTTTAAGTGAATTTAATTTTGATATAATTCCTGTTTATTAGTACTGTTTTTTGAAAATATATTTTCACTGTTTTGTTGTGTATATTACTAAATAGTATGTTCGTGTGTATTTCTGGCAGTTTTGAAACAGGACAGTTTGAACACTGAGGAGTAACTGTATATTGTAAACTTGCGAGAAAAGAGTATGACAGTCAAAATTGAATGTTTTTTTTTTATGGTGCATCATGCATGCATAATACATACAACTCTTACCTTTACAGGAGTGTCCATTACTTGCCCACCAAAGATCGCACACAGTCATTGATAGTGTTGGAGACACTTACGGAGGGAGTGAAAGTGCTGCAACCATACACAAATCAGTTGCTCCCAATTGTGCACCAGATTTGGTCACCCCTGGTGGGTCGCTTAACCCAGGGCTCAGATGCTGTCATCTTGAGGAGGAGCTTTCAGTTGTTGTGCACACTTGCGCAGGCTGCGAGGGATTTCATACGTTCACGCACTCTTAAGTACAGTATCCCTATAATAGTCCTTTGAATTTTACATTTTACAGACTATTGGTAAAAACATTTACAGGCATGCAATTTTAATGTGTGTAAAACTTGTAACAAAATAACTCTCCATAAATATTAAAATTAGGGTTGTGCGAATATTCAGTATACCGAAATGAAAATGAAAAATGACAATTTTCATTTTCATTATGGTATGACCTCATGCAGCCAAAACCACATTGACTGTGCATACAAGTCTATAGTCCGATACGTGTCAAACTTGAGTTCTTTTCCTTTAGCCTTAGCATCTTTCTTTAGTTACCATCACAGAACAATACTACAGGTGATCCCGGGAAATTTATTCAAACTAGCCAAACGCAAGTTTATGCCACACGCACTGCTTGAACTAACTTGTCAGGTCAGTGTCCGTTGGCTTCTCTACTGCAGGATACCGCGTGAGAGACAAACGTTCCCTGAACTGGGAAAACTCGGTCAAGCTCACACACTCGTATGCGACCTTGGACAGGTGAGGCCTGGTGAACCTCTGGCATGTACTGCACTGTTGTGCCAGACACAGGAATTAAGGTGTCCGCCAGTCTCTTGCCCGCACGTGGTATTTACACGTAAGCTGAGCACACGGATCCTGTCGTATTGTTGCAGTAGTAGTAGGGTAAACCTAACTCCTGATGCCCTAATCCATGCGGAGGGGACTCAAGGAGAAGGTGAGGCAGATTCTCCTGGCTTATGGCTGTCAGCACGAGTTAAAGCCTGGTATGGTCACATATCTAGCTATAAGCCGTTCACAATAAAGTGAGTACTTTTGAAAGCCCTGCTAAAGTTCTACTTTCTTGCCCATTATGTATCATTCCGCCACATGTAAACAAACATTGCCATGTGATTGCCACATGTTAATAAAGTCACTGTTTACATTTCAGGACTGCTAAATGTAACATGTATAATATTATATATAAAACGTGTAACATATATGTATATATGTATGTATATAGGCTGTTCACCATACAGTGAGCACTTCTGAAAGCCCTCTCATTTGGAATAATAGTCGAAAAATATATTTTACAGTAGTCTTAGACATTAACTTCCGAGTGTGGTGGAATATAGACACACTGTTTATTATTTACATAGCAAAATATATTTAGAAAGGTGGTTAAAGAATAAAAGATGGCCAAAAGAAAAAAGTGACTAAGTCCTCGAAAATGCTCACTTTACCGTGAACAGCCTATATAAGTATGCGCATATATATATATATATATATATATATATATATATATATATATATATATATATATATATATATATATATATATATATATATATATATATATATATATATATATATATATATATATATATATATATATATATATATATATATAATATGTAACATATATAATCGTTTGGGTCATGGCAAAGCTCCGATAGACAAAAACTTTACCAACAAACAATTGAAAAATGAATGCCCTTGCGATGAAGTCATGGAAACCGTGAAATAGCAAACATTAAACTTGGGCGGTGAACAAGGACCAACATGACACATTAAAGGAGGACACACATTAGTTAAGCCGAAAAATAATTTGGAAAGGCTTATCGTTATAACTGTGAATGTGTTTGGTATGTCAATTGTAGCCCGGCCCGTATTGAAAGCTAGCTCATACAGCTTCTTTAGAAATACCGTACTTAATTTAACACATACACTGCGTAATGTAATCTAACCTTTACAAAACATGCATTCGCAAGTAAACAGGAGCTCTGGGAGTCTGGGGTGTTGACTATGCGATGTAATTTACAGTTACTAACTACAATATTTTTGTGGCCCAAGTGACAGATATCACAAACAATTATGCCCACTTAAGAACGCATACAATCTTATTTGATATTTCTCCAAAGGTAGCAAGTTGTTTTGTCGAAAATGCATTTCGAAATTTTAACGTGGAATTATTCTATAACTGTTGACAATTAATTTTTAATACTTTCTAATTCTTATTACGGCAAGCATTACCAAATAAAACAATTACATTTGCATCCAGAAATAATGTAGGATGTTGGAACACCTTTGGTGTAACATCATACTGTGACATTTATGTAATGTTTTTAACACTGTAACTTGGGATGAATAACAACATGAACACAAGTTTGAGGAGGCCTACCTTACAAAATAACACAGTCATATACAAACGTGTAAAATTAACGTATAATTACTGCCGGAAAAATTTGCACTTCTTTTCAAGGCAGATTTAAGAAAGGTTACATGGCTGGGCATAAATAGATACGTACAGACGTATTTGAGGTTAGGCCTGCATTACAAAACAATAACAATCATATACAAACGTGTAAAATTAACGTATAATTACTGCCAGCAAAATTTGCACTTGTTTTCAAGGCAGATTTAAGAAAGTTTACATGGCTGGTCATAAGTAGATACGTACAGATGCATTTGAGGTTACGCCTACATGGCAAAACAACACAGTGAAATTTAAAAAAAACGCATGAAATTTTCTTATAATTATTGACTGCAAAATTTTCACTTATTATCAAGACAGATTTAAAAGAAAGGTTAAACAGATAGGCGTAGGTACATAGGTACACATAACTTTTTATATTATTTGTCAAACTTAGGATTTAACATGTACTTCGGAAACTCATTTGAATATATTATCACGTTTCTGCTGTCGTTCATTTACTTTCATTATTGTTATTTAACTTTCTGTTTATAATATCACGTTTCCAACTGTCGATTCCTACTTGTTCTCTTTTGACGATTTACTTCAATAATGTACTGGGGGTAAGCGGGGAAAACACATCGTAAAACCTGTTTGGGGAAACACGTCATAAAAACACATTTACACTTACCTCCAAACAGTTGCAATTTAAATTTTCTTCATTTCTGCAACTCGTTCGATGACGTTGCACTGCTTCATCTCGCCTCGACGAATTAAAGAATAAATACTTTCGGTGAGATTTATGATGTCTTCCGTACTCTGATTATTCGTACGTAGTTTGCTGGAACTCTTGACTTTACACAAAATCACTACAACACAACCAAACACTATATGACCGATAATAAAACAATGATGATTGCAGATATCTGAAAAATAATTGAGAAATATTTCAACACAGCAACTTCCAGCTTCCAAATTTGTAGCTTGCCTCGCAAAAACTCCACATTAGCAAAGCCAAGCAACAACCATAAAGGAACCATAACAACGGGCCGTGGGTTTTGGCCATTGCGCCGATCATGTGAGACAATATAATTATGAGTTACAGTAAACACATTATCTTTACGCCAATAATTACTTTAAACTGTATAAAATAAACTTCAGACAACTTAAAGTAGCCATAAATTTAAACATTACACTTGCAATACTGCGTTATTTCTTAGAACTACTTTTCAAATTTCATTGCCAACATAACTGGGTGTGTTCATCCCCAGCTTGTGCGGTAACACACGTGGTTATACATACGCAGTTGTAGGCAGTGGTTTTTTTTTTTTTCAAAGGTTGATTTCTAGAATGCTCACTTTAACTTGAACGGCCTTTAGTTATCTAGCTTCCGTTGCCTGTCAGGACTAAGTTCCCAGTTTATAGGAGCATCTGGCTTAGCTCCTAGTCAAAGAGGTGGACATATCCTTTTACTGAGACAAGTGAGTACGTATATATTCCCGTCAATATTTTTTATTTTCATATTGTGAGAAAAAAATTACTTTTGCACAACCCTAGTTAAAATTTATAAATACGGGTAGTTTGTACAGTTTTAAGGAAACATTCTTACACACTTTTGTGTGTGTGTGTGTGCATCATGTGTGTGAGTGCATGCATGCACGTGCATTCGTGCATGCATGCGTGTTTGTGTATATATGTGTGTGTGAGTGTGTGTGTGAGTGTGAGTGTGTGAGTGTGTGTGTGTGAGTGTGTGTGTGTGTGTGTGTGTGTGAGAGAGAGTGTGTGTGAGTGTGTGTGTGAGTGTGTGTGTGTGTGTGTGTGTGTGTGAGTGAGAGTGAGTGAGTGTGTGAGTGAGTGAGTGAGTGTGTGAGTGAGTGTGTGAGTGAGTGTGTGTGTGTGAGTAAGTGAGTGAGTGAGTGAGTGAGTGATATATATATATATTGGAATCACAATGAATACCAGAGGAATCTGTACTAGAATGTTAAGCCTCTTACAGGCCTGCATTTTTTTACATCACCTAATATAAACCTGTAATACCTGTCTAATCTGTAATTTTTGGTGTTCCAGAGATGTCTTACCGAGAATTTGCTCATTTCTGTCGAAGTCGTGTGCTGGCAATAAGCACAGGCAGTTATCGACTGCTTACACCTTCACCCAGGAGTTCAAACTTCAGAAGGAAATACTTGATGGACTGGGAAGCCTGGCTGTGTGCCTGGAATTGATGGAGAAAGATATGGATAGACTGTTGTCAGTAGTGTTGCCGTATCTCAGCATAGAACAACCCAAGGTTTTGCAGGTATTATTTTCTCTTGCAATTATGTTTTAGGAAGGATCAGTGGAAGTACAGTATAAGGTGAGAGAGAAAGCACATTGCCATAATAATTTCATCAACATTGTTCCCAGCTTTAATGTTGGTTTATGTTCCTAGAAACTGCAATTTGACAGAAAAAATATTTAGATGTTTAAGTTTTTCGTTAAAACTGACATGACGCATTTCTGCATCTTTGATGTGCATGTACAAATTACTTTGCCCCATCTTGAATTTATTTTTCAACTCTTTGGGCAGATCATATTTCCTAACAGTACTAAAGAGGCTGAGCACAGGTCTACACGACACACCAGCGCAATGTTGGAAGCGGTTACAGACACTTGACTCTAGCTTGTACTGTTCACCAAGAATCTCCAAGACTTCACATCAACACCCCCCAACACAAGAGTGTATTGCCTGACTGAGCCATTGCTCCCTCCAGTCAAGTTGAGCTGTATCCTACCGGCGTGCTTACGGTGCTGGCCAGGATATTTGCTCAAGACTGACTGCCTGCTTCTGTTGCGACCTAGACCCAGTAGTAGTAGGAAGGTAGCCCACGCGGTTCAACGCTCTTGGTCCACGCGCCATGGCGGTTGTCTGAATAGAGCACCAAACTCGTGCCGTCAACTGCTGTTGGAAATACACTAAGAAAGATAACTGTCTTGCATCAGCAGCAATCAGTATATATCTTAAGTGTCAATCCAACCTCTATGCCTTTTATTAGGAGGCAAGGCTCAAAGAGGGAGAAGCAAATGGCGGTTTATTTCACTGCCAAGCAAGTGTGTAGTAGCCCCGCCTACTCCAAGCAGGCAAGCCGAGAGGGATCGAGCATCACTCACCTGTATCTTGGAGAGGCCTTCCTCTCCACTATTTGAATACGTCTATTTCCCAGCGCACACACACATTACTAGGGAATATCACCCAGCAGTACGAGGTCTTGTACAGGGTACTGAGGTAAGGTACAGAGCAGCCAACCCCAGATTCTGGAGCCAGGAGTCAGCAGAGTGGAATCGACGATACTGTGTTAGTCGGCACAGTATCAACATCCGACAGCCTGCCACCAGCTTCACCAGTTCCAGCCAGTCTGCATCAGTTCCGTCACCACCTACCGAAGCAGTCCCTGGTAAGACAGGTAGCACCATATTAACCTGCACGCTGAACAAACTAGTTGTCGTCCCGGGAGTGGGAAACTTCGTTCCCAGTCGCCTACCGCAGCATCCAGCGAAAGTTGCGAGCACTAAGCGTTAACTGAATGACTTAACGCAACCAAACCATGTTTACCTTGCATTCAGTTTATAACCCGGCATGCGTCAAGAGTAAAAATGTTATGTTGTGTGAGTTAACAAGTACGATACCGTTAACATAGAGTCACGAAAACTGTGAGCACAGTTAGGAAGTGACATGTACGGTAACAAGGCCTATCAGCAAGACAAACAAGTAAACACAAACGCTACAACCCTCACCCCCCCCTAACAGTGCGTCACTGGGCGACATTGAATTAGTCCAAATGTATTTGCAGTAAGAGCACGAGGTGAAACGCATTGTGAGCATGCCATAACCGCCGCCCAATAAATTTCCGGCCATACTAGTAATGCAATTATGCTAACTCCCAATATTAAAAGTGTCAAAGTAGTGAGAAGTAAATGTAGAAAAAATAATGTGCAAAATGTTTGACTAAGATTGCCAGGGAAATGTTACGTAAAAAGTTAGGAAAGAACTATCTTTAATGTTAGAGCAATATGAAACTAACTTAAGAATACCCCCAGAATAAGATAGGCCAGAGAAAGGAATCAGTTCCATATGATTGTGTTTCTTGTAATGATATTGAAGTGTCCCCATGTAGAATTAATGTAATGTGTTCTTGAAGCGAGTGATGTCGCTAATAATATTTGTTGTATGTTATATCGCCATAATAAGGCAGAACTAACAAGAAGTAAGATGGGGCCTAGTATGCATAGAATAACCCCAGTAAATTACATTGTTCCCAGTGAGCTTAGTGAAAAAGAGTAGTGGATTATAAATAGTAGTGAATAAGGATCATACGGAGCAAGCTGAATAGGAATTAGCTATAAGGTTAACTAAAGTGCTAAGGCACGAGTGCCAAAAATTAACATAGTTAGGAAAAGAAACAAAAATGTTCAAAAAAACGCAGTATAGTAGCTTTACATAAACAAGTCTAAACCATGTAAATTAATACGTAAGAACAAAGTAAGAAACTTGGCTAGCTGTAGCATTGAAAAATTGTATAGTCATATACGTCATTTTAAATTTCACAAAACTGAACCAGGCAGTAGCCTAACCTAGCGATCTATAAATTGACAGTGGTAAAAGAGTATGTGTAACCTTAGTACGTGATGATATTGCGCCAGATAAATAGCTACATGTAACGTAAGTAATTCATTTACCCAATGTAATTAGAAATAACCTGAGTGGTGTTTGTTGTAATAACCAGTGAATAATATCATGTATTGATTATTGCAAGTGTCAATATGTGCCTTCTTTGCTCCACATCTTGTTTTACCCTGCGACACCACTGGCATAAGATCATGCCAGTTATTCGTCCCACAGGAGCCACTGCAAACATCCCTTTGCTAGTCTTTGTGAGTGGTACTCTTATAGCTACACTTGTTATCTCGAGGCCAGAGGTAAGAATACCAATTACTAAAATCATAACAAAATGTTTCTTTTTATCACGCAAATGTATTCCAAACAACACAGCTTTCGTATTTTGTGAGCTGGCCCTTGAACCAGGAAGGCTAGAGTTCGTAACAGAAATGACCTGCCGCCGTAAAATTCCTGCCTCAGTCTCTCCTCTCTGCTATAACGATAAGAATGAACCGGCCACCGGGATGAGCCGACGCGCCGCCACCCCCCAACCTGCATCGGAAGGGGAAGATAAAGAGCCAGGAGAGGAAGAAGGCCGTTAACCCACTGACATTGAACATCTGCCTGCCCGGCCAGATAACAGGCTTCCGCAACTCAACTGGCCACGTGTGCACAGAAGAGGCGTGAGTTCAGACCCACAACTGAAGAATCAAGACAGAAGAATGACCAAGAGGGTAGTCCCCAATACCTGAAGCAAACGTGACCAAGCTTGAAGATGGGTCTACTTCACTTCAGGGGGTGGGCAATTAATGCATGCCATCATACTGTGCAGCGAGCATGCGCACTCTACTTTTCGACTTTGCTCCATCATCAAGCGATGGTAGCAGTACGGGGCAAGTCACATGCCAGCAGACAATCCTATGGTTAAAAGGTTAATCCATGCAATTTCGGACAACTGCAGACACGTGGATAATTAATGAGATTGTACTGCCCACCCAGAAATTGACATGTGGTCCCTACCCCCAAAGTCAAAGCTTGTTTTACCCACCGAGTCACTGACACTGCAGAGTGAGAGAAAACAGTTATCAGTGAAGTTGTAGGAGAGCAGCACCCCTGTGGCCAATGATGTCACTGCTGCCAAGCCTCATGGAGAGGTGGTAAATATATCAACAGCCTCCAGGCAGGGAGATATGAAATGCGTGTGCAGCCCACTGCCCTGTAATAACCAACTTCTGTGATTGGTGGCGAGCAAACCCTGCACCCCTGTGACAGCCACCAAGCTGCAATTTTGAGTATATAAGGAGAAGCGAAACCCCTCTCGCAGCTCCACGTCGGCCCGCCGACCTGTATAAGGTCTGAGGGCTCTCTGGGGTCTGCAGAAGACTCTCCAGCAGCCTGCTAGAAGGCTCCTCGACTCCTACCATCAGCTCTAGTTTCCACCCTGCAGCCCATGGAGGAAACCCCGGTGAAGCTCCAAGGTATCACGATGTCCCTGCCCCTGCACCCCTTACCCAAGTCAATCCTTCCACTCCGCGGCAGCAGGCCGTAAACGTAGTCCCTTCTGGACAAACCACGCCCTTCACTATTCACTGTAAATTGCGACTTAGTATTTTGGAGTTATTTGGTTTTTAATAGTTTATTAACTTATGCAGGTTCGCCTTCGCCTGCGTTACGTGACTCAGAAATAATTAGTTATTTAAATTCTGAAGCTTACTTTATACAGAACCAATCATCTCCCTGTTTTTATACAGCGATAATAAACATGCTGTGGTAAACATAATTTTTGGCAAGGTAGTCAGTTCACTTGCCCTTCATATTTTTTTATATATATTGAAGAAAATGTAATATTTTTTTATTGTAATTGGTGGCTCATTTTGCATACTAGTGACTTCTACGGACCAGTCACTAGTGGGCCGAACCCCTTGGGTTTCCTGGAGCCTGAAGAAGGCTATTAAGTCTGAATAAGACCGGAAACTCGTGAGGCATGTCTGGTGCACCCGAACCTGCCCGAAGAAACACTCCTATTCAGTGTGCCGTTATCCTGCTCATTATCTCGGTGTGTCTGCACAGTACTACACCCAGGAGGGCTTGAGCCCCGCTACTAGATTGCGAGTACGCCTTCATAATATGTTGGGTACTTACGATCCAAATAAAATATTGGTTGTTTTATTATTTTATAATTCAGTAATCCAGTGCCTAAGAAAGGAGGTGGGCATAACAGCCAGGTAGGACGTCTAACCCAACGAGCACTTCAGAGAGAAATAACTCAGCCCACCATTGTGACACCTGTCGAGCACCCCAATGATCCTACGCCATCCCTTCCTCCGCTAATAGTGAAACACGTCGACCTCATCAGGGAATTGCCCTGATTACTAAAAACTACAGTTCCTATTTGGATTTGCTATTAGGGATTTGTTGGTCGTGGCCGGATCTAGATCACATGAGTTATTTAATACCCCCAGCACCTACCACTTGCCAAACACGTACAGCCACAGGGAAGGTTCTGAATATAATTATCCCCTCCCAGTGCGTAACTGCAACGTGATAACCGCTTCAATCAATTTTTCCCTTCACGCAAGCCCACTAGGCCAGCTCCTTACAAATGCCCCGAAAGTGTAAGGGAAGCTGACTAGGTTGTGAACCCGGACAATAAGTGGTTCACCCCCACCTCATTATATCATCATCTTCATTTATCCTATTTTCCCAATATTTTAGATTGTATTAGTGACAGCTGGCGCCACGTTTCTTGACAGCCTTCACGGTGAGTGAGATCAAGCACCCTGGGAGGGAGACTTTCTGGATCAAACTCATCCTGCGGTTTGATTCCTCTCCAGCCTTTCCCAACCCTTCATCCAACTGGTACTCCACTAACTCCCCCAACGTGGGCAGATTCTCGACCCGCCAAGTAGAATACCAATCTGATTGGAACACACCACTGAAAGGCAGTCAACTCACATCCCCGAGGAAATCAGCACTTACACCCATTGTACCTAACCTGTCCTCCCCCATTGAACTATTTGGGAAGAGAAGCAGTGAAGGATAGGTGAGACGGTGGGTAGGGAAAGGAGGATAATAATTTCACCTCTTTCCATCCAGAGCGATACAAGAGAGAGAGGATTTATCACACTACAGGTATATTTCGGCATTGTTACGTGGGACCATTTACAACAACTCAAATTTAATCCCAGTACAAAAATAATAAATCTAGTACTGTTTACAGAATTTTTGGCCTGCTCGGCTGCGGGGATTCTGGATTAAATCAGTCTCTATGTGGTACTGACGCACGTCCAGTATAGAGGACTGGCCTGGTAGCTATCCAGCAGGGCATGAAGTTGGGTTCTGTGAGAGTCATCTTGCGTTTCGGAGGATTGGCTCGAAGCGGTATATCTGGGCAACGTGTAACCTGTGGTAGTGATTTAACCTGGGTCAGCTCCGGCTGGCGTGAATGTGAACTAGGCTTGTTTACTGGTAGTGGCTCAAAGGTTGTCTCTGTCGTTGTTTAGGTTCCGCTGGCTCAGCTCCTCCGAAGTAGGTGTTGGGGAGTCCCAAAGTCTGATCCTGTCCGCTTACATAGATTGCTAGCAAGGGGTGCATTTCGTTGCTCAAACAAATGGGGCCCTTGAAGAGGTCCTTAGGAATCTTTGGTGTGACTGGAATTTGGAGACTGCGCAATGACTGGGCTTGATCCATTGGAGAGAGGTGTGTGATTGTGGTAATGAGGATGGGGGTAAACTCCTGCAACGCCCAGAGGCAGTTAGCACCTGCCTGACTTCTCGGATACTGTGACTGTAGGTGATGTTCTATGTGTGTGCAATCAAGTGTAGCATCTGTCGGCTCAAGCAGTCTCCCTATCTCAGCACTCGGCGTCGAAACGCTATAGAGAGAGTATGCTATTGAGCAGGTAAGCTGGCCTCAGGAGACTTGAGTTCATAGTGTCGGGGCTCTACCGTTCTGTACTCTGGGGAGCATGTGGGTACTCAATTGGTGTGTGAGTAATTTTCCTGGTCACCTACAAACAATCCCTTGAATGCTGTGAGGTCCAATAGGAGAGGTATTACAGCTACGGGAAAGGATACTCTTAAGTTGGTAAAACTTTGGTTTATTCCTTTTAAGGGGCAGTAAACAGAGTGGTGTTGCACTACCTCCTAATGTTGACAAGAGCTTAGGGAAGCTTAACCTACGTTGTGCCAGGTAGAGGCATCCTGGTCCTAAGCTAATGATGGCAAGGTAGACGAGTGTTATGAAAATAACTTAAAATGGTACTACTACTAGTATGTTTGCCCAGAAGGGGGCCACAGTGTCTGGGTGTGTAGGCGATGTGGGCAAAGGGGTATCTTTAGCATGAATGTGGTGAAGATAGACTGGAAAGAATGACTCTGACAACGAGTTGCGGTGGAGACCAAGGAGAGGTGGTTCCTTCGGCTTAGATGCAGTGAAGGAGGGTAGGTTTGGAGAGCAGCGAGCAGACCGATCAAGTTCTCCAGCAAGGGCTGTGGTGCAGCAATGAAGACTGGTCATGAGTGGGCGAGCGTCCCGCTATTTATACTGTGGTTGGTCCTTCCCCTTCCTGGCAGCTGGATAGGGGCGGCGATAAATAGGGGGTAGCTGTAGCATAGCTTCCTCAAGATGTGACGTGATGTCACCGGCCGGCTTGGAGATTCAAGATGCTGCAAATCATACCAGTAGAGCCAACTAGCGGTGTACTGTGGTACTCTGTGCATGGGATGCATAGCCTTAGCGGCTTGTGAATAGTACAATCTGCAGCTGGAATGTTCATTCTTGAGCCGTGCAAACAGTACAATCTTGGGTCCCATGATGCATGATAACAATGAAAATTCTGTTGGAATCAGGTGGTAAAGCATGCTGACTGATGAGGCAAAGTCATAATATCGTTGTTGAAAAGAAGTTGTGTATCAGTGTTATACTTTTTAATTATCACACAGAGTATACTTAGAGTACCAATGTTCTGTTCTGTTGAACACACAGCAGTAGGAATGCTAACATCAAAAGAACAATGCAATGATGTATTTTTGCATAAATAACTGCAGTTCCAACATAACAAAAATTAACTACGTTTCAGCAAACCCACATTATATGGACAGTTCCAAAACACACCTTGCTAATGTTTTATGGAAGGGTCATTTCAGCAAGTTGTATACATTGACGCCGTCGGGTGAGACACGAGACGAACTATGGCACAAATACTTACTGGTAATATGGGCGCCAGGGGTGCTTACCAATCACCACACTATTGATTAGGGTTCTCAGGGATGCTGTGGGTTCTGTATGTCCGTCTCACCCGTGCGTACTTACAAACACGTAGGCAATACTAAACTTTTACTAAACATCACTTTGAAATAAACACTTAATAAAATCCATGTGGCTGGACACTCTTACTACTGAATAAAAGGGTAAGTTCACTGTAGATTTGTTTTTATTGTTAGTATGCGTACACATCAATGTGTCAATGAAATTATGATTATCTCGGTCTAGACTAGCCAATTCCACTCGGGTGCTCCCCAGCCCACAATTAATCTAGTGCACACCTAGATGGATGATCTCACCGAGGTGTGTGAAAGCACAGCCTTCACAAGTGAAGAGGGCTAACAGCCGCTAGAGTGGACTGATGGTTTTTCTCTGAAGACAGGACACGATGAATTACAAATGAAACCCTTGATGAAAACATTAACACGTGTGATTACTCTGCATCACTAACGCTAACTCATCGGGGCTCGCCCGCCAGCACGTGGTTAGTGTGGTGACGGTCTATACACAGAGCCGGCTAGGACGGGAGTAATTGCATCGTATTCGAATTATAAAATTACGTAAACCCTCAAAAGATACATGAAACAAGATGGGATACGAGATCAGTACTCACAATAAACACGCACGTGTGTGAAAACAAGTTTAGATGGCACGGATGCCACTGGATGAAGTTCATAATGGACCACGGGGTGCAGGTGGAATTGCTATATTTCTGTGTAAAAATGGCAAATTAAATTCCAACAAATTATGATTCTGAGTGAGAAAATTATTCTCTTTACGATTTAAGTGATTACAGGCTTGTAACATGCCTGATGGCAGTAAAATCAAACATTAGCATGACCACGTGGTCGAGTTCAAAAATCATCAATGTACGTGTAATTACACAGAAATATTGCACATACGATATTACATAAATAAGCTCTCAGAACGCAATGATGGCGTATACGAATACTTGCCATTGATCAGCCACGTGGTTATATGTGATATTGCCGTAAAATATTCAAACATGAAGAAATACCCTCAAGTACATACATGAAAACAAAGCGCTTAAAATTGTGTGTAGCAATAATGCAGAAATTACAATGAAACGCCACTAACATAGGCAGATGGCGCCTGATTCAAGTTGCGCGTGTCGCATGACCTCTCCGACATCTTTCTACTCCCTCTCCTCGATTAAGTTAAAAATGCCACAAGGGCGAGATAAATTAGTAAAACAGAAGCATAATGCTGGGGAAATGTCTGGCAAAACGTACACAAGCGAAGGTTGACCGGTAAACTAACTTGACTATTGAAACCTACATCAGTGAACAAAAGTTGTAGAGCGTATGTGACAGTGTCTTACCTCGCCAGCTCTCCTCGGCAGACTGTCCAGAGGCAAGCGTCGCACAAACCCACCATGGCCGTGTACGGGGTTCACATAAGCGGAAGTGCTATGCACGCCGAGTAAAATATTGTATTTTAGAAATAAAATGGCACAAATTAATTTAAATACTGTTTTACATTTTATAATTTTCTTATGAATTTTTCATATTAATTTAGTGTCTCTTTAGGACTGCGTTCACACCGGAATATTAGTGTTCATAATTTCGGTGCTGCAGGCACTTTGAATTTCGTAACCACACAATTTTAAAATAACAACAAAGACTTCAAAACATTTTAAGACTTATTAAACCCTACAAATACAAAGAACATTTTATACTGAAAAATAATATTTATGTGAGAGTTCAGAATATTGGCCTCTTTGCTCACGTGCAGGACACATGACACGTGCGTGGTGAGCGCCGTCATGGGCTCTAGCGCCACTGGCTGTTAGCCGGCGTCAAACTTAGTCGCATCAGTTTACTCTTTTTATTTTATTTTTTTCAGGCGTCTTGTGTTCAGCTCCTACAACATTTATCAACGTTCGATTCAGATGCAGTGTGGCTGAGACTTACTGGTCTACTTACATCATGCAAGGTATTTTGAACACTGCAAAATTAGTAATCAGTGTATGTAATACGTATATAAATTAATCAGTACACATAATAATACCCATGCAGTGTTGAGGTGCATGAAATTTAAGTTTTTCTGATTTTCATTATTTTATGCTACATAAAAATTGTATGTGTTTACATATGTAATTATTAGAGATGGTTCGAGTCCAGTTTTTTCTATTCCTATCTGCATACAGATTCTTTGGTAAATTCTCTGCTCCAATCGTTCGGATTCTCTTGTAAAAAAATGTATTTTATAGTATTTTTTGTGTTGTTTTTAAGTATAGCGTAATATTGAATAAAATAGTGATGTTTCAATTCCTGATCCAGGTCTTTTTACAATGTGGGTAAATAAACTAAAATTTCCAGAGCTTACCTTTTATAAAAAAAGATATCCAATGTGAAATTTTCATAGTACTGAGATGCTAGGACATCCATATAAACCAGAAGTACTTGGAACAGATGCATCTGATTTCAGAGTTAGTGGACTGGATTTTGAAACAGGTGTAAAAATGTCTGCTTTCACTTTCTTGGCTTGTTGATAATGAACATGTTTTGCATTATAAGATTTTCATTTATTTTTTCGTTGATTTTGATTTTCCTCCCCTTGAAATTTTAGAGGCACAATAGTTGCACATGGTGTAGGTTAATTAACCAGTTCAGCGTCAAAATGATGCCACACATTCGACATCTTCACTATTAAAAAAGTCTATTTTTTAATATTTACCACTTGGCTCGTTATTTTGTTTACGTCCATTACAAATCACAAAACTGCACTTGAATCACACTTAACTTGCACTCTTTTACATTTAGTGAACATAACCAGTAACATTTAAATTATCACCTCTGTTGCACACACGTCAATAACATGAACCCAACCTAACCGCAAAAAAAAATGGCAGACGGTTAATTCAGTTTTCCGGTTCCTTTATTAAAATTATCACGTGCTATGAGAAAGAAAATAAACCAATAGAAGTGCACATCATTAACATGAACAACATTGGTATAAAATACATTTTTAAACAAACTTCAGCATTTATTGTAGCACTGTTTGTTAGCTGTATTTTGGCAACAAAAAGACAGGGCTTATGCACCTGAAAATATGGTAATAGCATTTTCATATTCTAGACACCTCCAAATGTTAACGTTAATTTGCAGCATCATATTTTCCAGCAGTTAAAACAAAACAATCTTTTATAGGAGCATAGGCTATATGATGCAATGTAGACACAAGGAATCGATGCCCCGAAACGTTGATTAATCGATTCTGAGTATTACGTAAGAATCAATTATATCAATGGATTGAAGATTTGACTCGACTCATCCCTAGTAATTATACTAAGAATTAATCATGGAATATGTGGATAGAAACAGTCCCAAGAAAAAGGAGAGAGCAACATGGTTCTGTGGGTTAAATAAGTGGGACATGTAAGTCATCGCCTGGTAGTAGCTTTTAAAATGTTATTTACCGTGAATATTGATATGTTGTGTCATTAGTCATTCAATGTTTAGTCAAACTGTTTGCAGGTTTTTTCAGAACGAATCAAATATAACAATATATTTGAAAAGATTCACTATTCATAAATCTTAAACAAATGGAATCATTTTAATATTTCTTACACAGTAGATTTATTTTTCAAAGTATGAAAAAGAAGAAATATTGCCTGCAACTAAGAGATTTAGGATAACTTCGGATGAAGCGAACTGAATCTTGTCTTTATTATACAGAAAATATTTTGCTATCAGAAATGTTCATTGGTGACAAATATTAATTTTATCTTAAATAAACCAAAGCATTTGTTTACAAATTTTAAGGAATTGGTTATCTGTTGGGGTTCTGTAATTCTGTTTGCATTGTTTGCATTTGGCTGTTAGCATTTATCACTTCAAAAATGTCACCTCAATGCTTTCTTTCTCTTTATATGAACTAAAGAAGTATTAGGACCAAAATTCATCATCTGTTTGAGTCATTATTAACTGCTGTTAAAACAATCTGCTTTTCATTTAGTAATATTTAGCTTTTTTTTTTTTTTTAATATGTAGTTACTTTAGTATTTTCTGAGTTTATTGCTGTATGTTTGCAAACAGTATTATGTGTAAAAGTTTTTTATTTCATGTTGTACACAACTAATGCACAAATACCGTATTTTGGCATGTATTGGCCACACCAGAATTTTTTGATGAAAAATTGGGGATAATTAATATTTCAAGTATAGGCCACACTGAATTGTTGTATTCCTGTAAATATTGGTATATCACTATTCCGTTCAAACATAATTAATTCCAACTTAATTTCTCCTCCACAAAGGTTTTTGTGTCAGAAAATTTGTGTTGTGTTGCAATGTTTACGAATATACATCATGCAATTACTATTCCACAGATGGTAACGTGACTTGAGAAAGGGAAACCACAGCAACATGTTACACAAAATGGCATTTTATCAATGTGCACTTGTAGAGCCACGGCGGGCGTGCAAACTACATAAGACTTCTTTCTATTGTACAGAAGAGAAATTATTTTCTCATGTACGTCATCTATGGCCAAGCTTCGACGTGTTTACATGTGCGGGATGAAGGTTATTTTGTTTAAGAACGCGAGTGAACAGATAACTGCAAAGAGGTTTTTTTTTCCTTCCTTCTTCATCTTTTTCTTCTTCCCTTTCTTTCCCTCCCACCTTTAAGAATTAAAACATTAAAATGTACTCTATGTTGACAGATTTCTAAACATGTTTTGGGAAAAAAAATTTCAAAAGAAAACTTTATGGCAATATCGTGTATCTAAGCTGCACCCACTTTTTGTAGTCATTTTTTTTGTGAAACTGTACGGCCTATACACGTCAAGATACGGTACTTAAAAATTTCATTTTAATTTTTAATAAACTTCTAGTTGTTTGTATCACCGTTTGTGTTTCGTCACATGTTTGAATGTTTGCAAGTAAGCAATGGCATTAGTGGTTACTGTGAACTTATTGTAAATAATATTTTAGGTTAGCTACCAATTTTTTCTTTGGTTTGTTCTTAATTTATACCTCAATTGTCATTTGGATTATGTGAAGCTGCCCATAACATTTTTTGGAAAAAAATTCAATTTTTAAAGATTTGATTTGGGATTCGTTACATTTGAAGCTTCGCAGCAATCTGTTCATCACACATTATCATGTACATACTTCACAATGTAGTACATCTTAGCATATAACTTCACTGTTTGATATTTGATTGTTTGTCAAAATTTTGCCATGTTAAAAAGGAAGCACTTTATTCAGTTTTTGAGACAGTATGCAGAATCAGCTTATTCAGAATAACTTAAATACAGTATTTTAAATCAGTAATATACCTGGTCAAACTTAAAAAAAAAATGATGCATTTTCCCCACCATCCTAAAATAAGCTCAAGGAAGTTTGATTTATGGTCTAATAAATTTGTTGTGTTGGAAATTTGTAACAACTTTAAGGCAGTTTTAAATTATGTAAAGCATCTTCAACCAATGATTTGCAGTATTCTTAACTACACATGAAAGACAATAATAGGGTCTAAATATGTCCCTCTTGCATGCAGTAACACCTGTGTTTTATTTCAGGTACCAGCAACTCAAACACATCCATATGAACAAAATGTGCAGTTGATTCTGAAGTGTTTGCAAAGTTCAGATGATGATGATGATTGTTGTTCTACCAGTTTTCACTCAAGCTGAAATTGTACAGTTAATTTATACAATTATAATTTTTTTTAATAAAATGTTTTTTTTTAGTAATTAGTTTTTTTTATTATGTTTCAAATGTTAATTTATAAAGGGAACTTGTCTTTGGGATACTAGGTAACTGTCAGATTATGTCAACATGAATTTGATGGCATCGCCCATTTGAAACTTTCGAATACCTGTGTAAAATAAATTTAGCTAGAGCCATCTTTGAAGAAATTGCGACTTGATTCACATATTGGTCTGTGCGTGTGTGTGCATAACACTTATAAGCATAGTTGGCTGTAATTTCCGAACAGTTTAATTTATAGTTGGCAAATTCATAACATAGACATCAACCCTGACTATGAGAAGGGTCGCGGGTCAAGTATGATCTATGTCAACCTGTAAGCATTGTAGGTGTGGGGTCACCCTGACAGCACTTCCTACTCTATCATTTGGATCAGTGGTCTCTGGGTATACCCAACCGACATTAGTAGTATAGTTTTTTTGTGATGAGACCGCACTTACATTTTTGTGTCCCTGACATGATGCTACTCGCACAATATGTCGCTGGCGACCATGTTGTGACTGACCACCAAAATGGCACCCACTCACTCACCGATGTCCTCAGCGTCCGACCACGACGAAGGGGGCCCCCCTGCCAGCACTGACCTTCCTCGAGGGTCCTCATGACACCACCACCTGTCCACACTTCCTCATAACACACCCCCCCCCCCCCCCCAATCATCCCTCATCATACTTCCTCATGCGCTCGCCGCCGCCTGGCCAAGCTCCAGCGACTCTGCGTACCAACCCCGAGCACACGTGTAACAGAGAGCAGACACCCTTTCCGACCCTCGCACTCAGGATTACCGTCCACATGTGATCAAGTATGACCTATATCTACATATAAGTATAGTTGACTGCACGTTCCGAATGACATAAGATATACTTGTCAAATCTACAACATAGGCATCACCTAGGTTTCGAGTCCCCGCACATACATCAACACATGCCAGAACGATAAGACTATTATTATTATTATTATTAAATTAAGTATCCCCAACCTTAACTGGTGTAGCAGTGAATACCCGTAGCCCGCGAGCACATCACGCTGTCGACGACGTGACCTCGCTGGAAGCGGAGACCGCAATGACCTGTCCCACCTTTCCGTGCACGGTAGATACCAACCAAGGACTGCATCCCCACCACCACCTCCCCCTTGTTAACGTGTTTACCAGTATTGAAAGGAAACAATGCATGTAATCTGAACCAACCTCGAGGTATTGCAGGTTTGATTCTCGTAGAGAGTGATGATGATGATGATGATGATGATGATAATACAATTTGACATAAAATCTATCATTTTGTCTACAACAGTGTTAGTTATTACTGTCAGTCATTCCCCGACCTGAACTTGCATACCAAGCCCATCACACACACACACACACACAATTAGTGATAGTCATATGCACTGCTCTGTGTGTCCTTTCTCACATCGTCTGCTAGAGTGCACGAAAGGAAGAAAAAAACATATTGCACAAGCGACAGCTAGACAAGACCATACATCATATGTCATTCAACAAAAGCCATGTAATTCCATCACTAATACAAATTGTCAGATTGGCCGAGCACCCTAAGGTGCCTGATAAAAGCTCTGGTTCCAGTAAAAGAGAGCGTGGGTTCAAATCCCTGCACCAGACACATTCTTTTTTCTGTATTCTACTCGAATAAATAAGGTATCGTAGGTTTGATTCCCATTGAAAGTGCATGCTGACATGCCTGCAGACATTCGTTGGTACCACTGCCCATGAAGAGACTAGCATGACAGTCATACTCTGGCTCCGATGTGCACTCATGTACCGACCCTTTTGCATTTACAGACAGTCATACTCTGTCGTCGACCTGTACTCGTGTACCGACCAATTACATGCAGTTATACACCACATAGTTGGCTGTAATTTCCAAACCATTTGAGATACAACTAGCAAAAAAATCATAACATGAGCCTACGCACTCACCAGTATCTCCATCCTGCTCTTGTGTACCAAAGCAGGTAATAATAACAGGGAGAGTCCGGGAGGGGTCACCCTGCTCTGTAATGCGAGCCACACACTCACATACAATGTAAATGATGTTAGACTGCTCTGGTCAAACAAAACCATCACTTCGACCAGACAGCGACCTACACACTCGTGTACCGAAGCTTGTAATTACAGTCAGTCATACCCCGTATTGAACCTTCAATGTACAACAGTCATACTCCAACCCGCACTCGTGTACTGAACCTTCAATGCTCACGGTTTGTACCCCCACAACAACTGAGGATCGACCTGCACTTGTCGTGTACCTAGACTTCAATGTACATCACATACTCAACCATTGATGATTCTAGACAACTGAGTACAATCCAATTAAACATGGTCAGTAAGGAGATATCACACACATTTCAACTACGTACGTACTCTGTTTGTAGAGAAGAAGACCTGTAGGTTGCTACGTGAACTCACTGGAAGCATGGAGCATAATGATTGCTCTGTCTTTCCGTGTACGGTATACATTACCGACCAAGAAAATACATCACAACCTTTCTGCGTCAAAATGCACGTACTTGAAAGTAACTATTGCATGTAGTCTGACAACAATGGTGTATGATCCTTGGAAAAAATAAGATATCGAAGGTTCGATTCCTGTTGAGAGTGTATGCTGACACATCTGCAAACAATCATTCGTCTTCAGTCCCACTGCTCATGACGAGCATGTAGTGGTCATGACAGCCATACTCTGCCAGCCCTGCCCGAACCTTCAATGCATGTACCAAGCCTTTGAAATTACAAGCATTCGACCTTTCGCAAACCGTTACTGTATGCACTAAGATGGTTTCCGTCCAGCATTACATGTTCAGCCATTCCACTATGATAACTGTGATGTTGTGTTTACCCATAGTGACACGTCTCGAACCCAGGTCCCTAGAGACAGCTGCTTGCTCTCTTCAGCAGAGTTTCACTCGCTAGTGTGCATGAAAGGAAAAAATTGTTATAATCAAAATGGCTAGTATAGTTGATTAACGATAACTTCAGCCTTCTCTGAAGCCCTGCTAATATCTACTTTTGGTTACTGATGACGTATCCTTTCACTATACGTAAACATAAACACTGCCATGTGACTTCTACTTTTATAACTGTCAAATGCGTTGGTTGCTGTTAACAGCTGTTCAAAAAATGCTGTCATATTTCCTATGAATGTTCACAATTTAGGCCTATAGCAACATTTACGTTGGCTTTATAACTATTTGTTACACTCTACATAGCACGTTACACATGATACACATTAATATTTTGCCACAACGGTGTTTGTTACAACTATGGTGGAAACAACAGTAGTATTTAATCTGTTGTTATTAATGTGTGTTGGATTATTTCGTTAAAAGGACGTCCTTATTTGAAATGAATATTAAAACGAAGGGACAACCAGTCCAATGAAGCGACACAGTAAATTCAAGCGCACAATTCGTGTAGCGTATTTATAGTTTGTAGCATTAACAAACGTAAAAGATAGTGGTGAACATGCAAACATATATGCCTACCGTAATGTTTATTCTGCTAATATTTACGTGTATGGGTACTTACTGGTTTTTAGGTTTATTTTATTATTTATTTAGATTTATCTGGTTGGGCTTAGTATTTTGTAGGGATTGTGGCAGATATTCAAGTCACAGAAACATAAGCTCGTTATACAACTGTGTTTCAAACACCTAGCGCAAAGTTGCAACGTTGTGATAAACAGATGTGAATTTTAATGGTTAACTTCATCATAACATCAGTTCATGGTTAAAACTTATAAATAGTGCACATAAAATATTTGAAATCATGTGCACACACACACACACACACACACAGGGTTAGCCAAACAACCACCCAGCAACACCACGCCATTTCACACGCAGTTAACAAAACACACATAACAATATATTTATTACTGCCCTGGAAACTCATATTTATCACAACATTGTAACTTGCCTTGGAAGTTTAAAAAAACACGAGTAAGAACTTGATGCTTCGTTCAGAAACACACAGTGTCATTGACATGTCGCCACATCACTGCCAGTCGTAAGGCACAATAAAAAGTGGATATAATCGCGCGTCATATTGGGACAAGCGCATGGCTAGGGGAAAGCTGATCAAATTCAAGATTCTCCTTTTCACACTACGTTTGCCAACCTGCTGGATTTGTAAGCGTCGTGCCATCACATCTAAATAACATATTAATAGGTATTATACAAAATCTCGTTTTTCAGTTGTAAATTACAATTTCTAAAAATCATTATTAACGTCCTGAGAGAGAGAAAAAAAAGAGAGAGAGAGACAGACAGAGACAGAGACACACACACAGAGAGAGACACGTTCTGCTTCGCTTATTGAACTTTGGACATGAAAAAAAGTCACTAGAGCCTAGGCACAGTAATTTGCACAGATATTTTTAACTGCAGCAATGAAATGTGCTTCCGTCAGTGCTACCTAACAATACAAATATATCAATTGGCAACGTTAATTTACAAATAGTATATATTGTGCTGGCCTTTGAATCGCCTGCAGCAGAAAGTACTTTGTTTCACAACCTACGAGCACGGCACCTGGTGTATGCACGGTATCCCCTCTCCTTTTTCCTGCCCCTCCCCTTCTACTCTCCTCCTTACCCCTTAGCGCGTTTCTATGTTACTCGTAAACTGGTGCTCCAAGACGTCTGTCGTTCCGATGATATACCTAACACCTTTCCGCAGCCTACCTTCGCTTCATAAACACTGCTGGTGTTAGCTGTTACTGTGATTCCATCATGGATTATCACCCGAGTGATTAAAAGTGCAATCTTGAATATTTTTGAGATATCAATATGGTTGGTGAGTAATTTTGTAATTGCCAAATCATGGCTATGTTTAAATGGTTCAAATATTATGTATAAAGGTGCGGCCAGATCTAGGTGAGATGTGACGCAAGCCATTTTTATTAACAGGGCAGTAGTTTTGCATTAGTTCATGTCAGTGCTAAAGTAATTTTGGTGGACTGCGGCAATATTGGGAGAGTTTGTTTCTGCCAGCGCGTTTGAATTTTGAGTTTTGGATTCCTTAAGGTGGTTTCGGTTCCTTTTAGATGCATACCTGTGACTTGTAGCTCCCTGTTAGATCTCGTTTTTGGTCGCCCCATTTGTTCTGCCCGCCTTGATTCTGATTAGGTTCGGGTTCCACAACTCTAGGATTACGTATAATATATTAATATTGTGAGAGTTTATAATTCTTATGGACGGTCACTTTGATTGGGCTAGCTAAAGCTGCAGGCCGGCCAGTATGCATTTTAGTGAAATTTTTAAAATATTTTAGCTTTTTGTTTTAGTCTGGGCGGGCCTCTTGTAGGGCATGAATGCTACCCCATCTGAGAATTTCTCTAATTCTTGTTCTGAAGCATCAAGTCGGGTGTAGGAAAACCCTTTTTAAACAAGTTGAGTCAAAAGGTAAATAATTTGGGCTGACGTTGATTATTCTGAAACAGAACTTGTTTGTAATATTGGGTCTCGCTTGTGAGCGAGCATGGTAACGGAAAAAATTAAAAATGGACAATAATGATTAATCAGTTGAAAAGTATAAACTACATTTTGCGAGGTGCCTCTAACAAACGTAATGAACTTGACCTTGAATCGAAGGCTGTTGTTAATGACCCGCACAAGTAGAATTGTGTTGCGCCAAATCTTTAAGGCGATTGTCCACACCTGGTCAGATTAATTTGTCAAATGTGTGCCTTCTGCATTTCATACTTTGATTTTCAAAAGTTTTTGAACAACAGTTTTATGAGTTTATGTACATCTTGGGAGAGTATAATTATGAGGCAGAGAAGCCAAAAGGGCGCAGGGTCAGTATTAATTTTTTGAATTATTTTTGTGAATCTGGTTGAACTTTTGAAGGCTAGATTGTTATTACAAATTATGTGTATTTAATTGGTTGATTTTAGTGGTGTTAATAGTTGTGAGGCACCTCGAGTCATTTTATACAGTTTTTTATGAGAGTATATCGAAGAAGGTTTATAAGGAACTGTGAAAAGAACCAGCAATATTTTTGAAATGAGAATAAATGTATTAACTTGGATGTGTTAGGGTTTTGAGTTTTTTCAATTTGTGGTTTAGTGTGATCATAAACTTTTGGATGAGCCATAATGTGTCTAGTGTTTTGCTCTGCTTTGAATAATTGTGGTGTAGGGTCACCAAAACATAAAAATGAGGTTAAAAAATATCGTAACTGTGAACTATTTCTTACCGGCCGTTGCCAACGCTTGGCTGCTCTTGCTGCTGTTAATTCGTATTTAATACGAAATGAATATTACAAGTTATAGAAGATACTAAGTAGATTATTAATTTATTCAAAACCACAGTACTTCAACGGTAATCACAGAACGAAAACATGACGTAACGGGAATAACTAAAGAAACTGCAGCCAAGGGGCTAATACTGGGATATTTGGTTCAAGACATGAATTTCTGCCAGGGGGATTATTGATGTACAAGTCAGGTACTACAGAAGGAGATTATCACGGCGAGATGAATTCTACTAATATTGAAAAGTGGCTGTCCGAACGTGTTATTCCAAATTTTCCGCCGTCTTCTGTTGTAGTGATGGACAACACGCCATACCACTCAAAACAGGACGATAATCTCCTTCAAAGTACAGTACCCTAAAATAAAATGATTTTATGGCTAAAACGAAGAGGCGTACAGTATGATGAAAAGTGGTTGAAATGTGTGTTGGCGGAACTAATTGAAAAATGCAAACCAAAAGAGAAAATTTTTCAGGTTGATCAACTTTTACAAGGCATGGGGCATCTTGTTATTCGACTCCCGCCATACATGTGTGAGTTCAACGCTATCGAACTGGCATGAGCAAAGATAAAGAGGTGTATTCGGGAATGTAATACCGTGGGAGAGTTTTCCGCGCAAGCACTTCAGACGCACACACTGGAAGCTGGGAACTCTGTAACAAAGGATGGCTGGGTAGGCTACTGCAACCATGTTGAGAAATTAGGAAATGAATACTGGAAGAGGGACTGCATAATTTACATGGCAGTAGACCAGTTCATAATAAATTTACATGACGATAGTAACGATGACAAATTCCTGTCGTCATCAAGTAACAGTGTAATGGACCACAGTGATGAATGTAATGATAGTAACAGTGCTAGGTCGTGTTTGGCTCGGCCTTTGTAGCAGCTGGGTACTCATTCTTTGTAGTTATCGTGATATGGTACTATGTTAATGTTTTTGTATCGCCTTGTTTCGCATGTCTGCGACACTGCCTTCTCTGTGGTGATTTTCATAACATTAGTTACATTTTCATTACAATCTCTACGTGTTGCAATTTTTACGTATATTTATATAGTGTTAAAATTTACAATATGTTAACATACATATTTTCATGTTTTCACATATACATAAGTAAATGCTGCACTTTCATTACTGCACTGCATATTTTTAGAATGCGTAATATACTGCCGGGCCGTCAGAAACTCAGTCCGCGTTCCCCCGCCACCCCTTCGTTCTGCCAATCCGTGCTGAGCAATGTCTGTTGTTGGAACTATGGGACACAGCTCACTACTTTCATGGTCCATTTAGTACTGCACCAGGCGGCCACAGCAGTTAAAGGCTGTTCACGATAATGTGAGCACTTTTGAAATCAACCTTTGAAAAAATTCACTGCTCTTGCATGCATATATTTTAACGGGCTCACTGAGTGACATGCGCTTAGTAAAGTTGGTAACGAAGGATGTAAAGTAGTTCCATATCTTAACGTTGAATAAAAAGTGTTAAATAAACATTTGCAACAACTTAAATTATTTTTTTTACCGTTATGTTTTTTTATTGCATCAAAGTGTAAAAACGAGCAGATTTGTAAAAATATTTACTTTTCTAATAATTTCGAATGATCACGTGACCTACACATCAACAAAGTGATGAAGCCCACGCAATGTTAATTTTACAAAAGGCAGAAGAATACACAAAGTGTATAAAAGTAAATTTTAAACAAGGCTTTCAAAAGTGCTCAGTTTACCGTGAACAGCCTATATCTAGAAAACACCTCACAAGTGAGGCTTTGGGCATATTCTTTATTAATTTTTATATATATTATATAAAAATCAGCTCCCAAGGGTCAAAACTTATTCCGTGTGCCCACCAGTGTGTTTCCTCTTTCCTTAGATTCGTACGAATAATATTGCCAGTAACCAAGCCTTACAGCTGTGATGTAGGTCGATACACAATAATCAGAAGGCCACGCGTTATCACAGACACCGGATACCCCTCGCGACACTCGCACTACACTCCTAAGTGCCACACGCCGTTTCAACATGCCAGCTGCGAAATAGGAGAGAGAGGAGGAAAGGAAGACAGTCTTGTTTGTGATACAGAGAGAGATTGTTTCGTGTAGCCGACTCTGCTACTGCAAGAATACATTCCAGCCAGCACCTGCCTTAGACTGCCTGCCCACACTTCTGCAAGTAGTGAGAGTGAGCCGCAAACTGCACAGAGCCAGCACCCGTATAGAAGGCCAGTGAGAGGGAAATTTATTGCTGATGTGGGGACAGTTCTACATTCTCGGATAGGAATTTTTTTCTCTTCTCAACTCATTGCCCAGATATGAGTACGTGTCAAGGGGAGAGGGGGCATCTTCAATATTAATAAACGACTGCTACTCATCAGTGCAACTGCATCCCTAACAGTTTGTCTACAGTCGAGATGCTGCCGCTGTCTGCAAGATTGTTGTAAATGCCTAGCCAGGACAGATGTCCCAACAATAATTTATTATTTCGCCCAATGAGTCACTAAGACCATGCAAGAGGTCTGGGGCGAGTATAGCAGTGTGCTGCGGGATGCCGCCACACGTAAGGCGCCTAGATCCCACAACTTTCCACTACACCGCACGCACAAAGGATCTAGGCGCTGGGTTTGCACCTGCTAACCCCCTCTCCAGAGCCAGTGAATGAAGGGATGGTCAATGAGTATAAAAGGAGATGCACCCTGGCCTCCAGATCGTCAGTTTTGCTTCAGGACTCGATCGCCTCTCCTGAGCTCTCATCGCTCCAGCTATTGGTGCAGAGGCTCACACTTCTCATAGTACTTCACCGCTCACCTTGTGGGGATGAAGATCCTCTCCTACGCTACCTAAGGAAGAACCAGCGGCGTTGCCAGCTTCACACTGAGACACGTTCGGTCCCTTACTGACACCCAGAGAGTAGAGCTCGTCCCGAGGATTAATCATACGCAACACGCACTAACTACTGCCTCTCCTATAAGTTTTGCACAGGGCGCCTTGGCTTTTTTAAGATAGGGTGTTTCACTTTCTGTCTAGCCTGTGTGGAATTAGGAGATAGAACTTCTACCATCTGTGTTTATTTCCTTAGGGTCAATAAACCCCTGTATTAACAGATCTCTTGACTTTCACTCCGAGTTCCTTCTTGGTGTCATCGGAGCTGGAGGACTCAGCAGGAGACTGGGTTTGAATCTACCGAACTTACACAACAGAACATCCTTGGAAGGCCACTCATTCTCTGCCCCAGCAGTGAGTGGTAGAGCCACAACATTAGGACACCGTCCCTTGGAAGTTGGCTTGCCGGCTCAAAGTCGCCCCCCACCTCACCACTCACTTTGTGGTGCCGAGGAGGGGAACTTCTTGGAGTATGGGGAGACCAGTGACCACTGGACCCTCACCTCACCAGTATTGGAAGGCTACCCATTCCTTGCACCAAGTGGGAGGAACGGTACAGCCACATTTGGTACCCTCCCGGTGGGATCGGCTTACCAGCCAGGGTGATCATTTCTCACTGCTCACTTTGTGGTGAGAAGAGCAAGGTGGTGTTGGTAGCAGTAATTTGCACCCACACTTGGACACACGCGCATCAACTGCCTACCTCCTGCAGCCCCGACATTTGTGCCTAATGCCTTACACACGTAGTGGTGGCGTTGGGAGATCGGTCAAGGAGGCGAGGGCTCTCTCCAAAAATCCACCGGGGCTACGTATCCTTCCTAGCGGATTCGGACTGCTCAATTCACATGAACAGGCTGCACTGCTGAGATGTCTCACCATACCTGTACCCTCATCACGTCAGTGGATTTGTTATAACCGCCTACCAAAGTCACGGAAGGATATCACCCCATAGTGCAGGGGGCACTGCTTGGCGAGAGGTCCACCAATGTACCAGGACCGCAGTCTAGCACCTCACCCACACACACCCTCAGTCAAGTGCCACCCAGATAGTGGGAACAGGGGCAGTACCGCCACTTAGTGAACCACCAACCACCCTACTGCAAAACCCAAACCCGCTCCATGCCGGGTGAAACTCGCCGACCAAACAGGTCCATGCTTAACTCCAGGCGGGCCCAGTGCCCAGAGCTGAATGACCACCTTGGAGAGGCGATTCGCATAGTATCGAGTAAGTCACCCAAGGCAGGTACAGTCAACCTTCTACTGTCTAATAATGGGTAGGTAAGCACCGAGCAGAGTGGAGCGTGACTTAGAGAAAATCAGAGGACGTGATTTTGAATGATTAGCCAATGAAGAAATAAATTATAATCTTATTTATTTATGTCTCAAAATTACACGTTCTCTTTGCAGTAAAATATAATGAATTACTTAAAAAGACATTTGCCACATGTGCAAGGTGTCGGCACTCTACAAGTAGCGTCATGGAGGGCTGATTCTCCTGCTGCACCCCTCCCCCATTCATCCTTTGTGAACACATGGCCCAAACGATAACTTCTCCGTGCCCTATTAACTGATCGACTGCACGCGGAGCATTCGAAATTTGACTTGCATTCTGTCTCATATTATTTTCATTTTTGAGGGTTGGTTGTAAAGTTTTAGGTAAGCTTGCATTTGGTGTCCGATTACAATCACTTATATAAGGCATGTTGAGACTTTTTTTATTGAAACGTGTTTAGACGAAATGTTTTTAATGTATTAGTTGTAATATTTTTTCTGAAATTCCCATTTTTATTGTGTTTATTAGCTAAACTGTATCCACAGATAATGTAGGGGAAAGTGAGGCATATTTTAACATGACCAGGCTTTAGCAGCATCTGTTAGAAAATTAATCATAAATGCTACATAAACCCATGTACCCCACCAGTGGGGCACTTTTAACAAGTTAACAGCCAAATTATAAGTAAACAATGATGTTTTAATAGGTAGCTGTATTAAAGCATCTTAGAAAGAAGTTACCTTGAGGTTGAGATTATATTAAATGTAATTTGAATCGTGCATAAATAATTGTGAACAAGTTACACAAAATATCTAGCTTTTATGAAGCTTCCTCTTCACCTAACACTTCCGAGTATTCTCAAAAAATGAAACTTGAAAATAACTGACATGTAAAAAACATCTTTCATTAATATTGTTACCGGTAAAAAAAAAAAAAAAAAAAAAAATAATAATAATAATAATAATAATAATCTGTTTGTTCCTGCTTCTAGAACTAAGCTCCACTTCCATAATATAAACAGTAGAGATAATACCACACGAAACTACAAATTCTGTGTGTGTTTGGTTGAAAAATTGGTGGGGTGTGTGTGTGCGCGCGCGCGCGCGCGCGCGCGCGCGGCGGGAGGGGTGAGTAAGCCTAAAATTTAAAAAATATATATATATATATAGGTATCTCTTCCATTTCCATGATGCAACTTAACCCGGAAATGTTCACGGAAGTTGCCCTTTGACAGAGCTGAAGTCAAAACCACAAGCTCTTGCAGTTCCCCCAACAATATCAGGCTGAGGTAGTTCTAGACTTATTTCAGACCTTTCAACAAAACTCACATCCTCTTTATCCGGAAAAAAATTCCCATCTGCTTTCCTTCTTCCTCGTGAATCGAAATTTGTACACATCATTGTCAATTTCATCAACTTGGCCACCATAGCAAACGCCGCTCTACAACCTGTGGGCCGAGGGCCACCATATTTTCAATTTATTACAAGAGGTAACTCTTGTATCGACAACTTCATTGGTCCTACGACGAAGGGCAAACAGGATCGTCGGGATGTGCTTATCCCAATGACGGTGGTCGTTTGCCACACTGATACGAAGGCGTTTTTTTATCTCCTTGTCCCTTCGTTCAATGGGGTTGGCCTGGGGATGGTATGGCAGTGTAATCCAGGTTTCTACTCCCCATCCCTGGCAAACTGATTGCCATTGGCGACTCGTGAATTGCGTGCCGTTGTCAGTTAAAATGGCCTTTTGGTATCCCCATCGTGCAAATATTTCCGTTTATATATTTCGCACGATTGGGGGCTGTTTCTTGGCTAGGTAGAAGGAAGGCATCTACCCACCTTGAGAACTGGTCAGTTATTACTAGCAGGTAATGGTTCCCCTTGGTACTGCGTGGGTAGCGCCCCATGAGTTCGGCGGCGATTTGTGTCCATGCCGTCTCGGGTCTCCTTGGTCGCGCTGGAGGAGGCGACACTGGGTATGCTTTGCTACCACAGCACGTAACACAGTTGCTTACGTACTGCCGGACATCGCGGCTTATACAATCCAAACTGTATCAAACTTTGATGTGTAGCAGGGTCTCCCTTGTGCCCGGGTGCCCAGCTTGAGGGTGGTCGTGGTGGTGCCGGCATATATCGGTGCATAACTGCTGCAGAACCCAGATCTTCCAGGGTGTATTGGTTTGTCCGCTATGCGCCCACAATACGTCATCCCGTAATTCAAAATGTTGGGGCTGTTCCTGTAGTAGGCGGTGTATGTCGGAATCCTCCTGCTTACTCAATGTTATCTGGTGGCATAATTTGAAACTGGAGGAGAAGGATTTGTTCTTCCGAATTTCTTTTGATCTGAGGGGGAGGGGACATTCCTTCCTCCTCAGCTTTTTACTCCAGTGTAGGAAATCGGGACAGGGCATCTGGCAGGTCATTCGTTTTACCTCGGCAGTGTTGAACTTCAACATCGAATTCCGTGAGGAACATATCCCACCATCCGAGTTTAGCTTTAGCATTCCGCACTCAATTAGCCATTGGAGGGCTTTTGAGTCGGTCCACAGAATGAAGTAGCGATATTCGAAATAGTAGCGATATTTCTTCACTTCCCAGATAACGGCTAGACATTACTGTTCATTAATATTATAGCACTGCTCCATGGCGTTAAACCAGGTTAAGGCATGCACTATCACATTAGGTTGGCCGTTCTCGTCTTGTTCATATAATACTGCGCCCAGACCGTTTTCAAACGTGTCTGTTTGCAGTATTAACAGTTGATCTCCTTGCAGACGATGGAGTTGTCTGATGTTCGCGAAGCTGGCTTTCAGATCATTAAAAGCTTGTCATTGCTTCTGTCTCCATCGCCAACGAGTGTCCTTCTTGAGGATTGGGTGATGTGGTGCCATGTGTTGCGCGATGTTTGGTACGAAATCGCGTAGCCAATTGCACAGCCCCAGGTAGCAGTTGCTTGTTTGTTGGTTCCTCCGCCTCTTTAATAGCGCGAATCGAATTTTGCTGTCGGAAGTTCCTTTCTTGTGACACGACATGACTCAAGTGATTTCTAGATGACTTGTCAAAATAACTCTTTGGCCGCTTTCAAGTCATTCCATGGAGTTATAGTCGTTCAAGAACTCGCTGTATGTGTTCAAGATTCTCCTCCCAGTTATTGGAATAGATGATTATATCATCGAGGTATGCAAAACAGAACTCTCCGATGTAACCAGTTAGTACCTCCACGGACATGAGGCGTTGGAATGTGGCAGAGGCATTCAACCCAAATGACATTACTCGGAATTGAAGAGTTTCGCCCTCGGGTGTAGTGAATGCCATGTACTTGCAGCTCTCTGGGTGTACTGCAATCTGCCAATACCCGGACTCCATATCCAGGGTACTAAAGACTTTTTCTTTGCCAATGTCATGCAGGGTGTTCGTTAGGTCGATAGTTGGGGGACAATATGGTGTGTTACTGCGTTTAGAACCTTATAATTGGCACAGAATCTGTCTTCCATCTTTCTTCGGGATGAGGGCTACGTGGGAATTATACGGTGAATTGGAGGGTCCCACTATCCCCTGGTTCTCCATGTCTTTTACTTGTTCCATGATTAAGTCACGAAGGCGTACTAACATCCTGGAGGGTCGGTTGTACACAGAGACGTCGGTTGTCGTCCGGATCTCATGTTGGATTGACCTAGTCTGACGTAACAACCAACCCCCCCCCCCCCCCCCCCTCACCATTTCACACTTGCCGAAGGTGCTAGCATGTTCACTCAATACTTGGCGTAGCTGGCTGAATCCCATCTGCCCAGCTCATGATTAATTCAGTTGGGCTCGATAAGGGTAGATACAATGATGTCTGGACTGTAGGCCTAGTTCACAGTGACCCTATATTTCTCGCCCATGTACACACGCATTGCCCATGGTCTATGGTACATTTTTGTTGCCGTAGCCATGGTCAACCTAGTGTCACTGCTTCAGTAATTGTTGGTTATACTATAAATTCGGTAGACACCGAGAGGCGATTTAGATTTACCTGTAGGGTAATTCGGCCGCCAATCTGGAGATTAGTGACATGCTGGGCCGTTCTGATGCCATCCACTTGCCCATAGCTCGTTTGCCCGCCGTCGCCGGCAGCCGCTGCAGCTACCAGCACTCTACTGGGTGCTCGTACACACTGGTTGGAGAGTGCACTGCAGCGGTCGAACCGCGAAGACCTCAGTTACGAGAGCAGCCACAATTTCCGAAGAGAGCGCTCGTGATGTGAGCAAGAAAGTGCAAGTGTTGAGCAAGCCACGTGCACATATCTTAAAAGAAGACCCTGCAAAATTGGGTGTAAGTGAAATAAGGTTTAAGTAAGAAACTCTCAAGGATGCCCATTCACAAAACGGCCAGTCAAGGAGCCCTATAATATTTTGATGCCCTGTGGGCCTTAATTACAGTGTTTTGTATTATTCATTCATTATAATTTTCACATGTTTCATCCACATTTCGTTTCATATAGAGTAGTATGTCAATTAAAGGGTACCTGTGGCAAAGGTAATTGTTTTTGTAAGTTTTGTAGTATTTAAAGGAACATGGATGTTTTCTGGAGTTTGAGAGTGTAAGACAACAGTCGGTGCGGATGGCCTGCCCGCCAAACCTCGGCCGGCACGCCGCGCAGTAGTCATACCGTGGTGTCTCGAGAGGTCTGACATGCTGACCAAAGGGGTCGCATTTCGTGCGCTTGGGCGGCGCTTCATCTTTGTTCACTAATCACTTCACAGCAATAGACATTGGTTTAACGGAACCTTTGTTTACTTTGCAGTCGCTCAAGATGCTCCACTCCTTCCTTCCCATGGATTAGCATCGCCTAGTTCTTTTGTCGCCTTCGGGCCATTTGCACAGTCACCCTGCGGCGGGTATAAGTCTGCTTCCTGGAGGAGCTATTAATAAAACCCAATGATTCAATGTAAAATTGTGTGCGATATTCTGGTTGCCTATGGGCCATAGGGGCACACGCCCCACCTTTCCCACCAATCATTAAGGGTTATGTATCAATGTTTTGATCTACATACAACTAATTATGGGTGTGTGAGCCGCCCCAAGATCTCACTTTGCGAGGTTTCAGTAACTGTTTTTGTATTAATCACGCTGGTCGGAGCACCTGGAGGACACCGCCCGTTCGTCGTCGGCACACAACCGGGAGAGAAGCGTGTGCTCTACACTAGCTAGGTGATATTTCACTTAAAATACCTGGAGCCTATCATCTACAAGTAGAAGAGTTGGTGAGAATATGTCTCACTCCCTATCTTAATGATCACCACTTTGTTCCACTACCTTGCCGCCAATTCATAAGATTTTCCATTGGGAGGTGCATGCCCGCTAGTTTCACGGCAGTCAGGAGGGTTCTTCTGATAAAGTTCCGTTGCTGCCGAGTCAAGTAGCGCAAGCACTCTGCTCACGTTTACCTCTACTTCTATATGCAGGGCAATAGGTACTGATGGTTCATTCAAACCCTGGATGATTGGCACTGTCTCTCCTGTGGTGGCGGCCGGCTTTGCACCCCCATCTTGCTATCGGGAGTCGGTTTTCCAGTCAATCTTGCTGGGATAGTTGCTGGCGTTTGATTAACCTGGTTGGGTGGAATGGCAGACCTCTTTGGTTCCCGGGGGAAATGGGTGGGGCAGAAAACGAGGAAGAAAGATTACAGAAGATAATGCTGCTACACTTCCCTCTATATATCTCCGGACAATTTTATGACTACCACCCCCTTTCCACATACAGTAGAACATCTCTTACGACCCATCACGGTTCCTAATAGGTGCGTCGGGGGGGGGGGGGGGGTGTAATAGGTTTGTAAAATTTGGGGCCGGTTTTGACTCGCCCCTATACCCCAAATTTGCCATTTTTGCATGAAGTTCATGTTCAACCTTGTCGAGTGCATTAAAAATTTTTTTAAATAAATATAAATATGTACATTCTTTTAATAGCTGGATGTCTCAATTTCATACCCAAAAACGGCGTATTGGGCCATTCCTTGTAAAATAAAAAGGGCCTAAACACAGTATGACACGGACATTGAAAGAGTGTAGAAAGATTAGAATATGTATTAAAATATAAAATTATTAAAAATCTATTACACAGGTCTCATGGGTCATACCTTGCTACGAGGCGCATAGCAATCAAAAAGGTTAGTGACGAGCAATACGTGCGCTGCGCGCAATGCTCTGCTCTTGCTGTCTGCCACTGGCCATGTGTACGTAGCTGGGCGAGCACCTAGATCCTCTGCAGCGCGGCCGGGCGTGGCGGTTTGCTGCTGAAGCTCGGCCCTAGATCCTCAGACTGGTCAGCTGTCGGTCGGTACGAGACGGACATTACAGCGCCGATTCACTTCGTAGTGGCCCGGAATTGGGAAAACCTGCTTATAGATGGGATTCACGTCACTGTTTAATTTATACGAAATGTAGGCGGCATATATGCCTGCACTGGCACAATTAGGCCCGGCAATGTCTAGAGGAATATTAATATTTAGTGCGATCAACTTGAAATTATAATTACCCCAAATTTTTCATCAAAAACTTTTGAGGTTTCCTATACACGCACATTGCCTCACTTGCCATATGGTACAGGTAACATAAAACACTACTTGCACACACTAATTTTTTCTCACTTTAAACATAAAATACTTAAAAAAAAATTCCCACCATAAAAAGTTAGCATATTACATTGGCATGGGCACACAAACATCAAATTTAATTATATGCCCTTTTTTAAATCAATATTTTAAAGTTATCATGAAAGGTGGTGGAAAATATTTTTTTGCAAATTTTCGCAATATACACTATAATTGGATTTAAATGCAAATTAATACGAAAATGTGTCGGAAAGTCACAAAATAGTGTATATTTAGAATACACTTGTAGAAACAGAAGAAACATTCATCCACGAGCCAGTGGATGTCGCAACATATTTGATTGGCAATGCATGACAAACTTGGGTTTCCAGTCGCCGCGCATGTTTCTCCAGATGGGGCAGGTGGCCAGCACCATAGTCAATACACTGATACAGTGAGCAGTGCACTTATAAAAGAAGCAGTGCAGGCTAGGCGGCAGGTATGTTGACAGCCAACTTGAAGTGGGAGGGAAGCATGTGCAAGCAAGAGAGCAGAAATGTGATTCATGAACGAGTTAGGAGGGGTGTAGCGTGATTGATAGAACAGATCAGGAGGGCGGTGGAGAAGAAAGCAGAGGCTGTTCATATTCTAAGAACCGACAAGACTGTCACTCTAAAAGGTAGGTCTGGCAGAAGCCATCCTGCTGAGATGTAAGCATCTACTGGAAGGAGAGAGATGCTCCCACTCCACGACATCCATCTTCAGCCTGAATTGTGGGTCGGTGAATTACTAGTTTGGCAGTGGTAACACTGCAATTCACCTTTAAATTTTGGCATTTAAAATCTTTTAAAGCCATATGAAATTGACAATTACCTGAAAAATGGCAGTGCTTCAGTTTTACTCAATAAAATAAGTGTGTTGAATTTTAAAAAATATATAAATAATTTTAAATTTTCTGAATACAAAGTTAAATTATGCTGAGAAATGAGGCACAACATCTTAGATTAGAATTTTTTATTTAAGTTTAAAACAAAATTGTTTAGTTGCCCTGACGTAAGATTATTACTAAAGTATTTTGAGTGTTACTTTTATTCTCCAATATTAAAGAATTTATATAATACATAATGTAATACTGACTTAACACAGATTTCCATCAGCTTTCCAAAATACTTTAGGTGCTTCATTACTCATACTTAAATTGTATCAGTATCTGATATCTGCTGTATCGGCAACGAAGTATCAGTTTGTACTGGTATCTAAAAATCTGTACCGGCTAAGCACAAAAAATAGCATGAATTAAATCTGTACTGGCTCAGCAATAAAAAATAGTATGAATTACTGTAGATATCTGTTCATAGAAAATATTTTTTAGCATTTTCAATCACCTCTATCATACATACACTTAAGAAACTAGCCTGTGCCACTGTTTTTACAGCAAAAGTGGGATAATGGAAGCGAAAAAAAGACTGAGGGCAAGGCAGAGGTGGCGACATGTGACTAGGACAAAGAACCCTTACTGACAAATCAATATGGATGAGTGAAGTGGATTCTCTAAAATACGTTGTCAGTGGACAAACTAAAAAACTAGTTGCATATAGGAAAATAATGGTTGCAGACGTGAAGTGGTAGTTACGATTCGGTTAAAAACAAATTCCAGCTTAATTTCACCCGTACAAAACATTTGCAACAGAAAAATTGTATTAAGGTGTAATATTTACAAAAATACACCTAGCACAATTATTATTCCACAGATGGTAACGACTTTAGAAAGCAAAATCATGGCAACATGTCTCACGAAATTGTGTCATTCAATGTGCACATGTTGCACGGTGGCGAGCATGTGAACTACGTACAATATATATCTCATGTACAGCAGCAAAATTATTTTCTAACGTACAATTTGAACACTGATAGATAAGTGCAGTGAATAGGGTTTCCTTAATTTAGCGATGCCTTTTCCCAACTTTCCGGGCATATTTATTAGTGTTACGTTTATACATAACCATTTGTCATTTTCATGAAAAAATATTCAAGGGTAAACTTGCTAATGTTGGCAACAGTGCATCGCAAATCAATATCTAGGAAATATACCACCGCTGTTGTGTCTGCTGCATTACCAACATGGCTGCTGTCGTAAACAAAAAGTTTGCTGAACATCTAATAAAACTCTACGGGACATATTTCATATAAATATGTACTGTATTTCCACTTTTTTTTCCGTATTTCGGAATGTACAATACGTAATCTGAGACGTCTTATTTTTTTATTACAAAGTACGAGATTGTGACTAAATTAACTACAGGTTATTTCGGAAAGTCATAACAAATAGGACTAAATGCAGGGCAGTGAGACGTAAGCAAAAATTATGGGAGATGAAAATTTTGTGTTATTTATCAGTATTACTTCTGCATGTGTACACAATTTACTGTTTATGAACTTTGTATGGCTTGTAGTATGTAGTTGTATGTATAGTAGTCAATGCTATACATTTCTGTTAATACTTAGTTGTTTAATGATCGGATCATATATTTTCCGGCGATGTTACAGAAATTTTTGTTCATGCGATGCAGTAAAAATTAGGCCTAAATTTTGAGTAAGGCAAAAAGACATTTTTAGCATTATTTGCATAGGACTGTCAGGACCACAGAAAATGCTAGTATTGTCAGGACCACAGAAAATGCTCGGTCACTTGACTTTCATTTCAAGCAAGTTCGGTGGTTCGAGTTTCGAACAATCATATAAAAGATAAAACATTTTGTGGAAAACAGTTCACACGTATAAATATATGGTTTCCATTCAGTTGTAAATGAACCATTAATTTATTTCCTTGTGAAATCCGAGAATCGGAATCGAGCCAAGAATTGAGGCAGGAATCTAATTAAGAATCTGAATCTAGGATTTTTTGGTATTGACATCCCTAGTTTCATTACATTTTATTTTATGTATTTCACCAGTTATTGCATGTATCGAGTTAAATATGTAGCAACACCAAAGCCAGCTAACAGTTTCACTTTAATTTCAAATCACGTGTCACTAAAATTCAATTCTTTGTGAAAAAGTATCCCGCAAGATAACCAAGTGCAGTTATTCCAATGATGATTAAAACCCTTGGGTCGATAAAATGATTTGGTTGGATCATGGCAGATTGTAACAGATGCAGAATTTGTGTATCAGCAGATTTCTCTGTATCTAACCAGCCGTAATTATTTCTAACATTTTAGATAAGAATTTTTAGAAGCTGGATCAAAGATTTTTGTTCCAAGGTCAGTGGCAGCCCTGGCCTACCACATCCACCAAGGATTTGAAAGTTGCAAAATGTTTCAATATCGCAACTCTACCACACTTTGAATTTTCTACAAAACAGGATTAGTTTTTGTTTCACAGGAAGCCAATTCTTCAAGCAAACCTCTGCTTTTTCTAAAGATCTACATTTCACACACTGCAATAGGTACATTCTGCCAATTTTTTCCCCACCATACAAAAGTTGCCGATATTAATTTTGAACCATTCAACTCTGTCAACAAGCAAGTTGTTGGTGTTCAGTAACACTTAAATCTGAATGTACCAAAATTCTATGGCATTTACACACATTGCAACATGAAACCTGAACTTTCAGTACTGGTAATCAAGAACAACACAAATGCAACTTTCTCGTTTTCTTTATTTTAGAAATCATTCCACAATCTCAGATCTGCAAATGGGAATAAATAGGTAGTACTTTGGCCTAGCGCAAATTGGTGATCACAGGTATTGGTTCCTATGAACCAGCCTAAAAAAAAAAAAGTGATTGAAACTCCTTACACTCTGAATAAGACAAAATCCTTTCACACAATCTTATATTACAAATTTCAAAAAGTTACAACACTTAAAAAGCCTTCTCCTGCGGAATGCTTTGCAATGCATGCGGAATGCTCAGTCGTGTATTAACAGAAAAAAAAAAAGGAATGGTGACTGCTTGAGGCCGCTATAATTAAGAGTGGCACGCGTGTCTAGAAGCACTTTCTGTGGACAATTGAGGGACCAGACTCATCATACTCCTGCTTGGAGATCCACATCTGCTGGAAGGTGGACAGCGAGGCAAGGATGGAACCACCAATCCAGACGCTATATTTCCTCTCTGGTGGCGCAATGATCTTGATCTTCATGGTCGAGGGGGCCAGAGCAGTGATCTCCTTCTGCATGCGGTCTGCAATACCTGGGTACATGGTAGTACCACCAGACAGGACAGTGTTCGCGTACAGGTCTTTCCTGATGTCCACATCACACTTCATGATGGAATTGTACGTGGTCTCGTGGATACCACAAGCTTCCATTCCCAGGAACGAAGGCTGGAACAATGCCTCCGGGCAACGGAACCTCTCATTGCCGATCGTGATCACCTGACCATCAGGCAGCTCATACGATTTCTCCAGGGACGAGGAAGATGCAGCAGTGGCCATCTCCTGCTCAAAGTCCAGCGCCACGTAGCACAGTTTCTCCTTGATGTCACGCACAATTTCTCGCTCGGCCGTGGTCGTGAAGCTGTAGCCACGCTCAGTCAAGATCTTCATCAGGTAGTCCGTGAGATCACGTCCAGCCAGATCCAATCGCAGGATGGCATGGGGCAGCGCATAACCTGCACAAGAACAAGTTATGGTCAGTAATATCCCTCAGGTGCACTTTTAAATCCGATTCCCTTCCCACTCCAGACTTTACTCACCTTCGTAGATGGGCACTGTGTGGGAGACACCATCACCAGAGTCCAGCACAATACCAGTTGTCCTACCAGAGGCATACAGTGACAGCACTGCCTGGATGGCCACGTACATGGCAGGGGTGTTGAATGTTTCAAACATTATCTGAAACGGCCAATATGTATGTGATGTTTAAACTAAGGCAATTACACCAGGCAATGTAATTTAGTTGCAAAAAATTATCGTGAATTAAACTGAGTTTGCACAGAAAGATGCACATGCATTTCCTTACTGCTTCACATTAATAGCAGCAACAACAGAGTTACATAACAGCATGGCTTTGCCAACTTACAAAAAAAATGAAAACAAAACTATCTGAAAAGCACAATGTACAATAGATAAAATGTCTGTCCCTTATTACTGTATTTTCTGGCATTTAAGATCAGGAATTCTACACATTTTGGGCTATCAAATACTATTCATCTATGGAAGTAGAAATATTTATCTTAACCTAAAAATCATTTAAACATTAGATTGAGACTGCATTTACTACAAACTTTCCATAATTTCACTATGAAAAATGCATGTTGCAGTGATAGGCAAGTTGTACCAGCTCAGTCGAGTCGAGTTTCAAGTTGTACGAGAACCCAGTCTAGGTTAACTATGTGAGAATGGATGTATGCCAACAGTTAAAGGAAATTTACTTGTAAAAAAAAAAAAAGGCAGAGAAATTGTCGAATTGTTTACTGAAATACTTGAATAATAAGTTTTCTTTCAATTTAAAAAAAATTTGCAGCTTAGAGTATGAGAAGTAATACTAATATATATACCTAATTGAAAACTGCAAACTAAGACATTGCAAGCCTTACCTTCATTATGTTAACCAAGTTCAGTTCAGTAATTAATGTAGGCCTAGGATACTGTAGCCAGAGTGGCATTCCAACCTCTTGTAATTTTGTAATTGCCAAATTAACATTGCTCTGGTTCAGTTTATTTTAATTTGAGGGAAAAAAGATAGAGAGGGGTTCGGGGCTTTAGTTTAATGTCTTTTGCAAAACAGTATTGTTTTGATGTTCTTAAGCGTGTGCCATTTTGAGTTCCATATTGTTTTGATGGAGCAGTGGAAAATTTTGCTCTAATGAAAATAACATTTAAATTATTTTTAACTTCGAAAATTTTAATTTCAATGAAAAAACAAAATGTGATACACACATTGTATTTGTACAGCTACAGCACACACACTTTGACGGAAATTAATCTTGCACTCTTTCAATTTACGATTTAGACAAATAAAAAGTTATGCATGCACTAAGTGCGGATTTTTAAGCAACGTGAATTTCAATAATTATATCAACAGTTTACAAATACATTATTTACAAAAAACACAAACATACTGTTTCTAAACTTTGCAACCTTCCTGAAAATGTGTTTTCTATGGTAATGCTTGCAAGTTTACTTCACTAACACCACATGTTCATCACTAGCATTAAATAATTTGCAGAATCATTCCAAATCAACACTGCGCACGTTTCCGAAAACCAACACACTTAAACGTGCCGCTCCACTACCACAGTTAAATAAAATGGTGAAACTAGCAGTTTTACGAAGCAGTAAACACATGCCGATTAATACTACATTTTTCTTCAGGAAAACTCACTACAATGGCACCTACAAGCAACTATGCTTAAGAAAGCAAATAAAACAACTACCAATAAAATATTGTGACAACACAGTGAAATCTATAAAAACTATGAGAAAAAAGCACACGCAAATGGCATCCACCAGGTTGGATACTGGAAACCGCCATTTCTACACAAAAATTCTTCAGTGCACTCTGTCCTAAAAATTAGTAAATAGATTTTCTTACGGTTTCCACTCATTTTGCCAATGACTGCGCAAAATAATGATGTAAAAATGCAGAACTACAACACGAACATGACCAACCAGTAAACGCACACACTGTGTGATGCAAAGATGAGGTGCCATCCTGAACACTTCATGAAAACACGACTTCAGCCCTGTCTACAACTTCAATCAGCCAATAACATGCCACAATTAGCTACCAGATTGTTTGTTACAGTGCTGCATCATCCTGCTATTAATGGAGAGCATATGAAAAATATGCAAGCAAACAAAAAATGTTATGATGAACTTTAGCCTTTTTCTATAAACCCGTAAACAAACTATAAAATCCACATATTTTACAGACAAATCTTAACAGTTGCCAGGTACGCCTTCCGACCATGATAAAATTACACTTAAGGTCCCGCATCGTCAGGGAATAGACCTGAGAGTACAAGTAAAATACTTATACATGCTATTATTGCACTGAACAGATGCTACGAAATGGGTAATCTGGTCGCCAGCATATTGTGCAATTGAGTCACCGGCAAATGGCCCTGCCTTAAATCCTGTTACGGGAATGTTTTTGTTTATTGCAATTTTCCTGACTACAAATGGAAGCATTTCTGTGATGACAGAAAACCCATTATTCCTAGTGGTGAGTGCGCAATGAAACAGCTATTATTTTCAGTTCCGGGTATTAAGACATTTTGCCTCGCAAAGCACATTCTTTTTGGACAACTTTTCAAACGTATTTTTTTTCCCTGCATCAATATAATTTTTACTGTCCACACCAAATTGTCAACCATCTGCCCTTTTTTATGTTCACATGCATATTCCACAACCATCAACTTAATTTTTGCTTAGTAACTCGCTCATTCCTTTTTCATTACGAAGTCATTTTCCAATTCACACTTTTTGTTAACAAAATGGTAATGTTACCCATGCCTACAAAATATAAAATGAATTTTTGTAATTTGCATTGTATCTACTTCGAAGTTGACAAATTACCAAATCGCCACCACATTAGTTTTCAAAATTTGAAATCACAACACCAAAATAATTCAGCATCGTACGCTAGACATTTTAATGTCATCGTTTACACTAAACCTTACAAAATTCTAGACATAAATGAAGAAAAATGATACTAGAAAATAATTGGAACATGGCAGCATGTTTGTGTATCTGGGAAGCACACACGACACTAGAGAGAATGAACTGAAGTGATCAATACCGGCACAGCTGTAAGCCACCTGGCAAGGTTGCGCGCAGGGTCATGTCAGTCACGTGCATCCACATTTGTGTGGTTGCCAAGGATACCTACCTACAATCACTTCACAGGTGCACGTAATTGCCAAAAGTCAGTTGTTACCAAATGCTAATAAATGTCGGGCTTTAAAAAAGCTTCTGCAGGCTATACATGCCAGAATATGGTATACACTGAACGTGGTACAACACGTAGCAATTGTCTTCTTTTTGGGTTGCACCACGAAAGTTAATATACTGAACAAATAATTTTTTTTTAAATATGGACCTTTAATTTGTTTATAACTAGATATGGGTCATTTGATACCTCGATACCCCTTGATACTGGGCAATATCAAAAGTATCTAGTCTCACGACGTGCATATTGATACTTTTATTCAATCCTTTTTAACAACACGTGTATATATGGCTTGGATGCTTGGTCCACCATTTTCCATATTGTCAGAAAGCTGCACCATTAATTTTGTTTTCTGCAGTTTAATAGTTTCGGAAAGCCCGCAAAGTGTCTTATTTAATGATTCAGCTAATTATTTTGTATCGATGGCAGAGAAACGTGTAGTAAGGATTGCAATAGACATGTATTCAAGAGTTGCAAATAGGAATTACGAACAGTTAGTCAGTTTGTATTGTGAATAACATTTTGAAACGGTTATTAGAATGTTTGAAATGTACGTGGCCTAAAAAACAACGATTTCAACTCAGTTCTACTGTGTAAAAATAACACCTCTATCGAATGGAAACCTAACTTCGCCAAAAAAAAATTTACGTCCCAAATGTGTGTAGATTTGAATTACAGTACGAACTACATATTTATCACTTTTTCTTTTGTGTAGGTTAAAACTTGACAGGTTATATAATAATATGAATGTATCTTTCATACGAGCAAATTTTCTAATCTTCCACTAAAACAATATGTACTTAAAGATGATACAGTCTCTTAAGAAGAGATGCAAAAGAACACCATCTCATGAAAGATGTTGAACTAATGCCTCTCCCAACCCCATCCAATAGACTGTAATAAAATTAAAATTATTTTCACGACTTGAATAATTTTATTCATAAAGTGCAGTAAATAGGGTTTCCGTAAGTTTGCGTTTCCTTTTTCTAACTTTCCGGGCATATTTATTAGTTACACTTTAGACATAATGCATTCGTAATTTTCATGGAAAAATGTTCACGTCAAAATATAGTTTCAAGTGTTGACGTCACATTACAAATCAATATCTCAAAAATATGGTACCGCTGTTGTGTTGATTGGTTGCCATACCAACATGGCTGCAGTGAGTGCTGCTGTAAACTTTGCAACTGCTTGTTGATAATCTAATAAAATTCTACAGTACATATTTCTTATAAACATGTACTGCATTCTCACTTTTTTTTTGTATTTAGTGTTCTCGAAATACACTATGCATAGTCTTGAGAACTTTGACAATAGTTATTATTTTGTTAAAAAAACTAAGAGGTAAGTGCGACATAGCAACTTACAGGTTATTTCGAAAGTGGTAAATTACATAAGTAGGACTAAATGCAGGGCAGCGAGACTTACGCAAACCAATGTGTGTTGAAAATTTATTTTACTTGTGATTTATGTTAGTATTACTAGTATACAGTAAATTGTGCAAACATGCACTAGTACTCTTTACTTATTTTTTTCTTAATAGTCAGTTGTTTAATGATCGGCGAATGTCATTTTTGGCAATAAGTACAGAAACTTTTGTTCAATCAATGTGAATTAAATTAAATATTGCGTTTGGCAAAAATGGACTTTTTAGCATTATTTAAATAGGAATTTGGTCGGGACCACAGCAAATTCTGTGACTTTCAGTTCAAACGGATTCGAGTTGACTAGTCATAGCATTAGAGCTCTTGTAAATAGTCTCCTCACCTGTGTCATCTTCTCCCTGTTGGCCTTGGGGTTAAGGGGAGCCTCTGTGAGCAGCACAGGGTGTTCCTCTGGTGCCACTCTCAGCTCATTGTAGAACGTGTGGTGCCAGATCTTCTCCATGTCATCCCAGTTCGTCACTATGCCATGCTCTATGGGGTACTTCAGTGTCAGGATACCTCTCTTGGACTGCGCCTCATCCCCCACGTAGCTGTCTTTCTGGCCCATGCCCACCATCACGCCCTGCAGCATTGCCCATGAACTCAAAGCACTGCAGAAAATGCAATACTTGCAAACTAATTTACAGTAAACTAATTCCACAAAAATTTACAACTGCATTCATAAAGAGAGCTGAACATGTAAGCCTCTAAGGTCATTTTCCCTAGAAATCTGCAGTCATGTGAATTAAAATATGGGATCAAATAGATCATGAAGATAAAACTGCCACCAACACAAATAACTAGAGCATGTAAATTCTAAAAGGCTGATATTCTCAATCCGCAAACGTATGGATATAAATAGGTTTAACACTACTCACTTGGTGCCTAGGTCGTCCGACAATCGAGGGGAAGACTGCACGTGGTGCATCATCCCCAGCGAAGCCAGCTTTGCACATTCCAGATCCATTGTCAACCACAAGCGCAGCAACTTCCTCGTCGCACATGGTTAGGTATTAGGAAAACTGCAAAATAAGTTTTTTATGCTTTACGATACTCTCCCAGTGATGATTCAGAATCTCACACATTACAACAAGCTGGTGCCAATTAAACCAGTAATCAGCATGTACACTCTTCAGTATACTAGACTTAACCATATATAATGTGAATAAAGGTAATCTAGTTGCACATAAAACATGTGATTTATATAGTTTCGGTACTAGAACATTTTTAAATAACTGTACTTTAAAAACTTAGATCTTACACACCATACATTAAAATTTAAAAAACTGGCAACATTTAAAAATAAAAAACTTAAAATACGTAAACTGCTAAAACTAAGAATTTTTTCACTGCATTGGGAAATTCAGAATTTTATAAAATGACAATTTATTGAGAAAGTGTATTCACATTTACAAACCCAACAAAATATTTCACTAAAATTACCTCACATCCATACACAAGGAATCTGCCAGGGCACGAGGTATTACGGCATTTTTACTTCTAGTCTCACGAGTTTTTTCAATACATTTAATAATTTTCCATTATCACTAGACCACTGCACCAGTCTCTGGTTACATATCTGCAAGATTAGTCGGCCCACAATGTGCAATGAAGTGTATAGTATAGTGCTGTTACCCACCTCTTTTTGGTTAATGTGATCACACTGGTGATTTAGTAAGCTAACCGAGATTCAAACAAAGCATTACAACAAAAAAAAAGTCCAAGATGGCATCTACTGATGCAAGTACCGCCATACTAACAATAACTCAAGTCTAAGCCCATTTGTGGAAAATTTGAGGAGTCTACAAAAATTAGATATTTAAGGCACCAAACTCTGAAGTAGTTTTCATTATGCAGCATGCAACTGAAGAGTCTCTCGCAAAGTTTAATGTCAATTACACCTATTTCAATAGGTACCCAGTAACTGGATAACACCTAACTAATGTAATACGATTTCAAAATATTTTCAAACACTCCACATTTGCAAGATCCTACAGCTATATCATTGTGAAACAAAATTTGAGAAATTCTGACCATTTTTAAGTAATATAGACAACAAAAACTTAGCCTACCCCCACAAAATTTCATTAACATGGAATTGCAAAACAATAAAACTTACATTGATAAGACTACAGAACAAAAATAACACCAACAGTAAGCATGAATCATTTTTACAATATGCCACATAACAGAACATTTAAAGCCACATAACATAATGCATTAACTGAAGCAATTTGCTACATAACCACTAGCACAATGGAACTACAGTTTTTTTATTTGGTTACTGCCCTAATTTATACTTTGAATTTTAAGTCAAGCCTAGCACTGACATTTGTGTTCCTTTTAAGAGAAATAAACCAATGCAGTTCTTTTCTCTTACCTCAGATATTTCACAGAACACAAAAATTATCAAACTTAAGATTTCAAATGTATGCAACTAAATTGGCCAGACAGTACTTCATGTGTGATCCGTTAGGACACGTGCTAGTACAAAATTTATGGCATAAGAATCATTCTGGCAAGGCACAGATTAAAATATTACTCTATACCACTATTTGCAAGCTGGCACCTGAATCTCAGATCATTTTCAACCCACTCCAATGTAAAGGGGAGGATTTATGCTGTAACTGCCACATTTCTTGGCATTATCAGATAGACCATGCTGCCAACTCAAAGTAAGCAATTCTAATGTGCATTTCACAAATTGGTTATGGTAGCATGTGATGTTCATTTATCCAAAATTTGCAACTGACAATTTCTGGGCAACATACTAACTCCATAAAGAACACCAATCTGTACTACTGTTTCCTGGAGCCCAAGTGAAAACAGCACAGGTCCCAGATTCATTGTAAAATATGGTGATAACTAGACTGAATTTTAGAGAAAGATGACAAACATTTGTTTTGGCAAGGACCAATTTTAATTTTACCTTGCCTTCTAGCAACTTAAAGACAACTTACAATTACGTTCCTTAGAAAATATCCATGACACTAACAAAACAAGCTCAAGTAAAAATCAGAACATTTCAAAACAAATCACAAGCTCACATGGCTGTCGAGCTACATCTTTAAACAGAATCATTGATTTTGCTGCATTTATTTACAACAATTTTTTTCTAAATGAACATGAAAGATTACTGAAATTATCATGCTTATTGAAGATTATACAAAGGTTAAAAATGCTAAAAATTAAAATCTTTTTTAGCAATGGATTGGAGTCAAAGTTATAAGTTCTACTTTTCACGTGCGTAAAAGAAAAATATAAATTTTTCCTCAAATCAAATGAAGCATGTAACTGGAAATATTTTAGTCCTTGCTGCTCCAAAATAAATTTAAAATTCCACAAAAATAATGAAGCTCAAAATTTCATAATCTCCCTCAAGATTAATATAAAACAAAGTTTTCTCAATTTAAAGGTTAATAATGCTCTGGTATTCACATCAGTATTTAAAGAGTAACAAACCTCAGGATAATTTCACACATTTTTAAAATTAAAGGCTTGAAAAACCAGAAACTTTTCCGTTTAACATATTGTCTGGAACTAAGAAACTGCCATACTAACATACAATAGCAGCAGACACCCAGCTGCACTTCGTCAGGTGCCTAGAGGAACTAAATTAAATATTTACACACCTAACCCTCTTACACATTGTATAGCATTCTGTTTATTACTCTAACTTCTGCAAACAAAATTGACTGACCTGATGGAGTGTGGGATTTGTGAGAATTAAAATTCCTGTCCAGACTTGCCAAGTTTTAGTGTTCTCAATCAGTAAACTGGATAAAAACTATTAAAATGCGTAAACTGCCCATGGCAATTTCAAATACATTTATTTTCTTAGCATTCACACAATTTCAAGTAATAAAATTACAATAATTACACACTGAAAATCTAATATAATTTAACATTTGTTCAGTGTAGCAAACCAGAAACTATGATTTCCCAAGACAACCTATCAGGGTGGCTGCATTGTGAGAAAAAAAAAAATCCCTGACTTTGCTTTGTTTTCCAGACCCAAATTTTTTTGCCCCTGGCCAAACTCAATATGTGTGTATTGTTTCACATTAACTATTATTAAGAACTAAACATAATTTTTAAAATATCCATCTAAGATTTGATTTTTTCACTGCACCGCAATTACAAAAGAATGATTATTTTCTAACTGTATTGAAGGTCATTAGTAAAAAAAAGAAGAAAAAAATTTACACAAACAAATTCTACTATGATTTAAAGTTAAAATGTAGGCAACTGACCAAATTTGTGACTTTTTCCAAAATTGCAATTTTCAAATAATCTATTTGGACAAGAACAGAATGTCTTGCTTTATTGTGACATTTAAAGTCCATAGTAATATGTTTTGAAGTCATACTCTCCAAGTTATATGAAAGGCCTTATCCAGAAGAGTACTTGACAGTTGATACTTATACAACAGGAATTAGTAAAATTCAAAATAACATTGTGAAGCATTTATTTAAGGTTATGTTGCCCTTTTGTAGAAAACTTGTTAATTTCAATTATGTTTAAAATACCGTATTGGAATCGATATGTTCGCTGTCATGAAACAACAAACATATTAAGAAAAATCATTTAATTAATTAGAAGATACTTTCAGTCTAATGATCCGATGAGGTTAAGTTTCACTGCCATAAGCCTCACGTGTACAATGAAAGGTAACCACACATTGTGTTACTACTAAAATAGCATGTCACTTAGAAGGTTTACATAGTGTATTCCACTCACTTGGTGAAGCATGAAGATTTATCATAATACCAATTTAACACAATCGCTCCCGGCATTTTCAAAACAGGCAGTTTTCCAACTCATCACGTGACCCAATTTTGTCTAAAAAAAATTAAGTATTTTTATAACTTTTTTTTGACCTTTCGTCTACTTCAAATCTTATGAATTACCAATTACAAATTACCCAATTGCACACTGTAGAGGTTATTTCAATAAACAAATGGGCATCACACTTATGTAATGTAAGTTGTCAAAATATTCATTAAGGTATATTTTATTTATTACATGCTTCTTGTTTAACAACTATTTTTTTTATACCAAATGTTTCGTAATACTATTTCACCACTGAAAAGGTGCCCTTAACATTACCATGTGGTTTATTTTAAGAACTCTTAGATTTTAATATTAAAACTACAATTTCGTATTCACCGGTAGTCAGGCGGCTTAGCAGTTGAATGCGTCAGTGTTCCAACTGCAACCTTAAAAAATGCAAAATATAAATTATAAAAAATTGAAACCAAAACAAACTCAGCACTAACGCATTTTAAAGTTTTGAATGATTTGGCATCAACAAGATGGTTTGGCACTAACTTGTGAATGTACAACACACAGTTTACAGATGTTAGCACTTGGCAACCCATGGATGTAACAAAGTTTGGTAACAGGAAGTTTTGAAGAATTAAACAACCACAGGGTTAAGTAAACTTTTTGTTGTGAACAATTGTTAACAGTTTAATACAAATTCTAATGCAAAAATAAAACCTCCCTCGTAATCTCACAATGGCATTGTTTGGTATTAGGTTCGTATTTACTTTTCAAAGTAGACAAAAATTTGGGTCTGCAATACAATTACTGTTTAAGTGTAACAAATAAATATCCTTAAAATTTATAACAATTTCTTTCACAAAAACTAAAATGACATTTTTTCCCCCTGAAAATTCACAAAATTCCCAGACATTTCCCTGCTGTAAAAAATCCCGACTTTTCACTGTTTTCTAGATCGGTCACCACCCTGCCTATACACCATGCAAATGTTTGCTTAGTATGACATGCAAAGCAAAAATATAATTATTCCTTGCCTTGGCTGAAATATACCTTAATGTAAGATGACAACTGTCATGTCCTATTTATATTCACATTTATAGTATGAATATGCTTACCATAAAAGTATTAAAATTTCATTCTGTAATATAGAAAATCCCTGAAAGGAAATCTGTCTGAAAAACTTAATACCAGAAAAGGAAGCATTTTCAATATCAATATTTGCAATTTCTGCTTTTTCTAAAGCATAATTCTTCACTGGAAATTTATGAAGAATGTAGTTAGAGGCAGTTATGAAATACTTCCTTACCGCAGTGAAAAATACAACCTTCTCAGCATCATCCAGTGAATTAACTATCCTTGACATACGACAATCAATAACTAATTCTGAGTCTTTTCTCTGGTTTTCAAGTTGGTGATATTTTACTTCATGCATTGGCTTATTCTAGACTGCCACAGATTTTACAAATTTTGAAAAATATTTTTTTCAGAAGACCACAAAGCCACTTCCTTAAAATGTGTGTTTGGGAAGATGCAGACTACAAAAGTACATTTACTTTGTTGAAAGATGGTGTAACATTAAGTAAAAATGAACAGAAGGCTTTATTTGAAGATGAAGACAAGAACAAACAATTTTTCTTCATTCAAATAAGTACTGCTTTGGTTCTTTAGGGTTGCTTTTGCTGATGGTGAAGCACTGTTGAAAGCAGAACTTTTCTTATGTGCATTTCCATCCAGTTTGTGCTTTTTAACAGCATGCGAGTTACTGGAACTTTCTTGGTATACTTGCACATCATTTTAGAGACTATCCACTCGTACTGATTTTCCGCTTCTAGTAGAATCACAAGGAGTTCCAGCCTTCTTTGCAACATTTTGTGTTGACATGAATGTACTCAGTACAGAATCATAGTTTGGAATTTTGTATGCCATCTGAATGGTACCCTCTCACCATTAAAAAACCCCAAAAGTGGCTCCCATTGCTCTAGTAAGAGACATAAGCTTTTACCAACTGGTCATCTTGTGTGTGTTTCAATATCTTTCTTCCAACACTTCTCCACATTACACATCAATCAAAACCTCTTCAATTCTACAAGGAAGGCTATGCTGCTTTCTCTTCTGCTAATTTGATTAGGTGGCAAGGCCTGCCTACTTCTCTGTTAAAGCAGCTGCCACACCATTGTGTCCCACCATTGCAGGGGCATTATCAGCAGAAAATGCAATTAGGTTTTTCAGAGGAACCTTCAAATGTGGCAATTCAGAAATAACCAAATTCCCAATGTTTCTTCCTGTGGCACCTTGCAGTACTGGAATTGAAAGCAATCTTGATACTATCATTTTTTTTTTTGTTTTCATTGTAAAACGTTACCACTAGTGGATACAGTTTGGCTTCAGAGTTATTACTGCCATCAGTCGCTATAGAAAATGCTACAGTTTGGCTACTTCAGACTTAGGAAACTTCTTTTTAAATAATGGGCCAGCGTAATCGGACACACTAAGAGGAATATTATGTTTAACTAAAAAACCAGGGAACAAGCGTTTTGCACGTATTACATCACACTGTACTATCATTCTTAACAAAATAATCACTAACCTTAGGATGACACACTTTGGTAATTGAAAGATGTTTCAAACTATTCACACACAATCATCTTCCACCATGTCCAATATTAATGTCGCATCTACATATTTAACAATATGCTAACTGTGTTCCTTTGCTTGACTTGATTATACACGGAAAATCTCTTTCTTGTTTTGGAGGCATTTTCTACTAGTTCACTTTATTACAAACTTAATGCGCAAAAAATAAAAAAGCATTTCACACAAACAAATAACTATCTTACTGTTCCGGAATAGTAAACATAACCAAGGCTGTGATACTGCACACGCAACAGAATAAAGAAAAAGTGGGACGCCATCCTAGGCAACACAAGTATTCATGAAAATAGTTTCGTGATTGACTGCAAGCGAAATACAGAACCTCAGACTGCCAGTAAGGTACTGGTAGCAAGCCGGTTGCAACAAAAGTTTGCATTCACAAGCACCACATAAAAGGATATGACAACTTCCTGTAAACAAAATGCAAACTTTCTCGTGACTCGGGCAGCAAAATCTGCAACCACCTGAAACCTGTTTCCAGTGTATTTGGAAACACTGCGGCAATCGCCAAACCAACACGTGTGCAGAATGTGCTACCAATTCAACCACGGAAGTATGTTTCATAATAAAGGGTAAATATTTACTCTAAAATTTTTTCCAGTACTGGAATTCGGGAAAAATTGAGTATTGGTAAAATCTTAAAAAGAATACGATTTCCATACATTTTAAAGAAAAATCTTAAAATTGGCAAGTCTGCAATAACATTAGAGCTGACCTAAAATTTCTAAACCCTCTGAAAATGATTCGAAATGCAGACCAAATTTTACAATTTTGTTCAGTTGCTTTTTTTTGTGTATCTAATAAAATTGTAACATAATATTAATCAATTTTACTTATATTGTGCTTCATGTTTTACATGTTTCTTTAATAATTTCTGTACTACTTTTTGTAACCTAGTACTTTTAACCAAGAACCTTTATGTACAGGCCCAAAATTTTTTGAGTATATTAGACTTGCTGGTTTGAAAATTGTGAGTCAGAAAAAGGTTACTAAATTTTATTAGAAAGTAAATTGATATTTTTAATGCTTTTCTTCTAGTTGAATATTAAATAAAATACATAATATGCATGGTAAAAGTGTGAATACAGCACAATCAGTGGAAACATTTGACACGTCCGTGGTAACTGCAAGACTATTTGTATACTTTTGAATTATAGTAATTTGAATGTATTTCCGTACAAGCATAATTTTCCACTGCATCATCAAAACAATCTGTTCTAATTGCTACTTTGTCGTAAGAGGCGCAAAACAACCTCGCCCCACGAAATATGATAAATGTGATAAACTAAAGTTTCCTGCTCCACCAATATAATAAACATAATAACTAATATATCACTTGGTCAAAACAAAAATAAAACTGCAACAGATACAAGTCAATCACATAACCTGGATAACTTTAAAAACATGTTTACATAAAAACAAAAAAAAAAAAAAAATTTGGTAATGCCATACATATACGAATCTACGAGTGTACTATGTGCCTTTGCCGCATGAACGCTAGGCAAGAACTTCGTGCCAACGAAAAATTTTGTTAACATTTTTCAGATAAATGTTCAGTAATTTTTTTATTTATCACATTTGTATATTACCAACGAGGTTACATTAATTATGCGACAGAAAGTGAAAGAATGAAAAGTAAACTAAATTAGCTTATTTTAAAAAGTCGCTAGTTTTTCGAAACACAGCGATATCCCATAGGAGTGGATGCTCACTGGCGATATCGCTTCAGCGGTGTATATTTGATACATTGATCGTGTTGGCTTTTCGATACAGACTATATATTAAAACAATTTATTGAATAAGTGCCATAAAAATGAGAATCCACAATGGAAATGTATTTTTTGCATATTTCTAGAGTTTTTTGTTGTTTTTCGAGATAAACTGTATTTCGTGTATTTCACAGCCCCGAAAAATAGGCATCTCTACTCGTGTATTTAATGCAGTTAATGACTATCAGCATGAAACTAAAAAATTGTGAGTAAAATTTGACTCAGGTTTTAATAATGCTAGTCAGGCTGACCTGAAAAGTGCTTATTTACGCGTAAATTGCAAGTAGGCGGAAGCCCTGATGTTTTATTTTCTTAAAGGCATTTCTTAACAAAATCATCACTTTTACAGTAGTACTTTATATAAAAATATACAAAAAATTATATTTTTGTTTCTATCACAAATTTCATACTGTCTTACCACATAATCTTTTTTTTTCCTCCGTTTCCCCTTTTCCTCACTACCTTTCTCATACAGTACTGTACTTTTTTCTTTCCCACTAGCAAACTTTACCCTTATTTTTTCTCTTCCTTTTCCTCTATTTTCGTGTGTGTGTCCCAGCAACCTTGGCACTTAGTTTTCTTCAATCTTGCCCTACTTCTGCCACGTTTGTTTACCAACTCCCCCTATCACCAAAAGTATTTTTTTTTCCCCTCTTGCCCTTCTTATTTTGTGTGCCTTTGTTAACATTTGTCAATCCTATTGCATTCCATCTAACATTAATATTGACTGGGTGTTATCGCACCCCCGCCCTTCCCAATAATTTTTTCCTTTTTTTTCCGACTACTCTTTTCACCTTGTCAGTATATTCAAAGTTTACCCATTCCATTTTGGCAAGGGGAGGTCAAGTATACGCTTCTGGACATATTTAATTTGCTAAGATACTGTCCATTGAGAAGTTTTAAAATCATGTTACTTTGATACCAGATACAATTCAACACTGACAATGAGAAAAAAAAAACCTATAATTACAAAGCAAACATTTGCAAATAATTCCACTTTAAAATATATTGCTTATTTTCTGGCAAAACTATTTTGAACGACTGATAATATTGATAAAATTTTTTACGATCGCCAGCAAGCACATCCCGCCAAAAGTAAGTAGCTTTATCATGTATATAGGAGTTTTGCAGAGATTAGTAGTTAATCTATGCCAAGTAGAGCCACTTCATGTATTTGTTTACACATCTAAGAGTTTAGTCACCAATAGAGACCAACACACAATACACTCATCCCCACATACTTGACACCCAATATGGCACACCAAGCATGTGGAGAAGGGGGCTGGATATAGTCTGATCATCTCTTGGTGTTACTTGCAAATGCAATATTTCATGGGTGTTCATTGGTTAATATGTGAAAAATGTACTGTGTGTACCATGCATTGTGACAATATCAGTAAGAGGCTATCGTAGTGTGTCAAGCATAAATCTGAGGAAATTACTCTCTCGTTGGTTTGTGTATGGTGACTATGTAAGGAGACAACTGTGTATGAAACTGATTGGAGATGCCCCTCATTGAACACCAAGTACGCAGGGACATGCTGCGTATTTGTTACATTCATAGTTTCTACTGTTGAAGAAAGTTTCATTCCATGACTGTACCCCACAATTGTAAACTAATATGTGAAGTAGCTCTAATATGTAGATGAAAACTAAAAAATTAAACTATAAGAATCTTGATAAATCAAATTAAACTTAATATTAATTCCTAAAATAATAAAAACATTTATTTAAACAAATAAATAATACAATTCAAAATGGATAGGTAGTGTACAAATATTATATCATCGCATTAAAATAAGAATTTAAAAAAAAAAAAAAAAAAAAAAATCAACATTTGCTATTTAGTTTCTGCAGCATTTCTTACAATGTTTAACTCAAAATTTTATTTAATCTTTTTAGCACCCACTAATAGTTGTCATTTGCTGTGAATATAACAATGCACCTGTGCAATTAGGTTTCAGCACAATAGTGCTGAAACATTCTTAGTCACTAACAACTGCTGCATACACATTCACAAAAGCACACTAGTATCGGCTGGTTCGAGAACCACAGAAGGCAACAGAAGCAACACTAGCTTGCTCGAGATCCACAGAAGACACGACAGAGGACGACAGAGGGAACACTGCTGTAAACTCAAACATCCAGCTTGCAACATCAGCAAGTCGATTACCTACTCACCAGACATGTTGGCAGAATTGTGTGAACACAGCATTCCTTCTGGTAACACTTTTTCCACTACCTACTTTGTACTACAATTAAGATTGACAACTAAGGTTCCAAAATATAATACGCAGTTTACTCTGACTGATGATCCACTCTCTTCTTACCCTGTAAATTCAAGATAATATCAGAGATCCTGAAGTTTCAATACTTTTACATTATCCCTTTCCACTCAATATGCAGGAGCTGCAAAGTGCAGCTGGGCACCCCCAATGTGTAGTTTGAAAATTACAATACATTTGATAATTTTAAGACTATGGTAGACTTCCTATTGCAAAGCTGCCCAGTAGCAAGTTCATCATCCCTTCACAACCTTTCTGAACTTTCCAACACATGTCACCATCCCCTGCAGTACATCCACTTACCAATCTCAAGCATGGCCTGCCTACCCCATTTCATTCACCATATCCTATCTTTTCACAGTTGCCTCAAATACTGTGGAAATGAGAATACAGAAACTTAGTTTTCTCAATGCATTTACTGCAATGCAATGTATGTGCTATCAGCACTGGACTGAAACTGTTCTGAACAGTAAATTGCAAACAACTGTCAAAAGGTGCATTATTTTATTGTGTTGTGCATCTCTTCAAATAGCAGGAAAGGTGAAGTTATGGCTAGTTTTTATTACGTTAAAAATGTGTCGCCCTTTTTTTTTTTTCATTTCCCAGACTAAGATCTCCAAGTATGTACCTTTCAAATAATTAACAAGAGTTTTTTTTTAACAAAGTTTTATTGCAATACTGTTATTTTGTGCAAAACTCTCTCATCAACAAGTTTGATTTCTGTTTGTAAGCTCAAACAGTAATGTCTTACAACCTCATAGAATTGACAAGTCTGGTCCCAAAAGACAAAGCCAAAAAAAAAAACTGGAGATGGCTTCATTATCAGTGTAATTTAGTTTTTTTATAAGTCTATAGTAAACTGCTATGCAGAATTTTGAATGCATCGCATTAGAGAGATTGTGTAGCCAGTTGCATGGCAAAAACCAAACCCGAATTTAAGTGAAATAAAATTTTCATTTTTATTTTTTAATCCTAGGAAAAATAAAACAAATAAGAGTTCTTGGTACTACATCTCGTGCATATCTGTGTTTTCTAGGCGAGTACATTCTTATGTATAAAATGTGATTTTGCAATAAAACATGTTCTAAAGAAAACTTAAATAATTCCTGTAAAAACCATTAAGTCATAGCATTAACTTTGATACAAAAATATAGCTTGGAGAAACAGAACTCTCCCAAAGATTAATTTTCAGTATCGTAGATAGCTTGCATCAAGTTCAAATATAGTAGTCTACATCATACAATAATTCCAGTTTTTGACAGGTTGTTTAGAAGTAGTAACCAGTAAACAGGCTATGTATCCTTCCCCCGCCATGTGGTTTCCACCCCGACTGCCAAAACATGTTTTGTCTGCAATGACAGACATCTACGCGATAAGCCTACTTACCCACCTACATGAAAACATATGGCAAAGCTGCTTACACATAGATAATATAATTGATTTTGTTGTGGAAATTTTTTTATTACTGCAACTGATTAAAATCCATAGTTTAGTTTCTTTAAAATATTTGAAAATTGCAGTTTTCTTGCCTAGCAAACAGAAATACATCATAACAAGAACAAAAAATTAACTATATCAGTCACAGGCTATTTACTGTAAAGTGAACACTTTTTAAAGCCCTCTCACTTGGAGTATAGTCAAAATATATTTTATTTTAGCATTAGTCGCTAACTTCTAGGTGCAGTGGAATATACACAGTGTGTATGATTTTGCATGGCAATACTTATTTAAAAATATGGTTAAAGGATAAAAAAATGGCTCAAAGGGCCTAAAAAGTGCTCACTTTACTGTAAAAAGCCTGTGTTTGATTTGAGGGTAATATGTTATAATAATTTTTGTCAAATCTATTCATATTGCCACAATATAGGCTATCTGAAACATTATCTATATTGAATTTCAATTTCACAAACACTTGAAATTTATATTTGCATCTCATCCATTTCGCTGAATGCTCCTACAACTAGTCATGTGGCAAGGTGTGTACTTAAAACACTACATAAAATTGTGAAGCATTATTTGTTATAGACAGCAAATTTTGTTTAACGTCTATAATACGATGTTAATTGAAGTTTGGACGTTCCAACTTATATGTGAAAATGGAAGGATTACGAATTTGTGGAATTTAGAAACACATTTTGATTCATAATAGTATTTCGCAATTTAAAGTGGCATCACCTCTACACACAGGTAAGATCGGGTAGTTTATAGTTTGTACACAAAATGACTATAAATTAACCACAGTACAGAGTGGACCCGGATAAAGTTACATTAACATAAATATCTGCTGTAAAAATGTTTCCATCACAAAACGCTGCATGGTTTTAATCATTTCTTTTCGCTTTGTTACTATGCTGCTGAATTGGGAGGGAACACAAAAAATGGCAAGCCATCAGAAAGGCTTTGTGATATACTGAATCTAAATTATTAGCAAGCAGAATTGCTGCACACTGAAAAATGTTACAATATATCATATTGTGTGGGAGTGACTTCCAAAGCAAGCAGCGCGTGCCGGCCAACAGATGACAGCATAGTTTGCACTTAACACCAGGCTGTTGCTGCCTACTTTTTGGTTGCTATACCACAGAATCAGGGGAAGACAGGCGCACACAATCACGACGTGTCAGCCTACGTGCTACAATAAAGAAGTCTTACATCTGGGAAACGCTGACCTGCCTGAATGGAAACCAAACCAAATCAGAAACTATTTTCCATACACTCAACAATTCCCTCCTTCCCGCTTCCCCATCCAACCTCCACATAGGTCTATCTTCCAGTGCAGCGGTGTAACAGAAACTTCAGGTAAAAATAATTTTTCGGTAAATTTTGCAGTATTAAGTTACGTATTTGTCAAACTGTGGCCTGAATATAAATATTGCACATAATTACACCACTTCCGCACTTCTAGAAAAGTCCAAATTGCATCACTTATGTCACTTGCAGTCGACAGCCAGCTGAATGTGACTGATGCTAATAACGTTACTTTTTTCGTCATCCCTTCACTCAGCACCCGTGGGAAAAGATACTGGTTTGTAAGATGAGAAAGACAGCTCAGTTCCTGGGTGTATCTATGATGGAATGTGTGGGATTGGTTAACTCAGTTTCAGTCTAACAATGTACCAACCTTGAGTCATGTGCCGAACATAGCTGCTACATCGCAATTTGCAATGCAGAGTATTTTTTGTGTCGCATTGTGCGAATCTGACATCACAAATTGTGATGTGATACCGCTTAAATTAAATAGTTTTATATGGATAGTCTATTCCCCGTTTCTTCTGATGTTTTGAAACATTTGAAAAAGCACCTTAAGAGTAATACGTTAACTTGTTTTTTAAATAACATGTATATAACACTAGTTAACTTAAAATATCTTCTATAACTAAATATTTATTTTGTATTCTATATGAATTAACACAGTGAGAGCAGCAATGTTTTGGAAACAAAATAAGGTGCGTAGGCCCTAGTGAGTTTTTTTTTACCAATGAAGAAACTTTTGGCTGAGCGAAGCTTGTCCTTCCGAGAAGTTTCGCACCACTAGCAATAGCAGGAAAATTACACAGGTTTTCAATTTTAACATATTTCATAGTACAGCAAAATAAGTTTTGAATTTGTAGTTTATAAATGAAGAGATTTTAATGTTTGAATACTTAGACGTGATGGTGAGAAGGTTATAAATCTAACGATGGCAGAATTGGCAAGTGGCGACATTGGCATGTTGCTGCTGTTGCGCAACGAAGTGTAAATGTTTCTTGCTCCGAAAAATACTTCCAATCCCCACACCCAGTTTGTACAAGTGTTTTTTAAACCTAACTAGGCAAGTTACAAGATTGTGATAAATATGTTTCCATAACAAGAATAAATAAACCGTAACGTGTATCATGACCACTGCATCGTGGTTGTTAAACTGGCCCAGCAGCCAGTATTGGACGTGCAAAATTTAAGTTTTAACAGTGAACTCTATTTTAAAGTCACGTCCTTGCCTTAGGTGTTTAAAACAAAGTTGTGGCCATACTTTCGTTTCTGTAATGTTTGCCACAATCCCAACAAATTACTAGGCCCAGCCCGAAAATTTTAAATAAATAAATCTGGTACAAACAAAGTATCTATGGAAAGATATGAGCAGAATAAAAGTTACGGTAGGCCTATTTGTGTGCATGCGCACCACTAACCCTTAAGTTTGTCACTGCTACATACAAAAAATAAAGGACACTAAGTATTTGAATTTACTGTCTTTCGTTGAACTGGTTGCACCTTTGTTTTAATATATTTATTCCAACTAAAGCCATCCTTTTAATGAAATACCCCCACACATCACTAACAAGAAATTTAATACTACTGTTCTTTCTGCCACAGTTTTAACAGGGTTAAAATCAGTCACTGCAAAATAATGTGTATTATATGTAATGTGCTATATTGTGTGTAACAAATATATTAATGTAAAGTAATAATAGTATGAACTAGCAACAATACAGATATTGTTAAAAAGTTAAAGTTAATATAAATATTGTCATAGGACTAAATTGTGAATATTCATAGGTAATTGTTATTGAAATGACAATTCTTTGAACAGCTTTAAACAGTAAACCAAGCATTCTACAGTTAAAACTCAGAAGTTGCATGGCAGTGTTCATGTTTGTGTGTAGCAGGATACACAATCTGTAACCAAAAGTAGACATTTAGCAGGGCATCAGAAAGTAGAAGTAACCGTGAATTGACTACCTATATTCAGATGAAAATCTTAAAGATTCATGAGGTGACTAAAATATTTTTATTCATTACAGAAAAATAATTTAACAATTGCAGGCAAATAAAAGATATTGCAAGCCAAGATTAACAACAAAGCACATATTTCAGAACTGGACATAATTCCCTAAATAAAGTTCCGTTATACCAACTACCTACAACAGAATCGGGATGAAAAAGGTCTTAATTCACAGATGAAAAATTTTGATTTTGCTGTGTATTACTGTTCTAAATCTTACTGTCTTGCAGTAGTCAGATCTCTGCAAAAGTGGCTATAAGTTTTAGGCATCAGTCGAAGCACAAACGAGTATTAGAATGTCCTGTAAGAATTTCGACTTTCATGCAACTTTCACACACACCAAGATCTTGCATCAAAGAAGCTCAAGCACGAAGCCAGCGGTATAATGTGGCCACAGCTAATATGCTTCACGCATTACAACTGAATCTTAATTCTTCCCCAGAGATAAGGAGCAGCAGAATATAAGTATCTGAGGAATGTATTGAAGGGAGACCTCAGATGGAAAACGGGCAAAGGGAAGAAGGGCTCTGGGTACGTTGGGAAGGGTGCTGAAAGGAATCAAGTGAGGTTAAGAAGGCATCTGGCATAATGATACGGCCGATATAATATGCTGCAGCAGTATGGGACCCGCATGTGGAGGTGGAGATAAAAGAAGGGCAGCAAGATGGGTGAAGGGTAGATGGAGAAGGCAGGGGCAGGATGGCGAGGATGGAGGGAACTAAAGGCAATCAGTGACGAAAGAAATGACGGATAGGAGGAAAGTTAAACTGCTGGTCAGGATGGTAAATGAAGAGGGAGGATGGAGAGGGCTACACTGCAAGCTAAGTAAGAGGGTGTTTAGAGGAAGTGGAAACAGTGAGAAGCTTGAGAGGGTGTGGTGAACGGAGTGGGGTAGACAGTCCCTGCTTGTGAGGTCTATGAGGGAGTGGAATGTGTAAGAAGGAATCGGTAACTGTGAGGGAGGTGGAAAGTTCAGGAAGTGAGTGGAAGAGGAGTTTAGTCTGGTAAGGGAGAGGTGAATGAACTCGCCATCAGGCAGTAGCCTAATTGCAGGTGTATTATTGCTATTGTTAATACACCTGAAATTCGCCTAAAAATACAGCAGCAAATTAAGACTTATCAAAAATTTTTACTGGGAGTTAACTGTCGCACATCTAATAAAAGAGGTTGGTTTATAATCGCAGTTGTGTTCCAGTAAGAATATAACTGTAGCAATTAATAACACCCGCAATTGGGCTACCACCCAGTGGCAAGCTCTCCCACCTCTCCCCTCCCCCACTAAACTCTATACCCTGAACTTTTCAACCTCCCTCAGATACCAATTCATCCCACTAACACATTCCTTAATCCAGGAAATGGGGCAATACAATGCTTATATTTTTAACAGTTTTTTTCCTCAAAATTTTACCGACTAATCAAGTCCCAAAGCACTCATTTGAGGCACTAAGTGGACAATAAAACCATCACAAATCTACCACGTAATATTGATCGGAGGCTTTATGTGACCAGAGTCAATCTTTGTAACTGTAACATCTACAAGACAGCTAAAAAATGGACGACAAGGCTGCCAAACTAAAGTTGACCTGTCAGAATTCACCAGCTAAGGGTCCTTATCTGGTTTAGTGCCCTTGAAAATTGCATCTCAGATGCAACATTGCATTGTTAATTCACTGCAATGGAACATTTTCACACTAAAATGTCCTCTTCAGCCAAGTGTTCAATAAATTTGCCCTACTCTAGTCATAGTTTTCAGATGTGCAACAGTCTGAAATAAAGTGGAACCTCAGTAGTACAAACCTGAAGGAACCAAAATCTGGCTACTTTGTAATAAGGTTTGTTCGTTCGAAATTTAAGACTTTTTTTATGTTAGTGCAAGCCCAAAAACCTAAAAATTTGGAATTTATGTAAAAAATTTAGCTTTAATAACAAAAGAAGTCAACTCATTTTAACTTTTTGTCAAGAAAAAATTTACTTAAAGAATGATTAAATATCATATTGATTAATTCTTCAATAAAATCAACCCTTCCATTACAAAGAACCAAAAAATATTCCCAAAAATATTTTTACTTTTACCCATTTTCCACAGTCATGACGTACTAAAGTTTTTATTTTATGAAATTTTCTATTTTGGTTTGAACTGTTCTTGCTCTATGGAAGCACTTGACAACAGAATACAATCGATCAAACAATGAAAAACACAGAAATGCATGAATAATTACTTAATATGAAGAAGTACAAGTCTGTAAACAGAGAATTTTTTTATGTATACAAACAGGACGTTTCAATAGGTTTACTACATCAGATGTTTTCATCCATGTTATACACAAAGAGTACAGTCACAAGAGAGCCAAACACTATGTCAGCACTCACAAGTCCATCATTGTATGTGAGCACTCGCAGTCTTGCACACACCAGTAGTTTCTAAAGTGTAACACAGTGCAGAGTTTCAATCGTATCTACGAGGAACACTAAATTCATTTTGACATTGCCAAGCTACTGCAATGAACTATCTGAGAGATCAAGAAAAACTGTTGATTCTGTAGCAAAAGTTAAAAAAATAATTTGTCCGAAGTTCTTCTACCCGAATGCATATAATTTAGCTGGAAAATTTTTTGTCATTAATGTGATTATTTAAATTACTTCCCGGAAGAATGAAGAACTAGCAATACCAGAAACGTATTGTTAAATATGGAAGTTAATTGTACTGAACTGTTACAAGAACCGAAGTTGGTTAATGTGTTGCTTTAATGTATTTGTATTAAATGTACAGAATTTGAGGCTAAGAATTACATAGGGCATAAAAAATACTTTGTTATATGTATTATTCACATTTAGTTTTAAACAGCTTTTACAATTTGGAATTGCATACCGTGGGTTCGAGGGACCACAAACTCACTTTGCAATAACTAGTTCTTTGCATTAACCAAACTTTTACTAACGAGGATCCACTGTATTTAATTTGTGCGTTTTGAGTTTACACTGCACTGCTGTGGAAAACACTTTTAAAAGACAGACATTAAACTGAGCAAAATTTGACAGATTAAAACTAGGTGGAAACAAGCGTCCAAATTCACTATTTAATATTTTATTCACAACTGAATATTTCCCATGAACGAACATGGGCTCATGATATGGGAAAATATCAAGATCACATTGAACTGAAAAATGGAATGTGGCTGTGTTGGGGACACTGCAGTTTGTTTTGCGTGAATACGTCTACATTGACATGCTCTGGTGCTTCACACTATCATATGGGGTTTTCCAACCATATACAATTTCTGTATTTCAACTTTGCTTTTTGATGAAAATAGGCAGACATTGTGTTAAGAAGTTTTCACCATAACCACACCACACAAATTTTTATGCACGCAATTGATCTTACAGAGAACTGTCAATTAAAACTTAAAACAAGCCCGTCACTGCAGATTCGAGCAGTAGCCAATGAAAAGCAAGGTCACTGACAGCCCGACAACCGAAGAAAATAAAGTATTACTTCTCTTCTTTGCGTCGGACAAACTCAGGGAATTTATAAAACCACAATTCTTTTGAATTTCCCTAAAACTTGGTCAATTTTACTCGCTTGAAATTAAAGTTTTATTATTTCAAAATACGTGTCGTGCAAATTGTGCTCACAATTGAAAATTTCTTGAGCTGCTTAGCTATAAAGATCAAAATTATGACGAACTTTATAACATTCGAACAAAAGAATTTTAAAACCAGCCAAAAAAAGATGAAACGTGGCTTTAAATTACAAATCAATTCCAAGAGGAAAATTATGGTAAGTGTAAACATCCGAAAATGGTTTCATAGGTAACACTTACTAAGAATTTTTAGTTTTATGAAAGAGTAAGTTTATATTTTGTTAGGAGTTTCAAAAAGACTTGTCTGATTCGGTGTCATGAAAGAGGTGTTCTATTTTTGATCCACGGGAAGTGAATGTAATGTTAGCACTAGGGTGGCGTTAATTTATAAAATATGTGAGGATAAATTGTGTCACTAGCTTACTACATATTGTTTTTTTTCTTTTACAGCTTCATTTTGAAAAAAAAAAAAAAAAAAAAGGAAGCATATGAAGAGATTCGTAACAAAGAGAAAATAACACTATGGAAACATTTAGCGGGCAAAGTCCAAAAAGAAATGGATGACATTGGTTCAAGAGACCTTCACAATTTTAACTCTGCATGGAGGAGAGTCATCACAAATGGATATGAAAAATTAAGAATCTCCGGTTAACTAAGCACAGCAACACACACTTAATTTAATGGGTGGTGAAAGTAGCACTTCTGTAAATAGTGATAGTGCTTCACTGTTTCCACTGTTTTGTGTACACTGATTGTTATAGTTACAAAAATCAGGTTACAACAGGTGATGGCACAGGCTAAAAACATTAGTACAATGTAATAATGATTGTGTAAATGTAAACAGCAAGCTAATTTTCTGTTTGAAATAAATGTAAGTAGTTATAGAGAAACATTACTGTTTAGATTAAACATAACAAGTGTGTAACTTTTAACATTCTCCTTTCCCACCATAGCAGCATCACTATAATTAATGCTGTCCTACTTTCTAACACTCCTAATTTAACAGCATACTGTGCGAGTACACACACACACTGTAACGGAATAATTTTGTAAATAAATGGCCTGTGTTAACGTAAAATCTAAGTTTATAAACATGACAAAATAAATTCACAGATTCACATTATTTTGAAATAGGTAATGTGTGATGAAAATGAACAGACAGTTCAGGTGAATCAGTTTTTGTCAAGTGTGTATTTATATATAGGTATAGGCCATTCAAGGTAAAGTGAGCACTTTTTGAGGCTGCATCAGACATAATTACCAATAAATACATTTCATGATGGCCTTGGACTTTTGGTTTTGGGTATGGTGAATGTATACACTGTATTACTCACATGGCAGGGTTTGGGGAAAGGATATAAATTGGTTGAAACAAAAAAGTAACTATGGCTTCAAGTGCTCATCGTGAACAGCCTATAATTTTGTTAAAGGGCATAGCAAAATAAACTATGAATGGAAGTGAAATAAAATGTTATGTCAATTATACGTGATTCCAAACACTGACATACTCCGGAAGGTTATTCCTGATGTACATATAAGACTGTTACCTGAAGTGATTATTAAGGGAGCAAAGCAGCTCTAAAATCCATGGTTTCAAATGTAATGTAGTAAAAAATAACCACCCACAAGCAACAAATCAGTGAATAGTGTTGTGTGGAATGTGACAATGCAGTTGGCAATAGCATCCCCAGTCATTATAGAAATACAGGTTGCCCCATGTGTTTACATGAAAAGTGTAAACAGTAAGTTTTAAGCGATTTATTGACATAACAATCAGAACATCTTAACCAACAAAAATTGCAGTCTTGTCAGAATACTCTCAGGTGAACAGTTGTCGCGAAATCTGTCCAGAAAGTGCGGTTGCAAGGTACCAAACACGTAAAACACTTGGTGATGCATCACCACGTGCAAATTAACTGCACAATGTGCTAGTGATGTGATAGCACTCTTAACGTGAAAAGAGTAATGGTCGTGTGCAGGGTGCAATTCCGGGTCAGTTGCATTTACAAAAGTAAAGTAATGGAATGAACGCAATGCAGATGCATACTAATTTATTGTACTGAAACAGTACACACAACCTAAGTTTACAAACATAAAACCACCATAGTCCAATGGTAACCTGTCCAGTGATGTCAAGCCATGACTAAGGACCTCCACTGCCAATCCAACAAGCACCAAATGTATGTAAGACATAAGCAAGCACATCTTTCAAAGTGAGCGGCAGCAGCACCATCATGTTGGTATCACATACCATGCCGAATATTAAGGGGAACATAGTCTTAACAGATCGGGTATAGTACTGGTAAGAAACTTCACATAACTGCCCCAGTCAAGTCGTTGGGGAAAGATATGGCCCGAGCAATGTTGTCACCAACTACTGTGTCACGTATAAGATGGCAAGATTTTTACAGTTCGACAAATGTTTATTATTAGTTTATATATCCTTTCACCATCAGCTGGTAGATCAATTGGAGGCTACGCAAAAACAAGGAAATGGGTTTCCGGGGATAAAACATGGCGCGTTTAGGACAGACGGACAACTACTGGCCAAATAGAAATTACTATAGTCCATTCCCGATTGGAAGCGACTTATGAAAATCAACCTTCGAAAAAACACTAGGCATAACATGTCAACCCGTTTTACCCCTGTGGCCTCATCAATGCTTCCTCTCCATTTGATTTCCCTTGCTTCTAACTGTTGCTATTTCAACACTTGCTGCTCGGCCCTGACACTGTCCCTACCACAGATCACCTAGTGTCTTCTTTCCTTGCTCTGTCAGTGAAACCTGGTCCCCTCCCTACACCTTTCCAGCCCTACCCATTTCCTCTATCTATAAATGTAGCCCCCCAAATTCCACATACCCTCCTATACCTCACTCGCAGCCACTGCCTTCTTGTAGGATACTCCTTTCCTAACCAGCACACCACTGACTACTGCCCACTCCAGGGAACTTCTCCCGCACTTTCCTCAGCAATCCCCTGGTCCCGCTCTACCCCTGCCCCACCTCACTATGAGCCATGTCATTTCCCCCTACTGAATGAGAACAACCTTTGCCACCCTGCTACCTCACAATACCCTAAACCCTTTCCTCCAATCCTTGGTATTTGCCCCCCCCCCCCCAAAAGCTGCTTTATATGTATTTCCTTCCAGATTTCCCTCAGTTCCACCCCCTCCACAATAGAGCTGCCTAGAAAAAGTACCTCTGGCTCATTCCTACAACATTTTCCCACATAAGGCACTATCCCGGGAAAACTTACAACATTGTCAGGCATTGTAAACGCCAAACTAACGACTTGTGGAGTTTGTCATGCATCGGCTGTCCTGGCTCGACTGTCGTGTTGTGTTCGTCGGGATATTGTGATTCCAGCTTTATACTACGAAGTTACGAGACACTGCGAAATGCACTCAAAATTGCTGCACGCTCCCACTCCAACCCCACAGTTGATGCTTCGCAGTCCTCACTCAACGTAACATTCTTTGGCAATCGGGTGGTGTAATTTAATTTTTAATGTAAACTATAAATTCAGTGCGGCAATGCAAAACTGTATCCCCCGATTTTGTTATCCGACTTTCTGGATTGCCTACCACTATGGTCACAAAAGAAGACGTTGCCGCAAACCAGAAGCAAAGATAATACAAGTTTCATAAAACTCACGCACAGATCAACTCCAAGAATATTTATTATGTTCAAAAGCTCCCAGGACAAAATTAGAATTTAATATTTTAACCGATGCTCCTTAAAATGTGTTAATTTATGTAACGCTTTAAAATGTTAACTTACTGCCACATTATCGTACCAATACAAAACCCGGCCCTCCCTAGACACAAAGGTAGACTAACATCATTACTATTTTGGTGGGCAGTTATTTTCCTCTAATAGGTAGAATTTACTGTTCAACTCAAACATAATTCAATTTACACAGACGGTTCAGTTACTAATAACAATTTGGTAAAAATGTTATTAAATTGGTTGCAAACAACAACTCCTCTAGCAACAATAATAAGGGAATCAAAACATGTCTACATAAAACAGACATTTTATGAATGATGAGAATAATTAAACCTAATTTACTTGTGGGTTAGGTATATTTAAAAATAAAATTATATAGTTTATAAAATATACAGCTGTCTTTATTAAAGAGCAGTATTGTCATTTTTTCAACAGTTGAAGCCACTACCCTATAATTTTGCGGCCCACGAAATCCCTATAGAGCTTCGACCCCGTCTGACAGCAGAGGTTGGGAATATTTCTCGGAAATGTTCCAAAGAACGCTTCTGTCGTAACGCCACACTATTCCACAACTTTCATATAGACTGATTTGTGTGACTTTTAATCAGTGAAAAAAATATAAACCACGCCTTGAAATTTGTATAAGAGTATTGGGGGAGTATGTTGTGCATTGATTGAGAACCCCAGAATGTAATGAAGAGTTCATTACGAACACTATAGTTCCAAAAGGAACCGTTCATTATGACCTGGAAAGTTCCGGAACAGATCTTGAAAACAGGAACGGTCACCATCTCTTTAATGACATGGCAGCTGCAGCCAATGACAACACACTTTACCATATATGGACGTGACCCTACAATACAAGCTAATAGCGCCCTATTGACACCTCCCGGCATCTCGCCGGTCAAAGAAAAATAATAATTAAAACCGAACATTTTAAATAACTATCCTACCAAACCAATTACCCGAGTAAACTAATAACTAGAACAATAACTCCAAACGTTAAGCAAGTTCGGTTGACGTCCCAGATGTCAAAACCTCATTGCAAGTTCAGCTGGGCCAAAATGTCACAAGGTGTTAACGTCACATGACATTCCGCAGCAAAGTCGCAAACCTGCACCAAAAACTTGTGGTTCGGTAAAAAAATTTACCTAGTACAAATTATGTTACAGCACTATTCAGTATTGTACGTCAAATCAGCACCTTTACGAATTACTGTCATTTCCATACCAATATAGCAACACATGATCATAGACATATACTGCCTTCAATTCGATAAACGCTATACATGACATTACGAAACGACAATAACACAAATCCACGTACTTACCTCAATCAGGTATTACTTGGTCTCCCCCTCCACAAATACTTCCGAACACCACTTCGAAACGCACGCAAATGGAAAACGCGCCTGTACGAGCTCTGAGCAGACCCTGCCCGGGAACGCCTGAACTTCAAAATGAACTCATTTCCAACGTGCAGGTGAACAGAGAGACTAATACAAAATAAATGCCAATTTATAAAATCGATATATATCAGGATAAAATCTTAAAAATAATTTTATAAATTACTATATATATTCTATAACCATCTTATCCGTAATTTTGGACAAATTTAAACACAATATTGACATAAAATCTCAAACTCCCCTCAAAATGAATTATTCCATAACCCCCACTCCTTTCTGAGGAATCTGTTGTTCCATATATGGGCATAAAACGTACGGAGATATCTGATTGGACGCTCACACACAAGGCAAGAAACTCAGCCACAGGTTTGATTCTACCATGGAAGATTTAAACAAAGAGCAATCAAGAATAAGAATAAACAAGTGAATGACACAATATATATGTTTTTTTAAACATTATTACTTAAATTATCCGTTTCAAAAATTAAATAATATACACATGTTAAAGTAAAATAAACACAGAAAAATACCAAAAAAGTATTATCTCCAGATTATTTGATTTCCAGTCATAAAAGGAGGACTAACAATTCACTTATCAGAACATTATCACCATGTACTTAAGATAGAAGGCCGCGGTTACACGGGATGAAGAACCACTTTACCTAAACACGTTCAGATATTGAAGAGGTTGGATTAGCTTCGAACCAGTTCTGTTGTTTTTCGTTCGCAGTTGTTTTTCGTTCAAAATGAACAATTTTCATAAGTCGTTTCGAACGACAACGCTTCTGTGCTTTGCTCCTATTGGCTGCTTCCTAGTAAACAAGCAATGTAATAAATATTGATGAATATGACGGGAAATAATACACAAGTTAAATTAACTTAAGTTTAAGATTGAATGTTCTAATAGTCACCCATTATACCATTACAATAAACGTGTAGGATACATAACATTTATTGGGTCCAGACTGACTGTATTAATGCGTTTACGGTAACATTTCAATCTAGGTAGAACCTGGAGTGGACTGAAGAATCCAAATTGAAATATTAGTATAAACACATCCGTTCTGACCTGAAGAAGGAGTGGAGTGAGATAATCCAGTCAAGAAGTGATGAATAGTTTACGAACTACCAGTTCATTTTGAACTGGACTTGAAAAAGAACAAGGTGCATAGTTCACCACGACAAAAAATAACCAGTCTCTTGTGATATCGGTCAGTCATTCTCTTAGTACCAGTAACTACGCCAGGACACTGCGCTTGTTCAGATAATCCGTCATTCGTCGCTCTCTGCAGCTTTCCCCCCACCGGCTATCACTCCATCAGGCAATCATTCCCTCTGTAACTAGCCACATCGCCAAGTGCATACTTCTTAGCTATCTGGCTCGGTCCATCATATTGGTATCTTTGTTTCAACTCGTTCAGCACGGCCTTGAACTGTAGGGATCGCAGACCTACTAGTTCAATACTGACATATGAGTGGCAAATCGGTCGGGAACTGCAGGACACACAGCACAAGGCAGTAGACAGACCTATGGCCCTGCAGCGATCTTTCGTTCTTTCGTACTTTCTCGTTCCGACCCAATTGCTTAGTTGGTTGCATGCCGGTCTGCAGTGCGAGGGGCTCCAAGTTCGAAACCTATTCAGGGTATGGATGTTTGTGTCGTCCATTTATCTCGTTTCATCCTCATCGGCACTAAAGACCTCGCTGTAATGGTGCCATGTCTCACTCACTCCTACTATACATACGAAGTTGCCAGAGATACGGAAATTCCAATATCTGTAAGAAAATACCTCTGATAGCCACACTAATACGAGTATAGCTAGGACAGTAAAAAATTTAAAAAATACTCATTAATGTAATGTCAAGTTTTACACACACCCAATAAAGAAGTGAAAAAAAAATATCTAGTGTATTCACTCAATACTACAGGTATAGCTTTTTGATATAATTTGCATCGTATCAAAATAAGTTATTTTTGTAATTAAAGTTCTAATAAAATGTTTCTTATACTGGTACAAATAAATTCAGTTTGTAGGAGCTATTTTTGGTGAGTTTGTATACACATGACTTGGAAAAATTGACTTTAATCCTGGTTGTCTCCAGTAAAACAACCTATTCTAATAGTGTTGTGGTCATTACTAACAGTAGCAAAAGTAATTTGGTGTTATGTTACACATCACATGTGTGGATAACTCTTTGTAAAGATAGTGTCACTATCCATTTATTATATTTCTATTATTAAAAAAAGTAATTTTGTCTACACACAATAATGCACTAATTCTTTAGCAATTAAATTACAAACATTACTTATGTAAGTTATGAAGAATGTTAAGATTAATATTTTCTCTTATTTCTTTGTCATGTTCCTTTGAACACTAACACTCCCCTTCTAACACTCGACGGATGATATGTGGTTAACTCGGGTGACAAACAGCTGCAGTCAATACCTTTATTTACTTCTCTTTTCCTTCTACGATTGCTTAGATTCTTTTGGGGAGGAAAATGGAACTGTGAAGAGGAAAAAGAGAAAGACATATCAAGTTCTCGGGCCGAGGTTACACTTGTTCTTTGCAGTTCGACCATAACCTATATAGTTCAAAAGAACGGTACCTAATTAACTGTTCTCAAATGTGACTACTTCTGAACGACCTAGTTCATTTTAATGAAATATATATTTCCCATCACTACAGTCCAGTTGTCGAGGTGGACTGGAATGAAGAATATGGATTAAAATTGTACTTTAAAAACTGATCGGATTGAAATTAGATAAGGAGGAAAACGAAACATTAGATTGGTTATCTAAAAGATTAGAATCATTCTGAGGCTAGCAAAACTTTTTTTTTTTTTTTTTTAAGTAAAGCGAAAAAAAAAAATGGCAACAAAGAAACTGAGAAATATTTTTACTCGGAAATATGTGAAATTAACTTTATATTATGTTTGATTTATAGTTCAGCCAGTAGCCAAAAAAGTTCTTCTATCTTTTTTCAATCCGCTTTCAGTCTTGTTTTGACTTTATTTTGCGTTCGAAACTTTTCTTTAAACACTTATTGTCGATACGAGTTCACTACGAGTTCGCTACAAAATGATTCCAATCAGAGTTCAATCCAGTCCCATAATTTACTCTAAAAGCAATATATATCATGTCTCGCAGAAAAATAATTTCAGAGAAGGCATTTAATTCACATGGAAAAAGAAAGTCATTTATGTAGCTAAAAAACTGATGTTATTTACAGAACATTTCATGTATTAGGTCGGCATATTTTCTGAATACAGATTGACAAAATAGGCCTTAAAAAAATTCTTTATTTTCGTGAAATGTATCTAGTTTTCACTGGCATGTGATATTAACTAACCTATTGTATTTTAAGATCGCCATGTTTATTTTAAATTTAATACTTCATTTGTCCTACCCTCAGTCTGGACTAATAGTTAGGCCATAAATATGCTCTCTTAATACGAAAAATTTTGGTCGGAGGATGATCTATCGTATGTCCGGACAAAAACGACTATGAATAAAGCCATCGATATCTTGGCGGGTCGTGTGCTTTCTTGGCGTGACTTAAGATATAGTTATATTTTATATATTAAGTACAAGTCAAGGTGAGGTAGCCAATAAGAGCACAGCGACATTTGTTGGTGAAAACTGTATACAAATACTGAATTAATGTTATGTAGTATTGTGAAACCGTATGAAAATAAGTATTTTATTCGAAAGACAGTCTCATCGCAATTTAAAAAACATTTTGACGTGTGCCACTTTCCCTCACCACTAAGAACGTTTGTCCAGTCGGGTTCTACAGTACCACAGCAGCAGGGCTGTGTGCTCTACTAACGAGCAGAACGTGCACCAGATCGTGGTTGCCCGATCAGGATCACGGGCAGGGCATGCTGTGCAGTGTGACAGCACGTTGGTGCAGTGCAGCTGGTGGTTGCTAACAGCGACTGCAGTGGAGGCTCCACGAGGCGGAGTGCTTCAAAAATAAACCCCCAAAAAGGACTGGAATGGAGAATCCAGGGTCTATATATCCTATTCCTGTTACGTTTTATTAAATGGTTTATGATTTGTTGTTTTTCCTTGTTCCCTAGTATTTTGTAGAGCGTGTTTGCATATATATTTCTTTCATCACTCGTCTAAACCTATGTCCATTATCATTAACCAGTGTTTGTATATTGCAGTCTTTCAGGTAATTTTTAAATATAAGTTTGGTAAACAACATGATGTAATGCAGGAGAATATGTTTTGTGGGAAGGAAGTATTTCTGTTCTGGCGGGTGGGTCGGCTGAGGCCCACTTGCATGTCAGGCAAGAGAGTCAGTCAGCAGGTAGATTTTATATGGGAGTGGTGCTTTGTTGTAAGCTCAGGCTTTTGTCACGTGCCAGGTGGAATTCATCATTTTGGTATGGACATTTAGTTGCAATAGACTTAAATTAACTCCAGGAACCTTTTATCGTTTTAGCTGCCTGTTACACCACACTCTCTTCCCATGGGAATAGTATCGCTCTAGGAAGCATTTAACACCATGATTGGTATAGTGTCATAAAACTTTTTGCAGCTTAACCGCAGTGATCAGGAGCGATTAGCCACCTCATTCGCAAGTAAAGTGTTCTCCAGAGAGGGATGTTAATATCGTAAAATAAATACTGCTTTGAAATGAACGATACATAATTTATTTCGACCACCTTGTGCGTTTCAGGGGACAAGCCCTAACAATACCTGTGCATCATGATAGTTTCTGTAAACCTCATTCAACCTTTACAAGTGTAAATGTTTTTAGCAAATGTTCTGTGTTCAATGGGCGTGTAGTTGGCCCTAAAAATCCACATTCACGAGTGTCAACGTTTGTAAGCTTCCCACCAAAACTTCCAGCATGGTACGTTGATGGGATGCACCTCCAGAGATGATGTATGTAGTTCATGCCCTGCCTGGTAGCAGGTGTAATGCAGATAATGAAGATTTTGCTCTATGCTACGTTCGGTAGAGCGAACGACGATGATGGGGTTGTACAACCGACGGCTTAAGTTTAACTCAGGATATGTAGTTAATTTGAACGATATTTAATGTAATTACCAATAATTTAATGCTGATATCATTCAAAAAATTTTCTAAGGGACGAAGTGGTAGGCCACTTCGTCCGCCGATACTAGCACTGATTTTACTCCGCTTAAGGGAGGGTGGCCCCATAGTTGCAAAACATATAACGCTGAAAAATGCTACTACAGGGCACAGTACCCGATGTACTTAGGATAATAAATGCAATCAAACTCATCTCGTTAATGTGTGATAGTTTTATTTCTGAAAGGGTACAACAGAATGATACAGCATATTAATGCTACCTTTTAAAGCGAACCAGGCACTCCAGACCTGCAGGTGTTCGCTACTGCAAAATAACATGATGGCCTTAGTGACGATTAAGGGAAAAAGCCGTACCGACGTGCGAAGTACGCGAATGTTACCTCAGGATGCAAAGAGGCAACCCCTAGGCTATAGAAAAGAAGTTAATTTTTCCAGTACTAAGTTAAACTATTGTGGTAAGAAAATGGAGTATAAATTGAAGAGCCGAGGGGTGTGTCACAGGAGCTTATCGTCTGTCCTGCTGGTCGTCAGGAGTGCGGAAGTCTGACTGATTTAAGATTGCAGCAACCTCGCCAAATGCATACATGAAAAAACGTAACTGTACATCTTACATGATTAAAGAAATTAACGCTGTACCTACATAATTATGACTAATGGATAAAAACATGTTGGTGACATACCTGTGAACACCGGAGCCACAGATATGGCTAAGAATGTGATATCATGAGCATGTCAGGGCACTTGAAGGGTGATATTAAATGAAATGATGCCTTATAAGACTGATTCTCGATGAATGAATACATGTACACTATTATAATTAATACATGAATATTGGCATGTCTCGTTATGGCGAAAAATGAGAAAAATCGAATGCATTACTTTCCTGTGACGACATACGCATTTCACTGAAAAGGGGTGGGGATATGGCCTGTCCTCTCTGCGATTTGTGTAACTCTCTACGAAAAACCGGGCGGATTCCCTAGTTAACTATGGTGCAATAATTGCTGAAACTCACTGTAATTACACTAATTAAGTGAGAGGTCCGTTGACAGTGTGCACACTGAAAAGTCTTGTGATTGTGACTTTACAGGAAACACTCATTTGGGCCAAATATCAATTGATTACTAGAATTTACTATCGTAATTAATTTAAAATATGGTGGTCCGCGGCCCACAGGTTGCAGAGCAGAAAGAAAAGTGTAAGCACACAGTTCTTGTTGACCTGCACTGATCAGGACCGCAATTCAATTGCGATCGATCGAGTGTTGCTGTGTGGATGATGCATCTGCGATGGTACAAAGCGGCACAAGGGTTACGTAGACACCTGGAACACATCAAACGCCCCCCTCTCTGGAGACAGTTTGATCCTCGCAGAACCCAAGGAACTGTTATGCCGTTAGGTGCAACAGGATATCGGTAGTCACAGCTGGTTGCAGGGCCTCGGGTTGTAACGACAAAGATTAAGCTGTGCTGCGCTGGCTGCTGATGTCCCAGGGCTACAGCCATGCTGAAGGTGATGATATGTCGCTGCATGTGCTCGACGAAGGGGAACGGCTACCGTTTAACAAACAGTTACAATACAATTCAATTTGGAGTAATAATCGACAGGGCAGAGGTCACCATCATGATCAGTGAGGATATTTAGTCCGGGTGTATGCCCGCAACCCTGGAACAGTAAGAGTGATCATATACACCAGTTGTCTCGGTATTGCCTTGATGACGCATGACACATAGTCGTCTCAACCACATCCTAGACCTCACCTTCACCACCCTCAAAGACCCAACCAACCTTTTTATCAGTCCATTCCTAGTCGTAAATTTCATGGTCATGTTTTATTTCTTGGAATATGTTATTGTATTCGCTTTATTTAACAATTTGATGTGTGTCACATGTCCTATTCAAAGCCGGTTTGACATCTGCGCACCAAGTTTGTGTGCACTTGGGATGCGCACTCGACGAGTGGAGCAGTAAGTGTAGTGCAGTGCATGTGTGGATGTAATGAAATCCAAACTTGAGCACATAACATCAGAGCACCTACTGTAGTGCATTATTATAGAATAGATTGTTACTTTCTGTGATATCTTTAATGTAGAGTTTCACTTGAAATCTGTAAACACGTGTGTTCATGTGTTTACGTCATTTAGGCAAGGAAACAAACCCAGTGTATTTCAGAGTGAGTAAAGTTTGTTTTTCAGTGATTCATTATGAATCATTCACAATCTGTGCCATCATCGCCTCATTAACCCAGCCATAAACAATGTCCATTATGCGATGTTATTTTATGAATTATTTACACATGTTCCAGCACAAGGTAAGGATCGAAAAGGGTTAGTATGTGGATCCACGTTGCCTGCGAAATTCGGCTGGCATATTACTATGTGCAAGTTAGTCAGCTACCAGCATCCCCTGAGTGTGTGGATGTGTGTTACCGGGACTCGGGTTTCATGTGTTCGGGCAGCCTTCAACTTTTGTTTTTCAATCATTCAATCTCAATAGTCTTTAATTCACCGGAACCATTGTTCTTTAGCTGCCCAAGACACCACCCCGTCCCCCCTTATAAAACATGCTTTTATCGCCTGGGGAAGCTTAAAACCTTGCACATTATTTATCGGCTTCGTGCCAGTTTTACAGCATTACCTCGCCATCAGGTAGAAGCCATGAAGTGTGATTATATATATATATACAGTGTAGGCCCGAGAGCCTTGATAAATTAACAGCATGATTATGCATTGAGAACTGATCATGTGGACATTATTTCGTGGCCTTCGGATTCTTCAGGGTACGGGCCTTTATAATACCTGCACCTTTTTCACCCATGGTATTAATATGTGTTTTCTTTATTCTTTAATGTGCAAGTATCACGTGTGTAGATGTAGGCGTGTGACTAGCCGATAAATCACTGCGTCAACATAATCAGCGAGCGTTTTTTTTTGTCGCATTATTACTTAACATGGGTGTGTGAGCTAACCTGAACAGGCCATTGAGCACCATGCATTTGGAATAATTGTACAGCGCACTTATAAGGAGCAGAAGTCCAGGATAGCATTGGCCGTCAGCCGAACATCCCTGTAGGAAACCTTGTCTCTACCAACTCACACAACATCGTCCAGCAATGTTTGGCGCCCCAGGTAAAATAACCTTCAAAATTTACTGCTCCTTAAATCCTGCCTCTACCCTCTGAGGCACCATGGCAATTTGTCACTTTTAAGATGTATTGATGAAAATGCCCAATGTTGGCATCGACTATTCCTTTTATAAGATATTGTGAGTTTTTCAAAAAGTTTACTCAAGCAGAAACCACAAATAATTAAATATATGTATATGAACTTCACGATGACTGTCGCTGGCATGGAGACTGTTCTGTCCCCTGCAATAAACACCAGCTGCGATCTCATTTCATTTCACCCTGCATCAACCAACAGAAGTAATTCTTCCCAAACTAATAAATACTATGCTTTATTAGGCCCTAATCCAGTTTAAAGGAATTATTTTATCCTCTGCAACTGTCACATAGCTTTTCCACGGGCCTCTTGGCATCACGTGGTTAACTATGCTCTTCCATAAAGATCCTCCTTCTTTGTGTGTGCACATGGCTACAATTGTGGCTATGGCGCTATGATCCTGTTAGCCTCATGTAGGCTTCACACCTTTTTACGATGTGTTCGCATGCTCTACCACATAATGGAGAATTAGTCATTTATGTGCCTCCTACAAGGGTTTATGGAATAAATTGTATGGTTGAATGGTACTCTCTATTTTTTATTTCTTGGGGTCGCCTATCATCCCATGTAAGAAGCATTTTTATTGTGACATAACAAAGGCATGGAATGGCCAGAGCAATCCCTCGGAAGCGAGTGGCATCTTATGGAAGGCCAACAGCCCCTACTAGCCAGGCATAATGGAAATTTATTGAAATCAAGTCTACGATAGTACGTGGAGTCAGCCTCCATAGACGGCGGAACATTAGAGGTTAATCCACACCGTCGTCGGCCGCACGACCCCGTCTGTAGTCTCGGGCTCACCACATCATGAGCTGGCGCATATCCGAGCAAATCTTCCCTTCAGTATTCCAATCCACATCACCCTGCCATCCCCTCAATGGTCCAGACAACCCCCGAGCTGTAAGTGTAGGGAGCAACTCTCTAATATTAATTAAATAAATGTAAATACACACTGTGCTGTAATGGTATTGACTGTGTGGTGTTTCCATTATACCATGCATTGCTCATACCAATCTCAAAATAACATTTATTCAATAAAATAATACACAACACTTTAAACAAATAAATATACACATAATCCTTCAAGACAATACAGTGCACTAATTATAGAATCATTAACTCTAACACTTTCACATAACAACTCTTTCCTCGGCATTCAGCATGTGACATTGAAAATACTACCCAAATTAGCACCATACACGGGGCTCATAAAATAAATAACACTGCACATAACAAAAATAAATGATATTAAAAAAGGTCATGTAAAATAAAATAACAAATAACTACACACTGGATTGGTATACACGATCACACATGTTGAACACTGCTGCACTCACGTGGCTTGAGGCTGACACATGGTACACACCACCATCTACAACAGGCTGCATCACCACCAATAGGCCAAGAATGCATTGTGCAGGTAGACAGAAAAAGGAATATACACCTCCCTGCCGACAGGTACAATGTTACTCAGGAGACTGTACTAATTTATTTATTACAAGAGGTACCTCTTTTTATAAATTAGTAGTGGCTCCAATACGGTGTCACTCCACAGTCACAACTAATAGATGCACAGGGAAATAAATGAGAGATCAGAGCAGCAGGTATCACTGCATACAACATGACTAAACACTAAGTGCCACAAACAGCTCAGCAGGCCAAAAGACATGTGATAAGTACTCCCCAGTGCCTATGATTCCCCTTGAAATATTTTTCCATTTACATACCCGGTTGACACCTACCGTGTTTCCCTCCTCACAGACAGTTCGCACGCCACACACCATCTTTGCAACCAACCATCCAGTATGCATCACCACACCTGATGATGATGATGATGATGATGATCTGCTCTAAAAATCCGTAGACCTGGACTACCGAGGACTGTCAGCCTCCCTCAATGATTTGCTCAATTCCGACGGGTGTTTTGGGCCCCTTCATGCCCGAAAAATACGTCACAAATATTTACGAGTTGCATATCTGGTTATAAGGCCAAGAAGCGCCCAGAAATAAAGAAACATGTAAAGTCGTTGCCTCATTATTTATTTATAGAAATCCCAACAGTGCACTTACATGGTACAATTCATCACTTGGCTCGGCAAGCTCCTAAGCAGAAAAATAAGCACAAGGCTTTACAAAAGACATACTGTACCTTACTTACCCGGCGTGTACAAAACACCAGGGTTGTGGGACAGTACTATCTCCAGGCTAAAGAAATTAAATAAAAGGTTCCAGTAATTAATAATTGACTATGGCACATTACATGATTAGTTCAAAATGATGCAGGACCAGAGAGGTCCGGTACGTCCACCGTCCCACTGAGTGCCGAAAACGCTACTGAATTGGTTTGGCGCCGAGTTCTCCCATTGGCCGAAATGTGACGCATGACCGTTAAAAAGTACATGAAAATTGCAAATGACTTATGATTAACGAAATGATGGCTGGGTGTGTGGACTGACTAAAATGACAAACAAGAATTACATTTTCAACTAATTAGTAAAATAATATAAAAACAAATTAAAACCTAACTTAACTGTAACTGACCACCACGGTGATGTGGGCATTTTCCTTAAAACTTAACCCAAAATACACATTAGTGGCTATGACATAGTACATATAATATTTCCTAACCAAACAACTTAGCATAAAAATACTTATGGGCCCTTTTAAAACACATTATTAATTAACTAACCCGTGTGACACGCGACCTTTTACACTGGTCACACGGTATGTAGAACATAAATGACACTTTAATAATGTAAGTAAACAAAACATGTAACACTACAATACAAGTTGAACACATCTGCTGCACTGTACAACACAATCTAACAAATATTTACACAAGCCCTTACAACAAAAACATTACTTAGCCTAACACAAGTATCACACTGACATACGCACAGACACACTACACATGCACATGCATAACACTTGCTTTGGCTCTTGTAACACTCAAATGGTGGTGCATGGTTGTGGAAGCTGATGCAGAAAAGAGGTGTGTAATGACCTAAAACGGGACATGTAGGACATGTCACTTTTGTTTTTATGAGAGGTGACTTTGAAGGATTGATGTGCTGCGGGCCTCTCAGTAATAAATTACTTTAATTAGGATATTTTAAAAATGTATTTCTATTATCCCACTGGCTTTATTTTATAGGGCATGATGTCGCTGCCCCGCATGGGTAAATTTTTGTACCTGCTAGCATTAAATGCGTATGAAAGCTCGATTAGAACCTAATATTATTAGTGGTTAACAAGTAATAATTATTGGTAATTCGTCATTTTGTTACTATTTATAATAAGGGGGCAGTAACTCAGAATTTTAGTACTTCAGTAAATATAATCCCCCAGCTTAATTCTCAACTACAATTACCATGAATTTCATAGCATTATTAACAGGCGTTAGACTGAATCTGGACTGTCCACAATTGGTCTTGATGTAATTTGCAGTAGATTTGTGTGACGAATACGTAAATTGGAAATATTGTATGTTCTCATGATATACTTTTCATTCATTAGTTGGCTATCCTGGTTATGAATTTTATACATAGACGCCAAGGAGCTATACCTTGCTATTTGTTTTTATTATGAATGACCTGGAATTAATAGATATACTTACATATTTCCATGTATCTGTAGGGGAGGAACCAAAACAATCACAAAGATAACTTTAATGCACTGCCAGAATCTGAAGTCAAATACAATCCACTTTCGTTTCTTGCAAACGTGATTTGACTACTACAGTCATGACGTTCTGCATTCTGATTCACCGGCATTAAACATATGGAACAACGTACTCAGAGATGGCCATCTTTCACCATATGTACCCCACGTAAGTCAAGCCGAGTCATAAACTTCAGGAATTCAGTTTCTTGTATGGATAGCGTTGTGTAGGGTATGGTGATGCGGGGGACTCTCTAGGGGTGGTAGAAGTTGACTTCGCCCTTTCTTTTACCCAAAACAAGGACGCGTTGATATGCCCAGGAGCCAAGCTCAGTCGAGCTGTTGCTGTGCTGCGGTTGTGGGCCGATGGCCAACGGGGTGTCCCTGGAGTCTCCGCCTGTGCTGGGTTGCTTTTGATGATTCGCCATGCTTACCAACACTGATGCTAAAAATTGTATCGTGTGTTACCATTGCAAGGTGCCGGGTGTCGGTCCCCTATTTTGCACTTATTAGGAAATACTGTGATTACTCTGCATTTGTGGGCGCAGGTCCTGTTGTTACAACACTTTACTTTTAGAAACACTGCAGTTACTCTGCAAGAGGGTGCAGGGCCCATAAGAACAAAACTCTCTTAATATTTGGCTATAGGGCACAGTACCCGAAATTATAGACAGTGAAAGACGTAGTATTTATTACACACATTTATTCACAGCTTTTGATACAAGCATTTGGTTTGTATATAAGATTAAGCACGTTGCATTACATTATAAAATACTCGGACAACACCTCGGCTCTATAAATTAAGTGACTAGGTTCCTGATTTAATTAGTCTATTGATAAGCTAATGCTCAAGCCATATTGAGCCCAAGAAGGGGCGAGAGGAGACGCGAGGTGTGGCAGCACTTCAGGGGGGAGACCCCGCAGGGGACCCACCCATGCACGCCGAGGAGGAAGCACCACCAGTGGTGACACTGAGTGAGAACATCGCTGACGTGCTCCAAGGCGAGCAAAGGGAGCAGGAAAGTGCATCCGCATTTCGAGGAGATGATGGTGGAGAGGAGAGGACACCAGTCATCGGTATAAAAGCACCTCACAGGGAACCCGAAATACCTCTACAGCACGTGCAGGAGGAGCATGATGAGCAAGGTGAACATATGCAGGTTAACGTAAAAGGGGCGGAAGTGAATATGCACGTAAAGCGAGGGGGCAGATATTCATGTATGTGCAAGCGTAGTTGCAGGGACTGTTCAGCCGGGTTGCGCACAAAGGCAGCGGGTTCAGCGAGAAGACGGTGAGAGTGAGGGCAGCGAGTCTGGGAGCTCGCTGTGCCTTCGGCGATCATGCAGGTGGAAAAACCCACCACCACTATATCAACAGTGCAGGCAGCCAAAGTAGTCTAGGAGGAAGGGGCAACCGCCTGCATTGAATCGTGCGGCAGGGACACAGGAGCGGCAGTATCACCTGCGGTCACTCAGGCCTGCCCGCATCTGCCGCTGCTGCCAGTGTCATCCGACGGCCTACAAACTTACTCGAAAGGGGGGCGGGGGGGGGGTTGACGTGTGCACATCCCCAGCGTTATCCAGTTTGTCCGGCCGTAACCTGTGCTACCCGCAGCAGGGTTATGCACTCTACTGGGTGTGGAGTGTGCATCCGGTCACCGGAGCGACCAGGCACTGGGCAAAAGCAGGGCACGCCGGTACAAGTTCAGCGGGTGGTTGCCATGTCGACGCAAGTTGCCGCGAAAGAATAATTCCACCAGTATATTGAACTGGAACATTCCAGGCTGGATTAAAGATTTTATTGTGTTGTTGATTAAGATGTTTATGATTGTTTTTGTAGGCATTATATTTTTATCCTGTTTGCAAGGTAACATGGAATTTATTTATTTTTATCTTCTAGAGTGTTTTGTCCATCCCATTTCACCAGTGCTAGTGTCATAGGAATATTTGTATTGTTCTCGCCTGTTTAATTATTGTATTTCATTAACACAAGGGTCAATCGTGCAAGTCATCTCAGAAAGTAGTCCCGTTTCAGCGCGATGGTAAGCTGAGACGAGCCCGCGTCGCCGAGCAGAAGTCCTTCAACTATCAGCAAGTGACGGAGGTGGTTTGCATGTGTTAGGCTTCGACGTTTCTTGCACATGCCGAGCTACCATCAACTTTCATTGCAACCGGATGTGTAATTTCAAGAGACTTCTTCATTAACTGGAACATTCATTTATCTCGTCGCCCGGTAAGCCACCTCCACTTCCTGGTGGATTAGCATCGCCCCGGGGAACTTAATGTGCACGTAATTATTTGTCATCTGACATTTTTCCGTATCAACGCACTGCCAGATAAAATAGCCGAGTGTGTTTAGTGTAAAGTTCCCTTAGAGAAGGGGAGTAGATTTAACGTAATAAATAACTTGTTGCAAGTCAGTTGTTTATTCACGACCGCACAAGTGTTTAAGGGGACGGGCCCTAATAATCCCGTTCAGTGTAATAATTTTTGTTCTGTACGCGAGTGTAATGGTAAGGAGGTTTTCTTACCAACAGCAACAATGGTGCATAGCTGACCGACGGACTATCGTTTATGAAACAACCTGCAACTGGAACAATAATCTACAAGCAGATGACAATAATTCAACGACTATGGCGAGGATATCGGTCTCGGGTCGACGGCCTGCAACTCAGGTTAAGAAGAGCATCATCTTTGACATCGCCTGATGGCCTCTGGTGGCCTGGGTACATTTATTCCTTTCACCATCACCGCTTCATGGCTCACTGCCACCCCAGCAGCAATCCCATAGAAAGAAGAATGCGAAGTTTGGAGAATACATCATGTATATTTTGCCATACCGCTCAGCAAATTTGGAGGGGTAAGGTTGCACTCTTTGAATTTATTTTTAACCACACAATTCACGAGAGTATGAATTTCACTCTTTGGGAAACATTAACGGGCCAGCGATCGGAGATCTACGACCCTAGTAAGCTACCACAACCTCCAAGATTAACGCAGTGACGAGCAACTGCCCGACCCTTTACGAAAAGAATTTACAATACTCGTACGTCGTGGATTGCATCTAGCTGCGGACAGAAGAGCCAAATATGCGAAGAAATCTAGAGTGCACAAGCTACAGCAAGGACAGCAAGTTTTTACATAAGTGGTGGGAGTGAGCAAACACTGGGACCATATAATGGCTAAGCTCATACCTTTGTTTTCTGGACAATTTCAGATAAATCGGAAGGTGTTTCGCAACTGTTATGATTAGGTATCCCAGGAACAAACGAACTAGTTGGCAGGCATAATTTGATCAATTTATGAGTGTATCGATAACGTGAGAAAAATAACAGTGTAAGGCTAAGCTGAGTTACTGCCTTGTAGTAGGCAGGTTAGCAGAAGGCATTATGTTTTATAGTAAGAACAACTTGATCAGAGGATTTGTTTACTTGAGCTACAACAAGAGTTGGCAACTGGAGTGGTCTGCTGCCCCACGATGAGCCATGAAATTTAATTAGTTTACCCAGACCTTGACACATTTGAAGCAAAGTGCTGTGCTCGTCAATAAAGTTACGCCTACTGCCTAATAAAAAGGAGGAATACGGTCCAAGCTACCTATAAGATGCATTGAACTGCATCAATGCGCAGCGTCAAAGTTGTCTCCCTACCTTGTGTCCAGACTGAATTGAAATGATATAAACAGACTGACCCGAAGACCTTTTAGGGTAAACAAAGCAACTGTGTCCATTAATAACAAGTAAACAATCTAATAGGGATTTACGTACGATGATTTATTCTGCATTGCCGATTAGTTCATAATAATCCACATTCGTATGAAGTCATCTCTATTTGTTCATCAGCCAAATTATGGCCCAGATAAGGTTTCATAATATGTTTTGTTAAAAGGGAGGGGGGGGGGGGCTAAGTCTGGAACGAATACATAGTGAACCTTTTCCTCTGTACCAGGCAGCTTCTTTGCAGACGGTATGATCAGGAAGTTATTAAGACTAATTGTCTGTTAAACACAGATTGTCTAAGAATCACTCCATCACTGTTTCTCCCAGCTGCTCATGTCCACTGCCATGAACTGGTGTGTGGCTGAAGCCACAGCTAATACCATGCTGTGGGTGCCCTTTTAATGGACTTCGAGCCTGAGCCAGGAACAGAATAATGGCAACATTGGAAGGTCAAGTTAATTCACTGAACATATGGGGAAACTAATTACTCCCTAAATTAAAGTGACCAATATAAATACTCCCGTTACACAATGTTACCCATCCATCGCACACATGCAGTTGGGGAAATTCAATTTCCCCTCAAACTATTCAGCAAGAAGTTCCCATGTCTCCTCACAGAACTCCAAGAAGACTGACTACGAGACATCCATATTACTTCGAAGACTTTATAATACAAGATCATGTATTTGGTGCTATCTGGTAGTGGTATGACCTGGATCGCATGGAACCCCAGAAGCCAAAGCCCTGTAATGTGCACACTCCACATTAAAATATGTATTTGCATCACTTTGAACACCAACTGTAATAAAGGCCTGGAGGAATTCGAGGGACGAGGGACTAATGTAGTACCCTGTCAATGCAAGTCTTTCTCTTTGTGTCCCTCATGGAGCATTTTGAATGTGAATCCTCCAACACTTAGCAAGCAAACTATACTCTTGATTAAAGTGGCAACGGTACAAATATCCATCGCTAGTCTGTGCAATGATTACTTGATACAAAATATCTAAGTGAACTCAAAAATTCAAATTTCGTTAACTAGGTCATTCAAGAGTGCTTCATACCTCAAACCAACATCTGCCAAACTAGATTCAAACACTGCAAATAAAGCATCATACACATTCTTCACCTGATGTCCAATAGCCTTGATGCTATCAATTCCACTTTCCTAGTGGTTTCAGTGAGGCTGGCCTCACAGATGCTGAAAAAAAACATTTTCTGTAGAATATGAAAGCCGCACATGAAACTACTAAAATCAACAAACGACATCCACAATGCACAAATTATGCTCTTGTCATTCGAAGAATTTTAGCTTGGACACCTTTGTTTCTACCTCTCATATTGGCACCACCGTTGAATCCCTGGCCACTGCAGTCATCTAATCTTAGTTTTCAGCTAAAGTTCGTAATAGTTCTGGTGCACTTTCTCCTGTACAATTGCTGGCATTTATGTTAAGTACATCAACTACACCCAGATAATTTATTCCGCCCAAATTTCTTCATACCTAACCAATATTGTGTGTATAAATAAAACAATTTTATATGCATGAAGAAAAACATTGGTAAAGACCTTGTCATTTGTCGAAATAATTCAGAAGGGAACTACGCGTCATTAACAATTCTGCTGTTATCACATACGTCATTGGCCCTTCACTTGTCAGAAACGCCTCCAAGAGCTTTGAACGAACAGCAGTCTGCTGACCAACTCTGCAAGGCGAGGGAGGCCCACATGTGGCAACAACCAGCTAACGAAGACTTCTACTGTAGCACTTTAAGATGCACATTGTGAAGCCTAGCAAATTTCTTTTATAACTAAATGGCAGGGTCTTAACTATAGATAAAGGAGTTCTTCTACGTTGAAAAAATATAAAGCATAAATTTAGTTTGTGTTGAGGCACATTTAGATAATCTAACAATGTTTTATAAAAGGAACCAGACAAATTTTTTTTTTAACATTTCTTAAAATTGAAGAATTTAACTTTCATGCCTATACAAAAACCCTTTGTATATATTGTAAAAATATTAACTGGAATAACTGTAATTGGTAAAAATGTATGTCTGTTTTAACTTTTAAGGACCCCACAACCATGCTAATATTTTGGTATATAATTAGTGGGCAGTGATAATTTCATCGTGTGACAGCAATATAATTAGTACTCTCAAACAAAAATACGTTATGGTAGCCTCTGAAGTTAACTTTCGAGAGAAGTGGAATGTTGACAGTGTATTAGACTGTTAGTTATATCGCACACATCGCAACAATAAGTTGCAGGACAAAATTGGCCAACAGGAAAATCTGCGCAGACTCAAACAGTACTCTATTTACCATGAATAGCGTAGGTTATAAACAAAACTTGTTTACATACACAAAAGGGGAACCATTAATTTCACTAACCTACTGCATTATGAAACTAGTAATGAAATCCCATTCTTGTTTAAGATTAACAATCACAAAATTGTATCATCCGAGGTCACAATATCCATTTGTAAAGACAGTTAACTAATTCTCGGATCGCAAATAAACTCTTAAAGCAAAGCATGCTACGATACTGTTGGCCATTTCCAAACAAACTAAATTGCGTAATTTGAACTACAAAGCACGGAGCACACTAAGCATTAGGCCTGCACTTCAATAGCTCTCCAATTAATCCCATTTCATGAACAGAGTGCAGCACAGTATTTAAAACCACATCACATTCATTATCTCCTAGATTGTGTCCAACAAATTTTAGACTGCCAACATTATCATCAGAACACATGTTTAAATGCCTTTGTGCATGCCAAATCTCTCAATTTTGAAAATATAGGTTTTTTAACTAATGTTTATGGTATTTATATCATTATTTTCATTCAGTGATCCTTAAGTTGGCCAAGCCATGCTCAATCCCTCAGTAAATATTACAACTGATCTGCAACAATTTTTCCCTTAGTTTTCTCAAATTTTTACAAACCTTACCAATCGTGCAGCCAATAGTTTCCAATGATAATTACACTAACATTTTTCTTATATCAGATAGTTCGGACAATCCAAAAAACCTGAAATGGGAAAACTAGAATTGGATTGCAACGAGGCATCACTATAACAAAAATAAAAAATAAGGGCATAGTTTAGTTTCTAATTCAGCCAACTTTAGCATATAAGTGCAAACCCATATACCTTAAGTCATTACATACTGAATCTGTTTCAAGTATGAAGCAGTTTTTAAATTTTACGCATACTTTATAACTTCCCCAAGTTATATTCGTAAGCAGTAATACTTTCAATGGCACTACGGATATTTGCCCAAGAGTTCTCTACATGTTCGCCAAGACCTTTTAAACCCAGCAAAAATTCACTGCTGCTGCCCCATATGCAACGAAACGGCATTTACTCAACCCTGCCAAAAAAATGTGGCAACCTACATGCCTGCAATTACCATAGTCTCTTCACTGCACAAGTCTGAAATACCAGTAAAAGTCTAAACCATTTATACCCGTTATGCGAAGAATATTTCCCTTTTATCCCAGTTATAAATTACTTTGTCTATACAAATTAACTGAAGTGGTATGCAAGTATATTCACAGAAGTAGATTCATGAAAGTACATTCACAGAAGAATTGGTTCCAACAAAGTTGGCGCACATTCAGAAAGTCAGCTTCAAAATGATTTACCTGAACCTTTATAATTATCTTGGGCAGGTTGTCTAGCACAAAATTTTACCTCTACAACACTTGGTAGAACAGATTACAGGGCTTTATGAAGCACTATAAATCAATATGAAAGTGCCTTAAATACCTTCGCATTCTATATTTGACGTTCAGCTGCTGGCATTTACCAGTGCCTAAAACTAAACCCTCCCTCCAATCTACAGCACCATACATTACAGTTTCCACACCCATTAGACTTGAAAAAGTAGGTGTTAATTTTGTCAACAGCATTCTCTTACAAAAATTCAGGTTTCTGGATGAAAATTGCTCCAATTTTTATGTGCTCATTATAAAAACTTATATAATTTGAGAATAGTCACTTCATAAAACCTGAAGTTGGCAATGTTATTAGTATTAATAAGGTGGGTTTCAGTTATTTCCTTGCAAAAATCCCTAACTCCCAGAGAAATATACAGTTACGGGTTTAAGATAAAAACCACTAGTTTTCTTTATGACCAGAAAACATTTCAAACAATTTGATTTTACTTGATTTTGTAATCTGGCCAACACCTGGAACAAACTGTCACAATGCACTGACAAGGGCATACAGTTTCATGGAAAGACTTATGTCCATAAGTTACACAAAACTATAAACACCGTAAAAAAAATAAAAGTGCATTGTACGAACATCAAAAAACTGCCTATACGTTATTGAACTATCAAAACTCATTTTTATTAACCCGCTGACAAACTTGTTTCTTCAGTCATTTTACTGCATATATATATATATATATATATAAAGCGAATGTGTAGGATACAAATGCAATATGGATGAATACATGTTTAAAATAAGCAATAAATTGTTAATTTATTCTACATTAAGTAAATTCACAAGATATTTTTTCACCACTGCACCACTTGCTTTGTAAAAAATAAAAATTGTTGGTTAAAACGATGATGCTACAAATTTAAACAATCTGGCCAGTTTGAGTGAATTACATAGATAACCTTGGGCGTGGTAGATGTGAACACTACAACGGCGTGTTTTTCTAATGACCAAATAAACTTTTGCAGGGCTGCGTAGAATGGTTGCTCAAGTTGACTTCACTTGCGCTCATGTTACGCATGGTCGTAAATACATGCAATTTAAAGTAAACTGGTTTTCGTTTATGGTGATTAATCTACTGATCAACTTATACATGCATTCGTATATCCAAGCAGCACATAAAATAAGTCCTATTAAGCAAACTAAGCGACATAAAATCGCGAAAATACTAAAGGTTTTTTAACAGTTATTTTATTACAACTGAAATTCTCAGAAATATAAATTTTTCATTTTTATGTGAAAATTCACATTTTTTTGTTTTATTTTTGTTTTATTTATTTAGCAAAACGCACGAAAGACATTTATGTTAAGGATAAATAAATATCAATCTAACTGTACATGTACAGCCAAGAGCTTTAAACAATATAAACACCTTCAGTCAACAACTTCCAGTTACAAAATGGGATCGCTATTAGTCTGTTTTTACCAAGAGATTTCCCTTCCCGCTTTATAATCTGCAACCATGAGTTACAAACCATTTCATTAGCTCTTACCACAAATCTTAAATAGGGGCATTACCTGGAAGGAAACAAACAAAAACAAATTAGTTATTTTCATATTTTTATTTTAGAAATGATCCCACAATCTCAGCTCTGCACACGGGAATAAATAATAGGTACTTTGGCCTTGTGCGACTTGCGATTGTGGGCATTGGCTCTTTTGAACCAGCCAGCCTCGAAAAATATATAAATTCACAGCATCGCTTTCCGGAAATTTACAAAAACCTTCGCACTATCTATATTACAAATTTCAAAAGGTTACACACTTGAAAGCCTTTTCCTGCGGAATGTTTACATGCATGCGGAATGCTCAGTCGTGTACGAACAGAAAAAGAAAGGAATGTCGATTGCCTGAGGCCATTATAAATGAAATGTGAAAAATATACAAGTCTGTAGGGACAGCACACTTAGAAGCACTTCCTGTGGACGATGGAAGGACCAGACTCATCATACTCCTGCTTGGAGATCCACATCTGCTGGAAGGTGGACAGCGAGGCAAGGATGGAACCACCAATCCAGACGCTATATTTCCTCTCTGGTGGCGCAATGATCTTGATCTTCATGGTCGAGGGGGCCAAAGCAGTGATCTCCTTCTGCATGCGGTCTGCAATACCTGGGTACATGGTAGTACCACCAGACAGGACAGTGTTCGCGTACAGGTCTTTCCTGATGTCCACATCACACTTCATGATGGAATTGTAGGTGGTCTCGTGGATACCACTAGCTTCCATCCCCAGGAACGAAGGCTGGAACAATGCCTCCGGGCAACGGAACCTCTCATTGCCGATCGTGATCACCTGACCATCAGGCAGCTCATACGATTTCTCCAGGGACGAGGAAGATGCAGCAGTGGCCATCTCCTGCTCAAAGTCCAGCGCCACGTAGCACAGTTTCTCCTTGATGTCACGCACAATTTCTCGCTCGGCCGTGGTCGTGAAGCTGTAGCCACGCTCAGTCAAGATCTTCATCAGGTAGTCCGTGAGATCACGTCCAGCCAGATCCAATCGCAGGATGGCATGGGGCAGCGCATAACCTGCACAAGACCAAGTTATGGTCAGTAATATCCCTCAGGTGCACTTTTAAATCCGATTCCCTTCCCACTCCAGACTTTACTCACCTTCGTAGATGGGCACTGTGTGGGAGACACCATCACCAGAGTCCAGCACAATACCAGTTGTCCTACCAGAGGCATACAGTGACAGCACTGCCTGGATGGCCACGTACATGGCAGGGGTGTTGAATGTCTCAAACATTATCTGAAACAAATATCACGCTTGTATAAGCTCAAACTATTGCCACTATGCAACAGCTACCATATCAACCATGTCTAGCATAAATCTCAAGGCTTGGAATAGTTTCACATCTAGTATCATGAAGAAAGTTCTCTTTTCAGACTTTTAGCATTGTTGCAGAATAGTTTATCTACATTTTGTCTAAAACTGTTTAATGTCAAAAAGTCCCATTTTGAAAGCTTAAATTTATAAATTTGCTCACACGACAGGTTAAAAAAAGTGATCAACAGTTTGCAATATTAAGAGTTTCCATAGATCAACTAATTTGACACTTTTCTATAATCATTATTGTAGACATTTTGGCAGCTCTAAAAATAGGTCTTAAGAAAGTGAAGAGAGTAGAGTATGGAGCAGCAATGCAAGGGTACGGGTAACAGGAGGTCCAAGAAAACTCCTAACATCTGCCACACTGAGTGCAAAATATTGGGAGTAACCCTGCCAGGAATCCAACCCAGTCCACCTACACTCGCCAAGACTCCAACAGTTATGGTGATATTGAAACCAGTTACATGAAAGAAATGGCAACCATTGATATCAGTAAAGTAGGCAAATTGAATATGGAAAAATTTATTAAATTTAAAGTGACTGACAAAACACACCTGCAACACTGTACGAAAACTAAGCTAAATATCACCAACTGCGCAGCCAACTATGTACTTTCATTTCTTAAATTGTCGGAAACTTTGGGAACAGTGTCCAAAATACAAGTTAGGGTAGAATTTTTTAGCACAATTTTTTTGGTATATATCTTAAATTTATCTTTATACTTTTCAGAACTGGCACCACTGTAATACGGCTTATTTTCCCAGTTAGTAGGTCTAGTACCATAGAATAGTTTAATTAAATCAATTATAAAAATTACATAGTAACATTTATGAATAATATAATGAAGCACTTATGAATTACGAACTTTTAATTACTTGCAGAATACAAGGACCGTTTCCATACACCTCCCCCCCCCCCCTCACAACCAACTACATGCACTATGGCCAGGCGACCGGCAGAATACAAAATCTTACTAAAATCATCTTTTTTTTTTTAAAGATGATAAACAGTTGTCTGTATTAAAACCATAATTGTATATTTCTCTGGGAGTTAGGGATTTTTGCATTAAAATAACTTCTAGAAAACTGCTTATCAATTCGAACAACATTGCCAATTTCAAGTTTTACGAATATAGCAACATCTCAAATAATGTGCATGTCTAAAAAGAGCACAATAAATTTGAGAAATTGTCATGCAAAAACCTGCATTTTTGTAGCCAGAAAATAACTCATTTTTGAAAAAGAACACCTACTTTTTCAGGTCTACCTATGAGCGAGCCAACCTAGTCTTATTCTCATACTTTCCACCCCATTTTAACGCAAGGGGAAATTTGTCTAGCAAAAGAAAGCTCTTCTTTTGGCCACTCCCACTTCGCTTGCCTTCACATGCCACCTAGCAAACTTAATTTTTAAGATTACGCATCGTTAAAAATAGTTTCACCTATTATCACTCATTCCAAAGCAAATAGTTTCACCTGAAAATGTTGCTGAAAGTATTTTACCAAGGAATGTGCAATTTTTCTTTTTGCGATTAAAGGTAGTTTTTCCCGTAAGTTTTGAAGTTTCATTGCATCTGGAGTAAAATTAACACGATTTTGAAATTTAATAATTAACACAAGGGGCAGCATCTTCACGAATAAAATTACCGCTACATTTCATCAGGTTATTTAAAAGACGCATGTATATAAATACTCTGATTTACCAACAAGAAATCACTTACACTTTTACACTTGTGTTGCGCTATGTTCAAACAATTAGCACACTCTTCTGCACATATAATTTTACCCAAGAAAGCTGCCCCGAGTCAAATAAATCTTAGTGATGTAGGGGTGTGCAAATACAGTTTTAGGGTTTCAAATAGTTTTTGAACAAATAGTAATTTTTTTAATACAATACTGCTTTTCAGTTTTCAAATTGCAAAGATGGCATATTCTTCAAATACCTACTGTTCATCCATAAATAAATAAATGATTCTAAATTTATTTACACGAAAACCCTGAAGAGTCTAAAAACCAGCAATGTATTACTTTGTACCAATACTTACAGCAAAATGCTTTTAGGTTTAATTTTACGAGAAAAAAAAATTTGCTTTCATGCTACAGATGGTGCAGGCGATTAGTTAGTTCCCAGCTCACATTTTTAAGTACAAAATATAGATATTAGCAAATTGCTGAATATTTATAAGAAAAAAAGTAATTGTATGTCTTTGCTGACATTTTCAGGACAGCACAAGTACTATTTGCTACACAAGAATCTAGAAACCTTTAATGGTTTTTAGTATGGATGGTATAAATTGTTTTTGCATTAAGCCTACTACACAAGATACCAGAGTAAATAGATACTTGCTGGAGGTTATGAAACTAAATATGGGCAAGGAGAATGACTGTTGGACAAGCTGCGACTAAATCTTACCACGTTGCAGTTTCGACAGTGCTTAAAAACTAATAGTTCGAGGAAATGTTAGGTGAAGGAACCCGAAATATACTTTGATCGATGCACCAGGCGATAAAACTATAAAAAGTGAAGGGGGTATTTGGAGGAGGAAACAAAAGCGAGACGCTTCAGAGGGTGTGGAGGAGGTAGACCGACCCTGCTCTAGTCTGAGGGAGTGGAATGTGTTGAGGGAGGAATTGGTATCTGTGAGAGGGGTTGGTAAGTTCAGGAAGGGAGTGGAAAAGGTGGTTAGGTGGAGAGGCGAGAACTCTCCACCGGGCGGTAGCCTAATTGCAAGTGTGTGTGTGTATGCAGCAGAATCTACTGTATTTCACACACGACAGTTTCTGTAGTTTGTCCATAATATCCTAAGTAACAATTTAAAAAATATGGCAACACAGCCAGTCTTTAGAGACTATACAAAAGCTGAAACTTACAGTCCACCTTTCCACTACTATATGTATAGACTGTCGATGTTACAAGTGTACTGCTAACACCAATAACATTTGAACCCAACATTTCCTACCAAATCTTATCAATACTTCAAATTCTTTTAACACCATGAAAAGGTAGAAAAAATTAAATTTGAACAATGAAGCAGTGCAACTTTTCCACGTTCAGTAGGGAAAGATCTCTAACCTATAGTGTTTTTGGCCACCACTTGCTATACATCTGGAGGACAGGGTTAAAGCAGCTTTGCTATGTGTCAATCACTCGCTAGGCACGCACAATTAATCACCGCAACAGTTTTAAATAGAACAAAAAATTTTTTGTTTCGGCTGATTGTTTTAAGGGTACCTATTCATGGTAAATAAAGACCGCCAATAGTCATTGGGATTCAAGTGTGGTTGATTACATGGTCATATTCCTTTAAAAGGAGGATTAAAGGATCAGCTATAAAAAAATAACTAGGGCATCAAAAGCACTTGCATGAACAGCCTATCCTGAGATACCTGCAAATTTTCATGGGCCAGTTAATATTTTATTATTACAATTTACAAGTTTTATTTAGGTAAGAATATTTCTATTTTTCGTAACTTTTTGGAATTTTCCACAGTTCCAAAAAAGCACTACTTTGGATAGTCTGTTTTAAGTTTCCTACTTCAGGGTTCGGCTAGTTTCCTTTATTGAGAGCATCAAGGGCCAAATTAATTTCTCCGCTTGCATACATACCATGTACAAAGTTGTCATTTAAGCAAACTTTATGAAAACTAAGAAACTTTTAAAGTTGTATGATATTCAGCACTGAATTTTTTTCTGCTACAAGTTAACAACACCCATATTTACAATGTTAAAAACAAATTTGCCAATGGGAAAAGTGAGCAACCCTGCAACATACAAAAATATTTCCAATTTCAAAGTTTCTAAACTAACAATTGCTAACACTGATATTACTGCAAGCTAAATGACCATTTTATATAGGGACTAGATAAAATAAGTGTTCACAAAGTAATTAAATACTATTTTAAACAGCTCAAAATATTGACACTTCAATTCGCATTCCACCAATATATTTGTGTAACTTGTCCAAGGACAATTGGCTGCATGCCATATAAATGTGTGATAATCGTGACCCATGTGCTGAGTAATATTATTCATATATCTGAAGAATCATTTACTTTTAATAAGTTTAAAATTTCCATCAAATATATTTGAACTTGATAAATATTACACTGTAGTAATAAAGAAACTGATTACGTATTTTGTGTACTTTGTAGTCGACAGATTCACTACCTCCAAGTAGCATACATAAAGAGTAACTTAACACTGCATGTACACATGCATCTGTTCATATTCCCACTTTAGCATATGTAGAAGAGGTCCAAATAAACTTTCAACTAATGCATGTACAGCTGAACTCAACTAATCAGAAGGTTTAATCAAATTGACCCTGCTTAAGTTCTACTTACAGAATATACCTCCACCTCATGCTATCAATATGTCTACAATTATACACCAAAGGAGAACACACCAATATTTGTGCAGCCACATTACCAAATTTTCAAACTATTTCTTACTAGGCGTTAAAACCATTTTATCCCGTTTTTATTCACTTTTAATGAATAACAATTATACTTACTAAAAATTATTAAAAATGTTCAATTTACCCAAAAATTAATTTCTTTTACACTATGAAAGTTATGATACATTAACGAAAACGCCATACAAGGGGTGAAAAGCTTTAGACTAAAGAACCCATGAATTTAGAATACAGCTGTTAGCAAAGCCTGCAATACAAGCTCGCTCCAAAAATTTACATTTTTGTTTTAACGTCTACAAATAAAACTTTCATACGAATAGATAGCGAATCCAACTTGCAGGACCCAACCCTGCAAAGAATACTTAATGCTTTAAGAAACTACTCACCTGTGTCATCTTCTCCCTGTTGGCCTTGGGGTTAAGGGGAGCCTCTGTGAGCAGCACAGGGTGTTCCTCTGGTGCCACTCTCAGCTCATTGTAGAACGTGTGGTGCCAGATCTTCTCCATGTCATCCCAGTTCGTCACTATGCCATGCTCTATGGGGTACTTCAGTGTCAGGATACCTCTCTTGGACTGCGCCTCATCCCCCACGTAGCTGTCTTTCTGGCCCATGCCCACCATCACGCCCTGCAACATTGTCCATGCACTCAACCCACCGCAACCACAACTTTGCTATAATCTTACTCCAACTGACACGTTACAGAATTTACCACACTACCTCGAACGCATGCACTCCAGACAATCAGGGTAACTTTATATGTGACATAGCTAAAGATATATTCCCTCGAATATATGGCCGGGTATCAATGGAATGAAACTAGAAAAGTTATCTTAAAACCACAGCCATCGGCAATACAAAACAACAAAACCAGGTCAGACAAAAATTGAAGATGCGGAAGCGTCCCACAAGCGGGGTCTAAGAAGAGTACAAAGGCAGCTGAACGCTCCACTCACCTGGTGCCTGGGTCGGCCAACGATCGAGGGGAAGACGGCACGAGGGGCGTCGTCCCCGGCGAACCCGGCCTTGCACATTCCGGATCCATTGTCGACCACGAGCGCAGCAACTTCCTCGTCACACATGGTTAGGTATTAGGAAACTGGAAAAAATATTAACTCTCCGTTAATTCCACACGGTCGCGCCAACACAGAGTTTGCATTCCACATTACAGCAACTTGTCAACCTCCTCCCCCCCTTAATTTCCGAGAGCTGTCTAGCAGGTACCCAGAAAATCTTTTCAAAAACTTCCAAAATACTTTACAAAATAGACCCCAAAAAAATTAGTCGACAGTACACCATCCTATTAAAAAATTCACATCACGTGATGCACGTAATAAACTATTATTTCTCCACACGAACAAAAAAAACCCACCCTCCACGAGCACACTTCAACAAACCAACAAAAAAAAGCCAGAATTTTAACACTTACTGTGAAAACTACGTATATACAAAACTACGTTTTGACACTACACACGCGGCCGTCTCGCACCAGACTGATAACTCCAGTCAGCTGGTAAGAGTAATATATGCTTTTCTCTTCCCTCACTACCGCGCCGCCCCTCCCCGGCTTCCCCCCTCCGCGTACGTGATAAGGACGGCGCAGCGACAGCCAATGGCAGCACACTTGACCATATATGGAAGTGAGCTAGCAGCATGGAACCAACAAAACGCGCCCTACCGGAACCCAGCCGGCGTCGAAAAGGCCGGCACAATTTGTTATTTGTATTAAAACCCCAATAACCCACATGCCAAAAGCTTCAGTATCCGAACTTTGCCGCTGAGGCCTTGTAGCATTTTTGACCTCAACACATGACGCGCGGCCTGTCATTCACGCGCACGTGCTACAGGCGTGCCGGAAAACTAGGGCGTGGTTTTTTTTTTAAGTAACCACCTGCTACATAAATACACATGGATACGAAGCCTAATACACCATGAAACAAAATTCAACGTACAGGGAATTAAAAGTAGTGATCTTTAAATGAATAGTCAGTCCAATAAAAGTAGGCTACGAGACTAATTTAATTTATTTGATACGAAATACGTTTTGTAAATGCACTATGGTGTTTAAACTTTGCATGCCACTATGTTTCTACGTGTATAATTTTCTAAATCTTCAAAGAATGCGTTAACGGCAGAAAAAGTAACTTACAAACGTGTATATACTTACGTTCACGGTTAGTCTACGCAACCAACACTCCTGGCTATTACAGATGTAACACGAATTGTAGATCTGTCTCGGTGCTCAAGTACGAACTATCGTACAGCAAACCAGAATTATCGTACGAAGCACTTGTTTTAACACGGAATTTATACGTGTGCTTTATAATGCTTATTAAATCTTACTATTACAGAGAATAAGCTATGCAACGTTTACTTGCACCTGTAAGAAACACCACGCGTCTACTTGCTTGTCAATACGTGCACACTCAAGCTGCATTACGAAGTGCAAGAAAACTTGGTCATATTTTTACAAATTGTGTTTTAATAATATTACCTCGCGTACGTACTTAAAATCCAAAAATCACATTTACACTCACTATAGTGAGTTTTCTAATATTATTCGAGGTTTCAGCCAAAACACACCTCTCCACACAAACTCTTGTTCGAAACTTCACTCTACCTTAACCTCAAAGTGGACTCTTCCACTACGTGATTGTAAAAAGTAAGTAGTCATTCTCAACGAAATAAATTGTATAAAGGCAAAGTATAGGGTTATTGATTTATAAATTTTATGCCAAATTTTAAAAATATTTTACGTTTGTTCGATATAAAATTAATGAATACCTTTTAACCTGAATTTGACAAGTCAATCCCGTACTCCCCTCAACATGAACTCGACCGTAGTCCCCACTCTTTTGTCTGGAATCGCGTTGTTCCATATATGGGCATAAAACGAGTGGAGATTTCTGATTGGTTGGCCGGTGACTTGGGGAATATCTCGTCCCGTGTGGTTTGATTCAAAGAAGAAATATTTGAGAGGTTGAAAACAGAGAATACCGGTAATTTTATCTCTTTGGTTTTCTTGGGATGAATCATTTTTACCGTTCGGCACTATAGATTTTAAGAAATGCTATATGTAATAAACATCACGTGTTTGAGTCACGCAAGCTAGGGGACAAGGGCGACAGTACGTTTGTGAATCGCGTAAAATGCCTCATCGTTGTCACGTGAAGTGACACTTGGCAGCATGCAAACATTGACGCAGGTATTTTTGAGCAGCGTTCCATCCCGTTATTAGGATAATACGGAGAAATGATTATGGCATTCGAAGTTTTCTAAAAAAAAATTGAATCAAACCGCACTTGAACAGTTATGAAACTGAGAGTGATGGCTAAAGCTATACGCGCTTCAGACGACCGGGGTAGGTCAGGAGATCAGTGGTGAATTTAAATTTCTTGGGCCTAAACGGTTATTTTTATTGACAGTTAATTTCGATTTCAGCTCATTAATTTCGAAAGGTCTTTTAAACACGGGTAAATTTTGTAACAAGATTTCAGAAATATTTTTGTGCAGATCAAGCTGATGTATACGGGACTGTGGAAAAATTTCGTGCAAAACTTTAAAAATTTGCGAGTCGAGAATTCTTGGGCCTAAACGGTTATTTTTATTGACAGTTAATTTCGGTTTCAGCTCATTAATTTCGAAAGGTCTTTTAAACACGGGTAAATTTTGTAACAAGATTTCAGAAACATTTTTGTTCAGATTAGGATGATGTATACAGAACTGTGGAAAAATTTCGTTCAAAACTTTAAAAATTTGCGAGTCGAGAACGTTGCTGAATGCCGCATTATTAAAATTCTTCCATTTCGTTACGCGGATCGCCGTGACCGTATTTCCATGACTATCACGTTGAAGCGTATGAATTTATTTATTCTTACAAATAAAAACTTATTTATAAACATAAATAATTACCTTTCAGTACAGAAATTTTGACAAATAGCTCTTGGATGACGCCAAACACCAAAAACAGACCAGGATTCAAACTTAAATTTTTATCACAGAACAAGCACAAAAGTTTGATGGTAACCCTATACAAATACGTCGATTCAATAAGGCAGCCAACCTCCGGAAAATAAAACTTCGTTTATCAGTGTATAGGCCTTTTATTTATTTGACGGTTGAAAGCAGCAGTTAACGCATAGTCGCCCTATTTTAACACTGGACCCATTTCAAATTCACTTTCACTTTACTAGAAATTCATTAATAGATATTACATGTTGAAACCTATAAGTATCTAACTTAATACTAAACTAACCAAAGATATAATTTTAATAATTTCTCACGCATTCACTTACGCACTCGCATGAACACAACTTCGCGAAATGTCAATTTCATCCCCTCATCTAGTGGGGGTCTAAAGTAGTACTCGCAGTATTTACTGTATTCGTAAATCTACTGAAACTTAATATTTCTGTGTTCAATCAGCAGGCTAGTTCATACTTTCGACGCGGCAGTGGTGAAAGAGCTGGAATAGAATTTGGTCTTGTGTAGCGGTATTAGTCGGCTTTAGTGATTGTATTCACTGGGTGGCGATTAATCGGGTAGAAAAAACGGTTTTAAAGGTAACGAGGTCTTGCCTTTCGTAATCATCGTTGCTACCCCAACCCAATTCTGCCGCCAATACTTTGATTGGTTTTCGTCCTATTTCAGCAGCTGCCCCGATAAAGAAATATTTCTCGTGATCTGAAACAATTCGTTTTTACATCTGATCTTCCTGTCCCGCACACCTAGCCACGTACCTATGTTTTTTACTAGCCAAGTAGATTAAGCGACATCTCATCGCGGAAAGTGTTTAGCTGCCTACCCACTTCCCCCTTCCCATTTGGCAATATTTGGCCAATCCGCCCCCTCCCCCTTTTTTTCCTTCAACGCTTCTTTAAAATATGGTAGTAGCAGAGTCCGAAGATCATTCACTCTTCTACGTTTTTTTACCCATAGCAGGTAAAAGGTATTACTTAGCCATGTTTTCATGTTTAATTCATGCGCACGCCGTAGCGTAGTCATTAATGATAATTGCGTGCGTCCTCTAAACGTATGTAAAGTTTATACTAATTCTGCAAGATTTTGTAAGGAAACTGAATCCGTGTCCCATTTGGAACTTTTTGTTAAAATGGTCACGTGAGCTGTTTTGTCAGCAGTTTTGCCAACGTAAAAAATTGGAATAAAAAGTGTTAGGTAACCATTTATGATAATTTAAGATTATTTCTTTCGCTTTCCAACATTAATATTTTTATATAAGGCGGGGAATACACAACGTGTATACAAGTAGATTTTAAGCAGGGCTGTCAAAAATGCTCTTTTTACAGTGAACAGGTTATAATTAACGATTTCACAACGTAAGTCACTGAAATAAAAATGTATACTGTATGTACATGTTTACTGCAATGTCAGAATGCCGACAAAACAGTAAAGCTTAATTTATAGTCTAATCGCGGTGTCTTCACACTTTCTGAATCTAACCTTTGAAAAATTACTCCATGGATGAAGTCTCTTTTATTTCCTAAATACGCCATGCATCAGAAGCGATTTATACTTCTGTTAACGTAAAAATACATTATTTTTTATTCAATCTGAAACTTCAAACTTATATTTTATTGATAAATTATAAAAATTCATTTAATATTATTATGAATAAAAACAGTGAGAAGATAAATGTATTGGTAACGCCTAGTAAGAAATAGTTCTTACTCAAAATATTTATAACAATGAGTACGCACAAATGCGTTGCGCAGTCCTCTTGGTGTGATTTTGGTGTGATTTTCTTGATTTGTTTAAGCTTTGTTTCTACGAGGTGGAGGAATGCCCTGAAAGTAGAACTTTAGCAGCGCTTCAGAAAATTTGGAAGTAACACGAATGGACTATACAGACGTAGTTCGACTGTAACTCTCGTAGATGGAACAGTTGGCTAGCGGATGACTGTGTCTACGTTGTGAGCTCATATTTTACTATCTTCTTCAGTGGTAACGTTAGGTCGTGTGTTGATTTTACTGTTTGGTAGTTGTAGTCGCAAACATATGAATGGGTGATTATTTTATGTATGAATATCTGTGTTTAGTTGTGAATATGTATGTATGTGGGGGCATATAAAAAGTTATAATTATGCTACATGAAATTTAGCGCTTACCCAACTCCAAACGCACATAAGTAGTACGAAAATGCAGATTGAGGCATAACGGTTTCCGGATTAGGAGCCACCCGCCCGCCATGTTGTAAGTCATTGATTGACCGTTGGCCCTCGACATTGACTCCGGTGACCTCTGACCCCAAAATAAAAAAAGTTTCAATTTTTATTACGAGAAATGTTATTCAAAATCGTTAAAAAATTTATAAAAAAATTCTTACAAAATATTTTATTTAACAGTGTTTAAAAATGTCATTAAAATTAATTTAAAAAACCGTTTAGAAATTTCTAAAAAAAAAGCGAATAGCCGGCAGCCCGAAATCATGCTCTTGTCATTCAGGTCCACCATATTTGACCCACATGACCTTTGATCTTGACGTTTGACTCAAAAAATCCAAAGAATACCAAAAAAAAATGAGTAAAAAAATTAAGAAATGTTTCAAAAATGAATTAAAAAAATTATTAAAAAATTATTTTAGAAGTATTAAAAAATTACCAATAATAATTAAACATTCTAGTCCCCTGGCAGCCATTTTCCCTAACACTTTCCCTTTTCCCATAAAATAATCCCCTATTCCCAACAAAATTTCTCCCCCCCCCCCCCCTTAAAATTTCTCTTTTTCCATATTTTCTTTAAATTCCTTAAATGTTTATAAAAACTTATGTAAAATTTATTATTTAAAAATACATTTCTGGAGGCCTCCCAGCACTACGTCCAGCAGACGACTGACTCCCTCACACCCTCTTCGCCACCTATACTCATTCTATCTAATGCCGCCATTTTTTTGTACATAATTTGTTTATATGTTACTGGAGGCTGCCATGTTCCGAGGCAGCCATTTTTCTAGGTGCAGTCCTCCATGTTTGTTTTTTGTCATTTGTTTTAGAATTTGTATCTTTCTTTCGTTCAATTACCATATTAGATTTCATATGTTTACATAACCTATGTACGATAAGGTGACAGCCATATTTGTTTATGTGTTTAAAGTATAGGTTGCGCTGATTACCCCCGCCAATGTTTTTCATTGGCTAATTACTGTTTAGTCGACAATCCTCCACCACCTTCGTTCGATCAATTACTCACTTTAGTTCGACTTCTTCCATGTTAGATTATATTTTTTTCAACACACAGTATCGATTATACTGCCTGCTAGTGGCCTTTACCAAATGGTGACATTGACCATTCCTGCAAAGTATATGCTGTTCACGATAAAGTGAGCACTTTTTAAGGCCCTCCCAAGAGGCATTAACCAATAATAAATATATCTTATTGCAGCCTCAGGCATTAAATTGTGAGGGCGGGGAAATGTATACACTGTGTTTATTGGTCACATTGCAATGTTTATATTAAAAATCAGCAGGAATACGGAAATTGAATGAAAGGAAAAATTTAGAACGGCCCTAAAAAGTGCTCACTTTACCGTGAACAGCCTATACTTAAATTGTCATATTTAATTTTTTATTCTTATATATAAAGCGGGGAGGTTTTTGGAAATAAAACACAGCACATAATTTTACATAAAATGTATTGTACACACAGTAAAATATACCACTCGATGTCCGCCTCAACGACCCAGGAATTGAAGCGGGCAGGGAAACACCACTGGCGATATCCAATCGACTCATCGTATTTAGCCCGCCTCCTTAAGTTCTTCGATGATTGAAACTATCTCATTGGTGTGGGAATAATGTTCAACACTCTGCGAAGCAAGCAGTTGCTGCAGCCTATCGACCAGCTCGTTCGGATTGTCCCAAAATACATAGTCAATGTTCTTGCAGTCGTCTATCTGCTTCAGACCTTCGCCGCTTTTCAGTGCTAGGCCGCTGAAGAGGTCTGCGGGAATGTCGATTTTTTTCGTGATCTTTGTCCTTATAAACAGCTGTCTCGGGATATAACTTGGTAAAGTGCGTGTGTGAGTTCAATCAAAGTCTTGTATTCCAACAGGTCGGATTCTGTAAAGTCCCTGGGCTCCTTGCAAAATATACTTTTGTATAGTCGTGTAATTGCCAACTCGGGTACTCCCACCTGGTAGAAACTCTATTTCACCAGCACTGAGGAACCATTTATCATTATGCCTGTATACACCGTAAGTCGTGTCATTATTACGAGACGTGTACAATCGTAGGTGCCGTCGAGCCAGAGCATTAGATTTCAGGGCTCTCTTCCGTAATTTTTATCTTGTGTGGCAAATCCACATCCGACCCATAGTCCTGATCTGATTGTACTGTGTCATGTTTTTGCTTCTTCAGAGGCTTAGCGGTATTGTCGATTTCGGATTTCACGGCTACGGGTGCTCCATAGCTCTCCCTGAATACCTACATCGAGAGGACAAGTAATGGGCTTAAAAATTTTTGATTTATATGGTCGCGTGAAATTTTGACTCTCTTGGCGAGCAAATACTTTTAGCGGACAAACTGAATTGCCCAATGTAGTTCATTGGCAATGTCCGACATCGTACTGAGTAAAGATTCTTACTGTCGCTCTCTTTTATAGGTTTAGTCGTGAGTCTCGGTCAAAATATTTTCGAGCTTGATCAGACATTCGCTGCAAACATCTCATAGGTCCCGACTGTAATTTTGCGTATCTGTTTTCGTGGCGAGGTGGGAAATCGAGGTATCGAATGTACGTGTCATATGTCCTTACAGGTTTTTCAGATTCTCTTCATTTTGCACAGATGCTACATTCAATCTGTCGATAATTTGCCTTTGAACGCTAGTCGTGTGCTCGTCCATGATCACCATATAACGGACGATTTCCGCCTTCACACGCTCTATCTTCACTTCGAGCTCGGACAGGTAGTTTCGAAAGAATGTGTTTTGTTCAGCCAACAAACTATGCAGTTTCGAAGACGAAATGTTTAGTAGCAGCATCCCCGTATCATTCGCATTCACCAACGTTTCGAATTATTCTTCTACCAGCATCACAATTTCGATCATCTCCTAGTATGAGACAACCGCCATCGTTGTCTATATGATGGTGTATCTTGAGACTACTCTGCTCGAATTTCGATATGCTGTAACTCATTCTCGATGGTCGGTGATGAACTAATCGAACCCATGCCTGTAACTTCCATTATATAGGGGCCAGTCCTTTACAATCGTCAAAAATCCGTATTTCTCTTTCCAGCACAAGGCACACATGTCTTGAAATCTGATAGCATCATGTCCCCATTGGCGTGATCTCGGCGTAAACATGCCGCAAATTCATGTCATCAATGCGAAACAGCACCAACACATTAGCATTATCGCGAAGATTCTGTTTGGGTATGTGCAAATAAGTCTGGCCGATGTACACACAGTCCACGTATACATGTCTTCCCAAATTAAAATATTCTTGAATACGTTTATTTATCGCAGGCAATGTCATCAAAGACAAACATCGAGTTTCGCAGCGCTTCGTTCGGAGGTACGACAGCTCAGTTATCACTGCATGAGATAAAATTCATACCTTCTACGGCCTGAGTACGCGTGCCAATCGCCGGTATTTCGGTTGCTGGAGCGATTTCGAATATAAGTACACATTCTCGAACCGAAGACCATTATCTTCTTCCAACAGGCTCAGTAGGATGCACGTTTTCTCGCAATTTGATGGTCTAGCGATGATGTACCTCGCTGTATTCGGAAATAGGCTTCCATGTCGCGATTTGTGGGAGATAGCTTCATTTCGGCATGAATGTGTATGGGTAGAGTAACATTTTGCTTGGCGATCTATATTGTTACAATTTCTCTCTCTAGAAATTAAGTGGGCTATACCAAGTTCGTTAAGGGATGGAGGTCATAATTAAATAAAAGAAATAATTATAATTTTCTAATTTTATTTACAATAGCTACAGCAAAAATCCTCTCAACTCAACTTCTCACAAGGAATGAATATCACTAACTGTTCAAAATTGACACCAATTAATAAAATTTATAATTACGACAGACATCAAAGAAATTAAATAATTAAATATCAGTCCCAATAGACAGTGTATCAACCAGTATTTTATCATTTATGCGTCCATGTTTGACAGTTCGAATATTAACAATAAAATTAGTATTACACTTCCATTCAGTCCCACCTCAGTTCAGTCCATGTCCCGCCAGTCATAATGTTCTAGAGTCCTCCAAATGCCCTAACGTACAGTAGGCTTCACTCGTCAGTTTCACACCCTCTCGTCCATTCAAGCCACGAACACCTCGCCTGATGTCGTCCCGCAATCTCCTGTCGTCGTCCACACTTCACTTCGCTCGCTCACACTCGCCAGACGGCCTCCGTCAAAGACTCCCGGCCGCTGGGTTGCGGCAGTATATATAGGTCTTAGGCCACCACCTAGAATCTTCCCCAACTAGCGTTATATGTCGCGGAGGGCTGAGGCGACAGCCAGTCTCACCAGAACATTCTTGCATCGTCGCTAAACGTATCGGAAACATTAGCAGGCGAGAGGAGGTCTGTGACGCCAGCAAGCCCCGCCGCTGTTGGTATCACGGGATTCCCAGAAGGAGGACAGACAGCCACGAGCGCATCGTTCCAAGGAAGAGGGGAGGGCGAGGTGGGTCTCCGATTACGGCGTGGGGCAGCCGAGTCGATGCCAGCTTCAGCACTTAACACTGCCCCCTCAAGTCTGTTCGTCCCGAACAAACTCTACAGAACCAGGACCTTCGTACAGCGCCAGTCGGTCGATGTGGACAACCTTAGGATTTTCTTCCCAGGAGTCCCGGTGACAGATCTGGAAGGAAGTGTCACTTACTTGCTTCAAAACTTGATAAGGGCCTTCCCAACATCCTTGGCATTGAGATGTATTCCCCTGAAGGCGTTTTCTTTCATACAGCCACACTAGCCGTCCTTTCCTGAATGCATCATCCGCAACTCTTGGACAACATCGAGCATTCCTCTTGATGCCACTAGACACTGCGATATGTTCGTACCCTGCTCCCTGGCTGTCTTCCTTCTTCTGAAGACCCAATATGTGCAGCTCCATCTGAAAACCGGACCTCTCTGGCCTCCTAACATGGCAACCTCCAGTAACATATAAAATAATGTACGAAAAAACAAATATGGCGGCATACGATAGAATGAGTATAGGTGGGGAGAGTGGGGTTGAGGGAGTCACTCGTCTGGCTGGACGTGGTGCTGAGAGGACCTCCGGAAATTTAATTTTTTTAAATAAATTTTTACGTAAGTTTTTATAGATTTTAGAAATTTTTAGAATGTTTTAGGGAAAAAGGGAAATTTAAAGGAAATAAAGGTTAATTTTACGGGAAAAAGGGAAATTGTTAGGGAAAATTTGTTAATGATTTTTAATGCGTTTTAAATAATTTCTTAATATTTTTTTATAATTCATTTTTAATAAATTTCTTAATAATTTTTTCTAATAAATATTTTGGATTTTTTTTAAATTCTGAATGACAAAGCATTATTTCGGGTGGCCGGCTCCTGGCTTTTTATAAATTTTTTAATGATTTTATAATAACTTTTACTAACAAAATTTTAAGTGGTTTTTAATAGAAATTTTTTTAAGAAATTTGTAATAGTTTTTAACGATTTTTAGTACAATTTTTCATAATTTTTTTTATTATTTTTAAGAATTGTTTTGCAATTTTAGGGTTTTTGGGGTCAGAGGTCACCAGGATCAAGGTCAAAGGTCAATGATTTCCAATATGGCTGACGAGTGATGTGACAAGATGGCGGCCGTGTGGCTCTTGTGCTCCTAATCCGGAATCCGTTATCTCTATCGGCATTTCCTTACTACTAAAATGTCTATGCACGTCTATGGTCAACAACTGCAGACAACCGAGTGGGGAAGGAATCTGCCGTGGCTTGCATTATGGATCATCCCGGCATTCGCCTAGAGTGATTTAAAAAAAAAAAAAAGAAATTAACAGAAAGCCGGATGGACATACTGGGAATCGAACTCGCTTTCTCACGGATGAGTAGTTTATAATGAGTGGAGTGAATACAAGGTAGTTAAAGCTAACACTAGAATATCTTCAAGTTGTAACTACATTCTGGGTGAATAAAATGGTGATGCCACTAGCCCTCTAGTTGAAACTGGAAGTTCTGAATACCTAGTGCTAACCCGTGAATAATAGGGTAACACTGGGTAGGTAGACTAGTTGTCACTAGCTTATTTCTGAGTGCGAGAGGGACCACACTAGGTTATTGTTAGCCAGTACGTTGTCGTAGCCATGGCCATGTTTATGCACGTGAGGAGAAGAAAACGTTGTAGTGAAAGACGAGAGGTAGGCGTCGATAAGTGCAAGCAGCTAATGAGCTTTGAAACTGATAGTATAGATTCCTTAAGAGTGCGTGGGAAAAAAAAATGTTACCGCGCACGAGCTGTTTGTGTGGTTTTAAGGGGAATAAGAGTGGAGAAATATGATAGACAGATAAGGATATCTGTAGATAGGCTGCATGTTTGTGATATGAGACAGCGGCCGACTTAGCGATGAGCAGCTCACATTTATCTAACCGAACCAACCTGTGAGTGGTAGAACTGCCCTATCAATGGAAAATAGGGTCAGTTAGCCTGTTAATGTACTGGTTTTTATCTAAAGTAATCTATTCATACCCTACTAGCAGTTCGACTTTTATTGATCCAGGAAGCGCCGCAGTGGTGTAGCGGTTAACAGTGCTTGCACAGGTTCAAATCCAGGCCAAGCTAAATGCAATGTTGCTGTTAGCTAGTAGGCTTTCTCTGGGTCTTTGATATCGATCAATAGTATAAAAAGAAATACTGGATTGTCTTAAAATACGTATTTTGAGCATTGCGCTTTTAGACACTCTCATAACTGTAAACACTTTGCATCTGTGTCCGATTAAACAGTATATTATATGCTACTTCCAAGAAAATGCCTGCTCCTGTGAATTTTTTAAACTACCACGTATTCGTGTAACTTGTCTGCCAATTTAACGCATAACATTTTAAGGGATTTAACACTCTTTAACAAGTAGGTAGATATATTTAATAGGTTTCCGTCAAAACTGCATTGTCATACGTGAATAAATGTGGAAAGGTTTTTCTGTTACACTTCTAATAAACAGCATTCATATCTATATCTATAAACATGCTCAGGACACTCTTTGGACAAACTTATTTCTACCTATTGTACACCTGGACCGAACAAAGTGGCGCAGGTGTAAAACACTGAACTCACTTTCGGGAGGACCTGGGTTTGAATCTCGGTCCGGCTATCCTAATTAGCGTTTTGTATGGTTTCCCGAAATCGTGGCATATGGAAAGTTAGATGTGATATAAATGACTGATCAGGATACAATAATTAGATACTGTTACGAGGGCAAGATAACTGATTATCATAAAATTAAAGTAATTTTTTTACGTAATCCCATCTTGGTGAAATGTCAAGTTAGTTGATATTTTATATTTAAAATCGTCAATGCCATTTTTTAAGTGCCGACATATTTGTGAACCACCTATTCAAATTAACGTTATTTATTTAGGTTACAGAATCGTATTGTATAGTTTCTTTTAGTTCATGTTACGTAATGTTGGCTCAATACTCTCCAAGGATTACTTACCTAACCGACATACTACTCTAAGTTACTTAATTAAAAATAATGGTGGAATGTATTAGAACATTAATATTCCGTGTTCAGTCCTCGCGAGAAGCTACGTTTTATATGTTGACCAGATTATATTTAGTAATTAATGTAGAGTAGATTGCAGATGATAATAAACTGAAGATAACACTGCTGATTTTACAGAACATCCCAAATTGTGATTGAATACGCAAGTGATGCATACTTTTTTCACAGTCGCGCACTATTATCATGATAATTGCAATTTAAGAAATTATTATTCAAAACATTTATAATAGGAAGTGTATGAGGGAGAAGCGGTATTAGGCAGGCAAACACGTTTACGATATAGACCTACTTCTGTAGTTTATCAATTAATCCTGACTAAATAACTTTGACGTACAGATATTGTCCTCACATAACAAGCACTATGCTCTGTTGTGTGCTAAGAAATTGGTTTTATATTTATATCACTAGTATTATTGAATTGTTTTCATCAAAACTGAATTATAGTGTATTTTCATGTGTGTTTTGTTCTTTAGTAGTTTCTTTTTGCAGCAATCGTGTGAGTTATGCATAAAATAATTATAAATAAAAGTACGAAAAGATTCGTAAGATCACTGATCTCAACGTTTGAAATTATTTGGGATGTAGCATTCATATGCAGTACACTTAACGTTAACAAATATCACTCAGAAAAATGTCTAACTCCAAAAAATAAATAGATCAAAGCTTATTTGCTGTACCCTATTTAATATAATGTATTATAATATTATATATTGTAATATTGACTCAGATATTCAGAAAATCAATCATTTTAACTCACATTCGAAAAGAATAAACTTGAAAACGTATGGTTGTAAGACACGATCAAGTGATAAAATGTACTTTAAAATGTTAATTCTGCCACTGAAAATATTCTCAGACTTATCGTAAAAGTCAGTAAATTAAAACAATAATTAATTATAGTTTAAAAGCCTTAAACTGAGTTTCAAAATAATATTCTCTCAGCGTGGCCAGCTTCGGATGCATGAGAAACTTTATACCACGGTCACTGTATAGTAGTCTGTTTTGCGGTCACGGACATAAAACTACGTTACTGCCCCAAACTATGACTTGGATGCCAAAAATGTTACTAAAATATTTCTTAGGTCTCTAAATTTTGTTTCGATATGTTGACTTCTGGATATCTAGGTTATTCGGGGGTCTAATCAAACAAAAAGTCATTATTTTACAATTTGCGTAATCGGCCCCTACAGACGTCGCTATCGAAAACAAGATTATTTAATACGCAATTTCAGTGATAATATTTAAGGGCCTCTTCCTAGACTGTGCCCAGGGTAATTCGTACACAAATACATGTCTCCAACGTCCAAATATATAAGTGAATTATAATATGAACATTCGGGCCGTAGCGATCTCGAAATGTCCCATAACTGTGGGCTGTTCCTAAACGTTATATAATTTTTCCTTTGTTAGCTACAAACCCAAAGAAAACGGTTCTCATAAACATATAACACCGACTTCACAATATGTTATATAATCATTGATGTCTACCCATAGAGGTATAATAGAGGCGGCGTCTGCTATAAGAGACTGAAAGAAAGGGTGTGTTCAAGATGGGTCACATGACTTTAGAAAGATTGCGCAATGGCGAACTTGTTGGACGCATCTTCGTGACGTCACGCTCCAGGGAGCGAATGGTGTGTTCGGAATCTGTCATGTGACTAACAAAACATTATACCATGTTGAACACACTTTTATGACGTCACACCCCTTCTAATGTATTATACCTCTATGATATGTTATTAAATAAAACTCGATCATGTTAAATTCTGACATTGCAAATCAGTCGCTGGTGTCATTAATTACGTTAATATTACAGAGTAAGTTAATAAGAGGCTTGGACGGCTCTTATCAACTAAGCTAAGGTCTTTATAGCCATGAGAGATTAATGAGGCGGATGCGGAGAAGCGCCTTGGAATACAATTACGTGGAAGAGGGGAAACTGAAGATCTCCGAGAAAATCCATCGACCTACTGCATCGTCCAGGCACGATTCCTGCATGCGAAAATCCGGGAAATGACATCGCAAGTAAAATTGACAGTTAATGAATACTGCTCAGTATCTCTGCTCTGTATCTTTCACCACATTAAAAATTAGTACTGCTGGAATGTGATTCCGACACACCATCAACTAATTGTGGCCTCCGATTTTCTATAAATACACTCAACTGGCACCTCCTCTCATCCTAAATTGTGTTCCCAATGTAAACGGTCCTGAGTTAGTTACATAAGTTTGTAGCTCTAAATCTAGACTTATAAACGTAACTTCTCTTATCTGTTGTCCGAAACACTGTGCACAAAATCCGAGTAAGTACTGAAATAAAACGGGTGATTTTACGCTAATGGGGACCAAAAAGTACAATCACCTATCACTAAGAAACTTAGTAAAATCTTACAACCTGGACGCAAGAAACGCTAATTTCTTTAACTGCAACTTTTTATGGCTTCTCGGTACCCTGAGAAAAGCCGCCCCACCCACCAATGGTAATGTCTGCCGCGTTTTTGACATGTGAAAATTCTAGTGTAACCCGGCCGGAAATTGAAACTGGAAAGCTTTGGTAGACGGCGAGGACTATAGCCATTACGCTAACGAAGCCCCCGGCTACAACATACTGTAGTTGAAGGGAACTGAAAAAGAAACAGGCAATAGTCTTTAGTAAGGAACCATCTCGGAATTTGCCTGGAGTTATTTAGGGAAACCATGGGAAGCTGAAATGAGGATGCCCAGACAGGGATTCAAACCCCGACCCTGCAGAATGATAGCTCAGTGATTATGTTTACTACTATTACTACTTGCTCTGTCAGTTTGATTTTACTTGTTCAACTTTCATTACTACAGAAACAACTAATCAAGCTTAGTCAGTTAACGAAGAATTTAGTTAGAATGTGAATGTCAGATAAGGGTATTTAGCAGTGTTCTCATTAGATTTACATAGGCCACATATATACACATACACACCGCGAGCCAGTGATATTAGTTTTAAATGCATTAGTCACATTATCAATGCTGTTTTACACTTGTTTCAATAAAGATGTATGAAAACTATAACCTACATACACAACCACCAAATATTATATTTATACATCAAATAATTGTGACTAGCAATTCGTCGCATCCAAGTATTTAACCCAGAAAAACTCGTATTTTAATGATGCAAAAATTTCGCAATATTTCATTTTTAAGCTCTCAGCTATAATTGATTTATTTTTACTTTGGAATACTACTGCATTTGCATAAAATTCAAACCACTTAAATCTATGATTAATCAGGCATAAGCAACAGTATTGACATGCCTTTAATCAATTTCGAAAATCATCATACGGCCCGCATATTTCTGTTATTAAATATTATTTTTACTTGCCTTTTTTTCTTCCACCACGCTGTTTTTCACACCTATCTATGAAGACATCATAAGTGTAATAAAAAATTTCAAAAGTAAAAGTTCCTGTGGAATAGATGAGGTACCTATGACTCTTCTAAAAAAGTGTTCTTATTTATGAAATTGCCTTTGACTTACATTTTCAGTGAATGTCTTGCCCAGGGATTTTTTTCTGATAGACTCAAATATGCAAAAGTAGTACCAATACATAAAAAAAGACTGGTGTTGAACGGACAGCAGTGAGTAAGACGTATTACACGGTCATGGATCATATACTTGACAGAGCTCACAACTGGATTCGCTTTCCTAACTCTGTACATGAAATGAACAATGCAAAGTTGTTGTGGCAAACACGTTATAATTTACCGAGTCATAGGTGCATTGGATTGCACGCACATTGCAATTAAGAAACCAGCAACACACTGTGACGAGTATATCAACCGGAAGGGTTATCCGAGTATCAACGTACAGGCCACCTGTGATGCGAAAGAAAAGTTCACTAGCGTGTGTGCCGAGTGGGTAGGCTCCGTACATGATGAAAGAATATGGCGACGAAGCGATATTAGGGGCGTAATATCACGATATGATGGTTCAGCTTGCTTGTTCGGAGACTCGGATTACGGCATATCTCTGTGGCTTGTTACACCATTCAAGCCAGCAGCAAACGACATCCAACGTCGATTCAACATAACACACGCAAGTGAGAGAGTAATTATAGAAAGAGTATTCGGTCAGATAAAAAAGAGGTCCCCTATATTGGGTAACTGTGTAAGAGTTCCATTACAGCGAGTACCCAAAGTGATAGCAAGCTGTGCCGTGCTTCACTACGTGGCCAAACATCTGAACGACCAGCTCGAGTACGACGAGCCTGAAGTAGATGAAAACGGAGATGCAGGTGATGAAGACGTTGGACCGGGAATGAGCGAGAGTCCTCAAACAAAGCTACAAGGAGAATGAAAGCATCAGGACATTATGCATTTTATGTAGTAACAATTGTAGTGTATGACATCAGTACATGCATGTGAACGTCTTTTTTGATTTGTAATTTTTGCAGTTTTAACTGCTGCAAAATACAACTCTCTGCAGTTGCGGTGTGGATATCTCTTTTGTCTCGTCATTCTCGTAACAAGTCACCTTTTTCCCACCCGGTCGCACATAACTCTGCTGTGTGTTGGTTTTCACGTTCCCGTTATGTGAGGTTGAAGGGGAACTGTTGCTGACATCCACTGGGCCTGTAAAGGTGAGGGTACCGCTCATGTTCATGGTTTGCTTTAGATCCACCTAACACAACACTACCCTGCACTCTGGTAAATACCGGATTATCTGCGGCCCCCAGAAGTAACAACTGCTTCTCCCACTCCTTCAACTTAACCTCTCTATTTCCCGTGGTCTTTGTGTCCGTTTTTGTTCTCACGTGATTGTTCATGGTTTGCTTTAGGTCCACCTAACGCAACACTACTCTGCACTCTGGTAAATACCGGATTATCTGCGGCCCCCAGAAGTAACAACTGCTTCTCCCACTCCTTCGACTTAATCTCTCTATTTCCCGTGGTCTTTGTGTCCGTTTTTGTTCTAACGTGATTGTTCATGTTCTGAAGTGTTTTACTCATCTGCGCATGAGTGACTTTCATTCCGGTAACATGACTGTATTCCGTTACCACGTCATCCCAAGCGAGTATTTTCTCGTTCGTTATTTTGGGTACTCTGGATTTCTGTAACAATACCGGGGTGTTCACACAGTACATGGTTACCCACGCAACACTACTCACACGGCACAGGCTATCGAATGTCAATACGGCGTTGATAACGACCGCATATTCAACCGACCACGTGTACCTTGGGAGGTCTACACACATCTATGAAGGGGGGGGGGGGGACGCGAAGCGGCAACAGTGATGACTCACGCCATGTTACTGCTACCCCTAGTTACATTAAAACTAGTGGTAGTTGTAACTACGGACTTTCTCGATAGCACTACTTCCAGGCTAGTTGTTGCTACCTAGTTTTAGCTTCGGTTTATTCACACCGTTTAGGATTGATGCTAACACTACGTAGTAGTCTCTACTAAAGTAGACACTAGTGTTATTCACTCCACTGAATAACTCATGTTACCACTGCGCCACTCGCTCGATTCTGGTAAATGGTGCGGTTCTTAGAAGGGGATTTTGTGTTCCTCAACTCAGCACTGATAATCAATGGGAGCGTTTTGTAACCTTTCCTAAGAGCTCGCATTTTTCAGCATGTCTTCAGTGGGCTGGAGTATCACCAGCTTTAGCTTACACACTCACCCTCATGGTTTCTTGTACATTCAGAACAAAATACCTCAGCAGTTTTCTTACATTTATTACTTTAACTTAAAATGCTCAGAACAATGTACCAAAATCGTCAGTTATTTAAAATAAAAAAAAAAAAACATTAAAATCTTGCACTACGCCACTGTTGCAGTATTAGTAGAAATTATTTTATTTACTTGAATTTGAGGTGCCCTGGGGGGGGGGGGGGTTGGGTTCAGTGCAGCTATGCTACATAAGATAATTGTATTCAAAAGTATTAAGTGTATTAAAGAAAATAATTGCAGATGAAATATTTAGTACGCTGGCCAGTCTGACGACTGTCGGGCCGCTTCTGCAGCCTGCTTCCTAGGCCGGTTGTCTTCTTCGGCTAAGAGCAGCACCGTTTCATTCATGTGGTCTGCCTATTTGACGGTCTGCGAGTTCTAACATAGACTAAATATGAGGTAGACCGATCTCGCTGGCTGCGCACGATCAATCTCCGTGTCCCAACATTGAACTGCTTTTCTGTTAACACGTCTAGCAAAAACGGAGTGGTTTGGATGGTAGGTTAGAAAACTGATTTGTAAACATTTGGTAAAATTAATTTATTAATATCATATTGCTTGTCATTTAAAAATTAAGATAGGGTTCGTCACTGTTAACAGTGTGACTTTGACAGTTGTGTATGATTGGGGTCGGTCAATATTGGGTACATGCGCAGAAGACGAATAAGCGGTCTACCTCATCTTTAGTCGATGAGTCATAAAGGCTTTTGGAACTCTGAAATTTTCGATTTCTTTGGAATTTGTGTGTCTGTGAATTGTTATCTCATAGTTTTTGTTTTTGCACAATTATTGTAGTTTTTTTCTGGGCACAGGCTTTGTTCCTAAGCCCATGGAGTAAAGCGAAGTGAATAACCCTGATTACTGTAAAGTCGAGGTATTGGGGGGGGGGGGGGGGATGCGTCGCATGAAGAAGTCAACCCGCGGAAATAACTTTCTTACGTTTCCGCCATACTGCGTGCATATGTCCTTGTCGTAGCTCTTGGCGTCTCTCCCGCGTACCTGTCACACATCCAAGGACACGCTAGCGCGGAGGGGAGACGGTCTATCTCGCGCTCTTTTTCAAGGAGAGCGGGCATAATACGCGGAGCTATCAGAGCCACCTATCTCGCTCATTGTTGGAAAGTGAAGTAAGTATAGGTTACTCACGGTAAACTGAGTATGGCTGGACTACCGTTTCCACCGCCCTTGCAATTCCGGTGTTGCTCTATTCTCACCGCACTTCGCCCTCATCGGCTCTCAAGACCTTGTTAAGGTGGATCAGGCCCTCCCATATTGGATTATCACCTTTTTGTCATAAATTCCATTTAAGAACACTTAACGAAAATTTTTGCACGATATGACACAAATAATAGCTCCTTAAGCTTAATCAACACATTACATTTCTATATAATTTATTATTTTTTTACTAGTGATTGAAGGCATGAAAGGAATTTTTTTTTTTTTTCCTTTCAGTTTCAGAAATGGACCTAGCAACAATAGTCCAGCAATACATGATTTAGAACATGTGCAATGTAATGCCCTACGCTTTTTCGAAGCCCAAAATAAAATGCGAAATCTGTGATGCAATTTACGACAAAAATTCCGAAAATCCAAGATGGTGGGGACTGATCCACCTTAACAGCCGCCCAAATCTCTCAACTCAACTCTAGATCCTCGTGTGTCCATGTCTGTGTACATAGTGAGACGACAACTCGGACACTACTTGATACGAAACTGGGTGCTGGGAGGCGCGTGTCAGCTGACGGCCCCGCCCGTGTCTGGGGGCCAGCTGCCACCCTGCCCTAGCTGGGAAGGGGGGGGGGGGGGCAGACATAACGATCGGCGCAGTCTGGCCCCACCCGGCCACAGATCGATGTTCCCCGGCAGGAATCCACCCAGCCCCCCCCCCCTTTTTTTTCCCCCTTCCCCCTGCATCGTTTCAAAGACCGGTTCACGCTACACTTAGAAAATTGTTTGTTCAAAATAAGTAAATATTTGTTTGTATAGAGCCAAAAATAGATTTAGTTGCCCCAACAAAATATTCTGTTAAGTAAACAAAACTTGAAAAGCAACAAAATTAATTTTGTTCGTCTAACAAAATACACGATTGAATTAACAAAACCTGTGTGTAGGGCCAACATAAATTAGACGGTCAACAAAATATTTGGTTGAATCAACTGTGTACTTGCTATATTTGTTTGGCCACCCGTGTTTGATTGCCTTCGTTCGGCAATACTGCTAGAGAGCTTGTTTGTATTGTTCGTGACAATTAGGATAGCAATAGTGCATTTATTGATGCTTAATAATGATATAAACATCCTAATATAACAAGGTCAACAGGTAAGTAAGGAACGAAATTGTAAAACTTGAAATATTTATTTGCGCACCTTGTCCAGTATGCGAAATGTACGTCTTTAAAAAATCCCGATTTCATCAGTATAGTCGGTTCACTGTAAAGTGAGAACTTTTAAAACCACTCTCATTTCGAATAATAGTCAATAAATGTATTTTATTTTACCTTTAGTCGTTTACTTCCGGGTGCGGTGGAATATGCACACTGCGTTTATTACTTTGCTTACAATATTTATTTATAAAGGGGGTTACAAGGATAAAATATGACTGAAAAGAAGTGTAACTAGGGCCTCAAAAGTGCTCACTTTATCGTGAACAGCCTATAGTCATATTGGCGTAGGTTGCAATGGCGTAGTGCTTGGGCTCAAACTAACTACAGTAGGTTCGAACCACGATCGGGATTACAATAATTTTTTTTATATTGTCCGAAACTGTTTAATGGACGTAGAGTCAAACAAAACTCTGGTTGCTCCAACCTAATCCGTGTATGTGACAACCAAATAAGAACAACAAAATAATTTGTTTCCAATGACAAAATATTTAATTGCCCCTATAGCCTATAAGAAAATAATTTAGTTGCGACAAACTAACTTTGTATAATTCAATAAAACCTGTTTCTCAGAGTAATAGGGGCCTCTTTTACTGCTATCTTTGCCCGGGAAACATTTATACAGAAAAAATTGGTAAACAAATTTAATAGCGTAAAAATTTCGGGCAAATTAAGATTTATAGACTACACAAAAACACACTACACGAACTCTTATTAATTTACACCTACTTGCTATCTTGTACCGTTCTTCACTTCAAAGGGCACATTTTTTTGTGATATTGTGTAATGATGTAGCTGAGGCATGTCTAAAATCATTTAACATGTACATAAAACTGTAATCTTTCGCTCGGTCGGTCATGAACTAGGTTGTTGAAAAACAAAATTTTTTTTTCTTTAATAGATTTTGAGAGTATTTTATTGTTTCGTGAAGTGATACCAATGATAAATTGATTTTTAAAATGCCAAGTCATTTAAAGATAACATCCATTGTGGTTCTCGGGTGTTTTCACATCTTCAAATATGTGGCGAGCCCCGAAATCCCGCTACGTCAGCTGAGACGGATGCATCTCAGGGCATCGCGGCTATAAGCAGGACTGTCTGGTGCCACGGCTGCGATTGTAGCCATGTGCACACCCCGAAAGAGGAAGGGTCTAGGTCAGTGGTTGCCAAACTTTAGTTTATCACGCCTCCCTTTTGCAAAAGAAAAATAACTACGCCCCCCGTGTCACAACTTCATTATTATAAGGGCAAAACAAAAACGAATAAAAGTATCAAAGGTTTTAATTAATCATTAAATTTTAAAGCTTGTTGAACACAAGTGGTGGTGAACAAATCAATCAGTGAGGCGGATGAGCTTGCATATTTTCAACAAGATTCCCAATTCTTGGTTGAATAGAATAAATTGCACAACGTAAATCACTGGCAATATCGAGTTTGCTTATATACTTCGTTGTTATTGCTACTACTGCTGAAAACTCCCTTACATACAAATAGGTGCTTGAAAAAGGTAAATACTATCACAGAGCTAGCTCTGCTATGTCGGGGATAGACTTTGAAGTACTTGATACAAAGCAATGATTTGTCAATCTTCTCAAAATCGTATTTCGCATTAGAATAATTTTTTATTTCCAACGCCTGTTCTTGAAGGGTTTCTGGCAGCGAGTCCTTCTACATGGAAAGGATCCGTCGCTAATCTATAAATGTTATCATCGCACGTGTTAGGAAAGTAACTGCTGAACTCGTCACTCAGGTTTGATATTTTATTCTTAGTGACAGTATCCTCAAAAACCTCTTTACATTCCGATCAAAAAAGTTTTAATTCCATTTAGTAACTGTACAAGTGAACAATTCGGCGCCAGCGCCCCCTCCCCCCTTTAGCATGTCGTCATATGCCTCCCTTGAGGGCCTCCCCCCCACAACCCACTTTGAAAATCAATGGTCTAGATGGACGGGTACAGCAAACCAAGCAGAGTGTAGAGGGCCTGGGAAAATCTATGCGACAGCCGCGGAGAATAAAATTAATTAACTTTGACTGGATTGGGGTTGGAGTAAGTAGGGTAAGTTATTAGCGAAGGTGTGGGTTTGGCGCGGGGCGATATGAAATGAGTGCGCAAATGGGGTGTAACCAGGGTCGCGCTGTGCGGTCCTGGTGGAGGGGCACAGAACTGGGCCACTCACCCGACAGATGCGTCATCTCTTTGCAACACAGGAAAGAGTATTAATTAGTATGTTACAGTAATGAGTTTATCACCTTTGCTCGTGACCTCGCTTGCAGCTGTGTGTAGGTGTATGTGTATAATTGTTTGATTGTAAGTGTAGGTGTGCCACTCCATAACCTCCACCAGCTGCTGCAGAGAGCACACGACGCCTTTTGCCTTGGAATCAGTAGGATAAATATTAAGAGTTTAACTTATAAACTAGGGCTGTGCATACCAAGCCTGTGGCCGTGGAGTAGAAATTGCTTCTCGATGCATTAATTTTGAAGATAACTGTATCACACCAAAAAATTATTCAACGTAACTTCTTCAGAAAATACTGCCACATTGAAAAACAAACGTCATAACGGCTTGGCTTCCGGCTCTTTTAAGTCTTATCTCTACAGTTAAAACTGAAAGATAAGAAAACCCTATACAAATTTCCAAGAAAATATTGTCATATCATTTCATAAACAGTTACCGTAGCTTAACGTATTACATTTTTATTTTTTTTCTATTTAGAGACTTGTACGAAAAAATATATATACTTAGAAGTCTTGAAACTCCTTTAATTAGTTTTTCCAAAGTAAATTTTCACCACTGTTAAAATTTTATCACATCATTATTTTTATGCCACAGCGAATAAATATACAATATACAGAAATTATATATATTATATGTATGTGTGTGTGTGTGTGTGTGTGTGTGTGTGTGTGAAATATACATTTTGTGAAGTTGTGTTGTGCATATGTGCATAAGTGAACGATGAATAAGTGTGTAATTGAACAAGTGAGAGAGTAATTAAGTTGTATATTTGGTTTGTTTAGTATTAAGTTGCGTACTTATAAGTTTTAATATATAATTTTAATGTTTGAATATCTAGCAAGTGAAATTGTATTATGTTTTGAGTCCAGTGTAAGATAAGGCAAGGCCTTAACTGCACAGTTATCAATAAATAAATATCACGAACGCAGATTAAATGCTGCATAAAATGTGTCTATTGCACAACGATCATGATGAATAAATGTATACGTTTTACCGAACTTTTATTTAATTACTTACTTTATCTTTGTTCAATCTGTCTTCTTTACGACTGAACCCATCGAACAATGTCACCAATGGAACGAAAAAAATTACATAATCGACAAAGCATTTCAGCTCAGCCCAATATTGGCAAATCAAATGAAATGGTTTACCACGTTTTATATTTAGATACAATTGGGATGTCGAGAGGAATAACTACTGTATTCCTGAACAACAAAACACTCGTTGAATGTGAGGTTGTAGTGGTGGTATTCAGGTACAGGTATGCAGACAGTCGTTAGTGGCGAGCGTGGCAGTACGCAGACGCCGGCGTGTAGCTCTTGAAGGCGTTGTTTAGGGGACACAGGACCTCAAGGTCGCGCGCACAATGGGCAATGCGGGACCGGATGTGTGCACGCAGGAAGCGGTGGACAACGTTCCCCCCACTGGCCCACACAGCCATCACGACAAAGGGACGTACGCACGCTTGAATTGAATTCCAGTCGAGGTTTGTCTCTTACTTACAACACTGATTTTTTTTTTTTTTTTAGGCAGTTTGTACGGGCAGCTGAAGAGTATGTAAATGTTTTACATTCGAAATTGTTAAAGTATTTAGTATTGCTGTACGAACCTCTAGTATGTTGCCACGCCCGACTGTGTGGTAATTTTAAAGGATTTTTTAACGTCTCCCGGTTTTATGCTTGAAAGCTTAGCAAATGACGGTTTACACATTAACTTATAACCTAACTTAACACCCGTGACTTATCCGGGATTCGAACCCAGAGTCTCCCGCACTCCAGGTCGGTGCGCACCAACCGACTGCGCCGCGGGAGGTCGGCTAACTATGTGGTGCGAAAGTTTATAGAGTTGGCCTAACGTCTGAGCAGTGGATGTCGTTTGAAACTGAATCAGTACCTCGGACAATGATGGACTTACATACGTGATCTGCCCATCTGCCCACAAATACCGAGTTTTGGGGGCCGCAGTGGCGCAACGGCTAGAGTTCTCTCATCTCCCGCTAAGACGAACCGGGATCGGTTCTCGGCGAGGCAGCTCTCGGGATTTTCGTACGTGGGAATCGTGCCGGGCGATGCTGCGGGGTCGCCGGGTTTTCTCGGAGATGTCCCGTGCATCCCGGCGCTGCTCCATGCTCACCTCGCTTCACCATCATCGGCTATCAAGACGCCGTTTTCACGAGCCGACAAGAGACCTCGCCACTTCTCCATCAAACTTTCTGCGAGCACCGGAGTTTCTTCACTGCATAGGTGTGCGTAAACATTTCCATTAGTGGAAGGTGGGGGCTATTGAATTTCGCATTGCATGATCTGAAATTATTATATATATAATTTCAGCGCTCCTGGTGGTCAACTCTACAACTAGGATGACTGCCTATGATGACGACTGCAGTGCTGCCTATCTGTCAAGTTTGGAACTGAAGACAGCCTACCTCACTGGGAAGCAGTGTATAGGGGAGGTGTGGGGTGGGTGTTATACATATGTGAGGAGAGGAGGGTGATGAGTGGAGAGGGTGTAGGTATGCGAAGGGGTGAAGAGGGGTGTTACTGTATCAGACCTCGTGTGTAGATAACCCAGTATAGCTTGTTGTAAAGAAGGATGGGTGGGGAGTTGGTGGGGATGTAGGTAGGAGAAGGGGTTGGAGAATGAAGGGAGGTGCTAAGTGAGGTGCTACATGTGGACCAATCACAGCACAAGATTTGCACCTCAAATGCGGAGCTAATTGCGGAGCAGAATGCGGAGCAGGTGGCCTAGATTTTCCAGCGATTGCGGCCCTACGTCTGAAAGGTCAAGTTCTTGTGGCACTACGTCTGAAAGGTCAAGTTCAAGGTCAAAAAATGTGAGTTAGAACGCCGACACTCCTATTACTCGCATTGCTGAAATGTCCATGTTGAAGAGCTAAATTATGAGAAGGGGAGGGGGTCATGGCTCAGCCTGTAGGTACACCTATAAGTCTCAGGAGCGTGAAGTCAGTACTTTGGCTGATCATCGCCGAGATTCGTGCTCTACTCCCGAGGTTGATATCGGACTTTGGGCATGGAGGAACTGTGGCAGACGTAGCCGATGGCTAATAGAATTTTGCTCTGTCCCCGGAGACTCTTCAGTTTCCACCGCCACCTTATACCTACCGCCTCATTTCTTCCTCATGCCAGCCAGTAACGACAAATGTTTTACTCCAGTAAAGCCAGGGGCGGAAAGGCCAAGGCTGGGATGGAAAACCCACCGATGCCCCTCCCCCCTCCCAAACCAGTTTCATAGGTATTATTGAAACGTTTTACTGAAGAAAATTTACAATTAACTTGTTTAATACTTTTCTAACTATTTGCACTGTGTGTTACTTCCTGCTTACAAAAGGCACAAACGTATTTTTAAAATATAAATATGTTCCTGACTTTTTACAATTATCAGATAACACCCAATTAAAATTAACCACAATAATATTAAACAACTCGGAAAATGTAAATTTTATATAATCGTACATTGTCAGTAATTACTCTAAATCTGAAATTATGACACGAGAACGAAGAATTTCTGCTAAAGGGGTGAAGGCGATCCTTATGGCCGGTTTACGATGAATACAATGTGTAGGCTGTTCACGGTAAAGTGAGCACCTTTGAGGCCCTAATTACTTTTTCCTTTAAGTCATTTTTCCCTTGAATAATCTTTTTAAATAAATATTGGCAAATAAGTAATAAACACAGTCGCAGTCGGAAGTTAACGGCTAGGCTAAAATTCAATGTATTTATTGACTATTATTCCAAATGAGAGGGCTTTCAAAAGTGCTCACTTAACCGTGTATAACCTATAAATAATGTACGTGAACGTATCAAAATGAATGAAGGTGTCTATTCTTACGAAACTGCTCCTGGTCATCGCATACGTGTCCTGTAGGAACATCCTCGATGTGTAGGTGTACGAAAGGACAGGGCGATTATTTTATTTCTTGTCGTGTACGTAAGGCCTTCAGCCAATGGAATTGAAAAAGAAAATAATAAAAAGTAGTAATTAATTTCATTTAATATAATATCATATTTCTAAAAGAAAACGTACTTTTTAATTGTCCTTTACTCACTAAAAAAAATTCATCTAAATTGTTTGTAATAGCTAATTAATTTTAATTTTGTAATCCCGTGCAGTAAGTACTAACAAATTATGGAAGCTAAAGAAATTTAACGTTATTTGCAAATAAATGACTTTCACTAAAAGCAATTTAATTTCTAGTCGTGATTGATCGAACATAAGACGGGCAAGTTCACTATGAACCAAACATTTTTGTAAACGTTCTAAGCTGCAGACATCTCTTATGTACACGAAACTGATAACGAACCGATCTTTAGACCTGTTTGAGAAAAAATGAGATTTTTAAAACAGGAAAGTTAAGAGTCCGCAGTAGGGAGGGCAAGGGCGGTGGGGATTTATACACTCCACAAAAACACAAACTCTTTAAAATAAGATTTTGTTTGGGAGCTATATTGTAATAGGTAGCTAAGATACGCGTAAAAAAATTATTTTTCCAGACGCCCTAGATAAACTAGAAAAAATGCCACTATTAAGGTTTGTTCCAGGAACATTCCATACCCAGACCTCCTGGGGTTGCCACCTTGCCATTTTTCCCACAAAAAAAAATGTTGTTTCCAACGAATGCCCCTGCACGTCATGTCCACCCCTGGGCAGGGATCAACTTGCCGCCAGCTTTCTCTTTCCTTGTTTTATCCTGCCTCAAGTGCAGGTACATCGCTCATCTCTTTCTTTATCTGCGACTCTCCTGATAGTTCTTCGGCGACGATAGGAACAACTGTGCGTCTCTGAGGTCAGAGGACGTGCTTTCCACCAGCTTTAGGCCGTGTCTCAATTGGCCCAGAGAGCGCTCTTTCTCTCTCTCGTGCTCTCGCTCTCGCGACGATGTCATTATAACGTCTCTGGTCGTCTGAATTCGTCGGAGAGAGAGAGAGAGAGAGAGAGAGAGAGAGAGAGAGAGAGAGAGAGAGAGCACGAAGTTGTATACTCGCAGGCGCCACATTTGTTGACATTGGGCCAAAACCACATTGCATTTTAACTGTAAGTGAATCATTTCAACTGTTTTAAACAGTTCCTGAGTAAGTCTCGTTTTATTTTGTCACTTTGCTGTAACATGACTGTGAAATATAAAACAAAAATAATAGTATTTTATGCGCTAATGATTATTCTGGTAGTGCTATAATTATTTTGAACACACGTGAATTACTTACAATAGTCCTGACCATGATTTTTGCTTAACAAGATTTCCCGCCTGTTGGCATCAGCTGTTAGCCTGACATCAGAGAGAAATGAGAGAGTGGTTGTCTCAATTCCCAGAGCGAGAGCACGAGAGGGAGAGAGATAGAGAGAGTGCGAAGCAATGCTCTCGCCAGGTTGTGCGAAAGAGTGCTCTCTCTCTCGAGAGAGTATTCTTTAAATTGAGACACGGCTTCACTTGCTGGCGACATTTCCCTCGTGGCCGGCGTTACGCGTCGTGTGTGCGACCCCTGTTGATAGCCACACGCCGCTCGCTTTATCAGCGCAGCGACGCCGCATCCTGTGTGTCTTTCCTGTACCCGCCTGCGGTTCCGGCCGGCCCTCTGCAGCGGCCTGGCCCGGCCCGGTCCTTCTCGGCGAAAGCCGTACGCCGAACTGCGCATGCGCGGCACTCGTTACGTTGATTACTCAGGTCAGGTACAAAACCATAGACTAAAGATGAGGTAGGCTGCTTATTCGTCTTGTGCGCATGTACCCAATATTCACCTACCCTGATCCTACACTACTGTCAGGGTCACATGGACAATAGTGATGAACGTGTTTGTTTATATCTTAATTCTTAAATGACAAGTACTATTATTTATTAAAATACTTTTACCAATTTGAATTTAGACAAACTGCATTACAAGTTGGTTAGCGGACGTATAATAACATCTCTAAGCATTTGTTTACAAATCAGTTTCCTGACCTAGAATCCAAACCACGCCGTTTTCACTAGACGTGTTGGTAGACAAGTAGTTCAATGTTGGGTCATGGAGATTGGTTGTGCGCAGCCAGCGAGATCGGTCTACCCCAACTTTAGTTTATGAACAAAACGAGTTTTCATATGGGAGAGTTTGACATAAGGACAACTTCCACCGCTAGGTTCGCAGTATTCCAAAGAGGTCACTTTTAAATAAAATTTTAATCTACGTGAATAATAAAGGGGGGAAATTGGCTTAGTTGACTTAGTTACGAAGTTATTTTATTTATATTTATTGCAATTATCCTTTTTTTTAACGTATGAAAAAGATAAAAATCTAGTACACATGCGACATTAGCTCTTGCCTAGTCGCGAAAATTGTTGGTTGCCAAACTTTTAACATTGATCTTCCAACCTGAGTAGAAGTAACCTTATTTATACACATATAGATGTTCTTCAGAATGTTGCCGTAACACATTCCGCAACTGAAAATACAGAACACGCTTTGTCTATCATAGAGTAAGATTCCAGAAATCAAATTTATAAACTGACTTACAAGAATGTAAGGTATACTGACGTTTACTTTTGTAATAATTTCACAGTTTCACTTGACCAAGGCATGAATGAAGTGATGAGGCCCATGGCAATGTCAATTTTATGTAAGGCGGAAGAACACACAGCGTTCATACAAGTAGATCTTAAGCAGGGCTTTAAAAAGTGCTTAGTTTACTTTGTTCGCATGAGCCCCCCCCCCCCCCCTCCCTGCTGCATCATGCAAACCGCGAATGGATTGTAGACCCTCATTCTGCCGCACGCTTTAACTAACCGCTGGGCCAAGTGGTGCGCCAGGTCTTGGTGAAATAAATGCGTGTACTAAATACACGCCTGTGTCATATTGTTGTGACCACCTTGCACAGTTGACGTCAGCAGAGTATAACTAATTATAATACGGCAGTTGTCGTGAGCGAGCTTGGAAGTACTGTCGTCATGGGTATAACAAACAGTTTATCAGACGTTGAAAAATGGGCGATCACTGGCTTTATGACCAAGAGAGGCAATACAGTATTTCTGAAGCAGGTCGTTTGTGAACTGTTCGTGTCCTGCTAAAGAGTGCCGCGATTGAACAGAGAGCACTAAGTGAATAAAAGGCGTGGAAACTGCGGAACTCCCGTCCTCTGGTCTAGTAGAAATCTTTTTCTACTTCATAAAGTGGTGGCAATCTTGCAATTATTTTCTGCCGAGAGGTTTTTACGGTATCTACGCCAGTTTTTCCCCTCCTTTTGTAGTTCAGGTTAGGTTGGCGTGGGAGGTAAACATGGCCCCAATCATGTGCCCTTGTAGTTATATAACCTTCCCTGCATGCCTAGGCGTACAGCCCTGAGACGCACTTAGGTCGTACCTCCACCCAGGATCACCCCCTCCCCCCCGACTCACCTCTTAGTTTTAAGGTAGGTTAGAAAAAAAAAAAGGGATGTGGCTGTGTTTGGGACACGGCCGTTTGTTTTGCGTGAATACATCTACGTTGTATAGGCCAACATTGTGTTAAGTTTTCTGAATTTTTTACATTAAACGCATGCAATTTCACCATAACCAGTCACACGGATGTTTTTATACACGCAATCGATTGATCTTGACGAGAGCTGTCGATTGAAACTCAACCGAGTGTCGTAGCTTCTCCTAGTCGAAAGTTATACTACGCGGAAGTTATGAGACGCGGCGAAACGAACTTAAAATTGCACCTCCTCCCCCCCCCCCCCCCCCCCCCGAGCGTGGTGTTTCGCAGTCCTCACTCAGCGTTACAAATGTTTTGATCCTTTGGCATTCGAGTGGTGTAATTGAATTTTGAATATAGACGATACATTCGGAGCTGCAATGCCAAACTGCATCCCCCGATTTTTGATATCATCGGATTTTCTGGATTGCCTCCCACTATGGTCGCAAGTTTAAATATGTAATGGCGTCAAACAAACTGCTGTGCTGAACACTACGCGCCATTATTGTGCGAGAGGTGAACGTCAACTGAGAAGGCGTGAGACGGCGCACTGACATGCCTTAGCTGAGCAACACACGCTCAACGACCTGGGTGATCAGGGAGGACAGTAAACGTGTGTTTTTAAATGGTACTTTACAGTGAACCCAGTTGCGTACGGGGCTCTAAGGCAGACGGTTGATCACTGTATCCATGCTGGCGGCGATTCATCGGTGGAAACGACTTCAACTTGCACAGTACCATACTTGGACCTCTCCTGATTGGCGAATGATTGCCGTCTCCGATTAGTCACGTTTCTTGCCCCATCGAGTGGACGGACGCTGGCGTGTCAGGCGAGAAACCTCTGAGAACAAACACTCAGTAACCACTGCTGTGGCAGCAGATTCATGGTCTGGTCACATCGTTTGGCTTTACTCACCTCTGGAAGACGTTTCAACCAGATCATGTACACCCATGATTGTTGGCTATCTTTCCTGGGGCATATGGGATCTTCGAGCAAGACAATGAGACATGCCGTACTACCAAAATTGTTCCCAAGAGTTGTAGAAAGAGTACGACGAAGACTTACTTGAATCCAGAAGGGGTCGTGGTAGTTTAGTGGTTAGACTACTCGCCACCCACCAAGGCGAACTGGTTTCGATTCCTGGCGGGGTCGCACCCGGATTTTTGCATGTGGGAGTCGTGCCGGACGATGCTGCTTATCGGCGGATTTTCTCGGGGATCGCCCGTTTCCCCCGCGCTTCCATTCCGATGCTGCCCCATACTCACCTCGCTTCACTCTCATCGGTTCTCAAGATCTCGATGTTAAGTGCCGCCCAAATTTCTTCACTCACATTGAATCCAGTCGTGCAGATTTAGGATAATCGTGATCGTCATGTTTGCTGTAGGGATTCTCCACCGTGCAACCTTCAACATCTGTCGGACGCACTGGAGTCTGCATGGATCCAGAAATCCTCGACAACCTTGCGACATTTTATTGAATCACTGCCTAGCAGTCCATCTGCTGTCCGTGCTGCATAAGGCGTTTATTCTAGATGTTAGCTGGCAATGGTTTTAAGAACGTAACTCAATTGTGTAGCTATCTAAGAGAGATAGGAGAAGGCATGCAGAAGTTATTTAACCGGTACAGGACCGAACTTGGAGGGCGTGCTAAACACCAATTGATTAATTAATGTGTGGTTTTACACCTTAAGGCGAAGTTAACCACCTGCAGGTGCTTCGGGAGTCATATCCGATTGCGATTATGTTTGTGTGTTTGTATGAGCGCGTTCACCAATGTTACGATTCAGTTAGGTTTAGTTTAGTAAGTGAGTGAGTGATGCTTTGTTCCCCTCTTCATTTATCCCAAATTCACAACCTCAATGGCAGGAAGGGGAGCGACTTTTTTTTATTATAGTCCATTCACAGTTACTTCCAACTTTTCTGAAGTCCTGGTAAAATTCTTCTTCCAGGATATTTCTCCACTTCATGCAAACAAAGCTTAACCGGGTATAGAAAATTGCACCAAAGGGACAGTGCACCACCGCATTCCTTCGCACTCAGTGTGATCATATTTTGCATAAGAACTATTTCTTACTAGGCATTACCAACGTGCCTATTTTCTCCCTGTTTTATTCATATTTACTATCAATGAAATATTATAATCGATAGAAAAAAAAAATTAGCAAAAGTTCAGTTTAACCAAAAATAAGGTTTTTTTTTTTTTTTAATATTAATACAAATATTAAATGCTTGTGGGCTATGGCGTATTTAGGGAAAAATCAAGTACGTCTAAAATGGTTTTTTTTTTTCAAAGGTTTTATCGAAAAAGTGTGAAGAAACCGCGAACAGACTAGAAGTATTTTGGTGGAGAATTCTATAGAGGTTAAGGAAATGGGGAACGAATCGACCAGAGCCTGTATCGAGGAACCAATCCAGCATTCGCATTGAATGATTTCGAAAAACCTTGGAAAACAGAAATCAAGATGGTTGGACTGGGAACCGAGCTTGAGTCCTCCCGAATGCAAGACGAGTGATTTAGCGCCGCACCAACTCGCTCGGTTCAATAAGCACCAATGATTCAGTTATTTACGACGTGACAAATGAGTAGATATTAGTCTTGTTGACTCTGTGCTACATGAACATGAAATAACGTGTACTGTAGCTCCTGAAAGACAGACCTTCACACGCTTTTTATCACGTTAAAAGTTCGTCTTCACATGGCTTGCTATTGGTAATCTCGACGCTCAAGCACTCGGTTTTATCTTGTTCATGTGAACTTGCTTGTCTCGTGTTTCACTGTCATGCGAAGTCATTGCAATCTCTGGCTGAAACTCCAACAGAATACAATACGTGTCGCAATTTTTTGTTGTTTGTAAAGGCCATTTTACTCGGAAGAATATGCCATGCGATAAATACTAAACTACACCATATTGTTCTCTTAAGTACAACCATGCTTTGTGGCAAATATTGTACATTGTAGTAAAGCTTTCATTATATACCTTGGCTGTTGTTAAGATAACCTTGCTGACGTTAGAACCATAGTTGTTATAAATAGTATGTTCACATGATCAATGATGGCGGTAAGGTGAGCACTTTTGAGGCCCTAGTTACTTTTCCTCCCGGCCATTTCTTATCCTTTAACGGCCTTTTAAAATAAATATTGCTGTGTAAGTAATAGGCAGTATATATATATATATATATATATATATATATATATATATATATATATATATATATATATATATATATATATATATATATATATATATATATTCCACCGCACTCAGAAATTTACGTCTAAGACAAAAATATAATAAATTTATTGACTATCATTCCAAATGAGAGGACTTTCAAAAGTGTTCACTTTACCGTGAATAGCCTATAAAAGGCGAGGAAACCTTCGCCGTAGTTGGCAGTCGCGTTGTGGTGGGGTGAGAAGGGGGGGGGGGGGAGGGGATTGTGCGAAGTGAAGAAAGGAGTCGGTAAGGTCATTTACCATAGCGGGAGAATATTGTATGTCGTCCATGAGAAGTACGGCGTCGGGCGGTAAGCCACACACCGCGCCGCGCGGCGCGGGAAGTATGGCCGCGAGGTTGGGCTGCACATGGCCGTCGACGGTAGTGGGTCACTGAGCCAAGGTCCGCCCAACCACCTGCCGCCTCTAGGTCGCCGTCGACGATCCTCGCCCCCCCGGGGGGGGGGGGGGCAACCGCGCCGCACGCCGACTACCCCCGAGTCCCCAGGACACCTTTTTATAGGCTCTTCACGGTAAAATGAACATTTTTGAAAGCCCTGATTATGATGTATTTGCATGCACGTTGTGTATTACTCCACCACAGGCAGAATTATCATTGCCATTTGGCTCATCACTTTATTCATGCGTCGGTCAAATTAAACTGTGTAATTATTAGAAAAGTGAATATTTCACAAATCTACTGATTGTTACACTTTGTTGCATTAAAAAATACAGAAAGCGAAACAAATAATATAAGTTATCACAAACGGTAACCTAACACTTTTTATTCGACGTTAATATTTGGAACTACTTTCCATCCATCGTTACCAACTTTACTGGGCGCATGTCACTCAGTGCACCCGTTAAAATATATGCATGCAGGGTCAGTGACGTTTTTCTAATGTTGATTTCAAAAATGCTCACTTTATCGTCAACAGCCTTTAGGTGTCTGTCCAGCGCCCACCGAATCACGAGCAATCACGATGTATTTGGTGGACAAGTTGTCGTTTACTGGTGGCGTGTGGAGTTTCAGTGCCGGGGAAGTCCTCACATACACATGGTTGTCATCTAAACATGGTCGACCGCGTGTGCGTATGTGAAATACCATCTGAAGATTCCGATCTGCGTGAGCTCGTATTGGAATGTCAAATACATCGACATACACACACGTGTAAGATGAATAATGAATATTCGGCATGCCGGTTCAACTTCCCCCCAAAAGAGTGCACTGAAACTCGCCTGATCGCAAGCGATACCGATGACGGACGAGTCTGTGAATGTATCAATAGTCTACTTATAAAATTAAAAAATAGGTGCGACTAACAAGTGAAAATAAATTAACTGTAAAAACCTTTTAAAACCAAGTTTTTATTTATAAATGAACTAAAAAGATGAAAATAATTATAGGAGTAGTTACAGAATTTGTAGAACTTGTGAGAAATGGTCGAACAGCCGTAATAAACTTTACTACAAATTAATATTTTTGTATCAATTTATATTTAGTATATAAAAGCTTGGAGCGATATAGAACGTATACCTCATCTGCGTATGTGTAGTAAGCACTTATCTTGCGTAAGGCTGTTAGCGTCAAGATTTTATACACTAAATATAAATTGATGCAAAAATATTAATTTGTAGTAAAGTTTATTACGGCTGTTCGACCTCGTCAAGTTCTACAAGTTCTATAATTACTCCTATAATTATTTTTATCTTTTTAGTTCATTTGTAAATAAAAGCTTGGTTTTAGGAGTAATTTTTTACAGTTAATTTATTCCATTAAATATTTCACTTTTAATATTGTTACTAGTGTATTTACAGTTTCTTGACACTTTTTGAATGAAACCTTTGAAAGAACACCCTATGTCTGACGTGTTTGTTTGTATCCTAAATCTGTCATATATCACAATCGTTTTATACTTGTGTTAACATAAAAGTACATTATGTTTTTCTGTTTGGCTGTTCTAGTTTTCCGTTCTGTCTGTTCGGCGTATTCGACGTACATGTGAACCAGGCATAACACTGTTGCAGTCCTGTTAGAAAGTCCTGCTTAATGTCTTCTTCATGGCCATTGTAAATGTCGTCGCCGGATGTAAAAGTTTACGATGCCACGCATTTTATTATGTACATCTGCCCATAAGTGACGACAATGTGTTAGCAGCGTGCGTATTGTTACAAACAATAGATCTCAGTTACCAGTGATTCCGACATTTCGTTTTCAATAAGATATTAAGACGTAAAACTACTTATCAAGGAGGGGGTTATTTGAGGGTATTCATGGTAAACAGAGCACTTTTGAAAGCGTGGCTTACTATCTGTAGGCTGTTCACGGTAAAGGGAGCACTTTCGAAAGTCCTGCTTAAAATCTACTTGTATACATGTTCTGTATTCCTCCGCCTTAGGTAAAATTATCATTGCCATGGGCCTTATCACCTCACTCATGTGTCGGTCAAGTGAAATTGTGAAATTATTAGAAACGAGAATGTACTAAAAATTTGCTCAATTTTACATTTCGATAAATTACAAAGAACCAGAAAGCGAATGAATTAATTTCAGTTAACAGAAATGGTTATCTAACGTTTTTTATTCGACGGTAAGACACGAAACTACTTTCCCATCCATCATTACCAACTTAACTGGGCGCATGTCACGCTGTGTGCCCGTTAAAATATATGCAGGTAGGGGAAGTGACTTTTTTCTAAGGTCGATTTCGAAAATGCTCACTTTATCGTGAACGGACTTTAAGAGGTAGTACACACACATCTCAAAGCACTTGTTCACAAATCAGTGTTCTAACCTAAAACCCAAACCACGCCGTTTTTGCTAGACGAGTTGGCAGAAAAGCAGTTCAGTGTTGGGACACGGAGATTGGTTGTGCACAGCCAGCGAGATCGGTCTACCCCATCTTTAGTCTTTGGCCGCAGCCAGACGACAGCAGCCGTCCAGGTACACAGGTCGAGCGTGTTCTCTGAACGCCGCGTCCACCATGGTTCCCGAGAAGTCGCGGTGTACGCCTTCCCAATATGGTGGTTGCAGTGAGTCACGCTGTCGACCATGGCCCCCTGCCTGCCTGCACGTCGTAGGGCACCGCTCCGTGACGTCACGCGGCGGCCCTGCACGCCAAGGCAGGGAGGTCGGCGATGACTGTCACCGAACTGTCGCAATTTACGATCCCGCTACGACCTTGCATGTCCAGTCGCCTATAGTCTAACTCGTTAGGAAACTTATTTCCTGCGTTCATTTCACAGTGTATCATTTCACTTAAAAACAACTCTTGTATCTAAACAAGTAAGTCGATTTTTATAAAACTTGAGAAAAGGCAACTTTAATGCTTGACTTCCCTGGTTCTTTACCATTACAGCAAAACTTTGAATGCTAATTATTGACCAGCCTGGTAGTTCCAACCTCTTAGCTGATGCGTATGGTAGGTCTGAATCGAGCTGTAACAATAACTCGATTTCGAGAAAAAAAAATTACTTGCCTGGTTTTTCCCACGGGCACTTCTATTTTTTTTTTTTTGTCCAACAGGGGTTAACAGTGGTAAATAGGGGTCCGCAGTCCAGCTCAAACATAAACACAGCAGCTGCCTACCGCCGCCGCCGTCGCCTACTCTGTGGATCTGCAAACTAGACTTGTAAATCCCCCACGCGAACAAGTTACGGCAGCCTCGGTTGCGAGTCTTGTAAACTGAATTGTCCAAAAACAAATAACGTGGACTGTTACGGGTATAAGAACGCGAGTGATTTTTTTTGCAAGTTCATTTACTTCTAAAAATGTCACTAATTATTTATTATTTGGATTGTTATTTTTAAAATTAATAATAATGATCGCATGTACACTCCAGAGTAAATAATTCTAGGAGCTATATTTTAAGTTGAGTGACTGGAACAGCACACTGTGTTTCGTCAAACTCTTCCGTGTCGAGTGTGTTGACTGCGTTCTGCGCTAGCACAGAACTACCTGCTTTTTATAGGAAGGCAGACAAATTTTGGACAAACTGCTGTGTTCCTTCAAGTGTAGAGGTAACTGAATTCACTAACACCACTAAGTTATATAGATACACACACACCACGTATGTTTTTGATGTATTAGTAGACTACATACATTTGAAGGAAAATATCACAAATTATTCTAGTAGGGTAGTGGTCCATGAGCACAATAGGCCTACTCGACGGACTAATGAACTAAACATTCCCAGGACTAGACTTGGTAGAACTAGAAAGACATATCTTATATTAGCCTTAAAAATTTATAATTTGCTACATCGAGAAGTAAGGTAAATTAATCTGAACTTATTTCGCAATACTCTACAGAAAAAACAGTTAAATACGTGTAACCTCCGCATTTTTTTAACTATTTCTACATCGTGTCAACATAATTTATATACTTTTCACACGTTTAAATTTGCTTATATTTAACACTTGTAATTTTCCGTATGTTGTGACATATTTACTTAATTTTTTGTCTATTTTCACGTGGTTAGGATTTTAAATAATTAGATGTACGAATGACAATATCCATGTGTAAATGCATTTAGTTAGCTAGTTTTATATATTTTTGTTTGTATTTTTAATTAATATTTGATATTAATTACTTTTCACGGTCTCAACTGATTGTTAATTTTTCAGGGATATTTTTGTAAATTTTACTAGATTTCTACGAGACCTTGAATTCTATGGATTAAGGATTTAGGCCGTTTTGGAGTGAGTCAGTTTAGATTTACGTAGCGAGCCATTCGATTGGTCAGCAGGTTTAAACCCTGCACACCTATTGGCGGGAGAGTCCAGCATAGGGTAGGCAGGTCCATTTCGGTTAGAATCTTGCTCTCTCTGCCGCCATCTTACGAAACATCACGACGTTAGAACAGGACGCCCGTCCAGAAGTTGGACGAGGCCTAGGATACTTTTAATTTAGATTTTAGGGTGTTCAGTTTTAACAGCCCGCTTTAAGTGTTTATTTGTGTATTAACGTCGAGTAGAGTGTGAAAGAGCTCCTCCGTTTTAGTATTAAGCAGCTGTTTAGTAGATAGTCAGGTAGTTAGACGTCGCCACGTTCGTGAGCCACGTTAGACAGAACCCCTACACTTCTTATTGTTGCATCTTGAGCCTACAAGATGTGATCCTGCCCTGTTCCTCCTAATTAAATGGTATTTTCTTCGAGATCAACTCAACAGTAACGTAAGGAGTACAGTATTCAGTTTTACTACGTATCTAGTACAGACAAGATGGCACTTGTTCTAGACGTTTAAACCTGACGCCATGTTGGCTAGGCGTCCGTAGCTTAATCCAGCACATATTTATTAACCACAAGAAACCCTAGTGAGAGCTTTAGTGTTCTAACGGCAGCAGATACGCCAGAGCCATAAGTTTAGTAGATTTTGAACAGAGACATTTTTCATTTAAGAGAGGAATTTTACAGTGTAAGTGTGTTGCGTCAGACTTTCATATATGCTAACGACCGTTACGCCCGGCCACTCCTTAACGGCAGTGTAGGTTCTAAATATATTTTCTTTAATTTTGTCATTGCCAATCAGGGTTGTTTGATTGTTTCATTTTCCAGCATTGATTTTTAAGTTTACACATATCAAAATATTTTTATTGAATAAAAGGAAAATTGCTGGAAATTACATTGTGCCTGACGTGTTTTCGTATTCTCACCTCTACATGATTTCTTGGTTCGGATCCTCTCGTAATATATGTAAACTGAATCTGAAAGAACGCCAAGTAAGTTTAAGAGTCTTTGCATGTCAGAATAGTTTTCCAGCTGATTGGCAAACTGTGGTTTGTCGTGGAGTGTGACAAGGTGAGTTGGGTACGCAGGGAACGTCTGGAGTCGGAGTCCGCCTGGCTTCGAGCGGACTTGTTGTTGAGCTGCATGAACAGACTACTAATGTCTCATGCCAAATTTTATAAATATAGCCAACTAACTGATGAATGAATGCGATGCGAGAGGGAGGTGCATGAGCTGTGAAATTAACCACATATGTACACAGGTAGAAGCTCATACATACGTCACGTTGGTCAATGAAATACAGTCTTACACATCATTTCAGTTATTTAATCTTACTTAGTTTAAGCTGGCGCCCTTTATCGAGTAACATCACGAGGCAGTACACCGGTTCATTTCCCCTCGACATCAATATTCAGAAATTCAGCCACTTTCCCCATATTAAATTTTATATATATATATATATATATATATATATATATATATATATATATATATATATATAATATATATATATATATATATATATATATATATATATATATATATATATAAGTACAGCATTACACGCACTGTAGGTGCCATCATATGTTAAACACGGTGTTTACTCCAGGCCTCGAAAGGCTGTCACATTGCATATTTGGCGCCAACGTGGTAGCCTAGGGTGTATGTTACTTGTATGTTTCAGTACATAGGCCATTGTATTCTTTAAGTGAAGTCATTGTAGAGCCTCTCTGGGGTGGTAACTACCGTTATAAATATTCATTTTAATAATATAATGTATTATCATAATTTTTAATTATGCATATGCATCAGTTTTGTGCTATGTTCAATTTTATCTGATAAATGTTGACATTGTGTTATAAGTTATTGTTACAACTTATTTATTCTGATATATTAGATTTGTTGTACCTATGTGTGACTATTATATTATTTTAATGTGTAGTTAATGTGAGTTACCTTAAATCTTAACGACTTAAAATTATTTTTTTTGACGCAGTCAATCTGGTTGTAACTGGTCAAAAACCAAGTAAAAAAAATGCATGCATAACTTTACTACGTAACTTATATGACATACACAGTCATATTTTCGCACATTTACATACACACATGCGTATCGTATTGGTTACCAGTCATCGTATAACGAAGAGTACAATACTGCAATTTCACGAAAGGAAGCGAAGGCACCTGTCTCCAGTAAAGGAGTTCTTTTTGTGCAAACGGCGTGTGTGTTCCTATCATAATACTGCCATGCAGAGATGCGTGTGTGTGTTGTAAATTCAACTACGCCTACCGCCTTTTTATTGGAATAAAATTCCTTCAAATAACAACAAAATAATTAATTGAAAGTCTAAAATTACATCATCACATAGGCGAATCGAGCTGCTACAAATAAAGAGACATCGCCGCTTCTCCCCTTCTATGAAAATCTTGCATAAACGCAGTGTAATTTTCATGTGAATTCTTTTCCAGTTGAGATGCCTGTTTATCACCTCACCCCCCCCCCCTCAATTTGTATTTTAACCCGTATCAGCAATCGGGCGGTATGATTAATGGGTGATGGCGTCCGCTGACATAATAGTTTAATAGTAACCATCTTCTCACTCCATGTTCAATGTCAACAAGATATGGATAAGCTGAAAAAAAAATTATCATGAACATAACCGAACACACGTCATTTGGGCGGGAACAAGCATATGAAATTCTGGAGGTAAACCAGGCAAACGTTTACGTTTCCTTAATTATATAAGAGTGTTACTGAGTTAATTTAAAAATCAAATAAGTAACTCATTCGTACGGTAGCAAGCGCTCACCTTGTTAAGATCACTGATACAGTCGTGGAGAACTCCCTTAACCTACAGTTACAACTTAGATAACTGAAATTGGAATACGTATAATAAATAATTGTTGTCATCAGGAAAAATTTTGTATCCTATGCATGTGCAATGTACATGAGCATGTTTCAAACAAGACGGCTATTATAAATGCTGGTCGTGGTTTATTGAGCACTTTTCAAATCTTGGTTTGGATCTATTTTTCCTCTCATGTTGTAAATGTCCACTATATGTAATATTAAAGGCCTATCCACGACTGCACTGTCGAAAGCTTTCTCTTAGGACAAGAATTCGCTGACTGGTACATGTCATGTTGTGACGTCACGGCGTTGTACGAAGGCTGCATGTCTTAAGACAAGCTGTGTCCCAAGACAAGTATTTGTCCGAAGTTGTGTCCTAAGATTGTAGAAAAAGAAGAAGTCTCAGTGTTTACAAGTTTTCGCGCGAAAATGTCAACAAATTCAAATGTACATATTGAAAAGAAACGTTGACGAACTAAGATGAGAAGTCGTATTTTATTAAATGAAATATTACTTCAGACATACACTGTTGACAACAGCTAGTCTTAGCTTTCTCGTGTAATTTTTAAAGTCGTCCACTGGGTTTTTCTTGATGCCAGATCTCTGCAATGACGAACATATATGTGCAATGCCCTATTTAATCACTTACCCCCCATTGCTAGTATCAACGGAAGTACAGCTCACATTTTAATTCAACGTATGCATTATTTTATCAGCTGGAATACAAAATTAAAACTAAATCAGGCTAAAACAATATCGACATCGTGTATTGCATTGAAACAGTTTGTAAGTACTTAAAAATGTTATTTCATATGGCGTGTTTAACAAGTTTGTTTAATTGTTAAATTATTATTGTTTTTATTTATTTCAGACTTATCACAAAATCCTTAGACAACAAATATCAGACATTTCAGATTTGTTATTTATACTAGATGTCACTAACGTTAAAAATGTAATGCCTACTGCAGTGTAGTGTAGTGGTAAGATATCTCGCCTTCCACGACTGATTTTAATTCCTCCCGCCAAGGCGATCCGGGTTCGATCCCCGGCCGGGTCACCGGATTTTCGCATGTGGGAATCGTGCCGGACGATGCCGTTGGTCGGCGGGTTTTCTCGGGGATCTCCCGTTTACCCCGCCTTTTCATTCCGGCGCCGCTCCATACTCACCTCAATCGCCCCCATCGGCTCTCAAGACCTTGCTGTTAAGAGCCGCCCAAATCTCTTCATTCACTCGCATGTGGGAAACGTGGCGGGCATTACTCTTGGCAGCTGCAACGACTATCGAAACGTTGGAGAAGAAATCCACGACGCGGCTCAAATCCAGAAGCCCAGAAATTGGTTTCAACAATTTTTTCAAATAATATTAAAAGAACAATTTATTACGAAATAGGCATGAATAAAAAAAAGTTTCACTACGGAATTCAGTGGGACGAGTTTCGACGTGTATTACACTGCAGGTTTCGAGGAGTTCCCTGTATTTAATACTGTGCTTAAGTTAAGCAGGTTAAGCTCAGCTTTGTAAATCACAACTGTAGACAATGTTCAGACCACGTAAATATGTCACTTGACATATGAATTGAAACACGCGCCCACGTCCATGGTTGTTAATAATTAACAAAATTATTGTAGATGGGCCTTATAATAACATTGTCATGGATCGTCTCAATTTATTCAAGCGGTGTTACGTGCTGTTCAGATAAAACTGTGTGTAAATATGCTCGGACATATTTTTCATCGTTTCGCGGAGCGATACCTACTCAAGTAGTTCCCATCTCCACAAAGGAGACGAGTGTACTTCAAGATGGCGTCACGGTAAGTTCACGTATCTCTTTTCATCGATTATTATTCTTTCAAAGTGTATTATCTGACGTGTTCTCTAAACATGCGACATCCAAGTGGAAACCGTGGAAATTTTTGGATTAAAAATGTTATGCAAATCCGTGTTTATGTGTGTATGCAGCAATGCACATTGACTTCAGGGTAACCGTAAAAGTAGTGTACATATGCCGAAGCTGGCGCAATATATTTTAAATGGGAGCCGTGTGGCTGCGGCTGAGAGCCATCTACTGAGGATCGACTAGGACGAGCTCGGCAGTCTTTGGCTCGATTCGGACGAGCTCAGAAGCTTTCAACTAGGGGATTAACGAACATACCCGAAGGTGCTCAGCAGTTACGCCCTCTAGTCCTTCAAGCATATATGTATGTATCTGGTAGCCATATTTCTGTTATAGGTATAGAGTATGTCGAGTGGAAAACCTATATTTATCTGACTTAAAATACCCTTTATTTCTACCTTAATTATAAATAGTATATTGCACAACGATACAAAAGTATCTCAACTACATTTCCGGTCTCCTCTCTTGAAGTCTAATTAATACACGATGTCGAAATCTGTAATTTATTCACTGCCTCGACTGTTTTATAGGCATAAGTATGCTACTCTGATTTTTTTATGTAAGTATATATGACTAAACAAAGCCCCATAATATGAGTAACGACTCTCTGCACAATTATGATATAATCATGGTATGGGTCAGCATCTTCCAAAATTTTAAATAGCATAGTTGTACTATATGGTTTACGAACCAAAATGCCCTTGCGACTTGTAATATACAAGGACTTGTCGTGTGATAGTCTTATATTTCGTGCTCTTCTCAGATATCAATCCTCCTCCGCAATCCTAATCCTCTGCAATCTGCACCAAATCTCACCAATACTCCGCAATCATCCCCACCAATCACACTAACCCGCATCAACACTCAACAATCCTCCACGCCAATAAACACCAATCCTCCGCACCAATCCTCAACAATCCTCCACACCAATCCACAACAACCACACCACCAATCCGCACCAATCCTCAATAATCCTCCGCACCAATCAGTGCCAATCCTCAACAATCCTCCGCACCAATCCTCAACAACTTCAGCACCAAACCTGAACAATCCTCCGCACCAATCCTCCAGACCAATCTTCAACAACCGCAGCACCAATCCGCAATAACCCTCAACAATTCAACACATCTTATCAATCCTTCGCTATCGTCATAAATCCTCATCAATCCTTCGATAAACCCCAATCCCTCATGCGTTCGTTGGATCAATCCTTAGGTTTGTAACCCTCCCTCCTCCCCTTCTCTACTCTCATACATATGGAAATTACATTCACTCACCATCTCCAAATTTGTACATGTTGACTAAATTTACGTTTTGTATGTAGTCCACTAGCCATGCATTTTATATACATAACTTCTTCATGCGGATCTTTACCTTAATGATCAAGTGCTTAAAGCACCACTTTAAAGTTGTGTGGGATGTAACGATACGGCGCACAAAAACAATTAAAACACAATTATTTCACAAAAAAAAAATTCTTATTTTACACATTACAATTCCAGAATAAAGCTATAAGTAGGTAGAGGCAGCGACATTTTTCAGAAGTTGATTTTAAGAGTGCTAACTTTATCGTGAACATTCTTAACCTAGCAGGGCCGTCCTTAGGAGGGTGCGAAAAGTCCTTGCCCTTAGAAAAGCTTTGCGGCCGAAATAAAATGTAATAAAAAAGTTTAAATAACTAGCGTTAGTTTGGTTGTGGATTATATATGTATTTCACAATAACATGTATAACTTACGTTTATTTATAAAATGTAAAATGATGTATCAATAAAATGTTAGGCGTGGGCGTTGGAGAGCAGGGCATATTGTTAGAAAGGTGATCGCTTTGTGGGGAGGCTGTACTAGCTAGTTTGGAAGGGAAGAAAGGGCCTCGCAAAATGTTTTGAACCCGGCCTCGCTTTTGCTAGGGACGGCGCTGCATAGTACTCTCTCAATGTAACGTCAAGTCTCAGAACTATTTTTTATTATTATTTCGCAGCAAACTTAACTTGGAACATACATATAACTGTGTAGCTACTGTAGCATACATACAGATAGGTTATATACCATTTCGTGGTTACTAACACGCACTGCTAGTGCCTCATCGCCTCTACGCGCAAGGCGTGCAGTGTTTCCGTCGTGACGCTGTACTGTGCAAATTACAGCTGTTAACAGTGGGGCGACGAAAGAACACAGATTAAACTACTCCCGTTTGTACTTTTCTCTTGCTGCTTAAAGAAACTGCTTAGGCAAGTTTTAAAAATGCGATATTTGACCATTCTCACGATTTTTGGCTCTATGAATGTACTTCATATGACAAAAGTATAAATATAGTGGCATTGGTAATGGCATTTTTTTCTTTTCTGACAAAAAGTTTATTTACCGAAATGCGTGCATTCGCGCAAACAACTATTTCACAAAAAAAAAAAAAAACGCAGGGGCCCATCCCACTCTTAATTCAGTGCAGAAAATTACACCAAAGGGACAACGCACAACTTTCGTGCGCACTCCCTTCAATAATATTCTGCGTAAGAACTATTCCTACTAGGCATCACTAACACACACAGGGGGGTGCAGTGGCTGAGCGGTTAGCTCGCTCGCCTCCCACCAAGGGGAACCGGGCTCAATCCCCGGCCCGGCACCTGATTTTCGCAAGTGGGAATCGTGCCGGAAGATGTCGTTGGTCGGCGGGTCTTATCGGGGATCCCCCCCCCCCCTCCTCGTCCCCTTCCGTCGTCGCTTCATATTCACTTCAATCACTGACATCGGCTCTCAAGACCTAGTTGTTAAGAGCCGCCCATATCTCTTCACTCATTTTCTCTCTGTTTTTATTCGTTATAGTTACAAATGAAATATTATAATTTGTACATAAAATATAAGTTGAAGTTAAATTTAATCAAAAATAAGATATTTTTATTGTAGCATATATATATATATATATATATATATATATATATATATATATATATATATATATATATATGCTACAATAAAGGTTTGAGTCAAAAAGTGTGAGGGATTTTCAAAGGTTGATTTCAAAAGTGCTTGCTTTACCGCGAGCAGCCTTTACAAAATTGACCGCTCAGTCCGACCTTTGGAATATTCGTCCCGGGGTCCGGCGCCAACCTAGCACGAAGACAGGATAGCAAGGTCACAGCGAAGAGCGACAGCCAGTATAGGGAAACCAACGTAGTTTTATCACTCACGTGCTTGCACGACAGTGCGATAGCTAACTGGCTTAGCTGCAGCGCGAAGTGTGCAAAGTGGGTCGAGGTGATACAAGGCTTCCGTGGTGGCTGTCACAAGTCGTGTAATTACTCTACGATAGGATTAAAACTAGTGCGGCAGGGTGTGCGTGGTTTATGACCCGTTTCCGAACTTGCTGGCCAAACAGAACTGAAAAAAAAAAAAAAAAAATTATGATCCATGAAGTTAAGTTAATTGAGTTTTCCTTTGTCGATTATTTCCTAGTCCGTTTCCTTTGTTTTATTTTGTTCTTTTCCCCCGTTACACGAGACGAGTGCGACGTTACAAGAACCACAGAGAGAAAGTCAGGGGCTACAGTGGTGTGGTGGCCGTACATCCATACATCCCGATCCCCTGACAACTAAACTGCGTTGCAGAGTGTTTGAAATACTCTCTCCCCCCCCCCATGAAAATATTAAACCTGCATCCGATCTGTTGTTCTACAAAAAAAAAACCACTTCAGACGAGTGCTGTACAAAATGTCACGCACTTTAGAAACGCATTTCAGAGTACTCCAAAATGGCTTTTACAAAGCGCTGTATCTCAAAATATGCGCCTGAGATAGGCCTAAGTACATGAAACTACTCAAGGTCCCTGCATTGAACGTTCCTGCAGACTTTCCAGCAATAAAATAATAGGGTCACAGCTGAAAGTCCCATAGGTACACTCCAGTTCGGAGCCTCGCGTTTAGCGGCGATGGTGCGCTTGTTGCGCGGAGCAGTTTCGCCCTTATCGCTCCCTTTCTTCTGAACCTCGGAACGCGATCGCCTTAAAGGGCGGCACTAAACTATTCGTGTTTACACGGTGGCAAATTTGTTCTCCGCAAGTCCTCAAACACTCGTTTTGAGCTCGTTCCAATCCTGTAAAAGTGCTAGCAGGCCCCAACTCAGGGTCACCGAAGTTTTGAAATAAGTTGGTATTGCCATACTTGGACACGCCGCTGAAGGTAGGCGGGTCGAGCAGTTCGCAATAGTCGAGTAGTAATAATCTGACCAGGTCAAGGTCGCTGGTCAAATGGGTACCGCGACGAGAACTGCAATCATACCGACACGCCGGAAACAGTTCCTCTGACGAAACTACCGTCGCACGGCTGGTGTTTCTTTTTTATTACGCAAGTCTTATCGAGGAGAAATACAATATACCTCTGAAATCTGTTAGCATTTCCGCATATATTTGCAGACGCTGCCGATAATGAACAAAATCTCCATTATTTAAGTGTGATCACGTCACAAGTAGCAAAATTTAAGATTAAACTTGTGAACTAATGCTCGTTTCTTTATAGTTACTGTAGCTAGTGATACGTGGCAGAAATTTCGTAACACAACTTCTAAAATCCGACCCGATTGTAAGGATGGACGATTACCTCGAGGAAATTTTATGACCAAAAATGGACTGTTCCATAAATGCACCAGCTATTAGGGTTTAGTTCCGCAACTTTACGTGTTCTCTTTTCAAACAAGTTTTCAAAACGAGATATTCGTATCTGCCCCGTATCAATTACAATACACGTTTTTACTATTTGGAATTAAATTTTAAATAATCCTACATGTGTGTGCACCAGTTTCTTCCCCCTTTGCAAAAAAATAAAAACTGATTTTAGAAGTAAGCGATATGCACGTGACAGGTGACAACACAATACGCCGCCTGATAAAAATTCGTATTTGCAGAACGTTTATTAACCGAGATACGCGTATTCTCGCAAGCAACTATTTCACAAAAAATGCGGGGGGGTTCATCTCACTCTTAATCACCGCCAATAAGAACGAGGTACGTTATAGGAAATCAACTTAGGTCCGAATACATGTAAAAAGAAGTTAAATATGTCTTTTCCCGCCATCAACATTTTTTTTGCTCGGCCTTTTTTTTATTTTTTTAATAATAATTTCAGAGTTTTACTTGACCGATGAATGAATAAAACTATCAGGCTCATGGCAATGCTAATTTTACACGTGGCGGAAGAATACACAATGTGCATACAAGTAGATCGTAAGGCCCTCGTCTACCTGGCTCTTGAACCACGTTGCAGTGTTTGAAGTACCCGTTTTTCTCTACAAAACATTTAAGCGCGCGTCTCCAGTGTCCCGCCCTACGAAAACACCACCCCTTCAAACGAGAGATGTTGAGTAGTTTCAAAACGCCTCGCATATTAGAAACACTATTTCATAGTTCGCCAAAATTGAAAGAAACAGCTTTTTCGATGTGCTGTACTCAAAATATATGCGTCAGATATATAAAAATAACTACTCAAAGGCACTGCATTGTACCTTCATACAGACTATCCACCAATAAGATGATAGCGTCAACGTTGAATGTCCCATAGGCACATACAGAGCGACGAGAACAGTGGACGCCAGATGATAGGCTTGCGCTTAGAGGCGACGGCGCACTTGACGCACGAGGCAGTGTCGACCTTATGGCTCCGGCACTTCTCGGCCTCGAGCGCGAAGAAAATATTTCGTGTAGGCGAGAGCCGCCGGGCTTTCAAAAGAGCCCAGTTTACAGTGAACGGCCTATACCTGCAGTGCGCTCTTCTCTGGCGAGTGTCACTGCCTGTGTGACAGGCAGCGATAAAAATGCGCCTTTGCGAGTGCGTCATGGCTGCCTCGATGTCGTAAACGCCCTCATGCAAGGCACGGGGAGTTTGCGGCACTTAACGGTATTTCTTCCGGGAAATCACCAAGCAATGATATAGGTTGTTCACTATAAAGAGAGCACTTTTGAAATCAACCTTAGAAAGAAGTCACTGCCCGTACCGGCGTATATGTTAACGTGTGCACTGAGTCACATGTGCCCAGTAAAGTTGGTAACGATGGATGGGAATGTAGTCCCATATCGCAACGTCGAATGAAAAGTGTTGGGTGTCCATTTGTGACCACTTTAATTGTTATTTTTCGCTTTATGTTTTTTTTTTAATGCACCGGGGTGTAAAAATTACCAGATTTATCAAATATTTTCTTTTCCAATAATTTCACAGTTTCATCTGAAGGACGCATGAATGAAGTGATCAGGAGCACCGCGACGTTAATTTTACATACGACTGACCAATACACAACGAGCAAACAAGTGGATCGTAGACAGGGCTTTCAAAAGTGCTCATTTTAGCGTGAACAGCATATACTTGAGTGGGAGCTAATGTGTTCAGGCGGAGAGATAGACGTGGGCCTACAGATAAAGCATGCTGCTACCTATTTTCCGAAGGAAGACAAACTTAAAATGAGATCGCCTGTGTGTGTGTCCTCACCTGAACTCGTACACCGAATTTTACCGTATTCAGTATCCTTAGTAAGTACCAGTGGTGCTAAAAGAACATAATTTTGGGGAGGGTACACACTGCCCATATATTTCTAGAAACCATAAAACACTTACATTCTCGCCGCTTTGCATCGCGCGAGCGAAGAGTGTGTAGAGGACAAAGCAGAGATATGATAGCGGAAGGAAAGAACGGGGCAGAATGCTGGAAGGTCAGGCGAGCGATTATCCAAGACGCGAATATCTAGTTATGAGAAGCGTGACACCGCGATAACCCCGTTTGCTGCTCGCACGCTCCTGACCTGCTGGTAGAATTTCTGCATTTATCTGAAGAATGTTCTGGTTTTGATCGTCGTTGCTTCTCTCGGGGTGCGGGGAATGTTCCAGATCTGGGCTGCTAATGCTATAAAAGCGCGTCGGGCCTCCGAGTGGGGAGTTGACGAGAGTCGGGAGTTTTGCGATTACACAGCCTTATAGTACAAGAGCCAGTGAGAGATCGACTTACACCCATCTGATAACCAGATGAGACTTTTTTTTTTTTTTTTTTGAAATTTTATTAATTGATGAACACACCTATGATAGCTTGCCTATTGCAAAGCTGTCATGACTATTTTTAATTAAATTAATTTTAATTACTTTTTTTTCATCACCTTCTCTCTATTGATAACCAACCAAATTTAGTCCCAAATGTTAATTTTCTATATGGAGAATATGCCAAGGTAGGCTTGCTTACTTATTTCCGGTCATAGCTACCTGGCAAGCAGGTATGAACAGGTAAATCAATATAGGTAACAACACCGAGCTGATAACCAATCGAAATTGGTATCAAAATAAAGATTATTTAATAACAAATATAATGGTATAGGCTTGCCTGCGAAAAATCGGTCATATAATATTATTGCTGTGCGTTAAAGTTTTAAAATCGGAGCAATTAAATATGTGCGAGAGAGAGAGTAGAGCGCCCGAAGTCTGTGCGATAGAAGAGGATACGACATAGCATCTGTGCGAGACGTGTCCGTTGAATGTACCCGAGTGCGCATGCTCTTTTACATGCGATTAAGGGAGACAACGTTTATTTACTGTCAAAAATGAATTTGGAGTCGCGAATAATAAACTTTATTTCGAATATAATCATCACATCAGTATAAAATAAATTTATTGATAGGTATATAATAATCATTAATGCAGAAATTAACAGACATCAGACAAATTAAAAATGTTTTTTTAATAAAAAAATTACCGTGAGAATTTTTTTTTATAAATTTTGTCACATTTCGAAATTTCAAGAAGATACAAGCATAATTTTTTTTAAAACGGGTTTAGGTTATAATTTATTTTTCATATTAATCCAAAATATTTTTAGAAGTGTACTAATTTCAGAATAATTAATTAAATAAATACATAAAAAACTATGCATACAGAATTATTTAAAGTGAATATTAAGTTCGAAAATGTAAGTAGAGTAAAAGGAAAATAATTAATTAACACAGAAAAATTATATTTCATACATTATGATATAAAAAACGTTTATTACAAAACTAAATAGAAAACAAAATTCTTAATCATTATTCATTATCTGAATCACCTGATTCTACTTTGTGATTATCAGGCTCTAATAATTCTTCTTCACTTGAATTTTCCATCACTTGCACGAGGTCATCTATCTTCAGAGGAGTTTGGTCTCCAACAAATCCAATTGGTTTCAAATAATTATTTTCTAAAACCCAACCGCAATTTTCAGGACGCAATTTAATACAATCTCGATCGGTTGCGTGAAGCCACATCGAATTTACGTATATTGTTCGCAAAATTTTTTGCATTAAAGAAGAAAATTTTTCTCGCAATAATTTTTTTATTAAAAAAAAACATTTTTAATTTGTCTGATGTCTGTTAATTTCTGCATTAATGATTATTATATACCTATCAATAAATTTATTTTATATTAATGTGATGATTATATTTGAAATAAAGTTTATTATTCGCGACTCCAAATTCATTTTTGACAGTAAATAAACGTTGTCTCCCTTATCCGCATGTAAAAGAGCATGCGCACTCGGGTACATTCAACGGACACGTCTCGCACAGCTGCTATGTTGTATCCTCTTCTATCGCACAGACTTCGGGCGCTCTACTCTCTCTCTCTCTCTCTCTCTCTCTCTCTCGCACATATTTAATTGCTCCGATTTTAAAACTTTAACGCACGGCAATAATATTCTATGACCGATTTTTCGCAGGCAAGCCTATACCATTATATTTGTTATTAAATAATCTTTATTTTGATACCAATTTCGATTGGTTATCAGCTCGGTGAAGTTACCTATATTGATTTACCTGTTCATACCTGCTTGCCAGGTAGCTATGACCGGAAATAAGTAAGCAAGCCTACCTTGGCATATTCTCCATATAGAAAATTAACATTTGGGGCTAAATTTGGTTGGTTATCAATAGAGAGAAGGTGATGAAAAAAAAGTAATTAAAATTAATTTAATTAAAAATAGTCATGACAGCTTTGCAATAGGCAAGCTATCATAGGTGTGTTCATTAATTAATAAAATTTCAAAAAAAAAAAATGTCTCATCTGGTTATCAGATGGGTGTAAGTCGATCTCTCACCGGCTCTTAGACTATTAAGGGGACTATGTAGCTACGCGTCCAAGGTCAAGAAGCGAGGGAGCGATACGGGCGACACTTACACGCACGCCTAGTGCCTCATCGCTCCTACGTGCAAGGAGTGTAGTGCTTACGCCGTAACGCTGTACTGTGCAAATTAGATCTGTAACAGTGCGGTTTTATTACACGCGATGAAAAACCACAGATTAAACTACGCCCGTATCTTTGTACTTTGCTCTTGCCTCTTAAGGAAACTGCGTTGGCAAGCTTTAAAAATGTGATATTTGACCACTCTCACATTTTTTGCTCCGAGAATACACTAAATATGACAAAAGTAAAAAGATAGGGATATAAACAATAGTTTTTTTTTAATCCTTTCTGGCAAAAGTCGTATTGCCGTAACTTCTACTTACCGAGACACGCGTTTCCACGCAAACGACGATTAAAAAAAAGTGTTTCCTTACATAGTCCCCTTAAACGACGAGCGAGAAGAACAAAGAGTGGTGAGGTAAATGACCGACCAGCGGGAGGAAAGTCTGCGACTGCGAGCATCGGTGCAGTGAAGGGTGCGACTGGCAGGCTGGACTGTTGGACTGGACGCGTGAGTGAAAAACATTTCAAATGATGGCAACATACAGGCTGAACATGTGTTAATTAAGAGTTTTGAGTTAATTGATTATAACCAAAAATATACATAGAGAAGGACTTTAATTAGAGTTGAGATGGACGTGAAATACTGCGTTCATTGAGAAATAACAGAGTAATATTGGATATAGATAGATTAATGCTGTAAATAATAATAGCTGTTCCCATAAATTAAAATCAAATTTAGTTTTTTTATTTTTATTAAGACCTATGCCCCTCAGGTTTCCCGTAACAATTTGTTTGTTATTCGTATTCATAGTGAGTTAAATTTTTAAATATTCTTATATGATTCGCCAGGATATATTTATACAAGCAGAAACAATATCAACCATTCGTTAGTCTCTAAAGCCAGTTTGTTAAAATTCTTAATTTTTTTGTCCACGTGAAAAATAAGTTATAATTTATATCAAACATGTCTAAACATTTTAACGCTTTCAGAATTGCTTTTAAATGCAAAATGTCACGTGTCACTGCCGGCACGCCCAGGAAGTCGTTGGCCTAATTGAACAATAAATAACAGGTTTACAGATAAAATATATTATTTGAAAAAAAAAATTATTTGCTATTAATGTTGTTTTGCAGAGGGGGGAAGGGAAGGCACGTGGCCATCCATTAGTCACGCCTGTGGCAAGGACACAAGACTTTTGTAGTTTTCGACCACAACAGACGCCCAGGTGCATAGTGTCAAAATCACGGTAATGATAAATTTTTGAATTAGAGGCCTGTGTCATCTTAGAAACCACTGAACCTGCTATTTGAACTAAAACTGAAATGCCTAGAGTTCACAATGTAAGCCTTGAATAAAAAAAAAAACTTTTCCTAGTTACTCGACCATTTTGGAATAAAGCACTACCTGAAAAATAAAGTTGTTATGCCAAATTCGGGGACCATTCAACACATCACAGTGGTGTTTATTCCATAGACGCAAGGTAAGCAATGCTTACCCTATACATATTGGAAATGTTTGAGCCTTCATAGTTTTCGCCTTAACTTTAAATTTATACACATTTAAATCCAAGTTTCCCGTTTCCGATTCGAGAAACAGAGTTTTCGCAACTCTCGTACTGTGTACGCACAGTGCTGCTATCTAGTATTGTTTCCACTAACGGGAGTGACTAGCGATGAATCGAACTCGCAATAGGAGTTATCCTGCCGCGTTCCTTCGGCAGCGTAAGCAGTCGTTCTGTTTGCGTCCTCCAGTCCTACATTTACCTTGGAAAGTGGATGAAAGTGTTCGGGAAAACGGGAGTTTTCTTATAATTTGTAATATGATCTCTACATAATATTCAGTTTAATTATTATTACATTCATCTCGTTTCCGTTTTTATAACTAATGTTAGGTATTATAAAACGGTAAATACATGTGGAGGATAAGCAAAGTTGGAATTTGCGTTTGTTAGTAGAAATTGAAAATGGAACCACAGCCCGGCATTAGCAAATGTTATCTAAAACATTCAAATATGTGGGGCTACTATATTGCTTACCGAGGGGGGGGGGGGGGGGGGGAGAAAAGGAAAAAAAAAAAAAACTCACTACACGCCACTGACATATCACCGCCAAATGTAGCGTGTGTGTTATGGTAGATCATTGCAAAGCTATGTATATTATTTCAATAAGATGTGGGATCTATCTTCATGAAATTTTTCAGCTTGCGACAGTACTGCAATTGATAGGAAGCCTGCATCGAAATTCACGGAAGTTCGCCATACTTCAGTCAGCATCCAGACGCTGAAGTGAGGAAATGCCTTCTTTTTCATTTTGTTAGGCATGACTACAGTACAATAGTCTGTGACGTGCAGTATGCCCACAGTATGCATACAGAAGTGCGCGCGCCGTAGTAAGAAAGGACGCCGCAGCGATTCTGCGAACAGGTCCCCCCACTGTTCCTCGCTCCCACCAGTTTCCACTGCCGGGGCTTGTCCACTTAGGAGGATTTCTAAATTAGGCGATCGCCTTGAGTCACGTCGTATTTCCCCCGCCCCTGCCCGTGTGCGAGCTATCCGCAGATCTGCGCTCTTCCATTCATTCATAAAGGCTCGTCCACCATCGACGTGCGTGGCTTCGCACAGCGTGGCATAAGCATCGTAGAAATTGAGACCGCGTCTCAACTTAAAGGGGAATGGTGCATGTAAGCAGTATATTTACACGATTTTCGATACAAGTCGTTTTCGAAAGGGCTTAACGAAATTTTCTGCACGACAAGACGTAAATAATAATTTTCATCGCCTTTTTATGATGTAATGTATACACTGTCTTCATTATTTTCGGAGCACTGATGGAAGAAAATAATTATTTTTTCTTACCTTCGATCAGTGCTCCGAGAATAACGAACGCAGTGAATTCGTGACAATGTAAGGTGTTCAAAATTGTTATTTAGGTCTTGACGAGCCAAAAATTTCGGAAAATCCTCTGTGAAACAAGATGCGACAAAAACCATGTAAATGTACGGTTTTCGTGCACCATTCCCCTTAAAGTATACTCTTTCGAGAGAGAGCACGCTTTCGCACAACCTGGCGAGAGCACTGCTTCGCGCTCTCTCGTGCTCTCGCTCTGTGGAACAGAGACAACCAACTACTCTCTCGTTTCGCTCCGACTTCATGCAGACAGCTGATGCCGAAAGGCGGGAAATCATGATAAGTTAAAATCGTAATCATAGCTATTGTATAAGCTGTTCATGGTCAAATGGGAACTTCTGAAAGTTCTGCTTAGTATATACTTGTATACTCGTCGTGTATTCCTCCGCCTTATGTAAAATTAACATTGCTATGGACCTCATCACTTTATTCATGCGTCGGTCAAATGAAAGTGTGAGATTATTAAGAATGTAAATACTTTACAAATCTGCTCATTTTTACTCTTCGATGCATTAAAAAAACATAAAGTGTAAGAATTAATTTTAAGCTATCACAAATGGTTACCTAACACTTTTTATTCGACGTTATATGGAACTACTTTCCATCCATCGTTACCCACTTTACTAGACGAATGTCACTCAGTGTGCCCATTGAAATATACGCATGCAGAAGCAGTGACTTTTTTCTAACGTTCATTTCTAAAGTGCTCACTTTGACGTGAACAGCCTCTAAATAACATATACGTGTTAAAAATAATTCACAAGTAATTATAACACTACCAGAATAACTATTAGCGCATAAAATACTGTTATTTTAGTTTTACATACTACCGTCATGTTGCAGCAAACTGGAAAAAAAAAAAAACGAGACGTTGTCAGATATCCGTATTTATATTATTATAAATACGTGTTACGTAAGTTATTTCGTTGTTTAAAACATTTTTTCGCTCACAGGTAAAATGCGACGATGTTTCGGCCCAGAAAGCTGCTAGAACCTTAATTCAAACACGGAAATAGTGTAAATAAACATGGCGCGTGATCAGAGAGTGCGAGAGAGCGCCAGTGAGTACACAACTTCGTGTTCTCTCTGTGCTCTTGCGCACTCTCTCCGACGAACTGAGACGACCAGAGAGCGCTCTCTCAGACGTCACAATGACGTGTCGAGAGAGCGCGCTTTCTGGGCCAATGAAGACGCGGCTTAAGTCAATCGTCCATGGTCGCCACATGGCTATCATTGTAATCAGTTGTGGCAATTCAAATTAAAACGACACGGCCGTTTGTACGACTTGATGTTATTAATACGTTCCCGAAACCGCTTCACTCGATCATATAGGGTTTTTATGGGTATCACTGGATTGCTTTTGAGATGCTCTTTCCAACCGTATACGATTTCTGTATTTCGACTTAGCTTTTTGACGAGTATAAGTCGACATTGCGTTAAGTTTTCTTAATTTTGTACATTAAACGCATACAAATTCACCATACCCACGCCTAACAAATGTTTTTACACACGCAATCGATTGATCTTGACGAGAGCTGTCGATTGAAACTCAAACGAGTGTCGTAGCTTCTCCTAGTCAAAAGTTATACTACGCGGAAGTTATGAGACGCGGCGAAATGAACTGATAATTGCGCCCCACCCCACCCTCACCACACAAAGCGCGATACTTTGCAGTCCTCACTCAACTTAACATATTATTTGATCCTTTGGCAGTCGAATGGTGTAATTGAATTTTGAATGTAGACGATAGATTCGGATTCGGCGCTGTAATGCCAAACTGTATCCCCGATTTTGTTATCATCGCATTTTCTGGATTGCCTCCCACTATGGTTGCAAATTTAAAGACGTATTCACGTCAAAAAACTGGCAGAAGTGTTTAAATTTACACCACCGTTTCAAATAACCCCGTTTTACAATAGTCCCCCCCCCCCCTTTTTTGTTAAACTAAAAGTGCCAATGCAATTACGGCCTTAGATCACAGCGCCGGTTTACAAATGCATTCAAACGCACTTGTTTTGTGTAGACATTTGTGTATAAGCCATTCACGATTACTTCCAACGTTTCTGAAGCCCTGCCAAAGTTCTACTTTCAGTATATTTATCCGCCTCGTGCAAAAAATGCTTAACCAAGTTTAGATAATTACACCAAAGGGACAACGCACCGCATTCGTGCGCACTCAGTGTGATCATATTTTGCATAAGAACAATTTCTAGCTAGAAGTCACCAACGCGCCTATTTTCTCCCTTTTTTTATCAACATAAATTATATATTTATACTTTGTGGACAGAATATAAGTAGAAGTTCGATTTAGCAAAAAATAACGTACTTTCATATCCAAAACAAGTGTAAAACGCTTGTGACAAGCGACATATTTAGGAAATAACCGAGCACGTCATACAAGGTGTGATTTTTCAGAGGTTCGATTCGAAAAGTGCGAATGGACACGCTCTGTCGAAAACCGCAGCTGAAGTACTGGAAACAATGTTCCAGTCGTGTGCAGGGACGTGCTTGGCGCGGGTGGTGTGACGTCATCGCTCGTGCTGGCGCGCAGTCCGCAAGGCGGGAGATTTTTCGCGCGCCACCCGCCGATTCGCTAACGTATTTCGCAGGCGCGGGTGACGTCATCGCGGGCGCGTCCGAGAATACTCGCGCGCGTGCGACAAGTTCGGCGCGTCGCTGGCCGGTTGAACCGGAACTCCGCGACCCGTGTGTTAACTCTCAGTTCTGGCTTAGTGGACCCGTAGCATGATTTGGGGGGGGGGGGGGGGGGGGGGGCTTGGTTTTGTAAAAGAAAATTATATGTTGGATTTGTTGCGTATTTCCCACAATACTAACTTACAACGCTGTATGCCAGCGGCAAAAGAATTTGCTTTATAATTCAAGCGTGTCAGCAGCGACATGTTGATTTTACGATTCATAGTTTTTTTGGTTAACGTAATTTTGAAAATGGCGAATTGTCAAATACGGAATGTTCACATAACTGGCAAATTGGTTTCAACCGTTGCAAATATAGCTAAAATTTACTTTCATAATTGGTTATATAAAGAATTAAACCAGCAGCAAGATTAGATTCATTGATTTCAGAAAAAAAAAATTTGAAAATTTTTGGTCTTGCGGCGCTTATATCCGTAGTATTATGTAGACAAGTATGGTTGATTTTAAGTCCCTTGCGGTCCGTCAATTCGTTTATATTTTATTCTCGTATTAGAAACATGGCGTAAACACATTTACAACCATTCAGATATATATATATATATATATATATATATATATATATATATATATATATATATATATATATATATATATATATATATATATATATATATATATATATATATATATATATATACATATATTATATATATATATACATATTATATATATATATATATATATATATATATAATTTTTGACCAAGATTTGGCAGCATTCAGACCATTCTTGGAAGCTTGAAGTAGGTCATCTTCTGCGCATGAAGTTGCATATAGTCGACATTGGCGCAAGTGTATGACAGTCTGGTCTTCTCCGCAATCGCATTTGATGTCATTTTTAATATACTGTGCGTAGCCCCACCTTGCCAAGTTCGCCTTGGATCTATCCACTCGTGATCTCAGCCTGTTCAAAAAGATTTCCATATCAGCCATCCCTCGTCATGGCCATGTGGTCAACTTTCAGTTACTTTTTTTTTTTTTTTTTTTTTTTCCCAACTAGTGAAGGCTCTTCGCTTTCCACAGCTGTAATCTGGCCTTTTTAAGCTGGAGTTTTGAGTTCCTTTGACGTTCTTAAGAAACTCTTCCTGGACTTCATTCTTTGCACAGGGGGAGTTCATGTCCATACAGCAGGTGGGTTCTCTCCGTTTTTGTGTTTTGTTGAAACTGCGTGCGAAACTGATCGTGTAAGTAATCAAAGCTTAAGTATGTAATTGACAGATGTGGATACGATTTTAATCAGGCGATGTAAAGTTCCTCTAACCCCAACGCGTTTAATGTTTGCACAAGACAAATTGTGAGCAAAAAGACCAATTAAAGTTATTGAAAAAAAGTTGTCGTCTTAGTTTTACTGTAGTGACTCTTGCCGCTAAGTTAACATTTCGCGCTCTTTCGTAAAGAGTCTATTCGCGGTTAATTCACCCTTTTTGAATTAAACGTTTGAAAAATTACAACATGTATTATGTGATTGATTGTTTTCTAAACATGCCGTATATCACAACCGTTTTATACTCGTGTTAACATAAAAGTACCTTATTCTGGTTAAAAAGAACACACAGCCAATGCAAAGTCATGGCTCACGTATAAGACGGTTTATTTACGTAAATATGTAATAAATGAAATAATAATATATTACAAGTTTTACGGTAGTGATAGTAACAGTTGACGTTACATTGGGTAAAGGCTGTTCACGTTAAAATGAGCACTTTTGAAATCAACCTTAGAAAAAAGTCACTGCCCCTCCCTATATATATTTTAACGGGCGCACTGAGAGACATGCCCCCAGTAAAGTTGGTAATGATGGATGGAAAGTAGTTCCATATCTTGACGTTGAATAAAAGGGGTTGGATAACCATTTGTGGTAAATTAAATTATTTCTTTCGCTTTCTGTTTTATTAATGCATCGAAGTGTAAAAAAATATCAAATTTGTAACATATTTACTTTTCCGCAGATTCACCTTACCAACGCATTAATATAGTGATGAGGGCCATGGCAATGTTAATTTTACATGAGGCGGATGAATACACAACGTCCATACAAGATCTTAAGCAGGGCTTTCAAAAGTGCTCATATTACTGTGAATAGACTATAATCGTGTTCAAAAGTATATACATATTATAGACATTGCTTATAAAATATTTCGTCCACGGGATAGCCTGAAGTGTCTGGCGAGTCGCTAATTTGAATAGCCAGCGTACAAAGATATGCAGTGCTGGATCCAGGCAGTTTTGCAAGGGGGGCACAGTAAGTGTTCTTCTGCCGCCCCCCCTTTTTTAAACCTTACTTTAAGGCAAGTAAATAATTGGGTTAAACCATAGTTAATACTAATGTAATATTATTTTTGCTGTAGTAAATTAAAAATTGAATATTGTAGCTATGCAAAAACCAGTCCATTACGAAGAATTCACGCCCGAGCGGAGATAAAAAAAAAATGTATTAGTGCAGTCGAATTCCATTGCAGATATGCTCGCGCGTAATTTTTTTTTCACGAGGAGGTTTTTATCATCACGAAGCTGAGCAATTGCTCGATATCTGATTCAGCTCCGCGAATTGGTGAATCGCTCTGTATCTGGAACTTGTTTTTCTCGAGCATCCACTACACAATAGCTCAGTTCTCCGAACTGCTGCCCCCACGCACAATGGCGGCTATACAGATTATTCACGATTTCTTCACACTTTTTCAATCTAACCTTTGAGGTGAAGTCAGAAATTCGGGCGGAATGGTGCACGAAAATCGAATATTTCTATAATTTTTGCCGCAATTTGTTTTAAAGAGGATTTCTCGAAATTTTTGGTTCGCCAAGACGTAAATAATTGTGAACACCTTATTACACGGTTAAAAATTCTCTGCGTTCGTTATTCCCGGAGCTCTTAATTGAAGATAAGACAAAAAAATGCATTTTCTTTCTTCCATCAGTGCTCCGAGAATAATGAAGGCAGTGAAAATCTAACAACGTAAAAAGGCGTTGAAAATTATTATTTCCTTTTTATCAAACCGAAAATTTCGATAAACCCTTTGGAAAACGACATAGCCTATATCGAAAATCGTGTAAATATACTGCTTTCATGCACCAATACTCTTAAGAGGAGTGTCCATTGAAACATTTTTTTGTGAAATCGTTCTTTACGCCTATTCGCATATCTCGGTAAATATATGTCCTGCAAATACAACTTTTTGCTAGGAAAGGTAAAAAACAATTATCTATGCCTCGATGTTTCTTAATTTTAACATATTAAGTATATTCACGGAGGAAAGTATCGTAAGGATGGTCAAATATCGCATTTTTAAAGCTTGCCTATGCAGTTTCCTTAAGCGGCAAGAGAAAAGTACAAAGATATGGTCGTAGTTTAATCTGTGAGCTTTCATTGCATTTAATAAAACCCCGCTGTTACAGATCTGATTTGCACAGTACAGCGTCACGACGGAAACACTGTACGCCTTGAGCGTAGGAGCGACGAGGCACTAGGGCTGCGTGTTAGTGTCGCCCGTATCGCTCCCTCGCTTCTTGACCTTGAATGCACAGGTGCAATGAGGTCTTGAGAGCCGATGAAGGGGGAAATGAGGTCAGAATGGAGCAACGCCGAAATGCAAGGGCGGGGGAAACTGGAGATCCCCGAGGAAACCTGCCGACCAGCAGGTTTCCTCGGGCCAGCGGGGGTGGCGGACCAGCAGCGTCGTCCGGCACGATTCCCACTTGTGGAAATCAGGGAGTGACCCTGCCGGGGATTGAACCCGGTTCGTCTCGGTGGGAGGCTAGCAGTCTAACCGCAGGATACCCGTCGGGAAGCTGTCTCGGTCGGGGGCAGAATAGCTCACCACCTTCCGAGGAAGTGTGAATGATGCTTTTGAGTAAAAATAGAATTTGTAGCAGAAATTACGGGCGCCCAGACGAACAGCCAACCTCCCAAAAAAATGTGAATTTATATAACTTATATACTGTTAGAATTGAACACCCTGAATGGCTGTACTGCTAAGTAGGGTTAATGAAATAAAAAAAAAAAGTCTAACTACTCAGCCACCACGGCTCTAGTCTCTAACCTTTGAGAAATCACACCATGCATGACGTGATTTGTTGTTTCCTAAATACGTTGTGAATCACGAGCGTTTTATACTTGAGAAGTCTCTTAGTTTTGATTAAATTGACATTTTACTTGCATTTAACCTATAAATTATATTATTTCACTTTTAATTAATATGAATAAATATCTACAGGGAGATCACTTTACCGTGAACAGCCTGTACCAAATATTACCAACACAGCTATTTCTGTGTTGGTAATATTTGGTACAGGCTGTTCACGGTAAAGTGAGCACTTTTGAAGGCTCTCCAAACAGGTCTTAATCACTAATAAATATGTTTTTTTGCAGCCTTGGACGTTAACTTCTGAGATTGGCGGAATGTATACACCGTCTTTATTAGTCACATCATAAGTTTTATATTAAAAAGAGGCGGCAAGATAAAAATAGGATGAAAGGAAAAATGTTGCAGGGCCTTAAAAAGTGCTCACATTACCGTGAATAGCCTATAAGAAAAAGTTCTCATGCAAAATATTATTAAAGTGAGTGCACATGAATGCCTATGCCTTACCCTTTAGGTAGGCTAAGTTTTGCTACAGGTTGGGAGGATCAATGTTAAAAGTTTGGCAAACAAAATTTTCTCCACTAGGTAAGCGCTAGCGTCGGTAATATACTAGATTTTCTCTATTTTCTACGTCAAAAACAGGAAAATTGGAATAATCATAGATCAAGTTATAAACTAACTTCGTAACTAAGTAAACGCTTTCTGTTTTATTATTCGTGTAGCTTAAAATTCTAATTAAAAGTTACCTTTTGGAACACTGTGCACAATATACTTTGCCTACTTCCACTCGATAATGACCTTCGGTATCGAAATATGGGGCCACATCAGCAACTGCAAAAAAAAAAAAAAAAAATTATACTACAGAAAAAAGTTATTAGACTAATTTACAAAGTACACAAACGATCAAGTTGTAAACAGCTGTTTCGAAATCTAGGTATTCTCCCTTTTTATAGTGAATAGTGTTTCAGCCTCTTGTTATTTATAAAAAAAAATCCACCCAATTTCACATTGAATAATGAGATTCATAGTTATCAAACAAGGAATTCAAAAAAACATCAGGATAAGCCAACATAACACAACACAATACCAAAATAGTACCCAATATATGGGTTCTGTTGTTTTTAACTCTCTTCCTTCTTGAATTTCCCAAATATAGAGCTTAAAAATGTTCAAAAACAAAATAAAAGAAATACGCCTTGAAAATTGTTTTTACACATTAAGCGAAATCAGAAAATACTTAAAATATAATTTTAACTTAAAAAAAGAAGGCAAAAAATGCCCATCCTAAAGCATTATGTAAATTTCATTGTTGTTCTGCTTTTTATGTTTTGTATACATTTATGTACAGGCTGTTCACGGTAAAATGAGCACTTTTGAAAGCCCTGCTTAAACTCTACTTGTAGACACGTTGTATATCCTTCCTCCGTATGTAAAATCAACATTGCCATGGGTCTCATCACTTTATTCATGCGTCGGTTAAATGAAATTGTGAAATTATTAGGAAAGTAAATACTTTACAAATCTGCTCATTTTTACACTTCGATGCATTAAAAAAACCAAGCAAGCGAAAGAAATAATATTAAGATATCGCGAATGGTTACCTAACACTTCTTATTCGACGTTAAGATATGGAACTACTTTTCATCCACCGTTACGAACTTTACTGGGCGAATGTCACTCAGTGCGCCCGTTAAAATATACACATGCAAGGGCAGTAATTTTTTTCTAAGGTTCATTTCTAAAGTGCTGGCTTTATCGTGAACAGTCTTTAACATTTAAAATGTATGTAGCTATAAGATTTAACTCTTAAATTGTGCATTTCGAGTGTGTAAATCTCAATTTGATATTGATATGTCACGATACTCTTGAAGCTTTTAACAATAGCTACTCTTTGTTTATATGTTTTTACACATCTTGAATAAGGCCTTGTTCTTAATTATTGAATCTCAGGTTTTTACTTTCGTTGTTCCTTTATTAATGTGTAATGCTTCTTTGTACTTTTTATTATATTTAACAATATTTTATGTATTTTGTATATTGACATGTTCTATATCCCGAAGCCTTCCAGGTGAACATGGAATAAAAAGAACGCAAATAAATAAATAGTTGCGTAAATTTCCCCTATGCAAATATCTCCCATAAGAAAACACTAGTTCCTAACATGTGTAGAATTAACCTTGGCCAGGCTAATCTGTGCTTGCGTGAAGTACAGAAGAATAGCCTGTAAGAAGAACTTTAGCAGTGCTTCAGAAAATTTGGAAATAACCGTGATTGGACTACACTGTCCCTCGTGACATTTTATTTGATGTGAATAAGTCTTTAAATTTGCTACCATAGTGGGAGGCAATCCAGAAAATGCGATGATAACGTAATCGGGGGATACAGTTTGGCATTGCAGCTCCGAATCGTCTACATTCAAAATTCAATTACACCATTCGACTGCCAAAGGATCAAAGATTATGTTACGTTGAATGAGGACTGCGAAGCATCGCGCGTGGCCGACAAGGGGGGGGGGGGGGGGGGCGCAATTTTGAGTTCGTTTCACCGCGTCTCATAACTTCCGCGTAGTATAACTTTTGACTTGGAGAAACTACGGCACTGTTTTAAAATTCAGTCGACAGCTCTCGTCATGATCAATCAATTGCGTGTATAAAAACATTTGTAGCGCGTGGTTATGATGAAATTATACGCGTTTAATGGAAAAAAATTACGAAAACTTAACACATTTCTGCCTATACTTGTCAAAAAGCCAAGCCGAAATACAGAAATCGTATACGGTTGGGAAGAGCATCTCAAAAGCAATCCAGTGATACACATACTATCCCATATGATCGAGTGAAGCGGTGCCGGGAACGTCAAAATATTAAGGCGCCCGAGCGCGTCAACGTGGATGTATTCACGCAAAACAAACGGCCGTGTTCCCAGCACAGCCACACCCCATTTCTTTCTCCTGCATTTTTCTTTCTACACATCTCCCGGCTACTCTCTCCACACCGTTCTGTTCAGTTAGTTTCTTGCCAGAGCCGTCTTTACAATAGCAATGCACGCAGCAGTGGACTACGGTTACCTGGCAAGCTAGGGAAGTTCACTGAACAGATAGTAAAAAAGCGTATTCGGTTAGATGTGTCGGCGAAACTTGAAGTTTATCCGATACAGATCATAACAGCAGTCACCCGCGAAACAAGACGTCGTCCCGTAATTTAATGCCTCCTTACAAAACACTTTTCTTTCATTTTCAGATATGTTGCCTACTGTTAATTCAGCACCAAGATGACTTGAATGTGTTCCAGAGTCGACAACTCAGGTTGTGCGTTATAGTGGATACATCACTGTCATCTGTGTCGGCACAAAACTGTATTGTAAAGGGCTTTTTAACATCCCTCGGTTTTATGCTTGAAATCTTACGAGGGGGCGGCTTACCTACAGAGTAACTTATAACCTAACTTTAATTAACACCCATGCCTTACACAGGATTCGAACCCAGAGCCTCCCGCACCCAAGATCGGTGGCGCACCAACCGACTGCGCCAGGGGAGGTCGGCTGACACAAAACTGTGAGGCGGTTCAAAATCGAAGAGCAATTGAATATCGCGGCATTTTCGATAGTACGGGATTCCAATATTTGTAATATAGGCCCTACTAATATTCAAAATATACGTATTTTTGTTAGTCGTATCACTATTTCTGATATCGTTACTATCTATGTGTCTGTGGTTGTGGTTATTAAAGAGTTTAACGATGTCGATATGAGCGATATTTGCAATATGTCGCTATCGAGTTTCAATAATTTATGAAAACGATATATCGCATTTATATCGAAATAGTTTGTAGGTATCGAAACTGTATTGAAAACAAAAATTGGGTATATCACAGTCCTAAATCACATATTTGTCCCTCCCGAGATTTTATATCTGTAAAGTCAGTCTTGAAATTGTATTATTAGAACTGCACTAGTCAATACGTGTTTGCAAAAGGAAAGCGTGTATAAAATTGTTAATTTGGTGGCTTCTCGATGTCCTTTTATTTAAAAACAAAGCATCGTCTTTGTGAATGCTGTCAATGTTGGTCACGTGCGCATTCTAGTGATGACTTTCTTTACTTGCACTACATATACGGTAAATACCAGTTTCCTTTCGAATGTCAAAGAATATAAACAGGTTCACCAACACACGCACGCACGCACTAACACACACACGCTCTCACGCGCGCGCGCACACACACACACAGAGTTCAACTCCGATTGGTCATGTTACAGATTTTATCTTTGGGGTAATTTTTTAATGGTTCGAATTAAAAAGTGCGAATAAACCGCGAATAGGTTATAAATAAGGTTGAGTGTAATAGACGACTGCTTTCCATGTCTTCATTTTTTATGACGTGAAGAAATATTTCAGGTGTCAAATTTTCTAGGGCAAAGCTCCTCTCCCAGATTCTCTTTGATTTTGTCTGGCGTCTTCCTTGGAGCTATTTCAAGCGATCAAATATTGATAGAATAATTACTTGAATTCAATCCACTCAATTAAGTAATCCCTTAATTTGCCTTTCAATAAATTGCATTCAAGAAACTTTGAAGTCTCCACACGAAAATTTATCACAAACTTGTTTTTAAACCAGTTTTTTAAATTCCAAACTTTTTTTTTCATACACGACACGAAAATTATTGGTAAAACCACAAGAAATTTTCTTACTTTATTGTACATTTCCTTTTTCTTATATGCAAACTTATTTTGTAAAGGCTGTTCACGATAAAGTGAGCACTTTTGAAATGAACCTTAGAAAAATGTCACTGATCCAGAAAGCATATATTTTAATGGGCGCAGTGAGTGACATTTGCCCAGTAAAGTTGGTAACGATGAATAGAAAATAGTTCCATATCTTAACGTCGAATAAAAAGTGTTAGGTAACAATTTGTGATAACTGTAATTATTTCCTTCGCTTTCTGTTTTTTTTTTTTTTTTTTTATGCATCGCAGTGTGAAAATGAGCAGATTCCTATAATATTTACTTTACAAAAAATTTCACAGTTTTCCTTGACCGACGCATGAATAAAGTGATGAGGCCCATGGCAATTTTGATTTTACATACAGCGGAAAAATTCACAACGTGCATACAAGTAGATCTTAAGCAGGGCTTTCAAAAGTGGTAATTTTACCGTGAATAGTCTATAACAACTTGAATCGGCGATTGAAGTTCTCGATTCAAGAAAATATAGAAAATCTTGAAGTAAAACGAGACATTCAGTAATTGAATTTTGAAAAATTGAAGGTAATTTGAAGACAAATTGGATCATGTGAAATGGTCTTTACAGCCGGTTGTAATTTTCGAGCTCGGTACTAGGGAGGAGTGGCAGTGGTGGTGGTGCATTGTGGTACGTCCGATAACTACGGTACGAGATCGCAACGGCCGTGGGCGACGGTTGGCGACGTGGCGTGCTAACGTCTCCGCCAGCCCAACGGACTTCGGGTCTCGGGGGCGGAGCCGACCGGAGTGACGTCAAGCCTCTCCGGTGAGACTGGTGACGTCATCCCCCGCGCTGAACGTATGCGCGAGGCATGCTGCATCGCTTCAACCGACCGCCCGCCGATATCCAGCCCACGGCGGCTAGGATACCTCGGTACCTCCTCCAGTTTATCGCGTCAAGAAGTCTGCCTGGATCATTGCCACGGGCTGATTATATAGAAACGTACGGTAACTCTCTGTCCGTATAATCCTTCCTTTTCTTCTTCTTCTTCTTCTTCTAACGCGGCGCAGAAAAGGCTGGCCTTAGGTATATTAACCTGTACAGCCAATTAACATCACAAATTTCGAATAAAACTCAAAAGCTGAAGAAACGTCAACGAGCGAAATGTCCAAAATCGAAAGTCCATTAGACGCGCCAAACGATCACATGCCACACACACAAAGTGGCGTCGAGCTCCCAGCGCCGAGGGTCAAAAATACGGATCGCACTTCACCCTTTTCTGAAGCCCTGCAAAAGTTCTGCTTCCAGGATATTCCTCCGCCTCGTGCAAGTCTGGAAAAGTCTGGAAAATTACACCAAAGGACAACGCACCGAATTTGTGCGCACTCAGTTGTAACAGTATTTTGTATAAGAACTTTTCTTACTAGCCGATATCAATACACGATTTCCCACTGTTTTGTTATTCAAATTAGTTATAAATGAAGCATTATAATTTATACATAAAATGTGAACAGCATTTCAGTTTAACGGGGAAAAAAGTAACTTTTATGAACACAAGTATAAAACCTTGTGTTACGGGGCATATGTTGGAAATAACTTAACACGTCATACATGGAGAGATTTTTCAAAGGTTTTATTAAAAAAAAAAAATGAAGAAACCACGATTAGACTATACAATGTTTGTTTCCCCTGCAGCAGTGGCATACTGGAGCGATTTAGGCGGCACGTAAGTGGTCTGCCTACCAGATGAGAGCTGCGAAATTAAAATAATAAATCCCATATTAAGGAAATTTCTCCTCAATGCGTTAATTTTAAAGACAGGTGTTTCAAACAAAATGTATTCTTCGAGATATTTTTTAGGAGAAGTTCCATACAGCGGAAATGAATTTTTAAAATTTATGTTTTACAAAAAAAAAAAGCACGTACTACCTATCTATATCGAAATTATATCTACACTCGTGGGGATCTTCGCCTAAAAATTGGGCCACGGTGTTGTAGTTTTTAGACCACTCGCTTCCTATTGGTGAACCGGGTTCGGTTCCCGGTGGGGTCGCCCCCCGGATTTTCACGAACGATGCCGCTTGTAGGCGGGTTTTCTCTCGGGGATCTCCCCGTCCTTACATTCCGGCACTGCTCTATTCTCACCTCATTTCACCCTCATCGGCTCTGAAGACCTCGTTGTTACGATCCGCCCTAATCCACCAACTAAACTGAACTCTCCCCGTCGACGACTCGCCTGTAATGTTATTGCACGTGACTCTGTAGCCAAGTCCAACGCATGTTTCTAAATGCTGTTCACGATCAAGTGAGCACTTTTGAAATCAACCTTTGAAAAATGTCGCTGCCGCTACCAGTCTATATTTTTTCAGACACACCGACTGGCATTGCACACAGTAAAGTTGGTAAATATGGAGGGAAAAGTGATTTCATCCTTTAACATTGAATTAAAAAAGGCACTAAACATTTGTGAATACTGACATGAACTATTTCACTTTTTTTTTTTACGGACATGAATGTAAGAATTACCAAATTTGAAAAAAACATTTAATTTTCCAATAATATTATAGTTGTCACTTGACCGACGCGTGAATAAAGTGATCAAATACATAGGAATGTCAATTTTACTTACTGTGGAAGAATACACGATCTGTAGAGAAGCGGATGCTTTCAAAAGTGCTCCGTTTACCGTGAACACTCTTCAGCGTAGTTTCGCATGCATCCGGCCCGTATATTTTGAGATACGGCAGTTTGGAAAAACCTTACATCGTGGTTATCTTGTAACGGAATCGACGAAAATAAATATTACTAGAAAAATAACTGCTCCAAAATCCAAAAAATACTTAGTTTACAAAGTTATCAAAACAAAATAGTGAACAATGATTAGTAACGTCTTCACACTCCTTCCGGGCCGTGTAAAAGGATTTTCTCGGGGATCTCCCGTTTCCCCCGCCACTTCTTACCGCCGCCGCTCCATATTCACTTCAATCACCCTCATCGGCACTCAAGACCTCGCTGTTAAGAACCGTCCAAACCTCTTCACTCACTCACTCCATAGCAAGTTGCCGAACATTTTTGGATTTGCCGAGAGCCACGCGACACCTGTCTGAAGGAAACTGTCGGAGTGTTGTAAACATTGAACTAGTTGTGATGGCGGAAATGGTCGGGCTGTAACGTCGGGTCTGACTGTCGGGACAACGTGGTCGTGGCACTGTAAATCCAGCTGAGGCGTTCGACATTTTTTTTTTACTAGGGATTCGCCTCAAGCGATTTCTGTTAAGCTCCTGTCACACTGTCACATTTTCCCGTCAAAGTGCTTCCAATAAGTTAGTTCAAATAAAGTTGGACAGTTATGGCGACATTGAAACGTCACAAATGCTCGTGCACGACAAAATTTGACGTCATGAAACTTTAAATTAACGAACTCTGGAAATTAAGAAAAGTAGAAGCTGTCCTAGCATGAATGATATTATAAGTGAATATTGCACATGATATTACGAACTCGGAGGCATTAAATTTCATTGTGCAGGAAACATTTCATGATAAATAAAATTTTAATTTAGTAAAGAAGCGAAAATAAATTTCAACATTCCGTAAATTTCTGCATGTAATGAACTGCATTGAAAAACAAAAGCAATATCTTGATATGGAAATAATTTTTAAGTGATAATTCAAATTAGATTCTCTCTGTAAAGAAATTTGACAGTGTGACACATTTTCAAACACGTTCAAGATTATTTGATAACATTTGTTGGAGGGAAAAAATTTGATGCCCCTACTTTGTCTTTAAATTTTATTGTCAGATATAGTTGAAGCCGAAAACTTGACCGTGTGACAGGGGCTTTAATGTTACTTCTACTCGGATTCAGAAAATTTCCGTCGCTAGGTGCGCAGTGTTCCAAACAAGTCACTTACATCTAACATTTTAAGCTACATGGCATGACATGAATAAACAATAAAGATTTTACCTAGTTATGACGTTACTTTACATTTGATTTATGATTAATGCAATTTTTTTTTACGTGAAAAAATAGAGAAAACCCTGTTGACATACGACACTAGCGCTTACCTAGTGGCGAAAAATGTTATTTGGCAAATTAAAAGCATTAATCTTCCCGACCCGGGTACAATAAACCTTTTACATCAGACGACCGGGTTCCGAGCAAACGCGGACTCACAGATTCGCAGATCACGCCGACCAGGCGGAGCAGTCTGATAAAGAGAGTTCAGTGACTGGAATCCGCGCGTTACCGGAACTGATGCGTTATCTTGCGTAACTGCAGTTCCAAGCTTTGTTTATAGTTTTGCCCAACAACTACTGGCAGTTATTCGGCATCGTGAGAATTTCGAGATTTCCTGCGAACATTTTTCATGTTCTCTTGTATTTCTGTGAGGTTTTTCCGATGCGTTACGCAACAGTCGACTTCCGATAAGTCTCAAGGCAGCTCCCTAGTTGTCATATGGGTCTCTTGGTAAGTGATTATCCCTATCCATATATATTACATATATATGTGGATAGACATAGTGTAAAACAAAGTCGCCTGGCCGCGTGTGTGTCTGTGATTAAGCTGAGGCTTCTAAATTACTTGACGGATTTTGATGTGGTTTTCACCATCATTTAGACAATGTCTTGAGGAAGGTTTAAGTATATAATACATTAATATTTAATTTAAGGATAGTAGAGAAACGTCAACGTTTTATAATCTTTCGGGCGGGCGCTTACATGCCTTACGTTGACGAAACTATAAGATACACCAATTACGGTACTACTGAATTGTAGGTCTCAAAAAGGTCTACAAAAAAGTCCGCGACAGCATATGTTTATCTTTTAAGAATGAGTCACAGTGATCATTTTTTATTTTAAAATTTGATTAAAAATAGAGGTTTACTTACGAAGACTTTGTGAACAAAACAGTATTAATCGTATATTAGTTACCCTAAGCAATTAGTGTATATACTTACTGTAAACCTGAAGAACGCCATACTTGTACATCGTACCCAAGCGAGGCCGGGGATGGTCGCTAGTGTGTGTGTGTGTGTCTATACACACACACAAATATATATATATGCAGAGCAACAGTTAATTTCCCTGACTTTTTCAGGTTTTTCAAATAAATGGAAAAATTTTCTACCTTTTCGTACATTGATAAATAAAAAGTGGTTTATAAAATGTAACTAAAATTTAAAATCCGGAATTTACTGTTCCTAACTAATAGTCTACAGCACGAAGAGTACCATTTTATACTTGAAAGGGAATTTATCTCAAAACTTAATCATATTTTGGTACGCGACAGTTTTTCAACTAATTTATTGGACTGCTCGTGATAATGTTTTAGCTGCAGAGAAGATGTGTTAAAGTCTGCCCACGGTAACGAGCACTTTTGAAAGCCCTGCTTAAGATCTACTTGTATTTACGTTGTGTCTTATTCCGCCTTATGTAAAATTAACATTGTCACAGGCCTCAGCACCTTATTAATGCGCCGGTCAAGTGAAACTGAAATGATTATAAAAGCGAATATTTTACAAATCTGCTCATTTCCACACGATTTGGTATTAAAAACCAGAAAGTGAAGGAAATAATTTATGGTATCACAAATGGTTACCTAACACTTTTTATTCGACGTTAAGATATAGAAATACTTTCCCTCCATAGTCACCAATTTTGCATCCATAGTCACCAATTTTGCTATAGGCTGTTCACGGTAAAGTGAGCACTTTTTAAGGCCCTTCATAATTTTTCCGTTCATCCTATTTCCATCTTCCTGCTGCTTTTTAATATAAACATTGCAATGTGACGAATAAACACAGTGTATACATTTCACCACCCTCAAAATTTAATGCCTGATGATACAATAATATATATTTTTTAGTGGTTAAAGCCTGTTGGGAGGGGCCTTAAAAAGTGCTCACTTTACTGTGAACAGCCTATAGGCGCATGCCACTCCGTGCGCCCTTTTACATATACACAGTTACGAGCAGTGACTTTTTATAAGGTTGATTGCAAAAGTGCTCACTTTATCGTGAACAGCCTTTATACTCGAATGTATTCGTTTGGAAGTTATAAGGTGACGGGCGCACTACACACAAACATTTATTCGCGAAAATGTAATTAAATGTTATAAAACGATGAGGCGTGGTGTAGTGATGGGATGATCCCTTCTAAAATAACCGGTTATTCGAGTATCTAATTATAATCGGTTCATCGATTATTTTAAAGCAATTCGATTATTCACTATTTTCTGCGATTTATTCCTAAACAAAACAAAACATTGCAGTTACCGACATGTATCACATTTATTAAAAATATAAAATATAATTTTGAAACAACAAATTTCGAAAATAGCAGAAATTAATAAAAATTAAGAGAAAATTTTTTGGTGAGAACAGTTTTAAACAAATTTATAGAAATATTCAGTATTTACGGTACACTTTCATGTGTGGATTGGAACGAGACAATGGAATATTTTTATCGATTATTAATTCGATTTAAAAAATGATCGTAATCGATTCATTCGAATTACACAATTATGCTATTATCCGATTACTAGTGTGGAGCCGCGGACGCGATTGAAGTGACAGGCAGCTCGACAAGGCTTGTTTCTAAACCTGTGGCCAGGCATCAGCCACGACCTTGAACCTCCGTAACGGCCATTCCCCACTCACGTCACTTCTTACGTAATGCTACCCGCCCTCCGCCTCTCGAGGCGGCTGCTTGCATGTATCGCTCCGCCCGCCCTTCGCGCGCTCCGCGGGTGTTGGCCGGATGCTTTGTCGCCGGCGTCGCTACAAGTCACGAGCTGTCTTCCCTCAAGGCCGTGTTCCCTTCGGCCTGGCTTCGGCATACAAAGGCCGTTCACGATAAGGCGAGCACTTTTGAAATCAATATTTGAAAAATGCCACTGCCCCTACCTGCGCATATTTTAACGGGCAGGCTGACTTGTATGCGCCAATTAAAGGTGACAACGGTGAAGGGAAACTAGTTCGATTTGTTACTGTTGAATTAAAAGTGTTAGGGTAAGGGTATTACATTTGTGAATGTTAAAATAATTTATTTTTCTTTCTGTTTATTAATATAAGTGTAAAACTTAACAAATTTTTTAAGTAATTACTTTTTTTTTTTTTTGAACACGTTCACAGTTTTACTTAACCGACACATGAATAAAGTGATGGGGCCCACGGCAATGTTAATTTTACATAAGGCGGAAGAATACTGTCTGCGAATACAAGTAGATCTTTAGCAGGGCTTTTAAAAGTGCTCAGTTTACCACGAACAACCTGTACTTTTCGTTTTCGGCGCGGGTCCGATTTTAACGCCAACAACGCTCTTGGCACGCCATTAGCAAGCAGGCGTCCCTTCCCCAACTTATACAGTTCAGATCTACCAGCCTTCCCTCTCACTGCTATATTCTATTCACGGTTCCTTCAACTTTTCCAAACAAACCCTTGAAAAATCACCCCGTGTACGACGTGTCTGGTTGTCACATATTACAAGTGTTTAATACTTCTGTTCTCATAAAAATATATTATTTTTACTTACAATTTTATTTAATCTATAAATTAGAATATTTTCATTTTTAACCAATGGGAATAACAACGGGGAGAATGCAAGAGTGTTGGTAATTCCTAGTAGAGTCTGTCCGCGGTAAAATGAGCACTTTAGAAAGCCCTGACTATGATCTACTTGTATGCATGTTGTGTATTCTTCCTCCTTACGCAAAATTAACATTGTCATTTGCCTCATCACTTTATTCATGCGTCGTTCAGGTGAAACTGTAGAATTATAAGAAAAAAAATTATGTTGTATATCTCTGGCCATTTTTACACTTCTAAGCATTAAAAAACAGAAAGCAAAATAAATAATTTAAGTTATCAAAAATGGTTACCTAACACTTTTTATTCGGCGTTAAGTTATGGAACTATATTCCAGCTATCATTGCCAACTTTACTGGGCGAATAACACTCAGTGCGCCCGTTAAAATATATGCAGGCAGGGTCAGTGACTTCTTTCTAATGTTGATTTGAAAAGTGCTCACTTTATCGTGAACAGCCTTTGAGAATTAGTTCTCATACAAAATGGCATTGACCTGAGTGCACACGAATGCGATGCGTTGTCCCTTTTATATAATTTTCTAGACTTCCGTTAGAACTTTAGGAGGGCTTCAGTAAACGTTGGAAGTAATCGTGAGTAAGTCCACAAAATCATACCAAAAGGACAAAGAACTGCATTCGTGCGCGCTCATCCCAATAGTAATTTGGATAATACGCTGTTCACCGTACAGTGAGAACGTTTCAAAGCCCTCTCATTTGGAATAATAGTCAATACGTATATTTTATTTTAGGCTTAGGCGTTAAGTTCTGAGTATGGTGGAATATACACAGTATTGTTATTACGTACACAGCAATATTTGTTTTAAAAAGGTGGCTAAAGGATAAGAAATGTCTGTAAGGAAAAAGTAACTAGGGCCTCAAAAGTGCTCACTTTACCGTGAACAAGCTGTAGAACTATTTATTACCGGGCGTCACCAACACACCTATTTCCTCGCTGTTTTTATTCATATTAATTACAAACGACAACTTACAGTTTATAGATAAAATATGGGTCAAAGTTCAATTTAACCAAAAACAAGTTACTTTTATGGTAACACAAGTATAAAACGTTTGTATAGGCTGTTCACGGTAAAATGAGCACTTTTGAAAGCCCTGCTTAAGATCTACTTGTATGCACGTTGTGTATTCTTACTCCTTACGCAGAATTAACACTGCAATGGGCCTAATCACTTTATTCATGCGTCGGTCAAGTGCAACTGTCAAATTATTACGAACGAAAATGTTTTGCAAATCTGCTCATTTTTACACTTCGATGCATTAAAACAAACAGAAAGTCAAAGAAATAATTGAAGTCATCACAAATGGCTACCTGACACCTTTTATTCGGCGTTAAGATACGGAACTACTTCCCATCCATCGTTATCAACTTCACTGGGCGTACGTCACTCAGGGGGTTTGTTAAAGTATATGCAGGTAGAGGCAGTGACTTTTTTCTAAGGTTGATTTCAGAAGTGCTCACTTTATTGTGAACAGCCTATAATACATTATGCATTTAGGAAACAACCCAAGCACGTCGTACATGGGGTGATTTTTCGAAGGTTAGATTCAAAAAGTGTGAAGGAAACGTGAGGAGACTGTACTGCCACTCTGACTGGCTGCTCGAGGCTCTTAGGTTCGGGAGGAGCCACGGTGGCTGAGTGGTTAGACTGCTCACCTCCCACCTACGCGAAACGGGTTCAATCCCCTGCCGGGTCACTCCCGGATTTTCGCAAGTGGGAATCGTGCCGAACGATGCCGCTGGTCGGCGTTTTTTTTCTCGGTGATCTCCCGTTTCCTCCTCCTTTGCATTCCGGCGCTGCTCCATTCTCACCTCATTAGTACGTTACCAGACCTTCATTGGGCTCCCTGGCATACGGCTGGCTAGTGACGCAATTTTGCTGGCGTGAATGGCTGGAGTTCGTGGAATAAGTGGCTTTTCACTTCTGTATGTTTATTTACTCTGTGCCATTGTCCGGACAGTCGGACAAGGGGTAAAGAGAGGCCATTGCCCCAAGTGAGAAACCATTTATTTATTATTGTTTTATTCATTTGTTTTTTTTTTTTTTTCTGTGGGCGCAACCAAGGCAACATTTGCCTTCTACACCACTGAACGTACTGTAAATAAACGTTATGCATTTTAAAAACTTATAAATAACAAAAGGAAAATTACAAGAATCAAAATAATCAAATATCCCTATCAACTAATGCTATTAATTAATGTACCTCCAGATAATGATGCAGCTATACATATGTAACCAAATTCAAGGGATTAATTAATCAACGCGACAAGAGTGTACATTATTAAGTCAGGATTGATAATACTAACAAATAAAGATAACAAAAGCATGCCACCCTAAGGCAGACTAATGAGAATAATTGCAGTGTATTGTTTTATTAACAAAACCTAAGATGGAGGATTTCAGAAAGCCATGGAAAATTGATATCAGGATGGTCGGAGCGGGAATTGAATACCCTGTTCTCCTGAGTACCAGGCTTTTACGATCCAACTTCCAAGTGAATTTTGAAAATTGTCTGTAATGTGGGTGTATTAATTTTGTAAATGAATCTGGGTATTTCTATGAATAGTAGCTTACTCATTGTACCCAGAAATTAAATTATATTTACAAACGTTTAATTTTATACAGAACGTTGAACAGTATTTTGTTTGACCCATTGACTTGATACTGAATACACTTTTTTCAATATTGTTTTCTTTACATAATTTCGTGTAAGGATTACACAATTTTCTAAGAGCTTTAAGAAAACGAGGTTACTTCTATAAGAAACTTAATTATGATAAGGTAATTCACGTATGAGAAATTAATATATCAGTGTCGGTGTCCACCGTTTCGGAATCAGGATGGCCTTTTGATCATTATATCTGATCGGGTTTCATTAATTACTCATTTCAATAGGTGTTATCATTTGTCACTTCAGTTTTTTTTTCGTCTTCGTGGAAGTAATTTCCAGCTTCATATTTAATATTAACTTATTCATTACTGTGACAGGAAGCATGAAAGAGAAGCAAAGCCTAGCTTTCGCACATACACACCATAACACTATTGACTTTACAGTGGCACGAAATTGAAGTAAGCTCCATGATCTGCACTGTAGCAGGTGGATATGTAATTTGAGTGGAAGAAGAGGATTTGTTCCTCTTCTTCGATCCCAAAGAAGTGGGTCCAAGTAACCACGTCGTAACTGTACCTGATGGAAAACCCGAAGTGTGTGCCGCCCGGCGGAGCATCTGGAATAGGAGACAGTTCTATCAGAAGCACAGCGTCATTTTCCGATGACAAGTTTGTGTCCATGAATCTGTATTTTCTCGAAGCTATTATAAAATGCTCAAAAGGAAACGTTCATCCAGCCCTTACGTCATCTTGAGTAGATAAAGAAGGGAACCCCGCGTCCAAGGTCAAGAAGCGAGGGAGCGATACGGGCGACACTAATAAACACGCCTAGTGCCTCATCGCTCCTACGAGCAAGGCGTGCAGTGTTCCCGACGACACTAATGGACAGGCCTAGTGCCTCATCGCTCCTACGAGCAAGGCGTGCAGTGTTCCCGACGACACTAATGGACAGGCCTAGTGCCTCATCGCTCCTACGAGCAAGGCGTGCAGTGTTCCCGACGACACTAATGGACAGGCCTAGTGCCTCATCGCTCCTACGAGCAAGGCGTGCAGTGTTCCTGACGACACTAATGAACAGGCCTAGTGCCTCATCGCTCCTACGAGCAAGGCGTGCAGTGTTCCCGACGACACTAATGGACAGGCCTAGTGCCTCATCGCTCCTACGAGCAAGGCGTGCAGTGTTCCCGACGACACTAATGGACAGGCCTAGTGCCTCATCGCTCCTACGAGCAAGGCGTGCAGTGTTCCCGACGACACTAATGAACAGGCCTAGTGCCTCATCGCTCCTACGAGCAAGGCGTGCAGTGTTTCCGACGTAACGCTGTATAGTGCAAATTTGATCTGTAACATAGGGGTTTTATTACACGCGATGAAAGACCGCAGATTAAACTAAGCCCGTATCTGCATAGGCAAGCTTTAAAAATGCGATAGTTAACCATTTTCACGAAATTTGTTTCTACAAGAATACACTTAACATGGAGAAATTAAAAAAAAAGGGAACAGATAATTGTTTTTTTAAATATCTTTTTTGATAAAAAGTCGTATTTGCAGAACATTTATTTACCGAGATACGCGTATTCGCGCAAACAACTATTACTCGAAAAATGCGGGGGTCCATTTCACTCTTATTAACGAATGCACAATCTAAAAGTAGCCTTGACCAGGAACGAATCAAATTCTGAGTGATCACTTCACGTAGGGCTTAAGGTCTCGTCGACAGAGAGGTCATTAGCAATGGAGCATGTTGTTCAGAGACGCAGGAATGAGGAAGAGATCGGCTATGGCCTCTTGCATAAGGAACCATCCCAGTAGTGATTTCGAAGAAGAAAAAAAAAAAAAAAAAAAGATTGGAAAACAGATCAGGATGGCTGGACCGGGCACGAATACGAGTTCAGTGATTTGCCACTGCACCACCTCGCTCAGTAATCAGTCCAGGTTTTGACAGACTACAGACCGACGTAAACACAGAATATTTACGTGATCAGAGAAAAAGCATGGCGTCCGTGGGTTCCCTAATTACTTGGTAAAGGCTGTTCACGATAAAGTGAGCACTTAGAAATGAACCTTAGAAAAAAGTCACTGCCTCTGCATGCATACATTTTAATGGGCGCACTGAATGACATTCGCCCAGTAAAGTTGGCAACGATGGATGGAAAGTATTTCCATATCTTAACGTTGAATAAAAAGTGTTAAGTAACCATTATTTCACTTTATATTCTATTAATTCATCGAAGTGTAAAATTGAGCCTAACAGTAAAGTATTTCATTTCTTAGTAAGTTCACAGTTTAATTTGACCGACGCATGAATAAAGTGATGAGGTCCATAGCAATGTTAATCTTACATAAGACGGAGGAATACACAACGTTTATACAAGTAGATCTTAAGCAGAGCTTTCAAAAGTGCTCATTTTACCGTGAACAGCCTATAGTCATACAAACTTCGCTGCCTGGACCCGCCTCAACGGCATACTCGTAGGAAGATGTACAGATCGAGACCCATGCTAGCGACCTTCACGCTGAACAGGTTTAACTTCAATTGACCTCCTCTGAGGCCGCATGAAAGGTCTTGTTCACGATACGCCCATCGAGTCAGGAAGAACTTCAATTTCCACCAATGCCCACTCAGATACGAGCCTGCTAGTTTAGCTTTCAAATGCGTCGCCTTCTGAAAAAATAGGCTCATTCTAACGTCATTCTCATTTGGTTCTATTGTCAGCGCATTCATGCATTCATTTTTTTTTTTTTTAAGGGTGATTCGGCTGCGCAATCTGTTCTGATATGACGACAGAGGTACACTGCGGAATAGCAGACAAGTATTTTTCTCAGGCCATGGGTTGAATGAATTCTATCTGCGGCGATAACACACTCGATCCAGGCCAGGTAGGTTTCATAAGGCATCCATGAGTAATTATTAGGTAAGCTAGGTGGCCGACATTATTCTTAGCTTTAATGTAATGCTTCAATACTTTCAGGCGCTGTATGAAGTAGCAGTTTATTTCATTTGATCCTATCACCATGCAATAAAATCCCGCTATACCCACCGGGCTTTCACGAGTCGTGGACGACCATTAGCATGAGGTGCGTGATGCCATAGGAGCGACACAGCGACCAGCTAGTGCAGTCTGCGAGCTTCGGGAGTATAGGCCGTTCACGGTAAAGTGAGTATTTTTTGAAGCCGTTTCATCAGACATAATATCCAATCAATACATTTCATTGTGGTCTCGGACTTTTGGTTTTGGGTATGGTGAATGTATACGTCGTGTTTATTACTCACATGGCAGGGTATGCATTAACAAGTAGTGGAAGGATATCAAGTGGTTGAAAGAAAAACGTAACAAGGGCTTCAAATGTGCTCACTTTACCGTGAACGACCTATAGAAAGACTCACCGGCTGGATTGTGGGATAATGGGGCTTGATGCGTAAGTGGCAACCATTTGAACTGATGTTAATGTATGGCAAATAAACATTTTTTATCGTATTTGTGTAACTAACAAGCGAGGATGAAGTAACTGGAGCTAGCATAAAGACAGTGATAAGAACATTAATTATAATAGAGATAATATGCATTAAATATTGCGTTCACTTGTATGTGTAATAAGAGTTATAGTCCATTTCATATAAGTGGTCTCAAATTTGACAGACAATGTGACCAACCTACACAGTATGTAAACAGTAAATGCTCTCGCTCCTACAATGTAGTATCAGCTGATGAACTGCTGTGGGATCCCTGTATTTAGGTTTGTTATTTTGATGACGGTTTTGGAAGAAAGTAGTACTCGGAACTAAAAGTTGTAATGTAAAATCTTATTTATACTTACATTTATGGTTTAAATTATGTTTCTAAAGGAATATTAAATTTTATTGGCTATTAACAACGGGACTTAAAAAAACACGTTCAGCATTTATGACAAGAGTATGTCGACACATACAAACAGTAAACGTTTCCATCCAATGACTAGTAGTGTTCAATTAATTTTTCTTTTAAGCTGCATATTTACCTTTGTAGGGAAAGCTTGCAATACAATTTCATTTTGCAATGTTGCACATTCTGTACGTCGTGCCGCACGACACGACGAAGAATAGAAATAATTTCTAATCCAAAATTGCTGGTCGGACGACAGAATCTTGTATTTCATTGGCTGTTGGCCGTCGTGTCGTGCGCATTGAGGCTATGTGATTCCAGCATTGTAAGAACATAAAAATAATCCCGTCTCACGAAAGACGATAAACTAAAGACCCCCCCCCCCCCCCCGTGCTCACTTTTTCCTTTTTCCCTCGAAACAAAATTAATATGATACCCTAATTGGGCCCACATACCATTGATATGAACATTTCTCTGTGTTATTATTGATTGAAACTCTACGCTCTGGTTCTGGAGGGTTTCAAAATGTAAAGCTTAGTGGCCATACAAACTTGTAAGTTGTATCACTTTATTTTTTTAGAACGTATATAAAATTTGTCAAGCTTGTTACCCAGGGATACTTGTTAGCAAATAAATTGAAAGGTTTTTCGTGTTTTTAAAGGCTGTATTTGAAAGTAACATAATGGCATGTAGGTTTCAACGTTAGAGTATTTCATAAACTTTTGAGCATTTTTGTTTTGCAAATTTAAAGCGTTCACATGTTTTTGACATACTTTGTTAAGAATATCGTAAGAGTCGGAAGATAAATTCACATAAACAGGATTTGCATTGGAAAGACAACTTTTCGATGTCAAGTAAATTACAACATGCTTATCAAACAAAATTCTTTCAATTTAAGCACCCAACGAAGGTGCTCCAACATCATAAAGAAGTGTCTCATGTATCAGCAGGAACTGCGACATTCCAAAATTTATCGCTAAGGAAAATTAACATTTTGGTGTCTTCAATCTTGGGTAGGTCTTCAATCTTTTTAGTGTGTAAGTAACATATTCGTTTGATATATTGTTATTGTAAGTCACATCTGCTTCTCTAGAGCGCTTTGTAACATCTCTGGACTGAAATACAGTTTTTCATTAGGTACCCAAGAACAAGCCTAAGGCTGTATTCACAATTTTGAGGAGGGAGTTTGTGCGACTGAACTTCAGTGTAAATATCAACACTGAGTTAGTCAGAAATAAGTTTTTATTCACAGCATGACAATCTGAACACGTAGGTATTTGAGAAAAGTTATTAAAGTATTTTGTATGTAGACCTGCAATACTTAACACCTGAGTTACTAAATGAGAGTTATTAACATACTGAAAAGAAATAAAATTTGCTTAAATATTATTTTGGCTACCTACACACATTAACATCCTGAGAATATAACCACCATAAAAGTATCAGGCTGTACAGAGTTTGTTGTCATATCATACCACAAAGCTGTATTATGTACTTTTAATACAATAGTAGGCATAGCCTATATGTAAAAATGTATACTGTCTTTGAAAAGAAGGTGCAGGAAGGGGGGGGGGGGCGTAATTTTGGTATTAGTAAATTCCTGGGGGGGGGGAGGATCTTGGTATTTGGTGTTAGTGGAAACCATGCTAAATTTTTATATGTTTACAAGAACTTAGTTCAGGTAAGTGTAACAAGATTAATTGTCATTAATATATTTAGAGTGTATTCAAAAGCAGTAAAATATCTTATTCATTTGACAGCCAAATTACAATTCCATTTTCGTGTATCCTGGTTACAAATTTCTTGCAAGGTAAAAAATTATCAATTTATAGACGTATTATATGGGCGGTTAATCATTTACATAAAATATTTATAAACTAAAAAAATGGGATTTTGCCACCCTGCAACTGTTTGAACAGCCCTTCACAGCTTCTAAAAGTCATTTGGGAGGAGGCACATGCAATTTGTTTACAAAAACAGGCAGTCATATGTTCGTTTGTTTACAAATACGGGCAGTCACATGGTGTTTGTTTGCAAACAGTCACCTTCAATGACAGTTAGCTGTGGCGGAAGGATACATAGCCACCCAGATTCAAGTGGCACTACTTTCCTAGAACTGTCAAATTTGAGATCAGGTATATGAAATGGACTATAACAGTATAGATTGGTAGTTAATGTTGTAAATAATAGCTGTGTGTATTTTTTTAACAGTGCAAATGTAAATTAAATCTAGCGCTTTTATTTTTATTTAAAACTTCATCCCTCACAGACTCGGAAACGCCCCGAGCGATCTGTAACAACACTAACACTTGAACTCTGGTTCTGGCCATTCTGGAGGACGAATATTTTTGATCAGAATAGAAAGGCTGTCACCAAAATGGATAAACCCACTGATTCTTAAACTGTGATTTCAAGGACCTCTTTGGTATGATGTCAATTTTGCCTGACCCCTAACCATTTCTTTAACAGTTAGCTAATAAAACATTTTCTTTTATTCAACCTTTTTTAATTTACACTATATAAATTGTTACAATCCCAAGTCTAGTTTACAACAAAATTTTCAAAACCCAGCTTAACTAATAACGAAAAAGTCACACAGTTACAGAATAATTTACAACATTTTTATGAAAAGTACAATTAATTAGTTTCACTTGGTACCTTTCCCTGACTTTAAGCTCAAGGGCCACCGGATTCGCAGAATCACAGTTTAAGAATTGCAGGGATAAACTATGTAAGTTCCTTTTGGATCCTAATACAAAACGTAAATTATGAAGGGATATGTGTGAACTGAAGATACTGAAGGAAAAAAGCATACATTCCAGCAGCTGTGATGACTGCCGTCTCTGGTTGACGCCATGCAACGCACGTATTTTTACGACCGTCACCTCCTTTCTGCCCCCAGTTGACATCATCCTCTGTCTTGACAACCGATGACAATCGGGCACCTTGTCTTCATGGCCTTGTTTAATTCGTGGGCGACCTCGCTTCTTTGTCCCGAATGGTCAATGAATAAACAATGATACTTACTCACCCGGCTAAAAACCTTGGGGGACTATCCTACTATCAACACTCGTGCTAAAACTACATCTCGCTTAACTATTATTAACTCGCACAGTACTGAAGTCCATGCAAATTATTTCACTGACACTTTTGCAAGAGTATAAAAATTTAGCTGTAGAAGTGAAAAAACTCGAGAAAACCAATTACCTTTCAACGCAGCACTACGAAACACATCAGGTAGATGCGCTTGTAATTTCAATACTTTAAGAAAATCTAATATTTGGAGATCACTAAGTAATGAATAATGTTGCACAGTATTTTAGTACTGGTGCGCATGTACACTGTCATAATTGAGCGAGTGAAGAGATTTGGACGGCTCTTAAAATCAAGCAGCCGCGGAATGAAAGGGCGGGGAAAACGGGAAATCCCCGAGAAAACCCGTCGACCAACAGTATCGTCCGGCACGATTCTCACATGCGAAAATTCGGAGTGATCCGGCCGGGGATTGAACCCGGATCGCCTTGGCGGGATGCAAGCCGGCTAACAGCTCAGCCACCGTGGCCCCACTATCATAATTATTTAACATTTATTTTGGAAAGGGTAGTTATATTGATTCAAGATCAGGGGAGGAAAATTCTCCGCATTGCTTCCCTCCTCCCTCCCGAACCAAACCGATACAGGTTCCTACACCCCAGGAGTTGTTAATAAACATTAATTAATTTTGAAGACAGCGTTGATCTGAGTACATGAAGGACAAAGAACGTTGGTGGAAGAACACCTCGAGGATCTCCGCCTTGGCGGTTGGTTATGTCTCCCGCGCCAACCCCTCGCGACATGCGCCGCCAACCAAGACTAAGCGAGGTCGCCCCCGGACTTTCTCACGCCCTAGGATCGTACCGGACGATCCCGCTGCTCGACGGGTCTTCTCGGGGATCTCCCGATTTCCCCGCCTTTTCATTCCGGCACTCCTCCATCACCCTCATCGGCTCTCAAGACCTTGATGTTAAGAGCCGCCCAAATCTCTTAACTCACTCACTTCTACTCTCCTCTCGCGCCATAATCTAAATGCCCGATTTCATGCTAATGTAAAAACTTAGTTTATCTATTTTGGCTTTAAAAATTCTTCTTCTTTCGTTTTTGACCATTGCTTGCGTCTTCCGGTGCTTAACGTTTTCTCCAATGATCTTCTTTATCCTTCAATCATTCCGAAGTCAATATATACTTAAAAGTTATTTTTTTTATTCTACTAATCCACCAGAGTCTTGGTTTTACTTTTATTCTCTCTTGTGGTTTACATCATGTTGCTCTCTCTCTCTTTCCTCCCCCCCCCCCTTTTTATTTGTTCTCTTATTGTCTTCATTCTTTGAATGTATCCATGATATTTTTTTATCCCTTCAATTATGCCTTGGCTAACTCCCATTATTCCCTTTCTCTCATTTTTCGCTTTTCTTTTCTAGATTTTCTTAGAGCTATTCTTAAAAAGTTCATTTCAATTACTCTCAGCTTTTTGTACTGCACTTAGGAGAGTGCCACATTCCTGATACATGCAAAACTACACTTTGCGTTGTCTGATTCGCAGGAATCATAGGAGTTTTCTGCCTCGAATTTTGCATTGATTTTCTGTGACGTTGAAGCACTTGACCGCTGCTCGCACTTACCTGGTGCATGAACTACGATGCGCAGTGTGTTTCAAACACACGTATTTCTACCAAACTATTATACTTGCGTCCAGTGTGCTTACACACGTAAAGAACACACGCTTCAGGCGAGGGCTTTTGAAGGCTTTCAAGATTTCGTGCACACTAGAAATACCATTTCAGAGCACTTCAACATACAGTGACTCAAAAAAGTATTCGTCTGCAATGCACAAAGCCATGCTGGTGGGCCATCCTTTTTTTTCTTTGTGATTTCCTGTAACTTTCGTAAACGTCATCGGATTGATTTTTCTTAGTTTTCCTTTATTTCTGCTGTTATATTATTCCATTCTTCTACTAATACCTACTTGAGATTATTTTTCTTCGAGATGATATACATACGTATTCTTTCTTCTAGACTATGCCAAATATCAATGGGTTTTACGTCCAGTGGTCGTGGAGACGTTGCATTACAGTGTGGCCTGTTGTATAGCAACCACAGTCTTGTGTTTAGAGCTTTATGTTTAGGATCGCTATTTGGGTGTGAAGACATTAGTTCCCAGTAAGGCACATATCGTTGACAGTCTTAGGGACGGTGAGACTTCAGAATGTTAATGTAGATTTTGTGGTGTATGGTACCATCGATGAAACACAGCTCGCCTACACCACTAGCACTTTTTTTTTTTTTTTTTTTTCCATTGACCCTACTTAGCAGGACAGCCATCCAGGGTGTTCAATTCTATAATGACTACTACAATTTAACAAACCGTATATAAGTTATATAAATTCACTTTTTTTTTCCTGGGAGGGCGGCTGTTCGTCTGGGCGCCCGTAATTTAAGCTACAAACTCAATTTATATTCAAAAGCATCATTCACACTTCCTAGGAAAGACATCACTAGTACTCATACATCTCCGAACAAATACGCAACCAAACCACATTTCGTTGGATCTGTGAGAACTTTTGTGTCTAGTTCACAATTTCTTCTCCGCCAAAATTTTACTCACCATCTGACTTGAAAAGGTTGAATTTAATTTCATCTGTAAATACGACCTTCCTCCAGTATTCATAGCTATCGTTTTCCTGTTCAATAGCAGCAGAAAGTCACTTTTGCCGGTTCGTCTGGGAGATAGATATACGTTATTCCTTTGGCTATTCGGATATTATATCCCACTTCATGAAGCACATTTCATATTGTTTGTGCTGTGACATACTTTCCTCATTCTCGTTCAACATCAGCTGTAATCTTCGGAGCACTCAGAGGAGAATACTGCACTCCAGTCCATAACCCTGCGCTTAATGGCGATGTTACACTTGATGCGAGCAAGAGTGTAGCCTTTATCGCTCCCGCGCTTCTCACCCTCAAGCGTGGAAAATAGCCACAGATAGGCAGGCCCCTCCACGGGGATAGTTTCCCTTCCATCTTGAATTAATTTTGGTTTAATCGTAGCTTACCTTATGGATCAAAATATTTGAAAACGGGGGTTGTCAAGCCATAGGCTATATCTCACCAGATATTTTTAAGTTCGTAATATTTTGTCAATTTTTCGCATCTGTAATTGTAATAAATATAAATAAGTCTTTATTTACTCTTTTTCCGTCTGAAATGAGAAAATACAGACTAAAGTCCCACAAGTCTGATTTCAGGAATCTTGCAAACTAGTTTTGTATGTAATAATGATGCTCGATTCACCTCATTAATTTAGAAATAGAGGGGCCAAGAATTTGCACACCCTTGGACCTTTGGCTATCGATCCCCTCCCACCGTCCACCTTTTGAAAAAAAAATCTATTCATCTCTATTTTTTCTTTGTTATGTGTAAATTTTAATATATACATTGTATAAAAACATATCAAACAAAAATATTGGCAATATATTTTAACGTAGCATCATTCCTTAAGAAATTTCATGTAGAATACTTTTTGTTTGAAATGGTTATTTTTAAATTGGCGCAATGAGGAGGAATTTCGTTTAACATTGATTCCCCATTTGAAGTTCGCGGCTGATGGCTTGGTAGGCATACCCGTTAATAACCAAACTTATGAATTGGCAACAAAATATAGACTTTCATATCTGTCCTGAAAAAATATTTACATTGAAATATTCCAGATTTTTAAAAAAATTATAATAGGCACGACTGCTTACAATGAGGCCCGCATGACCAATGACATCTCAAGGCACGGCGATACGGGCGACAATAACACGCGCGCCCAGTAGTCCATCGCCTCTACGCGCAAGTCGCTGAACCGGCATTACGCTTTCCTTGTGTGCAAACTATATCTGCACTTGTGGGACTTTGTGACACACGCTGAAATCCCACAGATTAAAATATGCCTGTACCATTTCCTTTTCTCCTAACTCTAAAAATATAATTTTTTTAAGCCATTTTCACAATTTTTTTTCTCTTGAAATATACCCCGCATGATAGATAACGAAAATTTACGGGTTTAGGTAATTGGTTTTTATATCTTTTGAAGCGAATACGTCTTTAAATTTGCGACCATAGTGGGAGGCAATCCAGAAATTGCGATGATAAAATCGGGGGATACAGTTTGGCATTGCAGCTCCGAATCTAACATCTACATTCAAAATTCAATTACACCATTCGATTGCCAAATGATCAAAGAATATGTAACGTTGAGCAAGGACTGCGAAGTATCGCACCTGCCGGGGGGGGGGGGGCGCAATTTTGAGTTCGTTTCGACGTGTCTCATTCGTATAACATTCGACTAGGAGAAGCTACGACGCTCGTTTAAGTTTCAATCGACAGCTCTCGTCAAGATCAATCGATTGCGTGTATAAAAACATTTGCGTGGCGTGTTTATGGTGAAATTGTATGTGTAATATTAAGAAAACTTAACACAATTTCGGCCTATACTCTTAAAAAAGCTAAGTCGAAATACAGAAATCGTATACGGTTGGAAAGAACATCTTAAAAGTAATCCAGTGATACACATACTCCATATGATCGAGTGAAGCGGTGCCGGGAATGTAAAAAAAAAACATCACGGCGTCCGAGCGCGTCAACGTGGATGTATTCACGCAAAACAAACGACCGTGTCCCCAACGCAGCCACACCCCATTTTTTGGGGCAAAATATCGTATACCCAGGTTGTCTATTTGCTGAGATAAACGTGAACGTGAAAACAACGAATGTGCAGACGATATGCCCGGACTGGTAACTCTTAGGTAACTTCTCGTAATGAAGAGCAGATGCAGCTGGATCAGAGGCAGCAGCAAGGTTGGTCTGCGGAGCGAGACGGGTCTCTCGAGGAGGACGTGCCCTTGACCTTTCGACCCGGGCGGCGGCTGTGCGAGGTCCAGCAGTGACCGTCGCCGGTGACGTCACCATCTCAGCGGCGACGGCCATTCCTTGGTGCGCTACTCCAGCAGCCACACTCGCCCCCATCCTCCCCCACGGAGCAAGTAGCGAGGCGACACTGACGTGTACAGTATGTGTTGCGTCCAGCTCTCATTTCGAGCTGCAAAATGCAAACAGGTCTCATAACACTTGTCAGAGCACATCCGCACGAGGAAAAGCTGTCAATTCAGGCATTGACTAACCCGATGGGACGTTTTGGGGGGAGGGGGTGGAGCGGAGAGATTTTGGCGGCTGTTAACAACGAGATCTGGAGAGCCAGTGAGGTGAGAATGGAGCAACGCCGGAATGCAAGGACGGGGGGAGCGGGAGATCGCCGGGAAAAAAACTCTTCAAACAGCGGCTTCATCCAGCACGATTCCCGCTTGCGAAAATTCGGGAGTAACCCGGCCGGGGACTGAACTCTGTTCGCGCCATGGTGGGAGGCGAGCAGTCTTACCGCCCAACCACCGCGGCCCCACCAGGACTGTGCCATCCTGATAGAAGCTAGGGCTAACCAGTGTATATGCGGTTCACGGTAAAATAAACACTTTCGAAAGCCCTGCTAAGATCTACTTGTATGCACGTTGTGTATTCCTCCAGCTACGTAAAATTAGCATTGCCATGGGTATCATCACTTTATTCGTACTTCGGTCAAGTGAAACTCTGAAGTTATTAGAAAAGTAAATACTTTACAAATCTGCTAATTTTTATACCTCTGTGTATTACAAAGAACCGATAGTGAAAGAAGTAATTTTAAGTTATCACAAATGGTTATTTAACACTTTCAATTCAACGTTACAGCCATCGTTACCAACACTCAGTGCGCCAATTAAAATATATGCATGCAGGGGCAGTAACTTTTGCCAAGGTTCATTTCTGAAGTGCTCACTTTATCGTGAACAGCCTTTAGTAGACGTACCTGCATCAGTCTCCCGAAGGGCATCAAGTGTAAGTCGTCCCTTAAACTAAAACCGGCCATGAGGCCTAAAATCAGAATATTTTTAGAATTTTTAATAATTTTTTAAAATTGTGATTTGGTTTTATAATATTTCAAATTTACTATGTAATTTCATACATTTTTTAATTTTTGATTTTTTCCCCAATGAATACATCTTTAAATTTGCAATCACAGTGGGAGGCAATCCAGAAAATCCCATGATAAAAAAATCGGGGATACAGTTTGGCATTGTAGCTCCGAATATATCGTCTACATTCAAAATTCAATTACACCACTCGATTGGCAAAAGATAAAATAATATGTTACGTTGAGTGAGGGCTGCGAAGTATCGCACGGGGAGAGAACCAGGGGGCTGCAATTTTGAGTTCGGTTCGCCGCGTCTCATAACTTCCGTGTAGTATAACTTTTGACTAGGAGAAGATACGCTGCTCGTTTAAGTTTCAATCGACAGCTCTCGTCAAGATCAATCGAATATTAAGAAAACTTAACACAATTTCGGCCTATACTCTTAAAAAAGCTAAATCGAAATAGAGAAATCGTACACGGTTAGAAAGGGCATCTCAAACGCAATCCAGTGATACCCATAAAATCCCATATGATCGAGTGAAGCGGTGCCGGGAACGTAAAAAAAAAACATCAAAGAGTCCAAACGCGTTAACGTAGACGTATTTTCGCAAAACAAAACGGCCGTGTCCCCAACACAGCAAAACCCAATATATTTTAATTTATAAAACACGTGGCATCCTCAACCGAGCACTTTATCTCATCCTGGAGGAGTGGCAGGAGGAGGAGGAGGAAAAGGTAAGTAAGAGAAGGCAGAGAACAGCATGTCTTTGTGTAGTTCAAGTATTTCCGGGTCGCACTCTTGGCTTGGACGGGTAGTACTTACTGTAATACTGATTATTAAACTGTGAACTGGAACGCGGCGTATGTAAAGAATGCGGAAGTGTCGAGAGCGCCGACTCGTCAAGGATGCGACGGCGGGGTTGTTCCAAGCTTGGACACGAGACCCACGCGCACGCGCTTACGTACCTTGCTTCCACGTGACCTCCAGCGACACCCTGGCGCGCGGTCAGTCCTAGCTGGCTGACTCACAGTAAGCAGGGGGTGGCGTCGTGTGACTCACACTTCACTCCACACCGGGCGTCCGTCGTCATCTCCTTTCTGCTGAAACACTCCGGCCGCTCCCAGGGGAGACGGCGACACGTCATGGGCCCACTCTGGACGTAATCCCCACCCACAACACCACTTTCTCCGTGACGTCATCAGCATTACCGTTGTTGTTATTGTTTTATTTATGCTGGCAAGATTAGGGCTACTTAGGCTTTCTCTTACATCTAACCAGAGATACAAGTCGAGTTCGAGGCTGTTCACGGTAACCCGAGCACATCGCGTATGCTTCCACCATACGCGAAACTATCACTGCCGTGGGCCTACAGGCTGCTCACAATAAACTGAGCACCTTTGGAAGCCCTGCTTAAGATCTACTTGTGTGCGGATTGTGTATTCTTCCTCCACATGTTAAATTAACATTGCTGTGAAGCTCATCACTTCATTCATGTGCCGGCCAAGTAATTCTGCGAAATTGTTAAAAAAAAAGTAAATATTTTACAAATATACTCATTTTTACACGCATCATGCATTGAAAAACCTGAAAACAAAATAAATCGTTTCAGTATTTACAAATATGTAACGTAACACTTTAAATTCATCGTTAAGACGTGAAACTACTTTTCTCTCCGTTCTTGCCAAATTTCCTGGACGTGTGCTGGGCAGTGTGGCCGTTAAAACACATGGAGGTATGGGGCAGTGACATTTTTCCAAGGTTGATTTAAAAAGTGCTCATTTTACCGTGAACAGCCTATAAACACATTATCCATGCGTCGGTCAAGTGAAACGGTGAAATTATTAGGAAAGTGAATATTTTACAAATTTGCTCATTCTAGATATAAAAAAAAAAAACGCAAAAGAAATTATTTTAGTATTTGCGAATATTTACCTGTTACCCACTTTAAATTCAATGTTGAAACGTGCTACTACTGTCCGGGTCAATACCCAAAGGAAAAGTGGCATTTCTCTAAGGTTAATTTCAAATTATTTGGAGATCATGGTATAGGGATAGCATAGGAGCGCGGTAAGGCGAAGGCACGCAGTAAATAAAAAAAGTAAATATCCGTTGTGGAGGGAGCGGCGCTGTAATTACACAGGTGCTGCTGGCCTTGTGCAGAGGGCGTCGTTGGTGGCACCACTGGGGTGCAGTGTTGCCAGCCTTACCAATCGTAAATGCAGGAGATCGAACAACGAAGAAACGGTGAATTGCAGTCGATTTAAATTGCAAATCTTGACTTTCAAGTTAATGTAAAAATACGTAAAAAAAAAAAAAAAATAAAAAAAAAAAGAGTAATACACACTTGCTTATTCAAAGCAAGGTAACAGGCAAAAAACGTTATTCAAATAGCAAAAATATGTGTGGGCCTACTCACACAAAATAGCTGAGAACAAATAAACGCGTATAGCCTGTCCCAGCCGCCAACAACTTTAGTCCTATTCACAATTAACAATACCTAGAATACTGGGAAAGATTAAAAAAAAAACATGAGGGGGAAGAGCAGTCCCTTCTGAGATATCCAATATCACAGAGTTCCTCGATTTATTGCAGTCTGGCGCGTCTGAATCTTTAGTCCTGAGCTACTGGTTGTGAACTTAAAATATGAAATTTTAATGTAGACATACGCAAAGTGTTTGAATAGGTTTTGTTGAAAATTGGCTACGAAAGAGTATAAAACAGTATATATGCCTAATTTTTTTTTTAAATTTCAGCAGTAGATCAGTAGATTGCTATAAAAACAGGAGATCCGCTGCGAATCAGTAGACCTGGCAACGTTGCTGGTGTGGGTGGCAAGTGGCTTCCCGCCACACCGGGGGAATCAGGACGACATAACTGGCAGCAGCAACCCGCACAACATGTCCAGGCAGCATTCCTGGGTCTACTGCCGGCGCCGAAACGCCTGCGCCCCGCACTGTGAAAGCCAACCCCTAGCACCAAGTTTTAGACACCTCTAGGCCACGTACGGCTTTAAAAAAAAGCGCTGCGAGGTGCATGGGAAAATAATTAAATGCTGTTCACGATAAAGTGCGTACTTTTGAAATCAATCTTAGAAAAAGTTACTGACACTTCCTGCATATATTTTAATGGGTGCACTGAGTGACATGCGCCCAGTAAAGTTGGTTATGGTGTATGGAAGTAGTTCCATATCTTAATGTCGAATAAAACGTGTTAGGTAACCATTTGTGTTAACTTTAATTATTCCTTTCACTTTCGGTTTTTAAAAATTCATTGAAGTATATAAATGACCAGATATGTAACATATTTGAATTTCTAATAATTACACAGTTTCACTTGACCGACGCATGAATAAAGTGATGAGGCCCATGGCAATTTAATTTTACATAAGGCGGAATAATACATGACGTGAATACAAATATATCCTAAGCAGAGCTTTCAAAAGTGCTCAATTAACCGTGCACAGATGTTAACAATCTTCGCGCGTTTTGTTTCCTTAGAATTTCAAGCTGCAAATGTAGCAACTCAATGCAGTAATATGTTTAAGGGCTGTTCACGGTAAAATGAGCACCTTTGAAAGCCCTGCTTACGATCTACCTGTGTGCACGTTGTGTATTCTTCCGCCTTATGTGAAATTAAAGTTGCCGTGGGCCTCATCACTTTCTTCATAATTCGATAAATTAAAACTGTCAAATTATTAGTAAAGTTAATTAAAAAAACATAGAACGAGAGAATAAATATTCTTATTTATCACAAATGGTTACTTAACACTTTTTAACGTAAAGATGTGGACCTACTTTCCATCCATCGGTACCTACTTTACTGGGCACATGTCACTCGGTGCGCCCGTTAAAATATTTGCAGGCAGGGGCAGTTACTTTTTTATAAGGTTCATTTCAAAAGTGCTCACTTTATCGTGAACAGCCTTTAGACAAGATACGGCAATGTCGATGTAATTTTCAACACTTTTTTACAGAAGAGTAAATATCGTAGATGAAGGGCATGCTTTCAGCGACTTTTCATGACTTTTACACTTTGCAACGACCACATTTATATTTCAGTAACGAAATTTATGAATTAGCAACAAAACATCCACTTTCATTTCCATTCTGAAAGAATTATTTGCATTAAAATATTCCATAGTTATTTAAATTGTAATAGACGCAGTTGCTTACAATTAGATCCATGCGACATGCAGGGAATTCGCTAAGGGCGAGCTTCATCCGCCATCTTGGATCCTCGGTTTTTTTCTCTCTTATTTTGTATTTTAAACTCGAAAATTTCTCAAGTATGTCTGTAGCCAACTAGCTGTTGATTTTACACTGCAGTACGGACATAAAAACTGAACTACGAAATCATAAGTGTGTCACAATATCGATTCTACCAAAATTCGGCAGAATCGATATTGTGATGTATCATGAGTTCATAGTTCAGTTCTTGTGACTCTACTGCAGGGCAAGGTCGATATAGGCTGTTCACGGTAAAGTGAGCACTTTTGACACATTAGTTACTTTTTCCTTTAAGCCTCTTTTATCCTTTAACCATCTTTTTAAAATAAATATTGCCATGTAAGTAATATATACAGTATGTATATCCCACCGCACTCGGAAATTAACGCCTAAAGCTAAAATAAAATGTATTTAGTAAAAATTGTTCAAAATGAGAGCGCGTTCAAAGGTGCTCATTTTTCGTGAATAGCCTATAGCTAGTGTTATATAGACCTATTTTAGAAATTTTCGCTTCAACAAAATATAATTATGCAAGAAAAATCAAGGATCAAAAATCGCGCGTGAAACTTGCCCTTAAGGGCGCCGCCTACCTGGCGGTGGAAACGCGTTGCAGTGTGTTTGTAATCCCCGTTTTTTTTTTTTTATGAAACCATTAAACGTGTCCCCGTGATACCAATGTACGAAAAGAAAACACATTTCGGGCGAGGTGCGTGTAATACTCTCAATACATCATGTACATTATAAATGCTATTCCCGAGCCCTCCAACATACTTAAAAACGGCTTTTTCACACACCTGTAGTTCATAATATACTGGTTGGAAACATGCGAAACTATTAGAGGGACCTGCATTGAACCTCGCTACATACTTTCCACCAATAAAATTATAGGGTCACCGCTTAAAGTCCCATAGGTACACGCAGCACAGCGGAAACACTGCGCGCCAGTCCAGCGCCTTGTGCGTAGGAGCGAAGGGGCATCAGGCGCGCGTATCAA